>OV049861.1:15839785-17112285 GCA_920104075.1 Melanargia galathea
GTTTCTTTTGTTTGAAAGGTGAATTAGTCAGGGGTGTTCTTAGCTATGTTTGATGAAAATCGGTCCAAGATGGCCGCCGCCACATAATGGCAGATTACATATTTTTCACAACTCCCACAATATGGGTATCAAGTGAAAGGGCTTGACTAGTACAATAGCACTATGCAAATCCATTATTACCGCCACAACTAAATCGCGAATGTCGGTGTTTTTTTAAATTTTTAATTTATACTTGTTAATTTATACTTGTAGGTACACTGGATGTAATATTAACACTGTCATTAAAAGATTGGAGCCTATTAATCCTATTAACTTGCGATGTTCATGATAAATTTGAAAATTTGAAAACTTAATACTTTTATTTTATTTCAGATGTTTTTGCGAAACACTTGGCCATTAAAGAGCTGCAGGCATTACCACAAGAAATATTGCTAAAAATCAGATGTTCTTCTACGCCTATGGAAATTTGAATTACCGATGAGATAACACAAAACAATAAAATACCACTAAAGGATTTAAAACTTATTAAAATAATACACGGTAAGTTATTGCCATTATTATTTACAATTTCATGTTTTCGTTTACCTACATTTTCATTTTGTTTTTATTTACTTACATATTATGTTTTTTTAATCAGTTTAGTAAAGTGATTATTAATTATTAAAATAAAATAAAAATGTACTCCTTAAAGGTACTTACACTGGATTTAAAATTAGCACCGTCATTAAAGGATTGGAGCTTAATGGTATGCTCAAGCTTTAGGTCTGAAAATTATACTTGTTGTTAATACATATTAAAATTGAGTTTTTAAACATTACCACATAAATGATAATTATAGGCTGATAGATAGAAGCTAACAAATTTTGTAGGCCCTTATTTTGTTTTAGATATTTTTGCGAAACAATAGGGTATTTGACTAATTTTTGGAAATTGTTTTAAATTATTCTTTATTACTTATTAAAACACACTACATTGATATTTTTCGGAATATCTACAGTATTAAGAATTATATCAATGATAAAGTTTAAGTTTTGAAAACCACGCCAAAAACGATATTTCTGATCACATGATACGCGTGACGTCACGAATCAGTATGAAAGTCACTTCTCTCGCTCGCTCCTTATCGGAACTCGGTGCGTGCGACAGAGACGCTACGCAAGGTGAATGCTATATCGTAATGTTGTAAATTGTTATGCCTACTCATTTTAATATCAATCTTATTCTTTCTAGTATAAAGTTTAGTTTCGGTTGACTTGATAAACTTCAATTATAACAAACCAAGTTACGTGCTGACGCATGACGTCACAAACAATCCCAGAGCGTTCACGTTCCTGATAAAATTTCAAAAATTATTATGTTTTATTTCGTGCAAAATATCGCGTAAAATTACATAATTTAGTTTGATTGAGTGAAATATGTCTTTTTTAGGCTATTATCTGATAAGATGACCACAATCAATAGTATATTTTCAATGTTGTCAAATACCCTATTGGCTTACATTGAAAATGATATTTAAGAGCTACAGGCATCACCACAAGAAATATTGCTAAAAACCAGATTTTCTCCTACGCCTATGGAAATTTTAATTTCCGATAAGATAACACAAAACAATAAAATATCACAAGGTAATGTTATTGCCATCATAATTTTATTTACAATTTCATGTTTTTGTTTACCTACATTTTCATTTTGTTTTTATTTACTTACATAATATTAAGTTTTTTAATCAGTTTAGTAAAGTGATTATTTAAAAAAAATAATGATGTACTCCTTCTAGGTACCTACACTGAATATAAAATTAGCACCGTCATTAAAGGATTGGAGTCTTAACTCGCATGCTCAAGCTTTAGGTATGAAAATTATTCTTAATACATATTTGTTGATTCATTAAATATTAGCATATAGATGTTAATTATTATAGGCTGAAAGATAGTCTAACAAACGAAATAAACTTTTTATGAACTCGCGATGTTCATAATATTATGTACTTAAGACTTTTATTTTATTATAGATGTTTTTGCGAAACACTTGGCTTACATTGAAAATTCCATTAAAGAGCTGCAAGCATCACCACAAGAAATATTGCTAAAAACAGATGTTCTATGCCTATGGAAATTTTAATTCCGGATGAGATAACACAAAACAATAAAATACCGCAAGGTAAGTTATTGCCATCATAATATTATTTACAATTTCATGTTTTTGTTTACCTACATTTTCATTTTGTTTTTATTTACTTACATATTAAGTTTTTTTAATCAGTTTAGTAAAGTGATTATTTAAAAAATAATGATGTACTCTTTCTAGGTACGAGTACCTACACTGGATTTAAAATACGTTATTAAAGGATTGAAGCCTCAACTCGCATGCTCAAGCTTTAGGTATGCAAATTATTCTTAATACGTATTTATTGATTCATTAAACATTAGCATATATGTCGATGTTAACTATAGGTTGAAATATAGATTCTAACAAATTTTCTAAATAAACTTTTTATTAACTAGCGATGTTCATAATATTATGTACTTAAAACTTTTATTTTAACTTTAACTTGTTTTTTTAGTCAGTTTAGTAAAGTGATTATTTAAAAATTAATGATGTACTTCCTTCTAGGTACCTACACTGGATTTAAAATTAGCACCGTCATTGAAGGATTGGAGCCTTAACTCGAATGCTCAAGCTTTAGGTATGAAAATTATTCTTAATACATATTTGTTGATTCATTAAACATTAGCATATAATGTAGATGTTAATTATAGGCTGAAAGATAGATTCTAACAAATTTTTTAAATAAACTTTTTATTAACTTGCGATGTTCATAATATTATGTACTTAAGACTTTTTTTTATTATAGATGTTTTTGCGAAACACTTGGCTTACATTGAAAATGCCATTAAAGAGCTGCAAGTATCACCACAATAAATATTGCTAAAAACCAGATGTTCTTCTACGCCTATGGGTATTCATGATGAGATAACACAAAACATTTAAATACCACTAAAGGACTTAAAACATATTAAAATAATACAAGGTGAGTTATCGCCATCATAATATTATTTACAATTTTATGGTTGTGACGTTTACCTCCATTTTCGTTTTGTTTTTATTTACTTACATATTAAGTTTCTTTAAATCAGTCTAGTACATTCACGTCTATTTCGGTGGTTATGTTTTTTTTATAAAACTTGTTTTTTTACATAGATTTATCTTAATTAACTTCCACTTTGATAGGTATCTACTATATACATATTTTCGTGGAAATAAACCTCCTCCTTTTTTTTAGAAGCAGTGCATCACCCTACTTTGCCAAAACGCACGAACATTATTGGGAACGCCGCAGTATGTTAGCAAAGAAAACAGTGCTGGAGGATCCTATGTTTATTTTGGTCTTGATACCTCGCCTTGAGATGGTGATATAGTTGTGGTCAAATCTGTAGAAAGATGTTCAAAACCTAATACTTAGTTATAATTTGAAATATAATTTTTTTAAATAAAACGAATTTTTATAAACAATCAATCAAAAGTAGTAGGTAAGTTAGGTATATTGAAAGAAAAGGTAGGTACAAAGAGAATAAAATAGTATATTACTTTATCTCATTTACACAAAAAATGTTTGCTTTTACCCAACTTTTTAACCCCCGACGCAAAAACGACGGGGTGTTATAAGTTTGACGTGTCTGTGTGTGTGTGTGTGTGTGTGTGTGTGTGTGTGTGTGTGTGTGTGTGTGTGTGTGTGTGTGTGTGTGTGTGTGTGTGTGTGTGTGTGTGTGTGTGTGTGTCTGTTCCCCTGTGGCGCTCAAACGGGTGGACCGATTTGAATGCGGTTTTTTTTGTTTGAAAGGTGAATTAGTCGAGAGTGTTCTTAGCTATGTTTGATGAAAATCGGTCCAAGATGGCCGCCGCTACAAAATGGCGGATGATATATTTTTTCACAACTCCCTTGATATGGGTATCAAATGAAATGGCTTGACTAGTAGAATAGCACTATTGCAAATTCAAGATGGCCGCCGCCACTAAATGGCGAATGTCGGGGGTTTTTTAAATTTTCAATTTACACTTGTATAAAGATAATTCTATTGTCTATGTAACGTTTGTCAGTTTAACATTATTACATCACTAGATGATGCCCACGGCTTCGCCCGTGTGGATTTAGGTTTTTAAAAATCCCGTGGGAACTTTTGATTTTCCAGAACAAAAAGTAGCCTATCTGTAGTAACCCGTCACCAAAACGGAAAAATTCCGTGGGATCCCCACGATTTCGGAATGCAATTCCTTACAGCATCAGGGTTGAGGAGTTGAATATGTACCCTGATGTATCAGGGTTACTCGAGTTCATTCAACGATAAAGTCTTTAATTGGTACCCCTAATATCAATTTAAATAACCGACAGTTCCTAAATCCCATTAGTTTTGGGGATCAGTTCCCCTACAGCATCAGGATTGAGGAGTTGGAATCCAAAAGGATCATAGGATCAAAGGATCAAAATCGATAGGCAATGTTTCTCTATCGATTAAAAAAAAAATTACGCAAATCGATTCAGAAATCTCGGAGATATCGGTGTACATAGGTAGAAAAACACAACTCCTTTTTTGAAAGTCGGTTAAAAAAGTAGCCTATGTTACTCCCTGGTTAATTCTCTACTTGTATGTGAAAGTCCCGTCAAAATCGGTTCAGCCGTTCCAAAGATTAGCCCGTTCAAACAGACAGACAGACAGACAGACAAAAATTTTAAAAACGTGTGATTCGGTTATGGTACCGTTCAAATAACCATATGAGCTTAATATGAGGTAGTTATTTCTATATCAGACAGACACTTCAATTTTATTTATTAGTATAGATTAATTAACATGTTAGAAAGATAGCTCAGTTATTCGTACTGAACATCTTATATATTTAAATGAACAATTTACGTATTATATACAGGGTGTCCCATAAATCAATGTCAAGCTGGAAACACGTGATAGGCCAAGTCGTGTCAGTTCTCAGAATATTAAAAAAATCAAAATATTAAAAAAATTATTGGCCTCGTACTTTCGAATTAGTATCAAAACATAAATCGGAAATACTGACAACCGAAGATCTTTCGACTCTTGTGACTACAAATATTAACTTTTTTCGATTATTTATTTTTCTGTAATGTAACAATGAATAACCCTTCTGTAAATTACAGTTTAAAGTTAAAACATAAACTGCCTCAGTTTTGAATAAAATATTAATTAATGTATGCCCTACTTTGAATTCAAAATAATTAAATTATTTTATTTGTATACCGTTTCTTAGTTTACATTTTTTTTACATGTTAAATTTATGTTTGTAACGTCAGATTCGCTAATTAGATAACATTGTAATAATTTAATGCTATTGCTGACTCGCTTTTGGGCGCAAAGAGTCAGCATGGCTGTTCAACGTGGAAGTGCATTTAGGTATACGTACTAAATAATAATCAAATAAAAAGTATTAGAGTTAAACTTAGGTAATATGATATTTTTGAAATTAAAAGTACTAGTAGTTTTAATACTAATTTTACTACACTTCCGCGATGAACGCAGCCACGCCAATTCGTTGCACATAAAATACGTCAGCCCTAGTCAGTTATTAGAATAAGTATAGTATAAAAATCTTCATTACAAAATTGTATTTTTAATTTTTTATCATTAATAAATTGTTTTATTGAACAATGTTACTTTGTTTTCTTTTTATTAAGTGGAATAATATATTAGAAAATATATCTAAATACAACGGAACTGTTGAAAACTGCCACGTTGGCTCTTAGGTGTCTCTTACTTGTTTATAATAATTGGATTTTATCAGGCAATAGATTTTTAACTTGGTTGGTATCATATTTATTTCAGCTGATTTTTGTTTCAGATGTGGCGATGACTTAATTTTCCTGGACGGAAATTTCAGTGCAAGTACAAATGTTTTTGCTCAGGAAAATAATTATCATCGTCTTTATATCATCGTAAATACTGCACCACCGTTGTTTAAACGCTAGTTTTCTTTGAGAAGGCAGTTTACTGCGAATATATGTTGGCGTACCATACTTACAGTGGTTCCACTAAAGATTCAATACTTTTTTTATCTACACTTAGCTGATTAATTTACGTGTTTCCGAGATTGTGGTGAATAATAAATTATGACTGATTGGCCATACTTTATAATTCAACCACGATTTCAGCAAGTCAACTCAATTTATTAATAAAAACCAATCAGCCAACGGTAGATAAAATATTTTATCTGTTAATAGGGCCTCTGTGAGGAAAGCCAACATTAATTCGTAGTATATATTCTTTTCTAGGGCCTTCATAAGGAAACTAACGTTTACCCAACGTAGGTATACAGTATGAATTTTTTCATTGGGCCATTGTAAGAAAATAAACTACCAGCCAACGTAGGCATACAGTATGAATTCCTTTGTTGGGCCATTGTAAGCAAATCAACTACTATCCAACGTAGGTGTACAGTATGAATTTTTTCATTGGGCCATTGTAAGCAAAACAACTACTAGCCAACGTAGGCATACAGTATGAATTCCTTTGTTGGGCCATTGTGAGCAAATCAACTACTATCCAACGTAGGTATACAGTATGAATTTTTTCATTGGGCCATTGTAAGAAAATAAACTACCAGCCAACGTAGGTATACAGTATGAATTCCTTTGTTGGGCCATTGTACGCAAATCAACTACTATCCAACGTAGGTACACAGTATGAATTTTTTCATTGGGCCATTGTAAGAAAATAAACTACCAGCCAACGTGGGCATACAGTATGAATTCTTTTGTTGGGCCATTGTAAGCAAATCAACTACTAGCCAATGTAGTTATACAGTATGATTTTTTTCATTGGGCCATTATAAAAAAATCAACAACCAGCCAACGTGGGTATACAGTATGAATGCTTTTGTTGGGCCATTATAAGAAAAGCAACGACTAGCCAACGTAGGTATATAGTATGAATTCTTTTGTTGGGCCATCATGAGAAAAGCAACGACTAGCCTACGTTGTTGGCTAGTCGTTGGTTGAAAGTCGTTGGCTCGGGTCAAGTGGGCCAACCGCTTTTCAACGGTTGGGACCACGTTTTTTAGGGATGACAAGCCTAACTGTTGGCCAACCAAACTAGGGACAGAGGCCCAACCAACAGCCAACGCAAATTGCTACTAGGGAATTGCCCACTTTTAACCGTTTTCTTAGCCTTTCTTTCTCAGAGAGTTTATCTTCGGGCAGACTAGACCGAGTAAGACCGCGCAATCTGTAATTTACTAGGTACGTAGGTACTTTATAATAAACAACTTGAATACTACGAACTACTCTACCAAATAAAATATACTCTTGAAACAAAATTTAATAACATATTATAATAAAATTTAATAGGCATGCAAAAAAACTGTCTAGAAATAATTTTCCATAATAATCCCTATTATAATAAATTAGGTAAAAATACGGGAAAAACAGTAGGAGTCTCTTGTCGCTCTTGTTATTCGTTATATAATTTTTATGAGAAAAAAATTATATCATACATAATATCATAATTACGCAAGTAATCAGAAAAAAATACTAATGTAAGAACTGTTACTCCATAGGAAAACTTGTAAGTTTCCGTTTGATTTTCTTTCACAAACTTTTTAGGTGCAGGTAGGTTCATAACATAGGTACAAACAATCATTTATGTAGGTATCCGCAGCCAATTATTAATTTTCTTGTTGTAAGAGATATCAACAAACTCTGTAATAATTACTTACTACTTAATATTGAATCCAATTTCTACGTGACCTATCATTTCTCTCCAACTAGTGTAATTTAGGATGTTATGTAAGCGAAGCGTTGGACAGGGTTAAATAAACTTATTCTTCACTGTAACCGCGAATTTCGGAACACGAGGCAACCTCTTTTTCACTCCATCATTTACCTAACTCAAAATATTCCCGACCCAAAGCTTCCATTTGTGGTAATTTTTAGGTGCCTAACCATAGCTTCGTATTTCTAGTTCAGAGTACTTAGTCTCAGTTTGGAGCGCTCCAAAACTTTTTAGTATACTATAAGTATACTATTGATCGAATCACCATGACTTCAGAGTAAAATGGACCTAAAATAAGAGTCTTTGGGTTCATTTTGCTCTGAAGTCATTTGTGATTCGATCAATAGTATAGGTTCATAACATAGGTACAAACAATCATTTATGTAGGTATCCGCAGCCAATTATTAATTTTCTTGTTGTAAGAGATATCAACAAACTCTGTAATAATTACTTACTACTTAATATTGAATCCAATTTCTACGTGACCTATCATTTCTCTCCAACTAGTGTAATTTAGGATGTTATGTAAGCGAAGCGTTGGACAGGGTTAAATAAACTTATTCTTCACTGTAACCGCGAATTTCGGAACACGAGGCAACCTCTTTTTCACTCCATCATTTACCTAACTCAAAATATTCCCGACCCAAAGCTTCCATTTGTGGTAATTTTTAGGTGCCTAACCATAGCTTCGTATTTCTAGTTCAGAGTACTTAGTCTCAGTTTGGAGCGCTCCAAAACTTTTTAGTATACTATAAGTATACTATTGATCGAATCACCATGACTTCAGAGTAAAATGGACCTAAAATAAGAGTCTTTGGGTTCATTTTGCTCTGAAGTCATTTGTGATTCGATCAATAGTATACTTCTATACTAATAAATAAAATTGAAGTGTCTGTCTGTAATTTCGAAATAACTACCACATATTAAGCTCATATGGTTATTTGAACGATACCATAACCGAATCACACGTTTTTAAAATTTTTGTCTGTCTGTCTGTCTGTTTGAACGGGCTAATCTTCGGAACGGCTGAACCGATTTTGACGGGACTTTCACAGACAAGTAGAGGATTAACCAAGGAGTAACATAGGCTACTTTTTTAACCGATTTTCAAAAAAGGAGTTGTGTTGAAATCGGTAAATACAGTTAAAAACGCCCTGATAGGTATTTTCGCTGCGCGCGATCGCGACGGCTGACGCTTGCGCTCCCCGCGCCGCGCCACGCGCCCCTGCGCCCTGCGCCCGCCGTACGCGGTACCGCGGTACGCCGCCGCGCGGCGGGGGGCGGGTGGACCAGAAATCTACTTATCCCTCAGGATTTGTGAAAAATCGAAATTCACGCGGGCGAAGCCGCGGGCAAAAGCTAGTTGTATAATATAATTTGTAGCGCTTCAAACTTAGACTAAGCACTCTGGCCTTTCACGTTTAAGTAACTATACCGATACAAACCACGAAAGAAAAATAGATGAATATAAAAGTAATAAAACATATTGTTATAAAAAATGGTAGAGAAATACATAGGTAGGCACTTACTCGATTTAAGTATAGTGCTCGATTTATTTATAAATATGTAGGTACCTAGGGTTGAAAATCTCTGATACATAATTAATTAATATTAATATATTAATTTTAATTAATTATGAAAGATATGATTTCTTAGAATATCACGGTCGGGATGTACCCGTTAACACAAATCAAGAGCAAATCATTTACTTATTTAATAGATACCAATTCACATGACTGTATAGATAACTTAGATTACTTTTCAATCTAAATCATAATAGGTAGGTATAAATGTTGCAAATGTAATACGGCACAATAACATAGTCTTCAAAAGAAAGAAAGAAAAATAAATATAAAATTAATTGTACGTAGCTCTGCTTTATTTATGTTTTCAAATTGTAAAAAATAGGCACATTAAGATACTTTTAAAGATACCACAGTAAGTATGATTGTTTGTTCAGTATTTAAAACGTTGATGGCAATTCTAGGTGATAAAATCTATAATGACGATTGTAGAGTTTATCTTATACGTCTACATATTATACAAGTAAGTTGTACGAATATGTACCTGTCTGTATGTTTGAAGCGTTAATCCCAAAAGTTGAATCCTCATCGGTAAAGTTCAGGGAGAGAACTGAAATCCGAAAGGTACCTTGTAGGCATTGAAATCCCATCCGTGGGATAACACAATATTCTCGTATTTATGTATGTACATAATATTATATGTAAGTAGGTACTTCTACACAAGCTGAACCCATCGTCCTAATCTCCTAACGATCGTACGATTAATAGGTACGATCGATTTCATCGCACGATGAGATACTGCCAAGTGCCAACGACCACATGGTCGTTGGATACTGCTTTCGTGCGATGACTAACTAGTAACTACTAAGGGCTTCAATTAGGACACTATATCTCAGTAGATAGTAATTTTCATCGTGCGACGAAATCGATCGTATTGATCGTACGAGCCAATTAGGACGACAGGCAAGAGAAAGAAAAATCTATCTTATAATATATATATAAATATGAATCCCTATTTTCTTTGGTCAGGGCATCACGTGTGAACGGCTGCACCGATTTTGACGAAATTTAGTGTAGAGGTACACTAGGCCTTGGAGAAGGACATAGGCTACTTTTTATCCCGCAAAATGATAGAGTTCTCGAGGGATTCTTAAAAACGCGGATGAAGTCACGGGCATCAGCTAATTTTAAATAAAACCGATTTTGTTCAAGTGGTCCCCTGTGGATAAATAAATTGTCCCTCGGAGCTTCCTACACCTGTGCCGCGGCTATTAATTATTCACATCATAATATTTAAAAAAAATTGTACAAAAGAAATGTATTTTCCTCTTCTAAAAGTGGATCTTGCAAAAACCTAAAATACATAAAATGATTAATTATAGCTGTGTATTTACACCTGATATTAATCAGAGATAAATAAATAAATAGGTAAAACAGAGGCTGTACCTATTGCGCAGATCATGATAATAAGTAATATCTGTACCTATTATTATTATATTATATACTAGTGGATCCGGCAGACTTCGTCCTGCCCGGTGGTAACATACCGACATCAGCGCCACCTACCGAGACCCAGTAGGTTACCTGTACCTACCCGGTAATGGTGTTTTCAAACCATCCAGGATTGAAATATACACACAAAATTTCATCCAAATCGGTCCAGCCGTTTAGGAGGAGCATAGGTGACTAACACACGTACCTACGGAAGAATTATATAGGCACGGGTGAGACAGTTTACCGTACTTATCGACGCGACGCGCGACGGGATGTTTGACAGTTACGAAACCCGTGAACATTTTGTATGGGAAAATGTTTTTTCTGTTATTTTATTTTTTCGTCAATTTTCCAATGTTTTTAATAGTTATTCTGCTATTCAGGATGGAGACAAATACAACAAAACAATAACCATGAAAATCGCTTCAGCCGTTCTCGAGTTTATACCTAAGTGTTCGAACTAAGGCCCCTATCCCACTGGCGTTTTGCGAGCGTTGGCGTTTCTCCAACGTCTGCGCAGCGACAACGTCGCGTTGACGCGACGTCAACGTTGAGAGTGTCCAATAGTAGGGGAGCCCAAGAGGGGGTTTTTGGATTTAGTTACTCGAGCGCGTCAGATTAAGATAAGAGAGTTGAATTGTTTTCTATTTTGAAGGAAATGATGCAAAAATAACAAAAAAATATATACCTAATCAGCCGATTTCCACAAGCCGAAGTTATAAAAATCGTCTATTGAAGATGAGAGCGTGCAGCTAGAAGCTTTCCCCACCACTGAAATTGAAAACCATAATATATAACCTAATCCCAAGGGACCCAAGGTTGACTAACAGAAATCGCTACTAAGCGATAAGGCCGTGTGGCAAGCCAAGTTCAAGGACAATGACGAAGCGTCGCACTGGCTTAAGCCCAAATTAGACGGTTCATTTTTCGGGATTTTAGCTTTCATTTTCTAGGCTTCATCGATTAGTCATCAAAAATGAACCGCCTAAACGAACGATGAACGGTCAGTGTTTACACTGACCGTTCATCGTTCACAGGCACGGTGTCATAGCAAATATCGTATCGTTCATCATTCATCGCAAAAATGAACGATTCAAACGGGGCACCGTCTAATTTGGGCTTTAGGAACCTATTAAATCGTAAAAATTTGCACTTAAACTTAAAGTCAAATTTCAGAAATTTCAAGATATTTTTTTATTTCAGTATGCATGCCAATCCTGGCATACGGCACGGCGATGGGCTGGATATCACCCAACAAAGCCTTGTTAATGGGAGAGGACTCGCCTTCTCCCACGAAGCTCTCAGAAGAAGACGTCTCATGGATGGCGTCCATCATGTTCATATTTGCACCCGTAGCTGTGTTCATATACGGTGTCGCGGCTGACAAGTTTGGCAGGAAGAACGCGTTACTGTGCGCAACTTTACCCATAACGGTGAGTATAGCAATAAAGCTTGACGTCATAGGTTAGGGTAATCGCATACGAAGACACATAGGTACCTACCACAGTCCACAAGGAGCAAGAGACTTAACGATTTCAGTATCAGACAAGTATAAATTAAAAATTTAAATAAAACCCCCGACATTCGCCATTTTGTGGTGGCGGCCATCTTGGATTTGCATAGCGCTATTCTACTAGTCAAGCCCTTTCATTTGATACCCATATTAAGGGAGTTGTGAAATAATATATAATCCACCATTTTGTAGCGGCGGCCATCTTGTATCGATTTTCATCAAACATAGCTAACAACACTCTCGACTAATTCACCTTTCAAAACAAAAAAACCGCATTTAAATCGGTTCACCCGTTTGAGCGCTACAGGGGAACAGACAGACACACACACACACACACACACACATACAGACACACACAGACACGTCAAACTTATAACACCCCGTCGTTTTTGCGTCGGGCCCGGGGGTTAAAAATCAGTTCTAACGTTATCATTTAAGGTCGAAGTCCCAACCATCATCATCACAACTTTCACATGTACCTACGCTCAATTGGATATCATACTAGGTTAGGTCGCTTTAAATTAGTAAAAAAAAATCATGTATGCTTGATGTAGAATCTACATCGATGCACGTGGCTTACGTGTGGCTCTGTGACTCTTATACCAGCTAATATCAGTTATTTTTAAGAATGTTTAATATTCTAAACTAGATGATGCCCACGGCTTCGCCCGTGTGGATTTAGGTTTTAAAAAATCCCGTGGAAACTTTTGATTTTCCAGAACAAAAAGTAGCTTATCTGTAGAAACCCGTCCCCAAAACGGAAAAATCATGTGGGATCCCCACGATTTCGGAATACAATTCCTTACAGCATCAGGGTTGAGGAGTTGGATATGTACCTACTCGAGTTCATTCAACGATAAAGTCTTTAATTGGTATCCCCAATATCAATTGAAATAACCGAAAGTTTCTAAAACCCATTAGTTTTGGGGATTAGGTCCCCTACAGCATCAGGATTGAGGAGTTGGAATCCAATTTTTTTACAGAACAGGGTCGCATTGTTTCTCTATCGATTAAAAAAAAATTTACGCAAATCGGTTCAGAAATCTCGGAGATATCGGTGTACATAGGTAGAAAAACACAACTCCTCCTTTTTTGAAAGTCGGTTAAAAAAGTAGCCTATGTTACTCCCTGGTTAATTCTCTACTTGTATGTGAAGGTCCCGTCAAAATCGGTTCAGCCGTTCCGAAGATTAGCCCGTTCAAACAGACAGACAGACAGACAGACAGACAGACAGACAGACAGACAGACAAAAATTTTAAAAACGTGTGATTCTGTTATGGTAGCGTTCAAATAACCATATGAGCTTAATATGAGGTAGTTATTTCGATATTACAGACAGACACTTCAATTTTATTTATTAGTATAGATACATAAATACACTGAAAATTTTCTGTCATTTTTCTAATTTTCTCCTTCCAAAAGTGTTTCTTTTCAACTAGAAGAACTTCCCCTTTCCCGATTAGGTACCTACCGAATCGGAAAACTTCGATATTCCCGCCGTAGTCGAAGAAAGGAAAAGTTCCGTCTTATAAAAAGAAAAGCTCTTGGAAGGAGAAAATCAGGAACAATTATAATTAATTAGGTACGTAATTATAATTGTCCCTGATTAAGTATACGAAATTAAATACGTAAGTAATTAGAAATAAGGGTATAGACTCCACGGATCACAGTTACAAAGTAAAAATTCGCCGAGGCGGGAATTTAACTCGGGACCTCTTAGGGCTTGTTTCACCACCTTTTGATAAGCGACGGATAGCTTACTTACAAACTTTTGTTTTTGTCACATGACATAAAGTAAGAAAGTGACAAAACTTACGCTTAGGCTATCCGACACTTATCAGAAGGTGGTGGTGCTGACTGGTGGCGCTTAAAGTCTTTAACTCAGGACGATAACAAGGCCACATCGCACATTGTTGCGGTAAAAAATATATGCTCTGCGGGATCGCTGAAGGCATTGCTTGTTGCAGCTGGGTTGGATAGTGAAGCTCGTGTGCACGCATCCGGTGGCGCTCATAGCGGCGCGCGCGCTCATCGGCTTCGGCTCGGGGGGCGGCTTCGTCGTGTGTCCGCTCTACGTCAAGGAGATCAGCGAGGACAGCATCCGGGGCATGACCGGCACCTTTGTCATCTTCTCTCAGGTCAGTAGGTAAATCTCACTCAATACACTATCCTTACTAAATATTAAAGACGCGAAAGTAACTCTGTCTGTAGGTATATATTCGTCTGTTACGCTTTCACACCTAAACCGCTGAACCGATTTTGGTGAAATTTGATACAGAGATAGATTAGTAGACCTTCGAGGCTAACTTTAGTCTCAAAAAACGAAAACTTGAAGTGGTTATAGGGGATGAAAATCCACGCAGACGAATTCGCTGGCATCAGATATAGTACCTAGTTATACCTAATATAGGGTAGGAACACCGGTTTCCGGACACGCACCTGTTATCGTCCACCGAGCGGATCACTCTTAAGAAACGCTTAAAAATAGAAACATTATAAGACTTACATAAAAATAATGCATCTCTATGCCAACTTGAATGTCTTATCAAGACACAGAGAAAGAAAAAAGTCTATTTCACTTAAGTTTCTTTGAAAACAAAGCGATCGAATTTTGAGTATGCAATTAAGGAATGAAAATGAGCCGTGTGGAGCAAAAAAATTAGTGGCATGCTTCAACTATCGCGAGAAGTTATTAATTATTTTACTATAAGATTTAGTTTGATTCTTCTTTGTAGCACTTACTTATGTTTCATAAAATACTGTGAACGTGTTTTTTTACTTTTGATTACATTAGAATACAAATAAAAGGGGTGGACGACAACTAGTTCACTATTTTCTTAAGAAAACCTGTTATCGTCCGGGCGGTCAGACACAGGTTTAGCGTCTTAATTTTAGGTAGTCTTGTTATCAATCGAGGTGTGCACAAAATTGGAATTAAGTTTATTAATTCGAATCCTATACACATACACTAGTTAGTGACTAGTCTTCGTCCACTTTTTTCTCATTGTATATAAAACTATGGGTCTTCAAAATCACGCGTGGACGATATCTAAATTTGCACTGAATAAATAGTTTCGACCACCAAGCTATTATTTGAAAATAAATAAATTTAGTAAAAATATAAATAATTAAACTTGTTTGACAAAAGAATTACCTTATATTTTATGTGTTTCTCCTTGGAACTTTGATATATTTATAAGTTAAGATAATATTGTCGATCATTATAATTTGTGGACAAAATTTAAAATAGAGAATCTGAAGTGCACCGGTTATCCGTCCACCTATATTTTAAACTGTATGAAAAACATATATTTTTTAATATTATGTTATTATTTAGGCGAATTTTGATTATTACTCATATCTATAATTTATTTATTATTCATCTACAAGTTAGTCCTTGACTGCGATCTCATCTGATGTTAAGTGACGATGCAGTCTAAGATGGATGCGGGATAACCTGAAAGAGGTACAGCAGAATCCGTACCCTTAAACGCTAATGACTTGGAAGTAAGGCATACTAGACTAGAGACAATTTTAAAATTATTAAATTGAATTTACCAAATTGGTCTGCCGAGAATCAAGTAGAGGACCTTCCACTAATAAGACTTACCCCTGCGCCATGCCAGGGAGGCTGCCAAATTATATGTACCTAATTTTATATAATGTAAGTGCGATGTGGTAAAAGACGATGCAAGATAGATAGGCGCAAAGTTGGTAAAGATATTATGTCATATTGTAGACTCTATAAACCGCGTTAACAAGGCAATAGTTTTTTTATCTGTTTTATTTTAAAACAAGCAGTTGACCGCTATTGCGTATGCGTAGAAAGACCACCACTTTGTATAAAGTTCTTTATCACCCTGTGAAAGTTCTGTCAAAATAGGTTCAGCTGTTTTGAAAAGTAAGTACATATTACGAATAGACGAAAAATAGAAAACAATTTTTTTATAAACGGTTATGTGGATTTTTAATAATGTATAAGTTAACATAAGTTCACTAATAAAAACCCATTATATTTCGAAAAGACGGACAGGAAGTTAATTTTAATTGGTATAGATATTAAATACATATTAAAGTGGTGTTAATATTACATATTCAATTACTTACTCATTACATGCATACTTTTTCATAGTAAATTTCTCATAGAAATCAGTGGACGGATAACAGGTACAAGGGTGGACGATAACTAGATTTAGTGGACGATAACCGGTGAAATCGGCATTTTCAGCTTTTTATTAGGATTTAAAAAAAACTAGTTATCTGACTAAAAAAATACTAACATGCAATGAAAATAGACTATACTAGAAGTATATTTTAACAAGTTTTTGTTTAATTTTTTTTATAGAACATATATTTTCACCCTCTCAAACTCAGTAACTCCACTAAATGGACGATAACCGGTAAGAAAACCCTATCACAGGCTAGATAGCTGTTATGATTCCCATTTCATGGGATAATAATTAATTAATTAAAATTCGATGGAATGAACGTGGATAAAAAATGAGTAGGTAGATATTATGTGGTCATCTCATAGCTCGTACAATTCAGCCTAGTAGGTAGGTAGGTACTATTAAGGTGCGTCCAGACTTGAACATTTCACCGAACCGAACAGCGAACATTTCGGCGAACTTGTTACGCTCAATGTGGACGGCGCGCTTGGAGCGCTTGAGATGGGTTACTGCGTAACAGTTCGGCGAAAGTTTCGCCGAACTGTTACGCAGTAACCCATCTCAAGCGCTCCAAGCGCGCCGTCCACATTGAGCGTAACAAGTTCGCCGAAATGTTCGCTGTTCGGTTCGGTGAAATGTTCAAGTCTGGACGCACCTTAAGATACCTGTGGCAACTATTTCAAAGCACAAACATCCAACATTCATGATAAAGTTATCGTCTCGCTTGATAATAATAATTAATGTTCTCAAAGATTCCACTTATTACTAGCTCAGGTGGTATTACATAATTATATAGATCAGATAGTTTAAAGATTAGAAAAGTAGAAAAGTAAAAAAAGGTAATTGTACTGTTACTGTTATTTACTGTATAGATAAAGTACCTACTTATATCTAGACTGTAGAATAAATATACATAAAGTAGGTATATGTATACCACTTATCTAATTAAAATTGTATAATTATTACTTAGACTTACCCGTATTTGTCTTAGTTAATTAGGCTTCTTTTCATTGTCATTTAAAATAACGTGTTTGTATATGTATAAAGAGGGAGATGTGGTGTGTATTTAAAATAGGTACTTACTTGATCTATGTCCGTACTTGAAATAATAAAATAATAGAGGAAAGGCACCGATTATGGAATACGTTCCTAATATGGAATACCGTAATATTTCTAAAACTAAGCGCCACGAATATTCCAAACGTGTGTCATGTTACCCCTCCCGCTACCCTCGTTCGACGGCCAGACCACACGAGTAGTAAATCTACAGAGAGGAAGCTTCCACAAGCGGCCCGCTGTAGGTACACTCACACAAACACACTCACCAACGGTTCACGGACGCCCGCTCGTCCACTAACCGGTACGGTTGGTGACAAACGTGCGCATAATATGTGTGAGTGTACCTACAGCGGGCCGCTTGTAGAAGCTTCCCCTCTGTAGGTACTCTGTGGCCAGACCGCGTGCGGATGTCCCCCGCCAACATTTTACGATTTCGTTTTAATACTATTTGGTGTTAATGCGGACTCTAGAGTTCCTTTCTCTGTGGTAGGTACGTATGTACAATACATATGTTTTGTACGTTAAAGGCGTAGATAGCAATGTACCTATCTACTCATAAAACACTACAATTCAATCACAATGTCAGCAGACCTTAGGTAGGTACTAGGTACGTATTTATGTCAATCTTAACTTTCTAAAATGCAAAATCAAATAAATATCTAGCTAGCTGTCCGCAGGCGTTAATTTTCTCAAATAAAGTAGGTAGGTAGGTATACAAATTTCTTAGATAATATTATCTAAGAAATTTATATCTACTTACCGATGAAATTACGTCGCCAACTGGATCTAAGTAGGTATATCTAGATATACAAATAGGTAATTCAATAATAATAATTCAATTAGTGTCTGTCTGAGATTTAATATAACCAAATCTAAAAACCTATGATTTACTTTTAACAAAATTGTTGACTTCAAAATATTTTTTGCAGACCGCTGGTAATCTAGTTGTGTTCATATTGGGAGATCTGCTGGCATTCCAAACTGTGTTGTGGATCCTGCTAGCGATCCCGCTGGTACACTTCTGCATACTGCTGAGGCTGCCTGACACGCCGTCCTATCTCATCAAGTGCGGAAAAAATGAGGTGAGATTCTATTTTTCTTCGTGAAAAACATAATATACCTACCTAGGTATAATCCGCGGCACGTACATCGAACGCTGAACGAAACGTGGAGGGGATAGCTGCGCATGGGAACTGTCGCGCATGTAATAAAATAGCTTACCCCCTCCACTTTCCTTCAGCGTTCGATGTACGTACCGATGTTTATACCCTGTATTTACTGTAGGGCAGTCGGTTAGAAGAGAGGAGAAATAGACATGTTAATTATACCTGTTGCATACCAAGGCATCCAGTCCTGTGCATGCGACTTCTTCGAGTAACCCACCTTCAACTCAATATAATTGAATTACAGGAAACAGCCAAAGTGCTGGGCTGGTTGCGGTCGTTGCCTCACACTGACAAGGCCATCAGCGAGGAGGTGGATCGTCTGATCATCGAACAGACTACCTGCGAGCCAAAGTTTTCACCCCGGTTGCTTTGTAAGTATCTAACTATTAAGGGCCGGATAAGTGTCATGTCGGATAGCTTATTCACAACTCTTTCACTAGACATATGGCCTGTTTCACCACCTTCTGATAAGTGTCGGATAGCCTAAATGTAAGTTTTGTCACTTTCTTACTTTATGTCAAGTGACAAAGACAAAAGTTGTAGATAGCTATCTGATACTTATCAGAAGGTAATGAAACAGGCCCATAAAGTAAGAAAGTGACAAAACTTATGTTTAGTCTATCGACACTTATCAGGTGGTGAAACAGGCCCTAAATGTTCTTCATTCCATTAAAACATCTATGGTGTTTAAACATCTAAGTACCTAGGGGCTGTCCATTAATCACGTGAGGTTCAAAAGAGGGGGGGAGGGGTTCGGCAAAAATCACGAAATATCACAATGGGGAAGGGGGGGTATAGTAAGATATCACGTGTACTTATTTTTTCGTCAAACGCGTGATTTCTAAACCGAATTAATTTTCTAGAATAATTAAGGATTAGATTATACTTTATGCCGGTACTTAAAAATAATATTATAAAAATTTTAAGATTCTTTGTAGGTACTAAAGCAAAACCGTTATATACTTGGCTCTCCCATGGTCTGCGGGACGCGGGACGGGAGGAAATTCTCATTGATAAATTAATAATCAATAGATGTGCTCGTACTATAATGTATGACAAGCATTTTTGGCGCGGCTTTGCGCCACTGTGAGTGTGTGTGTGTGTATTGCTACTGTAAGGACATGACACTAAATTAGGGAAAAAGAAATTTTATAATTATAATAATTTTAATTATCATAATTATTCTATTATTTGCGTAATCGCAATTTAGTCTTTCATCTTGATCTCTTTAAGTTTGCTCAATACTTTTCTATAGTAGTAGTAGTTAGTACTATACATTTAAAGTTAAGTAGGTACGTTTCAGGATATGGAAAAAAGATTTTCCATAACCAAGAAAGAAGAAGATACGTTATTAAATATAATTTATACCCCATTTTTTAAATTTTATACATATTATACTCATAATAAAATAATTTATTTAATACATCTACTAAATACAAGTAAAGTTCGTGAACTAAAACCCGACTACGCTTAATAAAATTTAGTAGGCAAAAGCGCGGGGCAAGCAGCTAGTGGTGCCATCTGTTATTCCTATCCGAAACTAATTTTACAAGTATAAATTAAAAATTTAAAAAACCCCCGACATTCGCCATTTTGTGGCGGCAGCCATCTTGGATTTATATAATGCTATTCTACTAGTCAAGCCCTTTCATTTGATACCCATATTAAGGGAGTTGTGAAAAAATATGTAATCCACCATTTTGTAGCGGCGGCCATCTTGGATCGATTTTCATCAAACATAGCTAACAACACTCTCGACTAATTCACCTTTCAAACAAAAAAAAACCGCATTTAAATCGGTCCACCCGTTTGAGCGCTACAGGGGAACAGACAGACACACACACACACACACACAGACACGTCAAACTTATAACACCCCGTCGTTTATGCGTCGGGGGTTAAAAATCTAGAAAGCCGCGCAAAGCTGACTTCTCGATTTTTTTCGTAAATAAAATGTAGCCTATGTCACCCTGATCATAACAACGAATCAATAGACACCTCATTCATCAAAATCGGTCCAGCAGTTTAGGCGCTACATTAGTACACACAGAATCTCATACAAAAATCGGTTACAAACATACATACATAAATATATACATACGTAAATACATAGACTGCTAAAATCATAACCCTTCCTTTTGGCTTTGCCGTAGTCGGGTAAAAAAACCAGACGTTTAGATTATACTCCGACCGTGGTAAAGATAGCCCTCCTGCATTGAAACGGAGCCCTCCCTGCGCCCCGCGCAGCGATTTGTTCATTCATAAGTTCATTGATAAATTCATTGATAAATCGGCTGCCCTAGTGATAAACAAAGTAACTGCATTCAGAACAATTTTACAGGACAAGCATAAACATTGAAACTCTTATTTGAAGGCAACCTTTCTACAAAATACCTACTTATTTATCTCTGTAATAAATTGCAAAATAATATATTTTAACTTATAAATAACAGTATTTATTTCTAACTCCTTCGCTTTTAATTTTGTTTAAAATTAAAAATAATATGGTTTTTCTAATGGCAAATAAAATACAAAAAAATTAATGTTTCAACTTTAAAAAGATGTTAAGTCATTTACTTCGTTTGTATATTGCTTGATAATTTCTTCCAAAAATAATTTTTCAATTTATTACAAAGAGTTTACTATGTTATTCAGATACAAATAGTTACCCCAAAAATTAATGTTCAAATGTGCGTGTGCGTGTGCGTTTGTGTGTGTGTGATATTGTGATTGTGATATTGCGACTAATACAATTGTCCCCCCCCATTTGCTTTAATGGGCACCCGGGCCCTCCCCAAATAACTCAAATAACTATTTTTATTATTTTTTATGTAATCACCGGCTTTAGGTCGTATTTCTGAATGTTATTCTACATATTATCGGTGAATTTGAAGTAATTCTGTTCATTAAATCAGAAGTTATAAGGCTGTGATAGTCAGACGGACAAAGCATATCCAACCTAGTTCACTCAGAGACTTAAGTTAGAGCTTATTACAACTCAAGAATCTATACCATATCTATACTTACCTACTAATATTATAAATGCGAAAGTATGTCTGTCTACTAAGTCTTCACGCACCAACTGTTCAACCGATCTTAACGAGGTATAAAGATAAGTTTCATTTTTGGAAAGGACATAAGCTACTTTTTTATCCTGGTAAATTAAGAGCTTAGACTAGAATTTCAAAAACCTAAATACACGCGGACGGAGTCGTGGGCATCATAATCAACTATGTTTATCTTGTAAAGTTATAATTTACAGTATTGTGTCTATTTTTAGTTATATTCCTGTAAAGTAATGTCCCTATTAGTTAATTATGTACGTAGGTATCTAAAATTCTGCACCTACCTTCAGTAGAAACATTTTAAAATAGTAAGTAACCGATAACAATTAAAACGATTATTTATAAGTACATAAAGTAATACCCTAAATTCCAGTCTCAGTGTGCAGTTATTTGTTTGGGCAATTCAAATTTCAGTAAACTGTTCAAGTTATTTGAAATATTATACTGTGGACACTGTGTTAAAAAACTACTCGACATTAAACTTTTGTTAATGCAAACAAGTCAATTTCACAAAAAATGTCAGTTACTTTGTTTATATCACTAGGGCAGTCGAAATCTGTCATATTGAAAAGTCACTTTGAAACTTCAAAGTTCATTGTTTACATCGTTACGAAAATTTTGTGAAATACATAGCAGTAACCAGTTCTTATGTGATAAAAAGTTGTGCTAGAAAAATTGTTATGGTAGTGCGTTCGTTTTGTGCTCAAGAATGTGAGAGAAAAGAACAAATATCTCTTAATTATATATCATAATAATAAATATGAGGCTGACGGGCAATGTCAAGAAGTGTTGTCAGCTTCATGTGAAAAATTTCCATACCCATTGAAGCCATCACGCAAACATTTAAAAAATGGGGTATAAATTATATTTAATAACGTATCTTCTTCTTTCTTGGTTATGGAAAATCTTTTTTCTATATCCTGAAACGTACCTACTTAACTTTATATGTATAGTACTAACTACTACTACTATAGAAAAGTATTGAGCAAACTTAAAGAGACAGACTAAATTGCGATTACGCAAATAATAGAATAACTATGATAATTAAAATTATTATAATTATTATAAAATTTCTTTTTCCCTAATTTAGTGTCATGTCCTTACAGTAGCAATACACACACACACACTCACAGGAGCGTCAAAAATGCTTGTCATACATTATAGTACGAGCACATCCATTGATTATTAATTTATCAATGAGAATTTCCTCCCGTCCCGCATCCCGCAGACCATGGGAGAGCCAAGTTAATCGTGGTCTTACTATAGTACGGCATGGAGATGTTAGGAGATGGAATAAAACAAAGATAAAAAACTATTAGGATTCGTCAAGACGTGTTCTTCTATATCTTAAAATTTCAATGCATTGCTGTCAGATGATGTGTCACTGTCGCTATCAATAACTATATTATAATTCACTAATTCATCGTCGTCATTCTGCAATCTCTCAACGTGAACTTAAGTACAATGTGACTTCACGTAGCCTCCGTTACAGCTTGAAAAGCATCTTGCACCAGATTTAATATTTTTGTTTCGAAACGCCAGCGAAATAACTAAAAATGTTGTGTTGAAATTATTGGTCCACATTATAGTATTTTTATAATAATTGAGAGGCCGTTTTAATCTGACGATGCGTGATGGCTTCAATAGGTATGGAAATTTTTCACATGAAGCTGACAACACTTACTTGACATTGCGTCAGCCTCATATTTATTATTATGATATATAATTTAGAGATATTTATTCTTTTCTCTCACATTCTTGAGCACAAAACGAACGCACTACCATAACAATTTTTCTAGCACAACTTTTTATCACATAAGAACTGGTTACTGCTATGTATTTCACAAAATTTTCGTAACGATGTAAACAATGAACTTTGAAGTTTCAAAGTGACTTTTCAATATGACAGATTTCGACTGCCCTAGTGTAAGACAAAGTAATTGACTGTTTTGCATTAACAAAAGTTTTATGTCGAGTAGTTTTTACCACAGTGTCCACAGTTTAATATTTCAAATAACTTGAACCGTTAACTGAAATTTGAATTGCCCAAACAAATAACTGCACACTGAGACTGGAATTTAGGGTATTACTTTATGTACTTATAAATAATCTTTTTAATTGTTATCTACTTACTATTTTAAAATGTTTCTACTGAAGGTAGGTGCAGAATTTTAGATACCTACGTACATAATTAACTAATAGGGACATTACTTTACAGGAATATAACTAAAAATAGACACAATACTGTAAATTATAACTTTACAAGATAAACATAGTTGATTGATGCCCACGACTCCGTCCGCGTGTATTTAGGTTTTTGAAATTCTAGTCTAAGCTCTGTAATTTACCAGGATAAAAAAGTAGCTTATGTCCTTTCCAAAAATGAAACTTATCTTTATACCTCGTTAAGATCGGTTGAACAGTTGGTGCGTGAAGACTTAGTAGACAGACATACTTTCGCATTTATATTATTAGTAGGTAAGTATAGATATGGTATAGATTCTTGAGTTGTAATAAGCTCTAACTTAAGTCTCTGAGTGAACTAGGTTGGATATGCTTTGTCCGTCTGACTGTCACAGCCTTATAACTTCTGATTTAATGAACAGAATTACTTCAAATTCACCGATAATATGTAGAATAACATTCAGAATTACGGCCTAAAGCCGGTGATTACATAAAAAATAATAAAAATAGTTATTTGAGTTATTTGGGGAGGGCCCGGGTGCCCATTAAAGCAAATGGGGGGGGACAATTTTATTAGTCGCAATATCACAATCACAATATCGCACACACACAAACACACACGCACACGCACATTTGAACATTAATTTTTGGGGTAACTATTTGTATCTGAATAACATAGTAAACTCTTTGTAATAAATTGAAAAATTATTTTTGGAAGAAATTATCAAGCAATATACAAACGAAGTAAATGACTTAACATCTTTTTAAAGTTGAAACATTAATTTTTTTGTATTTTATTTGCAATTAGAAAAACCATATTTTTAATTTTAAACAAAATTAAAAGCGAAGGAGTTAGGAATAAATACTGTTATTTATAAGTTAAAATATATTATTTTGCAATTTATTACAGAGATAAATAAGTAGGTATTTTGTAGAAAGGTTGCCTTCAAATAAGAGTTTCAATGTTTATGCTTGTCCTGTAAAATTGTTCTGAATGTAGTTACTTTGTTTATCACTAGGGCAGCCGATTTATCAATGAATTTATCAATGAACTTATGAATGAACAAATCGCTGCGCGGGGCGCAGAGGGAGCCGCGCTGTCATCCAGGGAGGTTATCTTAATCACGGTCGAAGTATACTAAAAATACACGTGATTTTTGGTGGAGGGGGGGTAGTCGTAAATCTCACCACGTATAGCCATGGGAAGGGAGAGGTTAAAAATGTTAAAAAAAAACATCACGTGATTAATGGACAATCCCCTATGTGATATAAAACATCTATGGCACAGTGGCGTGCTTTTTTAAAAATAACAATAGGTCTAGAGTTCAATTCTCGACTGGGTCAAATTGAAAACCTATAGCTTCTAAATTGGCTGCTTTGGTCTGGGAAGCTTCAGGCTTGGATATTTACCACCTCTACTGCAGGCAATGCACCATGGACATGTTTCCTAACTACTGCACCTTATGTTGAATCGCCATTTTATACCTAACCTAACGTGATGGCGCCAGTTATGGACAGGGTTAAGCGCCGAGTCAAACATGAGGAGCTATAACTTTTTTATTATTGAATCTTGAGTGTTATAATTTTACAATGATATACTCAGATTTATAGAGCTTCTCACTAACTACTAAAATCTAGAAATAGTCTAATGAGTTTTGAAATATGGAAACCTAAAAACGATCAACTGAAATATGTAAAAATGCTTATGATGGACAGTCTAAATCCAGTTATGGACACCCAGTGATGGACAGTTCGTTTTTACCCAACTACGGTAAAGCCAAAAGGAAGGGTTATGATTTTAGTAGTCTATGTATGTATGTTTGTATCCAATTTTTTGTTCTACCGAAGCTCCTAAAGTACTGGGCTAATTCTGATGAATGAGGTGTTAATTGATTCGTTGTTATAGTTCGGGGGTCACATAGGCTACATTTTATATGCGAAAAAATTGAGAAGTGACGTTCGCGCAACTAAACTGGAATATTAAGTTAGTTTTAAATAGACATAACAGATGGCGCCACTAGCCGCTTGCCCCGCCCTTTCTTCCATTAGTACACAATTGAATACACGTTTTTCTAAATTATTATTTTTAACCCCCGACGCAAAACGACGGGGTGTTATAAGTTTGAGTGTCTGTGTGTGTGTGTGTTTGTATGTGTGTCTGTTTGTTCCTCTGTAGCGCTCAAATGGGTGAACCGATTTGAATGCAGTTTTTTTCGTTTGAAAGGTGAATTACTCGACAGTGTTGTTAACTATGTTTGATGAAAATCGAACCAACATGGCCACCGCTACAAAATGGCGGATTACATATTTTATCACAACTGCCTTAATATGGGTATCAAATGAAAAGACTTGACTAGTAAAATAGCACTATGTAAATCCAAGATGGCCGCCGCCACAAAATGGCGAATGTCGGGGGTTTTTTAAATATTTAATTTATACTTGTATACTACTATGAGTAGTCGGGTTTTAGTTTACGAACTTTATCTCTTCTTTTATTTTATATGGATTGTGGGCAAACGAGCAAGCGGGTCACCTGATGTTAAGTGATTACCGTGAATATTTGCAGCACGAAAGGAACCACTAATACACTGCCGAGAATTTGTTGATCCTCCCGTTGATTATTTCGAATAATATATGTACAAATATCAAAGTTACGTAGAAACAACGAATGTTCGTCACATTTCAATTTGACACTTGTCTATTTGAGGACGTTTACAAAATGGTTCCATAATTATTTTTTTTGCTTCAACTTCTTAATCCTGATGCTGCAGGGTACTACCCACCTAAACTAAAGGGATTTGGGCACTGCCCACTATGAATTCATATTTTTGGTACCAAGCTTAGATTGAATCACGGATCTCTGAGTCCCAGCTTCTTAATCCTGATGCAGCACCATACTGCTCACCTAAGCAGCGCGGAATTTTCGCCTGTTTTTTGAAAAGAATATTTATTAAAAGATGAATAGGGTTTTTTCCAGGCCTGTTACCTGTAAAAGGTTTACTTTCTTCTTGCGTAATAATTACTTGGACATTGTCCAAGACAAGAGGTAATCCTTAGGCGTTGTCCTAATACAACGCGAATGCGCGATCATCGCGCAAATAAGCGATGCGATCATCACGTATTCGCGCGATGACTAAAACTGGGTGGCCTAATAGAACGCGAATACGCGATCATCGCGCGAATTGACGATGCGAGCGGCCGCGGGTTCCTGCTTCGTTCCGCAGTTTGCGCATGCCATTGGCGCTAAGTATGGACGTCAGTCAGTCAGTCACTGTCAGTCAGTCAGTCAGTCAGTCAGTCAATCAGTCAGTCACTGTCAGTCAGTCAGTCAGTCACTATCAGTCAGGTCAGTCAGTCAGTCAGTTAGTCCGTCCGTCAGTCAGTCAGTCACTGTCAGTCACTAGCAGTCAGTCACTGTCAGTCAGTCATTCACTATCAGTCAGTCACTGTCAGTCAGTCACTGTCAGTCAGTCACTGTCAGTCAGTCAGTCAGTCAGTCATTCACTGTCAGTCAGTCACTGTCAGTCAGTCACTGTCAGTCAGTCACTGTCATTCAATCAGTCAGTCACTGTCAGTCAGTCAGTCAGTCAGTCAGTCACTATCAGTCAGGTCAGTAAGTCAGTCAGTCAGTCAGTCAGTCAGTCAGTCAGTTAGTCCGTCCGTCAGTCAGTCAGTCACTGTCAGTCACTATCAGTCAGTCACTGTCAGTCAGTCAGTCACTGTCAGTCAGTCAGTCAGTCACTGTCAGTTAGTCAGTCAGTCAGTCAGTCAGTCACTGTCAGTCAGTCAGTCACTGTCAGTCAGTCAGTCCGTATAGTGCACAAGTGTGCACTATAGGAGATATTATAATGCGCAAGTGTGCACAAGTGTAACTTTGCTAGATGGGTGGTAAACAGTCACGGCTGCAGCCTCCCACTAGACCAAAAACAATTTAGAAATTATAAAATCCCAAATTGCTTCCTTTTGGATATCGAACCTGGGACCTGCCACTTATAAGACCAAAGCGCTCACTACTGCGCCAGGGAGGTCGTCGAAACTATAACTAAAAGTCATTTGTTTTTTTTTTTTTTTCAATTCAATTTTCAGAAAAATTTTAAGATGCAATCCTACTCCTACTATATTATATATTAATATTATTTATTATATTATTATAAATGTGAAAGTGTGGATGTTTGGATGTTTGTTACTCAATCACGCCGCAACTACTGCACCGATTTGAAATTTTGAATGGAGATAGATTATGCCCTGACTTAACACATAGGCTACTTTTTATCCTGAAAAAATCCACAGTTTCCCACGGGATTTTGAAAAAACCGAAATCTATAGCTACAGTTATAGGTAGATTACTATAGCAAACCTCCTTGAAAGTAGCTATAAAAGTTGCATAAGGGAGCGGGAACGGGAACCGGAAATCCACGATTCCCTCGGGATTTGTGAAAAACCGAAATTCACGCGGGAAAAGCCGCGGGCAGAAGCTAGTTAATCTATAAAAATTTAATTTTGACTTGTAATTGTGTTTAAATGATAAGAATCGACAGGTGTCTATGACTGGGTATTTGATGATTTTCCGATCCCGTAATGGACACGCCCTCTAAAACTTGAAAACAATTTTATGTCGCATTTACTCCTTCATAAGCATGTTTTAAATTTTGTAACCAAGTGATTTAACCATTGAAAATTTATATTTTAATCAAAAACGAGAATTCATCGATCAAAATATTTTTCTTACCTTCTTAGCGATTTGCTTAAGAAAACTACTGAAATCGAAAGATATTGCACACGAAATTTTGTTCACCTTGCCATTTTAACGCAAAATGGCCGTTGCCAGCCCCGGATCTTCAATTTTTTCGAGGGGGGGCAAAAACTGAAAAATGCCGCCCCCACCAATATTTTTGGTATACACCAGTATAAACTACGCATTTTTTTAAATATTTTCTATAGTTACATTTTGAAAGTAGACTAAAATTGTTTTTTTTTTTTTCTAAAAAAGTGAAATTTTAAGATTGCACAATTTTCGACCGCGATGTTGGGGATATTACTCATTTTACGGGTAGAATTATAGGCAAAAATGGTGTACCAAATCTATTTAGCATTATTTTAAGGACAAAACGATGTCTCTAGGTCTTAGTTTAAAGTTTGAGGAGGGAAAAGTATACTTTTTTACATTACATTAATTTCTGGGGCGGGGGGGGGGGGGGAGGGCAAGTGCTCGTCTTAACGTCTATACACGTCAATGTATTTTTGGAAAAAATATAGGCTACACAGAGAAAGAGCAGTTTTAGACCGGTTATGACTTATATTGCTCGGCACTCATAATGTCCTTATAATGCATCATAAATCTTAATATCAATAATATCTAATAATAATAAATTTTTTTTTTTTATAAATAAATACCATTATAAATACTTAATAGTAGTTTAAACATACATATATTTCGTGGATGTATATGGTTTTTTCTTTCAAACTTATCTTCAAAACAAACTAAAGTGAAAAATGCAGTTTTCTTATTTTTTGAATTTTCAGGATTTGTAAATAAACTAAGTATGGCCTAAAAATGTTTAAATTAAATTTAATTAAGTATAATTACTACAACATCTTTTCATATACTTAACTTTACCTGTAAAATGAGTATTTTCCCCGATATCGGAGTTTAAAATTGACCAAATCTTAAAATGTCACTTTTTTGGAAATAATTGTCAAGTTTTGAAGGGCTGTATCTCAGTAAATATTGAATTTTCAGAGCTGGTTCTAGTCTTAAATTGTAGCAATTTTAGTTTACTTTAAAAAAGTATTGAAACATTTTTTAAAACGCATAGTTTAGGACTTATATTGAAAAATCCAAAAAAAGTGCAAAAATTTCGAACAGGTCTTTCGAAGCTGCAAAATTAGATCAATACTACTGGTAACTAACATCATATTAAAAAATCTGAACTTGCCGCTTGATTGCGATTTTAATGTAAGATTTGACTGGCGTAGTAGATTCGGCGTGATTCGTGGCCAAGATTACAGACAGACAGACAAAAATTAAAAATCACAGTTTTAGGTTCAGTATCGATTATACAGTGCCATCCAAAAGAATTTTCAAAATATTTTCAATGTAATACAAAATTGGACCTGTAACAGTTTGAAATATGTACGAGGGGTGTTCAGAAAATAACGGGAATCTTTAAATTTCGCGGGTTTGGAGAATCCGATTGTCAATTTTTTTTTAATTATTATGTTGGTATACATGCCCCTGAAGTATGAAAATATTTTCAGTCGTATACATTATTTACTTTGTCTTTGGCAGCCGCTAAGGTTAGACGTGTTTTATGAGCTCGGCGATTTTCGTTTATTAAAAGAAATGGATCAAAAATTATTTGTATCAAATTTTGCATAAAAAATTAAATGTAGTGTAACAAAATGTGTGCAATTTTAATAAAGGCCTATGATGAGTCTGCTATGAATAAATCAAGAATTTACGAGTTTACGTAAAGATGTTGAAGATGATGAACACCCTGGACGCCCCAGCACATCAACAACCGATGAAAACCTGATGAAAACGTAGAAAAAGTTAAAGAGATGGTCATGAATTCTTGCCACAAGGTCCAACGGTCAATAAGGAGTACTACCTACAAGCTCAACGCCGTTTGCGTGAAGTAATCCAAAAGAAACACCCGGATTTGAGGAAAGACATTTCATGGCATTTGCACCACGATAATGCACCTGCACACATTTCATTGCTTGTTCGCAAATTTTTGACCAAAACCAATACGAAGCCCCAGCCTCCATATTCGCCAGACATGGTTCCGTGTGACCTTTTCCTATTTTCAAAAATAAAGAGAACCTTAAAGGATCGTCGTTTTACAGGCATAGAGGACATTAAAAGCGCATCGCTGAAAGAACTAAAGGCTATCCCAAAGATCGAGTTTGAGAAGTGTTTCGAGGATTGGAAGCAGCGCTGGCACAAGTGCATAATATCTAATGGGGACTATTTTGAAGGCGACAATATTAATATAGACGAATAAATAAATATTTTTTTCAAAAAATGAATATTCCCGTTATTTTCTGAACACAGTGGTATGTACCAATACAGTGGCGGATTTCTAATCTGCCACTGTATTGCTGTCGACATCTATGTCGACAGCGCTCTAGGCAGCACCTTATCGGCGCCCCTGATTGACAGAACTAACGGCTAGTTCTGATTTTTTTATATGTTGTTAGGACCAATAAAAGTCGTGTAGATATAGGTAGGCACTAATCCAAGTTTGCAGCTTCGAAAGACCTGTGCTAACTTTGCTTACTTAATTTTGGCGCCCCTTGTAATCTCGCGCCCCTAGGCACGTGCCTAGTTTGCCTTATGGATAATCCGCCATAATTGACCTATAGATTATTTTACTATTATACTGCGCGTTCAATCATATTTTTTTCGCAAACTTTCGATAATGCTGTAGGTACTCAGCATTTTGAATTTGGCGCCCTCTGATTCTGCCGCCCGGGGCACGGGCCCCCCCCTGCCCCCCCCTAGATCCGGGCCTGGCCGTTGCATATGATATTTGTCAATATGACAAACAGATCCCTATTCTACATGGTTTAAGTGTTGCCAGCGGTAAACCTCTAATCTAGCTCTTATTTTTGTTAAAAATGGTGAAGGTGGTCAGCTACTGGTGCCTGGTCCATACCTGGCGACACCACGTTACTCGTAACGTAATATCTAAAGAGCGACTTGGTTGAATAGGAAAGCCACAAAAATTCCCAACCAATTTAATATAGGTAGTTAGGTAGGTACCTTTCCACATTAATAAATACCTACCGAGAAATTACGACATAATATTGTTTTCTTTCTTTTTTTATGCCTTAACTTCCCTTCAATATTATCGTTAGATACCTGCTTAGTGATTATACATAATTATTATTAGGTTTACACCGAAAAATATTTTAACAAGGCTTGATGCAACCACAAGAATACCTACTTACCTACTTAATAAATAATACCTAAGTACAGATACAGAAGGCTTCCTCTACACAGACATTAATTAACAAGTACCTAATAAAGTTCGTAACCTTAAACCCGACTACGCTTAATAATCTATACATCAATACATATTATAATAAAATCGTAGACTTTCCGTATCTGTACAATAAAGATTTTTGCAAAATAATGACTGGGGGATGCTAACATCCCCCGGATAAGTAATAGAACGTTTTGTCTGTTTGTCTGTATGTTTGTGCGCGCACCACGCAAAAACTACTGAATGGATTGAAATAAAACTTGCATGATTTAAGTTCATAAGGTGCGTTAGGGTAAGATCGGAGGTGGGTTAAGACCGTACGACTCAAATTCCGAACGAATTAGAGCATATTTTTAAATGCTGGCAATATTGTGTATTAGGCCATTTAATTCCGCCCCGGCCCGTGGTTCCCGCAAATCGCTCCATCAAGTCAAACGTGTGCTGTGCGCCATTAAACAAAACAAGGTAATTTTCGTAATTTTTTCGTCTATCCGGTCTTCAACTTTCATTTTTATCTGTCTTTTTTAGCGAGGATATAGCTTTTTTTGTAATTATTTTGCCTGGATAGTTAGTTTTATGATGCCACAAAGAGATTAATTTGATCCAAATAGAGCTAGCATTGATGTAAGCCAAGATCCGGTGTACCCCCTCGCAAGTGAAGATCGGATGAAATTTTTCCGATCTTTGCAAGTTTCAAATAAGGCAGTGATTGTCAAACTTTTGTTAAGTAAGTAATATTTCTGGCACACCTGAATATTAGTAAGATTCCATAACAGATTAACTGCAGTAAGATTAAGTTATCGGAGTAATAGTATGATTCTAAAGCTACAGTTAAAACACAAATTTTGCGCCTTAACTAAATAGCTCAATCTGGTACCAAATACTTTTCATAGATCGTTAATAACAAGATACATTAAGTGACAATTTAAAAAAAAGTTTATTGTAAGTTGGTTACTATAATTACTTATCTTACAAGCATAAACTAGGCTAATAGGTACCATTAATATAAAAAATGAATTTTAAAATTGTCATTTCAATTCAATTATCATTTCTTGGTTTTTATAGTTGTCTATAGTTTTATCCAAAGGCAAACCAGGGATCTTACGTATTAAGTAGTAATTCAGTTTCCTTTTCCAAATATCTGATATCCTGGTCCACTTAGTCAAATTTGCTTTACTTCATCCAGTTCTATACCTTTATTCAAATTCAAATTGACTCTTTTATGTCTACTCCCTTCCTGTTTATAATAAGATACGTGCCTGCTACACGTACAAGAACTTGTACACACAATAAATTTAACAATTGAGTAGGTACTTACTACACCGGGCTTCCGCACTGGACACCGGCAAATGCATCCGATCTTTACCATTTTACTTTCTTTGTGGTATGCCAAAGTTTGAGAACCACAAAATCACAAAGTTTTTATATGAGGGGTAAGTTCGGATGCCAAAAAACCAAAAATGGAAGAATCTATTGGAACATTTTTGTTTCTAGTAATTTGTAGTTCATTTTCAAATATGTTTTAGAATAGGAAACATCGAATGTATTCCTTTTTAAGACCTTGTTCTCCAAGTACTAGAAGTGACTTTAAATTTATGTCCGGTCATACCCCTTGGTGGCCAATTCTTAATCATGCTCATAAAAAAATTTGTCTTGTCTTTGCGTACGTAAAAAACAAAAACTGTTGAGTTAACATAAACAAACTATTTTTAGAGCTGAACTACGTTTATCCATTAACCGTTTAAGATATATATCATTAATTTAGGATATATGGTTGTCGAGAAAAAAAATTTTTTGCAACACTCTTCCAACTAGTCGAAAAACCGTCCGGTATTACCCCAACGCACCTTACTACGAAGTAACACATAGGATACTTTTTATCCCGAAATTCAGCACGGTTCCCTTGGGAGAGGGGATGAAAGTCAAAATGTGTACTTAGCTGTAATTCGTTAACGCGTGGTCCGATTTAATTCATTCTTTTTTTGTTAAAAAGGAAATACTTTAAGAGATTGAACTAGATTACTGGCTAATCGCTGAAAAGCTGGATCGATTTTGATGGGGCTTTCGACACTGGTGGATGTTTACATTTTGATTTTTGATCTACCTAAACATCTGCCAGTAACCTTTTAACAGTTTTTAACAAGGTATAAGCTCAAAGGAGCTTAGGAAAAACAAAATGATTCTCACGGGATTTTTAAAAACCAATATCCACGCGAATGATTTCGCGGATATCCGCTTGTTTAATAATAAATAATTTAGTGTGCAGAGAGCGCGGGGCAAGCAGCTAGAGGCGTCATCTGTTATGTCTATCTGAAACTAATTTAATAATCTAGAGAGCCGCCAAGATCACTTCTCGATTTTTTTCGTAAATAAAATGTAGCCTGTCACCCGGACCATAACAACGAATCAATATACACCTCATTCATCAAAATCGGCTCAGTAGTTTAGGCGCTACGGTAGTACACACAATCTCATACAAACATACATACATACATACATACATAGACTGCTAAAATCATAACCCTTCCTTTTGGCTTTGCCGTAGACGGGTTAAAAGCGACTTAAAAGCGACGCATTTCAAGTAGTGCCTGAACTTTATATTTACCTACAAAGCCCTTTCTTTCTATCGCGGTAGGACAACTGAATTTACACCTCGGTACGAAGGGGTGCGCCGATGAACCTACTTACAGCTCGGTGCTTAAAACGCTAAGACAGGCCTGCTACAATTGAAAATTGGCTGTTGACCTTTTATTGTAGAAAAAGCGTCAAGAAATGCTTTATATCATCCGCCATTATTTGGTGTTATAGAAGAAATCAATGTTTTTAAGAATTAAATTTCCAAGTTATTCCCCTTGATATCTATTCGTAGATATCTGTAATATCAGGTAATATGTAGTCCATTACTGAATCAACGACTGGTTCGGAATTATAAAAAACATTTTTTATACCTAGTAGGTACAATCCTAAGAACCTGCCTACCTATGTTCTATTTATCCGTATCATTTCTACAAAACCTTAAAGACCATTGATATTTTTGTGCGTAGAAGACGTCCTACTTTACATCCAATAAGTCATCTGTCCCACATTTTTTCAGCAGTCGAAATAAGCGGATGCGAACAGAAAATTGTTTTCAAAACACATTTTATTGTTTCAATTGGCGCGGTGACCTGCCGTCCTGTCCTTGATATCTGAGCCCGGCCATCATTTTCAATTCACCACTTAATTGGGTTGCTTCTATTTGTTTGGTGTCAAATGCCGTTCTTAGGGTCAATTGGTAGAATGCGTCAGTGCCGAGGAAAAAATTGATTTGTAAGTAGGGAATTATAATGTAGACTAGAATAGATATACCTAAGTAATTGTGCAAAGGGTTTATAATATAAACACTACTATGTGATTGAGAGTAGGTAGATTTACTAGTTACAGCAAGTATCTAACATGTAAGCTCAGAACCTGACCGTACGGTCGTACCGGATCGAACTCCCAATTTAGTAGATATCCACTTAGGTACCTAGGTAGTTACCAAAGTACCTAGGTAGGTACCTAGTTACTTACTTATTTCTTTTATTTTTCAACAGTTAGAGACAAAACAGCAGTCAAAGCATTCTGGGTGGCACTGATAGTGAACCTGACGCGTGAGTTCTGCGGGTGTATCGCAGTGTTGGTCTACGCCAGCCACATCTTCGCGGAAGCCGGAAAGGACCCACACACCAGCATCGCACTTTCACCAAACAAGCAATCTATTTTGCTCGCTGCTGTTCAGATCCTTGGATCGTTTTTGGCTTGTCAACTCGTGGATCGGACGGGACGAAAGGTAAGTTGTGACTGACAATCTTTATGGCCAATCATTATGTTAGCAATCAGCTAATCATTTTAGACAATCGATGCGACAGGCAAGCATAGGATACCTAAATAATCCAAAACATAGCATAAGTTAATTTTACCTCAGTGCATAATTTCTCGTAAAAATACCTACTTAATAGACTGCTTAAACAGTAAACTTATAGACTCTTGAGGTAGGTACCTACTAGACATAATCCTTGTAAGTAATAGCTATACTCTGTGCTTTATTATTAGAAAGTATTTGGCACTCTTTTATTTATAATCCAACCATAGATAGATAAGTGTTCGCTTTGTGGTAGGATCCTACCCCGAATCCGCCTGGCTAGCGACCACACTTCAGCCGTAATCTGCCGCAATTCGCAAAGCATCCGTGTGTTCCGGCAGCGAGCTGAAGAGCCAGTCCTCTTCCTCAAAAGCCGGCAACGCATTAGTGGTTCCTCAGGTGCTGCTAATGTTCACGGGCGGCGGTAATCACTTTACATCAGGTGACCCGCTTGCTCAGTTGCCCGCTATTCCTATAAAAAAAAGTGTAGGTAGTTCGCGAAAAGCAATAGGTAGTGCGGCCGGCGTATGAAGCGCGAGGGTCCTGGTCGTCCGCATATTCCCTGTAGGACAGGATTACTCACAGATTGGGAACCACATCATTGCATGTGAGGAATTCGGGTGTGTTTCCCCTGGCCTCATACGTCGCCACGTGCTCCTGCCTTGTCGCGAACTGTAGGTTCAAATTAAAATCCCCTTGGTGCATCGTAGTATTTTTGTTCCCCAGCCTCTCCTAGCCGTGACGAGCGTGGTGGCCGGCTTCAGCATGTGCCTGCTGGGAGTGTGGTTCTACCTGCAGAGCGTGGGGGTGTTCATGCCGGGCTGGGTGCCCATCATGGCGCTTTGTGTTTGCATCTTCGCCGATGCGTCGGGATTGCAGCCGCTACCCTTCGTTATTATGACCGAAATGTTCAACTTTCAGGTAGATATTTGCCTTCTAGATAGATTTATGAACATAGATGTATTGTTTACTTCTTATCCCGAATTTATTCCCGGTTTCCGAGCGCGGGTAAAAAAAGTATTCATATTTGGGACATGACGACCTAACCGCGCGCTGATCCGATCTTGATGATATTTGACACAGAGTACCTACCCGCATTCTTGCTACCGAGAGAGCCTGCACGCAGAGACGGACAAAGGCTACTGGCTACTTTTTATCCCGGGAAGTCAGAATACCCGTGGGATTCTTAAAAATCATATATCCACGCGAAGTCGTGGGCATCACCTTAGTTAATTATGAACGCCAAGCTTTGAGCATACTTACTTACTTACTTTGGATATACCTACTTACTTTCCTGAAAAATAAAGTATATTTTCGTTTACAGCTGCGAGGTACTGTGGCGACACTCATCATGGCAATTTCTCTCGGCACCGATTTCGCGCTGCTAAAACTCTTCGCTCCACTGAACACCTGGATCGGCTACCACTCCACGTTCTGGGTGTTCAGCTTTATATGCTTGGCGAACGTGTTCTACCTCATCTTCTGCGTCCCGGAGACGAAAATGCGGAATCTCGAAGACATCTACGCCGATTTGGAAGGAAAGAAACGGCGGAAAAAAGATGAGGCCGTTGTTGAAACTAATCATGTGTGAAGTTCCTATGTTGTTAACTATAGTTCGGCCGTTCAGAGAATGCGTTCCTGACACGTCGCGATTGAACTGACGACGTAGCTTTGTAATGGCGTTGCAGTTACGATAAAAATATTTTTGCTGGTTGTTTACCGTTTTAACAATTGATGAGCATTAAAACAACATTATTATATCAATAATCAATGAATGTTATAATTTTGTGCCAAACTGAGTGTCAAATAACTTGGTAAACAATATTTTTCTAAATCTATACTGCGCTATTACAAGGTTATGTCAGCGCTTTATTAGGGTTCCGTAGTAAACAAGGAACCCTTATAGTTTCGCCATGTCCGTCCGTCTGTCCGTCTGTCCGTCTGTCCGTCTGTCCGTCTGTCCGTCTGTCCGTCCGTCCTCGGTTAATCTCAGAGACTATTAGTGCTAGAAATCCGTAATTTGGCATGAGTATAAATATTAATCACGCCGACAAAGTGGTGAAATAAAATTTTGATAAATATTTTTTTTTAGGGTAGCTCCCCTACATGTAAAGTGGGGATGAATATTTTTTTTCTCGTCTACCCCATAGTGTGGGGTATCGTTGAATAGGTCTTTTAAAAATACTGTGGGTGTGGGAACATCATTTTTCGATTTCTAGATCCGTTTGTAAAATATGATGTTTTAAAGTGCAAATTTTTATTAGAGTCAAGTGTCCCCCCCCTCTATCAGCCAAATGGCAGTATATAGGAACTTGAAAAAATTCACAGCAGTAGGGTATATAATCAATTTTAAAGGAAAACTATCACGGCTAAGTAGGGTTCACAGGTTAAGGAGTTATATCTGTTTTTCGAGGATTGTGACTACGGAACCCTACACTGCGCGTGGCCCGCCACGCACTTGACCGGTTTTTATTATATTTGTATAATAGTGCTGTGCTAAAAATAACAGGCAAGTATCGTAATCTGTTCTTATACAGTTATACTTATAATATAAAATAATACGCTTTGTTTTTCTTTTTAAGAATTTGAAAATAATGGACTATAAGATAACTTATATGAAATATAAAAACAAGCTATAATTTAAAAATTAAAAAAACCCGACTGCCATGCTAAAAACGAACTAAAAAATTAATAAACTACCACCGTACCACTTACAGTGTAGTTGTTATTTATTTTGTTTTTCATGATTTGTCACTCCAAATTGATTTAAAACATATAGATTGTATACATTTTCGTACTCGCCTTTTAAAGCCCTTTATTTTGATACCCCACTCGAGGGTCTTGAAGAAAAAAATTTTTTTCAGCCCGCACATTAAAGTGCATAAAATCCGCCATTTTGATTTTTTATGAATTTTATGTACCCAGTAACATTTGCGCCGTCAAGACAAATTTAATGACGTATAATTTATCAAAATAGGTTGAGCCGTTAAGTAGTTACGAACTGACATAGGAAACGGTCATTTTCTACGATTTATCACTCCAAATTGTTTCCAAATATATAAATTTATACATTTTCGTATTTGCCTTTTGAATCCATTTATTTTGATATCCCACTCGAGGGTCTTGATGAAAAAATTTTTTTTCAGGTCGCACATTAAAGCGCATAAAGTCCGCCATTTTGATTTTTTTTTAATTTAGGTACCCTATAACACTCGCGACATTGAGACAAATCTAATGACGTATCATTTATCAAAATCCGTTGAGCCGTTGATTAGTTACACGCGGACATAGGAATGGACATACATACACACAGGTGAAACACATAACCCAGTCGGGTAATAAAACTATGACCAAACCGAACGCGCGAAAGAAAGTAGCATTTTTAGGGTTCCGTAGTAAACAAGGAACCCTTATAGTTTCGCCATGTCCGTCCGTCTGTCCGTCTGTCCGTCTGTCCGTCTGTCCGTCTGTCCGTCCGTCCTCGGTTAATCTCAGAGACTATTAGTGCTAGAAATCCGTAATTTGGCATGAGTATAAATATTAATCACGCCGACAAAGTGGTGAAATAAAATTTTGATAAATATTTTTTTTTAGGGTAGCTCCCCTACATGTAAAGTGGGGATGAATATTTTTTTTCTCGTCTACCCCATAGTGTGGGGTATCGTTGAATAGGTCTTTTAAAAATACTGTGGGTGTGGGAACATCATTTTTCGATTTCTAGATCCGTTTGTAAAATATGATGTTTTAAAGTGCAAATTTTTATTAGAGTCAAGTGTCCCCCCCCTCTATCAGCCAAATGGCAGTATATAGGAACTTGAAAAAATTCACAGCAGTAGGGTATATAATCAATTTTAAAGGAAAACTATCACGGCTAAGTAGGGTTCACAGGTTAAGGAGTTATATCTGTTTTTCGAGGATTGTGACTACGGAACCCTACACTGCGCGTGGCCCGCCACGCACTTGACCGGTTTTTATATTTAGGTTGAAAATGGTAACCCCAAATGGCGTTGGGCCGCCATTTTGTGACGCTAAAACAGTCGTCTGTTGTTGTTTCGTGCGCATAGACCACGTTCTTCAAGTGTTTTCGATCTGTTTTTATTTGATTAGTAACAAAGAATAAATAAAACAATTTTATTATATGAATATTACCTTTTTTTGGTTTCTACTTAAATAACTAAAATATAAATTTTAAATGATTCCGCCAATTTAAAACGAAAATAATCTTAAAATAATGCGCCGCCGGTTCATTTTCTTCTGCCCATCACTAGTCGTGACTAACGGATAGGTGTCAGGAACGCATTCTCTGAACGGCCGAACTTTAGTGATTGAGATTTTTTTATTTCAGTTAAAGATGGATTTATTTGAAAATAACGTTAAGTTTGTGTTGTCGAGTATCTTTTGTAGCTTCTGATAAAGCGACAGAATGGACGAGTTAAAAATACAAAGTTGCAAATTACGTTGTAATTAACATTGTATTATTTGCTACGTCTAAACAGAATCTTTGGTTCACATTCATTTGTGATGTAGGTATATTAATTAAATATTTGTTAACAATTAGAGCTGTTTTGTATAACATAACTCATAATTAGATTTTAAGTGTAAATAGTAATTTTAGTACAACTTTCAAAGATTTTGAAATGTGATATTTGTGATAAAATACTAATGAACGATAATGGGTTTTTGCTTACATTTTCCACGACAAAAGAGTGTCGAAAACTATAGTGTAATAAGTTTGTAAGTGTAATAACCCGTCCAAATGCTAATGGAAGACCTTGAGAGCGTCTGCTAATTTCACTCACAACTTATAAAGTTAAACATTATTTTCATTTGAGTGCAGCTAGCAGCTGATGAACTAGCCTGTCATGAACTTGACGTCCATTACATCCGCGAAAGAGATGATAAGGCCGCATTTGCACATTAAATTACTATTTAAATCTTATGTTTTGTATAACGATTTTCACTGTGGGTGTAATACAAGACTTTATTTACTTTATCCCGTTAACATTTGGTCGAGGTAGTAATTGTTTAACTAAGGGTAGCAAATAAAAAAAACTTCAGCTTTAGATTTTCTTATTTTAAACAAATAACCAGCCTAGTTTACAAAAGCATTTTTTTATCTATTTTCAATTTTTTTTATAAATGAACTCAGTGATACCCACTGATTACTTCATTATCAATTCTCAAAACGGTGAGTTTCCCTCTTCCCAACCAAAGAAAAGCTGTAGTGATTCTTAAATAAGGACTAGTCAAAACAACATTATTTAAATCTTTATTTCTATATAAATATCATTCTTACATGTACTTATGTACCTTCACAGTTTTTCAGTTACCTCAAGTAACGGTCTTATTAATTTTTATTCAAAATATTACATGTGGCAACACAGTGAGTGCCTACATGCTAGTATTTTTGTAGGTATAATAATAGATCTAAATAATCGCCGACTCCACAGTAACCCGTCAACGAGTGTTGAATGCTGTCCGTGAGCACTGAACTACCGAGAAGTTCTCAACGCAACTGCTTGATAACAAACTGACTGCCACGTAAAATAACATTATAGAGTAAAAAAAAAAATGACGCCTGGTACGCGCTTCGCAAATTAGAAATCGCGATATGATTCGTTATGAATTAGGAATTAGGATAAAATACATACCTCATCGTATTCGTTTATATCTTATCTGCGATCTTTTGCTATATTAAATAGATCTAAAAAAATACAGAATATGGATCAATGGCGCTGTGTTATTAATTTTAAAATATGACAGGCCATCTCTTTCCAAAAGCCCTCTGACGAGTTTCAGGCAACGAAAAATAGTGAGCGAAATAAAAACATTACTTGCGCAAAATTAATACTTATTCTACTTAATTTGAGATTATGAAAACTGTTTACGTAAATAAATTTTTATTATTCGATCAGAAATACTTTAAATGGCGATATTACTATTTAATACAAGTCGATTGAGCAAAAATATTTCTAGCATATTCATTAATATTTCTTTTTACATTGAGAACGGAAAAGACGGATTATAGCCTTTACGTATTTTCATTGATTACAAAAATATAAATAGCGTGGTCCAAGATTTTACTTACGGTATGACTTAGTAATTAACAATAATAAGTTGAAGAATAGGTACACATTTCATACCGTAAATTAAGCCGTTTTCCAAAGTTTCTTCTAGTCACTTTTAAACTCAAAATATCTCTACATAGTGACAATTTTATTTTTTAGTAAATAGGTAATTACGTTATTTAAATAAATTCATAATAATTAATTCATCACATCGCTTTATTATTTTCTCTTAAGACAGCGCGACGGTAACAAATATTAAATAAAACGACCAATTTCTTTATCTTGGTTTAAGAATATTCAATTATTGTGAATTTATTATTCAATTATTTACACATTGTGATTAAAATAATAATAATATATAATACCTAATAAAATAATTGTGATTAATATAGATATAACACGTACCTAACAGAACAGAAATAATCAAAATGAGATGTTATTTTTCCGGCCAAATCATGTATCTGCTACTTATGTATTAAATCTTGTATCTTTCGAGGTACGTGATATCTGTGAAAATTATTATTTTATTATTCTGTGAGACAACATAAAATGCGCAAAATTACGATAAGACAAGAACTCATACTACTTATAACTGGGCTGGGACCAGACGGTTCGCTTTTTTAAAGGTATTGAACCACGTTGGGACACAGTATTTTAACCTATACTGTAAGGCTCTTTAAATGATAATATAATAAATCGTATAAAACACCTCTAAAATGCGAACCAATCTATTGTTGCTTCCTGTTCGTAAAAAATTTATTTTATAAAATGTTTTACATACAAATCTAGGCTCGTAATAAGTATTATTGCAACTTACAGGATTAACTTAAAATGGAATAACAAAATGCATCAATAGTAAAAATATGTCATGACTCATGGACACAATATGAGATTGCCCGATAATATCTTTTTTAAACACCGATTTTGAGTGGTACAAAATATGATTTAACAAATCAATAATATAAATTTTCGGATTCTATGATTTTTTTCCTGTATTTCTGTATCTTTGTAGGTACTTAAAGTACAACACTTGGCCACAGTTGTATAGAAATTAAACAAACATATTTTAACTATTACATGTAATACGGATTTTAGGTCTTCCAGAAATCTTGATCTAGATTATTTAAGTTTCTATAAGATGTTATATTATTATAAGAGCTCTATTCCTATCGATCTCAAATATAGTATAAACTTGATTCACAATCGCAAACAAAACAATCAAAACTGCGAAATTAGTTTGTGTTTTTAAGATTGCCTCAATATTTACTCTAATATACCTTGCCTTTAAAAACTTAAGTTACTACGTGAAAAGGGCTTTTCTAGATTTTTGCTAATGCAATATACATTACCCGATTCTTAAAACCAAATGCTGCCTTTAAAGTAAAATAAATAAAATCTTATTTTAATTTGACCAGAGAATCTTCTAAAGACAATCAGATCTCACATGAGTAAAGACTTTGAATTATTGTGGTTTGTGAATCTAATTTTGTATAATGTCTATTTTATTACTAAATTTTAACTTCCAACCCCGAAAAGAGCTGAACACAGCCATAGAATAGTTTTTAGGAAATTCTATAATAATATAGTCAAATAAAAAGATGGCCATATTTAATATATAATATATTATTTTATTCTAGCTAGTATTTTTAATTACTCATGTCGGAAAAAGTGAGTAGCGTTTTCAAACCCACATTCGCGCAATTTATAATTATAAATTTATTTCCTTTAGTACATAAAATAAGAACAAGTGATATATTGAAAGACCATCTTTTAGAGCCGTGCGAGCATGTTAAAGCATTTTTATGACCTTGATCTTGGCATCGAAAGTGACTGATTAAGGTTACATGACAGTCGGTTAGTTTATGGTTACAGTTAAGGTTTACCAACAATAAAATCCTATTCTAGGTTGAACACGTTGGGGGTTCTTTAACTTTTTACCAAAATTTGACCCTCAACCTTAACCGTGGAGTACGAATACTGCAACTTATGCAACTTGCTACTTATGCAACAATGCACTTTATTTGTGTTTTGGAGAGCAAGTTCAACCTTTACAATAACTTAACGTTAACCGCCTGAAGCACAATTTACACTAAATGTTATCGAGCCCGGATTAACAGCCAAGCGGATAACCAAATACTACCTATTGGCTGAGTATTGTTTCTCCAAATTGGTGTTGAAAAAGAATGATAACAGTGTCTTAGAACGAAGAACTCGAAGAACTCAGCATCAAGCACCGTCTATCATCCACTGAATAGGCAAGTTATAAAACAATGGAATTAAGTTAGCGAATAAAATAATAAATTTTAAAAATCAAGCCTTAATCAGTCGCTATCTGTAACAATTGAACAATTCCTTGATATCCTGAAAGGTTGAAACCTCTCGTTGGCCCGAACGTTCGACTCATGCCGGCCAAAATTTGAACGCTGTTTACAAATTGTGCACCGAAACAAAAGTCCAGTCGGCAAAACCCAAAGCGTTGGCTCAACGTATACGAGGGGCTTTACACTTATGTGATACCTTTTAACAGCTCAAAATCATCATAAAAGTACTCGATAACAAAGTTGTCGATCGCTCGCACGGCGTACAAGAAACTATCTCCTGTTGTAATACTCGTACATTTCTCGTCAGGCCTCTGCACCGTCGGGGTTCTCACTCTCTCCGGTTTTCTCCGTTCTCTCCGGCTTCGAGTCGGTCGATATTGAACTTGAGGTCAGGCTGTTGGGTTGGGAGGGCTCTTTACTTTGTGGTTCCTGGGAATTTCTGTTGTCTTGTGCCTTATCTTTGGGTGCGTCTGAAAGATACACGAGATGATTTGAAACAAAGCTGGTTGGTTTTATATAACGAAATATTACAGTTTCTACATACATACATAAATACATACATACATAGTACGAAGTTACATTAAAATTATAATATTTCATACAAACTAAACCTGATACAAAATTAGGCTGCCGCGTCTTTCTGTTTAATTTGTAAAATGGTTTCTTTGTAAATGTATTTTTTTATACAGTGACAAGTTAGCCTTTGACTGCGATCCCGCCTTGTGGTGCAGTTTGTGATTTAAAATTCCGCCAAGCGAATAGTACTGCTGCTGCTCAGTACCAGTACTTTGAGTACAGTTACAGCCCGCGAAACTGAGCAAACTAATGAGCGTACGTATGACTGACTTTTACTGACAGCTAAAATGGTAAAAGCACGTAAAATAAATAAATAATTATTTACTATACTACCACCACTACTGATGGGTTCAAAAGCAAAACTAAGGCTAAATACAGTTACATAATAGAATACCACCACCGCCACCAACCACTACAGCCTTACAACCGCCAACTGGTTGCAGTTTGTGGTTGTAAGGCTCTCATAGCAGAGAGATTTAAAGCTTAGACCCGCCACGCTGCTCCGATGCGGATTGGCGGATTTTAACGACTATTGTCACATTATAGTGATAATAACCGGGACCGACTGCCTAACGTACTCTTCGAGGCACGGGGGTGACACACCGCCAACTACCAACTCCGGGCTGGCACTGAGAATTTCTTGACAGAGTAACCCAATACGTACAAATTATTTGCCCGACTCAGGAATCGAACCCGGGGGCCGGGACCTCGTGGTCTGCAGTCGAATATGCTAACCACTAGACCAACGAAGCAGTTAATAGTTGATACATTTTAATATAATAAATTAAACAGGCAGGTAACAGAAGCCTTTATATACTCCTTCCTTAATTGATACTTAAATACACGTGCAAAGACGTGTAATACATTATTATGTAATATATCCATATTTCATAATGTTTTATTATGATCATTGTAATAATGTTCAATAAGTCAGTAAATCCCAGTAATTTTTATACTTTGAAAGAGTATGAGATTTACAACAAGAACTATGCCTCACTAAAATACAAAAATAAAATTAATACTCTAATTAAACTGTACACCTACCTAAGTCCTAAACTGCATAATTTCTAATCTAAAATATAATAATTATAAAGTGTAGAAATATATATATAACAATACCAAAATTAAAATCAAATTGAACTTAAAATGTTACTTCTCTGACACATTTCTTCTGGTTTCAAGAAACTTATCCTTGATTTTTAGGAACGTAAATTAATACGAGTTTGCCATGCTTGCGAATAAGTCTCGCTCTAGGGCGAGGGCCCAAGGCCTCTTCATTGAAATGAAAAACAAACATTTTAATTAAAAACAATAAAAAACTTATATATTTTTTCTATGAAGATGGTGCCTATTCGGTTGTACAATGTCTTAATTAATTTGACACCGTAAATTGAAAATATACAAGGCCAAAAATATTTTCAATTTATTTACGTTGAATTTATATATTTTAAATTTAATTCATTCGATCTCATTGCTCTCAGCTTTATCCAAAATACTCAGTAACTAAAAGGGTGGGGGTATTTGATTAAAAATAATTTAGTAATCTTCTTTCAGAAAATCAGTATAGGTTTTGGTATTGAGCAAGTCGTTCCACAAAAGGCGCAATTACGGAATTACTTGTTTTGTTGTTTTGAAGCAGAACCGAGAATGTAAAGTATTGGCGTCTTTCTTGATTTAGCCAAAGCTTTTGACGCTTTATCCATTAAAATTTTGATAACCAAACTAGAGGTTCTGAGAATACCCGGTATTGCATTATAAGGGTTACAATCGTATTTAACAAGCCATAAGCAAAAATTTACTAATGCCAAAGTATAATTAGTGTCCAAGCAGAAATTAATTTCGCAATGCTTCAAGGCAGTATGCTTGGCCCTTCAATATTTCTAGCCTGCATAAATGACCTATGCTCACTCAACTTCAAACAGGTTTTGTGTTTTATGCTGATAGCTGGGGTTAAGCAGAATGTCTATGTCAACAGGTACTCTAAAAGGTGTATTCGCGGCTGAGAAATATAATCTGTTAACTATAAGTACCAATATGGCTAGTCATGCGCGGCCACTCGCCGGTCGTCGCGCGCGATTTTAATTTCTATAATATAAACTCTTTGCACAGAACGCGGCGCGATTTCATGCCGCGCGAGTGGGTTTTGCGCGTGGTTTTACATCTATACTAATAAATAAAATTGAAGTGTCTGTCTGTAATATCGAAATAACTACCTCATATTAAGCTCATATGGTTATTTAAACGATACTATAACCGAATCACACGTTTTTAAAATTTTTGTCTGTCTGTCTGTCTGTCTGTCTGTCTGTCTGTCTGTCTGTCTGTCTGTCTGTTTGAACGGGCTAATCTTTGGAACGGCTGAACCGATTTTGACGGGACTTTCACATACAAGTAGAGAATTAACCAGGGAGTAACATAGGCTACTTTTTTAACCGACTTTCAAAAAAGGAGGAGTTGTGTTTTTCTACCTATGTACACCGATATCTACGAGATTTCTGAACCGATTTGCGTAATTTTTTTTTTAATAGATAGAGAAACATTGCGACACTGTCCTACAAAAAATTTGGATTCCAACTCCTCAATCCTGATGCTGTAGGGGATCTGATCCCCAACACTAATGGGATTTAGGCACTGTTGGTTATTTAAATTGATATTGGGGATACCAATTAAAGACTTTATTGTTGAATGACCTCGAGTAGGTACATGTCCAACTCCTCAACCCTGATGCTGTAAGGAATTGCATTCCGAAATCGTAAGGATCCCACGGAATTTTTCCGTTTTGTGGACGGGTTACTACTTACTACAGATAGACTACTTTTTGTTCTGGAAAATCAAAGTTCCCACGTAGATTTTTACAAACCACACGGGCGAAGCCGTGGGCATCATCTAGTAGAAAATAAAATCGCATGCGGCTGGCCGCGCGCGACTAGTCGCGTAAATGGGTATTGGCACTTAAGTAAAACAAAATCAGGTAAAAGTACGAACTGCGCGCATCCATATGTTCTGGCCTTGTACGTTCTGGAAATACATAGTTCAACAGGTATACAAATAGTGTAATTGTGTAATTTTTAGACCTGTCTCTTTAGGAATTGGTGTGCAGCCGAATTGGCACCATTATAATTTAAAAGCTTTCAAAAAAACACTCACCAGCACCGTGCGCGGGCCAAGGCTTTCGCACGAACATATTTTCAACAATTCTGTCTATGTTGTCCTTTTCAGAGGAATTCGCTGGCCTGTAATAGAACAAGCTTACATAAAAGGGGATAATATTTGCATAACTAATGAAACTTGAACCCTTAAGATATCTCGATGCGGTTCCTAGAAGCTGTGATATAAGGAACTGTATGAAAGCGCAAGCAAGATTCGCTACAGATTACAATCTTGTTCCACTTGTATCTAGCGTCTCGCTTGAGATCGTCTGTACAACTAGTATAGAGCCATCAAACGACGCTTTTGCTGAAGTAGTAGCTACCTGTGCAGGAGATATTATAGTGCACAAGTGGTACGCAAACACAACTGTATTCTCTATTCCGTCACTCTCACATGGAACAGTCCTGGACACTGGGCTGCAACATCGCCAACTTCCCAACTCCGAGCTCTATTGAGGATTTCTTGATGTAAAACCCCCATTCCTTTCAGTTGGACCTGATACAGCCGAATAAGCTAGCCACGAGGCAATCAACGTCTTCATCACTACATAGTATAAAACAAAGTCGCTTTCTCTGTCCCTATGTCCCTATGTATGCTTAAATCTATAAAACTACGCAACGGATTTTGATGCGGTTTTTTTTGATACATAGAGTGATATATAGATACAGATATAGTCTATATACAGATATACTCTATATAGATACATAGAGAGGAAGGTTTATAAGTAGAAAAACTGGACCTGGTAGGTGGCGCTAATAGCGGGCAGGACGACGTCTGCCGGGTCCGCTAGTATAAAATATATATGACTTAAAACTGCTTCTGTAATTCTAGTTTACTGCCATACCTCTTCCAGGTTAGCCCGCTTCCATTTTAGACTACGTCGTCACTTACCATCCTGACATTTTGGACCTCATCGTCACTTGCCATCAGGTGATATTGCAGTCAAGAGCTAACTTGTAGAATGAACTTAGAATTAAAAATAAGTAGGTCGAGCACCTCTCCGGGTGCGCGGGCCGCACGATGGGTATGGCGGCGGTGGGGCGGCGCGGCTGGCGCGGCGGCTGCTCCTGCTCCGCGCAGCTGTAGTACGTCACGCCGCCGGCTTGCGTGCTTGCCTTCAATAACAAATAAAAAAAGTAGGCGCGTGTATTCTGTGTGTACGAGAAACAAGTCAGCCGTTAGACTTAAGGATGCTCTCCTCACGCGCTTCTCCATACAAACGTATTACGCCTATTATTTTAATATTTGTCGCAATAGATGTAAAGTTAAGCCAGATATCAATTTATATCTCCATTATCTATGCCATAAAATAAAAAAAATAGTAAAATTATATTTATTTTGAAAGTTATGACGCTTGAAAAATCACTATTTTAGGGCAAATTTTGGGGCAACTTCGTGCGTAAATAAACTATATAAGAAACTAGAAAATTGAAAAACGACCGAAGTCTTATCATACGTTACTTCATAATTATTTCAAATTTGCATCTTCTTACTTTGCCGTTTTTCACTAAAAATCATGATATCTCAAACAAAATTTATTTATTTGATTAATTTATTAATTATTTATGTATATATTTTTAGTACTCCTCTTTACTGAAGACGTCTCGCTCTCTAAATGCAAAAATCACTGTTCTAGACTCCACTCACCAACGATTTATCGCTCGCATGGAGAGGGCTCTTAAAGGCTTGTTACACCTTCGCTTTAGTCGCAATTTACAGATAGAAAACAATTTAGGAAGCGAGTTAGAAAGCTTCCGATCACAGTGTTCTAATTTATTTACAAGCCAAGTTACGTCGCATGCTCCAATACAGTGGTAGAAGTAAATGGAACTTCAACCAGTGTATTGGAGCATGCGACGGCAAACATGTTGCTGTCGAAAAACCAAGTGGTTATGTTTTATTGTAGAAGACTACACGGAGTAAAGTATATTGCAATGTATAACTGTAACCTTCTTGTAATATAGAAAAAGAGAAAAATTGTTCCCTTCATGTCGTCAAGGCTTTTTCTCGTCGTCGTCTAAGACTTCTAATTTTAATTAGGTAGAACATCATACCTAATTATAAATGGTTTTCCAGCGAAACACTGTTTGCTTCTGTCAATGCGAACTACGAACTCATGTATATTCAAACTGGCGCCAATTAAACTGTAAAATTACTAAATGGTAATTTTGATATACCGCCATCTTCTGCATTGCCAGGCACAAAAACGGATGCGGATATTATGTTCTATAAACGACGTATAAGAAATCCTAACCTTCCTAAATCTGTTACTAATCAGGCTTCTAAATGATTCAGTCAGTTAGCCACCCCATTTTCTTTAACTTCGGATTGTAAATGACTAAATGCAATTACAACTTTCTTAATTCAGTAACGGAATCATTTAGACGACTTAATTCAGGAAGGTGTAAAATGTGGCTAATTCTGTTGTACACAATCTCTAAACCTAAACTAAATTGACAGGTTTAAAAATAGTGCTATCCCCTTCAGCATGGAGGATTGTGAAAGAGACAGGAATATATTTAGACCTGTCATTTTAGTTTTAGATTTAGAGATTGTGTACAACAGAATCGGCCACAATAAGCGTTTAAAATATTTTTATAACATTTTTTGTTAACTATAACTTACAAAGTTGTGGTGCGGATAAAGCTGGTGCGGATAGGCCGCCGGCGGCTGGTATATGGGCGCCGCGCCGAACACGCCGCCGCTACCGCCTTGCTGTTATACAAACAAGAGTGTGACAATTGATACAAGTCACGGCAAATAAGTCGAATGAGGTATCTCGGGGTGTGAGGGGGTCGCGGGGATCATTCGCAAGCACTGATTAGCTCTCGCGGATCCCTCGTAAGCGCTGATTGGCTCTCCAATCGTACTGTGTCCCGCTCACTCGTACGACGCTGCGCGTACTTGAAGGTCACCGCTCGACTTACGTGCCGGGGGTTATACAGTGTGCCAATCTATACTAATAAATAAAATTGATTCGATTCGATCGATTAAAAAAAAAATTATAAAAAATCTGGATTCCAACTCCTCAATCCTGATGCTGTAGGGGACCTGATCCCCAAAACTAATAGGATTTAGACACTTTCGGTTATTTAAATTGATATCGGGGGTACCAATTGAAGACTTCGTTGAATGAACTCGAGTAGGTACATATCCAACTCCTCAACCCTGATGCTGTAAGAAATTGCATTCCGAAATCGTAGGGATCCCGCGCGATTTTTCCGTTTTGGGGACGGGTTACTACAGATAGGCTACTTTTTGTTCTGGAAAATTAAAAGTTCCCACGGGATTTTTAAAAACCTAAATCCACACGGGCGAAGCCGTGGGCATCATCTAGTTTTAAATAAAGTTTACTTGACTTTGACTTCGCTACTTGCTCCGAGGAATGTCATACTATTAAGAACGTGCAATATCTTATGAAATAGTCTCAACCTGATGATAGATGGATTTTTCGATGCCTGATATGATTTGTTGAAATATGACATCTATCTGAATTTGCTTTACAATAGGGTACTTTCGTTAGTGAAAAATAAATTATGAAATTTGATAAAAATAAAAATTTATGTAGAAATATACTTAAATATTCTGATTTTGAGTCATAAAAGCACGTGATTATTTTATTAAATTAAAATTAAAAGTCGTAATTTCCCATATGTATATCACGTGACCTAAAACACGAGCCGCCTTGTTGTGACGTCATAATGATAAAAAATACTAATATTAATCTGTGGTCATATAAGCAAAAACTAATATTAATCTGTGGTCATATAAGAAAGATAGAAAACCTATGGAATCTAAACTCCAAACAAAAAAGGACTGTTGATATTTTTTAATATATTATAAATAAATAAATATTTTCGATATATCTATATTTTTAAATATATCGATATCGGAGTTCGATATACCGAAAAAAATATCGATATTTCGATATATCGGCTTTATTTAAAAAATCGTAAGTCACTTCAAAAATGATTACACAGTTATATTATAGTCCAGTATCTTTATTAAACAAATTAAATTATAATAGTAGTTTATGAAACGGTTGCATAATAGAGGTTATTAAAACACGAGTGTTAGTTTAAAAAACGAGCCGCAGGCGAGTTTTTTAATAGTATTACACGAGTGTTTTAATAACTAATTATGTAGAGTTTCATACACTACTTTATCTAAACTCATATCTTAAAATCCAAACCATAAAATCTTGGTAATATTTGTCGTGAGTTTTCTTTGATTTTGCTGGCAAAAGATTGTTGGTCGGTGGTCAGGTGGAGTTAAATTCTCTTCAGTATCACTGCTAGACATTTTTCCGCACAATAAAAACCATGTCTTGTAAAGTTTTGAGTAACAAATAAAAAATTTAAATATTATAACTAGCGTATGGCACCAAAATTCAGTTGTTACCATAGAGATTCTTCTTCTTTTTCGGTTTGTCCCTTTCGGGACAGGCCAAGATCGTTGACCATACAGCCTGGGTTACCATAGAGAAATTAATAGTAGTAGAGGAGTCCTAATGTCCTATAGAAATTAGTGGATCGGAAAATAGCTCAAGCTTATCAAAAATTTAATTTTTAATAGTTATTAATTTTTAGTAGTTATTTTTAGTAGTTACTTAATTTTAAGTAAACTTAATTTTTAGTAGTTACTCTTCTGCAATTTAACACAATTCACAATGTTTAACGCGTTTGTACAGTTACACACATCTACTGTAAGGAGGTCGCACGAATTTCCCGCCATGGCTCAAAAATACCAGAACTCAGTTCGCCTGTACTATAATGTAGAAAAAATTATTTTATAACATTACTTTGCAATAATTTCCTAACAAAGTAGTGTTATAATGATTTTTTTTAATTTTTTTTTTAAATATTATAGATGTATGTGAATAAAGTAGTCCAATATATGACACATTTTGATTTCATATTCGGGATTTTAAGATATGAGAGTAGATAAATATATATATGTGTTAGGTTATAGTTCTTAGTAATTATTTTATTTAAATAAGGTACAATATGGCCTGTTCCACTACCTTCTGATAAGTGTCGGGATAGCCTAAACGTAAGTTTTGTCACTTCCTTACTTATGTCAAGTGACAAGGACTATAGTTGTGAATAAGCTATCCGACACTTATCAGATGGTGGTGAAACAGGGCCTTATACCAATATTTTTAAATGACGTTATGACGTAAAATATTCATCCGTAAGCCGACTTGACAGATAACTAATGATGTTTACAAAGATGTTTTAACATTCTGGAATTCGGCAGAACAGAAGTCTGGGTTACATGCAAAGAACTTTGCAACCATAATTGAATCAATTTTTGGCAGATTAGTACTATCTGCTTTTACACAACTGGTTTGCATATTAATAAATAAATAGCTATCAGTATGACGTCACAACAAGGCGGCTCGTGTTTAAGGTCACGTGATATACAGATTAAAGATTACGACTTTTAATTTTAATTTAATAAAAAAATAATGTGCTTTTATTACTCAAAATCAGAATATTTAAGTATATTTCTACATAAATTTTCAATTTTATTAAATTTCTTAATTTATTTTTCACTAGTGAATGTCCCTATTTTTTTACCACAGAGGTATATCTATATACCTAAAATTACATTTCGTTTTAAGATGTAAGTATGTAAACTAGGAATACAGAAAAAACATAATATATTTTAAATGAAATACGGTAGATTATTAAGTTTACGATGATTTTGTACCTACATTTTTGTATCTACATTTCAATATCAAACTATCGATATATCGTCCAAAAAATATTAGTAATAAAGAAAAAGTAGCCCAGGTGAATGACTTTATCTTTACTACAATATTTAACTCCAGTGTTATATAGAATACATTTATAACCTTCTTGTTTAACATTGTTACGTCATGAAATGGCTGACTTATTGGCTGACAGCGTTTTACGCGGGATTAAAAATGTTTAAAATTTAATTTAATTTTATGGCATGAACGCGTGTTTATTTTGCCGAAATATATTTTTTGTGGCTTTTTATTAACAAAAACAACATTTTGAAGTGTTTTTTCAAACACAGTAGAATACCCTATGGAACAATTCATGTGTCTCCTGACAAAACAATATGTTACTATTACTATTGTTATTAATTATTGTAACGTTTTGCGTTATTCTCTAGTTTATTTATAATATTTACCTGCATATATTGTGCCGGCATCATGGCCGGCGGCGCGTATCCTTGTGCTGGTTGTAACTGTCCTAAAACGAAACGAAAATGTTAATTCCCTGCTGTTACAATACTGCATTTATATCAAGTCAAAACTGTTATCACTTAAAAATTATTACCATATAATTTTAAGTGATAACATTTAGACAAGGTCCTGGAATTGAACTTGAATTAGAAAGTTTTGACCCTTATAAAAAACTTAAATTCCCAAAAAAATCCATCGTCCCTCATGCCTACTTGAATAATTTTTGTCCCATCGATGCCCAGCTCTGACAAGTTTTCGATCTGGTGCCTCCAAAAGATACAAGTTGAAAATGAAGATACAACAGGAGTAGGAATATGGTGTTATATTCCGCTATATGGTGAATAAATCATATCGAAAAATATAATAAACTGCTAATTTCATCTCTAAAAATATAATAATAGTAGTTTATGAAACGGTTGCATAATAGAGGTTATTAAAACACGAGTGTTAGTTTAAAAAACGAGCCGCAGGCGAGTTTTTTAATAGTATTACACGAGTGTTTTAATAACTAATTATGTAGAGTTTCATACACTACTTTATCTAAACTCATATCTTAAAATCCAAACCATAAAATCTTGGTAATATTTGTCGTGAGTTTTCTTTGATTTTGCTGGCAAAAGATTGTTGGTCGGTGGTCAGGTGGAGTTAAATTCTCTTCAGTATCACTGCTAGACATTTTTCCGCACAATAAAAACCATGTCTTGTAAAGTTTTGAGTAACAAATAAAAAATTTAAATATTATAACTAGCGTATGGCGCCAAAATTCAGTTGTTACCATAGAGATTCTTCTTCTTTTTCGGTTTGTCCCTTTCGGGACAGGCCAAGATCGTTGACCATACAGCCTGGGTTACCATAGAGAAATTAATAGTAGTAGAGGAGTCCTAATGTCCTATAGAAATTAGTGGATCGGAAAATAGCTCAAGCTTATCAAAAATTTAATTTTTAATAGTTATTAATTTTTAGTAGTTATTTTTAGTAGTTACTTAATTTTAAGTAAACTTAATTTTTAGTAGTTACTCTTCTGCAATTTAACACAATTCACAATGTTTAACGCGTTTGTACAGTTACACACATGAGGTCGCACGAATTTCCCGCCATGGCTCAAAAATACCAGAACCCAGTTCGCCTGTACTATAATGTAGAAAAAATTATTTTATAACATTACTTTGCAATAATTTCCTAACAAAGTAGTGTTATAATGAATTTTTTTAATTTTTTTTTTAAATATTATAGATGTATGTGAATAAAGTAGTCCAATATATGACACATTTTGATTTCATATTCGGGATTTTAAGATATGAGAGTAGATAAACAAAGTCACTTACCAATAGCGTGCGGTTGAGGTATATTGTGCATTGTGTGGTGCGGATGCTGGACTATTTGCTGCTGGTCCAGTATGCCGAGTCTAACTTGCTGCAAATTGTACACGTGTATAGAGCTTATATTGTACTTAACTTAATGAGTCTGGGACTGTCAATTTATAGTTCGATATAATATATATAGATCTAGAAAAAAATTCAAGATAAGTTGAGTTGCGTCATGCCTGTCTCATATGAAATAATAAATTACGCGATATAAAGAGATGCTTTGTAGGTGAATATAAACTGCACTTTGTTGCGTCGAATCAAGAGTCACTTTTTATTTAAATAAAGCTGTCTGGTTAGGGGTTAAGGGGGTAAAGGGGTTAGTGGTACAAACCCCACATAAGTCAACCTCTCCCCAGATTTCCTATAGAAATAGATACCTGTTGCGTGTGCGGAGGTTGCGGCAACGTCTGGTGCGGCGGCGACGGCCCGTGCGGCGGCTGCGCTACTGCGTTCCTGTGTACCTTGTGGGAACATTAGCACAAACCTTATGAATGAGACTAGCCAATCACGCAGGAGATATTTTAATGCACAAGTGTTCCTTCTTTTCTTTTTCTTTCTAATAATAATTTCTTTGTAATTAATAATAAATAATATTGAATGCAGTTGACAAAAATTTATTTAATTTTGTCATAAGTACACATAATATGTATATATTTTTTTTATTACTAGACATATTATACCATTTAGGCTCATCAGGATTTTTATGAATTAGTTCTGATGAGTAGGTACTCATCTTAAATTTAACTATTATATAATACCTACTCATGTTCAGCAAATAAATAAATAAATTTCATTTCATTTTCATGCTCCAATGTTAAAGAATACAATAGCACAATCATAAAGTTTCAACCATCACACCACCTACCTACCATGAAAAATTACATTATTTTGACCTTTCAAATGTGATTATATGTATAAAATATTCTAATTGAATTATTTTCTTCTCAGATCTTTACAAATTGAAATGCTAAATCAAAATCGATTCAATAAAACGAGAACAACAAGCCTAGCCAGTAGGAGCGTCAATACATACGGGGTGCATGATCTGTTGTGGGTGCATTTGAGGTCCCGGGCTGCCTTGGTGCTGCGGCGGCTGTCCCCCGCTGACAAACTCTGAAAACGTACCAAAAAAAACAGTTTTTTTTTTTTTCATTTCTTAATTTCCAATATCTAACATTTGTATCATGACCGAAATGGTCATGGAAAGTGGTCGCTCAGTATGGGCCTCACAAGAAATTTAAAAAAAAATACTTATTGCGTGTATAGACCTTGTGGACCCTTATGGCAAGCCAAGACTACCAAAGGTTCGGAAAGCGGATTCTGCTAAGAAAAGATTCTGCTGGAAGAAAAGAAAAATACAATACTAACCGCCATGGTATCTGAGTTGTTGTTGTGGTTGTTGTTGTTGGGACTGCTGTTGTTGTTGCGGCGGCGGTGGTTGTGCCGTCTGTTGTGTCGGTGGCAGTTGTTGCGTCTGGGGCGGCAGTTGTGTCTGAGGCGGCAATTGTTGCGTCTGAGGCGGCAATTGTTGCGTCTGAGGTGGCAATTGTTGCGTCTGAGGCGGCAGTTGTTGTGTCTGAGGCGGCAATTGTTGCGTCTGTGCCGGCTGTTGCGGAGAATACGTTTCAGCTAACGGTCGCTGGCGTAAATTGCTGTATCGCTTGCTACCACCACGAGGTTCGCCGCCTAGTAAATATAAACACATCTATACTAATATAATAAAGCGGAAGAGTTTGTTTGTTTGAACGCGCTAATCTCTGGAAGTACCAGTCGGATTTAAAAAATTCTTTTTGCATATGGTAGTACAATTTTCCGGGAAGGTTATAGGCTATTTAGCATCCCTAAAATCCTCCCCTAAGGGGGTAAAATGGGGGTAGAAAGTTTGTATGAAAGTCCTATGTTTTTAAAGTTACAGACCTGAGAATCGGCATTTAGATTATTAGTTTTAAATAATATAAACCTGTGTATTTTATTCTGAAAAATCTTCCCTTAAGGGTGGTAAAATAGGGGTTGAAAGTTTTTATGTTAAGTTTTAATTATTGTTATTATCAACTTGAAATTTGGAAAGTAGGTTCATTCTAGGGCTTAGATATCAGCCTAGAAAAGATTTCACGAAAATCCTCCCCTAAGGGGGTAAAATCGGGGTAGAAAGGTTATATGAAAGTTCTATGTTTTTGAAGTTACAGATATGAAAATAGGCACTTAGATTATAAATTTTAAATAATAAAAACCTGTATAAGTTGTTCTGGAAAATCTCCCCTTAAGGGTGGTAAAAAAGGGGATGAAACTTTTTATGTGAAGTTTTAGTTATTGTTATTATTAACTTGAAATTTGGAAGTTAGGTTCTTTCTAGGGGGTAGGCATAAGCTAAGAAAAATTTGACGAAAATCCACCCCAAGGGGGTTAAAATGGTTTCTTTTCGACATATTATTATCATCGGACATTTAACTATAGATTGACGTGATTTTTTGCAGTTACATTTTTTTAGTTGAGGACCTGGAAAGTGACAGGCTACTATTTTGTCCCGAGGAAACAAAGGGTTCCCGTTTAAAATTTTATAACGCGGACGAAGTCGCGGGCAACAGCTAGTATACAATATAACAAAAATTTATATTAGAAAGGCCTGCCTTAATATTGAACAAGTAAATGCGTTCTACTCACCGGCGGGCACTTGTTGTTGTTGTTGCTGCAACTGCTGTGTTTGTTGCGTCGTCGGCTTTTGTTGTTGCGGCAACTGTTTCGCCGCGTTACTCTGAAGCGGTGGCTGTCGGACACACAACAAACTATACATACGATTATGTAGTAAAATGACATCATTTTTGTTACATTCAGCAAATACACAAGGTTTTTGCACGGGGTGGTAATTTAAAAAGCGAAAGATCCAAAAACGTCGCGTCGTTCAAAGGGGCAAAGATTTCTTTAATTGACGGTCTACCAAGCCACCAATTGACAACAACAATTGACTACCTACCTACTAGCCAACACTCTCTCGCTATTGGCTAATGCATTGTTGCAGCAACAAAAACCATAAATACAGCCAATCCACAATTGAGATTGCAGATTGAAATGCAGTTCTTAGACAGTTTGGGGGCTGACAAGGATTAAACGAACCCATATTACCAAGATAAAATATAAGCACTAATAATATTAAATAACTTAATATTTTATTTCCATACAAATACAAAGCATGTTACGGTGTTATATACAGTAAACGACTGTAGAATATAAAATCCTTAAAAGTGCATCGGACATCTTTACAAGCGAAAGAAATTAAACTTCTTCGGTCAAAATTTAAGCACACCATAAAATGGAAGCTCACTTAAAATTTATGCACACCTCTTTTAGGAAACACTTTAGGCATCTCTGAAATCGCCTAACCTCGACTCGTGCACGTTTACGCGCGGACGTCTAAGAGTAAGAATCTCTTGACGCCTTAATGTTTTGTTTCGTCGTTTCCCTTTCACCAAAAAAAAAAAAAAAATACCCTGTCTCAATAAATTTTACTTCAATAGAATAATCTTAAAATATGACAAAATAAACCTGTGTAACGAGCGGCTTCCTCTTACTCTGCTCGGTCGGCACCGGCCGCTGCTGGGCCACGGCCGCGTTCACCTTGCGCTGCGGCGGCGCTTGGCTGCTGCAATAGTGTATTACTAATTATACACGGTATAAGGAGACCACTTCCGAAAACTTAGCGCTATTATTATGCTACCTAAACACAATCTTATAGTGTAGGCATAGGGTTCGTAACAATGGGGTGCTAGCCAGGTAACCTCTAAGTGCACCTGAGTGCTACTGGTCCTCTTGGATACGTCCGAGGGGAAAAGCAGTATTCGGGCCGGTGCGCCCCGGTAACATGGTTAATAATTTTCCTACGGGGATATTGTTAGCCATGGCCAATGACCTGGCAGAGGGAGGTTTCTCCGCGTGTCCCTGTGATTAGCAGAGGGCACTGCGGATGAAACTGGGGGTGAGACACCCCAGGGCGGGGGGCAGCGATGCCCATCGCGGGAGGAAGAAAACCTCGTTAAAAAATTACGGGAGGGCGCGAGCCTCTGGAGGGACAGCCCAGAGGCGAGCGGGAGCCCCAGCTGGGGCGGCTGCCGGACACCTGGGATGCATACTTTGGGTTCCCCAGGCGTCCAGCACAGACAGCATGAGGGTCATGCCGTGGTGGTTTTAGTGGGTATACCCGGTTGGAGTCCTACATAACCTTCGTTCTGCCGCATTCGGCCGCAGAACGGGGGTACCTATAAAAAGTTTCCACCGCGTCAAAAAAAAAAAGGGTTCGTGACAATGAGTCATGCTTTTTCGTGCGTGTAGCCGTCAAAAACACTGCATACGTACTTATTAGTAACGGTGGTGGTGATGGTGAGATTCTCCAGCGGTATCTGTATCTTGTCCTTGAGCGGTTGTTTGGGGCTGGGCTTGGGTTGCGCGCTCGGCTTCACCGGCCGCTGCCCGGAGCTCGGCGCCTTAATCGACGCGTTCCGACGCAACTGCGACCCGCTGTCCGACGAGTCGTTGGACGCCGGCTGAGACTTTGACCTCGGACGCGGACGAGGCTTTCTGCTGTTGATTAAGTAATCATGTCATAAACTGACTAATAATACCTGATGTATTATCTTGCTTGTTTGGGTGTTTTAGGGCTCACACTGTCGCACTGCACAACCGCCCCGTCCCGCTGTCCGAACACGACTAACTCCCCTCTTCGACTACGCACGTGTGACGTAGCGAGGTGACGTACCGACGCGTATGATTGGTGTGCATGAGACACCAATCATTCTAGTCAATACACTACACCTGATAAACTTTATAAAAAGAAAATACCACGCAAAATGTTTAGTCCGATTTTTTTTTTAATATTATCTTAGTTCGAAAGGCTAAATTCGTTAAATTAAATTACAGTTAGTCGTCCTACTGAATGACAAATCAATGAAAAAGGCACCGCTTCGCGATCATACCATTCAGAAACGAACGTAATTGCGCAGAGCAACAACGACAGACCATTTTGTTTTCGAGCGCAGGGTACCTATACTAATGTGGTTAGAAATGGTTATAGAGAAACATGGTGTCTGCAGTTCGTCCGGATTGTATAGCCAATCGTTTACTAAATTCAGTATTCAACATGTCTCATTTTATTGCCTCTACCCAATGAAGTTTGCTAAAGAGTTCTATAATAAGCTAGGTCGCTAAAATAAAAAGGACCGAGTCTACAAAAGAACTCACCCGGGTTTGTTGGCAGCACTGAGCTCGGGGAAGTCGGCCGGGCTGGGTGGTTTCTTGTGCGGGGTTTGCGCGGCCTGCCTCTTGTACGCCTCTTCGTCCTCCCAAGTGCGCGTGTATTTGTTCGGCCCGCGACTAAAAAGGATGGTTAGTGTTAATTAAACGATAACTTCAGTGGTGGTAACACCCCACTAACAGTCCGAATAGGGATGATTTATGCTAACACGTGGCGGGCGCGAGCCGCACCACTTACGAGGCGAAGCGAAGGCACTGGTTCAAAATATCACGAACATTTTATATGAAGCAGTTTATACTTCACCGCGTGGCGTCCGTGTCTCGGACATGGTTCGTGGTACGGAGCTCGGAAAACTCGGACACAGCACGCGATCGCCACGTTCTAGCACAAATCATCCCGAAAGGCTTACACATTTGCGCTAGTGGCAAGACGAGACGCAAGGTGAATGTATAAATGTGAGTGGTTCTGCATTATGCTACCGTGAACATTTTGTATGGGAAAATGTTTTTTCTTGTATTTTATTTTTTCGTCAATTATCCAATGTTTTATAGTTACTATGCTATTCGGGACGGAGACAAATACAACAAATCAATAACCATGAAAATCGCTCCAGCCGTTCTCGAGTTATAAGTGTTCGAACTAATACGACTTTGTTTTATATATATGTATAGATAAATGCAACATGCAAACGCAAAGCACATAAATGAAGAATTTTTAACAATGGACCCAAAATTTCCCAAACAAAAAAAAACAAAAACGTGTGCCAAAAGCATGATTCAATAAAAATTGTTTAATTAAAGAAATGTAAATAATTATGTAATTATTTTAAATTATTATAATTAATTTGACGCATGCATCATGCACACAAAGCTACGATAAAATTATATTCACTAACCGACGCTTTTTGAAACTCCACGTTGCAATTGGAACGAAATTTAATTTATAATTGAATTAAGCTGATTAGTAAGAGTACAATTATTATAATAGAGAAGAATATAATTAGTAAGAACTAAGAACATGATTACATAAAATTTTGGACGAACTACACTTTCTTTACAATAGTTACTTCAGTAGTATATTTACTTCAATATACTTTTATTATACACAACGATGGACAGACATTTTTGCTTTATTAGTTTGTAAGTTTGAGCGCAACCAAAGGTGCACACACCTGCACAGTGCAGTTTACCCAAAGCGCGATGTCTTGATATCAATTCAAACTCAGCTTTACTTTCCAGAAAGAGATAAGTAGCAATTTAAATTATACGCCAAAGTAAATAAAGCTGAGATTGAGTTGTTACCAAAACAGACGCTGCGCCTCGGCTTCTTTGTTAGCGTTGTGTGCGTTGTACACTATGGAACACAAGTAAATATTGACATGTATAATATACAATTATACATGTCAATATTTACTTGTGTTCCATCGAATTAGCACCAATATACCGTGTATAATAGTAGTGCTAATTGCAAAGTAGTTTGTTATCTATGTATAGGTATGTAAATTTTCAAGGGGCATCACCTAATTTTTAGGGTTCCGTACCCAAAGGGTAAAAACGGAGCCCTATTAATGTCACTCGGCTGTCTGTCTGTCTGTCTGTCTGTCTGTCTGTCTGTCTGTCTGTCTGTCCGTCTGTCCGCCGGTCACAGGTCTCTAGCTCGCAGACGAAATGAGTTACAAACCTGAAATTTTGGTATTTGGTGTAAAATGTTGACCCAAAATCAAATATTGAATTAAAAATTGAATTAAATTATTTTTCAGGGGGGCTCCCATACATGAGAAAGGAGCCGAAAAAAAAAATTTTTTTTTCTTACCCTAGCTTGTGGGGTATCATTGTTTAGAGCTCATTGAGTAGAGTATGAATATATATTTTTTTAATTTTTTGCTTAAACAGTAAGGAAATGGGGGTCATCAAAATTGTCAGTTTTAGACCATTTTTGTGACGGGGGCTATCTAAAAAACTAAACTAGTTAGGAATATGATATTTCGGTATATTACGTACTATATGCTCTATTTGTACAACAAATACTGAAAACAACGATTCATAAAATAGTTTATAAGCTGTGACCAAAACAAACGAGCTTATTTTGCGTTTTTCTTTCACGGTTTCTTGCGATGTCTACCTCGGAAATTAAATATTTCTTAGACCCAAAATATTATATTGTTCATAATTATGTACGGAACCCTGAAAGAGCGAGGCCCGACTCGCACTTGGCTGATTTTTTTATTTGATATCCCAACAATACATGGTAACAACATTAGTAATATCCTTCGATTTTTTCATTGCAATACAAAGTATAGTCATGCCCAAGTGACATTTATTGATATTTACGGCCTGTTTCACCACCTTCTGATAAGTGTCGGATAGCCTAACCGTAAGTTTTGTCACTTTCTTACTTTATGTCAAGTCAAGGGCGTCGCCAGGTAGGGGCAGAGGTTTGAAAAAATATAGATATGCTATATTTTGCATTAAGTATCTAAATTAAACCTGGCGCAAATGGAAACGAGGTCAGTGAAAATTTCTAATTCGAAAATAAATTAAGAGCTCGTAACCAGCTTCAAAAGCTCTGGACTGTACCAACAATACTTTGTACTTTTCCCATACTATAATATCATCAACTTGCCCCCCCCCCCCCCCCCCCTTGGCCATCGGCTGGCGACGCCCTTGTGTCAAGTGACAAAGACAAAAGTTGTAGATAGCTATCCGATACTTATCAGAATATGGTGAAACAGACCCTTAATGTTCACAGGTAGATACATGTAGGATGTAACATGGTGCGTTTTCTTATTTTTTTGGTTGGACTATATCTATATCTATATAGATTGTATTTTGAGTACTTTTATTGTATTTTTGTACAATAAGTAAATACTAGAGACATACCCATAACGTCTATTTCGTCGGGCGTGTGGCGGCGCGTCTTCGTTTCTTATATCGTACCCGTATATCGCGACCAGCTCGTCACGGGACTTTGGCATCTGGAAATTATAATGAACCGTGGAAAAGACAAAAAGACATTTCAAGCATAATTCCGTAGAATGCGGACACAGTTATATTTTAAAATGTGATGACGTGTTTTTTATTGTCAAATTCTAATCTCAATTTTCGTTATTGCATTGCCGCTGAGCTCCGACCGGCTGCGTCTAATGTGATTCGTGCGTAATAGATAATTAGAATATTATAGATTTATAAATTTAAAAATAAATTATTTTGAATCTGATTTACAACACCCGACGACACTACGTAACACACGCCGATGTTCATTATATTATAGTAGCGTGTGGTGGCTTCACGTCACTTTAGCGTTAGATTCTGAGCATAGACAATACTACGATTGTATTCGACTCAAGAAGAATCAAGTGTCGTGAGGTGGGGTGTGGCGCGGGCGGCGTGTTACAAGCATAGAGATAAGTAATAATAATAATGGAGCAGCCATACCTACTTTAAAAACGTGTCAAAAATACACTCACACACGCTTAGATTAGGTATCATACATGCACAATCCGAAAACATAAAATGGCGCCTGTTCATTGTGATGTCTCAAGTTGTGCGTGTGTGTGTTCATGTATACATTTTAGGGACGCCATCTTTAGTTTTCAGTCTGCCTCAAACTGTTTTATTATTATGTCAAAAATGTAATGTTGTCTCTTACACACTTATGAAAATTTTGATAAGCTTGAGCTATTTTCCGATCCACTATTTTCTATAGGACATTAGGGCAACTCTATATTATTATTATCTCTATGGTTACAAGTGTGTTTCCGGCACTATACCTGCTCATTCTCGTTATATTTGTCGTGCGACCATTTGTTCAGTGTGTCGGACTTGCGCGGCGGTCGGCGTCGCTCAGCCGGCGTTTCACTTCCCTCCTTCTTTTCGGAGGCAGTCTCCGAAGTCGTATTACTCGTTTCTTCGCCGCTTATAACAAGTACAAAGAAAATATTAACGTGCGATTGTTATTTAGTTAATAAATGGAAGCAGTCTGCTTGCATTCAGTTTAATGAGATAGATTTTTTATTTATACTACACCTGCTCTGAAAGTACCTTCTGGTTTTTCGCATATCGAAAGTCAAAGTACGTCATTACTGTCAAACAAATAGGCGGGACGAAAAAATATATGGAATTTCATTGTTAACGCGCTAGAGCGGAAGTTCCATTTATGAAATTCCATTACTAACGTGCTTTTTTCTTTTTAATTTTTGATCAAATCCGATCAGTACATGAAAAAAAACCTATGTCGACAAACACGACGTAAAAAGCACCCAATAAATAACAACTGTCACGGTAGGCGGCGCTGATGTCGCTATGTCACCGGGCAGGACCGGGGTCTGCTAGTTTAAATATATTTAATTTTAATTATTATAATTACATATGAACATAAAATAAAAGTAAAAAATACAAAATAGATTTTTTTTCGCGCTATTTTCTTTTCATTTTGCGAGTCGCTTTCTTTTGTTTTACCTATCCAAATTTTCAATTTATAAAATTACAAGTAGCTATTAGGAAAGTCAAAGTGTTTAGTAGTGATAGTGAAGATTTGATGACGCCGCCCAACGCCGCCAGAATTAAAAATATGTGGCTAAGTAGTTATTTTTATATTGAAAATCTTTTACCCAAGATATCTAAAGATAGATAGAAATAGTTACAACAAAGCATATGAAGAAGAAGACAATGGAAACCCAACCTCTTCTTCTGATTGATTACGGTAATAATTTTAATATTTTTGATTATTTTATTATTTTCCTCGCAGGTGTAGTATAAAGCACTATGTATCCCTTCGGGAGAAAGTGCGATTCCTCTCGGGCGTATTGCGGCCCTACGGCCTACGGCCTCGGGCCTCAAACTACACCCTCGTAGTAATCGGTCACTTTCTCCCGTCGAGGAACAATGTACTATTGTTTAGAGTTTAGACAAGATAATTTATTTGTTACATTGATATAGTATTGTAGCTTCGCCTTTTGAAAGGAGTAACTGCTGAGTATCTTGATAACTCTTCTTAGTAGAACCTGCTTTCTGAATCACTAGTAGAATCTCAACCTGCAGGGTGCATCTACAAAGTTGGTCTACATAAAAAATAGTATTTTGATTGATATTGATGATAATAGTATTACTAAGTTTTGAAAGAAGTGAGAATATTATTTGAAAGTAATATTTGAAAAACTGTTATAATTGTGAAATAATAATTGTAATTTAGTAAAGCAAACAAAAGTATTAGAAACTAGCTTATGCCAGCGACTTCGTCCACTTGGATTCTTATAAATCTCACTTGGGGCTGAAACACGTAATTCTTTATTTTTAACCAACAGTACAAATACCGATTTTCATTGACACAACTTTAAAAATGACGGACTTTCATACAAACTTTCATCCCCTATTTAACCCACTTGGGGGTATTTTTTCCAAAATTTCTTAAACGCGTAAGTCTTTACTTTTAACCGAAAACCTAAATACCAATTTTCTTGGATATAACTTGAAAAATGACAGACTTTCATACAAACTTTTATCCCCTATTTAGCCCCCTTAGGGGTGGACTTTCCAATAATCCTTTCTTAGTGTGCGCCTACGTTATAAAAGGAAGCTGCTGTGAAAATTTCAAGTTTCTAGCTTCAGTAGTTTAGGCTGTGCGTTGATAATAATCAGTCAGGACAAGCTACTTTATATTATTAATAGACAGATAGATATCTGCAGAAAGAATACGCCTTAATGACTTCTGAGAAGTAATTGAGCAAATTAGTAGAAACAGAACACTGAACAAAAACTTTCTACATAATAGATTCATATTACGCTAATACGCTTGTAACGGCTGACTGGTCAGCTCGGCCAATGTTCTACACTTCACTGTTCCTACAGCTGATCCTAAAAGGCTAAAATGTTATATTTACACGAAAATGGACCGTGTGCCCTGCCCTGCACTGTGCACACGTTTTTTAAACGCGCCGTCGACGCCCGTTGTAGCGTTACGCGATACGCACGCGAATCAGACGCAGCCTGTACACCTTTGCACACCTGTATAATAATATATTCAAACACGCGTTTGAATCGCTACAGACGCGCGTGTGTCGCGATACAGACGCGATACAAACGCGCTGGCATATTGCGTTTTTAAGCGGAACCTCGTCAACAGTAGCAAGATGGCGATACAAACGTTATGCTAACGCGCGTGTGTATCGATACAGACCGCGCCGATGTCGCGCGTTTGAATCGATACAAACGCAATGCTAACGCGCGTGTGTATCGATACAAACGCGATGCTAACGCGCGTGTGTATCGATACAGACCGCGCCGATGTCGCGCGTTTGAATCGATACAAACGCGATGCTAACGCGCGTGTGTATCGATACAAACGCGATGCTAACGCGCGTGTGTATCGATACAGACCGCGCCGATGTCGCGCGTTTGAATCGATACAAACGCGATGCTAACGCGCGTGTGTTACAAAACAAACGACAACAAACTGTTCTGTAGGATAAAAGCGCACCGTCGACGCACGTTTCTAAACCGCGCGTCAACGGCGCGTTTAAAAACGTGGTGTGCATAGGCCCTTATTGTCAACAACCAACTAACTCCACTATACCAGGATGTAAAATGCATATATGCTAATAAGCAACATTTCCAATCGGCTGATACAGTTCCACTATTGGCAATACGAGTGTCATAAATTCAGCAAATTATTTTTATAGTGATATATGCAATTTTAATAAGATTACCTATGCAGATAAAAATAAATGTCTGTCTGTGATTCACAAAATATCCTCCTCTTAGCTCATGATTATTCAGACAATTAAAAACTTGTGTTTGGATTATGCTATTGATTTGAGCATTATAAAGAGGTAATTACATATTTCAAAATCACAAATCCAATTTCAATTTCATTGATTCATATGGATTAAAGGGTGGATTATAAAGATGCATACTCAATATTCTTACCTGGCCGCAGTTCGATCGTCGTGTTCATAGAATGTCCCCCTTTTAGGAATATATTGTGGGTTGCTACGATCCTCATCGTCATCTACACGTCTCTCAGGCTCCTAAAAATATTACCAAAAACTTAGAATTATATTTTAGATCTAGATTTAGCTTAGCTAAATATGTACTATGCATTTCAATTAAGTACCTCTATCTGACTTATACCGACAGCAACAAAAAAAATTATAGCTTGATTAATTTTTTTTTTAAATGAAACAGCCATTACAAAAACAAGGAGATCTAACTGAAATAATGGCCCTATAAAAACATTTAAATACCTTTAAATTCCTATACATAGATCTTTCTAAATATTAATCTTTTTAAATAATGTCACTATGGTGGCACATGTTCACTAGTAGAAAGAACCCTCTATAATGTTGCAGATGTATTAAACCAAGAAGTTTCAGAACATCTGAAATAGACTTGGACGATTTAGGCTAACATCTCCACTGGTGATTATGTATTCCTATTTAGATTTGTTTTAAAACACAAATGCATTTCAACAAATTGAGAAAAAACAACCTCAAAGCTGTTACCAACTTGTTTTGAAATCTCAAGACGAAACACATCAAGTAATGAGATACACTTTCTATGGTTAAACTTCAAAGGAAACTACTTTACAACTTATGTACCTTGACATTAAACATTTACTGCACACCTCATTGCTTCAGATTCCCTTGAGTTGCATTGATAGACACAGCTATAAAGCATAATGTATAGCATATGTTTGAGGCCCGTGGCATATTAATCGGATGGGGCCTCTCTTGCCCAATATTTATAGAAGCTCGGCCAACGTTAAAGTTTATATTTTCGGGTCGGGGGCCCCTTCCGGCTGGGGGCCCGTGGCATTTTGCCGAAATGCCACCCTATAGTTACGCCACTGCTAGTGACTCAACATGAGATGTCACTGGAGTGGAGTGGTTGGTGAAAGATACATATAATGGTAAGGTAGAGGTCACAATTCTGTAGCCTTGTAAGCTTTGTCTAGTTAGGACAGAGATGATTCCATGCTTGTAACCTTCGCTTATTTTTATTTCACTTGATATTGACATGAGAGCAATAATTCTGACCTATCCAATAGTTGCATCTTCAAATAAACTGTTAGTGAGTTCTTGACATTATCATTAAATATATCAGAATTTGTTAACTTTAAAATTTTACTTCCCTTTATACATTTACTAGCGGACCCGGCAGATGTCGTCCTGCCCGCTATTAGCGCCACCTACCGGGTCCAATTTTTCTACTTATAAACCTTCCTCTTGAGTCACTCTATCTATTAAAAAAAACCACATCAAAATCCGTTGCGTAGTTTTAAAGATTTAAGCATACATAGGGATATAGGGACAGAGAAAGCGACTTTGTTTTAAACTATGTAATGATATGCAATTATCTGATGATTAATGTAAGACTTTCTCCAATGTGCAAAATAGAATTTTATGAGGAAAATTCTCACTTAATATGTATTGTAACCATTTTACAATTTAAGACTCAATTAATGTAGTAAGTATACAAATTACCTGCTTTTCTGGATCAGCACCATCAGATCTCTCCGAATCACTCCCCTGGGAGTCATAATCAGATTCAGGCTGGCCACCATCCTGTAAACATGTAGTAACCTTTAGCAACTGCATTTTTACACTTTGTGATTGTTGCTACCTCTAGTATCTGCTCTAGTGCAAGAAATGCAACTGATTTTCGCTGTTACAGATGTAATGCCTAGATCGAACCCGAAATGTCTAACAACATCAGCAGTTTTACAGTGAATGGTATCCAATGTGACCTCAATTTTGCAAAAAAGAAATGTACATTCCACCACGCGATAGTGCGAGAGAAAGTGTACGGCGGCGAGTTTTAGCGCCAAAATGAAAGTTCTATCCACAAATTTTAGCCGTACGCCTGTCCAACTCACATTTCCAGAGTTATTATGCTCAATATCTTGTGAGGTATCGGAATATTCCCCAGAATCATCAGCTTCTCGCCTCCTGACCACGGACGTCATCTCGGCGTCCCCGCGAGTCACTTGTAAGACTTCCAGATTGATAGCGTTTATTTACAGTTTAATTAAAACAATATTTAAGTTAATAGTGTGATAGATTCGCGTAAATCCCCTCCTCTAAGCTACGAAAGACAACGAAAGAACGTCAAAACAAGTGAAATCTAGCGGCCATAAAAAATTATGTTCCTTTTCACGCTGTGTTTTCACGTATGTAAACAAATTAACAAAACAAACTTTTTTATTAAATAAAAAAACTAATCCGAGGTTAAACCTATACAATTACTACTTAAAATAATAAATTGAAATGAAAAGTAAAAACTGCTGAAAACTACATAATCAAAATATGCAACTCGAACTCAGAGAAACCGAGATATAGATATAGTGCGCCCAACATTTCAGATTTTTGTGAAATGGCGAAAAATGGAACTACGGCCGCCATCTTCGAACTTCATACAATAGGGTATTCTACTGTGTTTGAAAAAGCACTTCAAAATGTTGTTTTTGTTAATAAAAAGCCACAAAAAATATATTTCGGCAAAATAAACACGCGTTCATGCCATAAAATTAAATTAAATTTTAAACATTTTTAATCCCGCGTAAAACGCTGTCAGCCAATAAGTCAGCCATTTCATGACGTAACAATGTTAAACAAGAAGGTTATAAATGTATTCTATATAACACTGGAGTTAAATATTGTAGTAAAGATAAAGTCATTCACCTGGGCTACTTTTTCTTTATTACTAATATTTTTTGGACGATATATCGATAGTTTGATATCGAAATGTAGATACAAAAATGTAGGTACAAAATCATCGTAAACTTAATAATCTACCGTATTTCATTTAAAATATATTATGTTTTTTCTGTATTCCTAGTTTACATAGGTACTTACATCTTAAAACGAAATGTAATTTTAGGTATATAGATATACCTCTGTGGTAAAAAAATAGGGACATTCACTAGTGAAAAATAAATTAAGAAATTTAATAAAATTGAAAATTTATGTAGAAATATACTTAAATATTCTGATTTTGAGTAATAAAAGCACATTATTTTTTTATTAAATTAAAATTAAAAGTCGTAATCTTTAATCTGTATATCACGTGACCTTAAACACGAGCCGCCTTGTTGTGACGTCATAATGATAGCTATTTATTTATTAATATGCAAACCAGTTGTGTAAAAGCAGATAGTACTAATCTGCCAAAAATTGATTCAATTATGGTTGCAAAGTTCTTTGCATGTAACCCAGACTTCTGTTCTGCCGAATTCCAGAATGTTAAAACATCTTTGTAAACATCATTAGTTATCTGTCAAGTCGGCTTACGGATGAATATTTTACGTGATAATGTCATTTAAAAATATTGGTATAAGGCCCTGTTTCACCACCATCTGATAAGTGTCGGATAGCTTATTCACAACTATAGTCCTTGTCACTTGACATAAGTAAGGAAGTGACAAAACTTACGTTTAGGCTATCCCGACACTTATCAGAAGGTAGTGGAACAGGCCATATTGTACCTTATTTAAATAAAATAATTACTAAGAACTATAACCTAACACATATATATATTTATAATTTAATTTGTTTAATAAAGATACTGGACTATAATATAACTGTGTAATCATTTTTGAAGTGACTTACGATTTTTTAAATAAAGCCGATATATCGAAATATCGATATTTTTTTCGGTATATCGAACTCCGATATCGATATATTTAAAAATATAGATATATCGAAAATATTTATTTATTTATAATATATTAAAAAATATCAACAGTCCTTTTTTGTTTGGAGTTTAGATTCCATAGGTTTTCTATCTTTCTTATATGACCACAGATTAATATTAGTTTTTGCTTATATGACCACAGATTAATATTAGTATTTTTTATCATTATGACGTCACAACAAGGCGGCTCGTGTTTTAGGTCACGTGATATACATATGGGAAATTACGACTTTTAATTTTAATTTAATAAAATAATCACGTGCTTTTATGACTCAAAATCAGAATATTTAAGTATATTTCTACATAAATTTTTATTTTTATCAAATTTCATAATTTATTTTTCACTAACGAAAGTAGGTACCCTATTTGACTACAGATTAGTGTTGTCAGTTCCTTATGCCTCCTCTACATGTCTGCAGACGCGTCCGCGGACGCCCGCAGATGCATCCGCAGATGGATCACCACGAGCTGTCCACACGTCTGCAGATCGATCAGTCTAGGTTCATTCTCGACAGACGCAACACGCACGTTTAAAAATGGATATTGAGACCGTAGCTGCCGCAACTATTTATTTATTTAGTACTTTTAACTTCTACGTGAATGTGCATCCTCGGTGCTCATATTATTAGCCATTTAAACAAGAATTAAACCGCAAGAAGCACGCGTGCACTCTCAATCGCAACTCCGATGAAACTGATGCGTCACCAGACGTGTGGACAGTCGCCGGACGTCCGCGCCGAAACCCTTTGATCTGTGCCACAAAAACCGCCAACAATCGGATTCGAGGCGGACGCATCTGCGGACGTCTGCGGACGTTAAATACCTACAACAGATGCACAAATTACCCCCTCTATACGTCCGCGGACGCATCCGCAGATGACGTCTGCGGACGCGTCTGCAGACATGTACAGGAGGCTTTATATATAAAATAACTACCTAATTAATAATAATAAGAAAAATATTTTCGAAATTTATTATAGTAGAATCCATCTCCTCATCCGTAATTATTTGTTAGCATTAACGATGCCAAAAGCCCGGAATAGAATTTCTGAAGGTAAAGACATTTTTTGAAGAATAGCATCAGGCTCCGATCATTCTATTTAATCAAATATACAAGCGAGTATCTGCCGGTATAGGTCAGTGTTATCAAGTGCAACCGGTTTGTGATCTGTTCGTTCGTTCGTTCGTTTCAACCAATAGACGTCCACTGCTGGACATAGGTCTCTTGCAAGGATCGCCACAGCACACGATCTTGTGCCGCCTGATTCCAGCGGCTGCCAGCGACTCGCTTGAGATCGTCTGTCCAACGAGTGGGGGGTCTACCTGCGCTTCGTTTACTGGTGCGAGGTCGCCATTCAAGCACCTTGGGACCCCAACGTCCATCGGTTCTTCGAGCAATGTGCCCCGCCCATTGCCACTTCAGCTTCGCGACTCGATGAGCTATGTCGGTAACTCTGGTTCTCCTGCGGATCTCCTCATTTCTGATTTGATCCCGCAGGGATACTCCGAGCATAGCTCTCTCCATCGCCCGCTGAGTGACCCTGAGCCTTCTTATGAGGCCCATTGTCAGCGACCATGTCTCAGATCCGTAAGTCATCACTGGCAACACGCACTGTTTGAAGACTTTCGTCTTCAGACACTGAGGGATATTGGACGTAAAGACATCTCGAAGTCAGACACTGAGGGATATTGGACGTAAAGATATCTCGAAGTGTGATCTGTTAAAAACTATTAAATATAAGACAGACTTTTACCGGTATATTTACGTAATAGTTATGTAAAATATGAACATTATAGTGACGATATAGTAATGCGTCTTTGTGGGAATGCATTTGATGCGATGAGTCGCAACTCACAGAGAGTCCCAGATTGAGATTACTAGTTGTGGGCGACTTGTCACACCTCATACGTACTGCTACAGAATTTCCGTAAATTTGTCGAATAAACGATTGTATGGCAACATTAAAGCGACACTAACTACCTCCCTCAGTTCACAGCACAGGTTCACAGATAGATTGGTCGCACTGTAATCATAAAGGTCTATCTCTATCACGGATTTATATTATAAATAGGTAGGTATATTCTCTATGATAACTTCCCTTTAATTACCTACCTACCTATTTTGTTCTTGATTTTGTTTATATGTCTATGGTCTACACAGACTTTTTAGGGTTCCGTACCAAAAGAGTAAAAACGAAACCCTATTAATGTCACTTTGCTGCCTGTCTGTCTGCCCGTGAGGCGCAGCCTCCTGATTGTGTAACTTTTGACGATGAAATGGTAAGTATTCATTTGATGGCCTTAGGCATCAAAGTAAAATAAACCATAATTCCATTAAATTAGAGCTCAATTTCGTGTGTCTATTCTTATACGTTTAGGTATGTACGATACGATCCATAACGCTCCATGTTAAAATCAGTTGTACTGAATTTGTGACTTTAAATCAATACATTCAAGGAATACTTTACTTTAATGGCCTTAGGCCATCAAATGAATACCATTTCATCGTCAAAAGTTACACAATCAGGGGGCAGGTCTCTAGCTCATAGACGAAATGAGTCACAAACCTGAAATTTTGGTATTTGGTGTAGAATATTGTCCCAGAACCAAATATTGAATTAGAAATTGAATTAAACAATTTTTAGAGTTTAGGTGGGCAGTACCCCTCCAGCATACTAAGCACTAAGGAGCTAGGACACAGAGTTCAATGATACAGTCTAAGCTGCCTACAATATGAATTCATAGTGGGAAGTTCCCAGTCCCCAGATCCCCATAGTTTAGGTGGGCAGTACCCGCAGTGCCCCTGCAGCATCAGTACTGAGGAGCTGGGACTCAGAATTCAATGATATAGTCTATGCTTGGTACCTACAATATGAATTTATTGTGTACAGTTCCCAAATCCCCACTATATAGGTCCCCCCCATCAGGTCCCCAGCATCAGGATTGAGGAGTTGAAGCAAAAAAGAAAATACTGGACCATTTCGCCAACATCCTCAGCTAAAACAAAAATCGGCTCAGAAATCTCAGAAAAATTGGTTAAAACAAGTTGTACATAAAAAAAATACCTTCAGAGGGGATGACGTCATACCCGACCCCGAGTGAGTGACGACAATCTTTTTGCGTTAAAATACACAAACTTAAATATTTAATTACTCAGTCAGTTACAGTCGCAGCGTTGTCGGAACTCGGGGAGCGAAAGCTCTGCGCGTTTCGCTGGCGTTAGCGCTGCGCAAGCATTTTACACACCGCGGGGACGTATAATGTTACCGTGGAAGCTTTTAGAATGAGTTTTCACACGGACTGTGATCCTAAAATCGGAGCAGTTCAAACGTGTTAGTTTATAAGAAATTAATTATAAGATAGAGTACTTAATAAAGTTAGTTATAAGAACATTCAGGTGTATTATTGTATGTTCCGCCTGCGACCTTCTGTAACTAACTAGTCATTAAATATTCATGTATTTCAAAAACGTTTTCACTGATTTGTTAGTTTTGATCTATATTTTAATTAAAGCTGTGATAGCCTAGTGGTTAGGACGACCGACTTCTAATCGTAGGTCGTGGGTTCAATCCCGGGCACGCACCTCTAACTTTTCGGAGTTATGTGCGTTTTTAAGTATTTAAATATCACTTGTATCACTTGCTTTAACAATAGAATAGAATAGAAAAGTTTTTTATTCAAATAAACTTTTACAAGTACTTTTGAATCGTCAATTGAATCTACCACTGGTTCGGAATGCCGTTCCAACCGAGAAGAACGAGTAAGAAACCTGGTGGTTGCTCTTTTTAAAAATAACAATATAACGATTTATGTAACTTGTACATGATTGAAATGCCGTCTCGCGCATTGCTGGAACGAGTTAAATTCATGCATTTTTATCGTTTATATAATCTTCAATTGTATAATAAGCTTTTTTTATGAGCATATTTTTAACAGAGTTCTTAAACTTATGTAAAGGCAAGTCTAAGATTGCTTGTGGAATTTTGTTATAGAACATTACGCCCATTCCCACAAACGACTTTCGGACCTTTAGAAGTGCTTACGAATCGACAAATGAATCTACCACTGGTTCGGAATGGTGCTTCCAATTCTACACAATTGTGTGAAGAAGGGCAGACAAAAGTAGCCCCATTTCCGACGGTGGCACCCGTTCACGAGCATGACACATGATCCAGCCATTGCTTCGCTCATGTTGTCATGACACCACCACAGTGTCGCGACAAACGGTCGCGAATCGCGATAAATGTAGATATTAACAATAAAGACTAAAAATATAAATCACTTAATCATTAAAGCTAGCAACACCGAGAATCTTAATTGCCCAATCTTAAGCTTAAGTTCTATGGCGAGTTAACCCGCCTCTATATCCGTAGAAAACTTATGGTTTGGTCGAATGGTCTATAGTCGCGAACACGTTTTAGAATAATTCTGCCGTACCGCCATTTTGCAACGAGGCGGCGCGGCGGCGAGTGTGGTTCGAGATTGGATAGCTGGTGGCGTGGCGACTGGCGTCCACGCCCCTGGAAACTAAGGTTAGTGATAGAGGATAGAGATTATGGATTATGAGAGATTAGATTACTTTAGATAGATAGATTTAAGTGTTGACTTCTGGCCAGAAGGGGTCCAAGAAAGCAGACCCGATTCATGTTTCCACTCAGGTCACTCGAAGAGAGATTAGACGGAGCGCCCCCCCTGGTGACGTGGTCACAGCGGGTCGCATCCGAGGGTTCCCAGATTAGAAACCCGATAAGAGATAGACTGGAAGGCTGCTTGCTGTCGCGGCGGCAAACGGCTTCCAGAAGGTTCCGAGATACGAACCCAATATGTGTTCCACTCGCTATGAAGAGCGACTGCAGTGACCTGTGAGAGAGAACCCCTACTCCTGGGCTGAACTCGTCCTGAGACGAGTTCTGCCCGGGCATAATTTGTATTACAGGCAAGGTTGCGGCCCCCCCACTTGAGTGATAACTATGGCGTCAACTAGGACCCACGCCGGGGTGCTGGGCGGATGAACAGACTCCGCTAGGACTTGGGTAAGTGCATAAACACGCTCACAATAATCATTCACGGTACCTCCGGTCTAGTCACCCGAATCCAGGCAGAGTGTTAAACGTAAAACTTGAGACAAAAAAAGGAGGTAGCCGCGACACACAGAAATGTTTAAAGAGAGCGTGACATACTCAGGCTACCCATGATCAAAGCATCGAATTGAACACCAATAACGGTGAAGGAAAACATCGTGAGTAAACCTGCATGCCTGAGAGTTCTCCATAACGTTCTCGAAGGTGTGTGAAGTCTGCCAATCCGCTTGGACAGCGTGGTAGACTATGGCCAAAACCCTTCTCACTCTGAGAGGAGACCCGTGCTCTGTAGTGAGCCGGTAATGGGTTGATCATGATATTTTAATTCTATTGTGTTAAATAATTATATTTACTACATCAGGAAACTTCTCCATTATGTATGGAACCCTAAAAGAGCGAGGCCCGACTCGCACATGGCTGATTTTTTATGTAAGGGTGACAGATGATGACACTGACGTCTGACTCTGACAGTTTTGATTGTTAGGTACTTTGTTTATGGTTTATATATTTCTATGCAGGTGGAGGTCTGTGTTTGTTTATTTTTGTTTAATTTTAATTTGTACATAATATAATATTTTTGCTTATTTTTTGTGGTCTTTCAAGTTTCAGGTATTTGAGTAAGATATATCGCATGGAAATTACGTCTTTCATTCATAACTTGGAGTACATGATATTAAACAAAATCTGAAAATGTCTACGACTGAAGTTACTGAAGTGTAAGTGTTATTATAAAAATATGTACCTACTTCAACTGCAATATACGCTTTAATGTAATGTAAGATTTCTTGTTTCCAGTGAAAGTCCTACGAAGCCAGAAGACTTAAAGATTGTACAATTACTTGCGAAAGGCGTAATGGAGATATACGAACCACCTTTGGTTACTTTAAATACTCATTTAAGGGAGTTGACGTGAGTACAACTGTTATTTTAGCATGGTTCATCATCACTCCATAATTAAACACCTAAACGGTCTCTGAGAATTAGGCTATACATATCCTCTGGTGAAAACTAACTGAAAACCTCTACAATAGTTTCTGAAATTAGAGCAAACAAACAAACTTGGTGGATGGACTTTTTAGTGTTTACTGAGGGTATATCACCATCGTTTAGAACATTTTACGAAGGGCTTTTATAGTGTACAAGCGGAAACCCGCGACTTCGTTCGCGTGGATATTGGTTTTTAAAAATCCCGTGAGAATCATTTTGTTTTTCCTAAGCTCCTTTGAGCTCATATCTTGCTAAAAGCTGTTAAAAGTTCACTGGCGGATGTTTAGGTAGATCAAAATGTAAACATCCGCCAGTGAAAGTCCCATCAAAATCGGTCCAGCCTTTCAGAGATTAGCCATTAATTTTTAAAGTATTTCCTTTCTAACAAAAAAAGAATGAATAAAATAGGATCACCTGTTAACGAATTACAGCTAAGTACACATTTTGAATTTCATCCCCTCTCCCAAGGGAACCGTGCTGAATTTCGGGATAAAAAGTATCATATATGTTACTCCATAGTATGAACTTAAATCATGCCGAGTTTCATTTCAATCCATTCAGTAGTTTTTACGTGATGCGCGCACAAACATACAGACAAACAGACAAACAGACAAAAATTTCAAAAATAGCTGCTTTTTTACATTCTATTACTTATCCCTAACATCCCCCAGTTATTATTTTGCAAAAATCTTCAATGTACAGATACGGCAATTCTACGATTTTATTATAATTACTAGATGATGCCCACGGCTTCGCCCGTGTGGATTTAGGTTTTTAAAAATCCCGTGGGAACTTTTGATTTTCCAGAACAAAAAGTAGCTTATCTGTAGAAACACGTCCCCAAAACGGAAAAATCCCGTGGGATCCCCACGATTTCGGAATAAGTACAATTCCTTACAGCATCAGGGTTGAGGAGTTGGATATGTACCTACTCGAGTTCATTCAACGATAAAGTCTTTAATTGGTACCCTCAATATCAATTTATATTAACCGAAAGTTTCTAAAACCCATTAGTTTTGGGGATTAGGTCCCCTACAGCATCAGGATTGAGGAGTTGGAATCCAAATTTTTTATAGAACAGGGTCGCAATGTTTCTCTATAGATTAAAAAAAAAATTACGCAAATCGGTTCAGAAATCTCGGAGATATCGGTGTACATAGGTAGAAAAACACAACTCCTCCTTTTTTGAAAGTCGGTTAAAAAAGTAGCCTATGTTACTCCCTGGTTAATTCTCTACTTGTATGTGAAGGTACCGTCAAAATCGGTTCAGCCGTTCCGAAGATTAGCCCGTTCAAACAGACAGACAGACAGACAGACAGACAGACAGACAGACAGACAAAAATTTTAAAAACGTGTGATTCGGTTATGGTTGCGTTCAAATAACGATATGAGCTTAATATGAGGTAGTTAATTCGATATTACAGACAGACACTTCAATTTTATTTATTAGTATAGATTAAACATTTAGACAATAAAAAAGCAAGCAATTTTTAACTGACAATGAGCAAAATCTTTTTCAATATTAATATTTAAAAAAAATTACTGGTTTCAGCGAGAAACAAGAAGCTGTACACAATATGCTTTCATCAGAGAGGCGGCGGCTGGAAGATTTACAAAATGATGCTATGTTAGATGCGCTAGTAAGATTGTAATCATTTTTACCCAACTAGGACAAAGCAAAAATTGATCTATGGTTTTAGCAGTCTATGAATATTACAAAAATACAACTTAACAACAAAGTATGGTAGTTACTAGTTAATTTAGTTGTATACAGGGTTAAATAAAAAATACCAGAAAGCTCTCGGCACGTAATTGTTATCATTAAAACTAACAACTTTTGTTCTACGACTTTTTTTTTAACTCGATATTTTGTGAAATATTTAATATTCAATATTTTACATAGATTCTCTACTTGTAACTACTCTGTAACATCGGCAACGCCGCACGAACGCACGTCACGTGTCTTGGTCTCGAGTCTTGACTCTGTGCGCACAGAGTAATGTCACTTTAGAGAAATAATATAATTCATTAATTTTTTTGTATGAAAAAAATTAATGCGGAATTTTGAAAAGTCGTAGAACAAAAGTTGTTAGTTTTAATGATAACAATTACGTGCCGAGAGCTTTCTGGTATTTTTTATTTAACCCTGTATATCTTCATCAAATAATATGTAGCTTGTTGGGTTGTGGATTATGGGCCAAAATAAGGCATTTGATTTTTCTGTCGAGAAATTCTCAGTAACAGCCCCGATTTGGCAGAGGATGTGGTGGAACCCACATTTTCACATAATAGTTTTCTTTTTTTTTCAGTTGGCAGATATAGCAACTAATAAAGAAAAGCTGACATCAATAACAAACTCTATGACAACATTACATAAGAGAGTGCAATCTTTACAGGTGAGAAAAGTTACTGAATTATATTCCATTTTTGGTGCACATAACAATAACTCCTGATGTTACTGCCCAGGTTTTTCACCTGACTTGTAACAGCATGATAATATAAATGCAAATATTGTTCTGTATGATTGTATAGTGATACTTTATTATTAGGGTTTGTATATTATATTGTGATATTGTTGTATGAGTTAGTTATACAGAAATACATATTTTCAAAGCTCATTATATCTCTAGTATCCAAAGCAATGTTAAGTCAACTATAAACACTATACAAATAAGTAAAAATATAATAATAAAAGTATAAATATAATAATAACACACACTGATGTTTCATTATACAGTTGTGCAGTAATAAGCTCATGCTCCTTTATCATTTCTACGCCTGTTCAAAATTCTTTGATAACATCCAAAATGTTTACTATTAAATGACTATATTACTATATTATGTTGTCTGTTCAAACTGTATTTATTGTAGGTACGAGCCGCAAATGTAGAAAAAGTTGCAAGAAGTAGAAGTCAGCCTAAACCAACAAGTTAGCAAAAATTATATTTAAATATTCAATCGTTAAAGCTGATGATGCCTTGAAAAGGTATGTAACTGCATAATACATTTAAGGAATGCACTGCAGTAAGTACTTACCTAATACTTATAAAAATCTTCAAATATAATGGAAGGAAGTTTCAGCACTGTTATTTAGTCTTTAAATGCTTTTCAAAAGGAATATAACTTGATAAAATTGGAAAAAATTAAAAATACTAATCAATTATTTATTTTTATTAACTGTTAAAATATTACAATTTTATTAAAAATAAATACAATTGTTATTGCTTAAGTATAATTTAGAACAACAAAAAATACAAATATGTAATGTAATTTGGAAATGTAGGTAAATCTATTTGTTTGTTACAGTGCAATATTTTAATAAGATAAAATTCATACATATACTATCCTTAATTTTAACATAAACTGTATCCAATATTTGTACGAATCTTATATCTGAGTACAATATAATTCACTTTAAAATTAAAATACTTAACATGTGAACTATGCATTCCATAAATTACATTTAAAATGTTATTCTTAAAAAATATATACTGTCTAATAAGTATAACTTACCTAAGTTTAATGAGACGAATAAAGTTATTTTTAAAATATTTTTTTTTATCTTTCATTGATACAATAAGTATATTGTTAACTTAGTATAATTATATAAGACTAGTGTTGTAGATAGTGCTACTTAAAATTTACTATTCGCAGCTTTTGTGATGTAAAGTATTTCTTAGGGTGGATTTCCACTAAATCGGAGACAAGTGGAGTAGACCAAAAGATGATGTGACAAAATAGTCTGATTAGTCTTGAATTTGAACATCTAGTGTCTATGTTCCGTTCGTCTCCGGTCTTCAGTGAACAGGCATCCTTGAACATGCTATGCTCGTCGAGTAAGCTCTTAGAGCACATCAATGCTCGTCGTCCCACTGACCTCTATTAGTACAAATACGCTGGGCGGGCTATAAACGCCGTGAAAATGAAGCAATTTCTTTATCGGCATATTGGTTCTGATTGCTAGGAAAATTGGAAGGGTACTTTGTCACTAATGTGAATTATTGTGATAATTAATAATTTCAATCGGAAATTTCAAATTTAGTTCCCGATGTGCTCGGTGGCGAGCTTTGAATCGACACATAAAAATTAACCAAGAAATAAGTCATTTTGTAGGGCATAGCGGAAATAGCCAGCGGAATATTAGTTAAGTATTAATAGAGATCAGTGTTGAGTGAACGTAATTTTGAATTTGGTTGTAATTATATTACATTACTTTAAGATTTCCGACTACGGGAAGAGAATTTATTTCTACTTTGTATGACTTAAACTTACAACAAAAAAATATACTGCTTAGGTAAATTACGAGAGACTTCGAATTAGGGTCGGCGCACACTGCGCACACAAAATACTCGAGCATGCTCGACTAACATAGTCGATCACACTGAAAGTAAAAATCCGCCGCGTAAAGTCGGAGGCCGCCGCGAAGTATACTCAGTGTTATAATTTTCAGGGAGACATTGATTCTAGCCATTTTTAGGGTTCCGTAGTAAACAAGGAACCCTTATAGTTTCGCCATGTCCGTCCGTCTGTCCGTGGCCCGCCACGCACTTGGCCGGTTTTTTAAGGATAGCGGTGGTCATTATTGGGTTATTAGAGGACAATAAATTAGTTTTTCATAGTCCATCATAATATGTCTCGGCACGTAAGATTGAACGCTGAAGGAAACGTGGAGGGGATAGCTGCGTATGGGAACTGTCACGCACGTAGTACAATAGCTTACCCCCTCCACTTTCCTTCAGTGTTCAATCAATGTGCCGCGGGTTATATTTTTGATTGCAAAACTTATACCTAGCTGTGAGTTCTTTTATTATCAATTTACAAATGAAATTTGCTTGAATATTTTGGTGCTCAGTTTACGCAGACTCTTAGGATTTATAAAAGTAAGAACACATAGCAATAATTATAATACCTAAAATCGGTAAATGGCAGTTGTTTAGCAATTAACAGTGTTCAAATATACTTACGTATAGATCGACCAGAATCTCATGAAAAATAGGGAAATTAAATTTTGTAGTAAGCAACACTAGGTTAACTCGGCTGCCCTAGTGATAAACAAAGTAATTACATTCAGAACACCTTACCTGGGATCGTTTCACGAAACGAAAAATCAAGCAACTGCTTTTTAAATACAAAAACAAAGTAATCAACATCCAATTACTTTGTTTTTGTGTTGTGCTTGTTGTTTACTTGGTTTTTGCATTTATATTCCGGGTTAGTGAGTGCAGTTACTTTGTTTGGGCAATTTAAATTTCAGTAAACGGTTCAAGTTATTTGAAATATTAAACTGTGGTAAAAAACTACTCGACATAAAACTTTTGTTAATGCAAAAAGTCAGTTTCACAAAAAATGTCAGTTACTTTGTTTATCGCTAGGGCAGTCGTAGTGTTGCTAACCTTGGAATTTCATTTCCCTATTTTTCATGAGATTCTGGTCGATCTATAAATGTATTTTAATTTAAAATGACATAGCGCTATAATTTTCTTACACTTAATAATAATACCTAATCTTTATACAGATTTCGTGGTATTTTATAATTATAGAGTAGGTAAATACCTACTTACTTTTACATTCTATAACAGTTAAATTATACTAAGTAGCTACCTACTACTTATTTCAATACTTTAACATTCAGAAGTAATTTTTGCTTTAATTACTAGGTACTTTACCTAGATATTTAATTTTTTGGGTGGTAGGTTTAGACCTATATTATTTACCTATCACTACCTTAACTGCATTGTTGAAATACCTTCAACTGAATATTCTAACCGTAGAAGCCCATCATTCATGGATAGGACAGTTAGTATTATAACATGCCCCAAAAAAGAGTTGGTAGGTACTAGGCACTTTCATTATCATGCATTCGAATACATTATCTCAAAGAACGGTTGATTCAAGTGTAGTTTTGTATCTTTGAGATCCAACGATAAGGCTGATTTATAAACAGTCGGTAACTGGCTGGCTGGCTACAGTACTCACTTACCTATAAAACTGTATAGGTAACAAATTATGGTGAAGGGTAAAATTATAGTACCCTTACTTAGTAGGAGTTGGCACATCTCGACAACATTAGTAGATTTTGAATATCGAAACATATCAGAAACCTCAGAGTAAACAAGTATAAATTAAAAATTTAAAAAACCCCCGACATTCGCCATTTTGTGGTGGCAGCCATCTTGGATTTGCATAATTCTATTCTACTAGTCAAGCCCTTTCATTTGATACCCATATTAACGGAGTTGTGAAAGAATATGTAATCCGCCATTTTGTAGCGGCGGCCATCTTGGACCGATTTTCATCAAACATAGCTAACAACACTCTCGACTAATTCACCTTTCAAACAAAAAAAACCGCATTCAAATCGGTCCACCCGTTTGAGCGCTACAGGGGAACAGACAGACACACACACACACACACACACACACACACACACACACACACACACACACACACACACACACACACACACACACACACACACACACACACACACACGCACAGACACGTCAAACTTACACCCCGTCGTTTTTCGTCGGGGGTTAAAAATGGATCTTAACGTTGTTATTTTGAAAGTCAAGATTACCAATTTTTATTTAAAAAGTTTAAAGGGCGCTCCCTGTTGATGTGTGGACGAGCACGAACCTTATCTAAAAGAAAGCAGTTTAGATCCATTTAAGTACCTCTTACATTAGAGTGTTTCGGCATTCGAAATCGATCAACTTTGTCGAGATATGTAAACTCGTTCTAAGCTTACAGGTGACATGTAACTGATCAAAATAAATCCAGCTAATGTAGTTAACCTATTCGATTTTCGTGTACACTATGGAAAATTTCGCGTACTATTCAACAGGATCCACCCCCGATCGGTCTTGATCAGCTTAGTGACCACGCAAATGGGTGTGATAAGGAAGTTCCTATGTTATATAGTTTTCCTGTACGCCTCGGTGACTTCGCTCCATGTGGCTATCACGAACGACTCGATACCGGACTCGTTTTGGCCTCGAGCGATGCGGAAGTAACCGTTCTCGCCCCAATCGCAGCCCCAGCTGTTGGCGACAACCTGTGGACGAGCATGGCTAACATAAGTATTTATTGAATGAACCTAACAAGCCTTATAAAAAACAAAAAAACCGACTACGTAAAAAGAGAACTAAAAACAAAAACTAGCCTATCGTTATTGATATTATTATGTAGGTAGGTAGGAGACTATTCGCCAACCCTTATAAAAAAGTAACAAGTATAAATTAAAAATTTAAAAAACCACCGACATTCGCCATTTTGTAGAATAGAATAGAATAGAATAGAAAAGTTTTTTATTCAAATAAACTTTTACAAGTGCTTTTGAATCGTCGATTGAGTCTACCACAGGTTCGGAATGCAGTTCCAGCCGAGAAGAACCTGTAAGAAACTCGGCGGTTGCTCTTTTTAAAAATAACATTATAACAATTATTATTATTAATGTACATGATTGAAATGCCGTCTCGCGCATTGCTGGAACGAGTTAAATCCAAGCTTTTTTATCGTTTATATAATCTTCAGTTGTATAATAAGCTTTTTTTATGAGCATACTTTTAAGAAAGTTCTTAAACTTGTGTAAAGGCAAGTCTAAGACATATTTTTTATTCGGATAAACTTTTACAAGTGCTTTTGAATCGACAAATGAATCTACCACTGGTTCAGAATGGTGCTTACAATTCCACACGTTAAGAAGGGCAGACAAAAGTAGCCCCATTTCCGACGGCGGCACCCGTTCACGAGCATGACGCATGATCCAGCCATTGCTTCGCTCAACCATATTTGAGGGAACGTAACAACCCGCACCACACGACACCACCACAGAAATGTTTAAAGAGAGCGTGACATACTTAGGCTACCCATGATTAAAGCATCGAATTGAACACCAATAATCGAATACTCCTCAAGTTATAATAGCGTATAAAGCGAATAAATTAAATCCATGCTTTTTTATCATTTATATAATCTTCAATTGTATAATATGCTTTTTTCATGAGCACACTTTTAATAGAATTCTTAAACTTGTGTAAAGGCAAATCTAAGATTTGTTGTGGAATTTTGTTATAGAACATTACGCCCATTCCCACAAACGACCTTTGGACCTTTTTGAGGCGTAATCGAGGAATCACTAGTCCATCTCTATTTCTTAACCGCCTATCGTGTAATTCACACTTTTTATTGTAACTGTGAATGTTTTGCTTAACAAAAATTATGTTGTTATAAATATATTGAGAAGCTACTGTAAGAATACCTATTTCTTTAAATTTCTCTCGAAGGGAATCCCGCGGTTTTAAATTATAAATTGCGCGAATTGCCCTTTTTTGTAAAACGAAAATTTTTCCAATATCAGCTGCTTTACCCCATAGTAAGATTCCATACGACATAATACTATGGAAATATGCAAAATAAACTACTTTTGCAGTTTCTACGTCTGTTAACTGTCGAATCTTCCTAACAGCGTAAGCAGCAGAGCTAAGCTTGCCAGCAAGTGTTGCTATATGGGTGCCCCATTGAAGCTTTGCATCTAGGGTTATTCCCAAGAACACAGTTGTGTTCTCAGTTTTCAATGGCTGACCACTTATCTTTAAATTGTTGCTAGTAATCCTTGTATTGGGCAATAAAAACTCGACACACTTGGTTTTTTTAGCATTTGTGGCAGCGGCCATCTTGGATTTGCATAGTGCTATTCTACTAGTCAAGCCCTTTCATTTGATACCCATATTAAGGGAGTTGTGAAAAAATATATAATCCGCCATTTTGTAGCGGCGGCCATCTTGGATCGATTTTCATCAAACATAGCTAACAACACTCGACTAATTCACCTTTCAAACAAAAAAACCGCATTCAAATCGGTCCACCCATTTGAGCGCCACAGGGGAACAGACAGACACACACACAGACACGTCAAACTTATAACACCCCGTCGTTTTGCGTCGGGGGTTAAAAACAAAAACTAGCCTATCGTTATTGATATAATATTATGTAGGTATATTCGCCAACCCTTATAAAAAAGTAAAAACTCATCCAATCTATTGTCGAACAACATAGTAGGTAGCTGAATTATTACGTACAGTAAGGTGCGTTGGGGTAATACCGGACGGATTTTCGACTAGTTGGAAGAGTGTCGCAAAAAATTTTTTTTCTCGAAATCCATACATCTTATATTAATGTAATATATCGTAACCGGTTAATGGTTAAACGTAGTTTAGCTCTGAAAATAGTTTGTTTATGTAAACTCAACGGTTTTTGTTTTTTACGTACGCAAAGTCAACACAATTTTTTTTATGACCATGATTAAGAAGAATTGGCCACCAAGGGGTATGACCGGACATAAATTTAAAGTCACTTCTAGTGCTTGGAGAAGAAAGTCTTAATAAGGAATACATTCGGTCTTTCCTATTCTAAAACATATTTGAATATGAATTATAAATGACTAGAAACAAAAATGTTCCAATCGATTCTTTCATTTTTGGTTTTATGCCATTCGAACTTACCCCTGATGTAAAAAAATTGTGATTTTGTGGTTCTCAAACTTTGGCATGCCACAAAGTAAGTAAAACGGTAAAGATCGGATGCATTTACCGGTACCCAGTGGGGAAGCCTGGTGTAGTAAGTACCTACTCAATTGTTAAATTTATTGTGTGTACAAGTTCATATACGTGTAGCAGGCGCGTGTCTTATTATAAACAGGAAGGGAGTAGGCATAAAAGAGTCGATTAGAATCGGAATAAAGGTATAGAACTTGATGAAGTAAAGCAAATGTGACTAAGTGGACCAGGATATCAGATATTTGGAAAAGGAAACTGAATTACTACTTAATACGTAAGGTCCCTGGTTTGCCTTTGGATAAAACTTTAGGCAACTATAAAAACTAAGAAATGATTAGTAATGTAAAATTCATTTTTTTTTCATTAATGGTACTTATTAGCCTAGTTCATGCTTGTAAGATAAGTAATTATAGTAAGTAACCAACTTTCAATAAACTTTTTTTTTAAATTGTCACATAATGTATCTTGTTATTAACGATCTATGAAAAGTACTCGTACCAGATTGAGCTATTAAGGCACAAAATTTGTGTTTTAACTCTACTTTGGAATCTTACTATTACTCCGATTAATTAATCTTACTGTTAATCCGTTTTAGAATCTTTTTTTATTTTATTTTTTTTATTTCCGTTTTAGATTGCTTTTACTGAGTAATCTCAGTAAAAGCAATAGCGAAAGAAACCTCGTACGGCAGAAACATTTATGATTACTTAATAAAAGTTTGACTATCACTGCCTTATTTGAAAATTGCAAAGATCGGAAAATTTTCATCCGATCTTCACTTTCGAGGGGGTACACCGGATCTTCGCCAACATCAATGTTAGCTCTATTTGGATCAAATTAATCTCTTTGTGGCATCATAAAACTAACTATCCAGGCAAAATAATTACAAAAAAAGCTATATCTTCGCTAAAAAAGACAGATAAAAATAAAAGTTGAAGACCGGATTGACGAAAAAATTACGAAAATTACCTTGTTTTGTTTAATGGCGCATAGCACACGTCCGACTTGATGGAGCGATTTGCGGGAACCACGGGCCGGGGCCCAATTAAATGGCCTAATACACAATATTGCCCGCATTTAAAAATATGCCCTAGTTCGTCCGAAATTTGAGTCATACGGTCTTAACCCACCTCCGATCTTACCCTAACGCACCTTAACCCAACAAAAGAAACTTGAGAAGGCATTATTGGAAGCTTAGGGAACAATTAAAATATTTGTTAATTAATGGCGTGATCATAGGTAGGTAGTTATTGCGACTAAAAACATACCCAATACTTGTCGCCCCGGTCTTCGCCCCAGCCGATGATGCGCACGCTGTGCAAGCCTTGCAAGTAGTTGTTCCCGTACCGACTGCGTCTGTAGATGCCGTCGTGGTAGTGGAAGAAGTCCTGGTGCACCGTCATCACCGCTGCAAAAATTTAGGAGACAAGTTGTACCGCGGATCCGAAACGGACTGTTAAAACGAAAGTAAAACCAGATCACCGTACCAATGGATCTATCCAAATTTGAGTGTTTTCTCGGACCATTAGGACTGAACAGAACGATATATTTAGGTAATATTATACTTGTTTTTTTTTTTTCGGATTGTGTATGCTTCAGAGGTTATATTGGCCACTACCTACAGCGTCACCGGGGATTTGGATTTTGGAAAGCGCATCAACTCTGTTGAGCTCTAGGGGATCGGAAGCACTGTCTTCCTAAGGGCGCTTCTATCCTCTTGTGAGCCTCTGACCTCGGTTTAGCATGACGTTGGAATACATGGGTTGGTTGTACTTGACCAGTCCATACGCGAACGCTCCTGACAAGGAGCCACGTCCGGGTAATGTAAAAAATACTTATTTCTTCAGTCTTTGCCAGCTTTACTTCCTGGTTACTTAGTCCTGGCTGAAAATAAACTTTGTCGGTTATTAAACATTAAAAAACATGATTTCCTTTAACTTACCGTGTACTGGTCCGGAAGTCATGATGTCATACATGATATCGGCTTCATTCTTAATTCTGTACAGTGGGCCGACCTTGTAGCGCGATGTCCGTCCTTCCACCACGGGCCGGCAGCCGTCTTTGATCAACTGATCTTGATCCTCTCTATTATGAAACTTGCAGCGCGTCACCGATGCCTTATAAGGCGAGCATTCTTCATCCACAAGCCTAATAAAATGAGAAAGATATCAGAAACTATTGAACTCTATGCCATATGGATCGATGAACTCTATTCTAGTATAGAGTTCATCGATCCATATGGCATATAGCCTAGGTAATGAGGATGACTGATTACCAAATTGGATTAGAAAATCCAAAGCTTCGTACTTATCCATTTGAGCAGCCTCGACTTGAGGCAAACTTTGGCTGGTTAAATAGACACGTCTGCTCGTCCGTCCTTGCATGGATGCACGGGTTGAATCGAGGTAGGTAGGCATACTTTGGAGAGAGCGTGACAAAAGCGAAAAAATTTGGCAGGGCAAAATTCGATTTGGTCGGGCCAAAAATTATGAGTGCAATAAGTAATGGGTTTTCTGTCAAGAAACTCATGGCAGGTAGTAGGCGGTGTTTCCCCCGTACCACGGAGAGAAACCCTGCCAGATCCCGGTTATTATCACTATCAATTGACAATAATCGTAAAAGCCCGTCAACCCGTATCAGCGTAGCGTGGCGGATCTATAAGCTCTAAATCCCTCCTCTCTGCCCAGCAATTTGATATTAAAAGGATTTTTTGTGATGGTGGAGTGGGTAGGTTTAATATTTTGGTTTTACCCGAAAAGTCTCGCGTAATTCCATGCTATGTCGACGTGACCGCCCGTGCAACCCCTTTGTTCTTTGTTGCACGACAGTAGAATCTGAGGACTGAGCACCACCTTCTCAGCGCCGTTGGATTGGATTGCAAATCTGAAAATACAATTACCTATAATTATACATTCGTGAGTCAAGAATAGGCTTTATAGGTAGGTAGGTAGGTACTTCTAAAGCGTAAGCCACACCGCCAGGCGCGAACTAAGCTAACTTAGCTTTTTAACCCCCGACGCAAAAACGACGGGGTGTTATAAGTTTGACGTGTCTGTGTGTGTGTGTGTGTGTGTGTGTGTGTGTGTGTGTGTGTGTGTGTGTGTGTGTGTGTGTCTGTCTGTTCCCCTGTGGCGCTCAAACGGGTGGACCGATTTGAATGCGGTTTTTTTTTGTTTGAAAGGTGAATTAGTCGAGAGTGTTCTTAGCTATGTTTGATGAAAATCGGTCCAAGATGGCCGCCGCTACAAAATGGCGGATGATACATTTTTTCACAACTCCCTTGATATGGGTATCAAATGAAAGGGCTTGACTAGTAGAATAGCACTATTGCAAATTCAAGATGGCCGCCGCCACTAAATGGCGAATGTCGGGGGTTTTTTAAATTTTCAATTTACACTTGTAAGCTAAGTTAGTGTTCGTGATCCGAGTATCACGACTTGACGATTCAAATCCCGCACCTTTGGAACACATGAAAGAAAGTTTGCAAAATCTGTAAACAGACGGTATGGATTTGAATTTGACCATTTCCCAGGCTATAGACGTAGTTTTCCATTTTTTCCTATGGAAGGTATGAGGTCAAATGTCAAAAAAACAACATAAAAAGACTAATTTTTGTTCGACGATGTCGAGGTCCATAGAACAAATGGGAAATATCGAACAGGAGTGAGAAATTAAGATATGACTTGACGACAGTTGATCGCGTTGGTAAGCGTTGACCAATAGGTACATCGCGCGGAGAAATATGTGGATACGTGGATCCAAAAAATGTCATGACACGATTACCTCGGCTATGGAAGAATAGTACTCTATTACTCAGTTCTGGCTCAAAACTCTGCAGGTATGACGTGTACCAAAAAGCTACGGTTAGGTACCTACTTCTGTACCGGAACATTATAAGCGTAGGTATTTATCCTACTTGTAATTAGTGAAATATAGTCCAGACAATAAGAGCGCGTAGTACATTACTCGTATTAGCTCAGTGAGAGCACTTTGCATCTCACTATTCATATCTCCTAAGAATGAAAGACGTAGGTAGGTTACAAGGCACTCGGGCTAAAAATACTCGAGCTTTAACAAAAGTGCAAGTTTTCTAAAAAGGTTTTTTAACGCTGGAACGTAAGCCTAACTACTATTAGCGCAAGATACCTACTACAATCTATACATCTATACATATAATAAAATCGTAGAATTGCCGTATCTGTACATTGAAGATTTTTGCAAAATAATAACTGGGGGATGTTAGGGATAACTAATAGAACGTAAAAAAGCTATTTTAGAAATTTTTGTCTGTTTGTCTGTTTGTCTGTTTATCTGTTTGTCTGTTTATCTGTTTGTCTGTTTGTCTGTATGTTTGTGCGCGCATCACGTAAAAACTACTGAATGGATTGAAACGAAACTCGGCATGATTTAAGTTCATACTATGGAGTAACATATAGGATACTTTTTATCCCGAAATTGAGCACGGTTCCCTTGGGAGAGGGGATGAAAGGCAAAATGTGTACATAGCTGTAATTCGTTAACGGGTGGTCCGATTTCATTCATTCTTTTTTTGTTAGAAAGTAGATACTTTAAAGACTACTGGCTAATCTCTGAAAGGCTGGACCGATTTTGATGGGACTTTCACTGGCGGATGTTTACATTTTGATGTACCTAAACATCCGCCAGTGAACTTTTTACAGTTTTTAGCAAGGTATAAGCTCAAAAGAGCTTAGGAAAAACAAAATGATTCACACGGGATTATTAAAATCCACGCGAACGAAGTCGCGGGTATCCGCTCGTTATTAATATGACGTTATCAGTAATTCAATATGGCAATTACTGTAATTGAGACGCGAGACATGACTATGACATTAAAAAAATTTGAGTGTAGGTAGCTGGTAGGTACAACAAAAAATAGACAAATAGTACCTACCTACGTAGGCATTTCCAGTAAAATGGAGGAGAAGTTTATAGCAGGCTAATGGAAAATCTATTAAACGCAAGTTTCTGGGTTTTAGTAATGTTGGTATGAAACCACTAAGAAGGAATTTTGAAAGAACCTGCAAGACTACCACCGGCTCGGCAAGCAGATTCTGCTGAAAGATACTGCAGGTAAACGATAAAGAGAGAGAGAAAAATCGTACCTGTCGGAAGCGACAGTGGCAACAGTGATGGCCCAGTCGGAGCCACACCATTCTTGGTCCACAACAGGAGACAGGTAGCCCGGCCATCTCTGTTTTGCATCGAATTCCTTTGGGAACGTTAAACCCTTCTTGCTCGGTACTGGTGATTCTCTCACTGCGTTGAGGGGAAGGGTACCTGAAATATCAAAATGTTAAAGCGAGTGTGATTTTTGTATCAACCGACTTCTAAAAAAGAGCAGTTTTCAATTCGTCGCCTAGGTTTTTCTTTATCGTGTAAAAATCTATGATGAAAGTACAATGTACAAACATCGATTTCTCCGATATTTCAGACCCAATTTGCGTGAGTTTCTTATCGATATAAGTATAGGTAGAAAGTTTGCGAAATTGATCTATAAAAAAAATCTGATTCCAACTCCTCAATCCTGATGCTGCAGGCAGTGGCGTGCACTTCATAAAAACAGAAAACCATTGCTTACCCTAGTCCCTGAGAGAAGCACTGCTTAGGTAGAGAAAAGTAGAAAATTTAAAAAAAACTTTTGCAAAATTATCTTTTGCATACCCTGGCATCAAAACCTGTGCACGCCACTGGCTGCAGGTATACTGTACCTACTCCTAAGCCTTGAGGATTTAGGAGCTGTGCTGGTGATTGCGAATTCATCGTACTCAGAATTTAGTCACTCTTTTTGCAGGGGTTTCCTCCTGATTTAGGATTTGGCTGAAGAGGCCAGAGGCGGGCCGCCCTAGTTATCTATAGCTATAAATAAAACGTTACAATTCAGTCTAGCGCTACATGTCACGGCTAATGTCAGTACTTTCTCTTAAGCACTAGAACAGACTAGAACAGACTACCTACTTTCACTGTTTATTGTTTTCTAAAACTAATAATATTATGTAGTTCTAATGCAAGGTTGCATAGGTAAGTACCTTTTAAGTATTTACCGCTCTACGAAACGAACTACCTACTTACGAGCAGGAGTTGGTAGTTGGTACCTACTTATAAGTACATAAATCAAGATTAATTTTGTCTAGTCTTCGCCTTTTATTGAGTTAATTAGCATTTGCTAGTCGAGGAAATGGTGATACAGGCAGAATTTAAATCTGTACCTATGACATATTGTGATCATAATATTTTTTTACCATTTTTATATTAATAGGTAAATGTATTGAAAATTAATATACCTTACACATACCTACGCATTGAAAATTAAATTAAGTTTATTTTGCGCATTGACAGTAGTTGAAATAACTTACCGCACTCTGCATAATTTATTATTATCTTTTCTATCAAAGACTAAAGAGATAAGTACATAGATAGATACAATAACAAAATACAAAGACTAAAGTGATACATAGATGTAAATAGACATACCTAGCTTATAAATAAGTCCATCTTTCAGCTTCCTCCCGCTGAACTGCGTGTAGTTGTAGGGCCGCCACGTGGAGTAGGGGTCCGACGCCACCCCGCGCAGCACCTCCGCGCTCGTGATGCACGGCTCGGTGTCGCACTCGAAGTACGCCCTCGGGGACCCAGAGTCAACCTTGCATATGCTGTGAAAAAAACAAAACGTAGGTATAGAAACAGCCTATGGTGTGCAAAATTTTTGTCTCATAAGTCATGACTCATGAGAGTCATGAGTCATGAACCCATGAGTCAGAGTCCATGATTCATTTGCCAGGCATTTTTCATCATCATCATCATCATGATCAACCCATTACCGGCTCACTACAGAGCACGGGTCTCCTCTCAGAGTGAGAAGGGTTTTGGCCATTGTCTACCACGCTGGCCAAGCAGATTGGCAGACTTCACACACCTTTGAGAACGTTATGGAGAACTCTCAGGCATGCAGGTTTCCTCACGATGTTTTCCTTCACCGTTAAAGCAAGTGATATTTAAATACTTAAAACGCACATAACTCCGAAAAGTTAGAGGTGCGTGCCCCGGGATCGAACCCACGACCTCCGATTAGAAGTCGGTCGTTCTAACCACTAGGCTATCACAGCTTAGCATTTTTACTTTTTAAAATTCCGTAGACCGTACCTCCGTAGTCCGTACGGTCCGTAGGTAAGTGATCAATTAAAAACATTCGTAAATATAATATATCTAATTTTTTTTTTGTAAATATTAAATTCCTATCATTTGTTACTAGTTATACCAACGCAGAGTTGAAAACTGTTTTAATTTTGTTTAACACGTACAAGAAGACACTAAGGGTGGGTTGTATCATGTACTAATGTCACACGTTTAGGGTAAAGTAAAGTTACGGTTGAGGTTAAATCTTGCCACCAAAAAAATGCCTTTTTGGATGAAACAAGTCAAGATCCTAAAACTTTTTACCCAAATTGGACGCAAAAGCTCAACCATGGAGATTTTTCGGTGGGCAAGATTAGCCTTAATGGTAATTTTGACTGAATGAGGTGCAAGTAAAACTAAGGTTGCGGTTAAAGTTTATTTAAACCTCTCGAAAAACTACTGTGGCTTAGCATTAGTCAAAATTCGTTATACCTATTCCCTTAAAATCTTGAACATATAGTAGAAGTACTGGATTGCGCAAGCCACTTTGCATTTTATTTGGTGTTCAAATTTAACCTAAACCTAACTTTAACCGTCTATCACGCAACTCACTCTACATGTCACGGATGCGAGTTCCAGTCACGCGTAGATTCCTCAAAGTAACTAAGTAGGTACAATAAAAGTACTAAAGTGAACTTCTGGAGTTCTACAAATATAACACCTAGGTAGGTAGTCCATTGTTGCAAAAGTATAAATAAATACTTAGATAACATGGATTAAATAAATACTTAGATAACAATAAACTTCTTGGGACACTTACATCAATTGCAAAATACTTATGAGATTATATCAACAATAAAAATAGTTCACGTTTCCTAGTCGGAATCCCACTTGTATCAATTAGTCATTTAATTGTTGTTGAGCAATCTTTATTGTCTGTGGTATTTGATTCTAATGATTCCGCATTATACGTCTACTTAATCAATATTGTTTTATACTTATTCCAATAAAACTTCAAAGTTCAAACCAATATGTTGAAACTTTCTTTTTCGCCTTTGGAATTATACGAAACATTTTATTCCAAATCAGAAAGATTGAGCAATGGGCGGCATGCAGCCGGACCAGCCCTGTAACCTTACAATTTCCATGACTCGATTTTATGAAACAGAAAACTCTAACAGACGCGGTTAGGAAAAGTCTGTGTTAATCAGTGCTAAACAATTAATAATTAATTAGGTATTAGTACCTACTACTCACTACTTATCTAAGTACGGAGTATCTACCATAGTAGAGTAGGTCGTAAGTACCTAGCAGGCTTTTAGTCTACAAGTAGATTTATCTTTAAAGCTTTTAACAGGAAACTAGCAATTATTTCTTTAGGTTCACTTTATCAGACATAAACAGTTTAGATATCTAGATAGCAGATAGTGTGGCCAATTCTGTTGTACACAATCTCTAAACCTAAACTAAAATGACAGGTCTAAATTTATTCCTATCTCTTTCATAGTGCTCACTGCAGAAAAGGATAGCAATAGATTTAGGCCTGTCATTTTAGTTTAGGTTTAGAGATTGTGTACAACAGAATTGGCCACATTGTTTCTGTAGATATCTTCATATCCGAATTTTCACTTACGGTTACCTTATACGGTCTACCATCATATTCATAACATGTTCATAACATTCCTTAATATAATTAGGTATTCATAATTAATAATGTACCTAGTATAGGATATTACATTTCATTAAGAGCGATAAATATTAAAGTATCGTATACCAACCTTCTTAATTATTTTTTTGGCTTCCTGTATCAAGATTAGGTACATGTAGGTATACCTAAAATTCTCAGAATCAGATGTGATTAAAATATCTACCTATATTGTTCCTTCCTTATCAATATTGTTATTTGCTAGCTAATACGCGCGGTTACATATAAGCGTGGATTTCGGTTTTTAGGGTTCCGTAGTAAACAAGGAACTCTTATAGTTTCGCCATGTCCGTCCGTCTGTCTGTCTGTCTGTCCGTCCGTTCGTCCTCGGTTAATCGCAGAGACTATTAGTGCTAGAAATCTGTAATTTGGCATGGGTATAAATAATAATCACGCCGACAAAGTGGTGAAATAAAATTTCGATAAATATTTTTTTTAGGGTAGCTCCCCTACATGTAAAGTGGGGATGAATATTTTTTTTCTCGTCTACCCCATAGTGTGGGGTATGGTTGAATAGGTCTTTTAAAAATATTGTGGGTGTGGGAACATCATTTTTCGATTTCTAGATCCGTTTGTAAAATATGATGTTTTAAAGTGCTAATTTTTATTAGAGTCAAGTGTCCCCCCCCCCTCTATCAGCCAAACGGCAGTATATAGGAACTTGAAAAAATTCACAGCACAATTTTAAAGGAAAACTATCATAGCTAAGTAGGGTTCACAGGTTAAGGAGTTATATCTGTTTTTCGAGGATTGTGACTACGGAACCCTACACTGCGCGTGGCCCGCCACGCACTTGGCCGGTTTTATTTTTAATCCATGAGAAATCTTTTTTTTTCCGGGAATGGGAAGAAATGTATTCCATGTTCTTTCTTCAGTTCGGTATGTGCCATGTGGCTTCTGTCAAGATCGTTTCAGCGATTGAACCGCAAAAAGGTGACAGACAGACAGACAGACATTCTCATTTCTAATATTAGTATGGAGTTTTGTTGGGATTTTTATATTTAAAAGTGTGCGAGTAGATTGAACTAAGTAGGTACCTGATTATAGGCACTTTTGAAGCAACGCAGCTAATTGAATGTTGTTCTTATTTTTTATCATTGGTATTTGGTACCTAAGTTTAAGCATGCTAATAAATAGGGGAGCGACAGTAGGACATTGTTTAGTTGTCCATCGGTACCATCGGAAAGTAAAGAGCCGATTTAAAAATCCTGAAATAATTACTTTTAAATACTTACTTACTTTTAATAAACTTATTACCTACAACTCTGATAGAGCAGCTATATTAAGGTTCACGGATACCTGAAGGACCACGGATTACGGATCTACTTAGCTTAAATAATGATAATAGATCGGTATACCTAAGTATACCTATGTATATTATAAATTAATTATAAATGATGTCGTCCGAGCTAGCCGAGGTCGAGTTTGTATTTATCTATATTATTTCTATGACACTTGAATAACTCATGATCACTTCGCCTTCTTTATTGATGACTTCACAAAACAATCATTCAAAGTGATAATAATTATTGTGAACGAGTTTTGGTGCTCTGCGGCTGCTGACATGATGACTTTAATGGGGCCTGTCACACTGTCAATACCGTATCACGATCCACGGATCGCGGATTTCAAGACCATCCGGAAATCCATCAGTATTGACGCAAAAAAGCGGCCAAACCATCAATAATTGGATCGCGTATCGCGGATCGCGTGATAATACTGATAGTGTAACACCCCCCAATGCCTACCTTTATTCACGGGCGCACCAATCTGCGTATGAATGGTATCCGCGAGCCTCATCGCGAACCGCGAGCCGCGAACCCTGCCATTCACACTTATATATTTTGTCCGCGGATTTGTCACTGGCGACAAGTCCGTGGACAAAGCGTATGAATGGTATCCGCGAGCCTCATCGCGAACCGCGAACCCTGCCATTCACACTTAGATAATTTGTCCGCGGATTTGTCACTGGCGACAAGTCCGCGGACAAATCTGCGTATGAATGGTATCCGCGAGCCTCATCGTGAACCGCGAACCCTGCCATTCACACTTAGATATTTTGTCCGCGGATTTGTCACTGGCGACAAGTCCGCGGACAAATCTGCGTATGAATGGTATCCGCGAGCCACATCGCGAACCGCGAGCCGCGAACCCTGCCATTCACACTTAGATATTTTGTCCGCGGACTTGTCACTGGCGACAAGTCCGCAGACAAATCTGCGTATGAATGGTATCCGCGAGCCTCATCGCGAACCGCGAATCCTGCCATTCACACTTAGATATTTTGTCCGCGGATTTGTCACTGGCGACAAGTCCGCGGACAAATCTGCGTATGAATGGTATCCGCGAGCCTCATCGCAAACCGCGAGCCGCGAACCCTGCCATTCACACTTAGATATTTTGTCCGCGGATTTGTCACTGGTGACAAGTCCGCGGACAAATCTGCGTATGAATGGTATCCGCGAGCCTCATCGCAAACCGCGAGCCGCGAACCCTGCCATTCACACTTAGATATTTTGTCCGCGGACTTGTCACTGGCGACAAGTCCGCAGACAAATCTGCGTATGAATGGTATCCGCGAGCCTCATCGCGAACCGCGAACCCTGCCATTCACACTTAGATATTTTGTCCGCGGATTTGTCACTGGCGACAAGTCCGCGGACAAATCTGCGTATGAATGGTATCCGCGAGCCTCATCGCGAACCGCGAGCCGCGATCCCTGCCATTCACACTTAGATATTTTGTCCGCGGATTTGTCACTGGCGACAAGTCCGCGGACAAATCTGCGTATGAATGGTATCCGCGAGGCTCATCGCGAACCGCGAGCCGCGAACCCTGCCATTCACACTCAGATTTGTCCGCGGATTTGTCGCTGGCGACAATTTCGCACCGGCGCGGCGCGGCGCGGCGGATTAGTGCGTCCGTAAATGGTAGGCAAGAACCACGAGCGTGTGCCGTTTTAAAATAATCTCATGGACCTTCGACAGTTAAAAATTAAAGACTCCGATGATCACTGTCGTGTACGTTTATATTATGATCACTCTACATCTATGCGTAAACAAATAAATTAAATTTTTGTCTGCATGTGATTTAGTGGCAATTTATATTAAACCCATACCCCTGATACGTTTCTGCGCGGTATCATACCGGAACGCTATTTAGTGTAAGTATACGTTGCGTCACTTGCGTGCCGTACCGGCTTTGCCGGTAAGGTGGTTGCTAGCCACAGTTGAAGCCTCCCACCGGACCAGACCAGCGACAATTTAGAAGAAATTATAAATTCCCAAATTGCCCCTGTCGGACCTCCCACGTTATAACCTACACCGCTCTGCACCACTTCGCAAGGGAGGTCATCAAAACAGGCGACAACCTACAGGCTACTTTCCGGTGGCGTTATTTGTTACAAGGAGGGAGGGATGACAGTTGACGTAAAAGTCCGTACCCCCCAGTTAATCCACTACTACCACTAGGTACAGCCTTTTGACGTTCCACTGCCGAGCATCAGGCCTCCTCTCTCATAGGATAGAGAGATTTAGAGCTTAGAGCCGTCACGCTGGTCCAATGCGGGTTGGCGAGTTTTAACGACAAGTATTGTGTACATGATAGAGAAAATAACCGGGACCGACTGCTAGCACTAAGAATTTCTTAACAGAAAAACCCATTATTTGCCCGACTCAGGAATCGAACTCGGGACCTAGTGATCTCATAAAATGCTAACCACTAGACCAACGAGGCAGATATTCGGCCATAATTAGGTGTGTAAACGTGTAATGGTACCTACTGAACCCTCTTAAGTCCGAGACCTCCTCGCACTTGACCGTCTTGTTTAATGAGAATGAGAGATCAGCAAGATGATATCACCATTCATTGCCAACATTATTTAGAACGAGTTATGATAATATGGAGTTTTTATGAGAGAAAAAAAAACGAAAGAACGACACATGCATGCCAAACAAATGTTGCAAAAATGCAAATTGCAATGCGCTTCCATTAAGGTTGTTTCAAAATCATTGTGTTCTAAATTGGTTATAAGTATAGTACCTAACTACCTACTTGATAATGCTTTAGAGCTCCTAAACTATTATTAAAGTCTATAGGATAGGATTTAAATTCTTGTCTTGGAAAACGAAAGTCTAATAAACCTGTACTTAATTGTCCTAATTCGCTAACCCAACGCTTTATTTGTATTTAGGTATTTGTATCGCATCGCAGTTAGGTATATTATTTATTATTTTAAGGAGGGAATATGACGCGCATAATTGTCTGTAAAAGTCCCGTCAAAATCGGTTCAGCCGTTTATTAGCCCGTATCTACAAGTTACAACATAGGTACCTGCCTACTGACGGAAAAAATTCTTAAAAACATGTGTTCGGGTTATCTTACCAAATACCAATAATCATATTAATATGAACTAAGCTGTCTCTTATATCAAAGAGGCAGTTATTACGAAATCACATTTCAATTTAATTTATTTGTAAGATTTATTGATATTTTTTTTATTTATTAGAGAAAATGAATTTTTATGTTACGCTAATGACTGAGCTTGATCATTTTCGATTTTAGTGATGACGGCATGCACCATTACCATCGACCGATTAAGGACACACTGATCTGACAAAGACACGCGACACGAGGTCAATTTTGACTTGAACCGACCGACCGACAGCTTTTTATTGGACTTGACCCGTTTGCGCTTGACCACCATCTCATATGACTTTAGAGCATATTCACACGACGTATTATCTACGCGGAGACAGCGAATAAAACTCGGAAAGCACGCGCATCAGACGCAGCCAAAAACATTGCGAAAATTCAGTCACGCGTGTGTATCGAAACATCACACCTTTCTTTTTTGGTTGGTCTTGGTCCAAATCCTTAATCTATTTTATCTAAGCATCACACAGTTCAAAAAAGCTGTGATAGCCTAGTGGTTAGGACGACCGACTTCTAATCGGAGGTCGTGGGTTCGATCCCGGGCACGCACCTCTAACTTTTCGGAGTTATGTGCGTTTTAAGTATTTAAATATCACTTGCTTTAACGGTGAAGGAAAACATCGTGAGGAAACCTGCATGCCTGAGAGTTCTCCATAACGTTCTCAAAGGTGCGTGAAGTCTGCCAATCCGCTTGGCCAGCGACCAGCGTGGTAGACTATGGCCAAAACACTTCTCACTCTGAGAGGAGACCCGTGCTCTGTAGTGAGCCGGTAATGGGTTGATCATGATGATGATGATGATGATGATGACACAGTTCACGCGGTGGCGTGCGCCCTATCGGCCCCTGCGCCCTATGCAACGCATTGCTATTTGCTTGTTCGCGTTTGTAAAACCAATCCAAATTGCAGTCGTTCATGCCGATACTACCTACGATCTATGTGGCCAATTGTACACATTGGACAACCTTACACAATCACACCTCTGGGAGCCCAACGCTTCTTAATGGAAAGGGATCAAGAGCCTCAGTAATAAACGATTACAAAGACAGATTTATTTGTTTACTTCTTATTTGATTATTTTACACAATGTAAATATATTTGTCATTCAAGTTTACGCGCCGCCGTCAGTCCGTCGTCACGGCCTCATAAATAATCGAGACTTAAAATTCTACTCGAGTTACATCATTTTATACGTAGTTTGATAGCCATGCCCAATGTTCATTTCAATAGCTACTTGAGCATCGATGGAATTGACAAAATCTTCCGGGTGTTTGTTTTCATATGTTTGTTTACCTACTTTGAGAGGTGGGCAGTGTACTAATAAGTATTCTGTGAATATGTACATGTATATCAAGCACAGTTGTAGGTATATCTACATATCAAGCTGAGTACTGAATAATTGAAGCAACAGGCTAAAATTTTGAGTCTAGACAGTGCTAGGTGATCTATCGATCAGGTAGATCTGTCTAGACTCTAGACTGTAGGTAATAGACAACTTAGGATTACAAATATGTGAACTTAGAATGTTCGATCCGGGACTGGTTGATCTTTTCTTCTGGTTTCTTTGACTACGGAAGGTTAGTGTTTGGCAGTTACGTTCGTACGTACTTACCCACGTTACGTAGGTACCTAGTTCATCTGTTTCCAGTTTATTAAGACCTGAGGCAAAAAGAGGGATGTTACAGTTTTTGTTATAATAAGCTTTTATTCAAGCTTCAAATGGGGGAGTGGGGGCGATTTAAATGTAGGTATGTTGTATACCTACCTAAGTTTTTAGGTTTATTTTCCAGTATCTATCACACTTCACAGTAATATTATAAAGGCGAAAGTTTGTGTGTGTGTGTGTGTGTGTGTGTGTGTGTATGTTTTTTCCTCTTTAACGCCGCAACTATTGAACCGATTGACTGAAATTTTGAATGGAGATAGATTATGCCCTGACTTAACACATATTTTTATACCAAAAAAGTATTCCTGTGGGACTAATAATAGACTTCCAAAAACGTAATAGATGGCGTTGACTGTTCTTAGGTAAATCACGCTCACAAAGCACATTATTACAATAGTTGCATGTACCTATCTGTATGCGTTTGCACTTTTTGTCCTGGAAAAATCCACAGTTCCCACGGGATTTTGAAAAAACCTAAATCTATAGGTAGATTACTATAGCAAACTTATTTGAAAATAGGTATAAAGGTTGAAAAAGGGAGCGGGAACGGGAACTGGAAATCCACGAATCCCTCGGGATTTGTGAAAAACCAAAATTCACGCGGGCAAAGCCGCGGGCAGAAGCTAGTGTGATCTAACGGCCGAATTTAATAATTTAAATGATCTAAAATCTACAGATCAATGCATAGATCGAAAATTTAATCCAGGTATGGTACTTACGTACCTACTATAGTAAAGCGTGTCAACTATCAATCTACGTACTGAGATTGCAATCTGTTTTACCAATTTGCCAAAACTTTACCCTTTACTACAATATAATTTACTACTACATAATCTGGATTACATTTTTGACATTCACTCTGTAGATAGTTTTTGGGTTACATGTGTGGTACGGTGGTACCTTGCCCAACTAGCACACTAGCAGTAAAAGCAGGCAGTGTAACGCATAATGCACTTGAGTAAGATAAGTAAATTATTGCAAATAGCACAGGTTTCGCGAGCGCGTGAAAAATTTAGCTACATCAATGCATGTTTTGACAGAAAAATGATGCTCGCACTAATATTTTACGTGAACAAGTGAAAAATCATAACTTACCTTACACTGATTAATTTTAAGTTAATATTTAATCACTTAACCACTACCATAACAAATCACGATGAAATTGAAATGATCTATCACTTCTGTAACTCTAGTTTTATTAATAACAACGCTATAAGATTTATATAAGAGTTATAGTCGCATCGCAATCATTTCCGAGTTCTATCGTTTCAACCAATGGACGTCCACTGCTGGACATAGGTCTCTTGCAAGGATCGCCACAGCACACGATCTTGTGCCGCCTGATTCCAGCGGCTTCCGAGTTCTATAAAGGTGGTAAAAGAACTTCTTGTAGACCTTTTAGCTCAAACAACCCCTTTGTATCGCCTTACAAACTCACTTATACCACTATCGTACCGCTACTGTATAGCGCTGAGACCCGTATAACGTGGGCCCTTTTTGGTGGTAAAGAAGCGATATAGAGTCCTCTATCGCTACTATAGCGCTTACTTATAACGGTGAAGCCGTATTGTATACCTATTAAGCGGCTACTCTAGCGCTTGTAATAACGCTTGTGTGCTACTTGGGTGGTGACTCAAAGGTGGTGACCTAGGTCATTAATTTCGGCCGTAAGAATTCTGCGGTCCACATCCCCCGAGCTTTGTATTGTGAAAGTCGTCAAGGTGCGAGTCGGTGGGTCAGATATATTTAGCTGTGAGTTGTGACCCAGGTATTCAATTCACTGGCGCACCGCCATGTCTGACGAATCACAACGCATCTATACAAATAAACAAAAGCGAAGTGTCTATCTGTCACTTCGTATTAACTGCCTCTAAATCTAAGACAAAGTACCTATCTCTCTTCTTCGTGTTCCTAGCTCTAAATAAACTCGCATTATCTGAACGATAGCATAATAATTAATATGTATGTCTGTATGATTGTGCGGCCTTATCTCCGGAACGGCTGATCCGATTTTAACCGGACTTTCACAGACAGGTAAAGTATTATCCAAGGACTGATCTAGAATCTAGACATTTCTTCGCGGAAATATTTAGGGTTAGGTACTGCGTTTACAATAAAAACTGTATGTGTAAGAAACAATATTGTAGATTAATACATAATATTCACAACGCTGAAACGAGTTTGCCAAGATGAACAATAATAAAAAACCGGCCAAGTGCGTGGCGGGCCACGAGCAGTACACTGCTTCCGGTTCCGGTGCTTGGGTTCCGTAGTCACAATCCTCGAAAAGCAGACATAACTCCTTAACCTGTGAACCCTACTCAGCCATGATAGTTTTCCTTTAAAATTGATTACATACCTATACTACTGCTGTGAATTTTTTCAAGTTCCTATATACTGCCATTTGGCTGATAGAGGGAGGGGGAGACACTTGACTCTAATAAAAATTAGCACTTTAAAACATCATATTTTAGAATAGAATAGAATAGAATAGAAAAGTTTTTTATTCAAATAAACTTTTACAAGTGCTTTTGAATCGTCGATTGAGTCTACCACAGGTTCGGAATGCAGTTCCAGCCGAGAAGAACCTGCAAGAAACTCGGCGGTTGCTCTTTTTTAAAAATAACATTATAACAATTATTATTATTAATGTACATGATTGAAATGCCGTCTCGCGCATTGCTGGAACGAGTTAAATCCAAGCTTTTTTATCGTTTATATAATCTTCAATTGTATAATAAGCTTTTTTTATGAGCATACTTTTAATAAAGTTCTTAAACTTGTGTAAAGGCAAGTCTAAGACATATTTTTTATTCAGATAAACTTTTACAAGTGCTTTTGAATCGACAAATGAATCTACCACTGGTTCGGAATGGTGCTTACAATTCTACACGTTAAGAAGGGCAGACAAAAGTAGCCCCATTTCCGACGGCGGCACCCGTTCACGAGCATGACGCATGATCCAGCCATTGCTTCACTCAACCATATTTGAGGGAACGTAACAACCCGCACCACACGACACCACCACAGAAATGTTTAAAGAGAGCGTGACATACTTAGGCTACCCATGATTAAAGCATCGAATTGAACACCAATAATCGAATACTCCTCAAGTTATAATAGCGTATAAAGCGAATAAATTAAATCCATGCTTTTTTATCATTTATATAATCTTCAATTGTATAATATGCTTTTTTCATGAGCACACTTTTAATAGAATTCTTAAACTTGTGTAAAGGCAAATCTAAGATTTGTTGTGGAATTTTGTTATAGAACATTACGCCCATTCCCACAAACGACCTTTGGACCTTTTTGAGGCGTAATCGAGGAATCACGAGTCTATTTCTATTTCTTAATTGCCTATCGTGTAATTCACACTTTTTATTGTAACTGTGAATGTTTTGCTTAACAAAAATTATGTTGTTATAAATATATTGAGAAGCTACTGTAAGAATACCTATTTCTTTAAATTTCTCTCGAAGGGAATCCCGCGGTTTTAAATTATAAATTGCACGAATTGCCCTTTTTTGTAAAACGAAAATTTTTTCAATATCAGCTGCTTTACCCCATAGTAAGATTCCATACGACATAATACTATGGAAATATGCAAAGTAAACAATTTTTGCAGTTTCAACATCTGTTAACTGTCGAATCTTTCTAACAGCGTAAGCAGCAGAGCTAAGCTTGCCAGCAAGCGTTGCTATAATATGGGTGCCCCATTGAAGCTTTGCATCCAGGGTTATTCCCAAGAACACAGTTGTGTCCTCAGTTTTCAATGGCTCACCACTTATCTTTAAATTATTACAAGTAACCCTTGTATTGGGCAATAGAAACTCGACACACTTGGTTTTTTTTGCATTTAGAAGTAGATTGTTTATAGTAAACCAGTGTGAAACTTGAGATAAAGTATTATTTTATTATTATTTACAAACGGATATCAAAATTTTATTTCACCACTTTGTCGGCGTGATTAATATTTATACCCATGACAAATTACAGATTTCTAGCACTAATAGTCTCTGAGATTAACCGAGAACGGACAGACAGACAGACAGACAGACAGAAGGACGGACATGGCGAAACTATAAGGGTTCCTTGTTTACTACGGAACCCTAAAAACAAGGAAAATATAAGTGACACAGAAAATATGGTCAAATTCCATTGCCCATTGTACTAGCAAACCGGGTACCTAGATAGGTACAGACACACAGATCTGGCGAATATTTCTCCATAGAGATCGATTGTAAGTGAACATTAATTCTGTAGCAAATTGGTTTGGAATATTTAAATTGTCCGTAACAGTCTACTAAAATTTATTAGTGGTCGTAGGTAACAACAGTAGATACACGTCATGGCTGTTTCAGCAATTGATCCTCGTTAAAAGCACCAATACGTAGGTACCAATATGTACCTAAGTATTTTTTGTAAACAATTAGGACCTAAATCGTGAATTGATAAAATTGAACTCCCGAGAAATTGACTTATTGGAACATTATTATAGTGATGAGTTGATGACTGATGAGTCATAAGAGCAATTATAAGTATTACTTACTATAATACTCAGCAATGAGAGCTATGAGAGCAATTAAGTACCTACTACTATTATTTTCGTCGAAGTTCGATTTGTAGTTTGTACCATGAAATTTTTATAATGCGACAGGAAAATATGGAAGAAAAATAAGCTTAGAATAATTGTAACCAGTCAATTAATTAATTATGTATTAAGATTTGTAAGGCACAAGTATAAGAGCCATTGAAAGTAGTTCTCGTGGGCGACAACAGCGTGGCCAGTCGCCACTCGCCTGGGCAAGGGGGGGGGGGGACAAGTCGATATATTATGGAGGATGAGAAAAGTATCAATTTTAGCTACAGTTGTTTTGTTATCTATACTAATATAATAAAGCGGAAGAGATTGTTTGTTTGTTTGTTTGTTTGTTTGTTTGTTTGTTTGTTTGAACGCGCTAATCTCTGGAAGTACCGATCGGATTTGAAAAATTCTTTTTGCATTTGGTTGTACAACTTTTGGGGCAGGTTATAGGCTATTTAGTATCCCTAAAATCCTCCCCTAAGGGGGTAAAATGGGGGTAGAAAGTTTGTATGAAAGTCCTATGTTTTTAAAGTTACAGACCTGAAAATCGGCATTTAGATTATTAGTTTTAAATAATAAAACTCTGTATATTTTATTTTGAAAAATCTTCCCTTAAGGGTGGTAAAATAGGGGATGAAAGTTTTAATGGGAAGTTTTAATTATAATTTTGCTATTATCAACTTGAAATTTGGAAGGTAGGTTAATTCTAGGGCTTAGATATTAGCCTAGAAAATATTTCACGAAAATCCTCCCCTAAGGGGGTAAAATGGGGGTTGGAAGGTTATGTTTTTGAAGTTACAGATATGAAAATAGGATATGAAATTGTAATTTTTAAATGATAAAAACCTATATAAGTAATTTTGGAAAATCTCCCCTTAAGGGTGATAAAATGGGGGATGAAAATTTTTATGAAAGTCCTATGTTTTTAAAGTTACAAACCTGAAAATCGGCATTAAGATTATGAGTTTTAAATAATAAAACTCTGTAAATTTTATTTTGAAAAATCTGAAATAGGGGATGGAAGTTTTAATGGGAACAAAAACGATTGCAGCGCCCTCTAGCGGCCAAAACTGGAAGCTAAAAACGATCGCAGCGCCCTCTGGCGGCCAAAACTGGAAACTAAAAAACGATCACAGCGCCTTCTGGTGGCCTAAGCCGGAAACTTGAAGCAATAGCAGCGCCCTCTAGCAGCCAAAACTGGAAACTAAAAACGATCGCAGCGCCCTCTGGCGGCCAAAACTAGAAACTAAAAACGATCTCAGCGCCCACTGGCGGTCTAAGCCGGAAACTTGGAGCAATAGCAGCGCCCTCTAGCAGCCAAAACTGGAAACTACAAAACGATTGCAGCACCCTCTTGCGGCCAAAACTGGAAATTAAAACGATCACAGTGCCCTCTTGCGGCAAAAACTGGAAACTAAAAACGATCGCAGCGCCCTCTGGCGGCCTAGACCAGAAACTTGAAGTGATTGCAGCGCCCTCGTGCGGTCAAAACTGGAAACTGAAAATGATCGCAGCGCCCTCTAGCGGCCTAAGCCGTAAACTCGAAGCGATTGCAGTGCCCTCTGGCTCTTATAGTCAAAACTCTTGCGGCCGGAGCTGGAAACTCGAAGAAATTGCAATGACCTCTGACGGCCGCAGGCGGAATCTCGATACGACAGCTGCGCCCTCTGGTAGCCGAAGGCAATTAAATAAATACTAAATTAATAAATAAATAACTCAATAAATAAATAAATAATGTAAAGCTATTTAGTTAAATTAAATAATTATCTAAATGTGAAAGTGCGGATATTTGGATGTTTAGATGTTTGGATGTTTGTTACTCTATAACGTCGCAACTACTGAACAGATTTGGCTAAAATTTTGAATGGAGATAATGCCCTGACTTAAAACATAGGCAACTTTTTATCCTGAAAAAATCCACAGTTCCCACGGGATTTTGAAAAAGCCCAAATCTACAGCTATAATACAGCTACAGCTACAGCAGCTACAGCAGATCAATATAGCAAACTACCTTCAAAGTAAGTATAAAGATTGGAAAAGGGAGCGGGAACAGGAACCAGAAATCCACGATTCCCTCAGGATTTGTGAAAAACCGAAATTCACGCGGGCGAAGCCGCGGGCAACAGCTAGTAAATTATAATACAGTCAAAATCTGTTATAACGACATCGAAGGGACTACTCATATTTAGTCGTAAAAACCAATAGTCATAACAACCGGTTCCACCATACAACACCATAATTCTTTTGCCAAGTCTTTGTTTAGAACTCCGCTCTCTAGCTTTGAAATAATACGCGATTTTCTTTGATATTAATTTGCTTTCTTTTTGTTTCCGACATGTTAAAAGTTTCACAATTAATTCAACAATATGTTTTAAGTAAGATAAGTAAGAAAATGAAGAAATTTGAAGAACCGGGCCTTGACTCTACGGCATGCACGTGTTTTGTTTCTAAGAATTACCAAAGACCCTAAACTCAACACGTGTTTATTTTTACGATAATAGCCATTGACCATTATACTATGCCTATTAAAATTTTTTACAATGAAGCTAGGTCGTTCTACAGATACAATTCTCCGAAAACATTGGTCAAATATGGTCGCTTAATGCGGTATGTCGAAGTAACCAATGTCGTAAAAAGCAATGTTTTTGATAAGGCAGTCCTATAGCATTCAGCCGGGACCTTTGATTACGGTTAATATAACCGGTATGTTATTCTAAACAATGTCGCCATAAACGGTTTTAACTGTATATGTTTACATTTAATCATCGGAGGATGTAGAGAGAACTACATTCGGAAATCAGTATGTCTATGTCTATATTATGAGAAAATCCATAGAACTAAATAAAGCGATTAGTGACATAATTATGTAGTTCAAGGAACCTCCTCCTTTTTGGATCCACTAATGTATTTTAATGTCCCACTGCTGAGCACAGGCCTCCTTTCTCATACGAGAGAGGGATTTAGAGCTTAGACCCGCCACGCTCCTCCAATGCGGGTTGACAGGCTTTAACGACTATTGTCACATGATAGTGATAATAACCGGGACCGACTGCTTAACGTACTTTCCGAGGCACGGGAGTGAAACACCGCCAGTTTCCAACTTCGGACTGACACTGAGAATTTCTTGACAGAAACACCCAATACCTAACAATTATTATTTGCACGACACAGGAATCCAACTCGGGACCTCGTGATCTGCGGTCGAATATGCTAACCACTAGACCAACGAGGTAGTTAGACCAAAGAGACAGGATCCTTTTTGGATGTCGGTTAATATTATGTCCTATCAAACTATAGTTCGGCCGTTCAGAGAATGCGTTCCTGACACCTATCAGTTAGTCACGACTAGTGATGGGCACAACATAACACTGAGTTCGTTTCCGTTCCTCCAAAATGAACCGGCGCATTATTTTAAGATTATTTTCGTTTTAAATTGGCGGAATCATTTAAAATTTATGTTTTAGTTACTTAAGTAGAAACCAAAAAAAGGTAATATTCATATAATAAAATTGTTATATTTATTCTTTGTTACAAAGTTTGGTCATAGTTTTATTTTTATATTTCATAAAAGTTATCTTATAGTCCATTATTTTCAAATTCTTAAAAAGAAAAACAAAGCGTATTATTTTATATTATAAGTATAACTGTATAAGAACAGATTACGATACTTGCCTGTTATTTTTAGCACAGCACTATTATTAATATATATATAGCTGCTCGTGCTGATTCATTGACTGACTCACTGATTGATCACCCCTCCTGTAAAATTTTGTATGAAAAATTTTTTTTTCACTAATGGTTTCGTATAGACGACAAAAATTCATTCGGAACAAAAATATGGAGAGAGCTGATGATTGAGGATTTCAGAGACGAGCGAATGGCACGCTTAAGGTATTGAAGATAGGTGGGGGGTGCTCGAGCAAATGTCACTCGAAACGTCATCCAATTGGCAGTGAGCTGAAAAAAAAATTCAAAATGGCGAAAAAAAGATGGCCGCCATACAAATTTCGTCGGTCTCCATCTCGGAGGGTATAAAAGATGGAAGAGTGGTTTCTTCGCAAAAGATGATGAGGATCCAAAGGTCTACTTGACGAATTGAAAAAAAATTCAAAATGGCGGAATTTATTTTTCCATAGAAAATGTATGGCGAATATTGTACAGACTACAAGTTGTAAACTATGCAAGGCTTTACCGCAGTTCTTTGAAGAACTCTCAAAGAAAAATATGGGAAGACATGATGATTGAGGGTTTGGAAGATGGATGAGGAGCCCGGGAAGGGTATTGTAGATAGATGGGAGGTGCTCAAACAAAAATTACTCAAAACCTCATCCAATTGGCACTGAGCGGAAAAAAAAACAAAATGGGGAATTCAAGATGGCGGCTATACAAATTTCGTCGGTGTCTATCTCACCAAGTATAAAAGATGGAAGAGTGGTTTCTTGGCAAAAGATTATTAATACCTAAAGATCTACAGTTTGATGAACAGAAAAAAATCAAGATGGCGGAATTTATTTCTTTCACACAAAAAGTTGTTTTCATTGATGTTCGTATAGAAGAAAAAATTCATGCGGAGGGAAAATATGGAAAGAGCTGATGATTGAAGATTTTGGAGATGGGTGAGGAGCACGGTCAGGGTATTGAAGATAGGTGAGAGGTGCTCAATCAAAAATTACTCGAAACCTCATCCAATTGGCAGTGATCTAAAAAAAATACTAAAATAGCGGATTCAAGATGGCGGCTATAAAAATTTCGTCAGTGCCTATCTTTACCAAGTATAAAAGATGGAAGAGTAGTTTCTTTGAAAAATATGATCAAGAACTAAAGATCTACTTGATGAATAGAAAAAAAAAATCAAGATGGCGGAATTTACGTTTTCAAACAAAGTTTTTTTTATTGATGGTTTCGTATAGAAGACAAAAATTTATGCGGAGGAAAAATATGGAGAGAGCTCATGATTGAGGATTTTGGAGACGGGTGAAAAGCACGGCTAGGGTGTTGACGATAGGTAGGAGGTGCTCAAACAAAAGTTACTCGAAACCTCATCCAATCGGCAGTGAGCTGAAAAAAAAGTCCTAAATGGCGGATTCAAGATGGCGGTGATAAAAATTTCGTCGGTGTCTATATCACGGATTATAAAAGATGGAAGAGTGTTTTTTGGCAAAAGATCATCAAAACGTGATTTACTTGATAGTTAGATCGAAAAAAAAACAAGATGACGAAATTTATTTATCTATACAACATGTACGACGAATATTGAAGATAATCATCATCATCATCATGATCAACCCATTACCGGCTCACTACAGAGCACGGGTCTCCTCTCAGAGTGAGAAGGGTTTTGGCCATAGTCTACCACGCTGGCCAAGCGGATTGGCAGACTTCACACACCTTTGAGAACGTTATGGAGAACTCTCAGGCATGCAGGTTTCCTCACGATGTTTTCCTTCACCGTTAAAGCAAGTGATATTTAAATACTTAAAACGCACATAACTCCGAAAAGTTAGAGGTGCGTGCCCGGGATCGAAACGACCTCCGATTAGAAGTCGGTCGTCCTAACCACTAGGCTATCACAGCTTCTTTTTTTTATAAGAATATGAAGATAATGCAAGTTGGAAACTATGCAAGACTTTAATATAGTTTCTTTTCAAAATTTGTTTTTATGGAAGAACTCTCATTATGACAAAAGAATCGGAGAAAAAATATGGAAAGTAATAATGATCGGGGGTTTGGAAGATAGGAGGATTGGAGGCTGCTCAAGCAAAAAATACCCGATAATGAAACCTCGCGGTCCGCTTTAGCGGGCCGCGCACCCACGCGCCATACTAGTTAATATATATATAGCTGCTCGTGCTGATTCATTGACTGACTCACTGATTGATCACCCCTCCTGTAAAATTTTGTATGAAAAATTTTTTTTTCACTAATGGTTTCGTATAGAGGACAAAAATTCATTCGGAACAAAAATATGGAGAGAGCTGATGATTGAGGATTTCGGAGACAGGTGAGCAGCACGCTTAAGGTATTGAAGATAGGTGGGGGGTGCTTGAACAAATGTCACTCGAAACGTCATCCAATTGGCAGTTAGCTGAAAAAAAATTCAAAATGGCGAAAAAAAGATGGCCGCCATACAAATTTCATCGGTCTCCATCTCGGAGGGTATAAAAGATGGAAGAGTGGTTTCTTCGCAAAAGATGATGAGGATCCAAAGGTCTACTTGATGAATTGAAAAAAGAATCAAAATGGCGGAATTTATTTTTCCATAGAAAATGTATGGCGAATATTGAAGAGACTACAAGTTGTAAACTATGCAAGGCTTTGATGCGATTCTTTGGAGAACTCTCAAAGAAAAATATGGAAAGACATGATGATTGAGGGTTTGGAAGATGGATGAGGAGCCCGGGCAGGGTATGTTAGATAGATGGGAGGTGCTCAAACAAAAATTACTCAAAACCTCATCCAATTGGCACTGAGCTGAAAAAAAACAAAATGGCGGATTCAAGATGGCGGCTATACAAATTTCGTCAGAGTCTATCTCACCAAGCATAAAAGATGGAAGAGTGGTTTCTGGGAAAAAGATGATCAAGACCTAAAAGTCTACTTGATGAACAGAAAAAAACAAGATGGCGGAATTTATTTTTCCATACAAAATATATGGCGAATATTGAAGAGAATGTAAGTTGGGAACTATGCAAGACTTTGATACAGTTCCTTTTCAAAATCTTTTTTAATTATTCGGAGAAAAAAATATGGAGAGTGATAATGATCGAGGGTTAGGAATATGGGGGAAGATATGTAGGTGGAGGCTGCTCAAACAAAAAATACCTGAAAACAAAACCTCGCGGTCCGCTTGCGGGCCGCGCACCCACGCGCCATATTACTTAATATATATATAGCTGCTCGTGCTGATTCATTGACTGACTCACTGATTGATTACCCCTCCTGTAAAATTTTGTATGAAAAATTTTTTTTTTACTAATGGTTTCGTATAAAGGACAAAAATTCATTTGGAACAAAAATATGGAGAGAGCTGATGATTGAGGATTTCAGAGACGAGCGACGGGCACGCTTAAGGTATTGAAGATAGGTGAGGGGTGCTCGAGCAAATGTCACTCGAAACGTCATCCGATTGGCAGTCCGCTGAAAAAAAATTCAAAATGGCGAAAAAAAGATGGCCGCCATACAAATTTCGTCGGTCTCCATCTCGGAGGGTATAAAAGATGGAAGAGTGGTTTCTTCGCAAAAGATGATGAGGATCCAAAGGTCTACTTGATGAATTGAAAAAAAAATTCAAAATGGCGGAATTTATTTTTCCATAGAAAATGTATGGCGAATATTGAAGAGACTACAAGTTGTGAACTATGCAAGGCTTTAATGCGGTTTTTTGGAGAACTCTCAAAGAAAAATATGGGAAGACATGATGATTGAGGGTTTAGAAATTGGTTGAGGAGCCCGGGCAGGGTATTGAAGATAGGTAGGAGGTGCTCAAACAAAAATTACTCGAAACATCATCCAATTGGCAGTGAGCTGAAAAAAAGTCCAAAATGGCGGATTCAAGATGGCGGCTATACAAATTTCGTCGGTGTCTATCTCACCAAGTATAAAAGATGGAATAGTGGTTTCTTGGCAAAAGATGATCAAGAACTAAAGATCTACAATTTGATGAACAGAAAAAAATCAAGATGGCAAAATTTTTTTTTTTCACACAAAATATATGGCGAATATTGAAGAGACTATAAGTTGGGAAACTATACAAGACTCTGATACGGTTCCTTTTCAAAATTTGTTTTTATGGAAGAACTCTCCTTCTGGCAAATGATTTGGAGAAAAAAATTTGGAGTGATGATGATCGAGGGTTTGGAAGATAGATGAGGAGCACGGCCAGGGTTAAAGATGCTGAAAATGATAGAAGAAGGTGCTAAAACAAAAATAATACTGAAATCCCCGCGGTCCGCTTTAGCGGGCCGCGCAGCCAAGCGCCCTACTAGTTAATATATATATAGCTGCTCGTGCTGATTGGGTCACTGACTCATTGATCACCTCTCCTGAACAATTTTGTATGAAAATTTTTTTTTTCAATAATGGTGTCGTATAGAGGACAAAAATTCATTAAGAGGAAAAATATGGAGAGAGCTGATGATTGAGGATTTCAGAGACGAGCGAATGGCACGCCTAAGGTATTGAAGATAGATGGGGAGTGCTCGAGCAAATGTCACTTGAAACGTCATCCAATTGGCAGAGAGCTGAAAAAAAATTGAAAATGGCGAAAAAAAGATGGCCGCCATACAAATTTCGTCAGTCTCCATCTCGGAGGGTATAAAAGATGGAAGAGTGGTTTCTTCGCAAAAGATGATGAGGATCCAAAGGTCTACTTGATGAATTGAAAAAAAATTCAAAATGGCGGAATTTATTTTTCCATAGAAAATGTATGGCGAATATTGAAGAGACTACAAGTTGTGAACTATGCAAGGCTTTAATGCGGTTTTTTGGAGAACTCTCAAAGAAAAATATGGGAAGACATGATGATTGAGGGTTTGGAAGTTGGTTGAGGAGCCCGGGCAGGGTATTGAAGATAGGTAGGAGGTGCTCAAACAAAAATTACTCGAAACATCATCCAATTGGCAGTGAGCTGAAAAAAAGTCCAAAATGGCGGATTCAAGATGGCGGCCATACAAACATCGGTGTTTATCTCACCATGTATAAAAGATGGAAGAGTGGTTTTTGCTAAAAGATGATTAAGACCTTAAGTTCTACTTGATGAGCAGAATGATTCGAAGAAAAAATATGGAGAGTGATAATGATCGAGGATTAGGAATAGGGGAGAGATAGGTGGAGGCTGCTCAAACCAAAATACCCGAAAGCGAAACCTCGCGGTCCGCTTGCGGGCCGCGCACCCACGCGCCCTACTAGTTATATATATAAAGCTACTTGAAGTCAGGTACTGATCACCTCTCCTGAACAATTTTGTATGGGACTTTTTCACCATAATTTTCATGTGTGTAAAATTCAAAAATATAAGGTCTACAAAATTATAGAGAGAGCTGAACGTGGAAAACTGACTAGGGTGCCCTAAGGGATCTCAAAAACTATCAGTCGGAAAGGTACCGTCCCGAAACAAAAAATGTTCAAAACCTTGGGCCATTGGGTGAACCGGTGAAAAAAATATGGCCACCAAACAAAAAAAAATTTCGTCTCCATACAAAAATTTTGCTAATTTTCAAGAGGCTCTCCAGAACAATTTTGTATGGAACTTTTTTCGCCTCACTATTTATATGCGTAGAACTTATAGGTCTTCCTTCAGGAAAAATATGAAACGTCATGAATGTGGAAAATTTACCAGAGTACCCCAAAGGCTCTCAAAAACTATCAGTCGTAGAGACATGGTCCTGAAACTGAAAATGTTCAAAACCTTGGGCCCTTTGGTGAGCCAGTAAAAAAAAGATAGGCACCGAACAAAAAAAATTTTCGCGTCCATACAAATTTTTTTTTTTATTTTCAAGAGGCTCTCCAGAACATTTTTGTATAGAACTTTTTTTACTTCACTAAGCACATGCATAGAGCTTATGAGTGTGCTTTCAGGAAAAATACTAAACGTTATGAATGTGGAATATTTACCAGAGAATCTCATGGGTCCTCCAAAACTACCAGTCATACAGACATGGTCCCAAACAAATGTTATTAAAGACCTTGGGCCATTGGGTGAACCGGTAAAAAAAAGATGGCCGCCGAACAAAAAAAAATTTTCTCCATACAAATTTTTGGGTTCTTTTCAAGAGGCTCTCCAGAACAATTTTGTATGGGACTTTTTTCCTTTCACTATTTATGTGCGTAGAACTTATTGGTCTTCCTTCAGGAAAATTATGAAACGTCATGAATGTGGAAAAACCAGAGTATCCCATGGGTCCTCTAAAACTACCAATCATACAGACATGGTCCCAAACAAATGTTATTAAAGACCTTGGGCCATTGGGTGAACCGGTAAAAATAAGATGACTGCCGAACAAAAAAAAATTTTCTCCATACAAATTTTTTGGGTTCTTTTCAAGAGGCTCTCCAGAACAATTTTGTATGGAACATTTTCCCTTCACTATTTACGTGCGTAGAACTTATGGGTCTTCCTTCAGGAAAATTATGAAACGTCATCAATGTGGAAAATTTACCAGAGTACCTCATGGGTCCTCCAAAACTACCAGTTATACAGACATGGTCCCAAACAAATGTTATTAAAGACCTTGAGCCATTGGGTGAACCGGTAAAAAAAAGATGGCTGCCGAACAAAAAAAAAATCTCTCCATACAAATTTTTTGGGTTCTTTTCAAGAGGCTCTCTTAGACATTTTTGTATGAAAAATTTTCCCCCTACTACACTTATAAATAGAACTTAAAGATTTTTTTTCACAAAAATCACAAAACGTAGTGAATGTGGAAAAATTACCAGAGTACCCTAACGGCCCTCAAAAACTATCAGACACCCTCATAACAGCTATCTACTTGTCGAGACTGGAGACTACGTGTACTGTTGAGCATGTCAAGGAGCACATAGAATCCAGGGGAGCACAAGCTATTGACGTTCAGATGTTACCTCAGAGGAAAGAATTGGACTTTAGGTCTTTTAAGATCATTGTGGCGAAACAAAATCTGGACACCTTTTTGAGTACGGAGTTCTGGCCTGCAGACTTGGTTTTTAGGAGGTTTAGAGAGCGTTTTAATACAGTGAATAAAACCAAGAATGGATAGTACACCCAACAAGATAAAAATGATTACGTTTAATTGTAAAAATATAAAGACGTCAATGCAACAAGTGCGCGATTTATGTAGTGTGGCAGATCTAGTCAGTCTCCAGGAGACCTGGATTTTACCGCAAGACCTAGGCCTGTTGGACACCATAGACAAGGATTTCAGCTGCGTGGCTAGGTCCTCGATGGACCTCTCTGCGGGCGTCCTGAGGGGCCGTCCGTATGGTGGACTCGCGCTGCTCTGGAGGAAATCTAAGTTCCCTAACGTATCTGTTGTGAACTGTTCTAGTGATAGGATAATAGCTATTCGAGTCGCCAATGGTACTCAGTCATTTATGGTGTTTAGTGTATACCTACCAACTGATAAGCAAGATAATATTGCTGAGTTTACAGACTGTCTTGCCCGTGTGAGTGCCATCATTGAAGAAAATGACATTCCACTGGTGTATATTTTAGGCGATTATAATGCTCACCCCAGTGCTAACTTTGGTAAACAATTAATCACTTTTTGTGAAGAGCAAGAGTTTTTATGTGCGGATATTGACGTGTTAGGTATAAATTCAGACACACATACGTTCGTCAGTGACGTGCACGGCTCTTGTAGGTGGTTGGACCACTGCGTGACGACCCAGGCAGCGCGTGACACTATTGTGTCGGTCAGTGTTATGTACGGTGTGTATACTTCTGACCACCTGCCATTGTGTGTCGAGTGTAAGATTGACCTTTGTGCTAATTCATACACCACCGAAAGCCGGCCGTTGCCCAGTAATGATAAGATACGTTGGGGCAATAGAAATGCTAGTCAATTAGATAGATATTACGAATATTGTAAGCATGCACTTGAGAATGTGTTTTTAAATAAATGTAAATGTGTGTGTGTAAGTTGTATGAATGATTGTTGTAGTTGTAGTTGTGTAGACAAAGAGAATGACGACTGTTTTAAAGTTATTGACGAATATTACGATAGGATCATTAATATTTTACAAGTAGGTGCCATCAAAAGTTCAAATGTGAGTTCTTTTAGACACAAAAATCGCAAGCCTGTGACAGGATGGAATCTCCATGTCAAGGAGAGTCATCAAGCCGCTCGTCTTGATTATGAATGTTGGTTGGTGGCGGGCAAGCCGTCCACGGGTGACATACATGACAGAATGATAGGCAGTAGGAAAGTTTTTAAGAATAAAGTAAAATGGTGTGTTCGTAACGAAGAAATGATTAAGATGGATATATTGGCACTACATAGAAGAGAAAAAAACTTTCCAAAATTTTGGGATGCAACAAAAAAGTTGCAACCCAAACAAAGTCTGCCTGTATCTGTGGACGGCTTGCAGAAGCCGAGAGAAATAGCTGAACTGTTCGCCTCAAAATTTAAGATAGAACCAATGCCAGCTCAAAGCCCTGAGATGGCTAGCCTTGACGTCGTTCCTGTACAACCAGTGGTGCAGTTCACAGTTGACGATGTAGCTAAGGCAGTTCGAGGAATGAAGCGGGGAAAGTCTCCTGGCCACGACGATCTCAGTATAGAGCACATACTATTTGCGGGCGAAGTCTTGTGGTCCAAGCTATGTGTGCTTTACAATATATGTGTAAAGCACACATACCTTCCCGATGCTCTTATGAAAACGGTAGTTGTGCCCATCGTCAAGTGCAAAACAGGGGACTTGAGCTCTTCAAATAACTATAGGCCTATTTCTCTCGGCACTGTAGTGGGCAAGGTGTTTGAGCAGCTGTTGCAACCTGAACTGCTGAAGAAGGTGTGCATAGATGAGGCGCAGTTTGGCTTCCGTCCCGGTGTATCAACAGACTCGGCCATTGTCAGCCTTAAGTACACGGTTGACTATTATGTCAGCCGTGATACATCAGTCTATGCTTGTTTCCTAGATCTGAGCCGCGCTTTTGATCTAGTGAATTATGAAATCCTCTGGAGCAAATTGCGCGGCTCAGGTGTATCTGAATCAGTGGTAGAGTTGTTGAGATATTGGTACGGGGGCCAAACGAATCACGTAAGGTGGGGTGACACGATTTCTGATGCCTATAGGTCAGAGTGCGGGGTTCGCCAGGGCGGGCTTACCTCTCCGGACCTTTTCAACGTCTATGTCAACGAGCTGATTGGCGGGCTGAGGAGCACCGGAGTCGGATGCCATATCGATGGTGTTTGCTTTAACAACCTGAGTTATGCGGACGATATGGTGCTCCTCAGTCCGTCTGTTAAAGGTCTCAGGAGATTACTGTCAGTCTGTGAGAGTTATGCTAACTCTCACGGGCTGAAGTATAATGTTTTAAAGACTGAGATGCTTGTTTTTAAAGCAGGAAAGGGTCCGGAGAAGGTTCCCGAAGTATGTTTGAATGGAACAGCAGTTCGGGTTGTTAGGCAGTTCAAATACCTCGGTCACATCGTCACTGACGACAGTAAGGACGACTTGGACATGGAGCGAGAAAGGCGGGCATTGTCGATTCGGTCTAACATGCTCGCGCGCAGATTTGCTAAAAGCAGTAATGAAGTGAGGGGCACCCTCTTCAGGGCTTACTGTCAATGTTTATATACCTGTCAGTTGTGGTACCGGTACAAGAGAGTGTCCTTCAGCACCATAAGGGTGCAGTATAATAACGCATACCGCATCATTATGAAGTTTCCCAGATTCTGCAGCGCGTCGGGTATGTTTGCCGAGTCGGGAGTGCCCGATTTTTTTGCTGTTATCAGAGCGCGTATAGCTTCCTTCTGGGAAAGATTGCGTAACTCTGGTAACAGCATCCTCCAAGTGGTGGGCCAGGACTTGCGCGGTCCAATGATTGCTCACTGGATCAAGACACATCGAGATCCAAATAGAAAATAACTCTGCACACCTTCAGTGTGCAGCGTTAAATTATTTAACACATGTAAAATTATATATATATTATAGTATTTTGTATCACCTGTTCTGTATTTGGGTTTAATTTTAATTTATTTAATTAATTTTTGATAAGTATTGTATCTCTATTTTTATACCTACTTGGGTTTTTACCTGAATAAAGAAATTTATTATTATTATTATTATTATTATAACTATAGAGGCATGGTTCTGAAACTAAAAATGTTCAAGACCTTAGGCCCTTTGAGAACCAGTAAAAAAAGACAGTTACGGAACAAAAAAAAATGGTGTCCATACGAAATTTCTTTTTAATTTTCAAGTGGCTCTCCAGAACATTTTTGTATAGATCCTTTTTTTCCACTAAACGCATGCATAGAACTGATTAGTGTCCTTTCAGAAAAGATACGAAACGTGATACCAATATTTCTTTCTATCTTTCAAGAGACTCTCCAAAATATTCTGGTATTTGGTATGGCCTCCCATTTCTTTATTTTACGAATATTGAAGAGACTACAAGGCACGCGAGCTGCTTGCAGCTCGCGCACCGAGCGCAACACTAGTACAAATATAAAGCGCTGACATAACCTTGTAATAGCGCAGTATAGATTTAGAAAAATATTGTTTACCAAGTTATTTGACACTCAGTTTGGCACAAAATTATAACATTCATTGATTATTGATATAATAATGTTGTTTTAATGCTCATCAATTGTTAAAACGGTAAACAGCCAGCAAAAATATTTTTATCGTAACTGCAACGCCATTACAAAGCTACGTCGTCAGTTCAATCGCGACGTGTCAGGAACGCATTCTCTGAACGGCCGAACTTTATAACTTTTTATCGAGTTGAACAAGAAACTTGAAAATGTTAACAGCAGTAAAAATGCAGCAGTGATGCCATAGACCTTAATGTTCAGTATAAATTCAACATGATACCTGTGATGATACCTCAAACTGTTTCTGAGAATAAGGCCTTGACAGTTGACACACGAGCAGCATACCGACAACAAATTGTTATAGGTAGGTATGTGAATATTCTGCAGTTCCAACAATATTACATACCTACATACTGTCGAATACCATCTTCAAATAGGGCTCCGTTTTTACCCTTTGGGTACGGAACCCTAAAAACCGGCCAAGTGCGTGGCGGGCCACGCGCAGTGTAGGGTTCCGTAGTCACAATCCTCGAAAAACAGATATAACTCCTTAACCTGTGAACCCTACTTAGCCGTGATAGTTTTCTTTTAAAATTGATTATATACCCTACTGCTGTGAATTTTTTCAAGTTCCTATATACTGCCATTTGGCTGATAGAGGGGGGGGGACACTTGACTCTAATAAAAATTTGCACTTTAAAACATCATATTTTACAAACGGATCTAGAAATCGAAAAATGATGTTCCCACACCCACAGTATTTTTAAAAAACCTATTCAACGATGCCCCACACTATGGGGTAGACGAGAAAAAAAATATTCATCCCCACTTTACATGTAGGGGAGCTACCCTAAAAAAAAATATTTATCAAAATTTTATTTCACCACTTTGTCGGCGTGATTAATATTTATACTCATGCCAAATTACGGATTTCTAGCACTAATAGTCTCTGAGATTAACCGAGGATGGACAGACGGACAGACGGACGGACATGGTGAAACTATAAGGGTTCCTTGTTTACTACGGAACCCTAAAAAGGAGGTTATTAAACCTCCTTTTTTGAAGATGGTTAGTAAAGTACTCACCACTCGTTGCAACCTCTCTTGATTTTTTCTCCGGCCTCGTAATATTTATTGCCCTCGACGCAGGCAATAATGTATCCGGAGTCCTCGGTGGTCGGAGATACGCCTCGGCAGACCTTCTGGAAGTCGGGGCAGCAGTCGTCCTCCCTCGAGTTGCGGCGCTGCAGGTCGTCGCAGAAGTCGTCGCAGTAGCAAACCGAGGCTGGAACAACAGAGAACCCACGTCGCGTCAGTAGCCTCAACTTTGTTACCTAAAGCGCAAAACGGAGCCCTACTAATGTCACTCTGATGTCAGTCTGTGTATCCTCACTTATAAGCAGAAGAAAAGAATTTACAGTTTAGATACGCCATGCTGTTGAGGCTGCTGCAATATGGATTCGCGGGCTTTAACGACTATGATAATTGTCCGATAAATTGTATGATAATTGTGAAATTAAATTAATAAGTAATTACCAGGACCGACGGCTTAACGTGCTCTCCGAGACGCGGTGATGAAACGCCGTCAACTTCCAACTCTGGGCTTGCACTGAGAATTTCTTGACAGGTAAACTCGATATCTCTTAACTGGCCCCCCGATACCTCTTAGTCTTAACCCAGGAATCGAACCCTGGACCTAGTGAGTCGTGAGAGACCAACGAGGCTGCGAGATATGACTTGGTGTGTGATCGTGTTATCAACTTACGGGAACCGCCTGGTGGGCGTATGACAGCGGAGCAGTGGTCCTGCCTGTCCTTGCAGCATTTAATTTCAGCGCCCCCGCAGTAGTCCCCGTCCAGGCCCGGTCGATAGTAGGCTGTGACCGCGGCCAAGCCCGCGCAGATCAACGCCAGGTTCCATCTGAAACAAATTCTGTGTTAAACTACGAATATCTATATGTATAACGGACGTAGAATACGTATTATCCCAGTAAATCAAACAGTTCCCACGGGACTTTCCTGTACTGTATCATCATCATCATCATGATCAACCCATTACCGGCTCACTACAGAGCACGGGTCTCCTCTCAGAGTGAGAAGGGTTTTGGCCATAGTCTACCACGCTGGCCAAGCGGATTGGCAGACTTCACACACCTTTGAGAACGTTATGGAGAACTCTCAGGCGTGCAGGTTTCCTCACGATGTTTTCCTTCACCGTTAAAGCAAGTGATATTTAAATACTTAAAACGCACATACATAACTCCGAAAAGTTAGAGGTGCGTGCCCGGGATCGAACCCACGACCTCCGATTAGAAGTCGGTCGTCCTAAACACTAGGCTATCACAGCACTGTACTGTATGCAATATAATAATACTGTACCCAATATATTAAATAAATACATTAAAAAAAACCTGAATCTACGCGGACGAAGTAACGGGCGTCACCTAGTTATCTAAACTTCATCCCACGACTGTTGAATTAGTAGCCGTTAATTTTAATTTATAGAAGCCATAATTGAAAAGACACATTGCCCTGTGAATTAGAACACTTTATTTAGTTTTCAGAATTCCGTACCCAAAGGGCAAAACTCACTCGGTGCACTTGAGTTTGTACACACCTGACTTTTGTCCATTATTTCAGGTATATAAAGTCAGGTGTGTACAAACTCAAGTGCACCGAATGTAGTGCTATATATGTTGGTCAAACTGGGCGCAATTTTGTAACTCGATATAAAGAACATATGGCTGCCTTTAGAAACAACCAGCCTCAAAGATCTCATTTCGCAAAACATCTTTTGGATAGTGGACATAGGATAGACGAGGGTCATACATTTGAAATTTTACACACATGCTGTAAAAGTTTAAGACTGTGCGTGTTGGAACAATTGGAAATAGTTGGGCACAGCGGTAGAAGTGTCGAATTGCTGAATGAGCAAATAAATGTGTCATCTTCACCGTTGCTCAACATATTTAGGGGGCGTGGCCAGAGAGAAAGAGAAAGGAGGGTAGATGACTAAGCGGGGATAGTATATATAAGACCGCTCATTCGACACGAACTCTTTTTTGGATTTTTTTTCCATTCTTGGCGTTCGCACCGCGTGGACGTCTTCGAATGCGCTCTACAAAGCGCCTACCGTGTTCGTTTCGCGCCCGAGCTCGTTGCTCACCCCGATTAAGTGTCAGTGCCCCAGTGCCACCCGGATTGCTGTGTCGTGCTTTGGTCATTGTCCTGCGTTGTGTGTAGTGTAGTGTAGTTCCAGGGTCTAGGTTCTGTAAGTACACTATTCTAAGTGCAGTGTAGGTACTCAACCCCGTCTCCCAAGGACGGGGTCCCATTAGGGCCTCACCTTAGGCACACACTCAGACGTTTCCCGGGTCCACTATGGACCCCTCAATCCTCGCACTACCGGCTCCGTGGTCCGCTCTGGACCCACGGAAGCCAAAAATAAACATAGAGGCTCTGATCGCCGATCTGAGCAAGTCAAACCCGACATACTTACAACATTTTTATTGTAAGGACCTCCCCGCGCCCTCAGCGCCCGCCTCCGTGGCCCCTGCTGCGGAACCAAACACCCCCCAACCCCTTCCCTTGGTCAAGGAGCCCCGCTCTGCGATCACTCCCGGGCCTTCTGCCCGCACCGAAAAGCCGGTCTATGTCACGGAGGTCCACTCCGAAACATCCCCGGCCTCGTCGGAGACAGACGACACTTTTACCGTTGTGCAGAGCAAAAGCCAGAAGCGCAAGCTGAAGGCCTCTAACTCCCACTCAAACCCGCCTAAAAAGGCTGGTATCGCGGTCCCCGAGACCTCCTCAAGGTCGAAAAACAATTCCACCTCCCAAGCGTCCCAAATCGAGGAGTCGGACGACTCCCCGATGGAGGACATCAATAAAGAAAAAGTACCACCTCTGTACATCAGAGAGAAACTCAGCTGGCAGCGCATTCTGCCACTACTCGACGAGAAACACATCTCGTTCGATTACGCCCGTTCGACGGTCATCGGGATAAGGGTTCAATGCCCCACGTCCGACGACCATCGCAGGCTAACTTCTATCCTCCGCCAGGAAAACGTAGGATTCCACACCTTCGCTCTTCCCGATGAGCGCGTATTACGTAAAGTAATACGCGGCATCCCTAGGGAGCTCGACACAGAGCTCGTTAAGTCCGACCTTATTTCCCAGGGTCTCCCCGTCCAACAGGTTCATAGGATGTACCATCCTAAAACCAAGAGTCCATACGAAATGGTCCTTGTCGTCCTTGACCTCACTCCAGAGGGAAAGAATATTCATAATATTAAGACAGTTTGCCGACTGTCTGGTATTAAAATCCAGAATCCAAAAAGCAGAGGTAGGATAGGGCAGTGTCATCGCTGCCAACTATACGGGCATTCCGCAAGGAATTGTTTCGCCCGCCCTAGATGCGTAAAGTGTCTGGGGGATCACGGCACGGCAGACTGCCTCAGGAGGCAGCCGACCGAGGAGCCCCCGAGCTGTGTTCTCTGCGGGGAACAAGGGCACCCAGCGAACTATCGCAAGTGCCCCAAAGCCCCAAAGGAACCCAAGCGAAGGGTCAAACCGATCGAAGGCCAATCTGAGGCAGCCTCCAAAGCCTCCAAAACAGACAAGCCCGCCCAAACCTTCATCCCAGCGCCGGCTCCCGCCGTTAATGCTTGGGAAAAACCCCTTACAAAGGGACCTCAAGCCCCTAAGGCAACCTCCGCAGCGGCGGCGCCTCCCGCCCCGCAGGCCCCTAGCCCCCGTCCGTCTCCGACTAGGCCTACCCCACCTCCCCCCGCACCCTCCACCCCAGAATCCGGCGCAGCGGAACGCTTCGCAAATAACTGGCGCCTCACGAGCTATATTTTCGAATGCATAGACATCGAACAATTAGACTCATTCATCAAAATGTCCAAAACCAACCTTTTAGGTGCGATGCAAGAGCACGCACAATTCTTATTATCGATTCATAAATGTCAAAAAGCTCTAAATGGCTAATACAACAAAAAGTAGATTAAAACCACACTCTCTGGCTGTCGCGTTTTTCAATGCAAACGGCCTCATCGATCAAATAGATGAAATCCGCGAATTCGTGTGTGCACACCAAATCGATATCTTACTAGTGCAAGAGACCTTCTTGAAACCTTGTAGACGTGATCCGAAGATTGCGAACTTTAACTTAATACGTAACGATAGAACCACCAACCGGCTAGGTGGCACAGCTATTTACTATAGAAGGGCTCTTCACTGCACCCCTCTCGATCCTCCACAACTCACCAATATAGAAGCTTCTGTCTGTCAGATGAGTATGTCCGGCCATCCGACGGTCATACTAGCATCAGTGTATCTTTCCCCGACTAAAGATCTCTTAGAAAGTGATCTGAAAGCCCTACTCTCCCTAGGAGACTCCGTCATCTTGGCCGGAGATTTCAACGCCAAACACCCTTGCTGGAATAGTCGATACCAAAACGCACGAGGACTACAACTACTAAGACTGACCGAACGCTCAGACTGTAACTTCATAGTTATGGCCCCTGACACACCGACACGATACCCTACGACAGACAGGACTACAGACAGACCGGGCATACTCGACATAGCACTCTTAAAGAACATCGCCCTAGAGGTGAGCCCTCTGAGAGTGCTATCCGAACTATGTTCAGACCACCGTCCCGTCCTACTCCAGCTAGGACCTCCGCCCTCCACGGACCCCCCGACCAAAACGATCATCGACTTCAAGAAGCTATCAGAGCATCTTAAGTCACTCGATTCAGTGCACCTCTCTCAGATACCTGACAGAATAGAAACCTTAGATGAAGCGCAGGCAGCCTCACTGCACCTTACTAACCATATTCGCGATGCTCTAAGCGAATGCTCCCGGGAAATGCCAAACGGATTCCTCCGTAGGCAGCTCCCGGACGACGCGAGAGAGCTTATCACAATTAAAAACGCCAAACGTAGAGCCCATGACGCATGTCCGACCGCTGACAACCGGAGGGAACTCTGGAGAGCCCAGAGGAAGGTAAAGGCTCGCCTTGCCGAACTCCGTGACGAACAATGGGACAGGAAGCTGAGCGAACTTTTGCCATCGCATGTAGCGTACTACAAGCTGGCTAGAGCTCTCAAAGCCGACCCTGTCTCGGCCACCCCTCCGCTTCTACGTCCCAACCAACCGCCCGCCTTTGAAGATATCGATAAGGCCGAGTGCTTAGCCGACAGCCTAGAGTCACAATGCACTCCAAGTACAATTTCCATTGATAGGCCCCACGTAGAATCAGTCGATAATGAACTAGCCGCTCTATTCGCGTCCGCCCCCGGGGGCGAACCACTCACTCCCACGACCAGCGGTGAAGTTCATCAGATCATCAAGGATTTACACGCCAAAAAAGCCCCTGGCCCAGACTCAATCTCTAACAAAACTCTCAAACTACTCCCCGAACAAATAATCAACCTCCTGGTTATTATTTTCAACACACTCATGGCAGGTTGCTCCTTCCCCGACAGGTGGAAGGAAGCAACAGTCATAGGCATCCCAAAACCAGGGAAACCTGCCAACCTCCCCACTAGCTACCGTCCCATCAGCTTACTCAACACCCTTGCCAAGGTGTACGAGAAAATTATACTGAACCGATTAAAGAAAGTAGTTGAGGACAAAAAGCTCCTCAACGACGAGCAGTTTGGCTTTAGAGCCAAACACTCATGTATTCACCAAGCGCACCGCCTCACGGAGCACATCTATCTAGGTTTTCAACGTTTTCAGACGAAAGGCATCCCAACAGGAGCCCTATTCTTTGATGTAGCGAAAGCTTTTGACAAGGTTTGGCACGCCGGCTTGATCTACAAGCTATTCCACCTAGGCGTGCCAGAGAGTCTCGTACGTCTGCTACGAGACTATCTCACCAATAGGACCTTCCGATACCGACTAGACGGTACCTTGTCGTCCCCTAGACCGATCCGAGCAGGAGTCCCTCAGGGCTCCGTGCTCTCCCCCCTTCTGTATGCGCTATTCACAAGCGACATACCTAGATCCCCGCACGTTAGCATTGCACAGTTCGCGGATGATACCGCATTTTATAGCTCCGATAAAAATTATCGTCATGTTATATCTCGACTCCAAAAAGCGGTAGACAGCCTGGGCCGCTGGTTCCGCCTTTGGAGGATCGAGGTTAACCCGGAAAAAAGCGCAGCAGTGCTTTTCTCCAAAAAGACGAAATCTAAATTCAAACTCGATCAGCTCAAAATCACCCTTCACGGGCGTCCCATCCCCTGGCAAAAGAAAGCCAAGTACTTGGGTGTAACATTCGATGAAAAGATGAAATTCACAGCACACATACGCCGAGTTCGGAACAAGGCGGCGTATGTGCTAGGTCGTCTCTATCCTATGCTTTGCGCAAAAAGCAAAATGTCCCTCAGACATAAAATTACCTTGTACAAAACATGTATTAGACCCATCATGACATATGCGAGCGTTGTGTTTGCGCACCTCCCTCCCTCCTCGTATCATAAACTTCAAGTAATACAGAACCGATTTATGCGTATGGCCACGGGCGCTCCGTGGTTCATGCGCAATGTGGATCTCCATAGAGATCTCCAACTCCCCACTATTGCACAACATTTCAAACAACTTTCCAAAAACTATTTTGAGAAAGCAGCTAAGCACCCCAACCCTCTGGTGGTAGGGGCATCAGCTTACACTCCAGATCGTAACGACCCTCCCGATAAAAGACGCCCTAAGCACATCCTTTACGACCCCGACGATCAAATAACTACCGACAATGCACCCTATATGTTAGGGCCACACAATCACACAACCGATGCACAGCGTCTTCGCCGGCGAAGACGAGGTCCCCGATTTCTGACGTCACCCGGACGTGGGCCCTTACCACGGTCTCGGGGGCGCTCGGACTAATCTAGTCCAACGAACCCACTCGCCCCAACGTCAACCTAAGCCGTGGTCCGAGCCTCACAGGAGGCGCCCTTAGGAAGACGTTGCCGCCCTCCGATATTCATCGAGCCCTAGGGCTCACTACTCCCCCCTGGCAGAGCTTCGCGCTCTCCGACAACCCCGGTGACGCTGTAGCGGCCAATAGGGCCATGCAGCATACTCAATCCGAAACAAGAGAAAAACACGAACTCACTTTGCAATGGTCCGTTGTGAAGTCGACATCTCCTGAAGATGCTCCGGTGTCGGAGCGAAACGATCGTCGAGTTTGTTTTGTGGTGAATTTGTGTGGTGTTGTGCCTACAAGATTGTGTGGTGTTGTGCCTACAAGATTGTGTGGTGTTGTGCCTACAAATTTGTCACTGTTAGCGGATTATAGCAAAATAATTTTATATTCATTGTATGACTTCAATAAAACAGAAGGAAACATTTTATTGAGAAATATTCCCTTTTACCATGCTTTTACCTTTAAAAAAAGCGTAGAGCTTTTTTTTGAAAAAGTACCTATAAATTAAAAATTTAAAAAACCCTCGATATTCGCCATTTTGTGTCAGCCGCCATCTTGAACCGATTTTAATCGATAATAGCTAAGATGCTAAGAACACTCCCGACTAATTCACCTTTCAAACAAAAAACGCATTCAAATCGGTTCACCCGTTTGAGCGCTACACACACACACACTGCACACACAGAATACTAGTTAAGACTTCGGAGTTACACACAAAAGAATATTAGTTAAGACTTCGGAGTTTGCCTCTTTTTCGGGGGGGCCGAGTTCGATACCCGGCACCAAGGCACGCTCCCCGACTTTTCGGAGTTAGGTATGTGCGTTTTGAGTAATTAATTAAATATCGGCATATTATGTCTGTACATTAAGTGAGCTGCTAAGAATCGGCTTTTCTGTATAAGTGAGAAATTATATCGGCAATACACTGATAGACAGTAGATACCATTTCTAATCTATTTTTTAAAATTCTAAAACTTGGCGGCCGGCGCCATGCGTCACGTAACTGAAAGCTGTATTAAATCAGTTAAGGCCCCTATCCCACTGGCGTTTTGCGAGCGTTGACGTTACGCAAATACTACTGAATGGATTGAAATTAAACTTGGCATGATTTAAGTTCATCCTACATAATAGCATATAGGATACTTTTTATCCCGAAATTCAGCACAGTTCCCTTGGGAGAGAGGATGAAAGTCAAAATATGTACTTAGCTGTAATTCACTATCGCGTAGTCCGATTTCATTCATATTTAGGGTTCCGTACCAAAAGGGTAAAAACGGAGCCCTATTAATGTCACTCGTCTGTCTGTCCACCTGTCCGCCGGTCACAGCTGGCTCTACATCGCAGACGAAATGAGTTAGAAACCTGAAATTTTGGTATTTGGTGTAAAACGTTGACCCGAAATCAAATATTGAATTAGAAATTGAATTAATTAATTTTTTTATTTTAATTATTTTGTAATTTCTGAACTACAAAATTGATGACTTTGAAATATTTACGGAACAATTTTTAAAGTATCTCCTTTCTAACAAAAAAAAAATTAATGAAATCGGACTTCGCGATAGTGAATTACAGCTAAGTACACATTTTGACTTTCATCCCCTCTCCCAAGGGAACTGTGCTGAATTTCGGGATAAAAAGTATCCTATATGCTATTATGTAGTATGAACTTAAATCATGCCAAGTTTAATTTCAATCCATTCAGTAGTTTTTGCATAATACATGCACAAACATACAGACAAACAGACAAAATTTTCAAAAACAGCTTTTTTACGTTTTATTACTTATACCTTACGTCTCTCACTTATTTTTTTTTTGCAAATATTTTTAATGGACAGGCATAGCAAGTCTATGGTTTTAATCTATGTATAGACTAAGCACCTGCCGAGTGCACGCCTGCCTCACTGCATCTTTGTCTGTCAAATGGAATTGCGCGCGCAACACTTTTCTGTCACTTTCAACACTCGCACAGAAAATTTTATAACTTAAAATCCAGACAACCATGATTTAGCACCACTTTTGACCAGACAACCAAATACGGTTCGATTGGGAATAAAATAATCTTTCATTTGACATATAATTCGTTTAAATAACAGATGAGGGAAGCAGATCGAAAAAATTGATTAAATTTTTTTCTGTTTAACATCATAGGCACCAAATTTAGCCAGGCAACCAAAGTGCAATGTATCAATCTATGAATTATTTAGCATATAATCTCTATCAGAATTAAATAACAGATGAGGGTATAAATTTCTACGACGGGATCTCCCACTATAAGTATTTCTCTGATACTTCTTAGGTTAATACAGCCCAGCAGGGTTAGTTCCCACTAGTTCAACTGAGTAGTTCAACCGTAGAGTAGAGAAACTCAAACCTGGTGACATTGGACACCGAAACAAAGAGCTTTGATTTTCTCCAATAGGACCTAACAAAAGTTGCCCAATCAAAAGTTATTGCCTTACTCCCATTAAAAAAAGGTCATATTAACTCCATGTAGTAGAACTTAAGTTATCGTGCCGTAGGAAGAAATACAATATTTTGGCCGTATAGTAAATTCGAATCTGACGTTTAGTATGCCATTGATTTACGACAGTTTCATTATTTCGACATGTTGAAGCTCAGCGCAGATCTCGGCGTGCACAAATCATCTAAACTTTTGTTCGGTATTCACCACAGACTTAATAAAGAGACCATTCAACGTTTTAAGTATTTCATGAATGCGTGAGAAAGATTTTCTGCCAAACGAGGTCTTCCCGCGGCCCACATGCATACATGTGTACGCTGACGGAAAAATTATGCGTCGTTACGACGGAATCTATCTATACTAATAAATAAAATTGAAGTGTCTGTCTGTAATATCGAAATAACTACCTCATATTAAGCTCATATGGTTATTTGAACGGTACCTTAACCGAATCACACGTTTTTAAAATTTTTGTCTGTCTGTCTGTCTGTCTGTCTGTCTGTCTGTCTGTCTGTCTGTCTGTCTGTTTGAACGGGCTAATCTTCGGAACGGCTGAACCGATTTTGACGGGACTTTCACATACAAGTAGAGAATTAACCAGGGAGTAACATAGGCTACTTTTTTAACCGACTTTCAAAAAAGGAGGAGTTGTGTTTTTCTACCTATGTACACCGATATCTCCGAGATTTCTGAACCGATTTGCGTAATTTTTTTTTTAATCGATAGAGAAACACTGCGACACTGTCCTACAAAAAACTTGGATTCCAACTCCTCAATCCTGATGCTGTAGGGGAATTGATCCCCAAAACTAATGGGATTTAGGAACTGTCGGTTATTTAAATTGATATTGGGGGTACCAATTAAAGACTTCATCGTTGAATGAACTCGAGTAGGTACATATTCAACTCCTCAACCCTGATGCTGTAAGGAATTGCATTCCGAAATCGTGGGGATCCCACGGAATTTTTCCGTTTTGGTGATGGGTTACTACAGATAGGCTACTTTTTGTTCTGGAAAATCAAAAGTTCCCACGGAATTTTTAAAAACCTAAATCCACACGGGCGAAGCCGTGGGCATCATCTAGTATATTATAATAATATAAGAAAAAAATATAGGTAAAATACATACTAGTAACACTATACATACACACGTAACACAACACAACACAACACACACAACACATAAATGTTAAGAATAATAAATAATAGGCGATTTTACAATAAATAACGAACATTAATCTATACTAATAAATAAAATTGAAGTGTCTGTCTGTAATATCGAAATAACTACCTCATATTAAGCTCATATGGTTATTTGAACGGTACCATAACCGAATCACACGTTTTTAAAATTTTTGTCTGTCTGTCTGTCTGTCTGTCTGTCTGTCTGTCTGTCTGTCTGTTTGAACGGGCTAATCTTCGGAACGGCTGAACCGATTTTGACGGGACTTTCACATACAAGTAGAGAATTAACCAGGGAGTAACATAGGCTACTTTTTTAACCGACTTTCAAAAAAGGAGGAGTTGTGTTTTTCTACCTATGTACACCGATATCTCCGAGATTTCTGAACCGATTTGCGTAATTTTTTTTTTAATCGATAGAGAAACATTGCGACACTGTCCTACAAAAAACTTGGATTCCAACTCCTCAATCCTGATGCTGTAGGGGAACTGATCCCCAAAACTAATGGGATTTAGGAACTGTCGGTTATTTAAATAGATATTGGGGGTACCAATTAAAGACTTTATCGTTGAATGAACTCGAGTAGGTACATATCCAACTCCTCAACCCTGATGCTGTAAGGAATTGCATTCCGATCGTGGGGATCCCACGGAATTTTTCCGTTTTGGTGACGGGTTACTACAGATAGGCTACTTTTTGTACTGGAAAATCAAAAGATCCCACGGGATTTTTAAAAACCTAAATCCACACGGGCGAAGCCGTGGGCATCATCTAGTAATATAATAAGACTGTAACAGATCCAATTCTGTACATTGAAGATATTTTGAAAATTTTTATTGGAGGGCATTCTATAATCGATACTGAAGCCAAAACTGCAATTTTTTTCATTTTTGTCTGTCTGTCTGTCTGTCTGTCTGTCTGTCTGTCTGTCTGTATCTTGGCCGCGCATCACGCCGAAACTACTGAATGGATTCGAATGAAACTTGGTACGATTTGAGTTTATACTCCGAGGTAGGTTATAGGATACTTTTTATCCCGAAATTCAGCATGGTTCCCTTGGGAGAAGGGATGAAAGTTAAAACGTGTATTTAGCTGTAATTCATTAACGCGTTGTTCGATTTCACTCATTCTTTTTTTGTTAGAAAGGTAGTACTTTATATATTGTCCCGTAAATATTTCAAGGTCATAGGTTTTTTAGTTCAGAAATGACAGGCATTTAGTGGGTTCCAATAACTTGGGACGTGGATGTTTGTACGTACGGCTTATTTTAAACTGGCGTGCGTTTAAATTTATGTTTGTCGGCCTGTCTATTTGTTCCAGCTAATCTCCGAAACGGCTGGATCGATTTTGATGGAACTTTCAATGGCAGATAGGTGATGTTAAGGAGTAACTTAGGATACATTTAGTTTAGGTACAAAAAAGAATTATGGGGTCCGATCCGATTCTATATAAAAACCTATATCCAGGCGAACGAAGTCGCGGGGGTCGGCTAGTACTTAAATATAAACAATTCAATAAATGATCAAGATCATTGATCATGATCATGAATTCCCGCCAAACATTTTGGACAAGTTGCCGTTCGGCGCGTTTTTCCGACATGCATTGATTGACGCGGGATTTCGGCAACTTTTCCTTTGTCATACTTTTCCTTATATCTAGGGAGTTGGTGGTAACTTTTTTTATTTATTACCTCGCCAATTAGAATTGAAAAGGAATAGAGTTTTGAAGCTTGTGAACATGATAAAGAAATTGACACACTTCATTAACTTATGATAATATTTTCTGCCAGAAAAAGTAGAAAGGGAGGTGCTCTATCTATTTTTTCTTATCCTATCTTATACTTAACCATACTTAAAACTAGGTTAAGCTGCAGCAGCTGTCTAAATTGGTGGTTTATAAAATAGGTCATAAGCTGAAGCTATTAATAAAAATCAGGTCTTTCCCACTATTCATTATCTAGGTCACATCTTTTAGCTTCGTGGAATTATTGTCCTCAAGATTAATTGCTTGACTATGCCAGTTTTTAGGGTTCCGTATCTACCTCACTGTGGAAAATACGGAATAGGATAATTTTGCTGTCCGTCAGTCCGTTTGGTCTTTCTGTCTCTCAGTGTGCCTTTTTCTCGGAAATGGATGGCGTGAGGTAGCGAGCTGAAAATATTTACTTGATAGATATAGATAGGTATAGCCACATAGATAAATGTAACTATCTGCTATTGAAAATTCAGGTTTCTAGTTTAACGCAATAAAAATCCTCTCCGCGCTGATCAAATCTTAATAGAGGGATACATCATACAACCAAGCAAGATCTCAAACATTTACTTCACTATGGAGATCCATAAATAATTGATCTAGGCGCACGAAGTGCGCCAGGCCAAGTTCCTCCGGCCTTGTCGCATGAGTGTGTTATTTACACGATCCATTTCGAGCTATTTTGACCCCCCTCATAACTCTGGTTCGCGGGATAGTAATCCTACGAAATTTGAAATATAAGTTAAACTCGTGGATGTGATGATAAATTGAAAGTTTCAAATTTTCAAGTTGAACCGTTTCTGAGATACAGAGGTTTGAAAATCACATAAAACAAGACCTACTCACTGACTGATCAAAATTATGACGCACTTCCCGTGTATGTGGAATGTTGAAATTTGGTAAGAAGATGAGTCTTAGTGTGTGTATGAAGGAAAAAATCGAAAAATGTCCAAAAGTTGCATCAGACACTGACCAATTCAAAGATATATAAAAATCTGTCTGTTCCCACATCACACAAAAAATACTGAACAAATTTTCATTTTGTTTTAATAAATGTATTTTACTTTATTCGAAGCTATATATGGTTCTTGTTTCATCGAAATCGGTGCACTATTTAGGGAGATGTGACTTTTTAAGTTTTCTAGCAAGGGGTCAATCTTATTGGTCTTGAGTTCTAATAAAAAGTAAAGTGTAGGTAAATAATAAAACGCCAAGAGGTATATTTTTTTATCGAAGTCGCGGGCGCGACTTCGTCGGCGTGGACTACACAAATTTCAAACCCCTATATTACCCCCTAAGGGGTTGAATTTTCAAAAATCCTTTCTTTGCGGATGTCGTACGCCACATTAATAGCTATCTGTGTGCCTAAGCCCGTTCCTTCCAGTAGTTTGAGATTCGTCTTTGCCAATAAAACCAGAAGCGCGATTTTCTTAATAATTTTGATAAGCAACCTTGACCCAAGTCAGGAAATGGATGGGTGGCCGACTTTGGAGGTTTGGAGGAGACTTTGGTGTCCTGTTGATTCCGGCTACTAGGTATCACTAATATCTAATACTATTCATTAAACTTAATGAGAGTCAAATACTCAAAATCTTCTCTTAGTTAAGCCGTATGGTTCTAAGTTCTGAAACTGACCACTGAGTGGAAATACTCTGGAGTGGAGTTTCTGTTATCTGTGATTTTGACAGACAGACGAACAAAATAAAAATTCACCCAATTAGAACAGAGAAAGCGACTTTGTTTTATACTATGTATTGAAGATTAAACCACATCTAATCAGACCGTAAAATGTGATAGGGTTCTATTCCTAATTATACTGAAGCGTAAGAGAGAAAAAAGACTCGATTATAAGCCATCACAAACTTCATTATACTTATTGCATTAACTTTGAAATACTTAGAAAAAAGGAGTGAGATCCAAACAAAAACATTTCATGTGAATAATAAGGCCAACTTCCTATCAAAAAGTTTCGGCCATTAAAAGTACTGATATCAAAAATTATGACCAAGTCCTTTGCTAGGCTCGATAAATGAAACCATACAGTTTTAGAAGGTATATCTTCTTCGATCACCCTCAAGCTGTCATACCATTCCTAATGATCCTGTTAAAATATTTTTAAATAATTTATGTCTTACTAATAACACTATAATATGAAGCTCATTTGGGACTGAGAATAGTTTTATTGTTTTCAACTTGGCAACATTTTTTAAATTAAACAAATTCAAAGGAGTGCAAAAATGTTGTCAAGTTGAAAACAATAAAACTATTCTCAGTCCCAAATGAGCTTCATATTATAGTGTTATTAGTAAGACATAAATTATTTAAAAATATTTTAACAGGATCATTAGGAATGGTATGACAGCTTGAGGGTGATCGAAGAAGATATACCTTCTAAAACTGTATGGTTTCATTTATCGAGCCTAGCAAAGGACTTGGTCATAATTTTTGATATCAGTACTTTTAATGGCCGAAACTTTTTGATAGGAAGTTGGCCTTATTATTCACATGAAATGTTTTTGTTTGGATGTATTTTACTAGTATTAGTAAGTAATTTAATTTTTTTTAATTAAATAAGTATTTAAGTAAGTAAATATATCTTTTTGTTCACCCGACAATGATTAAGGCACCCGGCAATGACCAAATAAAAGGTTTTGGATAGGTATCTCTTTTATTGAGAAACCAAGGGTGGAAACCCTGTTAATACACTCACAGCCTTCCAGCTGAACCGATCTCCGCGAAAAGAAATTAGAGATAACTTGCATCCCCGAGACGGGCATAAGCAACTTTTTATTTAAAAATTTAATTGAGCAGAAAGGCTTATATTGGGCTTAATATATTAACGCTCTCGTTAAATAAATGTCTAAATATTTGATAAAGGTCTGATAACGCTGTTGACATCTCTGACGAGAAAACCGACCTTGGCATTCTTAAAATTGACGACCGTCAATATTGCAACCGTGCGATTGTGGACGTTAAATCCTAGATTATAAGTGCCTGAATAGAAGTATATCTATCTATAAGCTCTACTTTTCACGTGTTTTCATTTAAATTGGATAGCCGAAATTTTAACTATTTCAAGGTAATGAGTAATTAATGAAACAAGGAGTACCTACCAAGGCTTAACCTACTTTTAATTGGACGAGTTGAAAATTGAATTAGAACTCAATATTTTAATAGACCACTATGGTACTTAGTACCTACTTACCTGTATGGTAATATATTATGGTATGTGTATGGTATGGACTATGGACTAGTTTTGACAGCGCTTAGGTGCCATTCAATTATTATCCTGGTTTTTGGGTAACATTTTTATAATGCAGTAGCTGGATGCTAAACCGAGTTTGGTTGTTCGAATTTAGCGTTTTTTTAGCCCATGCCTAGCGCAAGATGCCTACGAGTATGCCCGGCGCTATAAGTCGGTCCCGGTTATTATTCACAACACCTGATAAAAATCATTAGATAAGAGTTGAAACCACAGATGAGGGAATCCCTTATTTGTGGTTGAATTGAAACCTTCTTGAAAGTGAAATAGTTAAGCCCAAATTAGATGGTTCATTTTTCGGGAGTTTTGCTTTCATTTTCGAGGATTCATCGATGAGTCATCAAAAATAAACCGTTTATACACCGACCGTTCATCGTTCACGGGCACTGTGCCATAGCAAATATCGTAGATATCGTTCATCGTTCATTGCAACTAGTATAAATTAAAAATCCCCCGACATTCGCCATTTTGTCGCGGCGGCCATCTTGGATTTGCATAGTGCTATTCTACTAGTCAAGCCCTTTCATTTGATACCCATAATAAGGGAGTTGTGAAATAATATGTAATCCGCTATTTTGTAGCGGCGGCCATCTTGGATCGATTTTCATCAAACATAGCTAACAACACTCTCGACTAATTCACCTTTCAAACGAAGAAAACCGCATTCAAATCGGTTCACCCGTTTGAGCGCTACAGGGGAACAGACAGACACACACATACACAGACACGTCAAACTTATAACACCCCGTCGTTCTTGCGTCGGGGGTTAAAAATGAACGCTAAACGGGGCACTGCCTAATTTGGGCTTTATGCTAGCTAGGTACTATCCGGACTTAGATTGGACGTGAGGGGTTGCATCTTTTTCTATCCGGTCATGTCGCATTACGAGAAAGACATTGTACTATAGTTACCTCTGATTGCGCACACATTTTTGTGTATTTAGCTAGTCTCCAGTGAGATTGGCTAACGTGGCCGAAATTCGTCCGTGAAACTTATTTTATATGTATTAAATATTTAGGGCAAAGAATGAATTTATTTCTAGTAATGCTAATGGAATGTTTTCGAAAAGTTATGACAAGTGTTTAGTAACCTGAATGGCTTTTACTAAGTCATTAAAATAGGTAATGTTTATACAGATGTTTGAATTCGTTCCAGTTAAATACATAATAGGTATAAAGCGATTGGAAATATTTTGTAAGTATGTAGTAGGTACCTACCTACCTACCTACCAACCTACGAAATATTAATAAGTAATAACATAACAGTTCATGTCATAGGTAGTTATATACAATTATAGTTAATCAAATAGTAAAATTAAAATGTATCCAATAGGGCCGACCTTAGGAATAACCCAAATTCTTAAATCGGCACCCACTGCCGACCTCAGGTACCTCATACTACTGGTTTTCCTTAGTCCGGCACCCCTGTATTTTCTATAAATACGCAAAATAATTGAGATAAATTACTATAAGTATGTAACGATGTCAAATATTACGCAAAATAAATTAAATTGCAACAACACTTGTGTTAAATATTATAATAAGTAATTTATTTCTTTCCAAACGACGCTCGGAAATTAGCAATTTTGTATGAAATTCAGTGATTTACGCACCCGCGTGCGTTCTAAGCGAAAGCGATTTGAGGGAAAGGGGTGCAAAAAAAATCTCCCTTATTTTAAAACTATTTTCCCATTGGAGCAATAAATACTATATAAAAAATACCCATTGTGACTAAATGACAACGAAGCGACAGTTAATATTGACAGAAATAGAACGAAGTGCCGACTTTGGGGGGGGGGGGGGGGGTGGGGGGTGGTGCCGGCCTTAGGAGCATCCACCCTATAGTGGCATCTTCTTGCTTGAGACTGTGCGTGTGTGCAGATTAGATAAGTAGGGGTAGGTAGTAGGTACATAAATTCACTTTAAATAGATAAGTACCACGCACCAGCAAACGTAGCGTTGGAAGACCCCCCACTAGATGGACGAACGACACAAGATCGTGTTCTGTGGCGATCCTTGCAAGAGACCTATGTCCAGCAGTGGACGTCTATTGGTTGAGACGACGACGACGAGATAAGCACCATCCAAGTAACTACTTAGTATGTAGGTAGCAGTGGCGTGCCCAGGGTTATCAGCCAGGGTATGCTACAAACATGTTTTGAGTAGATACACAAAAATAAAAAATAAACAAGTGATAATCTAAAAGATTGAAAGTTAAGCCGACTTCACCACACACTTAAAAGTCCATATCTCGAAAACTAGTAAGCCGATTTTGATGAAACTTTCACTGTTCTCTATGTTGAAGTAAATGTAAGGCTGTAAGCTAATAAAACTTATAACCGCACTAGTCACCCTACGATTTTTGGAAGTGCCCCTCGATTTCTCTGGTCTGCCATCATCAAACCATGATTTCCTTATCATTGGACCACCTTTGAAATATCTTCTTTCCAACAAAAAAAGAATCATCAAAATCGGTTCATAAACGACGAAGTTATCCGCGAACACTCATAAAAAAGCATTTAAACGGTCGAATTGAGAAACCTCCTCCTTTTTGAAGTCGGTTAAAAACTCATAGGACAAACGTTAGTGTAGGTATGAAATAAAAATGAGTAATATTCCTTAACTCTGAATCTGGAAAAACACGATAGATTTTAACAAACTAGATAGGTACATACCACGCCGTATTTTCTAATAAATTGTTTAGGTACCTACTTACCAGGCAACCGGTAAAACAACAACTTGCATTGCGAGATATTTTGAACTTTACAGATTATGGACTTTATTTAGTTTTTGCGAAAAAATATAGAACTGATGTTGATACGATCTCATTTCATTGAATTTTGTAAACACACGATAAAGTACCTCAGCAAACCGCACATGAATAACTAATTGATATTTCATATTTCCATTTAAAACCAATAAACCTCTCACAATCATAATTACCTATCTCTTTTTTATGAGAACTGTTTGTTGTTTAATTAAATTAATGTTTAGATTTTACGAAAACAAGAAACAATTACAAAAATAATACAAATTGATCTGACACCGTAGACGTCTGACACTGACAAGTGACAGTGACAATATATGCCAAGTGTCAACTGACAGTTTTGACATTTGTCATTTGGACTGTTTATTTCCCTACTCTCTGATTGGCTAAAAGCTCTGCTTCTCAGAAACCAATTCTCCAATGACTGAGAACATTGTAGCTGTGTGTGTTTCTGTAATTATACTGTTCGTGTTAGCTGCAGACGCGTATGTGTTACGAAAAATGTGTAAGTGTGACTCGATATGGAAGCTTCGGAACGCCAAGCTTTTATACCTATGCGCGGACCGCGGTTCTGAATTACCTCAAGAAATAATATATTAAGGCGTATTATTTAGATATTTTGAAGAAATAGAAGATTATAAAATAGATTACGTTTATTGAAAATACATAATTTTCTTTTTATGAAGATTTTTACCTACTGTTTTAAATTTGAAATTAATTGATATTCCTGTGATATTGTTACTATTATTTATAACTTAGAAAAATTAAAAAAAAAATTGTAAGTAATAATTTGGTACTTACTTACTGATAATTTTTTTTTTTTTAATTTTTTTATTTTTTTTTAATTTTTTTTTTTAATTTTTTTTAATTTTTTTTTTTTATTTACGAAACCTCAGGCTCAGGGTAAGCTGAGCTTCCGTGCTTCTATGGAGTGCACGCCCCTGGTAGGTAGTAGGTACTTATTAAAGTCCATAACGACGATGTACCCATTCGAATGTCATAGAATAGATGACTATCTAGGTACATGATGAAATGCTATAGCTAACCCTATATCGCAGTCAAGCACTCTCACATCAAGTATGTTAAACACAATGGCGCCAGTGTCAGGGCGACGATACCTACAGCGTCAAAAGTCACGACCACAGGCCAGTTGTGCACAAAAATGCGCAAAAACGAGCCAATAAAAAAACTAACGTGGACTTTAAGTTCGTCGACCGAACTGTAAACATAGAATACAGAACTGCCTGCGCGCTCTGTAGAATTTTAAACGCTACAATATAATGCTGTTTATTATACCATGCAAGGTAGCAACCACAAACATTTAGCATTATTTTTATCTGAAAAAAAAAAAGATCTGTGGAAAAACTTGTTCCAGTAATTCCTGGCTGTAATTTTACCTGAATATGAGAGGGTATTAGGAAATAGAGTTTGGCAAATATTTGTGTCGGACTGTCGCGTCTGTCGACTGTCGGTTCATTAGTTCCCTCATATACCTACCTAATTGCCAAACGTAATATTGATATGAAAACTTTAGTGTTGGAAATCCCACAGTCCGTTTTATAATACATCTGTAAATACTCATAAAATATATAACTTTTATAATATATAGGTATGTTTGGTGAAATAACATTGGTCTATCCAGTTTAATACCACTATTTAAAAAATTAAATTTAATAGCGTATAAATTTGCACAATTAATGGCGCTAACACAATTGCCCACACACTTTATTTCTGGAATTGATGTTCCACATAATAAATTATGATAAAATAAGCTAGTACAAAATATTCACAACGTAACTAAAATAAATAGAATCTAGACTACTAGGTAGTAGGTACTACGCTATCCGATAAAACAGGGATTAGAAAACCAGCGAAAAAAAATTAGGTACCTAAAATAAAGTAAAGGTACCTACTTACTTAGTTAGTTCCTAGCGGGTTTTTTTTTCGATCCTGAACTCTACCTTGAGCGCAGCTCGCAATTCAATGTTAATTTGTGTCTAAATGTTCCAGATTCAGATTTCAGTATAACGCAAGAATATATTCAAGAATTAGGTAGGTAGGTATATTGAAAGGCCTTAATAATTATGATAATTTTACCATTTGGAAAACCGCATTCCTTTGTAAGGTTGCATAGAATATGACCAGACTCCAAATTGTTTAATGTTCTTCCAATCTAAAGATAAAACTCTCATAAATAAGATAATGGATAAAAATCAGTTCAAGGGCTGTATGTAGTAGGGCTTTCGAAACGTTATTTATTTTTGAACACTTCATCCCGAACAAAACAAAACAATAAACTTCTTATGATCAGAAAATAAAAACGCTACAAATGCCTTTCTTTACGAGCAATGAATTTTTGAGATTTGGTAAATCCAGGTTAGGTTAGGCTGCCAACGCTGGAAGACGGACAGGGAAAAAATATTATTTAGAAGTAGATTTTATTTAGAGCATTTTAGAATTTAGAACAACGGTCGGGCATCACACTGAACGCGCTGGTACCTAGGTACATGTGTAAACGATTTGTAAAACCTACAAGAAACCGTATCATGATGAATGGATGGTACCTATATCATTAAGCAATAATTGAATAGGATATAATAGATAAGTACATATACACACATAGGTTAGGAGTTGTCCAGCTTTAAGGGTTTAACCAGAAGGAGGGATCTCCTGGTTCTTTCAAATTACTACGGCGTTTTACTGGCTGGTTAATGGTGGGGATGGGTAGTACGTTTGTACTGCACAAGGACTCTGAGTGCCTTTAGCAATTAGTGTGGTTACACTTGACGCTAGATATCCCGATAATTATCTTTTTGATTTATTTCTATCGGCTGTATTTGAGCAATGATAATATCAAGGATCTTGCTTCCCCTCCAAATACATACATACAATCAAGCTGTTGTTTAGAGTACCGAGTAGGTAGGTACGACAATAGTGCAACGCGGGGTGGGATTTGAACCGTCGACCTATCGGTTTTCAAATCCACGCTCCACTACCAACGCCCTACTTTACTGTTCTGAGGCCAACGCGCTATTCAGGCTAAATAAGATAGATATTATGACACATTTTATGAAACAGGAAAATATTGCATAATATACCTAGATACCTAATACTTCTTCGTATTTTACTTTTTACGTTATACTTAATTTATCATATTATTTGTCTACGGATCGAATATCTGATTCAATCCCAGGTTCAACTCCGGTCATTCATTAACGGAGCTAATCTATACTAATAAATAAAATTGAAGTGTCTGTCTGTAATATCGAAATAACTACCTCATATTGAGCTCATATGGTTATTTGAACGCTACCATAACCGAATCACACGTTTTTAAAATTTTTGTCTGTCTGTCTGTCTGTCTGTCTGTCTGTCTGTCTGTCTGTCTGTCTGTCTGTCTGTCTGTTTGAACGGGCTAATCTTCGGAACGGCTGAACCGATTTTGACGTGACCTTCACATACAAGTAGAGAATTAACCAGGGAGTAACATAGGCTACTTTTTAACCGACTTTCAAAAAAGGAGGAGTTGTGTTTTTCTACCTATGTACACCGATATCTCCGAGATTTCTGAACCGATTTGCGTAATTTTTTTTTAATCGATAGAGAAACATTGCGACCCTGTTCTATAAAAAATTTGGATTCCAACTCCTCAATCCTGATGCTGTATGGGACCTGATCCCCAAAACTAATGGGTTTTAGAAACTTTCGGTTATTTAAATTGATATTGGGGGTACCAATTAAAGACTTTATCGTTGAATGAACTCGAATAGGTACATATCCAACTCCTCAACCCTGATGCTGTAAGGAATTGTTTTCCGAAATCGTGGGGATCCCACGGGATTTTTCCGTTTTGGGGACGGGTTTCTACAGATAAGCTACTTTTTGTTCTGGAAAATCAAAAGTTCCCACGAGATTTTTAAAAACCTAAATCCACACGGGCGAAGCCGTGGGCATCATCTAGTAAGTAGTAAAGTTTATCGCTTAGTTAAATAATTACTGAGTTTGAAAAATAATTTTATCTACTAACCTCACTATCAACAAAACTAGCCAAGAACGTATTTAATTGATTTTAATTAATGATGTTAGATTTTTTTTTGTACTCCAAAACCTCCGTACGTGCCTTCAAGATTAGTTCACCGAGAAGTGCCCTATAGGTTTTAATGAAAGTCCAGTAAAACTCTTAAAGATCTGCAACTTTGTGTTCAGCTAGGTATAAGAAACTTTTAACTGAATCGCCTTTGTCGTAAGCGTCGAGGCGTCAATGTTGAATGCGACAGCGATCCATTGGCGCCTCATTCAACGCAGTGGGTTGCGCTGGGTTTTAGTGGGTATTCCGGTCATCTTGGCCGGCGAGTCCCACACTCCCTTCTGGAAGCGGCGCAGTCCGCCGTACTGCCACAGAGTACAGAGCGGAAGCTTCTACAAGCGGCCCGCTGTAGGTACACTCACACATATGCGCACGTTTGTCAGCCAACTGTACCGGTTGGTGGACCGAGCGGGCGTCCGTGAACCGTTGGTGAGTGTGTTTGTGTGAGTGTACCTACAGCGGGCCGCTTGTGGAAGCTTCCTCTCTGTAGATTTTCTACTCGTGTGGTACTGCTTCCGGAAGGGGTGCGTAAATGCATTTCCCAGCGAAAAAAAAAAGGTATAAGAAACTTGAAAATTGGATTTTTTACAGCAGTGTTAGGCCATATTATATACCTAACACTGCTAACCCAAGATAACCCAAAGACTATGAAAACTGGCGCATATTCAATGATCATGAATTTATTGAAGACGTGTGTTTAATTTCTTTAAATCCGTCGTAATATAGGTAAACTTGATTGTTTTGTTAGTGTGCCTGAAAATCTAACAGGGTAACATGTTTTTAACTAATTATGTGATTTGAAAATAAATAAATAAATAAAAAACTAATTGAATACAACAAAATTGGAGGACGGCCCAAGATAGTCACGATTAGCGCCACTAAAAGTATTATTTCTTCAAACTCATTTACACTTTTCTACTATAAGTTCTAACTCTATTTAGGTACTACCGCTGATCAAACAGGCCAGACTTTCCTAACTTGCCAAGTCAATCTTACATCTCAACATTATAATTAACTAGCTTCTGCCCGTCGCGCCGGCGTGAATTTCGGTTTTTCACAAATCCTGAGGGAATCGTGGATTTCTGGTTCCCGCACCCGCTCCCTTTTCCAATTTTTATACCTACATACTTTCAAGGAAGTTTGCTATTGTAATCTACCTGTAAAGCTGTAGATGTAGATTTGGGTTTTTTTCAAAATCCCGCGGGATATTTCCAGGATAAAAGCCTAGCCTATGTGTTAAGTCAGGGCATAATCTATCTCCGTTCAAAATTTCAGCCAAATCGGTTCAGTAGTTGCGGCGTTATAGAGTAACAAACATAAACACATACACACATACAAACACACAAACTTTCGCCTTTATAATATTTCAAATTCAAATTTCAAATTCAAAACTCATTTTTTCAAAGTAGGTATACAACTTGTACACTTTTTGAACGTAGGTACATGAAAGTGATGTAATGGTGATAATTACTACGGAAACTTAAAACTAAAACTACGAGGGTTCCAAACGCGCCCTGGTCTGAGAAGAGCCCACAACAAACTCAGCCGGGTTATTTTTTTTTTTATTATCACCATCTCACAATATGTCTAATTTGTAAATGATTTGAACTATTGGCTTTTAGAGCAATCTATGTCTATGTCTATTATTGTGATAAGTCTCTTTTGCACATAATATTTATACTATCTGTCGAATTAATGGTTGACTTGTTCCAACGTCCCATTTCTGAGCTAACAATGAAATCGTAAGAAGGTAGGTATGCTACGAATGCATACTTCACTTAAACATTAGTGACCCAAATGCACAAGAAAGTGCTCTACATCTATACTAATAAATAAAATTGAAGTGTCTGTCTGTAATATTGAAATAACTACCTCATATTAAGCTCATATGGTTATTTGAACGCTACCATAACCGAATCACACGTTTTTAAAATTTTTGTCTGTCTGTCTGTCTGTCTGTCTGTCTGTCTGTCTGTCTGTCTGTCTGTTTGAACGGGCTAATCTTCGGAACGGCTGAACCGATTTTGACGGGACTTTCACATACAAGTAGAGAATTAACCAGGGAGTAACATAGGCTACTTTTTTAACCGACTTTCAAAAAAGGAGGAGTTGTGTTTTTCTACCTATGTACACCGATATCTCCGAAATTTCTGAACCGATTTGCGTAATTTTTTTTTAATCGATAGAGAAACATTGCGACCCTGTTCTATAAAAAAATTGGATTCCAACTCCTCAATCCTGATGCTGTAGGGGACCTGGATCCCCAAAACTAATGGGTTTTAGAAACTTTCGGTTATTTAAATTGATATTGGGGGTACCAATTAAAGACTATCGTTGAATGAACTCGAGTAGGTACATATCCAACTCCTCAACCCTGATGCTGTAAGGAATTGTTTTTCGAAATCGTGGGGATCCCACGGGATTATTTCCGTTTTGGGGACGGGTTCTACAGATAAGCTACTTTTTGTTCTGGAAAATCAAAAGTTCCCACGGGATTTTTAAAAACCTAAATCCACACGGGCGAAGCCGTGGGCATCATCTAGTATTGAATATGATTGTAGTCCCAGAGACCACCGTGCAGATTTATAATAAAAGGTTTCTTTGCCAAAATTTTTACTGAAAGTAATTCAAGTCTTAAATAGTCGAACATTATTGCTTTTTTGCTTTTATTGCTTTTTTATAATATACATGCAATACGAACATATCATTTTGAAGTACGTCCATAATGAGGATTGTGTATTTGACACGCTAAAATATGTATGTCAGTGTTTAGTACAGTAGATAAGGTTTTAAACACTAGTAATATTACGAAAAACGAAACCTTTGCAATGTACAATGTACTTGTACAGTGTTATGTTTTTACAATCTATATTACCAATGTTACCAAAATTGACTTCTTTAATTTAGGCAACGAAGTTAGCTGCTTCCTCCAAACTAAGTTACCTACTTGGTTGTAAATAGTGACAAATTGTTTATATCAGTCTAGTCGTTATACCTATGTGTAATTTTTTACGTGTAATTAATGATATTATTATCATGTTCTCGTAGTTTCTTAGAAGTAAAAAAAAATTTTTAACTAAGTAAAAGTATTTTTAATGTTTAAGGTATTTAATTAAACCTTTAAAATAACATAAGTGATTTTCTCCACCAACTCTCAGAGTATCGTAATCTGACAGATCATTAATTTCGCGTGAAAGCTTTGCATTGAAACTTTATTTTATTAACTAGATGATGCCCACGGCTTCGCCCGTGTGGATTTAGGTTTTTAAAAATCCCGTGGGAACTTTTGATTTTCCAGAACAAAAAGTAGCTTATCTGTAGAAACCTGTCCCCAAAACGGAAAAATCCTGTGGGATCCCCACGATTTCGGAATGCAATTCCTTACAGCATCAGGGTTGAGGAGTTGGATATGTACCTACTCGAGTAAATTCAACGATAAAGTCTTTAATTGGTACCCCCAATATCAATTTAAATAACCGAAAGTTTCTAAAACTTGGGGATTAGGTCCCCTACAGCATCAGGATTGAGGAGTTGGAATCCAATTTTTTTACAGAACAGGGTCGCATTGTTTCTCTATCGATTAAAAAAAAAATGACGCAAATCGGTTCAGAAATCCCGGAGATATCGGTGTACATAGGTAGAAAAACACAACTCCTCCTTTTTTGAAAGTCGGTTAAAAAAGTAGCCTAAGTTACTCCCTGGTTAATTCTCTATTTGTTTGTGAAGGTCCCGTCAAAATCGGTTCAGCCGTTCCGAAGATTAGCCCGTTCAAACAGACAGACAGACAGACAGACAGACAGACAGACAGACAGACAGACAGACAAAAATTTTAAAAACGTGTGATTCGGTTATGGTAGCGTTCAAATAACCATATGAGCTTAATATGAGGTAGTTATTTCGATATTACAGACAGACACTTCAATTTTATTTATTAGTATAGATTACCCACCTTTTGCCGATGGTGCCATGGACTTAATCTTTTAATTTAAGTACAAATAATAAGAGACGCATTGTATTGTAAAAATCCTGCTGCATCATTTTCACTTATTAATTACTAGCGGTCCGCCCCGGCTTCGCCCGTGGTACATAAGTACTTATATAGCCTATAGCACTCAAGGATCACGTACATATCCAAGGGTGAAAGGATTTTTGAAATCCGTCCAGTAGTTCCTGAGATTAGCGCGTTCAAACAAACAAACTCTTCCGCTTTATTATATTAGGTATAGAAGTATAGATGAACCATCGGTCACTAGAGGTGGGCCGCAGTGTAGGCCGTAGCGCACTTGCAGATCGCTTAAGGTCTGTAAGTACGCTAGTGGATAGAGCTTAATATGTGGCGCACTTTATTAGAGTTCCGTACCCAAAGCGTAAAAACGGAGCCATATTGAATATGAAAACAAAAAAATTTGGTGTAGAACGTTGACCCAAAATCAAATATTGAATTAGAAATTGAATTAAATTATTTTCCATACATGAAAAAGGAGCCGGAAAATTTGTTTTTTTGACCCTAGCTTGTGGGGTATCATTGTTTAGGGCTCATTGAGTAGAGTACGAATATATATATTTTTTAATTTTTTGCTTAAAAAATAAGGAAATGGGGGGCCATCAAAGTTGTCAGTTTTAGACCATTTTTGTAATCTCAAAAACTAAACCAGTTAGGAATATGAAATTTCGGTATATTATGTACTATATACTGTGTTTAAGCAACAAACACTGAAAACAACGATTCATGAAGAAGTTTGTAAATAATTGTGACCAAAACAAACGCACATTTTTTGGCTTTTTCTTTCATCGGTTTGTTGCGATGTCTAGCTCGGAAATTAAATATTTCTTATACACCCAAAATATTATGTTTTTAATCATTATGTACGGAACCCTAAAAGAGCGAGGCCCGACTCGCACTTGGCTGATTTTTTAAATTCACTTTTCATTATGGCAAACTGCTATGAATCTTTTGTGAGGCGACATTTTGTATTAACTATGACGTAATACTTACTGAATAGCTACCTATTGATTTTTTTTATATTAATAGAGATGGGTGTTATTTATTATCGAGGTAGGTATGTAGGTACCCACCAACTTTTAATATAAATATTTTGTTAAAAGTTTGAAAATATGTTTCGTAAATGCTGCATATAAGTAAGTAGGCAGTTGTCTGATTAAAATATTTGCCGGCTACGTAACGAATGGATAAACACACCTGCACCATGTCAAGGCGAAAAAATTTGAATAGGCATAATAATAACAGATTATAGTAAAATTTAAGGGACAGATATAAGAAGATTATTATAATTTAAAAACAAATTATACTTAATATTATAAGTACATAAGACGTGATAGGATAGAGTAGTTGTTATAGTAGAAGAGTAGTTGCTAGTGCGCTCGTGATCGGTAGATCACAATTTTGTAAGTTTTCATTGGCTAGGTCCTATATTGAAAAGCTAGACGCCCTCGCTTCATCCGCGAATGTTGAGGTTTCTTAAACATCCCGTGGGAAATCTTTGATTTCCTGGGATAAAATATAGCCTTTATTCGTCTCCGGGATACAAGCTGTCTCTATGATCTCCCACCAACTATTACTCCTATACACATGAATACTGAATAGGCGTTAGTAATCTTTTAGTCGTACTAAAGGTATAATGAGAATGCTAAAAAGCTCCATCGATCAAGATAACTACGGTATCACTAAATCAACATAGAGCGTTCTTTGATAGCACAACCTTCGCATGTAAGGCCAAAGTGGCTTCACAAGTTCACTGTGCTTATACTTAGTCATGCTAATTCTAGAGAGGGTTACCCTAGTCTGTAGTCAAGTTTTGAAAAGTAGGACACGGCTTAAAATTGTACAATTTGTAAGTTAGGTTTTAAAATATGAAAAAAAAAATCCAAATGAAATCTATTCTAAAAAAGATGATCTAAACAAGGCAAAAAGAAGACTCCCTTGTGCGAACATTCAATATTTAGAATTGGATTTGTAAAATCCTGATAGCTGCATAACGTACCTACCTACTTAGCTCTATGTAGATAGGTACATAATATGTACCTATCTACATAGAGCTAAGTTTATATTAAATCTTCTGTCGTGAAATTCCACTTCATAGCGTCACAAAGGACACTGATCTACCTAGGTACCTTCTTCAAGGTGTGATCCTAATCTGTAAATCAAAAGCGTCCCATTTTATGCAAAAGGTCATCGCCGAAATGGAAACTAAATTGCTTATACTGCGTCCTAGTCAGTTTTCCGTCCGAGGTCCACCGTCCAAGGGTACCTACCTAGGACATTACCTTCAAATTCGACGAAGTTATTTTTTTATTTTCTTCTTGGCGATGTTATTAAATCATAATAATTATACTATTGTTCCATGCGATGCCTACCTACCTTATCAATGAATAAGATAAATAATGTTTATTAATTTAGGAAAGTGTTTGTTTTACGTAGGTACCTACCTACCTAAGTACCAACGTGGTACCACTACCAACTTACCTACTACCTACTAGTTTTAACTATTTGTATAACGCAATAATTTTGCGAAGATTTTAATATTTTTAATATATTTTCAAGTTAATTAGAGAGATTAGAGGTACCTAATTAAACAATAGTAGGTAGGTACTATAGGTACCTACCACCTAACCTACTATTGTGAGAATTCTCGGCTACGCCAAAAAAAGTTAGGTAAATAGATACCTAAGTATCAGAATGAGATCACCTAATATTAGTAGTTCAGAAATTACAGCCATGACAACCCTCAGTATTCCATACAAGCGGATGCCCGCGACTTCATTCGCGTGGATATTGGTTTTTAAAAATCCCGTGAGAACTCTTTGTTTTTCTTCAACTCCTTTGAGCTCATACCTTGCTAAAAACTTTTTAAAATTCACTGGCGGATGTTTAGGTACATCAAAATGTAAAGATCCGCCAGTGAAAGTCCCATCAAAATCGACCCAGCATTTCAGGGATTAGCCGGTAAATTTTAAAGTATCTCCTTTATAACAAAAAAAGAATTAATGAAATCCGATCGATCACGCGTTAATGAATTACAACTAAGTACACATTTTAACTTTCATCCCAAGGGAACCGTGCTGAATTTCGGGATAAAAAGTATCCTTTATGTTAGTCCGTAGTATGAACTTAAATCATGCCAAATTTCATTTTAATCCACTTAGTAGTTTTTGCATGATGCGCGCACAAACATACAGACAAACAGACAAAAATTTAAAAAATATTTTTTACGTTCTGTTATAAATCTCTAACATCCCCCAGTTATTATTTTGTAAAAATCTTTAATGTACAGATACGGCAAGTCTACGATTTTATTATATGTAGATAGGTATAGAAGATAGATAGAAGATTTAACTTGGAACCCGGATTGTACAGGTAGGTACCTACCTTTGAACTTGTGAAATTATTATCTTAAGCTGACGTGCGTTGTATGTGTATATTTGTTCCAGCTAATCTCCGAAAGGCTGGATCGATTTTGATGGGACTTTAACTGGCAGATATTCACATTCTGATGCGCCACTTTTAACAGTTTTTAGCAAGGTATGGTAGGTATGACTTATGAGCTCATACGAGCTTAGGAAACAACGCTGGTATCCGCTTGTAACTAATAAGTCATGTTACAATATGACGTATCTATTAATTGTATTATTATGATAGATACAGTGTACACAATTGTTTTCAGTTAAATATATTCTTATTTAAATTCTAAGACAAGAGGTTTAACATACAAGAGCAAAATACTAATTGTACTTATATTAATAATGTAGAACAGGATGCTGGTTTCAGTGGGTGGACGGACCTTAAATATACAAAATAACATCTACCTTCAACATCTGAACATTACGTGTGCAAAATACCATTGTACTTACATATTCAACATGTTAGCTTTTGTTTCTAAGAGCTGGAAGTCACAGTCAAAGAAAGTCGTCAGAAAATTTTCGAAACTATATCTCTACGTCTTATTGGAAAATTTTAGTCCACGTGCATTTTAAAATAATCATCTGCCCATAGTTATTTTTTAAAAAACACTGGCAGGTTTATTTCATTCAGAAAGTATAATAATTCGTTACGTTCACTCCGCGCGTGTATTTGTTTGAATTTGAAACTTCAAGGCGTGAGTTCGTTATGGACGTCGCAATGAAACTGCGGCTGGCGTTAGCAACCGTCCGATTTAATATCGCGGTAAAATATTATGTACACAATATTATGTTTATATCGCTTTGTATCATTCAAAAGGTGTGCATGCGATAATAATCAATTTCGTCTGCCTGATTCATGCATTTTCTCGCGATCGCAGAATTTTTAACAATCATTTTTACCAGAAGCAACCCACTCCAGTTGGCTTATCAGTTCCTATCGTATCCATTCAATATCGTAATTCGTACTTAATGGAAGATTTTACGTTACCTATAAACGAAGATATTCATGGCATGCGTTGCTTCGTAAGGATGTAACTAAATGGTTAGGTTATTTTGATAAAATTTACCCAGGCATGGTCCGTTTTGGTGGTAGACTTCATGACACGTATTATCGTGACGTGACAATGAGTATTTTCCTAAGGCCTTCCAGCTAAACCCAAGTATTCCGGGACAGTGCGAAAGAAACTGTAGGGGAGAACGCTGAACGGCTTAAACTTTAATAAACTTACTAGCCTAAATAAAACAGACAATTACTAATTAGTGACAACCCTTAACTACATAACTAACGAACCATGAAATCAATCTAATTGGCACAAAACATCATTTACCAAATAATGCCAAATCACTACTTTACTTACATTACTATAGGCCTCAATAATAATTAAATTACTGTAAGTAATTGCTTTTGTGAGAATAAACTGCTAATTTGAAATGAAGTTTTATTGGTGTGTACTTATTCAGGATCACAAAAAAGGCAGTGCAAACCAACCATCACATAAAATAATTATTCCTACTCCATGTTCCTTGTACTGAGAGAGCTCGCTCTCGAGAAATGGTCGTCGTCGTCGTCGTCGTTGTCAACCGATTGACGTCCACTGCTGGACATAGGTCTCTTGAAGGGACTTCCACATGCCACGGTCTTGTGCCGCTTGTATCCAGCGGCTCCCTGCGACTCGTTTGATGTCGTCGGTCCACCTAGTGGGGGGTCTACCAACACTGCGCTTCCCGGTGCGAGGTCGCCACTCCAGCACCTTGGGACCCCAACGTCCATCGGTTCTCCGAACTATGTGCCCCGCCCATTGCCACTTCAGTTTCGCAACCCGTTGAGCTATGTCGGTGACTTTGGTTCTTCTACGGATCTCCTCATTTCTGATTTGATCGCGTAGAGAAACTCCGAGCATAGCTCTCTCCATCGCTCTCTGAGCGACTCTGAGCTTTGACTCCTCGAGAAATGGTGCTGGAGAAGAATTCTATGTTTTTGAATGAATTTCGGACCAACAAGTCCATTCTCGAAAATTTCGGCATCAAGCAGTACCGTTCTCATCCACCGTACCGGCTTGCATTCTTATTTCTCACTTTCTTTGGTCATCTGTATGTGACAATATCTCCATTGAATACCATTGAACGTCTTGTAGTTGACGGAAGATGCTTTTACGTCATAGCACGCGGCAGATTGCCTAAAATCAAGAGATTGACAGGCCAAGTGTTATTTAGTTGCGAATTGCGATAGAGATCCCCTGCAATGAGAGGTCATTAAATGAGTGCACAAGGAGGCAGATCTCAGAAAGAAGACGTGGAGACGGCGACCCAAGTATGTAACAAAACTAAAGTGTCGATCACGATCTATCGCTCCGGCAAGAGCCTGCCTCCTACGATTGTAAATAAAACCCACCCGAGAATTGTAAACTATATAGGGCTCATTCGGATTTAGGTCAGTTTATTCCATAAAGCTGTGATAGCCTAGTGGTTAGGACGACCGACTTCTAATCGGAGGTCGTGGGTTCAATCCCGGGGCACGCATCTCTAACTTTTCAGAGTTATGTGCGTTTTAAGTATTTAAATATCACTTGCTTTAACGGTGAAGGAAAACATCGTGAGGAAACCTGCATGCCTGAGAGTTCTCCATAACGTTCTCAAAGGTGTGTGAAGTCTGCCAATCCGCTTGGCCAGCGTAGTAGACTATGGCCAAAACCCTTCTCACTCTGAGAGGAGACCCGTGCTCTGTAGTGAGCCGGTAATGGGTTGATCCATAATGACAAAGGGAACTAAGCCACACTATGGTTGTTTCTAGTTGGGATGAATATTCGTAAATTAATTTATTTCTACTACTAGGTAAGTATAATTTTGCGCAAAGTTTAATTTTGAATAAATTATATGAATTTTGAATCTTGAATCTTACAAATAAATAGGTCAACCTGTATTTTCTGCATGTGCCTACAGTATTTATTTTACCGAAGATCTTAGCATATTGCCATGTTTTATTAACCTATATTTTCTACTTACGAATTACGATTGACTTATTTAATGTTTTATTTTCGGAATTGTTAATTTGATAAACATCCAAATCGAACCTGATCAATTTTCGGAATTATTACTTTGTTATACATTCAAATTGAACCTGATCAGATGTTGATTGTCCCCAATGAAACGGCTGCATTGTGTGACACACTTTTTCAGACCTTTTGCACTTTAACCCGTCCATGCACTCTGCGTCTGCAACGTAAGTCTGCACCATTTCAATAGTGCCATTTAGAAATTTCTCAAAAGAATCTCATGAATGCTGACGTGTCGCTGAGTGAATAGGTTAATTTATAAAAGGGCTTGTACCTATCATGAGGTTCGTTTTGCAAATTCATAAAAAGCAATAAAAAAAACAAGTACCTACTTACTTAGCTGATCTTAGCGTGGATTTAGGGTTTTCTTTAAATCACGTAGGAAACAGGTAGTATACCTAATTATTATTATGTAAACTTATTTCGTAGCTGGTTACGATAAAAATAACTAGTGGATCAAAGGTGAGTTTTGAGTTAAAAAATTGTGGTGATATTATACGACCTCCCTGGCGCAGTGGTGAGCGCTGTGGTTTTATAAGTGGGAGGTCACGCGTTCGATTCCCGGCAGCGGTAATTGTTGGAATTCATAGTTTCTAAATTGTTCATGGTCAGGTATGGTGGGAGGTTTCGGCCCTGGCTAGTTATCACCCTACCGGCAAAGCGCCAAGCGATTTAGCGTTCCGGTACGATGCCACACCTTCCAGGTGCCAGGTTAGCCCGCTTCCATCTTAGACTGCATCGTCACATTGTAGAATAATAAAAAAAAAAGATCCTGTGTCCATCTCCAAAATGAAGTTCTCCTTTAGTCAAGATCCGTTCTACATATGTATGCGCCGTAACAAACAAACAAGCCTGAAGCCACAAGTGTAAATTGAAAATTTAAAAAACCCCCGACATTCGCCATTTAGTGGCGGCGGCCATCTTGAATTTGCAATAGTGCTATTCTACTAGTCAAGCCCTTTCATTTGATACCCATATCAAGGGAGTTGTGAAAAAATATATCATCCGCCATTTTGTAGCGGCGGCCATCTTGGACCGATTTTCATCAAACATAGCTAAGAACACTCTCGACTAATTCACCTTTCAAACAAAAAAAACCGCATTCAAATCGGTCCACCCGTTTGAGCGCCACAGGGGAACAGACAGACAGACACACACACACACACACACACACACACACACACACACACACACACACACACAGAGACACGTCAAACTTATAACACCCCGTCGTTTTTGCGTCGGGGGTTAAAAACAAACAAAGGGTAACACACACACTTTCGCATTAATAAATAACATAATAAGTAGGTAGGTAGGTAATATCATAGATACTTAATGATTTTATTGATGCTTAACTTCCGGTCTCTAAATCAAACGATTCTAGGTGACGGTCGATGTTATTGTAGGTACTTACTAATTGTACTATGTAATATATTGTTCTAATTAATTATTTGTCGTAATAACCATATAAAATAGTATTACCAATGCTAACAATAAGCAAACCTCAAGCAGATGTTGTTCATTATTACATAGAATGCATGAACGCAATAGTTTCCATGAACGGATCCGAGGTCAAATATAGATCTAAAAGCCATTTGTCACACTAACGTCCCATCTTTTATGAATTTATTTCTTTTGTCATGTAAATGTTAACCTGGTCATTTATTCATTTATTTTGGTAAGACAAGTCCGAGGTTTTGGCTACGATGCGATGATAATGTATGAATGACTCTACTGATGCTTTACAAGTGTATACCTAATAAAAATTTAAAACCCACCATTGCCCCACATTTTGACCGAAAAATACTGCTTTGCTACATATTTGCTTAATACAAAAAAAAACGTATTTTTTTTGTATTAAGCATGTATGGTAAGCATTTGTATGGTAGCAGATGTACACACAACCTCTTGCCCCTAACTTATAGGTATAAGGGCCAGGATCCATCACCACTGTTGTGCCAGGATACGGGCGGCGCGGCGGCGCGGTGCGTTAAAATTCCGATGTAAATGCGATGCCACACGTGACACAGACAGCACAGTGCGGCCGGCGGCGCGGCGTCGCTACGGAGTGATTTTTCAAACTTTATTTGACAGCGCTAATTTTTTCAGTGACCAAAGCTCTGGCAGTTTTATGTACGTCACAATTGCTACATATTCTACGCGGACTCATTTTACACTTTCATTTTCAAATAACACGTGCAAAAAGATGGCACTATCGATATCGATAGGCCAATAGCAGAATGAGAATACATCTTTTACAGTCCACATTTTATAAAGAAACTTCTATTTCACCAATGCAGAGGGCATTTCGCCGCACCAACGCGACGCCACACCGCACCGCGCCGCTGCGCCGTGATATCCCATTCGATGTATCCCGACCCTTACATTTCTGTTCCGTCGGAGAAAAATGAAAAATAAAATAAATGCAATTCTAAACATGGCTCATAATGCCAAAACATCTTCCACGTTAGCGCATCTCGCGTTCATAAGTGACTGCATCATCATTTATCATTCGGTGAGATCACAGTTCATATCTACCTAATCTTCTCAATGGAGAAAATTCTTTGGGTGCCTAACGATTCTTACTAGCGATTCGTTACTAATTAAATGTCGTTTTTAACGTTTTTATCGATTCGCGAAAGTGTGAACATGCCTGTAGGAGCCACTTAGAAATAATAAAATCAGCCAAGTGCGAGTCGGGCCTCGCTCTTTCAGGGTTCCGTACATAATTATGAACAATATAATATTTTGGGTCTAAGAAATATTTAATTTCCGAGCTAGACATCGCAACAAACCGTGAAAGAAAAACCCAAAAAAATGTTCGTTTATTTTGGTCACAGCTTATAAACTATTTAATAAATCGTTGTTTTCAATATTTGTTGTTTAAATAGAGCATATAGTACATAATATACTGAAATATCATTTTCCCAACTAGTTTAGTTTTTGAGATAGCCCCCGTCACAAAAATGGTCTAAAACTGACAACTTTGATGGCCCTTATTTGATTCCCTTATTTTTTGAGATAAAAATTAAAAAAATATATATTTGTACTCTACTTAATGAGCTCTAAACAATGATACCCCACAAGCTAGGGTAAAGAAAAAATTTTTTTTTCCGGCTCCTTTTTCATGTATGGGAGCCCCCCTGAAAAATAATTTAATTCAATTTCTAATTCAATATTTGATTTTGGGTTAACGTTTTACACTAAATACCAAAATTTCAGGTTTGTAACTCATTTCGTCTGCGAGCTAGAGACCTGTGACCGGCGGACAGACGGACAGACAGACAGACAGACAGACAGACAGCCGAGTGACATTAATAGGGCTCCGTTTTTTACCCTTCGGGTACGGAACCCTAAAAACGATTCATCTTGAACCAAGAAAACACCATTGTGTTCAAACGGGGCGTTATGCCATGACGTCAGCGAATACTCAGCTACCAAATACCAATTATTTATTAATAGAGCTGATGATGAATGCATTTCACGCTCATTGAAAATCTACATTCCAAGAAAAGCTCAATCACAGTCGTATTTTGGAATGCTTTTAATGAACATAGGTAGGGGAAAACGGGGTATTGGGAGTCAGGTCTATAATTCCAGCGGCGGCCATCTTGGATCGGTTTTCACCAAACATAGCTAACAACACTCTCGACTAATTCACCTTTCAAACAAAAAAAACCGCATTCAAATCGGTCCACCCGTTTGAGCGCCACAGGGGAACAGACAGACACACACACACACACACACACACACACACACACACACACACACACACACACACACACACACACACACACACACACACACACACACACACAGACACGTCAAACTTATAACACCCCGTCGTTTTTGCGTCGGGGGTTAAAAATGAAAAAAAGGGGGCGAGGCCCTCCGGAGCGCGAGGCCGTGGGCCTGGGCCCACGTCACCCACGCCTTCCGCCGCCTCTGAGGAGCACATATGTTGTGGGCTGTGGGCACACGCAGACTGCACTAGACGAAACTCACCAAAGGCATGTATGTGTCCGATAATTGCTGACTCCCATTATCCTTATGCTGCAATTGTGCAGAATGGTGGACAATGGTGATCAAAGCCATTTTTATAAGTCTTATATTTGCCGAATTACTTATCCAAATAAGTACATATACTTACTTATTAAAACTAGTTGTGATTGATAGCTAACGAATGTTATTAAGTAGTCTAGCAAAAAATTTATTAAAGTAAAGTTTTAGTAAGAAACTTGCATTTTATTTCAATTCTTGCTTAGGTGACTCCCAATACCCCCTTTTCTCCAACACGTGGCATTACTACTAGGTGTGGCAAGTGGCAACCTACTTAAATTGGTAGGTAAACTACCTACTGGTTTTTGACGCAAAAGCCATGAGAGAACCTTCGACAAACCCGTTGATGGTTCCGGCGTGACAAATTATAAGTCGCGATCCTTTTCCTACAGGAACTTTGGAAGTAGATGCTGCTGTGTCATCGTTCCAAGAACGGCCTACAGTATGGTTAGCATTAAGCCATGTTTCATCCAAGAACACAACATTTTGCCAATTTTTGATTTCTTTCACTTGCCGTAAAAAAGTATACCTTGCCATCGCTATATCAAATCTTTCCATCAATATTTTGCGTTTGTTACATTTTTTGTATCGAAATCCAATGGTCTTCAAAATCTTCGTTAAAGAACTTTCCCCACCGAAGAATAATCCAGCTTCCTTCAGTGAATGCACCAACTTTTTTCTTGTTGGATACTCCTTCTGTAAATAGTAGCCGTAAACATGTCTTCGGATAGCATCGGCATCAAAGCTATCGATGCCTACGACTGGTTTTGCTCGTTTTCTCTTTTTTGGTGTGTGAAGTTTATTTTCTTCTGTGCCAGTCTCGCCATATTTTTTTTTAGTTATCCGTCTAACAGTTCGTTGTCCAATATTAAGCGCATCAGCTACGCGTTCAACCACTGACGTTATAGGTAAAATTGGCCCTCCATTTTGAGCTTCACGATCGAAATAGTTACGAAGGCGTATTACGAACTCACGTGTCTGACTATTTAGAACAGTTCTCTGCGTACGTTCGGTCATATCGACGAAATCCACAACAAAGGGCTTGAACAGAGTCCAAATTAACGAGCAAGGGTCAACAGTAATGCAGTATCAATATTTGAAATCCAAAGCCAGGTCAAAACTATATCACAATCGCATTGCACTGACAGTTTATACTTTTCGAAGCAACGTCAATTCGAAACTGCTTTGTTTTGCATTGAGCATTGACGCGAGTTTGCCGGAGGTAGTAGTTGTGCTAGCCAGCGATCCTATGTGACGATCGTATTAGATTCCATTTTTAAAAATTTATTGATATTTTTTTGCGATTTCAGAGGTTTGTCCACATAGTGAAAATTGTTCATATTCACAAGTACATTCACCCCTTAAATGGTGCAAACTGATTTTTCTACACTTGTATACATTTAAGAAATCAATTTAATAAATAAATTTTGAGTCCTAAACCTAAAACTACATTCGATAAAATTTATGAATCTCTGCACATCACTATCGTCAATAAAGTAATACAATTATTTCTAATTGTATAATCCTAATAATAATCCCATATTTTAAGTAAATATTATTAAATGAAGTCTAACTATAATAGTTTCCAAAATAGTATGTGCCTTACTACCTAAAAAAAACTACAAAATGTTCTTTACACCCATTAAAAAACAGCTAACATTATTAACTTAGGCAGTAAATGTAACCTAGCGTAAAAAAGTTGTGTAATATTATGTAGTAAATGATAACAGCAATGTTTAATTGTGTTGTAAATCACAAAGTTTGCATTTTAAATTGTATAACTTTCATAATAAAAAGGGTTAAGCGGGGTGGGGGGTACCCCATCCCGTTCTGATGGATTATTCCCATAATCTCCATCTCAATGGAGATTATGGGAATAACCAAAAAGCTTTTTAAAAAGTAAGAGATAGATAATTGAAGAGTTATTGTTAATAGTTTTTATTATCTATACTAAGATAATAAAGCGGAAGTGTTTGTTTGTTTGAACGCGCTAATATGTGAAAGTACCTGTGGGATTTGAAAAATTATTTTTGCATTTGGTAGTCCAATTTTCGGAGAAGGTTATAGGCTATTTATTATTCCTAAAATCTTCCTTCTTTATTTCTAAAATCTAAAGGGGTAAAATGGGGGTAGAAAGTTTGCATGAAAGTCCTATGTTTTTAAAGTTACAGACCCGAAAATCGGCATTAAGATTATTAGTTTTAAATAATAAAAACCTGTATATTTTATTCTAAAAAATCTTCCCTTAAGGGTAGTAAAATAGGGGGTGAAAGTTTTAATTATATTATTGCTATTATCACCTTGAAATTTGGAATGTAGGTTCATTCTAGGGCTTAAATATCAACGTAGAAAAGATTTCACGAAAATCTCTTCCCCTCTAAGGGGTAAAATGGGGTAGGAAGTTTATATGAATGTTTTCGTTAGGTTTTTGAAGCTACAGATATGAGAAGTATAAGTAATAAAAGGACAAACAAGAAAGTTTTAAGCAATTTTTGGGTTATTCATCTTCAGAATTATTTTCTTTTTCAGTATTATTTTCATCTTCTTTATCTTCTTCATCAGTTTCATTTAATGTATCACAAACATTAGAGCTCCATGGAAGCTTTCTATATTCTTCATGAAATCTCTTAGGCAGTGTGACCATTTGTGGCAGATTTCTGCCATTTGGCTCCGAAATAACTCTGGCAGAATAAACTGACGATTTAAGAAAGTGGCAGATTGTGGCAGATTTCAAGGAAATGTGCCACAATCTGCCACTTTCTTAAATCGTCAGTTTATTCTGCCAGAGTTATTTCGGAGCCAAATGGCAGAAATCTGCCACAAATGGTCACACTGCTCTTAGGTATAGTTCCGTTGTCACAAAGACGTGTCAAATCCATGTATTTTTGTTTGTATATGTTTAATTTAGTTGTGGCTTAACTTCTCCCGCTTCCTGCTTTTTGTTTTCGCTTGACTTGTCCTTTGCTTTACTTTTTCCTTTGCCTTTTCCTTGTTCTTTTCATTTTCCATTAACGTTATATTTTGAGTTTCAGCTTCCTCTATGGCTAGCTCCATGGAATATTTGACAAATATTTAGTTTTCGTATTTCTTTTTAAATGTAGCAATTCTAATCTGTTTTAGTTTTATATTTTTCAATGTGTTTGGAGTGAAAGTATTGGCAATTAATTGATCAAAATTCAGAAAATCGGTGTAGTCGATAAGAAAGACTTTGTATGTCTTAGGTTTTTTCCGAGCGGTCTCAAAGTATGTCGGCCATTGCGACGGACTCCATACAATTAATTTTTGCACTTCTCTTGCAATCGTGGTGTGGACAGAGTCAACAGACATATACGTATGTATGACCAGGAAAAAGATATATAATTTATTTGTATTAATGCTATATTAATTGCCGACTTTAGAAAATAGTTAATAGTGGACAATACCGTTTTATTTTTATTTTGGCCGCTACAGGAGTCACAGTATAAAATAATGTTTTTTATGCCAATTCTATATTTCTCTTCTAAGTACTTTAAAAGACAAGAGGCAATATCATTGCTTCCACGTTTGCCGTCGCTCTCTTCCCAGCTATAGCAGTAAACTTCCTGTGTGCTGCTTCCGAATTAAGATAAAGATAATAATGAAATGATAAAGAATGAAAAACTGAATACAATTATTATGAACACCATGAACCCCAAAATTAGTTTTACGCCTTTTGAGTCTGAAATAATAGAATAATGTGCTTTACACCCTAAACTTCAGGAAATATTTATAATTATTTTTAGGTTGTATAGTACAGGTGCTGTTATGTTGAATGAGAATTAATGCGTTATACGCCTTAATACTCATAATTGGAATCCTATACAACCTAGGACATTTTTAACTTACGCAGTAATGTCATTTACAGCCCGATTTCCTGTTTCATTGTGGTTTAGCAGCCTAAAATAGATGGGGCGTAAAGAACATTTTTGTGCGAATTTGGCAACTTCATATATACCAATCGATAGAGAATGAAAAACTGAATACGATGGTATTAATAACTCAATTTGCCCCAAAATGTGCTTTACGCCCTTTGAGCCCAGAGGTATCGACATAGTTATAAGGTGTAAAATGTGTTTGGTTATAAAACAATACAGTTGAAAAATTCTACGTTGATAGATATGTAAGGTTAACCCTTACTCGTTATATTATTTTCGTTAATAAAGGCCACCTCTTCGATTGGATGACTATTGGCGCTTGAAAATGCAAAAGTAATATTATGTTCAAAGAGAGCTCAATATGTTATTTATCATCGGCCTGAAAAACAAATTTCACGTCCTGAATACCTGAATGATGATTGGAATAGTTTATAAAAATAAATACGCTTGCGCCATTCCGAATTTAGGTCACTATTATAATAATCATAAGTCGAACAATTGATCATTTGAGATATCTGTCTGTTTATCAACTGTTATTTGCTAAGATCCCCTTTTGTACCCAACCGTGTAATGCAAATGAGTGGTTATGAATTCATCAGTCTATGTTATATGTATGTTTGTTCACTGTAAACAGTGTAGACTAAAATATGTGCAGACCGATTTCAACGATTCTTTCATGAGTATAGATTTGTTTTAAAGCGAGTTGTATCAGTAAATATATCAAATAAAGTAACGAAAAAACAATATCACGTAATATGGACCACAAGACGTTTGTGGTTATACTGAGACAAATAGATAAAAATCATTTAGTCGATGGACTACGGAAAGTATATGTCACTGATTGGACAATACAAGGTTAGATATGAACCGACAAGACCAACACAAGAATCAGCTAAAACACTTACAAGACGCAGACAAGACCCAGCCAAGACTAAGCATTTAGACAAGACAAATACAAGCCACGGGCAAGACAAGATACAAACGAGACACAGAAAAAGCGCATCCAAGACACGATACAAACGAGACAGAAAAAGCGCACACAAGACAAGATACAAACGAGACACAGAAAAAGCGCACACAAGACAAGATACAAACGAGACACAGAAAAAGCGCACACAAGACAAGATACAAACGAGACACAGAAAAAGCGCACACAAGACTAGATACAAACGAGACAGAAAAAGCGCACACAAGACAAGATACAAACGAGACACAGAAAAAGTGCACACAAGACAAGATACAAACGAGACACAGAAAAAGCGCACACAAGACAAGATACAAACGAGACACAGATAAAGCGCACACAAGACAAGATACAAACGAGACACAGAAAAAGCACACCACAAGACAAGATACAAACGAGACACAGAAAAAGCGCACACAAGACAAGATACAAACGAGACACAGAAAAAGCACACACAAGACAAGATACAAACGAGACACAGAAAAAGCACACACAAGACAAGATACAAACGAGACACAGAAAAAGCACACACAAGACAAGACGGAGACATAACAAGAAGTATAAGAGTATTAAGAATAAATTTAGGATGGTGTTACTTCAAACTTCAAAAGTGTAGAATCAGATGAGGAACGAATACAGAATAGAGAAATAATATAAATTCAAACAATTCTTTAGAACAATAGTTAATAGAACACAGAGGACTCAGTATACGCAAATAGCTGAGAGCTGTGGTCTTATAAGTGTCCCGGGTTTGATTCCTGGGTGGGACAATTTCAGAATCTGGTCTGATGGGAGGCTTCAGCTGTGACTAATTGCCACCCTACCGGCAAAGCCGATCCGCCAGGGGATTTAGCGCTCTGGTAAGATGCCGCGTAAAAAGCGATTAGGGGTATGGATTTGATAAAAACTTCCATACTTTACCCCTTCCAGGTTAGCCCGCTTCCATCTGAGACTGCATCCATCACTTACTATCAGGTGAGATCAGCAGTCCAAGGCAGACCTGTCGATGAATAAAAAAAGAGCACTCACATCCTTTGAATGTATTATTCTTTGAACCAAAGGGATTCGCGAACGACATTATAATCATCGCTCCAAATACAAACAATTATCCAGTCTGTTATTGAGTGTGATGATCAGTTTGAGGACCGCCATGCTAATTGATTTATGGGCGCAATACGAAGGGTCGGTGATGGCCCTAATTTTAATTTATAGTGGATATTTACAACATGTCTTTCGTTGGACCACTTTTAAGTGTTCAATTGGAATATACTTACATATAAGAACCCAAAGGATAAATCGGGACCCTATCTATAATATAATAAAACTGTAACAGATCCAATTCTGTACATTGAAGATATTTTGAAAATTTTTATTGGAGGGCACTCTATAATCGATACTGAAGCCAAAACTGCAATTTATTTCATTTTTGTCTGTCTGTCTGTCTGTCTGTCTGTCTGTCTGTCTGTCTGTATCTTGGCCGCGCATCACGCCGAAACTACTGAATGGATTCGAATGAAACTTGGTACGATTTGAGTTTATACTCCGAGGTAGGTTATAGGATACTTTTTATCCCGAAATTCAGCATGGTTCCCTTGGGAGAAGGGATGAAAGTTAAAACGTGTATTTAGCTGTAATTCATTAACGCGTTGTTCGATTTCACTCATTCTTTTTTTGTTAGAAAGGTAGTACTTTATATATTGTCCCGTAAATATTTCAAGGTCATAGGTTTTTTAGTTCAGAAATGACGGGCATTTAGTGGGTTCCAATAACTTGGGACGCGGATGTTTGTACGTACGGCTTATTTTAAACTGGCGTGCGTTTAAATTTATGTTTGTTGGCCTGTCTATTTGTTCCAGCTAATCTCCGAAACGGCTGGATCGATTTTGATGGAACTTTCAATGGCAGATAGGTGATGTTAAGGAGTAACTTAGGATACATTTAGTTTAGGTACAAAAAAGAATTATGGGGTCCGATCTGATTCTATATAAAAACCAATATCCAGGCGAACGAAGTCGCGGGGGTCGGCTAGTTAAGTACTAAGACTCTGCTGTCCGTCTGTCTTTCACCAGGCTGTATCTCATGAACCGTGATAATTAGACAGTTGAAATTTTCACATTTGTATTTCTGTTGCCGCTATAACAATAAATACTTAAAACAGAATAAAATAAATATTTCAGGGGGCTCCCATATGTATCATAATTTTTTGTCGTTTTTAGGGTTCCGTACCCGAAGGGTAAAAAACGGAGCCCTATTAATGTCACTCGGCTGTCTGTCTGTCTGTCTGTCCGTCTGTCCGCCGGTCACAGGTCTCTAGCTCGCAGACGAAATGAGTTACAAACCTGAAATTTTGGTATTTAGTGTAAAACGTTAACCCAAAATCAAATATTGAATTAGAAATTGAATTAAATTATTTTTCAGGGGGGCTCCCATACATGAAAAAGGAGCCGGAAAAAAAAAATTTTCCTTTACCCTAGCTTGTGGGGTATCATTGAGTACAAATATATATTTTTTTAATTTTTATCTCAAAAAATAAGGGAATGGGAGGCCATCAAAGTTGTCAGTTTTAGACCATTTTTGTGACGGGGGCTATCTCAAAAACTAAACTAGTTGGGAATATGATATTTCAGTATATTATGTACTATATTATGCTCTATTTAAACAACAAATACTGAAAACAACGATTTATTAAATAGTTTATAAGCTGTGACCAAAATAAACGAACATTTTTGGGTTTTTCTTTCACGGTTTGTTGCGATGTCTAGCTCGGAAATTAAATATTTCTTAGACCCAAAATATTATATTGTTCATAATTATGTACGGAACCCTGAAAGAGCGAGGCCCGACTCGCACTTGGCTGATTTTTATAGATCAATGGTAGGGAACCCTTCGATGCGCGAGTCTGACTCGTACTTGGCCGATTTTTTTTCTTACGGGAGTAGGTACATAACAGTGCGAGTGAATGAATGTAGCACACCGGGCGAGGTTTCCGTACCTGGGAAGGAAACATACTTATTCCTTATACAAGGTCCGAATTCACTTATCTATTGATACAAATAAATAATAGTTTAAAAAAAACTAAAAAACACGCTTTTTATAGAAAACTAAACAAAAAAAAAAATAGAAAATAAATTTTAAAAAATATAAATTAATAATAGTGTGCATATGAAAAAAAATGTATTTTATTTAAAAAAAGCGTGGGGTACTTTTAAAATATTATCGAAATGATAATCCTCTATACAGCCATGCACCCCACGCTTTTTTCAAATAAAATACATTTTTTTCATATGCACACTATTATTAATTTATATTTTTTAAAATTTATTTTCTATTTTTTTTTTTGTTTGGTTTTCTATAAAAAGCGTGTTTTTTAGTTTTTTTAACTATTATTTATTTTCTACTTTTTAGTTTGATTTATTTATAAAACACAAAAAAAATCATGTCACTTAAAATACAACAGATATTAAATATTAATAAATTATTTTATTTGTTTTTTATTGCAAATCGTACAATATGATTAAAGTAAATAATGACTAATTAATAATATTATTATTTTGTTTTAATATGTATTGTTTTATCCTCGCATTTATGCGTTTTGTGCTTAGATTTTAGTTGTGTGTGACATCTAAAATCGTCGGGGGTTAAAAAACAGCTAACAACATGCTATAACAAAACATCCACAACACGTCTTTTTAACCCCCGACGCAAAAACGACGGGGTGTTATAAGTTTGACGTGTCTTTGTGTGTGTGTGTGTGTGTGTGTGCGTGCGTGCGTGCGTGCGTGCGTGCGTGTGCGTGTGTGTGTCTGTCTGTTCCCCCGTAGCGGTCAAACGGGTGAACCGATTTGAATGCGGTTTTTTTGTTTGAAAGGTGAATTAGTCGAGAGTGTTGTTAGCTATGTTTGATGAAAATCGATCCAAGATGGCCGCCGCTACAAAATGGCGGATTACATATTTTTTTCTCAACTCCCTTAATATGGGTATCAAATGAAAGGGCTTGACTAGTCGAATAGCACTATGCAAATCCAAGATGGCCGCCGCCACAAAATGGCGAATGTCGGGGGTTTTTTAATTTATACTTGTTAACTCTTGGTACCTAATTAGGTACACTTAAAACAGCCTCAGCACATTGTGACCCTAATTCAAAAAGAGCACGACGCGAATTTCGTTTCATGCATTTTATGATCTCAGAAGTCAGAACACAACGCATTCTGGTAATTGAGAAAGGACATAACGCTTATGCCCCACTTGACCTAGTAATTAGTAACCCCCGCAAGCCTCATGAAATGCATTTTTCAGGGTACTGAAAACGCAATATCTCTTGCGGCACCGTTGCAGACGTGTACGCTTTGACAGCATTAGTTATATAAAGCTCCCAATTTAGTTTATTAAGCGCATTGTCCTAAATCGTGCGATAATTTCGACCGTCGACGTCACCCGGCTAATAATGAAATGAGGCGCCATGTTTTTGTGTAGTACATAATATGTATGTATTAAATAATTATATATTTAACATATTGTCCTTGATTAAACTCATTGAAGTTCTCAAGAATCGCTGCAACCTTTCGCTTTCATATCGCCACCACTACCACCAGGATCACACTACCATCGGTGATGGTAATCAGTAATCACACTTCTTCAGGCCTTTGACCTTTACCGTACGTAAGTATTTTCAAAGGGAACATTTTTGTAATATGCCACTTGTTATTATATAGGAGATCGCAGACGGTCCCAAGACCAGAAGGCGCAAGAATTAGCAGAGCCTCTACTCACCAGCGATAGCGCCGGTCAAGATGTATTTTTCAGTAAGCTAGAAATGTGAGAGTTCATGTCACTGATGTCACCAGCTTTTCTACGATGCGCACGATGCAGCCAACTTTTGTTGCTGACGTCACACACATTTTCAATATTGAAAAATCAGTTGCATTTTTGCGGGTCGTCTTGGTATAGAATATAGGTAGATACATAACATTCCTTTGTTAAAATGTTTAAAAGTTTTTTTAACCTAAAACTTAACACTTAGCCCTCATACGCATTAGCGGTTAACCGCGTACGCGGCTGACCGCGCGGCTAGCCGCTTTTATATTTTTACTAGCTGACCCCCGCAACTTCGTTCGCGTAGATATAGGTTTTTATATAGGATCGGATCGGATCCCATAATTCTTTTATGTACCTAAACTAAATGTAGCCTAAGTTACTCCTTATAACATTGAAAGTTCCATTAAAATCGACCCAGCCGTTTCGGAGATTAGCTGGAACAAATAAACAAACCGACAAACATAAATTTAAGCGCACACCAGTTTAAAATAAGCCGTACGTTCAAAGATCCGGGTCCCAAGTTATTTGAACCCAATAGTGAGGGTTGTAATGTCTGTCATTACTGAACTAAAAAACCTATAACCTTGAAATTTTTAAATGACAATATATAAAGTACTACCTTTCTAACAAAGAAAGAATGAGTGAAATCGAACAACGCATTAATGAATTACAGCTAAATACACGTTTTAACTTTCATCCCCTCTCCCAAGGGAACCGTGCTGAATTTCGGGATAAAAAGTATCCTATATCCTACCTCGGAGTATAAACTCAAATCGTACCAAGTTTCATTTGAATCTATTCAGTAGTTTCGGCGTGATGCGCGGCCAAGATACAGACAGACAGACAGACAGACAGACAGACAGACAGACAGACAGACAGACAGACAAAAATGAAAAAAATTGCAGTTTTGGCTTCAGTATCGATTATAGAGTGCCCTCCGATAAAAATTTTCAAAATATCTTCAATGTACAGAATTGGATCTGTTACAGTTTTATTATATTACTAGCGACCCGCCCCGGCTTCGCACGGGTAGTAGAGCATATTATGCGTAGGTACTACCCGCTCAGGGATTAGGCAGCGTTTTCCATGAAAGCTCCCAGGCGGCTTGACTTTTTACGATATTTTCCACAATGAACTTACTATATCTCACCATATACGCGGATTTGCGATTGGACAGCAATTATTGCACGATTTTCGCTATCGCAAGTGGTTTGCACGATACGTAATCAGCCTGCCGAATTACTAATTCCGTGGAATTCTGACGTTTCATAATGTTAGATAACCAGAGATAAAACAATTCCCATAAAAAAGATAAAAAATTCATAACTTATGCAAATACAAATCAACTGCTGCATGTAGATATGACAAATGCCTGACAGACACTTCATGGTGTTAATGTCATTCGACTTCCATTTTTGAATAAATTTTTTCAATGTGCTTCTTTTGTTTTCTATTGCTGTTAGTGTGCACTTTCTAGTTTCCATTCTTAGCAATTTCTATTTTAGGGCGAAACAATTAATATTATTAAGCGGCTTAGAGCTTTATATGTTGACAGGGAATTAAAGTAGTTTGGGGTAAAATCGTACTTCGTAGATGTTAACCCTGTTCTCCATATAAATAACTCATCTGTAAATGACAATGATAGCTGTCAGAATTAAGTCGATATTAAGTCAAAACTAAGGAGAAAAAATAAATATTTCAAATCAAATAAATTACAGTGTATTTGGGACATCTTTTTATATAAAATAATAAAATAACAAAACACTTCTTTTTATTAATTTGGGACATCTTTTTATTAATTTATATAAAATAATAAAAAGATGTCCCAATTATTTATTATTTTATCAATTATTTATTATTTTATTGGGAGATCTTTTTATTACCTACAACTTTGCTATTTGATTTTTTTCCATAGGACTTCTAGTTTTGCCGGAAATCGAGATAAACCGTTTTTTACCCTTAAAACTCCCCCCCCTTTTTTCCCGAGCTCAGATCGCCCGTAAATTATTTTTCCTTGTATTTTATAATATTCTCCTCCTTTTCCAATGGGTTTCATCCTACGTACTGTGATTTTTTTTTTTGGTTTCAAAAATTATCGACACTGGGCTATATAGGGAGAACCGCGGCCACCGACGCGCTTATAGGCACGCTCCCCCGCCGCAATTTTTAAATCTGTAATATCTTCGAAAGTATTCATTTAAATCATATGCTGTAAAGGGCCATATGGATTTATATTAAATCAACAATGTATTTAAGGTATTTAATTAGATAAGGATTAATGCTGTATTGGTTGAAATCGCTTCGAAAATTAGCCATTATTTGTCGTAAAAAGTAAATGACAAAAAAATGTTATTGTGGGATATCCATAAGAGATAGACATATACCATCGCGGACTTTTCTGTAGACCTTTTCAATGTGTACAATACTTAGTACATTATTTTGATAAATCTCGTAGGTTTCAGCCCGCGTTTGCAATGTAAGCGGAAAAAATGTAATTATTAACGACATCACATTAGAAACCTCAAAAATAACAGTATTTCTCCACTATTTAATGGATATTACATATAAACCTTCCTCTTGAACCACTCTATCTATTAAAAAAAACCGCATCAAAATCCGTTGCGTAGTTTTAAAGATTTAAGCGTACAAAGGGATATAGGGACAGAGAAAACGACTTTGTTTTATACTATGTAGTGATAGATAGATATGCAAGTTGCAACCGCTCATTTTGTACGCACTAAACAGCGACGTAATTCTATGAAGAGGCTAGCCGCGCTTTCAGCCGCGTACGCGGTAACCGCTAATGCGTATGAGGGCTTAAAAGTTTTTGCGTTGACATTCTATATTCTTTTTAGATTCACATAAGTGCATAGTTTTAGTCCATGTATGTATCTATTACTCTAGCGGCACGCTATGATGGCCGGTTTGACGTTTGTCCGCTCATGAAGTTCCGTATTAATTGATAACGACTTTGAAGGAAATAATTGTATTACTTTATTGACGACTAGCTGAACCCCGCAACTTCGTTCGCGTAGATATTCGCGTACTAGGTTTTTATATAGGATCGGATTGGATCCCATAATTATTTTATGTACCTAAACTAAATGTAGCCTAAGTTACTCCTTATAACATTGAAAGTTCCATTAAAATCGATCCAGCCGTTTCGGAGATTAGCTGGAACAAATAGACAGACCGACAAACATAAATTTAAACACACACCAGTTTAAAATAAGCCGTACGTTCAAAGATCCGGGTCCCAAGTTATTTGAACCCAATAATGATGGTTGTAATGTCTGTCATTTCTAAGTTTAAAAACCTATGACCTTGAAATATTTACGGGACAATATATAAAGTACTATCTTTCTAACAAAAAAAGAATGAGTGAAATCGAACAACGCGTTAATGAATTACAGCTAAATACACGTTTTAACTTTCATCCCCTCTCCCAAGGGAACCGTGTTGAATTTCGGGATAAAAAGTATCCTATGTCCTACCTCGGAGTATAAACTCAAATCGTACCAAGTTTCATTCGAATCGATTCAGTAGTTTCGGCGTGATGCGCGGCCAAGATACAGACAGACAGACAGACAGACAGACAGACAGACAGAAAGACAGACAGACAGACAAAAATGAAACAAATTGCAGTTTTGGCTTCAGTATCGATTATAGAGTGTCCTCCAATAAAAATTTTCAAAATATCTTCAATGTACAGAATTGGATCTGTTACAGTTTTATTATATTACTAGCTGACCCCCGCGACTTCGTTCGCGTGTTTTTAGGTTTTATATAGGATCGGATCGGCTCCAATAATTCTTTTATGTACCTAAACTAAATGTAGCCTGTTACTCCTTATAACATTGAAAGTTCCATTAAAATCGATCCAGCCGTTTCGGAGATTAGCTGGAACAAATAGACAGAACGACAAACATAAATTTAAACGCACGCCAGTTTAAAATAAGCCGTACGTACAAAGATCCGGGACCCAAGTTATTGGAACCCAATAAATGCCTGTCATTTCTAAACTAAAAAACGTATGACCTTGAAATATTTACGGGACAATACTTAAAGTACTACCTTTCTAACAAAAAAAGAATGAGTGAAATCGAATAACGCGTTAATGAATTACAGCTATATACACGTTTTAACTTTCATCCCCTCTCCCAAGGGAACCGTGCTGAATTTCGGGATAAAAAGTATCCTATAACCTACCTCGGAGTATAAACTCAAATCGTACCAAGTTTCATTCGAATCCATTCAGTAGTTTCGGCGTGATGCGCGGCCAAGATACAGACAGACAGACAGACAGACAGACAGACAGACAGACAGACAGACAGACAGACAGACAGACAGACAAAAATGAAAAAAATTGCAGTTTTGGATTCAGTATCGATTATAGAGTGCCCTCCGATAAAAATTTTCAAAATATCTTCAATGTACAGAATTGGATCTGTTACAGTTTTATTATATTACTAGCTGACCCCCGCGACTTCGTTCGCGTGTTTATAGGTTTTATATACCTAGGATCGGAACGGATCCCATAATTCTTTTATGTACTTAAACTAAATGTAGCCTAAGTTACTCCTTATAACAACACCTATCTGCCATTGAAAGTTCCGTTAAAATCGATCCAGCCGTTTCTGAGATTAGTTGAAACAAATAGACAGACCGACAAACATAAATTTAAACGTACGCCAGTTTAAAATAAGCCGTACGTACAAAGATCCGGGTCCCATGTTATTTGAACCCAATAAATGTCTGTCATTTCTGAACTAACAAACCTATGACCTTGAAATATTTACGGGATAATATATAAAGTACTACCTTTCTAACAAAAAAAGAATGAGTGAAATCGAACAACGCGTTAATGAATTACAGCTAAATACACGTTTTAACTTTCTTCCCCTCTCCCTAGGGAACCCTGCTGAATTTCGGGATAAAAAGTATCCTATAACCTACCTCGGAGTATAAACTCAAATCGTACCAAGTTTCATTCGAATCCATTCAGTAGTTTCGGCGTGATGCGCGGCCAAGATACAGACAGACAGACAGACAGACAGACAGACAAAAATGAAAAAAATTACAGTTTTGGTTTCAGTATCGATTATAGAGTGCCCTCCAATAAAAATTTTCAAAATATCTTCAATGTACAGAATTGGATCTGTTACAGTTTTATTATATTATAGATAGATAGATAGAAGATAGTGATGTGCAGAGATTCATAAATTTTATCGAATGTAGTTTTAGGTTTAGGACTCAAAATTTATTTATTAAATTGATTTCTTAAATGTATACAAGTGTAGAAAAATCAGTTTGCACCATTTAAGGGGTGAATGTACTTGTGAATATGAACAATTTTCACTATGTGGACAAACCTCTGAAATCGCAAAAAAATATCAATAAATTTTTAAAAATGGAATCTAATACGATCGTCTCATAGGATCGCTGGCTAGCACAACTACTACCTCCGGCAAACTCGCGTCAATGCTCAATGCAAAACAAAGCAGTTTCGAATTGACGTTGCTTCGAAAAGTATAAACTGTCAGTGCAATGCGATTGTGATATAGTTTTGACCTGGCTTTGGATTTCAAATATTGATACTGCATTACTGTTGACCCTTGCTCGTTAATTTGGACTCTGTTCAAGCCCTTTGTTGTGGATTTCGTCGATATGACCGAACGTACGCAGAGAACTGTTCTAAATAGTCAGACACGTGAGTTCGTAATACGCCTTCGTAACTATTTCGATCGTGAAGCTCAAAATGGAGGGCCAATTTTACCTATAACGTCAGTGGTTGAACGCGTAGCTGATGCGCTTAATATTGGACAACGAACTGTTAGACGGATAACTAAAAAAAAATATGGCGAGACTGGCACAGAAGAAAATAAACTTCACACACCAAAAAGAGAAAACGAGCAAAACCAGTCGTAGGCATCGATAGCTTTGATGCCGATGCTATCCGAAGACATGTTTACGGCTACTATTTACAGAAGGAGTATCCAACAAGAAAAAAGTTGGTGCATTCACTGAAGGAAGCTGGATTATTCTTCGGTGGGGAAAGTTCTTTAACGAAGATTTTGAAGACCATTGGATTTCGATACAAAAAATGTAACAAACGCAAAATATTGATGGAAAGATTTGATATAGCGATGGCAAGGTATACTTTTTTACGGCAAGTGAAAGAAATCAAAAATTGGCAAAATGTTGTGTTCTTGGATGAAACATGGCTTAATGCTAACCATACTGTAGGCCGTTCTTGGAACGATGACACAGCAGCATCTACTTCCAAAGTTCCTGTAGGAAAAGGATCGCGACTTATAATTTGTCACGCCGGAACCATCAACGGGTTTGTCGAAGGTTCTCTCATGGCTTTTGCGTCAAAAACCACTGGAGACTATCATGAAGACATGAATGGAGAAAAGTTTACTGAATGGTTTACCTCAATGTTGTGTAGCCTCCCTGAACCATCTATTATAATTATGGACAACGCCCCATACCACTCGATGCAAATTGACAAGCCACCTGCCCAATCCCAAAAGAAAGCTGATATCGTCGCATGGCTTCGTAAAAATGGCGTAGATGCAAACATGAATATGTTAAAAGCGGAATTAGTACGTCTTTTAAAAGAAAACAAACCAACCAAGATCCGATACGTCATTGACGAAATAGCATTAGAACATGGGCACAGAGTTATACGGTTACCGCCTTACCATTGTGAGTATAATGCGATTGAGTTGGTGTGGGCTCAAATTACTTAAGGGATATGCTGCAAGACACAATACAGAACCCCCATTTACCACAAAAAAAATGCTAAAATTATTAGAAGAAGCTTGTGAACATGTGACTAAAGGAGACTGGGAAAAGGTTGTGAATAGAACTGTTAAATTAATAAGGGAAGATTATGAAAGAGATGTGAAAATAGATAATATTATAGAAAACGAACATATAATTATTAATGTATGTGATGATAGCAGTGACGACAGTGAAAATAGTAGTATGGACGAATCTGATTAATTATGGCCTTTTGTGGCACCTTTTTTGGTATCTTTTGTATTCATATGTTTCTTGTGTGCATATAAAGTATGTATATTCATTTTCGTTCAAATATTCAGTTCGTTCAAATAAATTAAATAAACATATACATTTTTGTTTTATTAAACCTATTTAATCAGGTACAAAAACAAAACTTAATTGTTTTTTGTTCGAGAATAAATTGACATTCCACATCACTATTGTAATGTGTCAAACCGGCCATCATAGCGTGCCGCTAGTGTAAGTATAGTTATACATAATAGTAGGTACTTACCTGTAATCATGAAACAAAAATAGCTGTTGAGATAATAATGACAACTCTTCTGGCTGCAAACAATAATCTGAGTGTACAGATTATAGTGATTACTAATTACTAAAACCTGAGCGAATACTGTTCCGACCATGAAAAATCTTACGTCAAGACAGAAGTATTTATCATTATCACACTCGAAATAGTTGGCACTTGGGAATGATTTATTTGCAGGGCTGTCATAAGGAAAGAAATAGTTTTCCATTTATTAAAAAGAAAGTTACATATTGAACATGACTATAATATTCCCCTTTAATTTTCAACGAAGCGTGAAGCGTTCTCATTTCAGTCCGTTTACTGAACACGAATTACTGCTTACGATTCGCAGTGATCCGCAGGACATAAGTGGCACAAGACCGCGCGAGATATCACTGCAAGAGACCTACGTAGTGGTGAACTAAGGTGGACCGTAGAAGTGTGGTCTGACACGGGCTTCGGGTCCAAGAAGCCTCCAAACCATGACAAATCCTAACTCAAAGTAAAAGAAACCCTAAGTAAATTGAACCCCATATAAAAAAGAGCGAGAGTTTGACCGTCCATCGGTTGAGAAGCCGATATCTTTTACAACAAAAATGAGCAACAAAATGTGGAGCCACCTATAGTTAGTTTAAGTAGGTAGTTTTTGCTCTTTTGTGGTTCACGTTTCAAGTTACAATCTAAACAGGTTAGATTAGACCAATGCTCCGTGGGTTAGACACAGTCTAAAGCTAGGTGCACTACCTACTTGTAAGTTGACTCCTATTTAACTCTGCTCGAATGAATAGATGACTGGTAATACTATCACGGATGTGGTCGTCTTTATTCAAAGTAACTAATGCTGATTATTTTTATTTTAGTATCTTTTTCTTTTAGATTTTAGAGAGAAAGATACCTACTTAATAGATTAATGTTATGTGGTATTAAGACGGGTAACATTAACCAAATAAATCAAAATGATACCTACCTATAACTACCAATAATTATTTTCTTTCAGATATTATTAGAATAATGGTCCAAAAAGTCGAAAAACTCTTAGATAAGTAGGTGACAACGTAGAACGACGGTGCATATCAAAAGTATCTATTCATCATGCAGGTGAAAGGTCAGTGAAAGTGGATCGGACGTGGCATGTATTGCTTGATCCTAGATTCAGACGTGATCTGAACCGCCTCTTGAAAGCTTGATTTTGAAAGTAAAAGGTTTATAATTTTAGGTTTCCAAAGTAAAACTATCAACTATGACGGCTCCCCTGCATTTCTTTGTTTAAAAAAAATAAACAATATATTTATACGATTCGATGATCTCTAGAAAACGATACCCCACATGCCTGGGTAAGAAAAAAAAAAAATTTTTTTTCAGTTCATTTTCATCTTATAAACTTTAATTTCTAATTAAATAGTCGGTTTTATAGTCCAAATGCTACACCAAATATCCACATTTCAGGTCTGTTGCTTATTTCGTCTACGAGTTAGAAAGACGTGACATGCGGACGGTCGATTAAGAAAGCGAAGTGATAGGGGCTCCATTTTGCCCCTTTGGGTACAAAATCCTAAAAAAGAAATAAAAAGTCTGCTTCATCATCACTGTGAAACGTGAACCCAAGATACCGTGTACGGCACGTAGACGGTATCTACCTACTAGAGACGAGCAAGCGAAACGACCTCATAGAGATGTAATATATTCAGAAGCATGTTTCAGCAAATTTTAAACCGTGAAGGTAGGTACTGCCAGACTTGCATTGAGTATTGAGAACTCTAAAAATAAAGTTTAGCACAACGATCCGGTATTCATTACAAATAGGTATTCAGATTCTTACATCGATTTGTAGTTTGCAGACGGACGTACGGACGGCGAAATATCATCAAATTGTGCAAGCCTTTAAAAATAACTATAGATCTACTTACTTATCTACAGTTGTTATTTACAGTAGATACTATAATCTATTTATCCTTAGTTGACTTAAAGGTTTAACTAAACAAATCTGATCACTTTATAGAGAAACGCTTAAATAAGTTTAACACTTTCCTATTTTATTATTTACACTTTCATTGTTAGTTCGCGGTAAAAAAATCTTGTGCGTCGTGCTTAGAGTGTCGCTTATGCGTTTCTGCGAGAAGCGAGTAGGTAGGTACCTATATCTACATACCGGGACAAGCACTGATTCTGTAGACTGTATTATCTACGTCTTTAACCCTTTTGAATGAAATGCTTTCGATTTTCATGTATAAAAATAAAATACGTTTATTTATAGACTGGCGTTAATCCTTCAAGCTGCATTTAAGCACATCGGAGAAGCTTATTAACGAGAAGTAATGTTATCTGGTGAAAGTTCCAATTTAAATCCGCCGTGTGTCGAACGAAAATAAAATAAATATCGTATTTCAATTACCCTTATCGCAAGCCATCTTTCTTTTTTGGCTTTCTTTTGTCCATACTTAAGATCGCAACTGCTGTCACTTCCGTAAACGTGATACGCCGACATGGAGCCTGACTTTTATTTTTAAACATTAAAGGTGAAATATTTTAACAAACTTTCCGGATTCATAGATCTCCTTTCTCTAACTCTTTCAAATTGTCGTTCAAAACTCAGCATCAAGCAGCGTCTTCCGATGTAAGTCATATAGGCACCTACGAAGTAGGTTCCCACCGGTTTCATTCGTCAAGCGACTGCTCCGCGAGGAGTCGCTTGACGAGTGGAACCGGAGGTATACATCCGAAGAAACCGCAGGCACCACAAAGATCTTTCTGCCGGATGTTTAGTTTGCCTATAGAATAGCCAAAACTATAGATCACGGTATGGTGCTCTCTCAGGTGTTGACAGGTCATGGTGGTTTCGCGGAGTACCTGCACAGGTTCAAACGCAAGGACAGCCCGAGCTGCGTCTGTGATGGCAGTTCATCGGAATCGATTCTTCATCTTCTGATGGACTGTCCACAGCATGCAGCTGCTCGCGAAAATTTACAACAACAACTGCAAATGAACCTGTGCAGAGACTCTGTGCCCACCGTCCTGGGCGAGGCCTCTGGCCGAGAAGCGCTATTTAAATTCGCTGCAAAAGTCGCGAAACTGGCCATCGCCAGGAACAGCAGTCGATAGAGATGTAATGTGCATCCTATATCGTTAGCATATATCGATTCCACATGCATAGAAATCGCACTGCTCGCCTCGTCGCGATGGCCACTATTGCGTAATTGCTCAATCTGAGCCTTGAACAGTAATGTACTTACCTTAGTTAAATAATATTATAAACCGGATAATAACGGCCCTTTTTATGAAAGGGGACATCCTCGTATTTAAAAAAAAAAAAAAAAAAAAAGTAGGTTCCCACTTACTATTAAAATTCTTAGGTCTCCACGGAGTCTTGGAGACCTCAGATCGAGACCATTTAAACGTATTAAGATGCCAACTAAGTAACTAAATCATAGACGTTAATCAGTCCTTCAAGAAACGTCATAAGTCATAACCGAGTGTCTTAAGTCTGCGAACACCATTCATTCCTCAAACTCATAATCCAAATACAAAATTCCATCTGCGAAACTGTTCAAGGGTGTTATTTAAAGCCACATTCCCGGTTGCCACGTTAATAGGATTGTCTGTGTTAATGCTTCTCCTAACTTTCTGTCTAATAGATGTCTGTTAGGACCATAGACTTAGGACTTAGGACTTTAGGATGTATCTGGGTGCCGTATTTATAAAGATAAACAAGCTATACTTATTTTTGAAAAAATTAAACCGACTTCGGTCCAGCAATTTCAGAGAAATCGGTGTACCAATCAAAAATATAAGAGTACCTACGTACATAATATTTGCGTAACTTGGTACATAAGAATGATAATAATAATTAGATGTATTATATACTAAAACTTTCCTGAAAGTATGTTGATTACGTTAGTGAAAAATCATCAAAATGCATACATACATACATAGGTACATTCATACGGGTTGAATATAGAACCTCCTTTTTTGAAGTCGGTTGAAAAAATAAACTTAGGCATAATATCGTCACTCCATTTTCGGTGAGGTTAATAATGGACAAACGAGTCCTGAGTCAAGATTTAATTCAGAACGTGATGAGGCAATGTAGGTCGTTTAATTTTAACTTGAATCTTGAAGGTATCTACGTCAAATACAAAGTGATGCATGCAGTCTTGTTCCGAGTAAATACAGGTTTCGCTTCGCAACTCTGTATGCGACTTTATCAATTTTAAAGCTTTTGTTAATTACAATGCAGTGCCTAATACATAGGGTATTAGGTACCACAAGTCAATTAAGAAATGCGGAAGTAGTAGAAGAATCAGTAATACTTAGTAATCGTCACAGTTCAACGGGTCGCGAAACTGAAATGGTAATGCGGGGTGGGATAAATAATACTCGTACTTTGAATGTATTTTTCATAATCAACAGCAGTATCCAAGGCATCCTACCCAACCCAGGATCCAACCTACATCCAGAGTTTACACAAATATATACTACTCACTCTGACTGACTACTGGAACATTGAAATCAAGATTTATGACGTGAATTAATCATCGAATTTAGATTTTAACTTTCATGTTCTTCTCAAAATTCAGTGTTTTGAATGGATCTCTATCTTAAACTGCCTGCCTTATTTAGGCCTTGTTTCGATATTGAAATTGAAACATTTGATACAGAAGAAAAGTAAACACCTGCACTATGTTCTACTCATAGAAATATTTATCAGTATCAGTGATATTATGATGAATGGTGTCTTAATAAAACTCGACTTGCCCAATTTCATGATTACATACTTCCCTACTCACTTCTTCTGAATGTAAAGCTTGAAAATTGAAATACACAATTACAACGCAGCGTGACGGGAACAGCGCCGTCACCGAAACGCGCGCGTACGCGTGTATGATTTCGAAAACAAGGCCGTATGAAGCATAATCAAATTTCAGCGTGCGATGCCAACGGCGCTCTATGGTAATGAGCTCCAGAGCCAGCTTCTCAGTCTGAACGTCTTTATACATCTCCTTACAATATTTACACCTTCTAGGGTTGGACAAATTCCCAAAGTTTCTCCCTAACAAACGAAGTACATGATTACTACTCATTTCAATATTAAACAACCAAAGTCAAATTTAAGGCTTATTTTTTGGTTTAACGACATAGTCTTAATGTTAATAATTAAGGTTAGGTAGGATACATACCAGGATTAAAATGTTTGTTTGTTTCGTCGATATTTTGACCACAATCCAATTTCATGGATCATGGTCAACGTCACAAACATTTTAATCGTAGTATGTACCCGTAATTTAGGTACAGATACATTAGGTTAAACCAAACTCAATTTGATTACCTACTATTAAAGCTTAAATGGTACATTACCTCTTTGAATTCTCACACTGGTAGTAACAGTTACTGGAAATAGACCAAGTGGTTAAAGCAAATTTTCAAAATAACTCGTAAATCATTTGAGCGCGCAGGTGGCTGAAATAGCCCGCCGTATTGAGTGGCCGAACCTGGCTGAACAAACACAGCTTTTATCTTCTCACCGCGAACTGGCGCTATGCGCACTATAAAAGCGATTGTTGGCGTGCGGAAAGCTTTGTAAGCGCCGTCAAATACCTACAGTCTACGATATTATTATGTTGAACTAGCTGACACCCGCGATTCGGGCCGCGTGGATTTAGATTGGATATAGGTAGTTGGATTTATTCAAAAATCCCGCGGGAACACTTTGTTTTCCCTAAATAAAAGGTACCTACTGAACCTGAACCGGCCCTGACGATTTTTAGCACGGAGATAGCTTGCATCCCGGAGACATTCACAGACTCCTTTTCATCCCGGGAAATCAATGAGTTCCTGGTTTAAAAAAACCTAGAAGTTGCGGGCATCAGCTAGCTGCCAGCTAGTTAGTAATAGAGTTTTACTGTCTTAAAACTTTATTACCTGTGATCACATCAAACAGTTATTAAGAACTCCTCGGAAAACTACAGCCAATGACATTGAATTTAAAAATTGTATCATCACCACACCCACTGCTGCTGTAGTGATGTCATTCCGGGCGAGAGCCTCGGTAGCCGTGTCACCTTGACCGAGCTGTTAGCAGGTGCAAAATGCACATTTAGTTAGAGTACAATACAATACAGGTACCTATTCAACGTATTGGCATTGTCTATAGCAACTCTATCTTTTTCTCGTTGTTTAAATCTTATCTTAGATTTATTTACTTACTTACTTCGTCGTCTCAACCAATAGACGTCCACTGATGGACATAAGTCTCTTGCAAGGATCGCCACAAAACACGATCTTGCGCCGCTTGTTTCGAGCGGCTGCCAGCGATTCTAGTGGGGGTCCTTAAGGATCTTACTTACTTATTATAGATCGACCAGAATCTCATGAAAAATAGGGAAATTAAATTTTGTGGTAAGCAACACTAGGTTAACTCGGCTGCCCTAGTGATAAACAAAGTAATTACATTCAGAAGACCTTACCTGGGATCGTTTCACGAAACGAAAAATCAAGCAACTGCATTTTAAATACAAAAACAAAGTAATCAGCATCCAATTACTTTGTTTTTGTGTTGTGCTTGTGGTTTACTTGGTTTTGCATTTATATTCCGGGTTAGTGTATGCAGTTACTTTGTTTGGGCAATTCAAATTTCAGTAAACGGTTCAAGTTATTTGAAATATTAAACTGTGGTAAAAAACTACTCGACATAAAACTTTTGTTAATGCAAAAAAATCAATTTCACAAAAAATGTCAGTTACTTTGTTTATCGCTAGGGCAGCCGTAGTGTTGCTAACTTTGTAATTTCATTTCCGTATTTTTCATGAGATTCTGGTCGACCTTTAAAAATTATTAGTTATCAGTAAAAAAAAGAATTTGCCTAAGTATACCTACCTACTTAGTTATTGAAGTTTTCAGATTGAAACTTATAGGTACTTAACACATTTTCGTATGTAAATATTAAATACATAATCCACATAAATTATAGTAGGTATAGGTAGATACTTCTGTGATTCATGATCTTGTGACTTGTCGGATTCCTGCCTGACTGCATGTTTTGTTTATGCGTTAATTTTGTAGTCTAATTTGTATGTAAATTTTATGTCAATAATATTATATCAGAAGATCATTGAGATGACGCATGCATGATGCCTTGTAAAGTTGTAACTGTTTGAGAGATGACGAGATATAGGTACTTTACATACCCACCTTTTTTTTTTTTTTTTTCGTGGTGGAAACCTTTTATAGGTACCCCCGTTCTTTGGGCAAAACGGGGGACGGGGGTTATGTGGGACTCCCCCTATGGGTATACCCGAACTAAAACCACCACGGCTGTTCCCTCTCGCTGACTGTGCTGGACGCCTGGGGAACCCGTTGTATACGTCCCAGGCTTACATACCCACCTACCTACAGAGATTTTTTGAGGGATTTTTAGTAGGAATTAAATAAAACTCCGGGTTGGCCGTTTGATATACCTAAGTAGGTACCTGAGTACCTAGTCTTAGAAATAATCACGAATAATGAGTATCAAAATTGTTTTAATAATAATTAAATAATACTTAACGTGTTTAAGTCCTAATAGAGATATAATTAATTAATTCTTATACAAATATAAGTATTTTAAATATTCGACCTCCGGAATTTTCTTCTCGAGATATAGGGAAATTAGTCTAATCATTTTTTCTTTTGACGTATTGAATTCCGTTACATCTTCGAATGTGTCGCAAATTTCCAGATACGACTCTGCTATCTCGTCGTCGGGATTTTCTTCAACAAAATGTCTGTAAAAATGTTTTATTTTTATTAATAGCTTTACTTGTACATATGAATTTTTTCCGCATTTTGAATTTTTATTTTCCATTGGTATAGATAGATAGATATTTCCCCGTCTGATGAATCGACGTTTTACATAGTTTTATGCTACACTAGCTGACCCCCGCGACTTCGTCCGCGTGGTTATATAGGTTTTTATATAGGATCGGATTGGATCCCATAATCCTTTTTTGTACCTAAACTAAATGTAGCCTAAGTTACTCCATATAACATCACCTGTCTGCCATTGAAAGTTCCATCAAAATCGATCTAGCTGTTTCGGAAATTAGCTGGAACAAATGTACAGATCGACAAACATAACTCTAAATGCACACCAGTTTAAAATAAACCGTACGTTCAAAGATCCGGGTCCCAAGTTATTTGAACCCAATAAATGTCTGTCATTTCTGAAATAAAAAACCTATGACCTTGAAATATTTACGGGACAATACTTAAAGTACTACCTTTTTAACAAAAAAAGAATGAGTTAAATCGAAGTACCCGTTATTGAATTAGAGTTAAATACACGTTTTAACTTTCTTCCCCTCTCCCAAGGGAACCGTGCTGAATTCCGGGATAAAAAGTATTCTATGTCCTACCTCGGAGTATAAACTCAAATCGTACCAAGTTTCATTCGAATCCATTCAGTAGTTTCGGCGTGATGCGCGGCCAAGATATAGACAGACAGACAGACAGACAGACAGACAGACAGACAGACAGACAGACAGACAGACAGACAGACAGAAAGACAGACAGACAGACAAAAATGAAAAAAATTGCAGTTTTGGCTTCAGTATCGATTATAGAGTGCCCTCCAATAAAAATTTTCAAAATATCTTCAATGTACAGAATTGGATCTGTTACAGTTTTATTATATTACTAGATGATGCCCACGGCTTCGCCCGTGTGGATTTAGGTTTTTAAAAATCCCGTGGGAACTTTTGATTTTCCAGAACAAAAAGTAGCTTATTTGTTAAGTAACCCGTCCCCAAAACGAAAACGAAAACGAATCCCCACGATTTCAGAATGCAATTCCTTACAGTACCAGGGTTGAGGAGTTGGATATGTACCTACTCGAGTTTATTCAACGATAAAGTCTTTAATTGGTACCGCAATATCAATTAAAATAACCGAAAGTTTCTAAATCCCATTAGTTTTGGGGATCAGGTCCTCTACAGCATCAGGATTGAGGAGTTGGAATCCAAATTTTTTATAGAACAGGGTCGCAAAGTTTTACTATCGATTAAAAAAAGAATTACTAAAATCGGTTCAGAAATCTCGGAGATATCGGTGTACATAGGTAGAAAAACACAACTCCTCCTTTTTTGAAAGTCGGTTAAAAAAGTAGCCTATGTTACTCCCTGGTTAATTCTCTTCTTGTATGTGAAAGTCCCGTCAAAATCGGTTCAGCCGTTCCGAAGATTAGCCCGTTCAAACAGACAGACAGACAGACAGACAGACAGACAGACAGACAGACAGACAAAAATTTTAAAAACGTGTGATTCGGTTATGGTACAGTTCAAATAACCGTATGAGCTTAATATGAGGTAGTTATTTCGAAATTACAGACAGACACTTCAATTTTATTTATTAGTATAGATAGAAGATATGTGACATTAGCCTACTGGTCAAAACTTCAGCCTCCGTTTTGGCGGACCGAGTTACTCGGCACGTACCTACCTCAACTTTTCGAAATTATATACCTATGCGTTGAAGAAAAACATCAGGAAACCTGCATGCCTGAGAGTTGTACATAATGTTCACAAAAGCTCGTGAACTCTACCAATCCGCACTTACTACGGCCTAAACTCTTCTCATTCTCTCTCTCTCTGGACCGGTAATGGATGATGATGCTCGGATTTACTGCAGATACTTATCGAATTTAGAGAAAACCACCATTGAATCAAAAGAATCATTTAAAGGGCTATCAAAATAAATGAAACTCACCTGAGACATTCCCTTAAATAATTAAAATGGGGCAGAAAGCACAAACAGGGACCGATCTGAGGTAACAGAGGTGTTTCTGGCGCTGCGCCGTCGAGAACTTCGTTCTTAAAAGTTGCCGTTTCCCCGTCGCTAAGCGACAAGCTGGGCCCGCTGTCCATATTGTATTTCCTGAGATACAATTTTCTTATCAGAGTGGAGGACATGACAGGCATCTGTTTGTTTATATCAATGTCGCCCGTCGCCCTGTTGTATTCCTCGTGCTCCATATCGACTGCGACAGCCCTTTTGACTTCGGTCATAATGGATTCGACGTCGACCGCCGGAGTTAGCCGATCTATTTCCCGACAAAGGGCTTGTATGAACCATGAACCGTGTAGCTCGTCTCTGTAATTGAAAATAACGCGATCAGTTGGTTCGAATATTTTTTCAAACAATACAAAAATCACAGCTAAATGTCGTATCTTATGTTCCATCCACGCGCACGAAGCCATCGTCTTCATTCCTTTCTACACGCATGGCTATAGCATTTGGAACACACTTAGTTTATTCTAAGGGAACACCCTTCCGAGATCTGTTTCCTGACACTTAGGTGCAATTTGGATATCTTTCAAGCAAAAGGGACTAGGCATTTTCTAGGCAAACGCGTACCATCCTAGGCCATAATTATCATCACTTTCCGTCAGGTGTGATTGTAGTTAATCGTATGTCTGTAAAGAATAAAAATATAAAAAATCGTGCGAAATTATAAAACCAATTGACCGCGTCGCTTCGTCCAGTTTTGTCCTAATCCGCGTCCAACCGCAATTCGCGTGCGTTCTTTTACGTGGACGCTTCACTTTCTATGCCTAGATATGTGGACTATGCCTATGCCTATAAAAATGTATGGTATTGTGATTCTATAGGCTCTATCGACTATCAATTTGGTAAAGTAGGTAGGTAATAATACCTGTGAGAGGGGTTTCCCATGTAAGAGCTGTGGAAAATCAACATGTCAGACTCAATTGGCAGCGTATAAGGGCCCTGGTCATCGTCCACGTCTTTGTGAATCTTTCCTATTTGCCTCGCGAACACTCCTCGTATTGGCCTTGTGCCTCGGCAAGCCTGAAATACAATAGGTACTTAGTAGTTATTCAGAACCTCAATGACAAAATGCAAGTTGTGTCTGTTCAAATAGGTACGCTTACTTTAAGTAAGTAGGTATTATGATTTTCATATAAATGATTTTAGTTTTTAAGGCCTTTGGTCTAAATTCGCTATGAAATAGAAAAATTGTTGCTAAAAATCAGTTTCATTGTAACCCCTTTACTGGGTTATTAGGTGATCATAGGACCTATCACATAAATAATAGTAGGTACATATTATGATTACATATTATTGTAACAGACCTGAATAATCAATAATTTGGGTTTCGTTATCAATGTAGGTTTGTCATGTGTTTTGAAGTGGTTTATAATTTCTGTCTCGCTGTACTGCTGGTCCTTGGCTCGCAGCAGGCCGTCGTAGGTGCCATGTGTTAGCACTGCGACCGCCACGCAGCCGTACTCCGTGAAATCTTTCTCCTTAACTGAAACATTACATTTATTGACAACATAACATAACTAGCGGACCCGGCAGACGTCTTCCTGCCCGGTGTACCGAGACCCGTTAGGTTACCTGCACCTACCCGGTAATTGTGTTTTGAAACCATCCAGGAACCCATTGAAATATACACACAAAATTTCATCCAAATCGGTCCAACCGTTTAGGAGGAGTTAGGTGACAAACACACGTACAGATGAATCACAACTTTCTTGTATGGGAAAATGTTTTTTCTTTTATTTTACTTTTTCGTCAATTTTCCAATGTTTTTAATAGTTATTCTGCTATTCGGGACGGAAGCAAATAAAACAAATCAAAAACCATGAAAATCGGTCCAGCGTGGTCCAGCCGTTCTCGAGTTATAAGTATTCGAATAAACCCGACTTTATTTTTTAGGTAGGTAGGTACTTTCCTAGATATTTATCGTGAGTAAATTAATTTTATTCATATAACTAGATGATGCCCACGGCTTCGCCCGTGTGGATTTAGGTTTTTAAAAATCCCGTGGGAACTTTTGATTTTCCAGAACAAAAAGTAGCCTATCTGTAGTAACCCGTCCCCAAAACGGAAAAATTCCGTGAGATCCCTACGATTTCGGAATGCAATTCCTTACAGCATCAGGGTTGAGGAGTTGGACATGTACCTACTCGAGGTCATTCAACAATAAAGTCTTTAATTGGTATCCCTAATATCAATTTAAATAACCGACAGTGTCTAAATCCCATTAGTTTTGGGGATCAGATCCCCTACAGCATCAGGATTGAGGAGTTGGAATCCACATTTTTTGTAGGACAGTGTCACAATGTTTCTCTGTCGATTAAAAAAAAAATTACGCAAATCGGTTCAGAAATCTCGGAGATATCGGTGTACATAGGTAGAAAAACACAACTCCTCCTTTTTAGGGTTCCGTAGTAAACAAGGAACCCTTATAGTTTCGCCATGTCCGTCCGTCTGTCCGTCTGTCCGTCTGTCCGTCTGTCCGTCTGTCCGTCTGTCCGTCCGTCCTCGGTTAATCTCAGAGACTATTAGTGCTAGAAATCCGTAATTTGGCATGAGTATAAATATTAATCACGCCGACAAAGTGGTGAAATAAAATTTTGATAAATATTTTTTTTTAGGGTAGCTCCCCTACATGTAAAGTGGGGATGAATATTTTTTTTCTCGTCTACCCCATAGTGTGGGGTATCGTTGAATAGGTCTTTTAAAAATACTGTGGGTGTGGGAACATCATTTTTCGATTTCTAGATCCGTTTGTAAAATATGATGTTTTAAAGTGCAAATTTTTATTAGAGTCAAGTGTCCCCCCCCTCTATCAGCCAAATGGCAGTATATAGGAACTTGAAAAAATTCACAGCAGTAGGGTATATAATCAATTTTAAAGGAAAACTATCACGGCTAAGTAGGGTTCACAGGTTAAGGAGTTATATCTGTTTTTCGAGGATTGTGACTACGGAACCCTACACTGCGCGTGGCCCGCCACGCACTTGACCGGTTTTTTGAAAGTCGGTTAAAAAAGTAGCCTATGTTACTCCCTGGTTAATTCTCTACTTGTATGTGAAAGTCCCGTCAAAATCGGTTCAGCCGTTCCAAAGATTAGCCCGTTCAAACAGACAGACAGACAGACAGACAGACAGACAGACAGACAGACAAAAATTTTAAAAACGTGTGATTCGGTTATAGTTTCGTTCAAATAACCATATGAGCTTAATATGAGGTAGTTATTTCGATATTACAGACAGACACTTCAATTTTATTTATTAGTATAGATTAAAATAGCATACCTTAAATATTTATTATAAAAAGCTGTGATAGCCTAGTGGTTAGGACGACCGACTTCTAATCGGAGGTCGTGGGTTCGATCCCGGGCACGCACATCTAACTTTTCGGAGTTATGTGCGTTTTAATTATTTAAATATCACTTGCTTTCACGGTGAAGGAAAACAATTTCGCGTATGCGTATGTGTAATGCATAAAATAATTTCGCGCCTAGGTAGGTACCAAAAAAATACATCTTTGGAGGAAGTCAGGAACATCGTTGTTACTTATACCTAAAAGTAATTGGTCTGTACCTATACTTACGCCTATAAATGTAAGAGACGGAGCGGGGAGCGCGTAATTTCTTAGAAGCTCTCCAACCAGACAGCTTGTCATTATTGTCAGAGTAGTAGTCATCCTAAAAACCCCCCTATCTCCTACTCAAAAATACATTATTTGTTATAGGTATGCATCAATGATGAATCATAATCTGATACTGTGATAAGAAATGCGTCACAGAAACATGCTGATCATGTAGCAGTCTGTATCTGTTGTTATTGTGACGTAAGAAGGCACCTACATAATATTATTTATACTTACTTACTAGATGATGCCCACGGCTTCGCCCGTGTGTATTTAGGTTTGTAAAAATCTCGTGGGAACTTTGATTTTCCAGAACAAAAAGTAACCTATCTGTAGTAAGTAGTAACCCGTCCACAAAACGGAAAAATTCCGTGGGATCCTTACGGTTTCGGAATGCAATTCCTTACAGCATCAGGTTTGAGGAGTTGGATATACCTACTCAAGTTCATTCAACGATAAAGTCTTTAATTGGTACCCTCAATATCAATTTAAATAACCGACAGTTCCTAAATCCCATTAGTTTTGGGGATCAGATCCCCTACAGCATCAGGATTGAGGAGTTGGAATCCAAATTTTTGTAGAATAGTGTCACAATGTTCCTCTATCAATTAAAAAAAAAATACGCAAATCGGTTCAGAAATCTTGGAGATATCGGTGTACATAGGTTGAAAAACACAACTCCTCCTTTTTTGAAAGTCGGTTAAAAAAGTAGCCTATGTTACTCCCTGGTTAATTCTCTACTTGTATGTGAAAGTCCCGTCAAAATCGGTTCAGCCGTTCCAAAGATTAGCCCGTTCAAACAGACAGACAGACAGACAGACAGACAGACAGATAGACAGACAAAAATTTTAAAAACGTGTGATTCGGTTATAGTATCGTTCAAATAACCATATGAGCTTAATATGAGGTATTTATTTCGATATTACAGACAGACACTTCAATTTTATTTATTAGTATAGATTAGTATAGACTAGATGATGCCCACGGCTTCGCCCGTGTGGATTTAGGTTTTTAAAAATCCCGTGGGAACGTTTGATTTTCCAGAACAAAAAGTAGCTTATTTGTTAAGTAACCCGTCCCCAAAACGGAAAAATCCCGTGGGATCCCCACAATTTCGGAATGCAATTCCTTACAGCATCAGGGTTGAGGAGTTGGATATGTACCTACTCGAGTTCATTCAACGATAAAGTCTTTAAATTGGTACCGCAATATCAATTTAAATAACCAAAAGTTTCTAAATCCCATTAGTTTTGGGGATCAGGTCCTCTACAGCATCAGGATTGAGGAGTTGGAATCCAAATTTTTTATAGAACAGGGTCGCAAAGTTTATCTATCGATTAAAAAAAGAATTACTAAAATCGGTTCAGAAATCTCGGAGATATAGGTGTACATAGGTAGAAAAACACAACTCCTCCTTTTTTGAAAGTCGGTTAAAAAAGTAGCCTATGTTACTCCCTGGTTAATTCTCTACTCGTATGTGAAAGTCCCGTCAAAATCGGTTCAGCCGTTCCGAAGATTAGCCCGTTCAAACAGACAGACAGACAGACAGACAGACAGACAGACAGACAGACAGACAGACAGACAAAAATTTTAAAAACGTGTGATTCGGTTATGGTACCGTTCAAATAACCGTATGAGCTTAATATGAGGTAGTTATTTCGAAATTACAGACAGACACTTCAATTTTATTTATTAGTATAGATTAGTATAGATAACATTCCATTAAGATCTCATAAATAATTGTAAGCCACACCGCGAATTAAGCTTAGAACTTAGCTCACATAGCTAGGATGTCTTTTCATATTTCAGTAATTCACACTGGAAATTACAGAGCCATTAAGCTTGGCGAGCTATGGAAAGACGCCGCAGCTAAGTTAGGTTAGTAGGTACATGTGATTTGGCTTGAAAATGTAGTTTTTTCTCGATATGTGGAAAACTTATAAGATAGCAAGTTAGAAACCATAGAACTCTGTGAAGTGGTTTCCATCACTTTCCACCCTTTCATCAGATGAGTTCTCCAAAGATTGAAGATACAGCTTCTAACATTAGATACCTAAAGTCCATGATTATCACACAGAACAGTCCACAGAACAAATAAAAGTTAAGTAGGTACTCAGTGATACTCATCATGGCCGTTGATTATATTTTGTATGTCTCTGACAAACAAAAGGCCATAACCACAAAATCTCATTATCTATCACACTCAACGGTGGAAAACACAATGGTAGGAAGTAGGTATTAAGCTGTGTAGGCATATGAGGCAAATCTATACCTCTCAGTGCTCAAATCTACACCTCTATCTAGAAATCGATCGACATGGATGATGGAATCCATTTTGAAAGAAGTTTATTAAAGAGGTAATAAGTAGAAGGTAATAGATATAAGTATTTGATATGGAACACCTACAATATTATCACGGATTGTATCACATTCACGGTCGTCATTTTGCTTAGCATTTGATTAATTACATAAGTATACCTAGTTGGTATCTATAAATAAGCAAATCTCAGATATCTTTTACTATAGATATTTATCTACCATAATAATAGATCGTACCCGGTACCACATTGTGAAATACAAAAATTACTAGAGAAGTACTTAATAATAACTTACAAACATTTAACGCCTCTAGTATTTCAGCTTTAGTAAAATCCTTGTGCACTTCAACCTCGAATCCGAATTTGGAAAACGTTTTCTCAATAGCCTCCACGTCCTTTTCCGTGCCAAGCCTAGGCTTGTACCCCTCTATGTTCTCCTGATTGAACACTACGAGATAATTCTTCTCGAACGTTTCTAGTTTGTATGTGGGCTCGTGTTTGCTCAAAGCCTTGATGTTGTAAGGAAATGTTCTCGCTGTTTCGCCTATTTCAACACTGGGTGACTTAGTTTCATCATCAGCGCTTGCATCTTCGACTGACACTCCGCGACTTACAGGCGGAGCGCTCATAACTCCGTCCTGGCTGACATAATTATATTCCTCCGGCGGGATTGCTCCGGTAGAAGCAAGCTCACGTGAACGCCAAACTTCCATCTATTATTTTATTATTCGTGTTGTTTGTTGATACATAAAACACAATTACTCTGCCGTATGCCACACTAGTTTTGAAAAGAATATATACTTATCGATCTTCCATGCTTTATCTTATCATACCGATATCGTGTTCAAGTATCGGATGATATCAGGAAACTTACAATTTTAAAATTTAAATTGTTTTTTATTTGACATCCGATTACCTGTACGGCTTCTAATAAGTAGATACTATAGTATCTTGCAAGAAACAAATTAAAAATAGATAATAATTTACGCTAATTACTCTTCTGCGTGCAAGCTATTATTTTCGGAAGCTAAAGAACGATTCCACACGGTGAGTTGCGGGGCCGCTGCGTTGCTTTTGCGCCGTTGTGCCGCTGCGGCGTCCCGCGTCCTACACAAGTGCAACGCCACACGCTGCTGTGCGTCTCATAGTTCTCTCTCTCTGACCGATGCCGCACGACGCACTGTCACACACACACACACACTTCGCATGTTAAGGGGCTTTTAGGACTAAAGCGTTGGACTAAAGCTATGGACTAAAGTTGTTGAGACAGATCATCGAGTTATGTACGAACTTTTCGAAGGACCGATTGTTGTCAAAAGCAAAACTTAAGTAGGTATCAAGATTGCGATGGCTAGGGACATGTGCAACGCATTGATGGTAAGTACAAGAACCCCGAAAGAGTTGCTGGACAGCAAATCGGACGGTCGTAACTCGTAGAGCCCAAGGAAATCTAGAGGCCAGTAGTTTAATGGAGTGGAAAGGGACATGAGGGTTTAGGAGTTCAGAGCTCGGAGGAAGCTACTTCTGACCGCTTCCACTGGAAAAATTTGGATCAAGCCCAGAGGTGTAGCGTGGACTAATATAGACATGGGCGAATTCGCATCACTGAGGCCCCTTTTCTTTTGTTCCCAAGATATACCCATAGATCTATCATTAGTCACCTGTGGTCCATAGGTGACCCGAGGCCCTCGCAAGTGCGAGGCCGTGGGCGAGGGCCCACATCGCCTACGCCTAGCTACGCCACTGATCACCCATAGCTGCAGCTGTGATGATGATTTTAAGGGGGTCCTTTTCCTCGTAATCTATAACTTAAAAATCCGTTTTAGAAACATCACCTTACGTGGAGTTTCTACAAAGAAGGAGGTTTTATTATATTAGGTTTATAAAAGTTTAGACTTTAGACTACTTTAGAGTTTAGACCTATTAATTATTTATTTTTATCAATCTGTATGATCTGCGGATTTGCAATTCAACTTTGAACAAGTAGTTTCTTAATAAGCATTAAATATTAATAAGTATACTTATCAATTTGAAGGCATAATTAATAATAAACTAACTACAAAATTAAATTTGAAAATGGACTTTAAGTAGGTAGAATTTTTAATATGTATGCGTTTTTGGTTATTTTAAAATCATTTTCGAAGATTTTTAAATGCCGCCTAGCAAAATTTTTGAGCAATAGTGATTAGTGAGAGAGAGTAGGTAACTACACCTAGTATATTTCTTGGTGACCAGCATCGCGTTTTAGAAATATGTCAAACATTTGTAGATACGTCATCGTCGATGTCATGTGTCAGTGTGACTGATTATGTGACGTCATCCTCCATTGGTCATTTCTGTTTCTGCTAGGGATGTGACATTGAGAGAAAAATCGATTAATTAAAAATCGATTTTTCACTTTTCAATATTAATCGATTTAAGAAAAATTGATTTTTCATAAAAAATAATCGATTTATGTGAAATAATTGATTATTTCTATTATTCGAACAAGCTATATTTTAGAAAAAAAATAAACCCCAGCAATCTCAGAGAAATCGGTGTACCTACCTGCCAATCAAAAATATCATTAATATTTTTGATACAGGTACATTTATGCATATACATATAACTTCGTACATAAGAATGTTAATTATTAGATGTGTTATAGACTGAAACCTTCCTGAAAGTACGTAGAGTGATAGATAGTATGATAGAGTAAAAGATAGTGAGAAAATCATCAAAATCGATTCGTTGGTTTTTGAAATAATCGCGAATATACATACATATTATATTTTTGTGTTAGGCACATGTTAAAATCGATGGACAAATATAAATTGTATTTAAAAGATAATGAATAAACGATAGGTACATAATTAATATATTATCATGGTTTATCTATTCTTTTACCAACTGTGCTAAAAAATTAATTTCCAATAAACATAAAATATTTTGTATTATTTTTTACTTTTTGTGAAAAAGGTCGTTCGATGGACACTGCGTTTCTGTATGAAAAGTGAAATCGCAACATTTTCTAAATTTTTCAAAAGTAGTGTTACATCTGTTTTATACATCTTTCTTCGTAAATTTTACCTATTTCAACACCATAATATTATACAAGGTTTCTTTTATTCAATATATTTATTCTTTTAAAAGATACAATTTTTTTGAGAAATGCCCATAATATACGGATCGAAAACAATCCCTTTTTTGACGTCGGTTAAAAAATGCCTGCTTTCCTATCTATAAATAGATATAAAACCAAGAGATTAGTATAGTATCATCAATTAACAGAATAAAAATCAAATAAAATGATAAGTATAAAAAATAACCAAAACAATTTTTTTTAATCTGAAACTTTAAACAATAAAAAAACTAACTAAATATAATAACTGCCACAAATTATATTTAGTATCATTTAACATTTTATTAGAATCAAAAAAATGAAAATGAGTTTAGTATAAGAAATAAAATGACAACCTTTTGATCTCAAAATTAAAGTACCTACCTAAAAAACAAATATTTTTTTAAAAATTTAAGTTAAAAAAAAAGAAAAAATATTATTACCACTAATATTGAGTGCCATTTACATTAGACTAGAATGAAAATAAGATAAATGAGTATTTTTTATATAGGGATTTTGAAAACACCAAAATCTATAGCTATAGGTAGATTAGCACTATACCAAACTTCCTTGAAAGTTGGTATAAAGGTTGGAAAAGAGAGTTGAAACGGGAACCGGAAATCCACGATTCTCTCGGGATTTGTGAAAACCGAAATTCACGCGGGCGAAGCCGGGTGAAGCTAATCAATAATAAATAATCAAAAGACAACCCTCAAAACTTAAATTCAAAACAAATATTTTTTTACTTTTAAATGTAAACAAAAAAAACTTAAAATAATTATTATTAGGTACTAATATTATTCAGTACCATTTGAAATAAGTAACAATTTTTTACATCGCACAGATGATGCCTGTTTATAAAAATCGATTAATACGTGTTACATAAACGATTTTTAAAAAATAAAAATAAAAATCGATTATTATTATAGAAAAAAAACGATTATTCTGAAAAACGATTTTTTTTTCACAAACATCCCTAATGTCTGCAAATACAATACGTAGTATCCTCTAGTAATCTGTGGCAAATTGCAATTTTGAATTCTCGGTCACCAGTGGTTCACATTTTGGCTTTTGCCGATTTTTAAATTTGATTTATGCCGCTCCATTCAACTTGATGTGAAATCCATTTTAGTTATAAGTTAAAAGTAGAAAAATGTGTTTTAAAGTCTATGTTTATGTTCTAAAAGTGTTTTAAAAATACATGTTTTGAATTGGTGTAAACTTTCAATCGTAAAAATGTTTAATTATAAATATCTTAGTCGGGATCATCTCGATGGATTCGATAATTATAAGGTACCTGTTGAAATTCCTACAATTCTTTTTATAAGTAGAGTGTATCGCAATGTATTGCGTTTTTGCGAACGTAACCTAAAACTTATCGATCATTTACGCAACATTCTACTGCAGTTTCGTTTAATTTTGTGATGCAACGCCAATTATAGATCGAATATTGAATAAAGATTTAATGAAACACTTTCGAAGTATATAGGTATAATCATGAATGAATTTTATAGCAGGTCCTTCAAGTAAATATTTTATTACTTCGTCGTTGTTAATCGAAAGGCGTCCACTGCTGGATATAGGTATCTTGCAGGGTCTTTCACAATCTACAGTTTTGTGCCACTTTAATCCAGTAGGTCTGTTCAACTCATTTGATGTCATTGATCCATCTCGTGAAAGGGGGAGAGGGGTCTAGACTTAAATTTACTTCTAGTCAAGTACGCTTGCTACCTTAGGGTGCATCATCACTTACTGACTGATTGCAGCCAAACCTAAGCCATCCAAATATTAAAAAACATTGGTTTTGCGAGTCAGATGTCTATCATACTAGCTGGAGCTGTATTCGACAAGCTCAGAATAACAAGACAAACCCGATGAAACACTGGGGACTTCTTTGATGAATAATATTACTAATATGTTCATTTATTTCAGTATATGTCGAAAGACACAAGTCCACTAAGCGTGTATGTGATGCATCCCTTTTGGAATAAAGTAGTTGAGGTAAGCAGTGACATTAAATACTAACTTGATGCTTTTAACTTTATTTGTATGCAATTAAGTTTTTACAAACCCTGTGGGATCTCTTTGTTTTACTTAGAGTAAAAAGTATCTTACATCCCTTTTATGTGCTAGCTATCTCTGTGTCCAATTTCATCAAGATGGGTTCAGCTGCCTTGTAAAGGTCCTAGTACCGTTTTAAGACCAATTTTTATTTTAACCAGAAACTTGATATATTTTCTATTTTTCCTTGCCCTGTATTATGCAATTTATGTATTTTATCCCTAAGATAACTTTCTTTTCTCTAAGAACTATTTTTGTTTTCTGCACGAAATCTTACATATGCTTACAACTAATCAAATTAGTTGCAAAGTACTGTACTTTGCTGCATTGTTCATATAAAGGTGCAATGAAACACTTTCTGCGAAGTATTTAAATATTTAGTATAAGTAATAATACAAATCCTTAAGTATTTAAAAATAGACAGACAGACTATATGTTCTACTAAATACTGCTAATTTGCTACTAAAACATTGCAAGACTGATAGATATTTGTTTAAGAGTTGCTTTGTTTTAACATATAAAGGCTGACCTTTTTTGTAATCTAGACAAGAATGTAGTGGAAATATTGAATATCTGTTGCTTAGATGTTAACTGGGATCGGGCTCAGACCTTGAAGCATTGTGATAAGCTTGACAATAGGTTATCACAATGCCTCAGTGCCGAATAGGTAGATTATGTACAGATGTAAGATACCTTCTTGTTGTACACTGAACCACTGTAAAGCGTAAACTATATTGTGTGACTAAACAGGAGTTTCATAAACTGATCGCACATCAGAGGCGACCCTCCTGCACTGAATGAGCACTGAACGCTTAGTATTTCTTACTAAAAAGCCCATTTCAACAGAGATGACACAGGAGATATTATAGTGCACATGTGTTAAACACATGTGTGTGTTCTATTCAGAACACACAGAGATCAGGCACAAGACCGATGGCTTTACATCTCTGCGTCTCTGAGGCGCAGGTGTAGGCGCACCACCAACTTTTCAACTCTGGGCTTCTTTCTCTGATGGGGCCCGCTAAAAAGCGGATGCACTTCAACCCTTATGGATCTTTTGTACAAAAGATCCATTACAAATTCTGGGCTTGGTACAAGTACTGAAAATGAAGCATCAATACTCATGCCGCATGCGACCGATAAATGCGGTGGCGCGTTCGATTCAAAAGATGCGAACTAATGTCATTTGAAATTTCAGTAGGTACTAGAAAATCCGTAACGAACGAAGCGAGCGGGTTTTGCAGCACGTAATCTACCGTAATCTGCGATCACGAGTTTGAATGTCACAATAAAAATTATTATTCAGGTTATTTTACTAAATCTATATTTTTCAGTATGTACCGCGATGGGTGGCGCCAAACGTTCTAACGTTCGTCGGATTCCTTTTGACTGTGCTCGATTTTGTGCTGCTGTCGTATTACGATTATGACTATTTAGCATCGAGTGCTACAGTCCACAATGAAACGCTGCCTACGACGGAACCGATCAATGGACACGCAGAGGTTATACCACAGTCATTGTGGTACATATTAGCCGTATTCCTCTTTATGGCGTACACTCTAGGTGAGATTTGGAATTGTTCTCTTAAGAGACTGTTTGTACAGAAGTGTCATAGAATAGAATAGAATAGAAAAGTTTTTTATTCAAATAAACTTTTACAAGTGCTTTTGAATAGTCAGATGAATCTACCACTGGTTCGGAATGCCGTTCCAACCGAGAAGAACCAGCAAGAAACTCGGCGGTTGCTCTTTTCCAAATTTACAATATCAATATAACAATTTTATGGTAAGTACATGATTGAATTGCCGTCTCGCGCATTGCTGGAACGAGTCAAATCCACGCCTTTTTATCATTTGGAGGTGTCCATATGGTGGACACCTCCAAATTTTCAAGTATGGCATTAGTCTGCTATGTATACAGTATAATCAACCATCATCACATCAAAATCAAGTATCTTACTCGATATTTCTATATAAACTTTAGACTGAAATTACTTTAGCTTCTAAATGCGTCAATGTGACAAATGGAATTTTTCAGATTGGTTGAAACGACAAATCAATAAAGTTAAAAATTCAGTTTTAGGAAGCTCTTATATTATTTTACTAGATGATGCCCACGGCTTCGCCCGTGTGTATTTAGGTTTTTAAAAATCCCGTGGAAACTTTTGATTTTCCAGAACAAAAAGTAGCTTATCTGTAGAAACCCGTCCCCAAAACGGAAAAATCCCGTGGGATCCCCACGATTTCGGAATACAATTCCTTACAGCATCAGGGTTGAGGAGTTGGATATGTACATACCTACTCGAGTTTATTCAACGATAAAGTCTTTAATTGGTACCCCCAATATCAATTTAAATAACCGGAAGTTTCTAAAACCCATTAGTTTTGGGGATTAGGTCCCCTACAGCATCAGGATTGAGGAGTTGGAATCCAAATTTTTTATAGAACAGGGTCGCAATGTTTCTCTATCGATTGAAAAAAAAATTACGCAAATCGGTTCAGAAATCTCGGAGATATCGGTGTACATAGGTAGAAAAACACAACTCCTCCTTTTTTGAAAGTCGGTTAAAAAGTAGCCTATGTTACTCCCTGGTTAATTCTCTACTTGTATGTGAAAGTCCCGTCAAAATCGGTTCAGCCGTTCCGAAGATTAGCCCGTTCAAACAGACAGACAGACAGACAGACAGACAAAAATTTTAAAAATGTGTGATTCGGTTATGGTAGCGTTCAAATAACCATATGAGCTTAATATGAGGTAGTTATTTCGATATTACAGACAGACACTTCAATTTTATTTATTAGTATAGATTTAATGACAAAGTGGCCTTTGTTCACACAAGGTAGGTCGAAATTTAAGCGCCTTGGGGTCCCAAGATGTTTAAATACCGACTGCAGAAATGCAGATCCTCTACTAAGTTGAAGGATGTTCTCGGGCGTGTCGCTGGACACAAGCGACACAAGATCGTGTTGCAAGAGACCTATGACCAGTTGTGGATGTCTATCGACGTCCTAGACTGTTAAGACGACGGCCCTGGACTGCAATCTCATTTTGTGGAATTTATTGATATTGTATTTTCCAGGCTACATACATACCCGTGATGAGTGCTGAGTAATCAACAAAGTCATCACTCATCACTGATAAATTGATTCCTGATAGTGAAAATACTATTTTATTTCTATTCAAACATTCGAGTGATGTCGTTAGATACGCGAGCGTACATACTATAAGAGATTACGTACATTTTTACATGTAAAACCTAGCTCAAAAAATTTGCCCTGCAAAAAACCTCTAGCTAGCTAGGACTAGGTACGCCAATAGTTAAATGGGGTTACAAACCTAGGACCATCATGATTTCAATTTGCACTTGACAGTTTCAGTCCTAATATCTAGAATCTAGCCACAGCCAAAGCCTTCTTCGAAATGTAAATTAAAGTCTTAAAGTCTTATTACGTCATATTTCCTCCCAAAAGTCTATTTAAAAAGTTCATTCAATTTTCAGATGGCATTGACGGCAAACAAGCGCGGCGCACGCAAACTTCGGGGCCCTTGGGAGAACTGTTTGACCATGGACTGGATTCTTATTCTGTTTTCTTTATACCGGCCTGCCTTTACTCAATTTATGGGCGAAAAGATTTCTCCATATCACCATTGAGGTGAGAAAGTCTCATATTAAAGTGACTTATAGAGTATCTATAAGCGAGTCGCTGGCAGCCGCTGGAATCAGGCGGCACAAGATCGTGTGCTGTGGCGATCCTTGCAAGAGACCTATGTCCAGCAGTGGACGTCCATTGGTCGAAACGATAGAGTATCTAACCCGTCGTCCTAATTGGCTAACGATCGTACGATCTATAATATTTGCGTACGATGAAAATTAATACTTCTAGCTTCTAGCTTTTTTGGCTTTTACGTGAGTGATACCAATATAGCATATTTAAAAGTGCTATTAACGTCTTAATACAGATTTTCTTTACAGAATGTATTATATAATGTGGAATCTTCTACTTAACTTTTACCTGAGTCACTGGGAGAAATATAATACTGGAGTATTATTTCTGCCCTGGGGATATGATTTCAGTATGTGGGTATGTTCAATAGATAAACCTTTGTCGTATCAATACAAAATTAGAATATTGCCTAACATAATCATCAAACACTTAAGAACATTTTCATTAATACAATTTTAGGGATTTACTTTTTTCTAAGACATACTGAAGTATTTTTGGGTTAAAATAATTATAGTAATAAAAACTTACAGACGTCAACATTCGTGTTTCTATGGACGGGTGTGAAAGGCACAGGTTTCTACAAACGCCACATATTCGGTAGCTACACTCTCGCTAACGCCTTCGAATGGCTGATATACGCCACGGGAGTGTTCACTAATCTACCGGTCTCCATCTACAATACCTATCTGTAAGTATGAATTACAATATCCGCAATGAATTTCGCCTATAAATCAAAAGCCGGCAACTGTCAGGCACAGTTTATACAAGAGTAGTGACGTGGCGTGGACTTCTTACATTTATTAATTCAAGTACACTGAACAGTTACCGACCGACTACGCGCCAAACTCTCAGCGCCGACGATCAGCGTGACACTAAAACCAGCCTTAGGCGTGGAAGCGTAACATACAGACAGAGTTACTTTCGCATTTATAATATTACTAGTGGATCCGGCAGACTTCGTCCTGCCCGGTGGTGACATACCGACATCAGCGTTACCTACCGAGACCCGGTAGGTTACCTGTTATACCTACTCGGTAATTGTGTTTTCAAACCATCTAGGAACCCATTGAAATATACACACAAAATTTCATCCAAATTGACCCAGCCGTTTAGGAGGAGATAGGTGACAAACACACGTACAGAAGAATAATAATATATTATGTAGGTACGGGTGAGAGAGTTTACCGTATCGACGCGGGATGAAGTTTGATAGTTGCCAAACCAATGAACATTTTGTATGGGGAAATGTTTTTACTTTTATTTAATTTTTTCGTCAATTTTTCAATGTTTTAATAGTTATTATGCAATTCGGGACGGAGACAAATACAACAAATCAAAAACCATGAAAATCGCTCCATCCGTTCTCGAGTTATAACTAACTAACACGACTTTGTTTTATATATATAGATTAGGGATATGGATTAATAAATAGTAACTATGTGTATATTGTCTATATTGCAGATCATATAAACTGCGCACGGGCAAAATGCGTTCAGCTACGGAGGCGTTGCGGCCGCTGTGGTCGCTACTGAGTATGTTCGTTGTGTGCTCTATTTGGGTCCACAAATCCGATCGGCTGCCAGACTGCGACCCGCGTGCGCTTTTCCTGCTCATTGGAACTCTTTTTAGCAATGTGGCCGTAAGTAGCAAGATTTTAGTATGTACTACTGGACCCGATAGACATAATATGGTCCTGCCACATAAGTTGAAAATTTAAAAAAAAAATGTTGACAACAGCGTCACCTACCGGGTCCGACTGTAGCTAAGAACCATCCAGGTGACCCCATAAGTACTACAAAAATATTCATCAAAATCGGTCAAGCCGTTTAGGAGAAGAATTATAAACACACGCACACTGGAATTTTATGTAATATAACGATTACCAAGTCACCAAAATTACTTGATTAACCACTTATTAAGTTACCTAGTGACCAAAGTTTTCAATCAATAAAACCATTTTGACTTGCTCAAAGAACATCTACCTAATAGGTTATACCAGAGCCACACAAGATCACTACAGCCTATGTCAATAAAAAAAAAACTAAATATACAAGGACGAAATCGCAACTTGCAAGTAAACAGTAAACAAAGAAATGTTTTAGTTTTAAGTTTTCGTAGTAATTATCACCATTGGCTCACTTTCATGTACTTCTTATATTGACGTTCAAAAAGTGTACAGTGTACCTACTTTAAATAAATGAATTTTGATTTGAAAATAAATCAAACCATCATCATCATCATGATCAACCCATTACCGGCTCACTACAGAGCACGGGTCTCCTCTCAGAGTGAGAAGGGTTTTGGCCGTAGTCTACCATGCTGGCCAAGCGGATTGGCAGACTTCACACACCTTTGAGAACGTTATGGAGAACTCTCAGGCATGCAGGTTTCCTCACGATGTTTTCCTTCACCGTTAAAGCAAGTGATATTTAAATACTTAAAACACACAACTCCGAAAAGTTAGAGGTGCGTGCCCGGGATCGAACCCACGACCTCCGATTAGAAGTCGGTCGTCCTAACCACTAGGCTATCACAGCTTTTCATAAATCAAACCAGCACTTTATTAATACTATGTTGTACTTACTCTTCCAGTGTCGTCTCATAGTGAGCCAAATGAGCAACCAGCGATGCGAGTTGGTGAACTGGTTGCTGTGGCCGCTGTCCCTGGCCGCCGCGCTCTCGCTCGCGCTGCCAAGCTACGAACTGACGGCGTTCTACGCGATCACCAGCTTGAGCGTACTTGCGCATATACACTATGGAACCTGTGTGGTAAGATATTATGATAATACTAGCTGATGCCAGCGACTTTATCGTGGATTTTAGGGTTTTAAAAAATCCCTTGGGAACTCCTATAGTCTAGTCTATAACTGTACCTTTCGTCAAAATCGGTTCAGGGGTTTAGGCGCAAAAGCGTAACACACAGGCAGAGTTACTTTTGCATTTATAATATTAGTATGGATTTAACCATTGTGTTGCTAGATGTTATTGTTGTTATACCATGTGTCTGGTTACCAGCTGGGTTATTCTGTAACTTAGTTAGCAACTGAAAATAGTTGCCAACGAATTAGTTTGATATACATTGCTGCTTTACTGTGGGAAATATAAAGTGTTTTCATAATTTTACACAGTAAAGCAGCAATGTATATCTATCTAATTAGTTGGCAACTATTTTCAGTTGCTAACTAAGTTACAGAATAACCCCCCAGGTGTGGTAGTGGTTACCAGTTGTGGATCATGATTACCAGGTGTGATAGTGGTTGGGGTGCTAGCCAGGTAACCTCCAAGTGTGCCTGGGTGCTGCTGGTCCTCTTGGATACGTCCGACGGGAAGAGCAGTATTCGGGCCGGTGCACCCCGGTAACATGGTTAATAATTTCGGGGATATTGTTAGCCATGGCCAATGACCTGGCGGAGGGAGGTTTCTCCGCGTGTCCCTCTGATTAGCAGAGGGCACTGCGGATGAAACTGGGGGTGAGACACCCCGGGGCGGGGGGCAGCGATGCCCATCGCGGGAGGAAGAAAACCTCGTTAAAAAATTACGGGAGGGCGCGAGCCTCTGGAGGGACAGCCCAGAGGCGAGCGGGAGCCCCAGCTGGGGCGGCTGCCGGACACCTGGGATGCATACGTTGGGTTCCCCAGGCGTCCAGCACAGACAGCATGAGGGTCATGCCGTGGTGGTTTTAGTGGGTATACCGTTGGAGTCCCACATAACCTTCGTTCTGCCGCATTCGGCCGCAGAACGGGGGTACCTATAAAAGGTTTCCACCACGTCAAAAAAAAAAAAAAAAAAAAGGTGTGATAGTGGTTACTAGATGTGGTACTTAGTTAATTTGGGTGATTGTTTACAAAAATAAAGTATAATAATAATCATAGTATTTTTTTTTATTTCCAGGTTAGACAAATGTGCGATCACTTCAGAATAAGCTGTTTCCACATAAAACAACGAGCGGATTGACTTTTAGACGACAATGCGTGCTGAATACATAACATTAAATAGCCATTTATCACAATTCAATATTTTCCATTGCAAATTAAACTTTATGTCAGCGCCAGAAGGACCCAGTTAATACTTAACTGTTAGTTAAGAAAAAAAGTACCATATTTCTGAACATTATTAACATAATAAAATGTTACTTTATTAATATTCAGAACAATATAATTATTTTATCGCTTTACATAAAGATTACTGTGCAATGGAAATCAACCGTGGCATATTACATGATACGTGCTGAAACATACACATATACTATATCAGTATAAAAATATTGACGTCCTATATACAACGTTAGTTTTACTTTGCGCAAAAACCGAAACACGTGTCAAATATTTTTACATTAAGAATATTTATACAAAATTTCAAAAAAATATAATGAAAAGTAACGAAGTTATAAGCTTGTTATGTTGCGTCGTTGTCCTCGAAAAAAATGGTCACCGCAAGCCGTCGCCGCAGGGACTAGCGATCGACGCGAGTTGAATGACCGCCGCTGTGTGCCGACCGTCAGCTGATGCGCGGTAAATCATTGTGTCTAAGCTTGTAAGATTTCAATTTATTTTTGGACAAAAATATAACACTATATAAAAATGGTTGGATTCGATTTTGTTACTGATCTTGAACAAACTACTTTCAGGTTTTGCGTAAAGTAAAACTAACGTTGTATATTATATAATATATAATAACATATTATGTATATATAAGAATGAGGCTGATTGTAAAGTTTTTGGGATGGTTACTATTAAAGAATGTTATACCTCGAATTTAAAAGGCTCTTGTTTAGAGCTAAAAATTAAACATAAAGAAAACTAATTCGTAATATTTATCTTAAATTGCATGTTTCATTTTGCTTTTGCAAGTAAAAATATTTTTTTTAACTGTGGACTACATAAAGTAATATTCATAATACATACAGTAAAATCCGTGTTATGTATCAGAAAAAAAATGTTTTTTTGATGATAGCTATTTTTTCTTCCTATAAAATAATATTATAATCAGTCATTATTAATAAAATTTTATCTATTTAAATTAATACCACCGCTCCTTTTTTACTCATTTAACTAATTAATTATAATATTGTTATACATCTTAAAACATTGTTTTATCAGCACTGATGATTTTTGATGTTATGTGTTTTTGTAAGAATGTGTACAAAACAATGAACATTATGAACTTAAAAAAAACCTTTTATCCGTAGGGTTTATTCTTCTGTGTACACTTCTTATTTTCAAGTGTTTATTGCACGCATTGTCTATGGATTACTTTATAAGTATTTTAAGTATGTTTATTTTATATGAATTAAGTTATTAATTAATTTAATGAATTAAGTTACTCAGTATACACAACATACCAAAATAGCAAGCATTAATTAAAATAATCTGAACAATTTACGCAAGCCCTGAATAAAGCTGATCTCACATCTAGCTGCCTGTATAGTACGCAACGCATTTTATTTTGTAAGTACGTATGTATGTATAGGCGTAACGTTTAACTGAGACGGTTGCTGATATTGTATACAACAGAATTGGCACCGGAGCAGAGACAATATCTTCTCCCGCACCGCGCATCTGCCTCAACAATCGTCTCGGTTAAAATGTACCTAGGCCTATAGTTAATTCATTATTGACAAACTGCGATCAGCTTTACACATCTATACTAATAAATAAAATTGAAGTGTCTGTCTGTAATATCGAAATAACTACCTCATATTAAGCTCACATGGTTATTTGAACGATACTATAACCGAATCACACGTTTTTAAAATTTTTGTCTGTCTGTCTGTCTGTCTGTCTGTCTGTCTGTCTGTCTGTCTGTCTGTCTGTCTGTCTGTCTGTCTGTCTGTTTGAACGGGCTAATCTTTGGAACGGCTGAACCGATTTTGACGGGACTTTCACATACAAGTAGAGAATTAACCAGGGAGTAACATAGGCTACTTTTTTAACCGACTTTCAAAAAAGGAGGAGTTGTGTTTTTCTACCTATGTACACCGATATCTCCGAGATTTCTGAACCGATTTGCGTAATTTTTTTTTTAATCGATAGAGAAACATTGCGATACTGTTCTACAAAAAATTTGGATTCGAACTCCTCAATCCTGATGCTGTAGGGGATCTGATCCCCCAAAACTAATGGGATTTAGGCACTGTCGGTTATTTAAATTGATATTGGGGATACCAATTAAAGACTTTATTGTTGAATGACCTCGAGTAGGTACATGTCCAACTCCTCAACCCTGATGCTCTAAGGAATTGCATTCCGAAATCGTAAGGGTCCCACGGAATTTTTCCGTTTTGTGGACGGGTTACTACTTACTGCAGATAGGCTATTTTTGTTCTGGAAAATCAAAGTTCCCACGAGATTTTTACAAACCTAAATACACACGGGCGAAGCCGTGGGCATCATCTAGTCTATAATAAAGCGGAAAAGTTTGTTTGTTTGAACGCGCTAATCTCAGGAACTACTGGACCGATTTCAAAAATTATTTCACCGTTGGATATGTACGTGATCCCTGAGTGCTATAGGCTATATATTATGTACCACGGGCGAAGCCGGGGCAGACCGCTAGTATAAAATAAAATAATAAAAAACTCGTACTTTCGTAAAAATATGTATTATATTGAGATATTTTTGTTACTAGTGCAATTTTATCGTTAAATGACAACTGCCTGACGATAAAAGCTAATCGTACGTTACGAGTCGAACCACGTGATGATCGCAAACGTTTTAAAAATAGATAATGATTGATAGAAAATAGGAACTAATCGTATGTCGATATGATCGAATTTTGAATGCAATATGAAAAATTCGCCGTGTGCGGCTCGGCTCGGCTGTAACGTGCGATCAGCAAAACGCAGTATTTTTGTGGCTACACTTTACATGGTTATTTATTTTACAATAATCAATCCATGTTAGGTTATAAGATGACGTGTGACGTTTCCCTTGTTTACAAGTAATTTTATTTTATGAAAGTAACAGAAAACTATAAAATTGATGTAGTCATTGGCGTTGGGTGGGGTGTGTTTCTACCGAATGCCTTTCCATCGGAGCGGAAACGTGTGTGCATCAACCAATCAAATTATTGAAAAATGCCGTGATAATCGACAATATAATACCTAGAATACATGTTTGCCGACAATGCTGAAGCTTGGCAAACGTCCACAAGCTCCAAGTCTTTACAAACGCTTGGATGCCATTTACACACATGCGAGTGCGTTAGTGTGTTTCTGACATACAAGCTTGCAGACGTGGTGTAGACAAACTAGACCAGTAGTTCCCAAAGTGGTCCAGGTGGACCCCCAAGGGTCCACGGAAGACTCGACGGGGGTCTACGTTGGCTTGACCAAAAAATGGGGGTTCACAAATGCGGGGGACAAAATTGGGGTCCACGATAATTTATCTGCTTTCGATAGTGAAGAACTAAAATGTTGGCTTGACTTCACCTAACAATAATATTATTATAAAAAAGCAGATAATATTTTAAGAAGCTCAGGGACTGTTAGTTAGTTAGTTAGGACTTGTAAAAACTTGCATATTACATATTCAGTACTTAACTTTACAGAACTTTACTTTTTTGACATCCACTCACAGTACAATCAATTAACCAATCAATTTTCTCTTTTTTTTTCGAAAACTATTAATTCGTGGTTGGAACTCAGCCGCAGAAGAATTTCCATATACTATCAGAATTTCCATAATAAGATCTAATCTTCACATTTTTTGTCGAGTTTTGGGAATATGGTAGAAATGTGCAGTAGAAAAGTGCATTGTGTGTGTGGCTGCAGGGGGTCCACCAGAAGTAGCTAAATTTTGAAAGTGGACTATGAGAAAAAAAGTTTGGGAACCTCTGAACTAGACAGACGTTGAAGTTGTGTCCATAGGTTGTGTCGCCGCTTGCGTTTGGCTTGACATATTTTTATTCAAAATACAAACAAAAAGGCAGCGAAAAGTTCGGCAGAGAAGATGGTGGATGTTAAAAATACATAGTAACAGGTGACTACTCGAACACATGGAACACGGGCCAACGTGTAAACACGGCGCAAGCGCTTGCCGCAAGCTTCCTTTGATCTGTGTTCAAAAACCGACTGCCCGGATCGGCAACAAGCTGACGCAAGCTAAACTAAACAACCCCTTCACACGCTTGTGTTTGTGAACGCTTGCTGAGACTTGCCAAGCATGCAAACGTAACATAATAGTATATCTGCTAAATAAGTCTCCACTCTGCTTCAGTGGATAGGCACCCTAAACCACGTAGGTCAGCCGCGGAGCTAGAATTGCTAGCTAGAATTTATATTTTTCTTATTTCTGAGTACTCATGCCTTCTCATCTATTGTATTGTTTTGCTAAAATGATGAACTTACCCCATCTTTACTAATTTAGTAATGTTAATTAATGATGTACCAGGTACCTACCTAATGATTTTTTTTTAAATGATAACATAAAAGGTTCTATTAGCAGTATTTTTTTTATGACAAAATATATTTTTAATCCTTATTTTGCTATAAATTTTGTGTAATGTAGAATGTAATTTTTAATCATTATAATTATTATTGTAAGGAAAAGAATGTGTAAATACGAATTTACCTCTTAAGTTGTGGAATCTTATCATCAACTTATCATAGTCTATTTTTGAGAAAGTTGAATGGATATTTTTCAGCTAATTGAGATTTTTATTAAGATTAATTTGTTATAAACAATTTTATTGAAAATTTCAGTATTTAGTATTAAAACTTATAATATTATGGTACCTAATGATAAATAATTTCATGTTAAATAAGCGAAAGGTGTGATTTTAAATATTTGCCTTAAAGGTATATTTTACCATCTAAAAATAGACTATAATAAATATTATTAATATTTTAACTACGAAATATGATCTTCTCAGATTGCATTTCTGTCATAACTTCTATAAATTGGTTTGAGTTACAAAAATAAAAATATGAATGGAGAAGAAATGGAATTCTGTACATTTATTTTTAAAAAAATACTTGCATAAAAACTTTTTAATGAGAAATAACAAAATTTGCGGGTGAAATGGGTGAAGTTAAAATTTTATATTATGGTGTTATAACTTTAATAATTATTTTTTTAAATTAACTAACATGTCAAAAACCACAGAAATCCTAATAATAAGGCACTAGAAATGCTGTGTACGCGTGACTTTGCGCCGTGCTGAGGACGCGGACGTCGCAAGCGCAACAATGTGTGGGATAAGCGAACAGATACAACGATGTGTGAGGCAAGGGAACGGACGCGACGCATTTGCAACCTTAATGCTCTAATCCTACAGGTTAATTCTGTCTGCACATCATTGAGCGTAAATGTGTTTGCGTAGATCTATGTTTGTGTATGTAGTAAGGCGGCGACATGCGTTCTGTATAGTTTGAAATGATACACAGAGATTCTACTACCTTATTATGATTTCTGTGTCAAAAACCGTCAAATGTAGAAGCGCGCCTAGCGTGGGCCGAATGCTCGAAATATGTTCATTCTTAAGACTCCTAACTGTCTATACTACACAAAATTGGTGACATGCTCGAGCTCTGCCCGCCTAGTGTCTGTGTTATGGATCCTTACCATAGTCCATTACAAAACTCGCTGGGAAGGGCGTTATATCAAATCCCAGTTTTTTTTTTAAATTAAACAGTGGCAAGTCCATGTTATATGTATATTATGAAGTACTGCAGATTTGGGTATAACAAGATTAAACTTTATATTTTGTTACAGCCGAATCTGCACCATTGTAAATTTATTCCTAGTACCTTCTGGTTGGTTGTATTTTGGAACATGTTCTTCCAAATTTGCCTTGGATCATGATTGTGATAGCTTAGTAATACTCTTAGCTAGCTAGATACACAGTACACAGATACAACCAGTAGTGGAACTACCTACAAACGTTCGAAACGGCTCACTCACACAAACATCCGCATCGACGAGACCATTTAGCAGCAGTCGCTACTGACATTCACGCGAAAACCCGGTAGGGGTCTCGTCAATGCGCCTGTTTGTGTGAGTGAGCCGTTTCGAACGTTTGTGGGTAGTTTCAGTACTGGTTGTAATCTGTTTACTGTGCTAGATATATCACTTTTACACAGACTGACACTGTCATCGCTTCTCGCTGAACACTTATCATGTGACAATATAATTTTAAGAAAAGTTTTTGTTTTATTTTTCCCTACAGCATGGAGTTACATGCGTTAAGAAATAGGTTGTTTGTTTGAATATAATATGTTACTGTTTTTTTTAAACTACATCTAATTTTGATGCAGTATTTGTAGCTTAATTTTTAAAGGTAACTAAATGATGAAATTAGACCTAAATGTAAATTGTCGTCTAAGTTGAAAAACCTAAAGAAATTGCCAGATTGAAAAAAAAGTAAGTATTAAAAAATATGCTTTTTAATTTGTGTATAAAATGAACTTTATTACCTATATAAAAAAAAAACAGTTTCATAGTTAAAACTTCCAGAAAAGATCTATTATTTCAGTAAGGTGGTAATTAATTAAACTTCAGCCTTTATGAAATGCAAACAGTAAACTAAATTGTATACTCAACAAAAAATTCCTATACACAAAAAATAATTGTAATTAAATAGTTACTAGCTTTTGAGCTCTGTTTCATCCTTATGAAATTTGCATCTCACATTCTACCAAACCAAAATTGATCTAACTTAGAATAGAATGTAAATCTGACTACGTCATACAGTAAATGTATCTAGATTAATTGTACATACAATATATTATGGTATATTATATAATTAGTAGTATTTATAGCTTTCCTCCCATCTTCTGAATGTATTCTGCTTTTACTTTCTCCCGGTCCTCAACATCAGGTAAGTATGGCACTATACCTCTGGCTCTCCTGTCTTTAGACACTTTACCCTGCAATCACAATATTTTTTTATCTATTTATCAATATTTTAGTGATGTCAAAGAATGGAATAAAAATTATAATTTCAGAGATTAAAAAAATGCTTTTCCTTTGAAGTTGTTAAATAAAATTCTTTTTTTTTTTTTTTTGTTTACAAGACCAGTATTTTTAATTATATCATAAAAACCAGTGATAAAAACAAATGATTTATATTACATATACAATCTAAGAGAAATTATAAGTACCTCCTCTTCTTCCTATACAATTATTATAATGGGTATAAGTTTAAATATTGAACATAAAGGGTTCATGAAAGTGTTTTTCTAGAAAAGCTGTGTTATCTGTTAATATACGCCAGTCAAATTTGACATTAAAATCGCAAACGAACGGCTAGTTCTGATTTTTTAATAAGTTGTTAGGACCACTACCAATAGTCTAAATTCAATTTTGCAGCTTCGAAAGACCTGTGCTAATTTTGTAGCACTCGAAAAACCGCGAAATTTTTGCACTTTTTTTGGGTTTTTCAATATAAGTCCTAAACTATGCGTTTCTAAAAAAATATTTTTCTATACTTTTTTAAAGTAGACTAAAATGGCTACAATTTAAGACCAAAACTAGCTCTTTAAATTCAATATTTATTGAGATACAGCTCTCCAAAAATTGACAATTAATTCCAAAAAAGTGAAATTTTAAGATTCGGTCAATTTTAAACTCCGATATCGGGGAAAATACTCATTTTACGAGTAAAGTTAATTGAAAAGATGTTGTAGTAAATATAATTAGCTTTAATTTAAACACTAAACAACGTCTGTAGCCCATATAGTTTACTTACAAATCCTAAAAGTTTAAAAAATGCGAAAATTGCAGTTTTCTCTTTAGTTTGTTTTGAATGTAATTTGAAAGAAAAAACCATGTACATCCACAAGAAATATGTATTAAAACTATTACTAAGTATTTAAATTAAGTATTTATAATGTTATTTATTCAAGAAAAAAATTATTTATATTATTATTGATATTTATTGATTTTTATGAAACATATTAATCTGTATTAAAATGACATTATGAGTTCCGAGTAATATGAGTCGTAAACTACGCATTTTTGTTTAATATTTTTTACACATTTTTAAAGTAGACTAAAATTGCTACAGTTTGACAACTACAGAACCAGTTCTGTAGCTTCAATAATTGCCGAGATACAGCTCTCCTAAAATTGAACTTTTTTCAAAAAAAGTGAAAATTTAAGAGTTGGTCAATTTTCGACCGCGATCTTGGGGATAATACTCATTTTATGTGTAGAATTATAAGTAAAAATGTTATAGTAAATCTAATTAACTTTAATTTAAGGGTAATACGACATCTCTAGGACATATAGTTTACTCACAAATCTTAAAAGTCCAAAAAATGGGAAAACAATTTTCGTAAATTTGCTCTGCTTAGTTTGGTTTGTGAGTACCTTGAAAGGAAAAACCATGAACATCCACAAGAAATGTACATTTAATCTATTATTATAGTATTCATAATGTTATTTATGAAAAAAAAAAATATTTATTTATCTTATTTTATTGATATTTATGAAGCATATTAACCTGCATTACAAAGATATTATTTTTGGTTATAATTGTTCATTAAGGTTTGTGAGTAAACTATATGGCCTAGAGACGTCGTTCCACCCTTAAATTAAAGCTAATTAGATTTACTACAACATTTTGACTATAATTTTACCCTTATAATGAGTATTATCCTCAAGATGGCGGTCGAAAATTGACCAAATCTTAAATTTTCACTTTTTTTGGAAAAAGTTCTATTTTAGGAGAGCTGTATCTCGGCAAGTATTGAAGTTACAGAACTGGTTCTGGTGTCAAATTGTAGCAATTTTAGTTTACTTTAAAAATGTATAGAAAATATTTAAAAAAAATGTGTAGTTTACGACTTATATTGCTCGGAACTCATAATGTCCTTTTAATACAGGTTAATATGTTTCATAAAAATCAATAAATATCAATAATAATATAAATAATTTTTTTCTTGAATAAATAACATTATAAATACTAAATATAAATACTTAGTAATAGTTTTAATACATATTTCTTGTGGGTGTACATGGTTTTTTCTTTCAAACTACATTCAAAACAAACTGAAGAGAAAACTGCAATTTTCCCATTTTTTAAACTTTTAGGATTTATAAGTAAACTATATGAGCTACAGACGTCGTTTAGTGTTTAAATTAAAGCTAATTATATTTACTACATCTTTTCAATTAACTTTATCCGTAAAATGAGTATTTTCCCCGATAGCGGGGTTTAAAATTGACCAAATCTTAAAATTTCACTTTTTCGGAATTAATTGTCAATTTTTGGAGAGCTGTATCTCAGCAAATATTGAATTTAAAGAGCTAGTTTTGGTCTTAAATTGTAGCAATTTTAATCTTCTTTAAAAACGTATAGAAAATATTTTTTTTAAACCCATAGTTTAGGACTTATATTGAAAAAACCAAAAGTAATGCGAAAATTTCGTGGTTTTTCGAGTGCTGCAAAGTTAGCACAGGTCTTTCGAAGCTGCAAAATTGGATTTACACTACTGGTAGTGGTCCTAACAACATATTAAAAAATCAGAACTAGCCGTTCGTTTGCGATTTTAGCCACTTTTGGAGTCAAATTTGACTGCACTAATACAGATTTTAGGATTATCAAAGCTTTGACACATAATCCACTATTTCTTTTTACTATACATCTGTGTATTAGACCCATTAGACCATACTTACTGTGAAAACAAATAATTCACTCACCCAGAATTTTTTACAGGTATTATAGTTGTCAAAATAAGGTTCACACTTTGCCTGATCAAATCCATTTCTGTTAAGGCAGTCGTATGACTTTTCTTGCTCCTGAAAGTTAAATAAATGGTAAACTGATAATGGTAACTAATTTTGGTTATGTAAGTAAACAAATTATTTAGGGAAATAATTAGAATTTGACTAAGACCTTTAAACATGGGTTCAAGCGCTCTGCGTCTGCATTTTTTAACTGATGTTTCATTTCAAGATTTTAATAATTTTTTTGGCTGTTTGTCCATAAAAAAAATTAATTTGATATCAGGTTTGAGGTTATGTTATTAATTATTATGTATGTCATAGACAACGAAAAATAAAATGTATGTATTGACTTAAGCCGGAACCACACTTACGTGTCGTGGCGTGTCGTGGCGCTTACTGGCGTGACGGTGAGTGTGCACAGTGCACACTATGTGTCGTGTCGTTGCGTTCAGAAATGAACAATATATGGGTGAGACCGCCAATTTTCCCACAAATGTTGCAGTAGTGACGCAAAAATTTCGCTACGGTGACTTGGAAGTAGTGCAATAATTTGAGCCACGGATGACATCTTGGAGTTTACCAAACTCGTTATTCAAAAAACAGTCTTACAGTAAGTATGATTTCAAATATAATCTTTGAAGATTAAAAACAAATTTTGTATAAATGGGTAGATAAATGAAATATAAATATAATTTCACAGTTTAATAAGTAATAACATTAATACTTAAGTACTACGTATTCGAAGATATTTTTAATACTATGTATACTGAACTATAATTTTTTTGTGATAATTTTTTTTTTAATTTTACAATGAATTTGTAATGTTTTAACTCACTGAACATATAGGTGAATGCGCAAACTTGTGTTTTTGAGCGGTTGTATTGCACTATATTTTGAGTGCTCCATTCTTAGATCCGCTCTAAAAATGTCTCAATTTCAGACACATTAAGTTTGACTCTAAATTCCTCCAGCTTTACGCGGGAAAGTTGTGCGTGGTCGTGGTTGATGCATAGGGCATCACCCGTGCTGTCATCCGCACAGCAATGGAATGTGTTGTCATACAGTATAATATCATTGATATGCATACTGCATACAGCATGAACAGTGTGGGCGATAGCACAGTGCCCTGTGGAACACCAGCGTTAATGGGCTTAAGATTGGAATATAATCGAATCCTATAATCGTTTGACTGATAAATAATATCTTAAAATAATTGTATTTAGTAGGAATAATCTACCTCTAAAAGAGGCATAGAATATTTAATGTTTTACAGACTACAATTTCATAAATTTATAAAGATACTTATTTAGGAAGATAATACAGGTATCTATTTCTATCTAACATTATCTAGATATATATACACTGGAGACTGCATCTAAAACATTGTTGTAATGTTTTCATCATAGTCTCCAGTGTCTACATTTATACAGTTATAACCTTCTTGACTCTGGCGCAATCGGTCTCGGGCAGTCGGCGCCACGCCATGATACGACACGCCCTACAAGTGTGTCTCTAACCATAGTAAATGTATGAAACCGATAGGCTTCTGGCGCGTCACGTCACGCCACGACACGTAAGTGTGGTTCCAGCCTTATTGTTAAGCCTCCGGCACACTTACGTGTCGTGGCGTGTCGTGATGCGCCGGTTTCATACATTTAGTAAAAACGACACGCCCTACAAGTGTGTCTCTACTCTCTAACCATACTAAATGTATGAAACCGATATCACCCGATATGCTGCTGGCACGCCACGGCCCACGACACGTAAGTGTGGTTCTGGCCTTAAGGCCGGAACCACACTTATGTGTCGTGGCGTGTCGTGACGCGCCAGAAGCCTATCGGTTTCATACATTTAGTATGGTTAGAGACACACTTGTAGGGCGTGTCGTCTCATGGCGTGGTGCCGACTGCCCGAGACCGATTGCGCCAGAGTCAAGAAGGTTATAACTGTATAAATGTAGACACTGGAGACTGTGACGAAAACATTACAACAATGATTTAAATGCAGTCTCCAGTATAAATATCTCTAGATAATGTTAGATAGATATAGTCCGTTCGGTAACATAGTGTCGGTACAGGCGCAGGTGCTCTTAGTATTCTGCTTTTATTTTTATTTTTTTCTGTTTGTAATTTTTTTTTCTATTCTAACAGAATCTCCGAATAGTCTGCCAATCCGCACTTGGCCAGCGTGGTAGACTATGGTTAAAATCCTTCTCATTTTAAGAGAAGACCCGTGTTCACGATAATATTATATTTTATGATTATGGTTATATTGTAATAAAATACGAATATAAAAAAATATAAAAAGGAAAGAGAATTTTCATAAAAAAATATGAGTAGGTATAAAACGCCAAAACCCCTTGTGCCTGTACACGCCGCGCGGCGTGCTTTGAAGTCACGGCGGTACCTTTGATAAAACACCGCGCGGTGGAGGCGGCAAAACACAAAAGGCGACCGTAAGAAAATGAACAGACTATACCTGTATTATCTTCAAAGTAACTTTATAAATTTATGAAATTGTAGTCTATAAAACATTAAATATTCTATGCCTCTTTTAGTGGTAGATTATTCCTACTAAATACAATTATTTTAAGATCTTATTTATCAGTCAAACGATTATAGGATTCAATTATACTCCAATCTTAAGCCCATTAAAGCTGGTGTTCCACAGGGCACTGTGCTATAGCCCACACTGTGTTATAGCCCACACTGTTCATGCTGTATGCAGTATGCATATCAATGATATTATACTGTATGACAACACATTCCACTGCTGTGTGGATGACAGCACGGGTGATGCCCTATGCAAAGGCCACGCACAACTTTCCCGCGTAAAGCTGGAGGAGTATAGAGTCAAACTTGTGTCTGAAATTGAGACATTTTTAGAGCGGATCTCAGAATGGGGCACTCAAAATATAGTGCAATGCAACCGCTCAAAAACACAAGTTTGCGTATTCACCGCTAAGAATACTCCCTTTACCACACCCCTTCTCTTTCAGAACTTTCCCCTTACCCCTTTCAACAGCATTGAGATCCCTGGCGACCACATTTCGGACGAAGTCCAATCCCGGATCACTTGGAAGGTAAAGCTAAATTAGCTTCCAAAAAGCTTGGAGTACTCTACAGATCAAAGCGCTACTTTACACCTGAACACAGGCTCTTGTTCTATAAATCTCAAGTCAGACTGCATATGGCCTGCTCACACCTGTGGGCCAGAGCACCCCAATACGAAGTCCTTCCATTTGGCCGGATTCAGAAGCGGGCAGTTCGACTGGTGGGCAATCCCAAACCAATCAGCTCATTGGAGGGCTTAGAGGTTCGCAGGGACGTTAGCTTCCTTAATCCTTTGGGTATTCTATCGTCTCTATAACGGCAAATGTTCTGAAGAGTTATTCGACCTAATACCACCTACTTATTTCCAGCACCGCATCGCACGCCACCTAAAATGCTAATATCCTCACCACTTGGATCACTGGCATACATCAACCAAGCGTTGCGCGAGGTCATTCCTTCCGCCCAAAAACTGTGGAACCAACTCCTTTTGGAGGTATTTCCGCATAGCTTTGACATAGGGTTATTCAAGGGGAGGCTAAACAAACTCCTTAAAATCCGGCAACGTGTTAGTTGTTCCTCTTGTGCTGCAAATGTTCTTGGGCAGCGGTAATCACTTAACATCAGGTGATCCGCTTGCTCATTTTCCCGCAATTAATATATATATATATATATATATATAATAAATATTATACAAAAAGATTATAATTATACCTAAATGAAATGAAATATACATTTAAACGACGCAAATGTTCGATATAAACTGTAAAACGCCACGACACGTAAATGTATTTCCAGCGACATGGCCGGCCGTGTCGCTGGAAACACACTTACGTGTTGTGGCGTGTCGTGACGCGCCAGAAGAATATCGGTTTCATACATTTAGTATGGTTAGAGACACACTTGTAGGGCGTGTCGTGTCGCAGCGTGGCGCAGATCGCTCGGCACCGATTGCGCCAGAGCCAAGAAGGTTATAACTATATATTTTATGTAGACACTGGAGACTGTGCCTAAAACAATGTAGTGAAGACAAGGTCATTCACCTGGATACACACCTCATACATACTATTTAAATAGTTGAGGATAAATACAAAAAATATCCAGACCTATTTCAGGCCAAATTTCTTTGCTTCAACTTTTTGTTTGCGTTCGCAATTCTCCAGTGTTTATACTTTAACCTTCTTGGTGGCTTGGCGGTGGTGGGGGTTATGACGCGACTATAGTTGTAAAAACCCCGTTAAATACCGTTAATTTACCAAATTTACGGTTAAATACCATAAAATGCAGTTTTTAACGGTTAAATACCCGACTGCGACAACGAAAAAGGGTAAAGTTTTTCTATCTTTTCTTGTATATATATAAAGATTTCATTTAATTTTTAGATGTTATTATAAATAATATAACCCTATTATTATTTTTTATTATTTGTTATTATAAATAGATAAAGACCATAACCCTCCAGATCAACTACTCTACATTTGTACTTACAATGCTCGATCACTATTGTCTGAAGAACGGCTTATAGAGTTTAAAGAATCAATATCACATATTAAATATGATATAATTGGCCTCTCTGAAATAAGAAGAACTGGGTATAATATAGTAGAAGATTCAAAACACATTTTCTGCTACTATGGAGAAACCAAAGGACAATATGGAGTTGGATTTCTCATAAAGTCGAATCTTAAAAATTGTATTGAAAGTTTTAAAGGGATTTCAGAACGAATATGTATATTAAATTTAAAATTATCAACACTGGAAATCTCTATTATCCAAGTTTATTTACCAACTAGCGACTCTACAGATAGAGATATAGATTTATTTTACGATTCCTTACATGAAACAATAAAAAAATGCAGCAAGAACATAATTATCATGGGTGACTTCAACGCTAGAGTCGGCCAAAAATTGCGAAGTGAACATAAAATCCTAGGTGAGAGCTGCTTTGGAAAAAGAGATAAAAGAGGCAGCAAACTAATCAATTTTGCTTTAGAGAACAACTTGACTATCATTAATAGCATATTTAAAAAAAAACAAAAGTCTCTTTGGACTTGGATTTCCCCAAAGAGAAACAAAAGTCAAATAGACTATATATTATCCAATTTCAAGAACCAATTTACCAATATAGAAGTAATAAATCAATTCTCCTTTGCCAGCGACCATAGACTTGTGAGAGGCACAATAAAAATAAATAAATTAAAAAAAAGTAGAGCTCACTATGGAAGCACCATTACTCGTTTCAAGACAGCCCAAGACGAAAAGAATTATCTTACAAACCTAAAAGAAAACATTGGCTCTATGTCAGAACCCAAGAATGTAGAGTCCTTCTACCTAGCAATAAAATCAGCAATTTTAAGTAGCATAAAGCACAGCCCGGACATAAACTCGGAAAATCATTCAATTATATCTAAAGATACAAAAAATTTGATAAGAAGAAGAAACGAATTAAAACACAAAACCCCTTTAAGTAAAGACGAAAAAATAGAGCTGAAAAATTTATACAAACTCATTTCCAGACAAATTCATAGGGAATATCACGAGTATAGACTTAAAACGATTGAGAAACACTTAATAAGATCAGGCAGTTTAAAAAAAAGTGATAGAGAACTCAACCCGAATAAACGATGGATCCCTTGCTTAAACACGTCTAGAGATATAACTCATTCCAGATCTGAAATCATACATATAGCTACAGAGTTTTACAAAAAACTGTATAGCAATCGCACTCCATCACTTAAAGACGATAATATCACTTCAGAGGCAAGTAGAGTCATTACCTACAATGGTGAAAAGCTAACAAGATTTACAGAAACAGAAATATTAAAAAAGCTAGAAAAATTAAAAATAGATAAAAGCAGCGGTCCAGACGAAATTTCAAATGAAATGTTGAAAGTTGGAAGAACTCTACTGTCAAGACCTTTAACTCTGCTTTTTAACAAAATTATTGAAGAAAGGAAAATACCAAAAAAATGGGCCGAATCCGATATAATCCTACTCTACAAGAAAGGAGACCCTTGCGACATTGGAAATTATAGGCCCATTAGCCTTCAACCTTGCCTCTACAAACTTCTAGCCACCTGCTTGGAGCAACGTCTATCAGAAATAACAGACAAATACCAGCCAGTTGAACAGGCAGGTTTCAGGAAGAGCTTTTCAACCACCGATCATATACACACACTTGATCAAATTATAGAGAAATTTCAAGATCACACACGCCCATTGTATTTGGCATTTATTGATTATGTAAAGGCTTTCGACTCTATCTCACATGAAAGTATGTGGTTGGCTCTAAAAGAAAACAATACACCTGAAGAACTCATAGATCTGATTAAAGATATTTATAGCAAGAGTATAAGTAGAGTCAAGCTGGACAGAAAAGGACCAGAAATAAAAATATGTAGAGGCGCCAGACAAGGCGACCCAATATCTCCGAGGATTTTCATTATAGTACTTCAAAATATAATGAAAAATCTTGACTGGTCACAAAAAGGAATATGTATTAATGGAACATACTTAAATAATTTAAGATTTGCCGACGACATTGTCCTCTTTTCTGAAACAGCAAATAATCTCGAAAAAATGATTAATGACCTGAATTCTGCAAGCCTCAAAATAGGCCTTGAGTTAAATACTACCAAAACAAAAGTTATGACTAACAGCGTCGAAAAAGCTATACGCGTTCAAGATACTCCACTAGAATATGTTCAAGAGTATATATATCTTGGCAAACAAATTTCATTTAAAAAATCAAGACACCGAGATGAACTCGAAAGACGTATAAAAATTACATGGAATAAATTTTGGGCTTATAAGTACATACTCAAGTCAGATTTACCTATAAATTTAAAAACAAAAATAATGGACTCATGTCTGCTACCTTGTCTTACTTATGCTAGCCAAACCTGGATATTTAACAAATATACTAAAAATAAGATCCAAACCACTCAGAGAGCAATGGAGCGGAGCATTCTTGGCTTACGTAGAATACACAAGACGAGAAACACAACTTTAAGAAAAAAAACCAAAGCTATTGATGCTCTAGAACATTCTATGAAGTTAAAGTGGAAATGGGCAGGGCATTTAACCCGATATGATGATAAGAGATGGACGAAGACAGTAACAGAATGGAGTGGACCGGTTGGAAAACGGCAAAGAGGCAGACCACTAGAAAGTTGGGATAGGGAAATTAAAGAAATATGCGGAATCAACTGGATAAAAAAAGCTCTAGACAGAAAGACTTGGAAAAATCTGGAGGAGGCCTTTACTCAAAGAGAGATCCTTAAAAAATAAAAGAATGACATAATCCACTTAAAGTATAAGTTAAAAACATATTTTATCATTCAATTTTATTTCGCGACTATAAATTAATGACATTTGCTTTTTTTTACATTTTTATCTAAATTTAATAAGTATTCCAAATTTTCTATATTATTTTATGTTATTTTATTTTTCAAATAATGTTAATAAAACAATGCATGAAATGTAATAATGTAATAATAAATGAAATAATTGTAAATATTAAGGATGAATAAAAGGCTTTTTTATTTTTTATTTTTATTTTTATTTATTATTTATTTATTATTATAAATAATATTTAAAGCGAAATATACATATAACCCAATTCTTTAATTATGAGTAATTTAACGTAAACCACAGATCACCTACTTAGATACCACATGTTGATAATTTAGTATAGTCACTAGGTCATCAAAGTTAGCGGAGAGCGCGAACTGCGGGGATAGAGTCAGCGATATCTGAATGGTTTTTTCTAGAACAAACTCAAAGTTCCTAGAACAGGTAGTAGTGTTGGGACAGCGATTTAATATCGACTGTCAACTGCCGATAAATAATAAAACAAGGAAAATATTTTTTTTTGTTTAGATATTATTTACACATAGTACCTACCTTAGTGCCTACACATAAAATATAATAAAGGTAGGTAACTGTAACTTATAGTAAATGGTAAGTAAGCCTGAATAGCGTTACATAATTTTATCTAGATATAAAAAGTACGTATTGACTAGAATCTGACTGAATCTGAACTGTAGAATCTGTATAATATGGTTTGCTAGGAGTGAAACAAGCAGAAAAACCGGTGCAAGCCGTTCCATAGCCCTTGTTAATGGTTAAGAGAGTTGTTTTTTTTGTGATTTTCTATATAGATAGTTATAAGTTGCTAAAATTTTGTTTTTTGAACTATGTCTGTGTGTGTGTGTTTGTGTGTGTGTGTGTGTGTGTGTGTGTGTGTGTGTGTGTGTGTGTTTGTGTGTGTGTGTGTGTCAAACGGGTGAACCGATTTGAATGCGGTTTTTTTGTATGAAACATGAATTAGTCGAGAGTGTTGTTAGCTATGTTTGATAAAAATCGATCCAAGATGGCCGCCGCTACAAAATGGCAGATTTCATAAATCCCTTAATATGGGTATCAAATGAAAGGGCTTGACTAGCAGAATAGCACTATGCAAATCCAAAATGGCCGCCGTCACATTTTTTAAATTTTTAATTTATACTTGTAGCTATGTAACTTCCATTATAATTTGAACTCTGCTCGACTGATTGAAAATAAATTATTTAAGTTACTTGTGGTACGGCTGCACCCTATAGTTTCGGAGATATAAGCTTTAAAAAATCAGACCATGGGAGCACATAGACATCGCAAAAATAAGAAGTTTGAGTACCAACAACATGGTGCTGCACCCTATAGTTTCGGAGATATAAGCTTTTAAAAATCTGACCACGGGAGCACATAGACATTGCAAAAATAAAAAGTTTGAGTACCAACAACATGGTACTGCAGCCTATAGTTTCGGAGATATAAGCTTTCAAAAATCTGACCACGTGAGCACATAGACATCGCAAAAATAAGAAGTTTGAGTACCAACAACATGGTGCTGCACCCTATAGTTTCGGAGATATAAGCTTTTAAAAATCTGACCACGGGAGCACATAGACATTGCAAAAATAAAAAGTTTTAGTACCAACAACATGGTACTGCAGCCTATAGTTTCGGAGATATAAGCTTTCAAAAATCTGACCACGTGAGCACATAGACATCGCGAAAATAAGAAGTTTGAGTACCAACAACATGGGGCTGCACCCTATAGTTTCGGAGATATAAGCTTTTAAAAATCTGACCACGGGAGCACATAGACATTGCAAAAATAAGAAGTTTGAGTACCAACAACATGGTGCTGCATCCTATAGTTTCGGAGATATAAGCTTTTAAAAATCTGACCACGGGAGCACATAGACATTGCAAAAATAAAAAGTTTGAGTACCAACAACATGGTACTGCAGCCTATAGTTTCGGAGATATAAGCTTTCAAAAATCTGACCACGTGAGCACATAGACATCGCGAAAATAAGAAGTTTGAGTACCAACAACATGGGGCTAGTTTAATCGTCAATCTAAATGAATAAAAAATTATTTTAAACTTTTTAGTTCGACTCGTTTAAGTCGGTTCTTTTTTCTTTGAAAAAAATTATTATTCATTTCAAAACCATTGAGGTACTATATGAATAGAGAAGACGCCACTCATCACTACTGTGTTCCGTTCAACTGTGGTGCGTGCGCAACACTTTACTTAGTATCTTGCTAGCTCTTGAGCGCGTAAGACGCGTAATTGTTCGAAACGAAAATACTTTAAATTTATTAAAATATGCCGTCCTGTGTACGGCTATATTGTACTAACAGTTCAAGGAATACGAAGAAGTGTAAAGGTGTAACTTTCCATCGGTAGGTAACAAGATATTTTAGTTTTAAAAATAAATTCGATCACAAAATTTAGAAGACGCAATGTTTCGTCATTTGTCAAAGACTAAATAAAACAGATGTGAAATTGTGAATTCTCGGTAGAATTAGCTAAACTTATATTATTTAAGGGCTACTAAATAAACATATTATTATAATATAAATATTTGTCTTTAATTTTATTTGTAATTATAAATGATACTCCGCATGATCCTGAACCAATAAATAAATAACAATAATGTAGGTACCATAGTCAAGAAAAAAATCTTTTGGAAAGATTTTGTATGTGTTCCGTAGAGAATACAAAGTAACATGTTTAAGTATATCTGTCTGATATAATTTTTTTGGAGGTGTAGGTACAAAAAGACATACACCTACGTACACCTATAAAAAATGGGGATTGCAGGTCAGTAAAAATATTTGAAAAACCCGCCGCATTACAATGGCACTAAATTGCGGTAAATTTTACTTTAAAGATTTTTACTAACATTGTACATGTATTTTTCGAGCAAGTGTATTGAACAGTTTAATAAATTGTCTTTATCTTTAAAAATATCAAGTAAAATAAATAAGTACTGTATATTGTAGTGAATACGATCAGTTGCTATTTCAATTTATTTTACTACGTTCCGTTACCTATAATAGGCAGAATATAAACAAAGTGCCGCGTCTGTGTAATTATGTCCATCAATGCCTACTCTATGTCTCGTTAGCCCCCTTCCGCGCGCCCCGCACTACCTCAAGCGGTACACAGATGTTGTTCGCGCCGTCTGTTCTAGTACGTCAGTACAATATAATTCAATGTTCAAAACCGAAATGTATAGCTACAGCTATAGGTAGATTATTATAGCAAACTTCCTTGAAAGTAGGTATAAAGGTTGGAAAAAGGAGCGGCAACGGGAACCGGAAATCCATGATTCCTTCGGGATTTGTGAAAAACCGAAATTTACGCGGGCGATGCCGCGGGCAGAAGCTAGTACTTAAATAATTCAATGAAGTAGTTTACTCAGCATGAATGCTATCAATTAAACATACGTCGGCTGCCTTACTCATTCCTTCTCGCTATACTGACCGCGATCGCCCGCCGCACGGCCCGCCGTGTGTCGGCTGGGCTCGCGCTACTTCGTCCCCCGCCACCGCGCCTCCCGTCCTCTTGCCGCCAGTTGAAGCTCGCATCATCGCGCAACTCGTGATACTCATTTCAAGCCGCTAGCGACATCTAGCGGTGGTATTTAACCGTAATAACCATAAAATGCGGTTAAATACTCGTTAAAAACGAAAAATGCGAATTTAACCGCTCGGTTAAAATCGTTAAAAACCTGCTTCGCATCTATAGACGCGACCAAGAAGCTATAGGTATATATGGACGCGACACGACACGACAGGCAAATGTGTCTCTATACCCGCGCACGGCTCGTGCACAGATTAATAATTAATATCACAGATTAATAAGGCTCGTGGCCAGCGTTGCCGACTTCCACGGTCTGTATTATTAAGGATTACCCAAAAATCTAACTGAAAGTCCCCAATTTTAGGGAAAATAAAATCGATGAAAGCGGGGAATCCACAGGTTTTCAGCAAAGAAATAAAAACACTGTTCATTTAAATGAAATATATTTAGTACACTTATGAAAAATATGAACGAGATGTCGTTCGATTCGGAATAGCATGTAGATGATTTTTGAAAAAAATCAAATTCCGCTTTTAAAAATTGCATTCTGAAAACTTAAAAGTATCGTAACGTTACTAAGTAACGATAAAAAGGAACATACCTAATCTTTATAAAAATACTATGATATTGTTAATGTTATATTAATTATCACACTAATATTATAATTGCGAAAGTTTGTATGTGTGTGTGTGAGTGCGTGTGTGTATATTGTGTGTGTGTATGTTTGTTACTCTTTAACGCCGCAACTACAGAACCGATTTGACTGAAATTTTGAATGAAGATAGATTACTTATGTCCTGACTTAACACATAGGCTAAGTACTTTTTATCCTGGAAAAATCCACAGTTCCCACGGGATTTGGAAAAAACCGAAATCTTCAGTTACAGCTATAAGTAGATTACTATTGCAAACTTCCTTAAAATTAGGTATAAAGGTTGGAAAAGAGAGCGGGAACGGGAACCGGAAATCTACGATTCACTCAGGATTTATGACAAACCAAATAAATATAATCGGGGTACACTTGTTTCAGAAGGATTGTACTGTATTAAAGTTAATATAAAAAGTATGATAAAAATTTGGAAAATACGATAAGTATATGTTCAGTGCTCAGAGTAAGTGAGGTTCAGTGAGTATAAACATTACAAATTCATTGTAAAATTTAAAAAAACAATTATCAGAAAAAAAGATATACATAGTATAAGCCCCGCAAATTGGTATTGTGCCCGGCCGCCATTTTAGTAACGTCAGCACTAAATAGACGTTGACAAAACTGTTGGCAGAGTACGCGTATCGAGTATTGAATAATTATTACTTCCACAAATTTTGGTCGCTGACTGTATATTTTCGTGTCATCTAACGTCACGCCAATGTTAATGTGACAAGGTTCTAGCGCAATAGCAATCTGCGGGGGTTATATTAAAAATATCTTTGAATACGTAGTTAAGTATTAATGTAATAACTTATTAAACTGTGATATTATATTTTTATTTAATTTATCGTCACCGTAGCGAAATTTTTGCGTCACTACTGCAACATTAGTGGGAAAATTGGCGGCTTCACCCATATACTGTTCATTTCTGAACGCAACGACACGACACAGTAGTGTGCACACTCACCGTCACGCCAGTAAGCGCCACAACACGCCACGACACATAAGTGTGGTTCCGGCCTAAGCCTCCAGCACACTTACGTGTCGTGGCGTGTCGTGATGCGCCGGTTTCATACATTTGGCCGGAACCACACTTATGTGTCGTGGCGTGTTGTGGCGCTTACTGGCGTGACGGTGAGTGTGCACACTACTGTGTCGTGTCGTTGCGTTCAGAAATGAACAGTATATGGGTGAAGCCGCCAATTTTCCCACTATGTTGCAGTAGTGACGCAAAAATTTCGCTACGGTGACGATAAATTAAATAAAAATATAATATCACAGTTTAATAAGTTATTACATTAATACTTACTACGTATTCGAAGATATTTTTAATATAACCCCCGCAGATTGCTATTGCGCTAGAACCTTGTCACATTAACATTGGCGTGACGTTAGATGACACGAAAATATACAGTCAGCGACCAAAATTTGTGGATATAGTAATAATTATTCAATACTCGATACGCGTACTCTGCCAACAGTTTTGTCAACGTCTATTTAGTGCTGACGTTACTAAAATGGCGGCCGGGCACAATACCAATTTGCGGGGCTTATACTATGTATATCATTTTTTTCTGATAATTGTTTTTTTAAATTTTACAATGAATTTGTAATATTTATACTCACTGAACCTCACTTACTCTGAGCACTGAACATATACTTATCGTATTTTCCAAATTTTTATCATACTTTTTATATTAACTTTAATACAGTACAATCCTTCTGAAACAAGTGTACCCCGATTATATTTTTTTGGTTTGTCATAAATCCTGAGTGAATCGTAGATTTCCGGTTCCCGTTCCCGCTCTCTTTTCCAACCTTTATACCTAATTTTAAGGAAGTTTGCAATAGTAATCTACTTATAGCTGTAACTGAAGATTTCGGTTTTTTCCAAATCCCGTGGGAACTGTGGATTTTTCCAGGATAAAAAGTACTTAGCCTATGTGTTAAGTCAGGACATAAGTAATCTATCTCCATTCAAAATTTCAGTCAAATCGGTTCTGTAGTTGCGGCGTTAAAGAGTAACAAACATACACACATACAATATACACACACGCACTCACACACACACATACAAACTTTCGCAGTTATAATATTAGTGTGATAATTAATATAACATTAACAATATCATAGTATTTTTATAAAGATTAGGTATGTTCCTTTTTATCGTTACTTAGTAACGTTAAGATACTTTTAAGTTTTCAGAATGCAATTTTTAAAAGCGGAATTTGATTTTTTTCAAAAATCATCTACATGCTATTCCGAATCGAACGACATCTCGTTCATATTTTTCATAAGTGTACTAAATATATTTCATTTAAATGAACAGTGTTTTTATTTCTTTGCTGAAAACCTGTGGATTCCCCGCTTTCATCGATTTTATTTTCCCTAAAATTGGGGACTTTCAGTTAGATTTTTGGGTAATCCCTAATAATACAGACCGTGGAAGTCGGCAACGCTGGCCACGAGCCTTATTAATCTGTGATATTAATTATTAATCTGTGCACGAGCCGTGCGCGGGTATAGAGACACATTTGCCTGTCGTGTCGTGTCGCGTCCATATATACCTATAGCTCATAGAGATAATAATAATAAGTAGAGTAGGCATACCTACCTTAAAAACGTGCCAAAAATACACTCACACACGCACAATCCCCCAACCTAAAATGGCGCGTGTTCATTGTGATGTCTCAAGTTGTGCGTGTGTGAGTGTTCATGTATACATTTTAGGGAGGCCATCTTAAGGGAAGTTGCAATAAAATTTCTGCCACGATCTGTTTTATTGTTATGTTTAAAAATGTAGTGTTGTCTCTTACACACTTATGAAAATTTTGATAAGCTTAAGCTATTTTCCGATCCACTATTTTCTATAGGACATTATGCCAAGTCCTCTTCTATAGGTTCATGCTATAGCTTCTTGGTCGCGTCATAACCCCCACCACCGCCAAGCCACCAAGAAGGTTAAAGTATAAACACTGGAGAATTGCGAACGCAAACAAAAAGTTGAAGCAAAGAAATTTGGCCTGAAATAGGTCTGGATATTTTTTGTATTTATCCTCAACTATTTAAATAGTATGTATGAGGTGTGTATCCAGGTGAATGACCTTGTCTTCACTACATTGTTTTAGGCACAGTCTCCAGTGTCTACATAAAATATATAGTTATAGCCTTCTTGGCTCTGGCGCAATCGGTGCCGAGCGATCTGCGCCACGCTGCGACACGACACACCCTACAAGTGTGTCTCTAACCATACTAAATGTATGAAACCGATATTCTTCTGGCGCGTCACGACACGCCACAACACGTAAGTGTGTTTCCAACGACACGGCCGGCCGTGTCGCTGGAAATACATTTACGTGTCGTGGCGTTTTACAGTTTATATCGAACATTTGCGTCGTTTAAATGTATATTTCATTTCATTTAGGTATAATTATAATCTTTTTGTATAATATTTATATATATATATATATATATATATAAATATATTAATTGCGGGAAAATGAGCAAGCGGATCACCTGATGTTAAGTGATTACCGCTGGCCAAGAACATTTGCAGCACAAGAGGAACAACTAACACGTTGCCGGATTTTAAGGAGTTTGTTTAGCCTCCCCTTGAATAACCCTATGTCAAAGCTATGCGGAAATACCTCCAAAAGGAGTTGGTTCCACAGTTTTTGGGCGGAAGGAATGACCTCGCGCAACGCTTGGTTGATGTATGCCAGTGATCCAAGTGGTGAGGATATTAGCATTTTAGGTGGCGTGCGATGTGGTGCTGGAAATAAGTAGGTGGTATTAGGTCGAATAACTCTTCAGAACATTTGCCGTTATAGAGACGATAGAATACCCAAAGGATTAAGGAAGCTAACGTCCCTGCGAACCTCTAAGCCCTCCAATGAGCTGGTTGGTTTGGGATTGCCCACCAGTCGAACTGCCCGCTTCTGAATCCGGCCAAATGGAAGGACTTGGTATTGGGGTGCTCTGGCCCACAGGTGTGAGCAGGCCATATGCAGTCTGACTTGAGATTTATACTCCAAGCTTTTTGGAAGCTAATTTAGCTTTACCTTCCAAGTGATCCGGGATTGGACTTCGTCCGAAATGTGGTCGCCAGGGATCTCAATGCTGTTGAAAGGGGTAAGGGGAAAGTTCTGAAAGAGAAGGGGTGTGGTAAAGGGAGTATTCTTAGCGGTGAATACGCAAACTTGTGTTTTTGAGCGGTTGCATTGCACTATATTTTGAGTGCCCCATTCTGAGATCCGCTCTAAAAATGTCTCAATTTCAGACACAAGTTTGACTCTATACTCCTCCAGCTTTACGCGGGAAAGTTGTGCGTGGCCTTTGCATAGGGCATCACCCGTGCTGTCATCCACACAGCAGTGGAATGTGTTGTCATACAGTATAATATCATTGATATGCATACTGCATACAGCATGAACAGTGTGGGCTATAACACAGTGTGGGCTATAGCACAGTGCCCTGTGGAACACCAGCTTTAATGGGCTTAAGATTGGAGTATAATTGAATCCTATAATCGTTTGACTGATAAATAAGATCTTAAAAGAATTGTATTTAGTAGGAATAATCTACCACTAAAAGAGGCATAGAATATTTAATGTTTTATAGACTACAATTTCATAAATTTATAAAGTTACTAGCGACCCGCCCCGGCTTCGCACGGGTAGTAGAGCATTTTATGCGTAGGTACTACCCGCTCAGGGATTAGGCAGCGTTTTCGATGAAAGCTCCCAGGCGGCTTTTACGACTTTTTACGATATTTTCCACAATGAACTTACTATATCTCACCTTATACCCGAATTACTAATTCCGTGGAATTCTGACGTTTCATAATGTTACCAGAGATAAAACAATTCCCACAAAAAAGATGAAAAATTCAAAACTTATGCAAATACAAATCAACTGCTGCATGTAGATATGACTTTCTAGTTTCCATTCTTAGCAATTTCTATTTTAGGGCGAAACAATTAATATTATTAAGCGGCTTAGAGCTTTATATGTTGACAGGGAATTAAAGTAGTTTGGGGTAAAATCGTACTTCGTAGATGTTAACCCTGTTCTCCATATAAATAACTCATCTGTAAATGAAAATGACAGCTGTCAGAATTAAGTCGATATTAAGTCAAAAATAAGGAGAAAAACTAAATATTTCAAATCAAATAAATTAGTGTATTTGGGACATAAGAAAGTAAGTTTTCACCAGATTCCGTGAAAAAAAAAAAATTATTTTAAAAGATAAAAATAAAGAACCAAAAACTTGGTTTTTTGAACTTTTCACATAAATTTTGAGGTTATGTGAAAAAAGTGTAAATATAAAAGTTGTAGATCTTTTTATTACCTACAACTTTGCCATTTAATTTTTTTCCATAGGACTTCTAGTTTTGCCGGAAATCGAGATAAACCGTTTTTTACCCTTAAAACTCCCCCCCTTTTTTCCCGAGCTCAGATCGCCCGTAAATTATTTTTCCTTGTATTTTATAATATTCTCCTCCTTTTCCAATGGGTTTCATCCTACGTACTGTGATTTTTTTTTTGGTTTCAAAAATTATCGACAATGGGCTATAGGGAGAACCGCGGCCGCCGACGCGCTTATAGGCACGCTCCCGCGCCGCCGCAATTTTTAAATCTGTAATATCTTCGAAAGTATTCATTTAAATCATATGCTGTAAAGGACCATATGGATTTATATAAAATCAACAATGCATTTAAGGTATTTAATTAGATAAGGATTAATGCTGTATTGGTTGAAATCGCTTCGAAAATTAGCCATTATTTGTCGTAAAAAGTAAATGACAAAAAAATGTTATTGTGGGATATCCATAAGAGATAGACATATACCATCGCGGACTTTTCTGTAGACCTTTTCAATGTGTACAATACTTAGTACATTATTTTGATAAATCTCGTAGGGTTCAGCCTGCGTTTGCAATGTAAGCGGAAAAAATGTAATTATTTACGACATCACATTAGAAACCTCAAAAATAACAGTATTTCTCCACAATTTAATGGATGTTATTATACATATAAACCTTCCTCTTGAATCACTCTATCTATTAAAAAAAACCGCATCAAAATCCATTGCGTAGTTTTAAAGATTTAAGCGTACAAAGGGATATAGGGACAGAGAAAACGACTTTGTTTTATACTATGTAGTGACTTTGAAGATAATACAGGTATAGTCTGTTCATTTTCTTACGGTCGCCTTTTGTGTTTTGCCGCCTCCACCGCGCGGTGTTTTATCAAAGGTACCGCCGTGACTTCAAAGCACGCCGCGCGGCGTGTACAGGCACAAGGGGTTTTGGCGTTTTATACCTACTCATATTTTTTTATGAAAATTCTCTTTCCTTTTTATATTTTTTTATATTCGTATTTTATTACAATATAACCATAATCATAAAATATAATATTATCGTGAACACGGGTCTTCTCTCAAAATGAGAAGGATTTTAACCATAGTCTACCACGCTGGCCAAGTGCGGATTGGCAGACTATTCGGAGATTCTGTTAGAATAGAAAAAAAAATTACAAACAGAAAAAAATAAAAATAAAAGCAGAATACTAAGAGCACCTGCGCCTGTACCGACACTATGTTACCGAACGGACTATATCTATCTAACATTATCTAGAGATATTTATACTGGAGACTGCATTTAAATCATTGTTGTAATGTTTTCGTCACAGTCTCCAGTGTCTACATTTATACAGTTATAACCTTCTTGACTCTGGCGCAATCGGTCTCGGGCAGTCGGCACCACGCCATGAGACGACACGCCCTACAAGTGTGTTTCTAACCATACTAAATGTATGAAACCGATAGGCTTCTGGCGCGTCACGACACGCCACGACACATAAGTGTGGTTCCGGCCTTTAGTAAAAACGACACGCCCTACAAGTGTGTCTCTAGCCATACTAAATGTATGAAACCGATATGCTTGCTGGCGCGCCACGACACGCCACGACACTGTGTGGTTTCGACCTTATCTTTGTTATTTATTTAATTGTTGTCTATGTTATTGTCTATCACAGACTAGGGATGTGAAAAAATAATCGATTTTTAAAAATCGATTCTTTAAATAATAATTACACGTATTAATATCGATTTTTTAACCCCCGACGCAAAAACGACAGGGTGTAGTTTTACGTGTCTGTGTGTGTGTGTCTGTCTGTTCGACTGTAGCGCTCAAACGGGTCAACCGATTTGAATGCGTTTTTTTTTGTTTGAAAGGTGAATTAGTCGGGAGTGTTCTTAGCTATCGATCCAAGATGGCCGGCGCCACAAAATGGCAGATTACATATTTTTTTACTCCCTTCAACTCCCTCAATATGGGTATCAAATGAAAGGGCATGACTAGTAGAATAGCATTATGAAAATCCAAGATAGTCGCCACCACAAAATGGCGAATTTCGGGAGTTTTTAATTTTTTTAATTTATACTTGTGTGAACAGGCGTCATCTGTGCGATAAATGAAAAAATTGAATTGTGAAAAAACTGAATATTAATGGCAATAATTATTTTAAGTTCTTTTGTATACACTTAAAATTTAAAAAAAGATTTGTTTTGTATTTTAGTTTTGAGATCAAGAGGTTGTCTTTTGATAAGTATTGATAATACAGTCGACTCTCAATAATCAACTCAAAGTGAACTCAAGAGACCAGAGAAAAATTTCAAATTATCAAGAGTTCAAAATAACAAGAGTTTAGCTATCGATCCAAGATGGCCGGCGTCACAAAATGGCATATTACATATTTTTTCACTCCCTTCAACTCCCTCAATATGGGTATCAAATGAAAGGGCTTGACTAGTAGAATAGCATTATGGAAATCCAAGATAGTCGCCACCACAAAATGGCGAATTTCGGGAGTTTTTAATTTTTTTAATTTATTTTTGTGTAAACAGGCGTCATCTGTGCGATGAATGAAAAAAATTGAATTGTGAAAAAACTGAATATTAATGGCAATAATTATTTTAAGTTTTTTTGTATACACTTAAAAAAGATTTGTTTTGTATTTTAGTTTGAGATCAAGAGGTTGTCTTTTGATAAGTATTGATAATACAGTCGACTCTCGATAATCAACTCAAAGTCAACTCAAGAGACCAGAGAAAAATTTCAAATTATCAAGAGTTGAAAATAACAAGAGTTTAAATAACCAAGGTTCCATAATTTTCCATTGAGTGAGCGCCTTCAGTCTATCATTGTCCAATGAATTTTCGATAGTAGTGAGAGCTGAGAAGAAAACGTTATTTGTGACTCACTATAACGTTTGAAAGAAGACTGAAATACGAACTGCAAATGGATCTTTTATTTAAACATTTATGTACACAATCGACAGGTCTGTGCGTGATAAACACTTCAAAGGGTCTAGCCAGATAAGTATAGCGAATGGGCCCCCAAGTGACAACCATATCGAAACTTATGTTTCAATATTGCCTGATGCCTTGATGTACCAACGAACGCGATTGATATAAGTTTCACCACCGTACTTCGCTTTGACCTTGAGATGTTAAAAAAAAATGAGCGCAACTATGAGTATCGTTCAAAGTGACATATCTCGGAAACTATTAAAGCTAAAAACTTAAAACTAATGCGAGATTTTAGGTAACCTTTAAAAGTATATTTTTCATTTTTTCTGGGTTTTTCGAATAGCTACAAATATTTTTCTTTTTGAATTAATAAATATAATTATTATTATTCCTGTGTTTCTTACGACTCACAATCACCAAAAAATATATATTATAGTACTTAATAATGTACTAATCATTGATTTATTAACAACCTGTACTAATACTTATAAAAATTCGTTTGAAAATAGTTGGTGGAACACTTCGAAAAAAAATTCAACCCGAAATAAATGTATCAAAGAATACGAGCTTAACAAAGACACACGAATATAAACATTAATACTATACTAATCTCTTGGTTTTACTGCTATTTATTAGCAGGAATTTTTTAACTGACATCAAAAACGGGGTTGTGTTTTCGATCCATATATGTATGTATCCATATATTATGTTCACGATTATTTCACCTATGACGAACGTATTTTGATGATTTTTTTCACTATCATAATTTACATAAATTCAGGGAGGTTTCAATATATAACACATCTAATTATCATTTTTAAATATGAAGTTATATGCAATAATGTACCCGTATGTCATGAATATTTCTGATTGGTAGGTAGGTACACCAATGTCTCTGAGATTACTGGAGTTTAATTTTCCCTAAATATAGCTTGTTCGAATAATATAATATAATATAATCGATATAATCGATTTTTGTAAAAAACTCAATTTTTTATAAATCGATTAATATTGAAAAGTAAAATACCGATTTTTAATTAATCGATTTTTTTCAGTAAATGTTACATCCCTAATGGAACCGATCGCTTTTAGTTTAGGTTGTATGACAGTATGCGTTAAACAGAACGTATGTATTTGTTTTCAATGCGCACGTTACAAGAAACATCAATTACTGTTCATAATGTAACCAATAGGAGTCCTGTGTTTTCTAAGTGTTTTCAGAAAATACTGCTGTGATTCGTGGAATATTACTAATGCCTAAAATATGTTGTAAACCAAACAGAACTGTCCAAAATTACGACGCGAGAATGGTGTTGAACGAAGTCTCATCAATTTGAAACTTTTGATAATTTACAATGCTAATTAGCAAAATAAGTGCCTAAATATTTTTAAATATAGTTAATCTTTAGTGTGTGTTAAATGCTTTCGAAATGTCGAAAAACAAAATCGCCGCTCGAATCGACAGCCAAAGTGTTGAAGTTAAGACTAAGGTATGTGGGAGCAAAATTTCTAATTTCCTTACATAAAACGATCGTGATTCATATTTTTGCAATGAAACTACTCTATACTTGGGTCTCCTAACAGGAATATCTCCTAGACTTTACTGTCAAATGTAAAATGTAATAGAAATGGTAACAATTAGTTGCTATGAAAGTAAGTAATGAAGTTTTCATTTAATAACCAACCTATGAAATTAGGTTCAATGTAAGTAAGCTGTTGTAGTTAAAAAAATTACATTATTTTTCTTTCAAGTCACATTGTTACAATAGTTACAGTTAGCTACTAAGAAAATGTATCCTATGTTGACATAGGTGTATGTGATGTTTATTTGTGTAAATAATAATTAATTGATCTTTGGTGTGCCAAGCAGCAAAGCTTGAGAGTTAAAACACTCTAAGTTGGCTAAAGTGCTCTGGTTCAGCAAGAACATGTCATGATCAACCCATTACTGGCTCACTACAGAGCACGGGTCTCCTCTCAGAGTGAGAAGGGTCTTGGCCATAGTCTACCACGCTGGCCAAGTGGATTGGCAGACTTCACACACCTTTGAGAACGTTATGGAGAACTCTCAGGCATGCAGGTTTCCTCACGATGTTTTCCTTCACTGTTAAAGCAAGTGATATTTAAATATGCACATAACTCCGAAAAGTTAGAGGTGCGTGCCCCGGGATCGAACCCACGACCTCCGATTAGAAGTTGGTCGTCCTAACCACTAGGCTATCACAGCTTCAATCATGATAGTCCCCTTGATCTGTTATTAACAGCTGTTGCTTACTTTCTAGTAATACTTTTGAGGTGTAGCTAATTATTTAAGTACTTAAATGTAGTTTTACAAATCTCAAATGGGAAGTTACATAGGCCAGAATAAAAAGGATAAGTAACAGAATGTTTTCGGGTGCTTGGTGATTGGAAAGTTTTAATCTATATTAGATTAAAACTTTATAATATACTTTACTTACTTAGTTTGGTGATACAACCCTTTTAGGTTTCTGGGCTCCTCTATAATTTTACGAAGTTAATACAACTTTTTAATAGATTATAGTCATAATCTAGATAAGATTAAAATTGTAATCATCTACAGCCCAGTTTACTGGGGTGGGTAGCTGTTTACAAGATTTTGGATTTTCCATGATCCAAAATGATCCAAATTCACGCTCCAAAAAGTGGATGCCAAATTGGAATGTTTGACAACTTTGCAATGTATAAAAGATTGGTATATAGACAATAGCATAATAAAAAAAAAACAAAAAACTTCTAAAGTCACTTTTTACGAAAGATTATGAATACCTATCATAACAAAATCAGCGATGAAACAATAATTACATAGAAGTTTTATTTATAGGACTCCACAAAATATATAATTCATATAGTGACCTGTCTAATTTCACCCTAACATAAACTGAAATTGCCATTCCACAGTTTGATGCAGAATTCCGTCGGTTCTCACTGAATAAATCAGAGAAATTAAAATATGAGGACTTCAAGGCATTAATAGAGAAACTTCACAGACTGCACGATGTGGCCTTCCTGATCAGTTACACAGACCCTCGAGATGGTGACTTGTTGCCTATCAACAATGATGACAATCTGGCCAGGGCGCTGCTCACAGCCAGGCCGCTTCTCAGGGTTATTATACAGAGGAAAGGTGAGTTAGAGTCTATTCATTAAAAATTTGTGACACAATTATCAATTATCCATTTTATCGCTAACAACTGTGAATTTTTAAACAGTTTATAGCACAGTAACAACTTTAATAGATCAATTGAGATTTTTCATAACGTGTGAAGATTTCAAGGTTTTTTTTATTCAAGATACACTGTACACTTTTTGAATGTTAGTAAGTACAGCATATGGAAGTGAGGTAGTTGTGATAATTATTTACGGCAACTCAAAGCTAAAAACAAAAGGACACATTAGTCCCTGTTGATCTAGCGGCTAGCTTGGTTGGAGTGGATCATGTTGCAGTTGAAATCACACTAGGGACTTTCCTTACAGACCAGAGTAAGGGAATGGAGAGTTCATGCGTTTTTGCGCACACTTGTACACTATAATATCTTCTGCTTCGTTTTTTAGTCTCTGTTGGCTGCTGTGGACGAGATATAGTTGGGAGGACTTAGTCCTTGTAAAATAAATTCTTCTTTAACAGAGGAATATGCTAACCTGCTTGAAAGAACTTAAAGTAGCTTGTTAAGTAATCGCTAATGTTTACTTATATGGATACTTTTATGTGCGAATTTTGCATTGACGCGAAAGTATGGTGTGCAAACTTAGTTCGTAATTCATGTACATTACATACCACTCCTATTTGTAAAGAAATAGAGATTATATTAGTTTAAATATGTAGCCTACTGTATAGGTCGGATATAGCACTCGTTATTGCAATGGTATATTAGCATAGAATGTGACACTCCCATATTTGTTAAACATAATATAAGTACTGATAAGGTGTAGAGTGATTGTTGGTTGCGCTTGCGCGGTTTGTGAAACTTCGCCCGCCCCGAATGCATAAAATTTTGAATCATTTAATTATCATCAAACTACTGTTCAACAATTATATTAAACTAGCGGACCCGGCAGACGTCGTCATGCCCGCTATTAGCGCCACCTACAGGGTCCAATTTTTTTACTTAAAAACCTTCCTCTTGAATCACTATATCTATTAAAAAAAACCACATCAAAATCCGTTGCGTAGTTTTAAAGATTTAAGCATACATAGGGACAGAGAAAGCGACTTTGTTTTATACTATGTAGTGATAAGCTGATGTTCGCAGCTTGTTAAAAATCCCGTGGAAACTTTTTCATTTCCAGGATAAAAATTATTCTTCAGGATGCAGGTTTACTGTTGTTATTCATATGACATCAGGGGATAATCATTAGATGGTAAATTGTTCCGAGCAATGTGCTGCAACAAGTGGAAAAAAAATCAATCGATCGACAAGTTGCGTAGCTCTATACAGCTATAGGTAGATTACTACAGCAAACGTCCTTGAAAGTAGGTATAAAGGTTGGAAAAGGGAGCGGGATCGGGAACCGGAAATTCACGATTTCCTCGGGATTTATGAAAAACTGAAATTCACGCGGGCAGAAGCTAGTTAATATATATATAGCTGTTCGTTCTGATTCACTGACTCATTCATCGCCTCTCCTGTAAAATTTTGTATGAAAAATTTTTTTTTCACAAATGGTTTCGTATAGAGGACAAAAATTCATTAAGAGGAAAAATATGGAGAGAGCTGATGATTGAGGATTTCGGAGACGGTTGAAGAGCACGCTTAAGGTATTGAAGATACGTGGGGGATGCTCGAACAAATGTCACTCGAAACGTCATCCAATTGGCAGTGAGCTGAAAAAAAATTCAAAATGGCGAAAAAAAGATGGCCGCCATACAAATTTCGTCGGTCTCCATCTCGGAGGATATAAAAGATAGAAGAGTGGTTTCTTGACAAAAAATGATCAGGATCGGAAGGTCTACTTGATCAATGGAAAAAATATTCAAAATGGCGGAATTTATTTTTCCATAGAAAATGTATAGCGAATATTGAAGAGACTACAAGTTATAAACTATGCAAGGCTTTGATGCGGTTCTTTGGGGATGTCTCAAAGAAAAATATTCAAAGACATGATGATTGAGGGTTTGGAAGATGGTTGAGGAGCCCGGGCAGGGCATTGTAGATAAGTGGGAGGTGCTCAAACAAAAATTACTCGAAACCTCATCCAATTGGCACTGAGGTGAAAAAAACCTCAAAATGGTGGATTTAAGATGGCGACTATACAAATTTCGTCGGTGTTTATGTCACCAAGTATACAAGATGGAGGAGTGGTTTCTTGGATAAAGATGATCAAGAACTAAAGATCTACAATTTGATGAACAGAAAAAAATCAAGATGGCGGAATTTATTTTTTTCACACAAAATATATGGCGAATATTGAAGAGACTAGAAGTTGGGAAACTATACAAGTGATACGGTTCCTTTTCAAAATTTGTTTTTATGGAAGAACTCTCCTTCTGGCAAATGAGTCGGAGAAAAAAATTTGGAGAGTGATGATGATCGAGGGTTTGGAAGATGGATGAGGAGCACGGCCAGGGTTAAAGATGCTGAAAATGATAGAAGAAGGTGGAGGCTGCTAAAACAAAAATAATACTGAAATCCCCGCGGTCCGCTTTAGCGGGCCGCGCAGCCAAGCGCCCTACTAGTTATATATATAAAGCTACTTGAAGTCAGGTACTGATCACCTCTCCTGAACAATTTTGTATGGGACTTTTTCACCATAATTTTCATGTGTGTAAAATTCAAAAATATAAGGTCTACAAAATTATAGAGAGAGCTGAACGTGGAAAACTGACTAGGGTGCCCTAAGGGATCTCGAAAACTATCAGTCGGAAAGGTACCGTCCCGAAACAAAAAATGTTCAAAACCTTGGGCCATTGGGTGAACCGGTGAAAAAAATATGGCCACCAAACAAAAAAAAATTTCGTCTCCATACAAAAATTTTGCAAATTTTCAAGAGGCTCTCCAGAACAATTTTGTATGGAACTTTTTTCGCCTCACTATTTATATGCGTAGAACTTATGGGTCTTCCTTCAGGAAAAATATGAAACATCATGAATGTGGAAAATTTACCAGAGTACCCCAAAGGATCTCAAAAACTATCAATCATAGAACCATGGTCCTGAAAGCGAAAATGTTCAAGACCTTGGGCCCTTTGGTGAGCCAGTAAAAAAAAGATAGGTACCGAACAAAAAAAATTTTCGCGTCCATACAAATTTTTTTTTTAATTTTCAAGAGGCTCTCCAGAACATTTTTGTATGGAACTTTTTTCTATCTCTAAGCGCATGCATAGAACTCATGAGTGTCCTTTCAGGAAAAATACGAAACGTTATGAATGTGGAATATTTACTAGGGTACCTCATGGGTCCTCCAAAACTACCAGTCATACAGACATGGTCCCAAACAAATGTTATAAAAGACCTTGGGCCATTGGGTGAACCGGTAAAAAAAAGATGGCCGCCGAACAAAAAAAAATTTTCTCCATACAAATTTTTTGGGTTCTTTTCAAGAAGCTCTCCAGAACAATTTTGTATGGAACTTTTTTCCCTTCACTATTTATGTGCGTAGAACTTATGGATCTTCCTTCAGGAAAATTATGAAACGTCATAAATGTGGAAAATTTACTAGAGTACCTCATGGGTCCTCCAAAACTACCAGTCATACAGACATGGTCCCAAACAAATGTTATTAAAGACCTTGGGCCATTGGGTGAACCGGTAAAAAAAAGATGGCCGCCGAACAAAAAAAAAATTTCTCCATACAAATTTTTTGGGTTCTTTTCAAAAGGCTCTCCAGAACAATTTTGTATGGAACTTTTTTCCCTCACTATTTATATGCATAGAACTTATGGGTCTTTCTTCAGGAAAATTATGAAATGTCATGAATGTGGAAAATTTACCACAGTACCCCAAAGGCTCTCAAAAACTATCAATCATAGAGGCATGGTTCTGAAACTGAAAATGTTCAAGACCTTGGACCCTTTGGTGAGCCAGTAAAAAAAAGATAGGTACCGAACAAAAAAAATTTCGCGTCCATACAACTGTTTTTTTTTTTTTAATTTTTAAGAGGCTCTCCAGAACATTTTTGTATGGAACTTTTTTCTATCTCTAAGCGCATGCATAGAACTCATGAGTGTCCTTTCAGGAAAAATACGAAACGTTATGAATGTGGAATATTTACCAGGGTACCTCACGGGTCCTCCAAAACTACCAGTCATACAGACATGGTCCCAAACAAATGTTATTAAAGACCTTGGGCCATTGGGTGACCCGGTAAAAAAAGATGGCTAGATTCTTTAAACGCATGCATATAACTCATTAGTGTCATTTCAGAAAAGATACGAAACGTGATACCAATATTTCTTTCTATCTTTCAAGAGACTCTCCAGAATATTCTGGAATTTCTTTATTTTATGAATATTGAAGAGACTACAAGGCCCGCGAGCTGCTTGCAGCTCGCGCACCGAGCGCAACACTAGTATTATATAAGGTCAAACACATTTGCTAAACCTCTCCGCGCGTTGCGTCGTGGGTTGGCTCAATTAATTAAATCGTTGTATTTAGATGCTTCATGAAAAAAATCCAACACTAGACGTGACGTATTGCCCAGAAAAAATTGTAAAGTAAGCAGGCTGGTAAATATCCGAGGTTAACGAACAATAACTGATCAAGTGCGCCTCAGCACACGCATTAGGTTGAGTTCCGTAATCCGCAGTCACAGCATCAACTATTACTATTACAACTATATTCTCTTGGTCGACTAAGTATATACCCTCATTAGATCTATCTCTATAGTAGTGATAATTTTGGTTTTAAATAATAATTTTATACTATGCACTAATATACTTACTTATTAGAATTAGAATTTTTTAGATTTTACAATAAAATAGTTAAGGAGAACAGAGAAAGTCGTCCAACTCACGAAAATCTGCGAATTTGGCACTCATAATTTCGTAACCGGTAGTTTTTCTTTTTTTTTTTTTCAAAAAATCTATAGTAATATAATAAAGTTTATAGTAATATAATAAAGTCTATAGTAATATAGTTTGTTTGTTTAAACGCGCTAATCTTAGGAACTGCTGGACCGATTTCAAAAATTCTTTCACCGTTGGATATGTCAGTGATCCTTGAGTGCTATAGGCTATATTATATGTACCACGGGTGAAGCCGGGGCGGACCGCTAGTCGTTTTATAAACTTGGAATACACGCTATCTATATACTATCGATAACAAGTTTATATAACTGTGCTAAACAACTTTGTAGTTTTAATAGTCTCTGAATGAAAAGGGGGTGAGACACGAAATGAACGAAACTATAAGGATTCCTTGTTTTACTACGGAACCCTAAAAAGACAATGGATTATTGTATAGGGACGGCTGAATTTGAATTCTTGTTCGTCAAATATGCCACCTAATATATGCCTAATATATGCCACCACATAATATTTTTAGTCCAATATTGTCACGGTGCGATGCTCACACTCATCTGCTGTATTATCCAGCAGAGCGCGTCGTTTTAATGACGTGGCGAATTTGCAGGATTATAATAAAGCTAGCCGGTTTTTTTTTTCGAATTGTTTGTTAGATACTTATTATTTTCGCTTTTTTTGCCTTACGACAGAAGGAGGATATTGTTTCTTGGGTGTACATAAACATGTATCTTCCCGCCTGTAACCTAAACGGGTTGATTGATAGATTTTAATAAATGAGCCGTCGCTCGTCACAGTTGTGGGAGTGACGGTGGTTGGGTGCCGTCACAAAAAACAATATGGCGGGCGCTAAACTCTGAAAACTTATTTTTTGGCGGAAAATTTTACGTACAGTTACTTTTGTAACTTGTACTTTTGTAACGAAATAAAGTAATTTCAAAAATTTAAAAACCCCTAACGCTAAACTGGCTGAACCGATTTTGATAAAACATGTCTTAAGAACCATTGCTAAAAAAACCTCCTTTCAAATAAAAAACCGCATTCAAATCGGTTCACCCGTTTAAGAGTTACGGTGCCACAGACAGACAGTCACACATACATAGCGGTCAAACTTATAACCACCCTTCTGCATCGGGGGTTAAAAATTTAAAAAAATATAGAAAGAATAAAGTTTATAGACTTAATTGAGATTATCATAACGTTATAGCAACTTATTTAGATTTCATTCCTAAAGAATGTCGCAGACGGGGACCTGTTTAATAATAATAATCAACAATTTTGTTATTATTACGTCCCCCGCTAAAAGAAAATGAATTTTCATTACAAGGCGATTCTATTAATAGCATATGCCTCAGCTACCATTTCTACTCTGTGCCTCAACCTCTCATGAATCAAGAGCTTTTATCTCAAGGTTTCTATGAAGTGATCTCTTCATTGAATCTTCGAAGTGGAAGATATATCTTGTGACCTTCCAGACTAAGCATAAACTAGCTATCGTCCTCGAATTTGTCCGCGTTGAGTTGATTTTGTAAAAATCCCGTGGGAATCTTTCTTTTTCCCAGGATAAAAGTATTCAATGTATCTTCTAGGTTTAACTCCGTGCAAAAAATCACTAGATCCTTAGTAATTAATTTGAAAAATAAATTTTATTATTAAATAATAAAATTTATACAAAAAATAAACATTTTCATCACGCATCTCATGAAGTTAACGGTAGCATAGGTAGTACGTGCTACCAACATAATAAGTTACATAAATTAACAATGAGTAAACTTACCGTTATTTTTGTAACATGAAAGAATCTCGGATGTTGATGCAAATATGTACACGCCTTTTATTCAATGTTAAATGACGCGTAAAGACGGTTTACGTGTGACGTAAACGTAAAGCGTGATGATTATGCTGCAGCTATTATACGCAAGCTAATAAAATTGGAGCAGCGTGGCGCGTCTGAGCTCTAATATCACTCTTCTATACAAGTATAAATTAAAAATTTAAAAAACCCCGACATTCACCATTTTGTGGCGGCGGCCATCTTGGATTTGCAATAATGCTGTTCTACTAGTCAAGCCCTTTCATTTGATACCCATATTAAGGCAGTTGTGATATAATATGTAATCCGCCATTTTGCAGCGGCGGCCATCTTGGATCGATTTTCATCAAACATAGCTAATAACACTCTCGACTAATTCACCTTTCAAACAAAAAAAAACCACATTCAAATTGGTCCACCCGTTTGAGCGCTACAGGGGAACAGACAGACACACACACACACAGTCACGTGAAACTTATAACACCCCGTCGTTTTTGCATCGGGGGTTAAAAAGAGGAGAACGGGGCCCAGCAGTGGGATGCTAAAGGTGGAGATAGAAAAAACCAGGCATTATAATAGGTATTTTGCAAAACAAGAAACAATAAGCGTGTTGCTTGCTTGCTGTTTCTGCATGTGTAGCATAATTTTATGCTTCGATATGCTAAGCCGTGATATTCTAGTGTCTAAGACTTCGGCCTCCTTTCCGGGGGGGCCGAGTTCGGTACCCGGCACGCACCTCAATTTTTCCGCGTTTTGTGCGTTTTAAGCAATTGCTTTAACGATGAAGGAAAACATCGTGATTCGTGAGGCACTTGCATGCCTGAGAGTTCTCCATAATGTTCTCAAAGACCGGTAAAGTCTACCAATCCGCACTTGGCCAGCGTGGTGGACTACGGCCTAAACCCTTTTCATTTGAGAGGAGATCTGTGCATTGTAGTGGGTCGGTAATGGATTGATAATGATTGTAGCAAAGGATACAGAGATAAATGCATACAGATTTATTGGGTCTGATTTAATAAGCCTGTTACAAACCTGTTATTCCTTGTATGCGCCATGTTGTCTAGCACAACAAGTGCCTTCTTTATTCTCTGTTCAATAAAGCGTATAGAGCGATTACACGTGAAGTGTTTTAAATAATGCTGCCACAGTTGTCTCCACATAATCTCACATTTTTATATCTTTGGAGCAAAAAAAAAAATTCTCTTTATACAAAATGTATTTTTTTTTTCTGTTTACAACGCAACAGGTAACGCGTAATACATAATGATATCATGATAAGGAAAGTACGATATAAGCTCTGGAACCATTTACTTGTATTAAATAGAGTTGATGATATTGTGTTAAACAGATTAATTGGCGGGAAAGAGTAAAACACTGAAATAACCACATTTTTATGAAATAAAAAGCACTGTATGTCTCTTACTATTACTATTTAAGTACGATTAGAGCGAGTCATACAATTATATGACAAAGGGAAACCAAGTTCTCACGGTTGGAACAAAAACTGAAATGTCAAGTAATGAGGCATCTGGGAGCAGGTTACCAAATAGAGTTCCGAGCAAGTTCTATGCCAGGTTGATTAGTCACATCGACGTAGGTACTTCCTTTGAAACTCACAGTAACTTATCTAGGTCAAAACGTTTATTATACAAGGAAATACTGCACAAACAACTGCACAACCAACTCCCGTTATTTAGAGATTTTGAGAGCATTAAGAGATAAATGTTCAGACCTAATCTGCGTAAACTACCTTATTGCTTATTGTCAATCATATAATGATAGTGGTTACCTTACGACTTTCTTAGGAGTACGAGATTTCGACCAATTTACCTAGATTACAAGATTTAATGATTTTGATTAGATACTAGTATAAAAACTGGGATCGACGGCTTAACGTGCTCTCCGAGGGTACGAAAATAACAATCTCGGACCTTTTCGGTCGGTCGCCCATCCAGTTACCGACGTGGGTCAACATTGCTTAACCAGCGCAATCGACTGATGTGAACGCTCGCAATACTGGACCACTACGTTTACTACATTTTTTGTGGGTTGGACCTTGTTCACATAACTACGTCCATATATTTTTGTCTGAAGGATTCAAAGGGAAGGCTTAGCAATTATTAATATTTTTTACTGCTTCTGCAGGCTTACATAACCACCGCCATGTATATAGATAAGTAAATACTTTTATTTACTTATTTATTTACAAGATGCTCCATGATACAATAAATAATCGTCCCGCCAAACTGCTCATGAAGTGTACTGCAGAATTTGAAACGAAAAAACCATTAATTAAAACATTTCTTAGCCATCAAGCCTCTCGTTAGAGAGTATTTTTGTTCTGTGCATCAAGCTAGCTGAACGTCAGTAAGCAAAGGAAAGAAAAACTACTTATAAGAGATCCTGTTTATTTTATTTTGAAAGTAAAGTATTTGTGATGTTCGTTTGCAGGAGACAGTCTGGAGGAGCTGAACGGCTACGGCACGATGCGACCGCGGAACATCATCTCGTCGATCCTGAGCGGCACGCCGGCCAAGAACAAGGGCCTCGCGATATCCAATCCTCACGACTTTAGAATGGTCAGTACTTTGAACATCTTAGAATGTCCTACTCAGCTCTTCAGATAATTATCCTTACTTCCTTTCCCCTATTTCCCTATTTATAATATTAGTAAACTAGCTTCTGTCCGCCGCTTCGCCCGCGTGAATTTCGGTTTTCACAAATCCCGAGGGAATCGTGGATTTCCGATTCCCGTTCCCGCTCCCTTTAAGTTTATATCTACTTTCAAGGAAGTTTGCTATAGTAATCTACCTATAGCTGTAGCTATAGATTTCGGTTTTTTCAAAATCCCATACTATAATAACTAGCCGAAGTTCACCAGAACATCCATAGACAGTCATTTCCAGATCTTGGAAATTATTTTACAAATTGTCACGTTACAATTTAAGACGTTACTAATAAATTACAATTATTTCAGGTATCAGCAATCATAGATGTAGATATAGTTCCAGAGACATGCAGAAGAGTGAAATTACTAAAGCATGGCTTTGACAGACCTTTAGGATTCTTTATAAGGTAATTTAACTTAAACAATTTATTATAACAAGAAACCTTATTCAGAGGCGGCGGAAGGCGTGGGCGACGTGGGTCCAGGCCCACGGCCTCGCGCTTCGGAGGGCCTCGCGCCCCGTAGATTGATGCATTAAACTTAAAAGCCGTGAACGCGTTTTGCGGGCAGAGGGCCTCGCAAAATATATCTTGCCCACATAAAATTTAGGTCTTGCCCCGCCACTGACCTTATTTAAGTTTTTTCATAATTTTACCAGCGCTTATACGAACACTAATCGGAGGGAATTCCAGTTTTCTTCAACTTTAAGTAGAAACCAGTAACATATCTAATTAGAATTTTTTCCAACTGTAATTACTTTCTTTAACATTTGCGAAACCAGTTTAATTTTCTCAATGCCAAATGTATTACTTAGTTTTTACGTGGTTTTGACGTGACTTTCGTTAGGGCTTTCAGGCATGTGTTCCGTGAGGAAAATGGAACAACACCAATCTATGGTGCTTCTTAGCTCTTTCCAACGGAGCTTTACGTAGTTTCACTCAAATACCGCATTATCAATATCACGTTCTTAATCAACGTAAGAACTACGTTGATCAAGATCGGAAACGAAGACTGACAAGATACTTACCACAAAAAAAGTGAATTTTTTAAAAATATATTTCCAGTATTTTTTCAAGTTCGCAATATAGTGCAATCAGTTGACACCTGAATACCTAAAGATGTCGACGGCCGCCCACCGTTCTCGGGCAGCTTGGGTTTAAAAATAATAGTAAACCACTAAATACAACAGTAGTATAAAACAATATTGGTTCTTGGTATTGAATCGTGTTTAGGTGTATTATAATAACGCTAAGTTTTCGATAGTTGTTCCCTTTACATCCTGTATTTCATTAATTAATTCATTCATTCATTAATTCACGGATTAATTTGTCAATTGTCAGAGACGGCACGTCGGTGCGCGTGACGCCGCACGGCGTGGAGCGCTCGCCCGGTATCTTCATCTCGCGGCTGGTACCGGGCGGGCTGGCCGAGTCCACCGGCCTGCTGGGCGTCAACGACGAGGTGCTGGAGGTCAACGGCATCGACGTCTCCAACAAGACCTTGGACCAGGTGACACACACATATTTGAAGTTAAACTTCTTTAGGATGCATTTGAAAATTCGATGAAACGAAAAAGCGACACCATTTTAGCTTGCAAAGTCAAAGCCAAAGTTAAAGTTCAGGTTACTTTTCTGAAGTTTCACTTCTGCCTTGTGTGAATTGTACACACACACACTTTTTTCCTTAATCTATACTTCTATACTAATATAATTTATTATAGTTTGTTTGTTTGTTTGAACATGCTAATCTCTGGAAATACCTGTCGGATTTGAACAGTTATTTTTGCATTCGATAGCCCAATTCTTCAGGAAGGTTAAAAGCTATTCAGCACCAGGGTGGTTTCACACAATCACATCCAGTTCTTATAAAAATATTTCTATTAACATAAGACTGCCAAATTGTATCTTTTACGTGTCTTGTACTGTCAATGTATTCTGGATCTTCTGTGCTTATTAATGCAATGCAATAAAAATTTATTCATACATTCATTCGTCATTTTCACACCTCAAAAACGTGTCGTTTGTTCAGGTGACGGACATGATGGTGGCCAACTCGTCGAACCTGATCATAACGGTGCGGCCCGCCAACCAGCGCGCGGGCCCGCCGCCGCCCGACCCCCGCGACCCCCGCGCCTCGCACCCGCCCAGCGAGACTGACGAAGACAGGTACCTACTTCACATTTTTTAACCAGAAATCACAAATCAGTGCGTGCGTGAGTATGTCTGTCTGTTCCACCGTAGCGCTCAAACGGGTGAACCGTCGGAAGTGTTCTAAGCTATGTTTGATGAAAATCTGTCCAAGATGACCGCCGCCATAAAATGGCGGATTATATATTTTTCCACAACTCCCTCAATATGGACATCAAATGAAAGGGCTTGACTATAGCACGCAAATCCAAGAGATGGTCGCCACCACAAAATCACGAATATCGGGGGTTTTTTAATTTATACTTTTTAAGCGAGGAGAAAATCTTATGGAAATATCTTAGGGCATTGGCATGAACAAACTACTAAACATACTCAACTTGTTGCTGTGTCTTGCTAACGTACATTCAGAGGGTGTATTTCGTAAATACGCGAGACCTTTGACTATCAGTGTTTCATTACACAAACAGGATCCCCCTTCTCGTTTCTACTTATTTTTCTACTAAATAATACTTTTTGTTCCAGATTCGATCAGGACGACCACGACGAGATCGTGGACCTGACGGCCGTCACGCTGGAAGAGCAGCCCGAGCCCGCCTTCCCGCACGGCGTGCCCAGCAAGGACGACGGACAGATCCTGCACCTATAGTACATACTGGACAGGTACCGCCGAGCGACACTACCGCACTGATCCACCGTCGTCGACCGATGGACGCCCACTTACTGGACATGGCTCTCTTATATCCAGAGGCCTCTGCAACGGCCTCCGTGGGACCTCCTCTCTTGTGGGAGTTTCCACACGCCGCAGTCGTGCGTCGCTTGTATCCATCGGCTGCTACGCGTCTGGTGTCGTGGAGGCTCTGCTAACACTGGGCTCTCCGGTGCGAAGACGCCACTCCAGCACCCAGTTGGGGTTACACTCCTACGGTGTAGACGACTTGTAATGCAAGGGACTGTATGAAGCGAGTCAGTACAGAGCGCGACGGCAGCGTTGCGGCTCCTGCGCGACTTTGTAGTATAAATGAAGCCGCACGTTGTGTCCGACCAAGCCTTTAATGTGTGACCCGTTGTCCTGGGTGAACGACAAACGCGATATAATACGACGTGACGCGAAAATGTCAAACAGCAGTTGAGCACGCATCGCGTCGCATCGCATCGCGTCGCGTCGCGCGGCGTCGCATCGCGTCGCGTCGCGTCGAATCGCATCGCGCCGCATCGTGTTGCGTTTGTCGTTCACCTAGAACAAAGGGTAAGCATATGTTTAATATCTATCAACACCTCACGCTCGGTTGCTGCCGCGCTGGTGATAATCAAAACAACTCATCGTCAACAGTGACGCTATTATGGTCTTTATTGCAATCTTTCGTAAACGAATAATCAACAACTAGCGTTCGAGCGCGGCCGGATTCGGGGCGAAGCCACGTATAGTGTAAACATACATTATTTATTATGTGTGTCTTTTTTTAGCGATAAAAGATCCAAAAGATAACCTGCTGTATTAAAAAATACAAATGAACACATAATTTATATAGTAGAGAATGTTTTTATATAAATAAACTTCTACAAGTGCTTTGAGATCGTCAAGTGAATTTACCACTGTTTCGGAATGCCGTTCCATATTCACGCTATATATAATTATGTACGTAAAGCCTCCTCTACATGTCTGCAGACGCGTCCGCGGATGTCATCTGCGGATGCGTCCGCGGACGTATAGAGGGGGTAATTTGTGCATCTGTTGTAGGTATTTAACGTCCGCAGACGTCCGCAGACGCGTCTGCCTCGAATCCGATTGTTGGCGGTTTTTGTGGCACAGATCAAAGGGTTTCGGCGCGGACGTCCGGCGACTGTCCACACGTCTGGTGACGCATCAGTTTCATCGGAGTTGCGATTGAGAGTGCACGCGTGCTTTTTGCGGTTTAATTCTTGTTTAAATGGCTAATAATATGAGCACCGAGGATGCACATTCACGTAGAAGTTAAAAGTACTAAATAAATAAATAGTTGCGGCAGCTACGGTCTCAATATCCATTTTTAAACGTGCGTGTTGCGTCTGTCGAGAATGAACCTAGACTGATCGATCTGCAGACGTGTGGACAGCTCGTAGTGATCCGTCTGCGGATGCATCTGCGGGCGTCCGCGGACGCATCTGCAGACATGTAGAGGAGGCATAAGACAGCGTCCTAATTTGCAACAATATTTAATGATTCAACCATCATTACGTGATTTGATCATGTACAGTCGTGGCAGAAACCGAGCGTAAGTACTTATGATGTGCTTTGATACTGATTATATTATCAATTATTGTTTTATCTAAGTAACATATATACATCCTGGCTTAAAGGTCACCCCACAATCAACGTGGATTCGAACAGGCACAACTTTTACAGACATGGGTACAAACCAAAAAATTATTATCATCTACAGTCGCCCGAGTTAAGATTTAAAATAATTTAATTCCACACCAATAAATGTGGCAATACCGTACCACACCATTACGTGATACAGACATTCCATTATAGTGATTTGGTGCTGTGTGCATTCCATTTTAGGCTTAATTTCGTTTATAATATGGTATAATGTACTTAAAAGATATTCCTTAACACAACAAATTAATATATATATAGCTGTTCGTTCTGATTCACTGACTCATTCATCGCCTCTCCTGTAAAATTTTGTATGAAAAATTTTTTTTTCACAAATGGTTTCGTATAGAGGACAAAAATTCATTAAGAGGAAAAATATGGAGAGAGCTGATGATTGAGGATTTCGGAGACGGTTGAAGAGCACGCTTAAGGTATTGAAGATAGGTGGGGGGTGCTCGAACAAATGTCACTCGAAACGTCATCCAATTGGCAGTGAGCCGAAAAAAAATTCAAAATGGCGAAAAAAAGATGGCCGCCATACAAATTTCGTCGGTGTCCATCTCGAAGGGTATAAAAGATGAAAGAGTTGTTTCTTAGCAAAACATGATCAGGATCCAAAGGTCTACTCGATGAATACAAAAAAAATTCAAAATGGCGGACTTTATTTTTCCATAGAAAATGTATGGCGAATATTGAGAGAGAGTATAAAGTTGTGAACTAGGTATGCAAGGCGATTGATGCGGTTCTTTGGAGAAATCTCAAAGAAAAATATGGGAAGACATGATGATTGAGGGTTTGGAAGATGATTGATGAGCCCGGGCAGAGTTTTGTAGATAGATGGGGGCTGCTCAAACAAAAAATACTCAGAACCTCATCCAATTGGCACTGAGGTGAAAAAAAAAACCAAAATGGCGGATTCAAGATGGCGGCTATACAAATTTCGTCGGTGTCTATCTCACCAAGTATAAAAGATGGAAGAGTGGTTTCTTTGAAAAATATGATCAAGAACTAAAAAACAAGATGGCGGAATTTATTTTTCTACACAAAAAAAATTTTTGATGGTTTCGTGTAGAAAACAAAAATTCATGCGGAGGAAAAATACGGAAAGAGCTGATGATCGAAGACTTTGGAGACGGATGAAGAGCACGGCGAGGGTATTGAAGATAGGTGGGACGTGCTCAAACAAAAACTACTCGAATCCTCGCGGTCCGCTTGCGGGCCGCGCACCCACGCGCCGTACTAGTTCTTTTAATATATATATAGCTGTTCGTTCTGATTCACTGACTCATTCATCGCCTCTCCTGTAAAATTTTGTATGAAAAATTTTTTTTTCACAAATGGTTTCGTATAGAGGACAAAAATTCATTAAGAGGAAAAATATGGAGAGAGCTGATGATTGAGGATTTCAGAGACGGTTGAAGAGCACGCTTAAGGTATTGAAGATAGGTGGGGGGTGCTCGAACAAATGTCACTCGAAACGTCATCCAATTGGCAGGGAGCCGAAAAAAAATTCAAAATGGCGAAAAAAAGATGGCCGCCATACAAATTTCGTCGGTGTCCATCTCGAAGGGTATAAAAGATGGAAGAGTTGTTTCTTAGCAAAACATGATCAGGATCCAAAGATCTACTCGATGAATACAAAAAAAATTCAAAATGGCGGACTTTATTTTTCCATAGAAAATGTATGGCGAATATTGAAGAGACTACAAGTTGTGAACTATGCAAGGCTTTGATGCGGTTCTTTGGGGATGTCTCAAAGAAAAATATTCAAAAATATGATGACAGAGGGTTTGGAAGATGGTTGAGGAGCCCGGGCAGGGTATTGTAGATAGGTGGGAGTTGCTGAAACAAAAATTACTCGAAACATCATCCAATTGGCAGTGAGCTGAAAAAAAGTCCAAAATGGCGGATTCAAGATGGCGGCCATACAAACATCGTCTATCGTCATCGTGTCTATCTCACCAAGTATAAAAGATGGAAGAGTGGTTTCTATGAAAGATATGATCAAAAACTAAATGATGAACAGAAAAAAAAATCAAGATGGCGGAATTTACGTTTTTATACGAAGTTTTTTTTATTGATGCTTTCGTATAGAAGACAAAAATTCATGCAGAGGAAAATATGGAGAGAGCTGATGATTGAAGATTTTGGAGACAGGTGAGGAGCACGCTCAGAGTATTAAAGATGGGTGGGAGGTGCTCAAACAAAAATTACTCGAAACCTCATCCAATTGGCAGTGAGCTGAAAAAAAATTTCCAAAATGGTGGATTTAAGATGGCGGCGGATGAATGGAAAAAATATTCAAAATGGCGGAATTTATTTTTCCATAGAAAATGTATAGCGAATATTGAAGAGACTACAAGTTGTAAACTATGCAAGGCTTTGATGCGGTTCTTTGGAGTACTCTCAAAGAAAAATATGGGAAGACATGATGATTGAGGGTTTGGAAGATGGATGTGTTGCCCGGGCAGGGTATTGTAGATAGATGGGAGGTGCTCAAACAAAAATTAATCAGAATCTCATCCAATTGGCACTGAGTTGAAAAAAAAAAACCAAATGGCGGATTCAAGATTGCGGCTATACAAATTTCGTCGGTGTCTATCTCACCAAGTATAAAAGATGGAAGAGTAGTTTCTTAGAAAAATATGATCAAGAACTAAAAATCTACTAGATGAACAGAAAAAAACAAGATGACGGAATTTATGTTTTCACACAAATTTTTTTTTTTAGTGATGGTTTCGTATAGAAGACAAAAATTCATCCGGAGGAAAAATATGGAGAGAGCTGATGATTGAGGATTTCAGAGATGGGTGAGGACCACGGCCGCGACCAAGTTATTGAAGATAGGTGGGGGGTGTTCAAACCAGACTACTCGAAACCCCGCGGCCCGCTTTAGCGGGCCGCGCAGCCACGCGCAATACTAGTCTTATATAAAACACAATAATTTAAAACTGATTGTTAAGTTTAAACAGTATTTTGTCAGTATAAATGATATTGTTTGTAACTGGTCAATTAGACGGTTCATAATATAATGTGAATCATTTTTAGTGTAAGACGATCTATAATGAACAACTATCACAGTTTACAACAAAAATCAATGAAATATGAATTAAAATATTTAGCCTTATTTACAACTATTCATGGATATGGCAACCAAAATGAAATTAAAATGAACTAAAGAAAGTTTAACTTGTTGCTATTCAATAATTATTCTATTTATAAATTTACAATATGCAATGAAAAATTAAATTAATGATGCAATTAATAAAATATAATATGACACAGTTGTGTTCAAAAGCAGATCAACGTAATTCAGGCAACATAGTTTAAAAACCGTTATATTTACTATTTATATTATGTAATAATGTTATATATCTTTATAATATAGGAATTCAAAATTATTCAAATCTCTTAAATAAGCTTTGAGAATAAGCTTATCGCGAGCATCACGATAAGTATAATAGCTTTCATATGAAACGTATAATAAATAATCATAGTCATGTACGACTGCCACACAGTCCCCGAGAAATACGCAAGAGCGTGAATAACTGTGTGTCAATATCTATATATAGGGTTATAAAGTAGTTCGCACTTTTCGACAAACTATACCCGAATTACTGACAGCTGTCATTGTCATTTACAGATGAGTTATTTGTATGGAGAACAGGGTTAACATCTACGAAGTACGATTTTACCCCAAACTACTTTAATTCCCTGTCATCATAAAAAGCCATATGCCGCGTAATAATATTACTCGTTTCGCCTTAAAATAGAAAACACCAAGAGTGGAAACTAGAAAGTGCACACTAACAGCAATAGAAAACAAAAGAAGCACATTGAAAAAACTATTCAAAAATGGATGTCGAATGACATTATCACCATGAAGTGTCTGTCAGGCATTTGTCATATCTACATGCGGCAGTTGATTTGTATTTGCATAAGTTTTGGATTTTTTTATCTTTTTTGTAGGAATTGTTTTACCTCTGGTAACATTACGAAACGTCAGAATTCCACGGAATTAGTAATTCGGGTATATGTCTTATTACATTATTCAAGTTCCTTATTTAACCGCTACGGGCGCTGGCTGCAGATGTATGGACGAACTCAAACCTTAAAACAATTCACAGGTTCATTTTACTTTGATATTATTGTGTTTCGATAATCGGAATCGATCGACGTTGTCGCAAAGTGCAAACTCGTACTAACCCTACTAAATTATTCATACTGACATATTAAAAAGTGTGATTTTTAGTTAATAATAATAATAATAATCTTTATTGTTATGGACATACTACATAATACTTTATATTGTCGATATAAATAGAAATAGGGGACTGAATGAAACTAAGAATTTGAATTATAGCGGCTGAAATAATAATATGAAAATAAACTTTTGTGTCTTGAGATACAACCCTATTCATCTAGACCAGCGATTTGTTTACTTCTTCTTTGAAATAATAACAAAACTCAGGCACCAATGGCATTCAACTCACACTTTCATTTCTATTAATTCAATTTTTTAAAATTAAATGATAATATTATTATGTCACAGAATCTTTTTTATTGTAAAGTAACATATGAGATTGGGGTTTATTAAAAATCCCGTGGGGACTCTTTGATTTTCTAAAATAAAAAGGAGTCTAGAACACTCCATTACCATCCTCTACATGTATGTAAAAGTTCCTTCAAAAGTTCAGTTGTTTCGAAGATTAGAGGACAGACCGAGGGAAAAAAATTAGACTTGTTTGGGTCATGGACTGTTTGGGTCACGGACTGGTATCGTTCAAATAATAATAATCATAAATAAGCTTATAAATGGCTGTTCTAATGGTTGGCTAAATCACTGGTATGCACTTGAATTTATTTATTTGTCTACACAATATACATAAATAAAGATATTAAATGGATTTTTACGTTGTAAAGGCTTGACAATCCATTAATATACAGGAATAGGTAACGCATTCGGGATGTGGGTGATTTATAAAAAGCATGCCATGAAGCCCTTATGCGAGGATTATTCAGTTATACCATGTAAGATTTTTATACGAATTCACTCTACATCTATACTAATATAATAAAGCGGAAGAGTTTGTTTGTTTGAACGCGCTAATCTCTGGAAGTACCAGTCGGATTTGAAAAATTCTTTTTGCATATGGTAGTACAATTTTCCGGGAAGGTTATAGGCTATTTAGCATCCCTAAAATCCTCCCCTAAGGGGGTAAAATGGGGGTAGAAAGTTTGTATGAAAGTCCTATGTTTTTAAAGTTACAGACCTGAGAATCGGCATTTAGATTATTAGTTTTAAATAATATAAACCTGTGTATTTTATTCTGAAAAATCTTCCCTTAAGGGTGGTAAAATAGGGGTTGAAAGTTTTTATGTTAAGTTTTAATTATTGTTATTATCAACTTGAAATTTGGAAAGTAGGTTCATTCTAGGGCTTAGATATCAGCCTAGAAAAGATTTCACGAAAATCCTCCCCTAAGGGGGTAAAATCGGGGTAGAAAGGTTATATGAAAGTTCTATGTTTTTGAAGTTACAGATATGAAAATAGGCACTTAGATTAGAAATTTTAAATAATAAAAACCTGTATAAGTTGTTCTGGAAAATCTCCCCTTAAGGGTGGTAAAAAAGGGGATGAAACTTTTTATGTGAAGTTTTAGTTATTGTTATTATTAACTTGAAATTTGGAAGTTAGGTTCTTTCTAGGGGGTAGGCATAAGCTAAGAAAAATTTGACGAAAATCCACCCCAAGGGGGTTAAAATGGTTTCTTTTCGACATATTATTATCATCGGACATTTAACTATAGATTGACGTGATTTTTTGCAGTTACATTTTTTTAGTTGAGGACCTGGAAAGTGACAGGCTACTATTTTGTCCCGAGGAAACAAAGGGTTCCCGTTTAAAATTTTATAACGCGGACGAAGTCGCGGGCAACAGCTAGTAATATTATACAAATGATATGTGTATGGAATGTTAATGAAACATGTTTTTAATGTAACACACCATGGCATAGGTTGTACAATTACAACATTTTATTTGTTTGTGTTAAACTTTTTTAAATCATGATGGACAATAAACTTAGATGTAGTAAAATGTTTTGTATTGAATAGGTGTCAAATTCCATCCATTTTGTTACTAGGAAACGCATTTTTAGAAATTTTCGCTGTAAAATATGAACTAAGTAGTAAAAATAAATGGTTCCTAAATAAATAATTAATGAATTAGTGTTTGGACACTGCGAATTCAAATAGATTAGTATTATGTAATGGTAAATCACTTCTCTTTTTTTTAGATTTATAGTGGTACCAATTTTGTTGTGCACACTCGGAACATAATTGACAGGTATAAAATAAGTTCTGCCTCTTTCACAATTTACCCTGTGGAGAAGATTGGCATACATAAATTTAGAGCTGTCAATTTAGTTTAGAGATTGTGTACAATAGAATTGGTACAACCATTTGTTTTAGTTTCAAAATCAGAAAGTTAGTTCATATTTTACTATTTTTCATGATTAAAGATCGGCGGTAGGGTAGTTTAATATTATGTATATTATTGTAACCACTTCCCATGGAAGGTGCTATGAAATTATAACACCATTAATATATTATTTGATCGTAAAATAAAACATTGGTACTTATTAGGTTATACACACTCTCTGAACTAAATTGACAGGTCTAAAAGCACTGGCTTTCCCTTTTGTTAAAGCTATCCCTTTTGTTAATTTAGTTTAAAGATTGTATACAACTGAATTGTGTATTGAAATTGTTTCGTAGTTCTTTAAAATTATAGAGAACTATGAACTATACTATACAGGGTTAATTGTAAAATGCCAACAACCATCTAACGGCAACTTCTATGCATCAAAGTAAATAACTTTTGTTCCACGACTTTTTAAAATTCTTAAAAGAAAAAAAATTTTTTTTTCATACAAAAATAAAAATATTTATTTTTCTGATCTAAAATTTTAAAAACTCTACGCGGCACTTGTCAAAGGGAGTCAGGGAACCGTCGCGTCGGGTCGCCCTTGACCCTGCCGTGCGTAGCGGCATGCGGGGCGCGGTGTGCGGGGAACCGAAAACCACACGGCCGCGGCGCGCTTCAGTACTTCAGTAGTTTTCGCTCGGTCGCACGCGCCGTTGATATTCGCCATATGTACCTACCTACTGTGTTCGCAACTTAACGTAGGTTATGTTCTGTGCCTACTGCCTAGTGCTTAAACGATGGCTTATCATTATTCTAACATTGAATGCATGGAAATGGTTCGAGTGCTCGTGATATGTGGTGATAACGTTTCAGAAGCTTGCAGTACCTAAGTTGGCAAGGCGATTCCCTAACGTACCTACGTCGCGTAGGTCAAGCCACATGCCAGCTGCCTCAGCGATTAAGAGATCAAGGGCAATTCCAGCCTAGTAGATCAGCTAGGGATTGTGGTCGGCCACCTAGGCACACAGTGTGTGAAGAGGAAAACATTACAATTTTTGAAGATAATCCAGCGATGCAGTCCAAAGATGTCGCAGTAGGTACTTTGCTTGGAGCGTCCGCGTCATCCACAATGTATTTCCCATACCTACCCTTTTCATCTTCATCGGGTCAAAGAAATTGTCACTTTTAGGAAGTATGTACCTAGGTAAGTGCTTACCTAGATAAGTACTTAATTAGTTTTACTACACGCGTTTTTTGTTGGCTAGGCATAACTCATAAACCTAGAAAGTAGGTAGGTAAGTAATAATCAGTCCGCTCCAATACAGTGACCAACTCCCAGCTTAATTGAACTCTAATAGGTAGGTAGTAGGTACCTACCTACCTAACTTTTTTACATTTTATAAAATAAATTGATAAATTATTTATTTAACACAGATTACTAGTGAATTTAATTTTAATTGACTGTAGGTAACTAACTACCTTACTTAGGTAATTACTAGCCTCTCATTGCGTACCTGTGTATTGCAATAAATTATTATTATTATGCGGCAGAAATCAAAGAAATGGTAAATTCCAAGTATGTAGACGTACCTACCTAGGTAGAAATGTAATCAACCATTTCAATGTTTCAATATCATTTCAATAGTTTTCATTAGCGGCTGCGCGAGGCCGCGCGGCGCGGCGCGCCGTTTGAAGTCTCAAGGATAGTAAGTAAATACATAATCAGGTGGTCCATCACGCGGTCCATCATTATTCGAATGCGACACAGAGTAGGTACTTAAGGTACTTACAAGTTAGTTATGACGTGGATAATAGGTAGATGTGTAGCCTAGTTTGAACTCCGCATTTTGCATATTAGTTATTTGCGCTGGTCAAGTCACGTTGATTCGGACTGAATCGGAGGGGTAACCGAATTTGGAAGTTTGGAGGTCCGTTTTAAGACCTACCTACTTTTGGTTCTTCCATGCCACCACCACCACTCAGCCTTTTTACGTCCCACTGCTGGGCACAGGCCTCTTCTCTCATAGGAGAGAGGGATTTAGAGCTTAGATCCGCCACGCTGCTCCTATGCGGGTTGGCGGGCTTTAACGACTATTGTTACATGATATTGATAATAACTGGGACCGACTGCTTTACGTGAGGCACGGGGGTGAAGCACCACTAACTACCAATCCGCAACTGGCACTGAGAATATCTTGACAGAAAAACCCAATACAAAATACCTTACAATAATTTGCCCGACCCAGGAATCGAACCCGGGTCCTCGTGATCTGCAGTCGAATATGCTAACCACTAGACCACCGAGGCAGTTGTTTTTCTTTCATGCGTTCTTCCATGCCTCGGATAGCAAATTAAACTGTCCTAATTTTTATCACTAACATCTGATCTGTTAATAATAACATCGCTAGTAAATCGACATCATTTAGGTAGGTATGTTCTACCTTATACTCTTCCTTGAGCCGTATGGGAAAGTAGGTAGGTACCTACCAATTTGAAAGTGGAAACTGGAAATTCGCCGCATGATCCTTAGGAAATTGTTTCGATTTATGGAAATGGTTCACGACCCTCAACAATGAGGAATACGACGCATAGAGAGATGTTTAAAATATTCAAGTCTTGTACCTACAGATAGGTATTTGTAGGTAGGTTAGGTGGTAAATAGGTGGTAGTTAGGTAATGCGTTAGGTAGGTAGGTTCGATGTTAGGTACCTTCGCAAGTTAGGTGGTGTTTTAAGTGTTAGTTAGATCAAGTTAGATTGATAGGTATCTGAAGCATTATGTAGGTTCGTGTTGAATGTTGAGAGTTTTGTAGGTACCCAGGGTAGGTGTGAAGATGGTAGGTAGGTAAATAAACTAATAAAGGATTGATAGGTAATAATTTTGCCCTTCTGTAAAAAGCGCGGGAAATTGCCAAGTAAACAATCGTGCTTACTTTGTGCGTGTATGTAGGTAGGTACCTACCTACTTAATGCCGGTCCGACACTCACGTCTGTCGCCGCGAGAAGTTTTTTTGTTTTTCGCGATAAACGTTAATCTAGGAAGAAATTATTGACCTGCAGACGTTAGCTTAGACCGATGTTAGTAATACACATCACAAAGCATTTGTAAATACGACAGCGGAGCGATAACTTCGGACGGCGGTTATTAGTAGTCGCAGGTGTGGAAGAGGCATTACATAAAATGACCATAGAGTTAAAAAAATTACAGACTCTTCAAGAAAAACTTAGAAATTTTTTTTTGGTGAATTTATTGAGTTACGTGAAAAGTCGTTGAACAAATGTTGTTCAGTATCATGCATAGAAGTTACGTGTAGGAGGTTGTTGGTAAATTACGATTAACCCTGTATAATATGAAATAATAATAATACATTCATATGAGCAATACATAGTTATACTTTTGTTTGTTCTGTTTGTTTAGTCTTAATTGGTGTTTTACATTCCATTGTAAGACGTTTTGTGCCTTGAATCTCTGTCAGGAGCATTTGTCAATTTAAAAAACTAAGTAATCATTTGCACTCGAACTTAGTTGTGATGTAGCTTAACATGATTATAGTATAGAGGGCCTAACGTGGCGCCTTGCGGTACCCTTCATAGTTATTATTTTAAGTATGATATATTTTTATCGTTTATGAAACTTTTCGAATGCTATTTTTACCGTGGCAATTATATTAGGTAATTGTAGGAAATAATCTTCATACAATTTTGTATGAACTACTCAATCAAAGGCTTTCGTTTATTCTTTTTAAGGCTAGTGTTCTATTTGGCAGTTTTAGATGTTAAATATTTTATCGCCACTATAAATTAGAGGAATCCCAACATATTATAGTTTTGGACCAGAACTTACCTCAAAAATATTGTCTAAACTTGCCAAATAGGTTACTAGCATAAATTGTAACATTACAAGAAAATATTATAGAACACCCACCTCTACTGGAAATATTTTGAAATCGCAGACGGACTGATAGGCAAAATAAACGTAGTGGCGTTTAAAAGAAGGTTTCATTGATGTTTCTACTTAAATTTTGTAGTTTTCAGCATTCAAATACTAACGAGGAGACCGCATGGGTGTGGGGTCCTCAAATCAAACGGAGGTTCCGCGTGTAGTTAGCACTCGGTGAGTGTATTCATATACCAAACCCTAGAGCCCTACTTGGCCATTGCCGAGAAAAAAATTCCTGAATTAAAAAAAAAAAAAAAATTTTGTGTTAAAATCTAATAAATCATCATAAACCATTTCTTTTGAACATTATTGAATCGCAAATTTAATAATTTTTAACTTTTTAACGATTAGAACTTATAAAAGACGGAGGAATGTGAATAGATATTTTTTTTTCAAACTCTAGGATTTTTTTTCTCGGCAATGGCTAAGTAGTACGCTCTAGGATTTGAATATATGAATACACTCACTGAGTGCTAACTATACGCGGAACTTCCGTTTGATTTGAGGACCCCACAGCCTTGCTGGCTCCTTATAAGTGAATTTTCAGTATTGGACTATGATATATCAGTCCTGGTGTGAATATACTATATGAATTCTTATTTTTTACAATCTGATTATATCAAATGCTTTAGAAACTACAGGTTTATAATCTAGATCAAAGTATATTAGTGATTGGAGCTTAATTTAATTGTTTAGTTTTTAAGAGTATTTAATGTAACTAAGGGCATATACTAAGTATTTAGGGTAAGTTTCATATTATATCTTTGCACATATCAAAGATCGTGTTATGAATTAATTAATATACACAAAAATCATTCCATCGGCATTTATAGTTGCTGTTGCGTCTTCTTCCAATTTAGATGAGATCTACATTTTCAGTTTTGATATATATTATTTTGTTAAACACATATTCTGAAAATGGACTTGTATTTTGATTTTACATATTAATGTATTTATGAGTCATCGATTTAATTTCAAAATAACAAATTACGGAAATGTGTGTGTCACACTAAAAGTCAGTCGAAAATTTTATATGCGTAATTGTGAGTGTTGATGAAAAAGTACCTAACATTAATAAAATTTTTCTGATAAGTTAACTTTACGTCACAGAAGCTGGCCTTATAGATAGATGTTGTTTTATATTGATTATGTAATGTATATAGACTTTGATTCGGCTATTTCTTATGAATCAAGTGATATTTTACACTTTCTGTGACATTTTTCTTGTTATAATCAGTAATTTTTCAATATGAAATGTACTTAACACATTATTTAGAGTGTCAATAATATTAATATTTTGGTGGTTGAATTCAAAATTTTATTCAATATACTTTGATATAGTCACAGACTGCACTTGCTTTATCTTTAGTTCCATGGATTAGTATTACTTTATGATTTCCATGGATGAATTAAAATTTAAGGCGCTGCCTGCATTATTCCTTAGAAAATACTGTTATTTAACACCTATCTAGTCTTTCAAATGACATCACAAAATTTTCAAAAAAATATATGCCATACTTTGATTCATGCTCTTTAGTTCTGTAATCTTTTTTTTTTTAAATTGTTTTTTTTACGATAAATTCAAGAATAATAAACAAAAGTAGCTTCGTATCTAAATCGTGTATCAACTTCTTTACCTGTGCAACCATGAAAGTAAATCTTACATTCAATTATAGAGAATATATATATGATACAATCTCTAGAGATATTTTATTTATTTTCGACTGTTTTTTATGAAAAATTTACATATTTTGATTATTTCGGTCAAATAATTCCAGCGGGCGACGTCGCCGACAGGATGCCATACGGCTGGCGCCTTTCGTAGGAGGTAGATGTGCGCAATTTTTCCCGCCAAACGCTCTCGTTCAATTCAACGCTCTTGTTTCAGGGAAAATATTTTTTTTGTGTAAAATATTTTTTTAGTTAGCAAATAATTAGTACCTATCTACTTTATAAGGATATTTGTAAATAAGTATTGTGTTAGCTGTATTTTGTCTAAGTATATACATTTTTTAGTGGTATTTCGTTGTTTTTTTAATTGTGTTAGCTGTTTAATAGGTACGTAGGTATCGTAGTCAACGGATGCCGAAAATATCTCGACTAAAACGATCTTAACTACAAAAGATTGAAAACACGAAAATGGCGTAAGTACCTACCTAATTACCTACCTTACCTATATAATATTACCTACATAAAATATTTTATGGCACACTATCTATTTTTGGCCCGACCTCGTCATCTGCAGTTGAACATGGAAACTCCTAGCTCATGGTGATGATGATGATTTTTCTTATTTTAGAAAAGCAAATAAGAGACAAGTTTTACAACCAATAGACCAAAATACCGTATTTCCAGAATCAGAGATCGGACAATCCGAATCTGGGAACACCACCATTACGTAAGTACCTACCTACTTTGATGAATAATAATAAAATAAAAGCTAAAAATAATACGTGAAAATACCTACCTACCTATCCCTGAATAAGTTTTAAATTCTATGTCCTATGTACCTATGTGTATAAAGTATTATAATGTGCATTTAGACTGCATCATCTGGATTCTGGTGGTAACTAATTGTAATAAATCTGCTTACGTAATATTTGAACGGCCCCTAATCAAAAATATTATGATAGGTACCTACCTAATAACATGTACCTATAATAATATTATAAGTAGTTAAAATGTATTATATTACTTTAGACTCACTACATCTATTTTCCTATTTACGATACAATGAATAGGTATTCACGCAATTTCCTAGCGGCATGCTTACGAAAGTGGCAGAGGCGGCAAATGCATAAAAAGGGCCAAAGACCTCAAGTGATTTTTTTAAAGTAAAACTTCTTTAGGTACCTACCGATTTTAGCAACAGTTAGGACTTTGAACTTGAGGACAGGATGTCTCGAAATATAAAGCCCAACCTATTTAGGCACAATTTTAAGGAAGCCAGTAAATACATGACATAGTTTTGATCTATATTATAACCATTTAGGAAACTGTTATTCGAGTTAGAAAAAATGGCAGCCATTCTGTTTTTTGTCAATGGACCATTTTCTTTTAAAATTCATAACTAGAGTTTACTGTTAGGGATCATCCATAAATTACGTCACACGTTAAGGGGTGGGAGGGAGGGTCGACGAATTGTGACATTGTGTGGCAAAGGGGTGGGAAGGGCCCTAAATTTTGTGACCTCACATTCAATTCACATTCAAATTTAATTTTAAAGTACTAATAGAACACGAAATACGTACTTTTAAAGATAAATTTAAAAATATTTGAAACTGCTGTTTTAATTCAATGTCTGGACGTAAATTTGCCAAATATGTGACGTCACCCTAGGAGGGGGGGGGGTCTTAAATGTGACCAGCTGTGACGAGGACGGAGGTGACGGGGTGAAAAATCATGAAATTGGTGTGACGTAATAATTTATGGATGGCCCCTTATCACAAAAGTATTTTTTTTGAGTATCGTATTTTTTTTTCAGTTTGAACGAGGATATCAATAGACAAACTGAAGAAGGCTTACACAGGGACACCACAAATAGTGCTTGTAAATATTTCAATGACATGATCACTATACTTCTAATTGACATAGAACCTTCATGGTTTGAGATTTTTGAGTGACACTTTTTTCATACGGTACCTATGTAGTTCTTCTTTTAAAAATGTGCAACATTCGATTATCAACTTTCAGTTGTTTTTTTTTATTCAGCTTAGACAATAAAGATGGATACTTCGAAAATTCGTGTGATTTCTGAATACGAGTTTAATAATGGTAATTATTTTGATTAAATAAATATGTTAAATTAATAAAACGAATTTTTATTTTTCAGTACAAATCGGCAATTTCATACTTTAACCCCTAATAATAAACATCTAATTTTAACCGACTTCAAAAAAAGGAGGTACTGTATTCGACCCGTATGTATGTATGTAAGTAGGTATGTATATATGTAAGTATGTTCGTGATTATCTCCGCAACTAATAAACCGATTTTGATGATTTTTTTCACTATTGTAATCTACATACTTTCAGAAGATTTTAGTGTATAACGAAGTTATAAGCGTAAATGTACACATATGTCACTAATATGTTCTCTGAGATTGCCAGACCTGTTGCTGAAGTTTGATATAGCTATTCTGTCCAAAGACTTCATTCTGCTACGCCTACGTAACATTGACTTTTTGCAAAAACTTTTGGGCCGAGGTCAATAACAGCTATATTTAGAGTGGTTCCTTGGAGTTTGTGCACGGTTACGCGTATTTCCATTCTGTACAAGGCCAAACCGCAGGAGTGTGAAACTAGTCGCATATAGATTGTAAATTACTTTTTAATCAAGGTCTTCCAAATTATACAAGAAGTAGTACGCATACAAACTAATCTTGTACAGATCGGAAATTAGGTTAGGTTGGGTTAGAACATTATAAAACCATTCACCTATAGTAGTAATACATAAAATGTATATATGTCACAGGATAATTCATAATATATGAGTCATAATCTATTTTACATAGTTCTCATTTATATTATTATAATTATTACCTAAAAATATATAGAAAACAAATCACTAAAAAGCATAAAATATTTTTTTTTCAAAGAAAAACCGACTTCAAGGGATTCGAACTAAAAAGTTTAAAATAATTTTTTATTCATTTAGCTTGACGATTTAACTACCTAACATAATTTTTTGAAATTCTGACTTTTTTATTTTTTGCTTAAAACATCCCATACGAATAACTACGCTCTTAAAGCTCAATTCGGTATAGTTCCGAATTCAAACTATTTAAGTCAAAGAAAAAAAAATTAATACAAGATATTCAGGAAGAAAGATTATTCCAAATTCAAACTTAAGACCAGAAATGAAATTTCATACTTACTTTTCTGGATCGTTGTGAGGAACAAACATTATTCCAAATACAAACTTAAGACAAGAAATGAAATTTCATACTTACTTTTCTGGACAGTTGTAATACTTTCCAGAAAAGAATAACTTTCAATCAACTCTACAGTCTATGAAATGTGCACATTTCGTATCATTATTTAATAAATAAATAAAATAAATACTTACACATACACACACGGTCGGCTGTTCCTAAAGTAGGCAACTTAATGCCTGTGTTATAGGTAAGAACCGACTGATATACATATTTACATATATTACATGTATATATATATAAATATTGAATAAATGTATAAATACATACTTATATACTTACATAAACACACCCAGACTCGGGGCGGGAATCGAACCCGCGACCCCGGAGAGGCAGGCAGGGTCACTGCCAACCGCGCCAAGGGGCCAGTCACTAATTATATAATTCATATAATAATAGTAGTATGAATTAAATAATATAATTCATATATTATTTAATTTATGAATTAAATAATATAATTCATATATTATTTAATTCATATAATAATAGATATATTTCATATCATTTTTTAATAAATGATATGAAATATATCATTTTTTAGAAAATTAATATTTTAAACAGTTATTTACGATAATAATATAACACATTAAATTTTTCTCTATTGCCGCTTCTAACACGCTTTTGCTCTATGAAAAAAAAACTAAGCGCACCAATGCCATCTCGCGGCTCTTTTCATCCTAATGTGGTTGTTGACTTGGTATGTCGTAGTACAGTTCACCGCCATTAGATGGCGGTAAAAAAATTAACGTAAATATGTAGAGGTGTAGGGGGGACAAGAGGTAGCCAAACGCACAAGGCCATTCGTAACTTGGAGAGCCTTAACCTACGGGATTTGCGATGTTAAGTACCTAAATAAATCATTGAATTTCAATAACATTCGCTGAGCATTCGTGCATTTTCTTAGATTTTACTGCAAAATATTAAGCATGAATACAATTTCCCTAGGTACTGTGACGTTTCGTATTTTCTAATTGGCTCAATGTATTATGGTCCAAAAATGTTATAGTGAATGATTATATTCTATCTATAATACAGTTATTTACACTCTAGTTAGTATACACTATGCGTTGTATGTAATTAAATATTATTATTTTTAGTTCATATTTGTTTTTTATTTCTGGAACATCTCATAAATGGCCTATTCCACTAGTCCCTACCATGTATCCCCCCTGGGGGGTAAGAGTGGAATTTTTTTTCCACCTATCCCTACGGTAGGGATGAGTGGAAAAAATATTTACACTTATCCCAACCGAATTGAACGTGGGCCATTTTTGTTAACAAGTAGGTACATGTCTGTACATAAGTATCTAAACTTTGTTTCCATAATATGAACCTCTTTAATATTATCAATACGTACATACATTTTGCACTTAATATTTCACTGGGCCAAGATTGCACTTTTTGGTTTTTGGTTTTTAAGTTTTGTTTTTGTAAAACGTAAACTAATTGAAAAATCTTATTACAATTTAAAGGATTGTTTAAAAAGCAGGGGAATTAATTATTCCATCTTCTTCTTCTTCTTCTTTGATTTAATGGCTGAATTATTCCAGCGGCTAATTAAACAAATTGTTAATTATAGTTCTATTAAATATACGAAGTTTGTAAGATGGTGATAATAAAAAAACACGGCTGAGTCTGATGTGGGCTCTTCTCAGACCAGGGCGCGTTTGGAACCCTCATAGCTTTAGTTTTAGGAGACCGTAATTGGTTACCACCATAATGTTTTATAAGCCTGAAATACAGTGTAGGTACCTAAATTGAATAAATAAATATTGATTGACTTATTATCCTATCGGTATAGATACGGAAATTAAGTTAAAAACAATGTTATAGCAAAAATGTATGTGAATATTTAATTCTTAATAACAATAATTATTGTTATTAGACTTTTCCTAAGATACCATTTGTCACTAAGTACCTACTGCAGTCTGCAAGTAATAAAAAATTCTAAATAACAAGCTATAATTTAAAAATTAAAAAAACCCGACTGCCATGCTATAAAACGAACTAAAAAATTAATAAACTACCACCGTACCACTCACAGTGTAGTTGTTATTTATTTTGTTTTCTATGATTTGTCACTCCAAACTGATTACAAACATATAGATTGTATATATTTTCGTATTTGCCTTTTAAAGCCCTTTATTTTGATACCCCACTCGAGGGTCTTGAGGAAAAAAAATTTTTTCAGCTCGCACATTAAAGTGCATAAAATCCGCCATTTTGATTTTTTATTAATTTTATGTACCCAGTAACATTTGCGCTGTTAAGACAAATCTAATGACGTATCATTTATCAAAATAAGTTGAGTCGTTGAGTAGTTACAAACTGACATAGGAAACGGTCATTTTCTGTGATTTATCACTCCAACTTATTTTCAAATACATAATTGTATACATTTTTGTATTTGCCTTTTAAATCCCTTCATTTTGATACCCCACTCGAGGGTCTTCAAGAAAATTTTTTTTTTCAGCTCGCACATTAAAGCGCATAAAGTCCGCCATTTTAATTTTTTTTTAAATTTAGGTACCCTATGACAGTCGCGTCATGAAGACGAATCTAATGACGTATCATTTATCAAAATCCGTTGAGCCGTTGATTAGTTACAAGCGGACATAGGAATGGACATACATACACACAGGTGAAACACATAACCCAGTCGGGTAATAAAAAGAGCATTTTTAATAAAAAAAAATCTTTTAATTTTTTGAGCAGTAGTAGTTAATTACTTAATTTAAACTAACTTTTTATGTATTAATAAATATTTTTCTTCTTGACAGTACCTACTTATCATTAACTAAAACCACTCGGTAGGGATAAGTGTAAATATTTTTTCCACTCATCCCTACCGTAGGGATAGGTGGAAAAAAAATTCCACTCACCCCCCAGGGGGGATACATGGTAGGGACTAGTGGAATAGGCCTCATAAATACCTCCTGGTAGGACCGTAGGAGCAAAACTTCCATTCTTGGGCATGCCCGACTCCATTGGGAATGCCCAATGGTCTATGGATTAAAAACCTTCTCCCCTTCTTCGCTGCGTTTTTAGGGTTCCGTAGTAAACAAGGAACCCTTATAGTTTCGCCATGTCCGTCCGTCTGTCCGTCTGTCCGTCTGTCCGTCCTCGGTTAATCTCAGAGACTATTTTAGTGCTAGAAATCCGTAATTTGGCATGAGTATAAATATTAATCACGCCGACAAAGTGGTGAAATAAAATTTTGATAAATATTTTTTTTAGGGTAGCTCCCCTACATGTAAAGTGGGGATGAATATTTTTTTTCTCGTCTACCCCATAGTGTGGGGTATCGTTGAATAGGTCTTTTAAAAATACTGTGGGTGTGGGAACATCATTTTTCGATTTCTAGATCCGTTTGTAAAATATGATGTTTTAAAGTGCAAATTTTTATTAGAGTCAAGTGTCCCCCCCCTCTATCAGCCAAATGGCAGTATATAGGAACTTGAAAAAATTCACAGCAGTAGGGTATATAATCAATTTTAAAGGAAAACTATCACGGCTAAGTAGGGTTCACAGGTTAAGGAGTTATATCTGTTTTTCGAGGATTGTGACTACGGAACCCTACACTGCGCGTGGCCCGCCACGCACTTGGTCGGTTTTTTCATATCTCACGACGTAATGAGATATTATAATATAGATGGACGTACCTGCTAAATAATAATAACACGTAAACTCCTATTAATATTATAAAATGCTAAAGTGCGTTTGTTTGTTGGTTTGTCCTTCAATGACGAATTCAAGCTACGAATGTAACTTCCATTCTTGGGCATGCCCGACTCCATTGGGAATGCCCAATGGTCTATGGATTAAAAACCTCCCCTTCTTCGCTGCGTTTTTCATATCTCATAAACACTTAACGTAAAATATCGTACCGCGGTCGACGTAATGAGATATTATAATATAGATGGGCCGTGGGCGTACCTGCTAAATAATAATAACACGTAAACTCCTATTAATAGTATAAAATGCTAAAGTGCGTTTGTTTGTTGGTTTGTCCTTCAATGACGAATTCAAGCTACGAATGTACGTGATTTTTTCGAATGTGTAAAGAAGACCTGCTGAACTAGCTGAAGAATTACGGAGGGGCTAATGTCCACGGTGGGTGCCCCATGAAGTCGTCTTACTACTACTTGACGCTCGTGAGCGTTACAGATGCGATACAGATTTAAGTGATCTATTTTGACGGACAAGAAATTTCACTGAGGACTTACCCTCGCAGGCCATAAAAACCTGGTATAGTGGACAAAATTCCAACAGATATTCTAAAAGAATAGGTTCACACTGATTCATTTTTAAAACGACACGGCAGCAGGGTAATGCCCTGAAGAAATAGACTAATTACTATGTTTTTCATCTCTGGTCTAAAGTCAAAGTACTGGATTGCGTAAATATACATACATACATACCTACTTACTAATTACGTTTGCTAATGAGTTGAGTAGGTATTTTAGACAATAACTGCTGGCTTAACACACTAATACGGAATACGTCTATGAAATATTTAAAGTACCTACTCTAGCGGCACGCTATGATGGCCGGTTTGACGTTTGTCCGCTCATGAAGTTCCGTATTAATTGATAACGACTTTGAAGGAAATAATTGTATTACTTTATTGACGATAGTGATGTGCAGAGATTCATAAATTTTATCGAATGTAGTTTTAGGTTTAGGACTCAAAATTTATTTATTAAATTGATTTCTTAAATGTATACAAGTGTAGAAAAATCAGTTTGCACCATTTAAGGGGTGAATGTACTTGTGAATATGAACAATTTTCACTATGTGGACAAACCTCTGAAATCGCAAAAAAATATCAATAAATTTTTAAAAATGGAATCTAATACGATCGTCACATAGGATCGCTGGCTAGCACAACTACTACCTCCGGCAAACTCGCGTCAATGCTCAATGCAAAACAAAGCAGTTTCGAATTGACGTTGCTTCGAAAAGTATAAACTGTCAGTGCAATGCGATTGTGATATAGTTTTGACCTGGCTTTGGATTTCAAATATTGATACTGCATTACTGTTGACCCTTGCTCGTTAATTTGGACTCTGTTCAAGCCCTTTGTTGTGGATTTCGTCGATATGACCGAACGTACGCAGAGAACTGTTCTAAATAGTCAGACACGTGAGTTCGTAATACGCCTTCGTAACTATTTCGATCGTGAAGCTCAAAATGGAGGGCCAATTTTACCTATGACGGATAACTAAAAAAAAATATGGCGAGACTGGCACAGAAGAAAATAAACTTCACACACCAAAAAAGAGAAAACGAGCAAAACCAGTCGTAGGCATCGATAGCTTTGATGCCGATGCTATCCGAAGACATGTTTACGGCTACTATTTACAGAAGGAGTATCCAACAAGAAAAAAGTTGGTGCATTCACTGAAGGAAGCTGGATTATTCTTCGGTGGGGAAAGTTCTTTAACGAAGATTTTGAAGACCATTGGATTTCGATACAAAAAATGTAACAAACGCAAAATATTGATGGAAAGATTTGATATAGCGATGGCAAGGTATACTTTTTTACGGCAAGTGAAAGAAATCAAAAATTGGCAAAATGTTGTGTTCTTGGATGAAACATGGCTTAATGCTAACCATACTGTAGGCCGTTCTTGGAACGATGACACAGCAGCATCTACTTCCAAAGTTCCTGTAGGAAAAGGATCGCGACTTATAATTTGTCACGCCGGAACCATCAACGGGTTTGTCGAAGGTTCTCTCATGGCTTTTGCGTCAAAAACCACTGGAGACTATCATGAAGACATGAATGGAGAAAAGTTTACTGAATGGTTTACCTCAATGTTGTGTAGCCTCCCTGAACCATCTATTATAATTATGGACAACGCCCCATACCACTCGATGCAAATTGACAAGCCACCTGCCCAATCCCAAAAGAAAGCTGATATCGTCGCATGGCTTCGTAAAAATGGCGTAGATGCAAACATGAATATGTTAAAAGCGGAATTAGTACGTCTTTTAAAAGAAAACAAACCAACCAAGATCCGATACGTCATTGACGAAATAGCATTAGAACATGGGCACAGAGTTATACGGTTACCGCCTTACCATTGTGAGTATAATGCGATTGAGTTGGTGTGGGCTCAAATTAAGGGATATGCTGCAAGACACAATACAGAACCCCCATTTACCACAAAAAAAATGCTAAAATTATTAGAAGAAGCTTGTGAACATGTGACTAAAGGAGACTGGGAAAAGGTTGTGAATAGAACTGTTAAATTAATAAGGGAAGATTATGAAAGAGATGTGAAAATAGATAATATTATAGAAAACGAACATATAATTATTAATGTATGTGATGATAGCAGTGACGACAGTGAAAATAGTAGTATGGACGAATCTGATTAATTATGGCCTTTTGTGGCACCTTTTTTGGTATCTTTTGTATTCATATGTTTCTTGTGTGCATATAAAGTATGTATATTCATTTTCGTTCAAATATTCAGTTCGTTCAAATAAATTAAATAAACATATACATTTTTGTTTTATTAAACCTATTTAATCAGGTACAAAAACAAAACTTAATTGTTTTTTGTTCGAGAATAAATTGACATTCCACATCACTATTGTAATGTGTCAAACCGGCCATCATAGCGTGCCGCTAGTGTAGGTACCAGCTACCTACCTAATCTAAAGTTGTAGTCAGAGGCGGCGGGAGGCGTGGGCGACGTGCGCCCAGGCCCACGGCCTCGCGCTCCGGAGGGCCTCGCGTCCCCTTTTTTCATTTTATATAATCTTGTGCAGGCAGAGGGCCTCGCAAAATATATCATGCCCACATAAAATTTAGGCCTTGCCCCGCCACTGGTTGTAGTCACCTTTATGTACCACTTTAGATTTATGGCCTTAATAATGCTCAAGTTTTCTTTATGACATCTGTCTTCAGCAGGTATATTTCCACAATTATTTAAGTATTTGTTTTATTACAATGTCTGATATTTATATCAAGCTAATCATGAAATCTATTCGTTATACTAATCAATACTTATTATTAAATACTTTAAAGATCTATCAAATTTATTGACAACATAGTGTTTAAATATCCTCTGAACCTCCTTGGCTGATAACTTTTACTCAGTAGGTATTTAGTTAACACGGATACAAACAAAACATAGGTTACAGTCTTGATCGCATTTCGTACATTGTTAAAAAAGGTCCTTCGAGCCGGATATAAATGCGTTTTCTGTTATGCTTTAGGTTTTACACTACAAAATCACGATATTCTTAATTTATGTTTGTGTATGAAACAAGCAGGAAGTAACATAACACTATTGACGCAGCTGGAGAATTGCGTTAAACTTTTATACTAGCTAATTTTGCGTCAGATATTAAAATAGTTATAAACGACCTCCATAACAAATAACAATTTTAATTATAACCTAAAATCTTCGGACAACTCGTATTTACATGCACGTTGTTCTAATGTGCCCACCAAAGCTAAGGAAATAGGAAATAAATTACGTAATTAAAAAAACTAAAAACCCGACTGCGTAAAACAAACTAGTTCTGGTAACTGAAAAGCAAAAAACAAGCTTTGTACTTTATAAACTAGAATTTGATAAGATCATAAACATAATTAATGTTAGAAAATGTATGGCATGCGGGGGCGAACTAATAGTCCTGAGTAGTTGGCTAAGTAATGCCCCCGCCTGCCATACATTTTCTAACATTAATTATGTTTATGATCTTATCAAATTCTAGTTTATAAAGTACAAAGCTTGTTTTTTGCTTTTCAGTTACCAGAACTAGTTTGTTTTACGCAGTCGGGTTTTTAGTTTTTTTAATTACGTAATTTATTTCTTGGTTTTTAGTGCAAAACTATGAAAAATTTTTAAATGCATATTTTTACAAGAGACAGGCCTGTGTCACTCCGCGTGTAGGTAATAGCGCGTTTAAGACCACTATTAGCGCCATCTGTTGAACACTAGAAACTTTAATAAGGTCCTTCATAATATTATTGTATTATTTTAGTGTTTGGCGATTTAAGGTTAAATTATTAGTGTTACAATAATTGATGGGAAGGGGGGAGGTGTAGGGGGGATTATGTGGAATGTGGTAGAGTGGAGTGGGAAGGGATCTTAAATAAATTACCACCAATTTACTCACAGTGTAGTTGTTATTTATTTTGTTTTCTATGATTTGTCACTCCAAACTGATTACAAACACATAGATTGTATATATTTTCGTATTTGCCTTTTAAAGCCCTTTATTTTGATACCCCACTCGAGGGTCTTGAGGAAAAAAATTTTTTTCAGCTCGCACATTAAAGTGCATAAAATCCGCCATTTTGAATTTTTATGAATTTTATGTACACAGTAACATTTGCGCTGTTAAGACAAATCTAATGACGTATCATTTATCAAAATAAGTTGAGTCGTTGAGTAGTTACGAACTGACATAGGAAACGGTCATTTTCTGTGATTTATCACTCCAACTTATTTTCAAATATATAATTGTATACATTTTTGTATTTGCCTTTTAAATCCCTTCATTTTGATACCCCACTCGAGGGTCTTGAGGAAAAAATTTTTTTTCAGCTCGCACATTAAAGCGCATAAAGTCCGCCATTTTAATTTTTTTTAAATTTAGGTACCCTATAACACTCGCGTCATGAAGACAAATCTAATGACGTATCATTTATCAAAATCCGTTGAGCCGTTTATTAGTTACACGCGGACATAGGAATGGACATACATACACACAGGTGAAACACATAACCCAGTCGGGTAAAAAAGCGACAAAAAAAAAAATTTGCGCGCGAAATTGAATTTATTTCATACGTTGTCAAGGACCGGCGACCGCATTAGATAATAAATATACATTAGGTACGTTAATCAGCCAAAAAGTATAATAAACCATTTAATTGGGCTCTATTCCTCGATAATAAAGTCTAAAACTATACCGAAAGATGTTTTGTTCTCAGCATAGATATCATGGCCAAGGTCTCCAGAAATAAATATTAGGTACATACTCCAGAATCGAACGAGGACCGTGCCAAGTTTCAGAGTTCAGCGTCAGTTTATACACAAAAAGTGCGCCAGATGGTCAATAGTGAAAGTTGTTAATGCGAGAAGTGTTTATTCGTTTACACCTTTTTTGTGAAAAATTGTACAGAACTTTTTATATTAGAAAATCCTCTGAACCTAACAGTAAAAAATGGCCGAGGTTGCTGATGACTACTACCCCGTGTACACCAGAATGGAAGACATCACAGAACAGGATGATAGACATTTGGCTGGAGCGAGAAAAGAAATAAGAAATGACTTGACGGTTATTATTCCGGAAAATCCGTTTCCAGAAATAGAAGTGGATGCGTATCCGCCGTTGAAGTTTTCTTGGGTTATTCCCAAAAAACTAGCAGCCATGGCCTTCCCGAGGCATATAGAAAATCTACAGTTTCTCGTCAATCAGGGAATTACACATCTGGTAACGCTGACGGCGGGTAAAAAACCTCCAGTGGACGACATTCCTAGTTTAAGATGGACAGAAATACCAATAGAAGAATTCCAGGCGCCCACAGTGGAACAGATTGAACAGTTTATTGAAGTTTGTAAACGATCTGATAAAAATGGTGAGGTAAGTTGGATGAATGTCTAGCAAACGGCCTGACTCCTGGTTAACTGAGAATATTTTCAGTATGAATAATTAATCAATTATTATTTTTAGTATTGTTAAAAACTGCTTTTCGTTCGTATGGAAATCTCCACCGATTACCACTATTGTTTTTTATTTGTTGAAGATATTTTTCTATGCTAGGAGTAGGTATGGACAAAATAGAGCATCGTGCAATAGGTGCATTTGAACCGTCATCGATTTTTGCGCTATTTTGGCGTTTATGGCAGAGATATGAGATATGGGCACTACCTCTGCATCTGTTTTTTAGAGTTTAGACTGCTCGACTAATTGAATATATAAAGTAGGTAGGTACAGTCCACACCGATCTTTTTAAAAGTTCTGAACACCGCTAAGTTTCACTGCGCAAATATGTAGGTAGGTACCTATCACAGGATGTAGTCCTCCCGCCGCGTATATGTACTTTACCGTGCTCAAATTCGAAAGCTCTCGTTTATTAGTCGGTGATCCCGCCACGTGGTTCAGAGCATTCAAGAAGATTGGCGAGGACTTTTATCCTAGTTCACGATGTGGATTTCTATGCATACTTCACAGGTGATCGGGCTCCACTGCCGGCAAGGTCGCAGCCGGTCCGGAGTGATGCTAGCCTGCTATCTGCTCCATTTCCACCGCTTCCTTCCTGACCAAGCTATCAACGTTATACGAATGATCCGTCCAGGTACATGAATACTACCTACCTTCATAATATTTACCTACCTACCTTCCTACTTAAATAGGAATCTCGTTTGATTTGCCTGAGTAATACTGGAATGATGTTAAAATAATTACTTTAGAAGAAAAACTGTAGTTTCGAATGTAGTTTCTGTGGCTAAAGCTCCAGGTACGCATTTGACCTTACAAGTACAAGGTTCCGAGTTCGTTGACCTGTTGATTCAATTTGTTACGTTGGCTCAGTAAATCTATTAGTAGTCATCCATCATGCAGGATACCACGTTTCAACGTAAACTGCGTCTGGGATGTCAACTGTAGGACATAGGCTTATGCCTTATTCTAATGAACGTGATAATGATATCATTTCTATTAATTACCTTAATTAGAATTCTGTTTTCTATTGTACTACTATATGTATTTCTGTTTCTTAGACATTTTCATATTTTAAATAGTTAATGTATTTTTTTTGTCCTATTTCAGTGAGGCAATTCAGTAAAAACTTTCATGAAATTAACTCTTAGAACTTTTTGCAGGTTCCTTATTTTTCGAAGAACAAGAAGAAGCGGTCGGCAGATATTTCGAGCATCTCACGGAGAACAACCCGCTGAGGTTCGGCGTTAGCGGCGAAGTCATGGAGGAGTTTATAGAAGTCGCTAAAGATACCACCAAAAAGGCGTTGTTATAGAATATAGAGTAAACAATAACACCACATAACAAAATGAGTGCGAGTCAATTAGAAGTTAAGAAGACGTGCAATAAAAGCTGGCACCGACAGCAAGCAAAGTTGTACAGTCAAGCAGGTTGTGAAAAGCAGTAGACATACCTACCAATCCTACCATAATAATTTCTATAGGCTTGATACCATAATAACTTTAAAGCTGAAAGTAATAATTATTATAAAAACGCGTGAACGTGATACGTCCTAGTCGTAGCTTATAGATTTATGTAGGTATTATACCTACTCGTATTTTAGGCTCGACACACACGGATGTCTTACCTTCAACCTTCCTATTATCAATGATGTATATTGTATGATGTATTTAAAATTCCATTTAGTCGATTTCGAAATAAGCAGATAAACGATTGGGTAGCTTTTGTTTACCTACTGATGAATCAAACTTATATCCAGATTTCTACGCAATAAAAAGATTAAAAATTGAAAATAAAGTTGAAAGTTCCGGAGCTGAATTGAATTGTAAGATTTGAATTATTAAACGCACATGTTTAATTTTAAACATTTTCTTCGGCCAAAAGTATTTTAAATTTACATGTGACCTATTTCATGGATTTGTGACTACATTAATGCTCATTTGGCAAGTGTTCTGCGATATTTTTAAGGTACTACATATGAATATTAATTCATATTAATTTAACATCATAATATTTAAGTTTGAAAATTTTACTGAGATACCTACTAGGTAATAAAATAACTAATACCTATACTAACACAAATTAAATTGTGTTAGAAAATATATATTTTTAGGCTGTGAAAATCAATACACCAATTACCTTCCTCAATACTTTTAGCAATCTTTGTAAGTATGTATACTTATCTCAAAATATATTATGCATGTTTAATGCACAAAATGAACTGTATTTATTTTAACCCTATCAAGTATACTAATTGGCGTGTTGAGAGTTTATTACTCTGAAAAGATCGGATCATCTGTCATCCGCAAAGTAGGTAGGTACGTAAATAACCCAAAAGAACGATCTAATAACACCCTTAGACTGTGTGCTCGAAGCCAGACGGGTGCAGGTTCGATTAGTGCAGCATCAGCTGATGAATAGATATTTTATTGTATAATGGCATACCTATATGGTAATGTACTGAACTTAAACCCAGGACCGAGTCACTTTATGTATAAACGTAATTGACGAACTGCACCTAACGAAAATAAAATTTCTAATAAAAGCCACCCTAATTATTTTAGATTGGCACTGTTTAGGCTAAATGTCACGAATCCATCGCTTGCCAATGCCACAAACTTGGCGACAGTCCAAGCAACGAGTCCCCAATGTCTGGTAAATCTCTCCCGGTGAAAGACCAGTTCAAAAATAGTAAAATTTAAAATCTCAAGTTGGCAGTGTTCACATTCATAAATAAAAAGTGATGACGGCCGAGTGTTGATGTGATGTGAATAAAAAATTAATGGGTCGATTAAAAAAATCTTAAATTAGAGCAACTTCTTAAAAAATACATAGCAATAACTCTAACAAATATATATATTTTAAAGAGACCTCAAAAAAGATAAACATGAGTACCATAAAAAAGAGAGTCAATGTGAAGCTAGCGAAACTTTTCTATAAATATGCAGATGAAATGAGTCATCAAGTGGAAGAAAAGAAAGATATTAAACAGCCAATCGGCGATGACGAAGAAGCACCCTACCCTCCGTACAATTTTTCTTGGGTGGTCGAAAGTAAAATCGCAGGAATGGGCTGTCCACAAAGTGTAGCCAACTTGAATTATTTGGCAGATGTGGGCATTAATCACTTAATTACTCTGTCGCCTGAAAAGATTCCACCGATCTTGGAATGCACTAGGAAAATGAAATGGACCGAGATTCGAATCAAAGAGTCTGGCGCGCCGACCTTGAGACAGATAATAAAATTTATAGAAATATGTGAAAGAGCGGAAATTAATGGAGAGGTTTGTATGGTTAAGTGTGTCCACATTAACGTGAACTAACGCAATATTAAAACTTTTTAGGTATTTCAAGATAAGGAGCTGACGAACAAAACGGCATAATTACATAAAATTAACAGAAGCAAAAAAAAAATATTCAAAGCTGTTGAAACTTGTATGAAACCAACGAACTTTGTATGCAATTTTAACGTAGTTTTAGGCCGTTTTCAATAGAAATAAGTTGAGATTAGTATTCAGGAGACCAAAACTCACATGATTAAATAAAACGTATTTTGACCAGAAGCGTAATGCCGTTTTGTTCACCAGATCCTCGATTCTTAAAATATTAAGTATAATTCGAACCTACAACTACTCCTATTTCAGCTCTCAAAGCTTCAAATATTCAGATATAATCTTTGTCAGATTATAGGTGTCCACTGTCGGCACGGGCGCGGGCGCACAGGCGCCATGCTAGCGTGCTACCTCGTGAAGTTCAAGAATATGGCACCCGAACGAGCTGTGTTGACCGTGCGAGTGCAGAGACCAGGTGCTTAGTTTGTCTAATGTAAATATCGCAACATCAATATAAGGCCCTTCGAAAACATCAATATAGATTGATGAACGCGATGACGAAAAATTAATATTAAAATAGCGTATCGTAACAAGCGAGATTCACTGGAAGCACGCCTGTAGATTCACTATAAGCAATTTAGGATGCGAATTATTATTAAAATAAAACCGGTCAAGTGCGTGGCGGGCCACGCGCAGTGTAGGGTTCCGTAGTCACAATCCTCGAAAAACAGATATAACTCCTTAACCTGTGAACCCTACTTAGCCGTGATAGTTTTCCTTTAAAATTGATTATATACCCTACTGCTGTGAATTTTTTCAAGTTCCTATATACTGCCATTTGGCTGATAGAGGGGGGGGACACTTGACTCTAATAAAAATTTGCACTTTAAAACATCATATTTTACAAACGGATCTAGAAATCGAAAAATGATGTTCCCACACCCACAGTATTTTTAAAAGACCTATTCAACGATACCCCACACTATGGGGTAGACGAGAAAAAAAATATTCATCCCCACTTTACATGTAGGGGAGCTACCCTAAAAAAAAATATTTATCAAAATTTTATTTCACCACTTTGTCGGCGTGATTAATATTTATACTCATGCCAAATTACGGATTTCTAGCACTAATAGTCTCTGAGATTAACCGAGGACGGACGGACAGACGGACAGACGGACAGACGGACAGACGGACAGACGGACAGACGGACGGACATGGCGAAACTATAAGGGTTCCTTGTTTACTACGGAACCCTAAAAAACATCCTCTCAGGCCAGCAAAGGAAATTCCATTTGTAATTTGTGCCATCAACTAAATCGTCTATTTCTAAATAACTTTGAGCGGAAATTAAACACTTTTTCAGAAACTGTACTACTGCTAATAATGTTGTTTTTATATTTCATGTTAAGGATCTTGCGAAACCTCCGATCAGGAAAAGATAGTCTGCCATTACCACGACTGCATCAAAGGGACTATTACCAAAACTGACTACCGTTTGGTTGATGATAAATTATACTTTGATTTCTCTATGAAACACATGTACCCCGATGAAGAAAAACAGGCCAAAGAAGAATCACCTGATATCGTTGAACGATTAATAAAAAACATTGATCCAACCAAGTTAGAAGAATTAATTAGGAAAGAAAATCTTGAAGAGCGGCGTAAGAGATCGAAAGTGATGGTCATAAATCATAAGATTTATTTTTAAGTAATAATATTGAATCACTATTTCTAAAATAACAATATATTTTCCAAGACTCCATTTATATAATGTACCTTTTATTTTAATTTATATGAATATTAAGATGTATTAGTGTTTACTTTATTAGTAATTATAATAAGTGCATAAATTATATACATGGATAAAAATATAATAAATAATTTAATGTTTTGCTTATTATTATCAGAGCATTTTATTTCATTTTGGCCTCAAAGAACAAAGCAGAGACACAATTATTTAAAAAAAGTTAATATTTATTTATGACATAATAATTATATGCATTACACAATAATTACATAGTGTTTAAACATTTAAATATTATATTAAAATATTAAGATTTCTTTTCTATCCGGCAGCCCAGCAAACCAGGCTGGGTCCATATTCTAGGGACAACAGTAAGACTGACGACATGTGTGCCCCTCCTCACTCTCACCTGTATGGGCTGACCTACAGAGTGTTGGATGAGGTAATTGATTTGGTTTACATCAGTGAAGTTGCTAGCGTTGATTGTGCCAAACTCTAGCAGTTCATCATTTTCATTCAGTCCCTGGAAATAAAGAAAACAGATAAATGAAAGCCCGCTTCAATCTTTGTCACTTACCATCAGGTGAGAATGCAGTCAAGGGCTTTACTAATTGAAGATGAGTAAAAAAACCAATTCCCAGGATTATGGGACTCAACAAAAATAAAGTAACATATCTGGTGGTTTGCACAATTTCATGATCCTCACACCGACTTTCAGTATTTATACTCTACCTATCTATGATTATATTAGATACTAGCTTTTGCCCGCGGCTTCGCCCGCGTGAATTTCGGTTTTTCACAAATCCTGAGGGATAAGTAGATTTCTGGTTCCCGTTCCCGCTCCCTTTTCCAACCTTTATACTTACTTAGGGAATTTTTTATCTCCATTCAAAATTGCAGCCAAATCTGTTCAGTAGTTTTGACTGGCCCGTTGGCGCGGTTGGCAGTGACCCTGCCTTCGTCATACATACGACTAAAACAAACTAAAGAAATAAAAAACATCATAACCCCTAATAAAAACAAAATCTCCGATTCAAAATAAAAATTACGAAAACGCACGCAACAAACGCAGTAGGCAGTACACATCCGCACGCATTAGCTCCCTCGTTCGAAATGGAGAAGATTGGAATTGGATTGGAGCATGCACCCTCTTCACCGCACCCGCCCGCCGCGCGGCGGCGTACCGCCGCACCGCGTACGCGGCCGTCGCGCGCAGCGAAAATACCTATCAGGGCGTTTTTTAACATAGGTACTTACCGATTTCAACACAACTCCTTTTTTGAAAGTCGGTTAAAAAAGTAGCCTATGTTACTCCTTGGTTAATCCTCTACTTGTCTGTGAAAGTCCCGTCAAAATCGGTTCAGCCGTTCCGAAGATTAGCCCGTTCAAACAGACAGACAGACAGACAAAAATTTTAAAAACGTGTGATTCGGTTATGGTATCGTTCAAATAACCATATGAGCTTAATATGTGGTAGTTATTTCGAAATTACAGACAGACACTTCAATTTTATTTATTAGTATAGACTAGTGGATTAGATTGGTTTGGATAGGTGAGCCCGTTCTTGAGTTATAAAATTACAACGAAAAGTGGCATTAATCTATACTTCTATACTAATAAATAAAATTGAAGTGTCTGTCTGTAATTTCGCAATAACTACCTCATATTAAGCTCATACAGTTATTTGAACTGTACCATAACCGAATCACACGTTTTTAAAATTTTTGTCTGTCTGTCTGTCTGTTTGAACGGGCTAATCTTCGGAACGGCTGAACCGATTTTGACGGGACTTTCACATACAAGTAGAGAATTAACCAGGGAGTAACATAGGCTACTTTTTTAACCGACTTTCAAAAAAGGAGGAGTTGTGTTTTTCTACCTACGTACACCGATATCTCCGAGATTTCTGAACCGATTTTAGTAATTCTTTTTTTAATCGATAGAAAAACTTTGCGACCCTGTTCTATAAAAAATTTGGATTCCAACTCTTCAATCCTGATTCTGTAGAGGACCTGATCCCCAAAACTAATGGGATTTAGAAACTTTCGGTTATTTAAATTGATATTGCGGTACCAATTAAAGACTTTATCGTTGAATGAACTCGAGTAGGTACATATCCAACTCCTCAACCCTGATGCTGTAAGGAATTGCATTACGAAATCGTGGGGATCCCACGGGATTTTTCCGTTTTGGGGACGGGTTACTTAACAAATAAGCTACTTTTTGTTCTGGAAAATCAAAAGTTCCCACAGGATTTTTAAAAACCTAGATCCACACGGGCGAAGCCGTGGGCATCATCTAGTTTTTATAATATAGATAGATTATGCCTAGTTTGAAGACATAGAAGCACTTACTGCCAAATCTGCAGGAGATCCCAACACAACATATGCAATAACTGCAAAACTTTCATCATTTGTATCGGGCTGGGAATGAGTGTGTTGAGAAACAGTGGATGTGGCAAATCCATTTGTGTGATGAACGCTGTTTGACTGAGCGTTTCTTGATGTTCCTTCACCATTAGCAACAAGTTGCGAGTGCACTTCACTGAGACCTCTTTCAATTTGTTTCATAATATTTTTATGATCATTTTGAAGACCTGTAAGTTTCATAAACACCTTTGTCAGAGGCTAAAATAACAAATTTATGATTGAAAACTAATGTAGATACTTATAGATCAAGATCCCAGTGCGATCTGACATAACTTATTTTCGGAAAGATAAAACCTTAGGCTCTTCAGTAGTGTCAAACATCCACTAATCACAAAAATTATTCAACCATGAGTATGAGCGCGAGAGCAGTTACCTTTCACACTTGATATCTCCATAAGTACCCCAGTTACGAACTCCACAATTACGCAGTTATTCAAAGCAAATGAGATACAACTAGAGCCTAAGGTTTCATCTTTCCGAAAATAAGTTATGTCAGATCGCACTGGGATCTAGGTCTATTATAATTGGATGACATTTACATTACTGATACGTAGATAAATCAAAAACCTATTACTATTAAAAACCTATTGGATGCCAGTAACAGCATGTTCCGCCTTAAGAGGACAAGATTGGCCAGCATATGGTATAGCACTTTATCTTGAAGGGATGTCACATCGCTGGATGTGCAAAACCTAAATGTGAACACTGCAAACCCCCAAATCTGTTTATAGTCCATGACTGATCGCAGATAGAAGAGATATGAAAGAAAAAAAAAAAAACCTATTACTACAGGTGGTAGAGGTCCAGTTGAAAAAGTCATTTTATACTGACTGGAAATTTTAACAATAGAATAGAATAGAAAAGTTTTTTATTCAAATAAACTTTTACAAGTCGAAGTACACTTTTACAAGTTTTGAATCATCAATTGAATCTACCACTGGTTTGGAATGCTGTTCCAACCGAGAAGAACCAGCAAGAAACTCGGCACAATAATAGGAACAATAATAGTTCAGACCTAATCCATAACAGCTCCGAAAGTCAGCTGCCGCACCAGTGGTGGAGTTAAGAGTCAGAGCATGTGAAAGTAATTGGAATTAAATCTGCTCCGAGTGATTTTATCCCGGACAAAAATGTTCTTAAATCATTGTTTCAATCATTTGTGATACAAAAACAATCGTCAGCTGCACTGCAGAGGGTGGGTTATACGTCCATTAAAAATTTGAAAAATAAAGTTATTTTATACCTCATGAAATTTATGCAGCTAAATTTTCACTTTTAAAATAATAAAGAAAATCGTCAGCTGCACTTCTGACGAGGGAAAGACCGTCAGTCAGCGTAATAAACATTTTGCGCGCTCAGTGCATTTAGCCCAGTAAATCTAGGAAAAATATCCTATAGTTTTAAAAATTGGCCAAATGTATTCTTTGGGCCTTTCTCTTGAACATATTTTTTGTCCCTTTTTTCGGTTTTTTAGTCATATCACGAAAATCTCTACGAATATCATTATTATTACTTCTGATAAAAGTTTTTATATACAATTTGCTACAAAGGTCTTTCATTTTTACTCTAAGTATATTACTTTAGGAGCTATAGGGTGTTTAAGAGTATTTTAGATCCCTTTTTCGTTTTTTTGCTCATATCTCGAAAATTTCTACGAATAGCATTTTATGATTACATCTGACAAAAATTTTTGTATAAAATTTTCTACAGAGTTGGTTCCGTTTATTTTTACTCTAAGTTTATTACTTTAATTATAGAAATATAGGATGTTTAAGTTAATATTTGAGGTCCCTATTTCGGTTTTTTGTTCATATCTCAAAAATCTCTACGAATAGCATTGTAATTACTTATGAAAAATGTTTTAACATAAAATCTACAAATTTGGTATTGTACATTTTTACGCTAAGCTTACTACTTTAGGAGTTATAGGGTGTTTAAGTTAATATTTCAAGTCACTTTTTCGGTTTTTTGCTCATATCTTTAAAATTTCTACGAATAGCATTATTACTTCTGAAAAAGTTTCTACATTAAATTTTCTACAAATTTGGTCCTGTTCAACAATTTATGAAGGTTTCATTAATGCAGTTCATGCGCGTAGCGGACGTATAACCCACCTTCGGCAGTGCAGCTGACGACTGTTTTTGTATCAAAAATGATTGAAACAATGATTTAAGAACATTTTTGTCCGGGATAAAATCACTCAGAGCAGATTGATTTCCAATCACTTTCACATGCTCTCACTCTTAAATCCACCACTGGTGCGACAGCTGACGTTCGGAGCTGTTATGGTTAGGTGACCTAACCCATAACAGCTCCGAACGTCTTTGAAAATGACTTTTTTTACTGGACCTCTACCTCCCGTAATATCGTACCTCCCGTAATATATAAGTGTGTCGAGTTTCTATTGCCCAATACAAGGGTTACTTGTAATAATTTAAAGATAAGTGGTGAGCCATTGAAAACTGAGGACACAACTGTGTTCTTGGGAAGAACCCTGGATGCAAAGCTTCAATGGGGCACCCATATAGCAACGCTTGCTGGCAAGCTTAGCTCTGCTGCTTACGCGGTTAGAAAGATTCGACAGTTAACAGATGTTGAAACTGCAAAAATTGTTTACTTTGCATATTTCCATAGTATTATGTCGTATGGAATCTTACTATGGGGTAAAGCAGCTGATATTGAAAAATTTTCGTTTTACAAAAAAGGGCAATTCGTGCAATTTATAATTTAAAACCGTGGGATTCCCTTCGAGAGAAATTTAAAGAAATAGGTATTCTTACAGTAGCTTCTCAATATATTTATAACAACATAATTTTTGTTAAGCAAAACATTCACAGTTACAATAAAAAGTGTGAATTACACGATAGGCAATTAAGAAATAGAAATAGACTCGTGATTCCTCGATTACGCCTCAAAAAGGTCCAAAGGTCGTTTGTGGGAATGGGCGTAATGTTCTATAACAAAATTCCACAACAAATCTTAGATTTGCCTTTACACAAGTTTAAGAATTCTATTCAAAGTGTGCTCATGAAAAAAGCATATTATACAATTGAAGATTATATAAATGATAAAAAAGCATGGATTTAATTTATTCGCTTTATACGCTATTATAACTTGAGGAGTATTCGATTATTGGTGTTCAATTCGATGCTTTAATCATGGGTAGCCTAAGTATGTCACTCTCTCTTTAAACATTTCTGTGGTGGTGTCGTGTGGTGCGGGTTGTTACGTTCCCTCAAATATGGTTGAGCGAAGCAATGGCTGGATCATGCGTCATGCTCGTGAACGGGTGCCGCCGTCGGAAATGGGGCTACTTTTGTCTGCCCTTCTTAACATGTAGAATTGTAAGCACCATTCCGAACCAGTGGTAGATTCATTTGTCGATTCAAAAGCACTTGTAAAAGTTGATCTGAATAAAAAATATGTCTTAGACTTGCCTTTACACAAGTTTAAGAACTTTATTAAAAGTATGCTCATAAAAAAAGCTTATTATACAATTGAAGATTATATAAACGATAAAAAAGCTTGGATTTAACTCGTTCCAGCAATGCGCGAGAAGGCATTTCAATCATGTACATCAATAATAATAATTGTTATAATGTTATTTTTAAAAAAGAGCAACCGCCGAGTTTCTTGCAGGTTCTTCTCGGCTGGAACTGCATTCCGAACCTGTGGTAGACTCAATCGACGATTCAAAAGCACTTGTAAAAGTTTATTTGAATAAAAAACTTTTCTATTCTATTCTATTCTATTCTATATATTAGATTGGGTTTGTTTGTTGATATTATGGAGGGCAGTCCAGTTTGCAACTAGCCTTGCAGCTTTTAAGGCGGGCTCTGGATTTATTACTACGCATTCATATACGTATATAATATTTCACCAGCAATATGCGTCCTGTGTTTAAGTTTAGTTTTCACAATTGCTAGGTAGGTACATAAAATGCTTAGTCATATTCTAAAATAGGTAAATCAAGAAACTTACAAATGATCCGGTGCCTGGCATGTCTCACTTTGTAAACATCAATGTCATTGCGAGGATAGCCTTCCGCATCAACAAGAGAATCCTGCATCCAAACTCTATTTTCTTGCAAAATCAAATTTTGCTCGTGTATTTCATTCTCTATTCGATCTTTTTCTTGCATGAGTTTCATAACTTGATCCCGAGCTGGTCCGTCCATATTGTATTGTACCATATTTTAAATTTTGTTTTTGCTAAACCATTGGGCAGGTTTTGAATTTGAAGTTTTGTTTTACTGTTTTACTTTGAGTTTGATGAATTATTATTGAAGTAAGAACCAGAACTAAGAAGTTAGGAACACAGACCAATAACCATAGACAACGAAAAATAAATAGACGTTTCAGTGCATAGAGTAAAAATAGCTTACTGTAGGAGAGGCACGGGAGGCAAGGAATATACATAATTTTGTCATTCATAACTTTTATCTTCTGTCTCACGTTTTTCTTTTAAACAATGGATTTATGAATGAATTCTCCCGTTCCATCTCTTTCTAACAATACATTTTATATATAGCATGAAAGTAGGTGTGCGTACTCCCAGCGGAATGTTGTCGAATTTCTTGATTTTAAGTATGCAGATATTTAGTGTGTTAGGACGTGTAAATGTGTGTGATAGTTTCAAATTTGTGCGTCCAACCGTTTTTGAAAAATTCGCCAAAAACACTTTCCGCCAGGAGAACGTTCTCCCAGCGGCATGTTTTTTTTCCAACGTGCGCACGAAAAAAAAAATTAGTGCAATAATTAGTGCTTAGCTAGGGCTAAATGTGTGTGTGTAAATGGAATTTGTGTGTCTCAAGACTCCGGAGATATTCAAGATTCCGCTGGGGGAACGTTTCGCTGTTTGCTAGATCTCGTAAACGGCTACTCGTGTAGATGTGATTTTTTGTACACACGTTGCTATGAATTTGTGTGTAATGTTTGTGAAAATAGAATTAGAAAAAAAATTGCCGTTCAGAAGTTATGTGTATTAAAGTGAAATCCGGTTATTAGGTCCTAGCACTTCGAATAGGAGTTCTAAAGTTTAATTTCCAACACTAATTTGTTCTTTATGACTGTTTACAATGCCTTGTTAAGTTTCATTGGTCTACAGTAGGTAATACTTAAGTTATGATCCAATATTACTATGACTTTGCCACTATTTTGTTCGACATTCGATTGGACGAGTTTTTTATGGATTGGCGAATGAAAATGTATTCCAATAATTAGTGTGTCGGTTCATTTATCTATGTGCAACGTTTTAACCTAATACGCTTAATAATTAAAGAGATATAATTAAAAAACCAGAAAGAAACGAAATGAAGACACAAACCGACCAAGTTTGAATGGTAACAAAAAAGCGGCCTTGTCATATATGGTGCTAACTTACCGAAAGTGACAGCATAATAACGTTATTAGTATTGTACAATCGCGTACACAATAATTAGTGAAAATTTTATTTATTTATTTTATTTATTAGGTTCACAAACAGTCACTTACAATATATTTTTAAATCTATACCAATTTCAAGACATATGCATGCAAAACGTAGGGACCACATACAGCGTTTCCAAAATTTACCAGTCACCACATACGATTTATAAAAAATCAACAAAATATAAAAAAAATGTACAAAGAAATTTTTCAGAAGTTAAATTATTATCTTAAACTATGCAGCTACTTAAACTAATACTACGGGAGGTACAAATATAGTTGAACAACTCATTTCATACCGACTGAAAATTTTAACAATAATAGTTTTCTCCTAACCCATGACAGCTCCAAACGTCAGCTGCTTCAATAGTGGTTGAGCTCACACTTCACAGCACGTAAAAGTGATTGGAAAAAAAAGAAAACTTATTGATTCATTAATTTTTTTAATTGTCAAATGAACATTCTTACACATTAATACTGGGTACAGGGTATAAAGGGATCGCTCTCGAAAATTTAGCGCTATTATATTATACTACTTGAACGCAATCCAATACCAATAACCATTTGTCTTATACTTGTAGTATTAGTGGTTTAGTATTTAATATTTTTCAAACCCGTAATGTATATCGTGCAAAATGCATTGCAAGTTTTATAGGAAATGTTTTAATTTTTTTTGGGTTTCGCACCTAGGGTTGTGATTTTACAACATACAAAATGTCATCGTGATACGAAACAAGAAAAAGTTCGTAAACTAAAACCCGACTACGCTTAATAATTTAATGCGAAAGCGTGGGGCAAGCAGTTAGTAGCGCCATCTGTTATGTCTATCCGAAACTATAATTTCATTATCCGCGCGAAGGTCACTTCTCGATTTTTTCCGTAAATAAAATGTAGCCTATGTCACCCGGACCATAACAACAAATCAATAGACACCTCATTCATCAAAATCGGTCCAGTAGTTTAGGCGCTACAGTGGTACACACAGAATCTCATACGAAAATCGGCCACATACATACATACTTACATACATACATAGACTGCTAAAATCATAACCCTTCCTCTTGGCTTTGCCATAGTCGGGTAAAAAAGCGGCCAAGTACGAGTCAGACTTGCGCACCGTGGGTAAAAGTATTTAACGTAAGTAATTATTTTAACACAAATCCCTTCTTAATGAACTGCAAAACAAATTTTGTTTGTAGAGATTTATTGTTAATATTACTTATTTTTAACCCCCCACGCAAAAACTATGGGGTGTTATAAGATTGACGTGTCTGTGTGTGTGTGTGTGTGTGTCTGTCTGTTCCCCTGTAGCGCTCAAACGGATGAACCGATTTGAACGCGGTTTTTTATTTGTTTGAAAGGTGAATTAATCGAGAGTGTTGTTAGCTATGTTTGATGAAAATCGATCCAAGATGGCCGCCGCTACAAAATGGCAGATTATATATTTTTCACAACTTCGTTAATATGGATATCAAAAGAAAGGGCTTGACTAGTAAAATAGTAATATGCAAATCCAAGATGGCCACGACCACAAAATGGCGAATGTCGGGGGTTTTTTAAATTTTTAATTTATACTTGTTTACTTTGTAATCTATGTAGCCTTAATATTTATTTCTACATTAACTGTATGTACATATAATATTATTTTGAACGCTGTTGATTACTAATAAATAAATAAATATCAAAAAACTTAGAGCGTTGGCTTTATTTTTCGTCCCATTGGCCCCTTGTAACACAAATAACTATTGCTGTTTTTTTGTATGCGAAAAAAATGCTGATTGTTGCTGGATGCATATAAATCGAGTTCAGATGGAATAACTGAATAGTTACCTATACCTATGCTAATTCTTAAATCACAGATTTAGCACATAAGTATTATACACCTAAATATTATTATTATTAAGATATATATAGACTAATAAAAATATAAGTTAAGAACTGTGTTCGCGATTGTACAAAATCACTAAAAATATTAAAATGATATAGTATCAATTTCGGTAGGTTAGCACCATATATGACAAGGCCGCTTTTTTGTTACCATTCAAACTTGGTAGGTTTATATCTGCATTACGTTTCTTTGTGGTTTTTTAATTATATTTCTTTAATTATTAAGCGTATTAAGTTAAAATTTTGTAAATAGATAGTTGAACCGACACACTAATTATTGAAATAATTTTTCATTTGCCAACCCATAAAAAACTCGTCTTATCGAATGTCGAACAAAATAGTGGCTATGTCATAGTAATATTGGATCATAACTTATGTATTACCTACTGTAGACCAATGAAACTTAAGATGGCATTGTAAACAGTCATAAAGAACAAATTAGTGTTGGAAATTAAACTTTAGAACTCCTATTCGAAGTGCTAGGACCTAATAACCGGATTTCACTTTAATACACAACTTCTGAACGGCAATTTTTTTTCTAATTCTATTTTCACAAACATTACACACAAATTCATAGCAACGTGTGTACAAAAAATCACATCTACACGAGTAGCCGTTTACGAGATCTAGCAAACAGCGAAACGTTCCCCCAGCGGAATCTTGAATATCTCCGGAGTCTTGAGACACACAAATTCCATTTACACACACACATTTAGCCCTAGCTAAGCACTAATTATTGCACTAATTTTTTTTTTCGTGCGCACGTTGGAAAAAAAACATGCCGCTGGGAGAACGTTCTCCTGGCGGAAAGTGTTTTTGGCGAATTTTTCAAAAACGGTTGGACGCACAAATTTGAAACTATCACACACATTTACACGTCCTAACACACTAAATATCTGCATACTTAAAATCAAGAAATTCGACAACATTCCGCTGGGAGTACGCACACTGAAAGTAGTAGTCGTAGTAAAACTAGAGATGGGCTTGGAAAACCGTAACTTTCGGTATAGTGTTGTACCAATCAAATTTTTTTACCGATTGAGTACCGATTTCTACAAATTACCGGTTTTCCTTTACTACGCTAGGCGCTATAGGTAGTTAATAAAAAGGGAAAAAAACAAAAACAATCAATAAAACCACTTTTATTTGATATTTATTTTTATTACCACGGGTTCAGAATACAATTTGCTGAGAAGAACCGACGAGAAGAGACAAGCGTAATAGTAGGAGTGTTGCGGGACCTCACTCACGTACGATCACGAAATACATGGAAATGTAGAGAGCAAAACTCACGACGCGATTTACTCCCGCGGAGTGCGCGGTTGTTTGCGGGTCTCGCTGCACCGGCGGGCCGCGGTCGCCCGCGAGCTTTGTGGGCGTCGCCCGCAAGCTCTGCGGTTTTACGGCGGGCAAATCTGCGAGCCAACATGTTGCCACGGACCGACAGCGCCCTACGCTCTCGTTCAATGTCATCAGGCGTGGCCGAAGTACCTAGGTACTCAGTCACCTACTTCAGGGGGCTACACACAGATGTATATAGTAGACGTACATATATGTGGCTATTTTATTCCTCCTCCCCCTGAAAACAGGATCTTGCTCTTTTTTGAGTTGTAACTCAGTCCAAGCTCCCCAGCACATTCTTCGCAGACACGTAGCAACTTGTTAAGACCACTGACCGATGGGCTCAGCCATGTCGCCAGCTAGCATCTGGTAGGTGACTGTGGCCAATACACATGTTGAGTAATTTGACAACTATGGAATAACATATTTTTACTTCATTGGAGTCGGGGCATACTAAACAGAGTCTAAGTGCATCGAAGCGTCTATCTCTATTAATCATCATCATGACAAGCCATTACCGGCCTACTACAGAGCAAAGGTTTCACAGTAGTCCACCACGCTGGCCAAGTGCGGATTGGTAGACTGCGCACGCCTTTGAGAACATTGTGGAGAACTCTCAGGCATGCATGTTTGTTTCAGCTTTCAAGTGATATTTAATAGCTAAAACGTATATACAGGGTATCAGGAGAACGCTCTCGGAAACGAAGACAGGTGACAGTACTAATGGTTACTGATAAGATACTATAAAAAAAACGTGGAAAAAAGTTATTATAAAAAAATTACATTTTTTTGTGGAATACTAGTTTTGGGTGGTTAAACAGAACTGTGATTGCAAAAAAAAATATTTCCTGCATTTTATAAAGTTCGTACCTAATTCAAATAAAATCAGCTGACGCTGGAGGTCAACAAACGTTGTGACCTATTTATGTACCGTTAGGTACCTACAAACGCTCGCACGCGCCAATGCACATACTAACCTTATAAGATTGTGTTTAGGTATTATAATAATAGCGCTAAGTTTTCGGAAGCGGTCTCCTTATACCTTGTATACTCAGAAAAATTAGAAAGAGAGTCTTTTAACCATTAGGCTGTCACCGCGTTTTATCATCTCTACTAAACAAACAAATTTCTATAGACATAAAAAGACGAGCAAATGCGCGAGAATACGCGCGGCTAGCGCAGATTGGTGCGCGTGGGGATTCGTACGTACTCGTTGTGCCTTGATTCGTAGAGATAGGTGCCAATTTGCCATGAAAATTTTTTGGTTGACGCTTCGGTGCGCTTCGACTCTCCGTTAGTATACCCCGACCCTTAGCGCTTGTTCAGACACGGCGAAACCGCGCGATTATAGAAACGCATGGAAATCGCGCAGGTCTTATTTATGAGTTATAAAGTAATCGTTCAGACATAACCGCGCGATTACCGCTCCGTAAACGCGCGGTTTCCGCCGTGTCTGAACAAGCGCTTATGCTATACACTTAAATTTATACGAATTTACTAAATATATTATAACGAGTGTAAGGCCGGGGCCGCACTGCGAAATATATTCGCGCGGTTTATTTTCCGCATTTTAATATATTTTTTTCACGAATTTTAAATCGCAAGTGCGGGCAGCTTCATACATTTCCATATGTCACAGAATTCTGCGAAAAAATTCGCGCGAATAAATTTCGCAGTGCGGCCTCGCTCTAAGGGGACCGCTTCCGGAGATGAAGGCAGGTAATGTATTGTGTTTAAGTATTATAATAATAGCCTTAAAATTTCGATAGCGGTCCCCTTATACCTATTATACATGTTATCAAACCATATCATACATGTTAACTTAAAAGAAATATTAATTATTATTAGGATTTCTTTAAATTACAATAATGAATAAATAACACAAATAAACATTAACTTGTTGTACAAGCTGGTCCACTCAGCTCAGAAAGAAGAATGAATACAAAGGCTTGAGTGCACACATCACGGGAATATATATATTGTGCGGAAAAATGGCAGTGATACTGAAGAGAATTTAACTCCACCTGACATTCTGGAAGTAGCAACGACCAACAATCTTTTGCCAAAAAAATCAAGGAAAACTTTCGACAAATATTACCAAGATTTTATGGTTTGGACTTTAAAATATGAGTTTAGATAAAGTAGTGTATGAGACTCTACATAATTAGGTATTAAAACACTCGTGTGATACTATTAAAAAACTCACCTGCGGCTCGTTTTTTAAACTCACACTCATGTTTTAATAACCTCTATTATGCAACCGTTTCATAAACTACTATAATTATATTTTTAATTTCTATCACAAAATGAAATGGCTCAATTTCATTAGACAATAGTGCATTTTTACAATCTTGACATTCATTACAATCAAGTTTTGGAAACAAATCTGGAAATTACACCAGCAATATAAGACACAGCCTGGGTCTGAAAAATGTTTTCTGAAGGAATACAATTTTCGATAAAACTTAAATTTTCAACTTTTGAAGTAAAGTTATCAAATAGAATGTTAAATTTTGGTCTATTAATTAAAACCGCTGAGAATATCCAGCATTGTCATTATTAAGATTACATACAAATATTATCTAGTTGTCATAATATAATTAATTAATGTTTTAAATTGAAATCACTGTACAAATTGAACACTGAACTCTAATTTGAGAGAAAAAGTATTCCAGGGGATGCTGGTTCAAACGCTTGAGACTTTAAGCGGTGTTTAGACTAGCAAGAACTTCTCGCAAGTTATTCCGCAAGTACTTGCAGAGCTGTTTACACTACGCGCAATATTTCTATCGCAAGTTGCTTCTGCAAGTAGCGTGCAAGCTAACTGCATTCCGAACCTGTGGTAGACTCAATCGACGATTCAAAAGCACTTGTAAAAGTTTATTTGAATAAAAAACTTTTCTATTTCTATTTCTATTTCTAACTTGTGCAAGTACTTGGAAAAGTGTTTACACTAGTACATTTACTGCTTGCAAGTCATTTGATAGAGGACTCAGATTCAGACAGTTGAAATAAATCATGCCAAGCTGTAGAAAAATATGTGCTGCTGCTATACTTATAATATTAAGTAGATAGTATTAAAAACAAGCGGATGCCCGCGACTTCGTTCGCCTGCATATTGGTTTTTAAAAATCCCGTGGGAACTCTTAGTCTTTCCTAAGCTCCCTTGAGCTCATACAATTAAGTTGTCAAAAGGCAAGTCCTACAAGTTACAAAACTTGTGGAAATGAGCTTGCCGTGACTGTTTACACTGTAGAAATAGCTTGCGGAAGTCAACTTTTGCAAGTTTACTTGCTAATCTAAACACCGCTTAACGTCTGGAAGTTTTAACAAAGACCAAAGATGCTTTACAGTTTTTGATGCCATGTTACTTTCACTCGAGTCAGTAGCATCGAATTTTATTGATTGTAGTTTCTTCAGTGCATTATTCCAAAACTCTAAGGGCCTGTTTCACCACTTTCTATCGGATAAACGTAAGTTTTGTCACTTTCTTACTTTATGTAAAGTGACAAAGACAAAAGTTGTGAATAAGCTATCCGACACTTATCAGAAGGTTGTGAAACAGGCCCTAAATGAGTTGAATTTAATGATAAAATGTAAGATAACTAGCCACAAGAATGGCACGATGAATAAGATTAAAGATGATCTCAGCAGTGAAGAAGCAATCATTATCAATGTGAACATTATGAAACACAATATTTATGAACTATATATTTTGTAGCTTTTCTCATGTGTCGTCATCTTATTCGTCAAGGCCGCAAACACCACTTTGTTGAAAACTTGTGCAGCATATTCGACCTGTAATATGAAAGTTATCCATTTTATTATAATTGAAAAATCATCAGATACAGTTAAAGACTTATCATGGGAAAACAAACTGTTCCCGGCGAATTTTTAAAATGTAACGCCATACGGACGAATTCGTGGGCAAAAGCTGGTTAGTAAGTCAGGATAGAATCCTACTATAATATTATTTATAATATCGCCTTTAGGCGAAAGTTTGTGTGTGTGTGTGTGTATGTTTACTCCTCTTCTTCGCCACAACTACTGTACTGATTTGAAATTGATTGTATTTGATTTGTACTGAAATTTTGAATGGAGATAGATTATGCCCTGACTTAACACATAGGCTACTTTCTATCCCGGATATTTAGTCCGACAGGAATACTATTATAGTATTCCTGTCGGACTAAAATAGATATAAACTTCCAAAAACGCCATAGAGGGCGCTGACTGTTCTTAGGTAAATCACGCTCACATAACACATTATTGCAATAGTTTGCTGTGTTGCATGCATTGGCAACACATAGGCTACTTTATATCCTGGAAAATGCACAGTTCCCACGGGATTTAAAATCCCGAAATCTATAGCTTCAGCTATAGGTAGATTACTTTAACGAACTTCCTTGATAGTAGATATAAAGGTTGGAAAAGGGAACGGGAATGGGAACCTTCCGGGTCCCATTCCATCCACGATACCCTCGGGATTTGTTTAAAACCGAAATTCAGGCGGGCGAAGCCGCGGGCAGATGCTAGTTTAATTATATATTACTAGCTGATGCTCGCGACTTCGCCCGCGTGAATTCACACAAATCTCATACCCTATTTAACCCACTTGGGAGTAGTTTTTTCGAAATTCCTTAAACAGCTATTTTTTTTTAACCGACATTACAAATACCGATTTTAATGGATATAACATGCAAAAATTGCGTCGTCGGATCGTCCATCTATCTAGTGCGGAGTCTTCCCACGCTTCGTTTGCTAGTGCGAGATCGCCACTCAAGTACACCCAGTATCAGTTGGGACACCAACTCTTCTGAATGGCTGAACTGATTTTAAGGGGACTTTCACAGCCATTATTAGCTCTGGGAATTTTATGTGTTCCTGCATAAAAAGTTAAAACCATTCATATCAGAGCATTTTTACAGCCTAATCATTACACCAATTTTGACAAATCTTGTCACAGAAATAGCTAGCTTTCAAAGATGGATTTCAGAGATATGTATATACTTAATATTATCCAGGGGAAAAAAAATAGTTTCCATGGGATTTTTAGAAACAAATCCACATGGACGCAGTCACAGGCATCAACTTGACAAAAATAAAAATATTTACTTGCCTTCATATTGTCGTAAGTTTGGTTTAAAAGCATTTCTGTCACTTTTGTGGCACTCGCACTACCCTGCACCATCTGCAGCATACAGCTTTCCGAGGAAGTCCTACTGAGTTCCACGAGCAAGTCCTTCTTCTGGAAATTATTGCAGAAACATTTAAGCAAATGTGTGACATCAAACATGATATTATTTTACAACCTATTATAATTATTCTCGGTCATTTTTGTGCACTAAAACAAATAAATTACATCAACATTTCGGCCCATACTGAGTGTAATTTAGGAAATTTGGTACATCAAATTATGCACACGTTTTCCTTCCACTTTGCCATTCCATTCTTGATAATATATTTCTATGATGTTGCCTTACTCTAGCTGGGAGTCATTGAATTGGTACAAATTGTCAGACAATTTCAGCTCAGATAACTTGGTAACTATATAAGACGTTTCAGCAGTTAATGAAGGAGACTGGGTACAGTCAGATAAGTAGGTTGTTAGTGCTCCTTTCATCAATGATGAGTTTGTTTTTGCCTCCAAATTCACTAAATTCGTAATTACGAGAGAGTTAACGTAAAAACTCAGAAAAATTTATTATACTTATATTTTATAACTAGATGATGCCCACGGCTTCGCCCGTGTGGATATAGGTTTTTAAAAATACCGTGGGAACTTTTGATTTTCCAGAACAAAAAGTAGCTTATCTGTAGAAACCCGTCCCCAAAACCCCAATTGGTACCCCCAATACCAATTTAAATAACCGAAAGTTTCTAAAACCCATTATTTTTGGGAATCAGGTCCCCTACAGCATCAGGATTGAGGAGTTGGAATCCAAATTTTTTATAGAACTGGGTCGCAATGTTTCTCTATCGATTAAAAAAAAATTACGCAAATCGGTTCAGAAATCTCGGAGATATCGGTGTACATAGGTAGAAAAACACAACTCCTCCTTTTTTGAAAGTCGGTTGAAAAAGTAGCCTATGTTACTCCCTGGTTAATTCTCTACTTGTATGTGAAGGTCCCGTCAAAATCGGTTCAGCCGTTCCGAAGATTAGCCCGTTCAAACAGACAGACAGACAGACAAAAATTTTAAAAACGTGTGATTCGGTTATGGTAGCGTTCAAATAACCATATGAGCTTAATATGAGGTAGTTATTTCGATATTACAGACAGACACTTCAATTTTATTTATTAGTATAGATCACCAAAGTAACTGTGTCTGTTACCTTTTCACAGCCCAACCATTCTAGACAAAACCAGAAGCTTGCATCCTAGACAAACATAGCTTAAGATTTCTTTTATTCCAGAAAATCAAAGCACTCCTATGGGAAATAAATCTAAATTGATTCGGACAAAGTCATCAACTAGCCCAACATAGAGCTTTTTGGGAATTACAAAACTCTAAAAAAATTTTCTGTTCTAACTAAACAAATAAACGTTTACTTGCCTTCATCGTGTCATAAATTTGGTTTAATATATTTGTCAACCAGTTTTGTGGTTTGTGCACTGCAAGCCCTTCTCTGAAAATTATTGTGAATATACTTTAGCATTTATATGGTAGGTACAACATAATAACTAGTTAATTTTCAAACAAACAAAATAAAATTATTTTCCAATTGAAATATGCTACGCAACTTAAACATTACTGTCTTAAACATTACCAAAACAGTCAACACCTTTTTTTTAGATTTTCAAACTCCAGTTTCATACTGGATTTTCAATTATTGAAATTTTTTTTAATAATTTCCATTTTGCTAAGTAATACAGTAAAATACAGTAGTACAGTATAAGTAAACCCCATTGAATTTCTGATTATAGAGATACTTTCAAGTGTTGGAATATAAATTTACTAGCTTTTGTCAGCGAATTAGTCTGCAGTATTAAGTACCTATTTCAAAAGTCCTGTAAAAGAACCCATTGATTTCCTTAAATAAAATAGTAGTTATGTCACTCTTCATGTCCTCAATTAAATGAAATGCCACTCCAAAATATCCCATCAATCCGTAGTTATATCCAACCACGACTTTACTCCCTTTGGGGTGGATTATATATATTGGTGGATGGATATATATATATATAATATATATACACGTATATTATATAATATATATCATGAAAACGTTTAGTAGTTTTTGAGTTTATCGCAAACAGACAGACACGCGGCGGACTTTGTTTTATATAATACTAGCTGATGCCAGCAACTTTGTCCACTTGGATTCTTTTAAATCTCATCCCCTATGTAACCCACTTGGGAGTGGAATTCCTGAAATTCCTGAAACACGTAATTCTTTATTTTTAACTGACAATACAAATACCAATTTTCATTGATATAACTTTAGAAATGATAGACTTTCATCCCCCATTTAACTCACTTGGGGTAGTTTTTCCAAAATTCCTTAAACACGTAACTCTTTATTCAAATTAAAATCATTTATTTCACGTAGGCCAACGTGTGGCTCTTATGACATGTCAAGAATCTACCACCAGTTCGGAACGCTGATTCTGCTGAGAAGAGCCGGCAAGAAACTCAGCAGTTGCTCTTTTCAAAACAAATGTTACAATAAGTGGCTTAACTGTCTTGTGGGCAGCTGAAGCAAAGCCGAATAGAATAGACATATTTTTTCAACCGAAATCCTAAATACCAATTTTCATGGATATATACCTAACTTGAAAAATGACGGACTTTCATATAAACTCTCATCTCCTATTTAACCCCCTTAGGGGTGGAATTCGCAATAATCCTTTCTTAGTGTGTGCCTACATCATAAAAGGAAGCTACTGTGAAAATTTCAAGTTTCTAGCTTCAGTGGTATAGGCTGTGCGTTGATGATCAGTCAGTCAGTCAGTACAAGCCTCTTAAAAATTAGTATAGATAAGATGTACCTAGTTCATTAATACCTACCTGACTTAGGTCTAAACTCTCAAGATGTTGTACTACATAGAGCCTATAGTATTTTATTTTATAGAAATAGCTGGTAATCTTCTTTCTTTTTCAAATATCATCATTTGAACTCAATTTTTATTATCTGCAAAAAGTAAATTTATTCCTATAATCCATACTAATATCATAAATGCAAAAGTAAGTATGTCTGTCTGTTTGTTAGCCTTTCAAGTCCCAACAGTGTAACCAATCATGATGAAATTTGGTACAGAGGTAGCTTATATCTCGGGGAAGGACAGACTTTTTATCCCGGAAAAATAACATGGAGGATGGAAAATCTATAATGCATAATCCGTTTAATCGATTTTGATGAAATTCGGTAGAGATAGCTTACATCCTGGGGAAGAACAGGATACTTTTTATTCCGGAAAAATAATGTATTCCCATGGGAAGACAAAAAATTTAAAATACATCTGTTTAAACGATTTTGTCGAAATTTGGTACAAAGTTAGCTTACAGCCTGGGATCGGCCACAGTCTACTTCTTTTCCTGGAAAATTAAAGAGTTCCCACGGGATTCTTGTAGGTTCATCCGTTTAACCGATTTATACGAAATTTAGTACAGAGGGAGCATAGGCAACTTTTATCCCGGAAAAGCAAATAGTCCCCACAGGATTTCAAGAAACCTAAATCCACCCTATTAAATAATTAAATAAAAATACGTTCTTCACTAAGATAAAACTAGACTCTCTATTTGACCACCATTTTAATTATAATAAAATATTCTTTTTTCACAATGACAGTTCATACTATCATGTAGAATGTAGGTGTACTAAATAGGTTTTACTTTTACTAACACACCCGAAGTCGCGGGCATCATCTAGTTAAGAATATTATACATAGTCTTTGGGGCCTGTCACACTATCAATACCGTATCACGATCCACGGATCGCGGATTTCAAGACCATCCGGAAATTCATCAGTATTGACGCAAAAAAGCGGCCAAACCATCAATAATTGGATCGCGTATCGCGGATCGCGTGATAATACTGATAGTGTAACACCCCCCTTTAACCCAATGTTTTTCCAAATTAACAATACTTAATATTTTTTATGTAGGTACTTCATTCCCTACCTTTATCTAAACTAGGTAAGTATTTATTACTTATTTATTACCTAAGTTAAACTGTTCGATGATAATCAGAATAGGTTATATTAGGTATCTACTTAGCATGATACATGATAGTCCTTGTGCTTAATTATTTACTATTATTTCACTCATACGGATATTTTACGCTAAAAGTAAACTTATACTCACAAGTTAGTTGTTCCAGTAGGTACAACTCCACCGAAAAAGCGAATCGAAAAATACCTAATTTTCGTTTTGCTTGATCCACCATATTGAATTGTATGTTCTTGAAACAAACTATGAACGAAGTAAAAACTGATGAAAAATCGCCACAAACACTTCTAAACTTTTTACAACCATCAAACTACTAATTTAGCTTATATCCGAAACTGTACAAAACTAATTTTATTTAGAAAAACTAATTAAATTATTCTGCAAAAATTTTGCCAAACAATCACGAGCCGCCATTTTTTATTTCTTTCAATTAGACGTAGTTCAGCAAAAAGGATTCAACCCACAACACTTGTCATACAAATATATACCTAAATATTATTAATTTAAGATTAACTTTGCTATGACAAGTCGTGTGAGTTGAATCCTTTTTGCTGAACTACGTCCAATTAGCCAATAAGAATCAAGTAGAGAACAATAGGCTTGTACAACGAATGAAAAATATTTATGTGTGCGTGCATTTTGTGACTTTGTGTGATTAGAGCGAGAAAGGACCACCCACGATTTTCGCCATACAAAAATGTTCGAGATTTTTAGTGCGATAGGGACAGACTGATACATGTACCTAGCGAAGACTTTGGCCTTCACTCGAACGGGGCTGCCAATAACCAGGGCCTTTGCACTTCAAACATTTTTTCATTGTATGAAAATTACCCCGGTTACCACTTCCCTAAAGATGGCGCTTATCTTGTATTTATAATCTGTGCCTCTTTATCTATGATGCCACTGAAGTAAATGTTCGTTCAGAAGTTTAAGTTTTAGTCTAATTTATTTTAATGTCATTTAATTAAACAGTTCAGCTAATAATATGTAAAATATTTTTTTGAGAGTAATATGAGTTAGTAGGATAAATTTCTAAGTTAAAACTCACATAACAGTCATTGTAAATATTTCTATATAAGTTGGAAGTTTAATGAAACATTTATGATTTAATTTCTAAACGTAGCGAACGGCCATTTCAGTTTGACCAACATTGACAACAATAATTAGTTTGACATTGAAGTTTTTCTAGTATGACAGTTGGATAATTATTGTGTTAATGGTGCTTCGTTAGTTTTTTCTTATTTTATTACTATTTCGCCATTCTTGGACTCCAATTATCTGTGCATTTCATCTCGTGATCGTGGACGTGATCGACTCCGATTATCTTTGCATAAATAACAGTGACCCACGCATGTAAAAAAGACTCGATTAAAAAGCAGAAAATTATCAACATGCGTTTCATTTCCTAACATCTGGAGACCACCTCTTACAATTTTAATGTAAGTATTGTATAATAATAATTTATCTTAATTATTACAAGGTCACATCATTCTTTAGTGATCTTGTAATAATTAAGATAAATTATTTTATACGATACACAAGGACAATAGTATAGTATACAGTCCATACCATATCCCAATGCAGTATTTGTAAACAGAAATGGCGTCGGATCACGTGATCATATTTGTCATTGTACTCATAGTGATGGAAGCAGAAGCAGGCAGATTGTGAATGGACGATTGAATGAATACATTCTTAAATCGATTATCGAAATAGAGTGATTTTAAAAACAACCTTCTATCGTTGAAAACGATATTATTTAAACCTTTGAAATCAGATACTACATTTAATATTACTAGCTTTGTAGCAAGTTTTGTTACATGATGTTTTATCTGGTTATATCTGATTTAAAATAACATAAAGCTTTTTATAAAAATATATATGAATTGATGACAATAGCCAAAAATTACCTAAAGAGTAAGAAATAGTTTTATTTGAGGGAGGGGGAGTGCTCATCCAAAAAAAATCCAAAAATCCAACAAACAAGCCAAGTCATTGAAAATAAAAACTAAAGAGCATCAGAGAACACCCGACACGTACTACATCAAGAGAAGCAGCGAAACGAATGACCCCGCAACACCCGAATCAAACGATCAGACCAGTGCAGTGCGAGCGAGACAGTTGACCACGCAACGGAAAGCGGCGGTGAAATGACAGCGCGGCGCATCGGCACACGGCACTGGCACCACAAACCGAAGACGACCGAAAGTATCGTTCGCTCGCTCGCTCCCTCTTGGTATCGATGAAATTTGATATGATGATAGTTAAACGTTGGAAAGGACGCCAATGTCCTTCCCAATGCTTATTTATACTTAGTTTAGGTATCACGCAAGCGAAGCCACGGACGTCTACTAGTTAAAAATTTATATGAGTAGAAGTGGATTCGTTAAATAGGCAGCAAATGTTATCATTATGGCATCGTTACTGAGTATCTCTATACGCAGACTTCCAGCTGGTACCTAATTTTCGCAAATTCCACAGTCGAATCGATGCTAAAAAAACAATGCCGGCATCGGATGCGCCTTACTTAATAACGATAACAAAATTAAACGAGAGAAATTAAAGACACAGACAATACATTGACCTTTACAAAAATTACTTCCGATTTTACCCGAATTTTAGGATCGATTAAACTCGTTCTTACTCGTTCATAACATTCACTCTATGGTTCACTTTTCGTTTTCAGCACTAGGCATTTAGTCTATATCTTATGTCAAACTCCATAGTAGATCAATACTCTGTGGTTTTATTTTACGATTGTGGACTAGATTTTTGTTAAAATATTTACGTAAACTGCTAAAAATGAATTGGTTTTGTGTGTAATATAAACTTAACAAGTTTTACTTTGGGAAAAAAGATCATTGTGAGTGATTTGTTATAAGCAACAATGAAAATATTGTACGCAAAAGTGAAATGTCGTGACGAGTATGGTATGTTTACTTTAACTGCATTGGCTTATGTGATTGACTGTATATATTATAGTACCAGTAGTACCTATATATATAGTACTATAGCGTTGTAGTTATATATATTTTAGTTTAGCCACTTCCCTGTGGAGGTCGCTTTAGGTGAACAGGCGAGTGCAATCTCTAATAAAGTATATATAATGTACTCTGTGCCAATAACATATAGGAGTAGTTATATTCAATATTCTTTCTGATATAGGATAAGGAACCTACTAGAGAGCTTGATACTTAATCTGAGTTAGGAACACAGAAGCACAGATCACTATTATACTAGTCTCTAAGACTACCTACTCTGTGCTATTTACCTTACTCTAGGATTGTCACTGGTTAAAACTATGGGAAAAATGTTACCACATTAAAAAAAATGTATTTTTATTACACGTTAACGTTATTTTCTTGTATCAGGGAGCAGGGCTTGTTAACGTTACCAATATAAACTTTAAATCTCAATAATAACACACCACTACGTGATAACGGTACAGATTTAAACTGGGCAAGACTAACAGCTTTAAATAAGATTGTAAGAATTTAACAGCTGCGTGATTATACGTTTCATTACGCATTAAATACCTAATAATTTTCTTCCTTTAGAGTTTGAACCGATAATAATTTTCAAGCAACTTTATTATTTAGGTAAGGGAAAATAAAAATAAGATAAATAATTAAAGTTATTTTTTATTTTGAAATCAATTATGAGATTTTAAAACTGTAGTAGCTCTTCAGAAACATTACTTTATACAAAAAAATATTGCAAGCTTTTAGTAATTTTTGCTTTGATATTATATTTAACAATTACAACAATGATTTAAATAAAAATGACCAGATTAATAGTTTACAATATTCCTAATAATAAAGGCCTATTCTTAAAATCAGATTTATAATAAAAATAACAAGTAAATGTGAGTGTTGGTTAACGTTTTTAAGGAAGGTTACAATATTAAAGCGTTCTTTTTTCATAATATAAAAAAGGTTTCTTAGTATAGATTTATTAAGTAAATGTCTTTTGTGTCGACAAATGTGTACTTTAGTTATTTACTAAAATAAAAAGTCCGCTATGGAATTTCTGTTCGTGAGCAAATTCTGGTATTGTAAACATAACTAAATCATCACGACTCTGGCGTCAGTCGAAAATTTTCAAATTACGTTTAGATACCAGTTCTATGCAAGATTCTTAATGCAATCACAATAAATATATTGTGCATAAAAATGTATAAATAATCACATACATAAGTAAGTAAAGTAAGTAAGATAAAATGTTCATAAATTATTATATTTCTTATAGAGAATCTAATGATCATATTAAGGGAACATGATTGTGCATTATAAATGAACATAAGTCTATTATCACCTCAAATAATTAACAGTAACAATTTAATCCAGTTAATCGAGCATATAGTCTGGCGTTACTATGTGCAAGATTAACTAGGTTATAAGCAGTTACCGGTAATTGCCTACGAAAGGTCATTTCGTAAATAAAGTGGTCCCTACAAGAAAAAAAAATACAAAAACCTTTTACAAAATCACATTTTCGGGCCCTAGTAGAGACTAATACGTATATAAACATAAACTAACAATTATGGCAACTTTGACAATAAATAAGAAAATATTCACAATGAAACAGAAAAATTAAATCAATTTGATCAGTAATAAAAATACTGATAGCACTAAACTCCAATGTGTAAAGTGGCAGGGATCGTAGAAAATAAGTAGGTATACAAGGCAACAAGTGCAGACTTTATGTTTTACTACAATATATCATAGTTAGGTACTAATTAAAAGTCAATTTCGCAATGTTTATACAAGCTTGGCTTTAATCGCGAATGAGTTAATTTACTGTTAGTAATATATAACCGTTTCATCGGCATTGAAAGTGCAGTTTCAGGCTAGACGCTCCGATTTATTTTAACGCATGTAACAATAATAAACATACACTAGCTTACAAATAAAACATATTTTGCGAAAACGGCATTAGATTATATTCGTAATAAATCAAAGCGGCTAGCGGGCTACATACACATAATAATTTAAAAATCTAAACAAAATTTCGCCACATTGGGCACATTGTAATATAATCAAAACGGCGAAATTTTGTCGGGAATGATTTTGAATTATAAATCGTTTCGTCTACAGTCGGAAGGGTTCGCGTTTCTCCGTAGTTGTTTTGGTGGCTGTGCGACGGGTGACGGGGGTGGCGGGCGTGGCGGGCGCGCCGTCCGTGGCGTCGGAGGGCCGCCGCGTGAGGCGCGACGCGGCCGTCTGCTGGCCGGGCCTCACCGGCGTCGTGCTCCCCGACGGAGTCCTTTGTCTGCGATATTTGCACTAATTACCAACTTGTCGTTTACACTAAGAAACCATGCATCGAGCTACGTCACACTAAAGTTCCAGACCTCTATATTTAAGACAAACTGAAGGAATTAACAACGATCACACAAACCAAACTCAATAAGCTACAAAACTAAGTTTTACCTAGTGTGACTATTAGTCTCCTTAGGCACCGGTATGCGACTCCTGCCAGGCGTTTGTCCCTCGTTGGAGGCAAACGACCCGCTCCTACGGCGATGTTAGCGAAGCACAGAGACGGAAGAAATATTAGATACGGATGAACAGAAGAAATATATTAGTTGTAGGTAGTTAGTGCATATGCTACTGTGCATAATAAGTAAAAGTCTAATTTTTTTACTTAAAAAATACTGTTCTTTCACAAGATTTTTTAGCTTGATATAGAATAAAATATTATTATTGATATGTATACCTGTGTAGTATGAATTCTCTAAACTACATAACAGTGCATGTGCAATAACGATAAAAAGGTCAGAAGTTTGTTAAAACTTAAAGCATATAATATATCAATATCGATAAATACTGACACTAGGTGACTAGCTGTTATAATGTAAGTTATTAGGATTTATTTTAATATTATAATCAGAATTCTATTCATTATGTTTACAAAAGCCAATACTAAAATTATTATCCATAAAAATATTTGGTTATTTCTATCTTATTTAATTATTTAACAAAAAAATGCGAAGCTTTTAGTATTAAATATAATATGTCATTTATTAGTAAAAGCAAATCGGTAAAAATATCATTATATTCTTGCTAGTGACAAGACATTCACACACATAGCACACATAGCATTCACGCTTTTAAATACATAGTTTCCGGAATGTTAATTTAAAAAATATGCATTACGCCTGCCAATATGTAAACAAAAAGCGAAATAGTGCATAAAATATAATATATTATTATGTATTACTTTTAACGTAAAATAGAGTAAAAGATATACAAATGATGATGAAAATATTACTTATGATTCATGATGATGAAATTCATTATTGTGAAAACAAATCCAGATAAACGACATGAAAATGAGTTGACCATCGGATGACTAAATGCAGCTGTAGTGAAGTGATTGACTAAATAAAATTAAAAAACAACGAGCATCAATCAAAATAATAGGGCAAAAACAAAGCTACGTTCAATATGGTTGTACCCTCTGATATTTCGTTGGGTCGGCTTTGACGCTTCGCCGCTCGACTCGCTTATATTACTTTCATATTCATTGTCGCTTGTCATTCCCGATATGCTGAACAATGAGGAATCATCTTCTGGAGTTCGTTGATCTGATTTAGGGTCATGGGAAATAGGACTAGGATCTTGAGAAGCCTCTCTAGAGCGAGACTTTCGTGATGTTTGAAACCTTCGTTCCACGGATGGCGTCCGTTGCGATCGGGTTCCGACGTACACGGGGATTTTGGTAGTTCCCTGGGTTTGGAATGCAGGATGAGTATGAGATAAGGATTTGGGAGGTTCGGATGCCATTGAGGATGGCTGGGAATGTGTCGAACTATATTTTTTGTGTATCCATTTTCGTAATCGAGGCATGTGAAAAGGAAAAATATAATTTCATTATAATTCTTTGATACATAATATAATGTTAAAATATATTTTGTTAGTATATCGGCCACTCTTAACAATGCCGTGACCTGCATGTGTTAGCCCATCACTAAAGCTTGCAATGCATACATTTTATATTATGAATACTAGATTCTTAACCCACCACCACTATAACCAAGACATACAAAGAGGTTTTCCAAATTTAGATACGGGTATACCCACGCAATTTATGCAGACGCCACTATGCAACAATTCATAATTTTACTTCTAAAAGCCAATAATGGCGTATTTTCAATGTCAATCAATTGACAATATTATCTACGATCGCAATTTGTTGATATTTTTGTGAACATTTCGTAGAACTTAAGTTTTAGGCCCATATACATTCTGGTGATAAAAACAGATTGCGATCGTAGCGCCACACAGTTGCAAACAACAAACGAACAAGCCCTCAATCATTTTGTGTACCTTACTAACGCCGGCACCGGTGACAGTGTCGGAATACTGGATGTGCGGTACATCGCTCCACTAGGTAACCTGCCCATACCCAGTTCAAACTATTTATTAATAATTACAATACATACATCTTATATCATTTTTCATTAAAGAACAAACTCTATACACGGCATTGGATTCTCTAAAGAAATTGTAACTGCGTCATACTCTTGCGTCTCCTTCAATGTGTAGGTATACTACGAACGCAGTATACTTGATGAAATCACGCTACATGTTTTGCATTGTTGGGTAAACGGTATGGGTTTTTTATTCTATATTTTTATTCATAAAATTATCTATTAGTTAATTTTATGTTAAAAATACATGAAGACTAAAATCATCTTAAATCAGAGAGCACAATTTCCTCAACCCTATTAATTGTTAGAAGTTATTGAAAGAAATACATAGGTATAATTTATGTATATTCTAAGGCAATTTAAATCACCTATTACTCGATTTTTCTTCATGTATTTCAGATTAACTTTAGGTGTTTCAATGTAAACGTACCTTCCGCTTGCTGGCGTTAAGAATCCGGTGGGGGTTCTTGGGCGAGACCCACTGTTGGGTGTTGTAGCTCCCAATTTGCTTGCGTTTGCGGCCGCTCGGGCCGTCGACGTGCGCGTACTTGTCACCTTACGCATGGGAATGCGTGATGGGGTTAAGACTTCATCTGAAAAGATTGGTTGATTAGGCACTGACAACAAACTAAACATATTTATTCAGTGGTTGCGGCTTTATCCGTTGAAATCTACACCAGCAGTGCTATTCAAAACAAAGATTTTAAACCTGTGCTGTCTAGTGACAAATTCGACCCGTGTCTCGACGGTGGCTTCGATCCTGTCCTCGATCCTGGTCTGGATCCCGGTCGTGAACCACCGGGCGTTACCGTCGATCTAAAAATTTAATTTTGTAATTTAATTTCGTTGTTTCTTTCATTACAAAATAATGAACGAGAAAATAAGAAGTGTTATATAACCTTGGCACACTCGGTTTTCTGTATTTCTGTCCGAGCCCACTGGCAGCTTCGTTATCGCTGAGCGAGTCGGGTGTTCCAGCGCTCAGAGAAGACCTGGACGCGCGACCGGCTGCTGCGCCCGCAGACATCGGAACAGAGCGCACTGTACGCTCTCGTACCTATATTTTAAATTCAGGTTAAGATCTTTAAAAAATCAAGTACTATAAGCTCGACACGAATAAAGTTTTTAATTATATTAGAATCAACCAAAAACACTTAGCATTAAAATGGCTTATTTATAGTGATCGGAGAAATGATTTGATAATACATAATATTGATTTACACTATGACTTTTTATATAGCAATTGCATAAAGGTGCATGCTAACTAAATTGGACTTGACGGTTTTAATCTTACATTCAACGTTATACATAATACACACAGCTAAAACACAGATATACAAAAAACAAACAAAAACTCAATGGCTGCCGTGAACTGTTAACAAATGTGCATCTGCGAAACAACTCTCACATAGCCTATGCATTACCCAGTGGTATCCCGGAGAAGGCTGGTATCCATGGTGGTGCGTATAGTGGTGAGCACCGGGCGTCGTCGATCCTTGCGATCTTGAATGGCCGTAAATGAAAGCTTGCTTTGTGCCATGTGTTGAGCCCACGTGCAGCGGGTACGAGCACGGGAGCTCCTCCCGTTGCCTGAGAGCCTCGAATATGGGCCTCAGCTGCTCCATAAACTCCTCCGCTAATCGCATTAATACAAAACCGGAAGCCGTTTATTAAGGAGGGAAGGGAAATTCCTACAATATACATGTTTTCATAGTGCCAATCTTTCAGCCGAAACGCGGTATTTCGAGACCAGGAAACGCGGTATTTCAAAACCAGAATACGATTTGTTCACACGCTTAGCCGACCGACTCACGAATTGATAATATGATATGGGTGAGAAGGGATTTAGCGGGAGAGGGAAAAACAAAATACGTTACCATAAAATCCATACTCGCTGACGTGCCACCTCTCCAATGCAGTGGGATCCAATGAAAGGTACAACTAGCAAACAACACCGAACACTACACGAGCTGTGCTGCGATGCGTAGCTTGAGCAAACTAATGCAATACGACAACGCTACGAGCTCATTGCATGCTGCACCGCGACGATGCCTCTTGCAAATGGATGGCGATAATCCATGTACAAGATGCAACAGAAAAGCGAAAAAAAAAGAAACCCCATACCGAATTGCTCCCGCTACTCTACTGTGCGCTTTACCTAGTACATGTGCGAAATTATAGCTGAAAATCTTTAATCTGTAGAAAAAGTTTTTATTAAAATAAAAAAGTAGCAGTCTGTAGCCACTTACCTTGGTAATAGGTCCAGTGGATGGAGGTGTATTTGTGTTGGAGCGAGGCGTACGCGGTCTAAACGCAGCCATGCTCTGCGACACTCCGTCGGCCAGAATGAATTGCTCTCGCAGTTCGATGTTGGTGCGACCCTTGGCTGCATGCGGGCGGCGTCCGATGTGCAGGATCACAATAAGGATAGGAAAGGTTGAAAAAAAAACCGTTCGGTAACAGGACAGGTGAAAAAAAAACACCAAAAGTGTAAAAATTAAGGAGCGTGCATTGGTAGTGAGGAAAAGAAAAAAACAACAAACAAAATCAGAACATGTCATACAAAACAAACGAACATAACGCAATTAACAAAATAAAATCAAAAAAATGTAAAATGTAAGTGTGCATTAGGATAGGAATTATAAAATACAATTAGTATTTTCACTGTCACCAAAAGTTATGCAATCTATATAAACCAAGAGCAAGTTTTCTATTCGAAACTAAATATTTATGAACTTAGTACTACTTATTAAGATATTATCGATACAACATTTAAGTAAGTACCTACATAATTTCAATTTCGTAAGTAATGTGCAGTAAATGAATTAAGTATATTATAAGTGAAATGATAGTCTTGCACTTGACTTATACGTAAACTACTATAATATTACAAATACCGTATGCAAATAAATGATTAAACATGCTTAATTAACAAAACATTTAGAAGCAAAATAATTTGAACCACTAAAACACCAAACCACCGTTTGCGTTAATATTCATAGCGTTCCAAAATGATTCCATATATTTTGCATAGGTATAATAATTATTATTAGGATAAATCTATTCCGAAGCATTTAATAAAAAGTAGCAAAATATATTTCCTCTTGGCAACAATAACTTGGATCTTTAATCCATACAAAAGAATACGGATCTGTAATGGAGCAATTTTTAAATTAAGTATACGTAGGTAGTTAGTTCTATTTGACTACTGATTTAAGTATGTATTATCAAAATACGATTTTTTGAAAAGTAGAAAAATCCATTGCAGACCATATTATTAATTTATTACCGAGCGGACAACAAGCTTCATGCTGCTCCGGTTTGCTCGGATCAGGCAGCGGTAGCACTAACGAAACTACATAAATAAGGTTTAACGGGGATCAAACGCAATAAAAATAATACATAAAAAAATTAGGATGAAGGAGTCGGATTGGGCAAAGCGAATACGAATTAGTAAATTAGTAGCAACATCAATAATTGTGGACATGAATAATTGTGTTTACTTTTAGCCCTACGTTAGTGCTAATACTAGCTATTAAAATTTAAAAAAAAACCGTGAAGAGCCTAAAATGGCAATGGAATATTTCTTTTTAATTTTTTATTGTGTTCTAAAAAAGTAAATAATCAACATTTTAATTGACTATTATTAGTTTAATTAATTATTTAAATAATAGTGATTAATTATTTATGTATGTTTATTAATATTAATTAGTATTTGCAAGTGTAACATACAAATAGTTCGATAACATTTGATAACGTTATAACGTTAGTTGCAAAAGTTCCTGTGCTGGCAACATCGTTTACTGCGCATGTCAATAATGACATCCTGTCAATTTCAATTAGCGTCGCTTTGAACAACAATGGAGTTCGGTCGATTTTAGTGAGCGAATATTACTTAAATACCATTTTATTCCTAGCTAAAACTTAAAATGGCAGGTACAATAATTGAAAATTTAAGCGGACGGAAGCTTACTGTGTTAGTGACGTGTCTTTTATTGTGTCAAATAATATGTTTCCTAATAGGCGGATTGGTCGCACCAGTGCCTGCTAATGCACAAAATATTCTCGGAACTGTATGCAAAGATACGTCAGTTATGAAAAACGATACTACAAAATGGTTCTACAATCGCGGTGTTGGTAAATGCGAGAATATTGACCTTCATAGCGTTCACCACGACGTGTCCGAAAGTGATATCGTGTTTGCATTTCAAATGCCGGTCCCGCGAGAGTCGGAGACTTTAGACTATTCGAGATGGCAACAGAACTTAATAGGCGTTTTGCAAGTGGACATTGGCTACCACTCTCAGATGCAAGTGGCGCCGCGCAGTGCCATAACGATCGATGCGCGGTTGGCGTACCGAAACAAAGGAGATCCGGACGATGCTTGGAAACTATACACACAATCGGTGGAAAAGAGGGTTTTCGACTGCGATATTGATATTAAATCTGAAAATTACTTGTATAACTGTTCTATCGTACCACTGTTTGAACTAGGTTCACTGTACCATGATTATTATTTGTTAAATTTAAGGTTACCTGTAGATACACCAGATATGAATTCACATATTGGCCACATAAAAGACATGTGGGTGACAGTAATCAACCAAAATGGGGGCTTTACCAAAGTGTGGCTGTCTTTAAAAACCGTATTCTTCCCATGTATCCTTGCAATACTAGTTTGGTTCTGGCGCCGAATTCACATTTTAGAAAGAAAACCTGTGCTACTAGAAAAGATGCTGCTGAGCTTAGGGATTGCATTGTGCTTTCTGAATGCACCTTTGGAATATCTGTCATTACAATTTGACTTGCCCTTTATGCTACTATTGGGAGATATAAGACAAGGAGTGTTTTATGCAATGCTGTTTTCATTCTGGCTCGTATTTGCTGGGGAACACATGTTGATTCAGGATACATCGGCTCAAAGTTCTCTCAAACAATATTGGCGTCACTTGAGTGCTGTAGCTATGGGTTGCATCTCGCTTTTCATATTTGACATGTGCGAGAGAGGTGTTCAGTTGCGTAACCCATTCTACTCTATCTGGGTGACAGAGTTAGGCACAAATTTAGCCCTGACTTTCATAATACTGGCTGGTATATCAACAGGAGTATACTTTTTGTTCCTGTGTTACATGGTCTGGCAAGTTTTCTTGAATATATCTCAAAAGCGTCAGAGTTTACCGACCATGAGCTCAGTCCGCCGTTTGCACTATGAAGGAATTATTTACCGTTTCATGTTCATGATGTTGGCCACATTGCTGTGTGCAGCCTTAACTGTGATTGGCTTTATTTTGGGACAAGTGGCTGAAGGTCAGTGGAAATGGGATGACAATATTGAACTGGAATATACTTCTGCATTCTTCACTGGAGTATATGGAATGTGGAATATATACATCTTTTCCTTGCTAGTACTGTATGCACCAAGTCACAAGCGTTGGCCAGCTAACGAGAACACTTCTGATACTCAAAATTTGAGTGAGGAACATGAATTCAGTCCATTGCCAACAGAGAGAAGTGAAATCTCATCGCTCACTTCCTTCATTCGGAAGACTACAGTTGACTAACTACAGATTTTCAAGATTTGTAATTCGAATCTCATTATAATTAACTAGTTTTTCTCTTTTCTATCAGAAAGTAGACTTTCTGCTTATAATATAGATTAAAAACTTTGTAGTCAAAGTAGCTTTAGTGTTAAGTTTAAAAAACAGTATTACTCACACAATATTTGTAATCAAATATTTGCCATTTGAATTCCATGTTAAGAAATCTTATCTTATGCTTGTAGTGTAGGTCTAACCTGAACATTTACTAACATTAGTTATTCTAGGTTCTTGATTAAGAAAAATATGGTATTAAAATATATAATTGTTAATATTGAAGTTAAAGCTTTTGTCATAAAGATGTGATACTCATCAAATTCCATTCAGATACATTATGAGTCATCAAGCAGGTTTTAAAATATCAAGGATATACTTTGAATCAAAAAAATCCAAAGCTGATGACACACAAAAGTTGAATATCTTTTTATGGATACTTACTTATCTTTTTCTAAATTAATATTGTAAGCCTTGCCATAAAAATTACTTAATTTTTCTGTGATAATGCTTTTGATAATTTATCTATTTTTGAATTGTACTTTTTAATATTTTTACAATGCTGCCAGCTTTTTTATGTAGTTTGTGATTTACATTTGTACTGGATTTAGAATAAAAATTTTAAAAAATTTAGCTGTTGTTATTTAGTTATTTGACACCCGACGTTATCTTATACACATAAAACAAATATAATTTGGGGCCCGTCAACACCTGTTATTGGACAATAATAAAATAATTCCCATGTTAAGGGGTTAACACATTAAATTATTAAAGTAACCGTAGCGTTTCTGATTGACACTTTGAATATGGTGTAAAGGATAAAGTATAATTATTGAATACCTTGTATAATTATAATACTCACCAATTGACTTTCTGTTTCGCAAAATGTTATTCATCCAAACAGAATGTCAATAAAACAGTTTATTCAAAATTTCATATTTTATGAAAATTCCAGTAAAATTAAAAAATTTATAATAAAACCCATGGTATCTTATTCATATTTATTTATATGGTAAATTATAGTTATGTTACCGGAAATGTATAAAAGTTATAAAATAGAAATTATAATACAATTCTGAACAAGTTTAGGAAATGTGCTAAGTAATTTGTTAAAGGTTATTTAATAGGTAACATACATTTCCTAGTAATTGTATGTAATTCCAAGGAACTTTATATAATGATGAAACACATACATACATTTCCGGTAACAGTTACTATGATAACAGTTACTATGGTTTTATTATGATTTTATTGGAAACCGGACCATAAGATAAAAGAGCAGTTATTTAAGAAGAATATTGTATAATTTTAATAATTGAATTTCTTTTAACAAGAATATAAAATTAGGTAACTATGATAGGGAATTACTGCTCTTTAAGTTATTTTACTGGAATAAAATATATCTGTTGTCCATTCTATTTTTATTTATATGAACAGAAAATATAAACTACTTACCTACTTTTAGTTAACACTCACAATAGTTAAAATGATGATCATAAATGTTGGAACAAGCCATAAAAAGTTTCTTAGTAAAAAGAATTCAATCAAAATTCAATAATTCAGGCTTGTGCTCATAAGATTGTAGTCATAGATTACTCAGCTAATTGCTTGAATATTGGACGACAGATATACCTAATTGTATTTCTAGTAATTTAATTAAGTTTTAATTGTTCATTAATACCATTCAGTATTGTTATTATGTAGGTATATTTTTTATAAATATAAAAATATTCTCGCAGATTTTAATTTACCGGTATTTAGACAGAAGCAGTCACATTAAAATAAGAAAATCGATTATGAGTAGGTACATTTATAGTACCCACAAAAAATTATCAACAGAAACAATAGATGTATGAAGTCAGTCCTGTCTAAAATCCTGGTAAAGTATCTAATGAATGAGTAATACATTATTAAAAAAATGTGGCAGAATGGGAAAGTGTCGATTGATTATGTCAGGTGATGTGTATAAAATGGGATGGGTGTATGGTGTTTTGTATTATAAGTACAGTTTTTGTATGATAAATCTGTACATGATTTTTGCAAAATAATAACTGGGGGATGTTACGGATAAGTAATAGAACGTAAAACAGCTATTTTTGAAATTTTTGTCTGTTTATCTGTTTGTCTGTATGTTTGTGCGCGCATCACGCAAAAACTACTGGACGGATTGAAATGAAATTTGGCACGATTTAAGTTCATACTACGGAGTAACATATATAAGATACTTTTTATCCCGAAATTCAGCACGGTTCCCTTGGGAGAGGGGATGAGTGTAATTCATTAATAGCTGTAATTCATTAACGCGTGGTCCGATTTCATTCATTCTTTTTTTGTTAGAAAGTAGGTAAATACTTTAAATACTTTACTGGCTTATCTCTGAAAGGCTGGATCGATTTTGATGGGACTTTCACTGGCGGATGTTTACATTTTGATATACCTAAACGTCCGTCAGTGAACTTTTAACCGTTTTTAGCAAGGTGTGGGCTCAAAGGAACTTAGGAAAAACAAAATTATTCCCACGGGATTTTTAAAAACCAATATCCACGCGAACGAAGTCGCGGGTATCTGCTTGTTGTAAATAAACACATGCATAAACTAAACATTCTTAATATTCTCTTTTATTCGTAATTTTTTAAATTAAGTTTACACATGCGCTTATTTAGTAATTAAGTGAGTTTATCTATAAGGCGTTTTCTATTTACTTGTATAAATACTTTGTGTGCAAAGTCATACATCATGTACATATGACCAAAGTCGACACTCAAGCAAGAAGTGCACTTTAAAACAAATAGAACTATTTTTGAAACCAAGAAAGAAAATGGGCCTTGCTTGACACATCAAAACTTTATAGGGCTAACACTGATGTCCATCGGAGGGTCTGAAGTGGGCTGAATTAGGTGACGTCGGAAATGGGGCTACTTTTGTCTGCCCTTCTTCACATGTGTAGAATTGTAAGCACCATTCTGAACCAGTGGTAGATTCATTTGTCGATTCGTAAGCACTTGTAAAGGTCCGAAAGTCGTTTGTGGGAATGGGCGTAATGTTCTATAACAAAATTCCACAAGCAATCTTAGACTTGCCTTTACACAAGTTTAAGAACTCTGTTAAAAGTATGCTCATAAAAAAGCTTATTATACAATTGAAGATTATATAAACGATAAAAAAGCATGGATTTAACTCGTTCCAGCAATGCGCGAGACGGCATTTCAATCATATTGTACTTACATAAATCATAACGATTGTTATTTTTAAAAAGAGCAACCGCCGAGTTTCTTACTGGTTCTTCTCGGTTGGAACGGCATTCCGAACCAGTGGTAGATTCAATTGACGATTCAAAAGTACTTGTAAAAGTTTATTTGAATAAAAAACTTTGTGATTTTTTTTTAAATATGTAGGTATAACAAGTATGGCTCTGTCTTTCCATCAATAAAGAGAAAGTTAAAAAAGTTAAAAATAGACAAGACAATTCCATAAGTCTTTCAATAGGCGATTCATAACATTTTATAAACGATCGCCTAAAGTCTTCTTTAGGCCTCTCAATTAATTATTTATTTAAAGGTCACCATTCTGATAGTTGTAGATACACTCGACGATCCAAAAACACTCGTAAAAGTTTATTTGCATAAAAAGTATTCTGCTCTGATCCAAGGCCAACCCAGTGCTGATAGTGAGGATAGGCGATTTAGAAAACAATATCTCCAACTAAGCCTACTTCACAGACTCTTTGATTAAGTCTGTCTGTTTGTCGTGTCTCTACCAATCGGGAAGCAGTTTCCCTCAAGAAGGCAAGAACATCTCTGTTTTTTACGTCAGTAATTGTGAATAACGAAAGTGAAACGAATGAAAGGTGAAATGTGTGAAAGTGTGAGTGCGGGTGGGTGTCGGTGTACGGGTGTGTGTAGGTAGGTGTCGGTGGTGTCGGTGTACGTGTGTGTGCGGATGGGTGTCGGTGTACGGGTGGCGGTGTGTGCGGGTGGTACGTACCTCTGCACGGGTCGTTCTTGACCAGGAACTCGTCGAGCGCGACCCAGCCGCCGCCCACGCGCACCATGACGGTGGAGCGCAGGATGCGCACCAGACGCAACTTCTGCGAGTCTCCGAACTGAGGACAACACACTTATCTTAGGCCTCTTGTTCACAGCGCGGTTTCTTAACCGCGGCGTGCTTGCCGTGCCATAGTGCCGCCGTGCGTGTGAACAAGCTTCCATTGTGTTCCACATAACACTGACGACCATCTCTGCCTTACGGCGAATAAACCGTAGGTAATGTTTCACGGTAAAAAACAACAACCAACAAACTTGTGTGAACAAGAGGCCTTAGTCTAACATGCCGCGTGGACGGACCGTAGGAAGATTCGCAGTTCGCTGTTACACTTGCACACGGCAAAAGAAACGCTTTTTTTCACGGAGGCTAGATTGTCAAAAAAGTAGATCGCTTATGAGAACGTTTTTTTTTCGTTCTACCCTATTAAACCAATGGTATTTCCATGAAAGGTCTAGTCTATTGTCATATCTTTAGGTAAGTCAACAACGCGCGAAGTTTGGCTGTTTGTTTAAACCAACAGATACGCACTTAACTGGCTAATACGTGGAAGCGTATTTGGAACGCTTACCGCTTACGGCCTGTTTCACCACCTTCTGATAATAAGTGTTGGATAGCTTAAACGAAGTTTTGTCACTTTCTTACTTTATGCCAAGTGACAAAGACAAAACTTGTGAATAAGCTATCCGACACTGATCAGAAGGTGGTGAAACAGGACGTTAATCTATTAAAGTTACGGTTTTAATTGGTAATCGAATCTGGTACCTTTTCTTGCGATGTAATTTTCTTCACATAATCTTGGCCACTTCATTATGCTGAAATACCTTTGAGCTAACTTAGATATACTTATTTATTGAAAAAAAAAAAAAAAAAAAAAAAAAAAACAACTTACCCTGTATTTGCCCTCGCCAACCTGGAACACCCTGAACTTCTGCCTGCATGTGCACAGCATCACAAGGCGTTTCACTTCGTCGTGAATCTTGTCCGCGTCCGAGGGCGGGCCTCGTCTCTCCACCTGCGGAGGTGTTCGTGTTAAATATGTTCTTGTGTTTCAAAAGTAGGTAGTCTTCAAATTGATTCTGCTTTAAAATAAATCCTACTAATATTATAAATGTGAAAGTGTGGATGTTTGGATGTTTGGATGTTTAGATGTTTGTATGTTTGGATGTTTGTTACTCAATCACGCCGCAACTACTGAACCGATTTGGCTGAAATTTTGAATGGAGATAGCTTATGCCCTGACTTAAAACATAGGCTACTTTTTATCCCGGAAAAGTATTCCTGTGGGATTAAAATAGATATAATCTTCCAAAAACGTCATAGAGGGCGCTGACTGTTCTTAGGTAAATCACGTTCACATAACACATTATTGCAATAGTTTGCTGTGTTGCATGCATTGGCAACACATAGGCTACTTTTTATCCTGGAAAAAATGCACAGTTCCCATGGGATTTTGAAAAACCCGAAGTCTATATCTACAGCTATATGTAGATTATTATAGCGAACTTCCTTGATAGAAAGTATAAAGGTTGGAAAAGGGAGCGGGAACGGGAACCGGGAATCAACGATTCCCTCGGGATTTGTTCAAAACCGAAATTCACGCGAGCGAAGCTGCGGGCAGAAGCTATCACACATAATCACAATACCAATCCTACTAATCCTACTATCCTACTAATATTATAAATGTGAAAGTGTCGATGTTTGGATGTTTAGATGTTTGGATGTTTGTTACTCAATCACGCCGCAACTACTGAACTGATTTGGCTGCAATTTTGAATGGAGATAGCTTATGCCCTGACTTAAAACATAGGCTACCTTTTATCCCGGAAAAGTATTCCTGTGGGACTAAAATAGATATAGACTTCCAAAAACGCGATAGATGGCGTTGACTGTTCTTAGGTAAATCACGCTCACATAGCACATTATTACAATCGCTGCATGCATCTGTATGCGTATGCACTTTTTATCCTGGAAAAATGCACGGTTCCCACGGGATTTTGATAAAACCGAAATATATATCTACAGCTATAGGTAGATTACTATAGCAAACTTCTTTGAAAGTGGTTATAAAGCTTGGAAAAGGGAGCGGGAACGGGAGTCGGAAATCCACGATTCCCTCGGGATTTGTGAAAAACCAAAATTCACGCGGGCGAAGCCGCGGGCAGAATCTAGTGGCTTATAATATTTAAAACATTAACTACTAGGTCAAACATGAACTGTCTCAATGAGCATGATATTATAAGGATACAATCTCAAATTTTCTCAATAAGAATCACTACATAGTATAAAACAAAGTCGCTTTCTCTGTCCCTATATCCCTATGTCCCTATGTATGCTTAAATCTTTAAAACTACGCAACGGATTTTGATGCGGATTTTTTAATAGATAGAGTGATTCAAGAGGAAGGTTTATAAGTAGAAAAATTGGACCCGGTAGGTGGCGCTAATAGCGGGCAGGACGCGCGACGTCTGCCGGGTCCGCTAGTAACATAATAATTTAAAACCCTAGAAATTAAACTCTCAGTAGTTCCAAATATTGGACTGAAATGCCTGGCATTAGAAAGTTGTGTACGAGTACAAAAATAAACCTTACCCAGTCAGGTCTGAGCGCGGCAATAAACTCTTCCCAATCTATAAGGCCACCACCATTTCTGTCAAACAAGTCTGCCACCGCGCCCATTTCCAGCCGAGATGTGTCGAATTCTGAAAAGAGGTGCTTATAAAATTCCATTCTTTCCTCTATCAGCCACAGTTTAAAAAAAAAGCAGAATTCGCCCGAAAGTTAATCTTGTGGAATAAAATCTTTCGGGCAAAATCGTGTGGATTACGCGTGGTGTTTGAAACGTAATACCTACCTACCACAATTTCTGACGGGATCTGCTAGATGTTAAAGCAGTGTGTGCTGCGTTCTATAGAAAATTTCACAGATAGCAAAATGCTATTTAAAACTCTTTGTACCCACTCGTATCATATGAGTGGTATTTTATCTCTCGCGTGAAACATTTCTTGGCTATTATGGTAGGGAGTTATAAAAGTGGTGTAGGTACTTTAATACAAAATTAATGGAAATGGATACTCACTGGTGTTAACAATTCCATCGATGAACTCATTGCGCGCTATGAGGCCGTTGTTGTCTTTGTCCATCTTGCGGAACAGGTCGGTGAGGCGGGACTTCTTGTGGTTCATGAACTTCAGGAACTAGGGGAAAAAATTATTTATTACACTCTGATCGAAAATCCGAAAGGGCAATTTGTCAGATTTGATTTGAAATAAAAGTATTAAGGGATGCGCACTCCTGCCTTAGATATCTTGTACTATATCTACAATTAGGTAGGTAGATAGCAGGACGTATCCTTTTTATAATGTTCTTTGTGGAAACGCTACAAGGATAGCCATTTAGCCATAACTTTATTATGTACAACCGAATTAGTACCAATAGCTGCTGGAATATAAGTTTGATTTTTCCATACCCGCTTTCTCCAGTCGTCCCAGCTGAAGTTGGAGACGCGCTGCAGCTCCTTGAGGTGCGCGAGCCGCTCGTGCAGCCGCCTCTGGCGCTCCCACGCCAGCAGCCACACGGTGCGCCACTTGTCCCACAGCTGCTTCACGCGCGGCGACCGGAACTCCGGCTCTGCTCCTTTGCTGTACACAAACATGCTAATGTTCAAAGCATGCTCTATGTCTATACTCTACGTCGTATTCCTCATTACTGGAAGTCGTGACCAACTTTCTTCACTCAAAACTCAAAACTCTGATCACATGATGGCAAGGGTTTTCTTAGGACCGTTCCATCCACCCTTCCAATTATGGATTGGGGTTGCTTGCACAATGCACAATGAATTGGTATGCTCTTCAACAACTAAGTAGTACCGTCCTTTGAAATATATTGTAAGTAGGTAGGATTAAGCAGAAAATATTCAAATTTTTAACATTTTTCATTCAAATGTTTTAGCTTTGCTTTTATACTGATAGATACAGCTTCGTTATAGGATGCCAGTGCACTAAAACGTGTGGAGTCGTTTTCAGGACAAAATCGGATTATAATAAATGACGTGTTGATTTTATCATGTCATTTCTGAATCTAATTGATCGAAACACACACGTCTCTTCGCTTCAATGGACACCTTCAAGCTTCAGTTATAAGTTGACATAAAGTAGCACTATCACCTTACCTACACAAAGTAGACATAACCTAAGACTGACATAAAGTAGCACTATAGTATATTTAATTATAGGTAGGTACCTATAATTAAATGTTCAAAATAAGCTGTGAAAGTATCTGTCTAAAGATACTCGTTGAGTTTGAATATATAACATTAAGTGGGTACCTAAGTGTGGATAAAAGAGTGGATATAAAGTCTTAATAATTTGATTTGATGATGCAAAATTTCTCGTATATTATATCGATATAAAAAAATATAATATATAGGTATATGCCGACATACTACTCCATGCTGTTTCAATGTAATAAAACCCAAGCAAAAATACATTACGTTATAATACATCCCTTAGAGAAAATATAACGAAACAAAAATACAAACCTACATATGTACCTAACTTGTATCTAGGTACCTACCAATATAAAGCATGTTGCAGTATAAAAATGGATGGTTTTATAAAGCCAAATTAAATTAGGTAAGCTCAATAAAATCATATCAACACTAACAGCTGAGTGCAACGTTTCGACCACAAGTTTCGACATACTTAACTTCAGAGCTTCTTTAATACTAAGTGACAGTTTTTTGACATTTACTTTATAGATTGAATGCTGAAAATCAGCCACTTAATTTTAAAGACCGGCAATATTATGGCAAGTGTGGACCGATTTTTACATTAAGGTTTCGCCGGTTTATTAATGAGCGGATGGGTAAAGTGGTAAACGGAAAACAGTAAACATTGAAAAGTCGTAAATCGGAATGTTAGTAGCCTTACCTTCCTCTGGGCGGGAATCGGGGTCCGTAATGCGGCAGGTGGCGGTCCGGAGAGTCTCGGCCCGGACTGACTCGACTGGAGTGGAGCACACATCAATATAAACACAAGGACTTACAAACACACACATACCCATACCTTGTTAGTGGTGCGAAGGCTTGCTGTTAGTTGCGTTGAGTGCCGTTTAGAGGAGAGTCTGAGACGCAGAAGTGGCGAGAGGCGGAGTTCTAATGCCAAAACTTGTATGGCATGTAGCCGATAAGGCCATAAAAGTCTAGGGGCAGAACTGCTAGCAAATCGCAATTTCTGTATAACCCGCACCTGAGCCTTGAGTATAAGATTTAAAGAAGTTCGACACTGGAGCTGTATTTAACCGCATCGCACATTTTCCGGCTCACGTCGCTTGCCGTGCCAGTAGGTACGGTAAATTTTTCAGTAGGTATTTGATTACTCAATGATCGAATGACGTTATCGTCCTACACCTCGATAGAGTTTAACAAATTCATAGTAAGAACACACGAGTAGATATTATACAGAGGAAAAGCTACCTAAGAACGTCCAAAATTTATACCTATTCTGATAGGGTTGTCACCTGTTGCATGTGAAAAATTATGGGTAAAAATAAAAATATTATATACTAGTATACATAATATAGCAAGATATGTAATAATGATTGGAAAAATATGTTTTTTATATTAAGTACATTACTATACTATATATAAGTTATATAGTTACTTAGGTAGGTAGTAGGTACTTACTAAAACTAAGTGTGATAGCACATGCATAGATATCCCTAGTGACAGAACTAGATACTTACTTACTTTAGTAAAATGAATGAATTGAGTACCTAGTTACTTAGGTAGGTAGTAGGTACCTACTAAAAGTCAGTGTAATACCACTGTAATACACAGCATACCACTGTAATACACAGCATACCTGGGTATGCTGTGTTAGTATTGTCAGTTTTTCACAAACATTTAAGTTTCATACAATACCTAAATATTCTTAATGATGCTTTTTTGCACACCCTACCCATGCGTCGCAGTGGCGTCATCGACGCTAGGTCCAATCTTTTAGTAAACGGGTTGTACCTGGCAATGTTATTACTCAATTCTATTCAGTAGAATCTGCTTTTTGAACCAGTAGTAGAGTCTTGACATAGTATCATAAGTGGCACATACTATCCTACAATAAATAAATTCATGTCATTTCAATTAATTTCATTTCATTAATTTTATTGTATAGATATGTAAAGGTAGGTATACTTACTTCACTTGATCTCTAGGGTACACAAAAAAAGAGATTGGAAAAGTGCGCACGACCCACATCCCTGTCGTTTGTCTACCAACTGTCCTACCAGCGGAGCGTACGTGAATCGTTGGTGAGAGCTCGTGTGTGCGTGAGCGGCGCTATGTGTGCGTGTACCTACAGCGGGCCGCTTCTAGGTAGCTTTCTCTCTGTATAATATCTACTCGTGTGGTAAGAATAAGTTGCATATACAACACGCGCTAATTGACGTGGATCAGCCTTCATCAATCCGTCGTATGGTAACAGTTAAATCATGACGACCACCCATACAAACTGACAGACCAACATTAACTCCAGTGACAAGTTCTTTTATTCCAAAATCTTATATTCAGATGCTCGCATTTCAACAATAATTTAAGTTTGTATTCTCACTTAAATTCTAAGTCCAAATAACAGTGAATGTTTATTTCTCCAAACAATTTTAAAGAGGATACAATCTTAAAGTAGAAATCTCCTTGCTTGCTTTGAATTTGCTGTTAATAAGATTAAATACAAACCCAGCCGAAGTTGTTAGTAGTTCGGAACAGTGTGAAGTTAGACCGGAAGACCCCAAACATTGATACTTATCTGGTCCTACACAACTTCTGTTTTAAACCTATCAGTTGTGTACGACCGAATAGGCTACATTAACATAGAAGGTTCCGTATTCATAATAAATAAGATATAGTATTTTATAAGTAGAAAAGTCTGATGAGATGTTTTTGCAAGACAAGATGTAGCTTGAATCAATTTTAGAGATGCTTGATATTAAAATTATTGAGTAAGTATTTTTGATTTAGACTTATGTTTTAACAAAAATTTACAAAGAACTAGAATAGAATACATGCAACTCACAAATACAAATTCTAATAGGTTGGTGTAATTAGGCACCATATAATATTTTAATAATAAGCTAAAATCATTAAAAACTCAAAAATATTACTAGGTAGAAAATATGTTGTGCCATTAAGAATTCAAGAAATGTTTCTCATGCATTCTTATTTCTTGTAAATAGTGCAAAGAACTGCGACATATTATTCTCTACAAGCAAAAATAAAACAAAATCAACATAGACAATCCTAGAATAAAACCACATCAAACCTTCCTCTTCTACTTCGACTGTGAATCCTGGACCTGCTGTCGCCAAGCGTGACATGAACGAGACAGAAAGCCACATTTACACATGTTAGAGCGAGATGAAGCTAGTATTGTCATCATGGATTCAAAGAAAGACGTTACTTATAGTCACTTACTTCATTATATATTACATTATACAATATTTACTAGCTTAAGCGCGCAATTTCGTACGTGTGGATTAAGATAATTTAAATTTACATTTCAAAAATCCCTCTTTTTTTAGTGCACCTCTACGGTACTCAAGGATTATTACCTCCACATTTCAAATATCTAGGTTCATCGGCTATGCGTTGACTATTAGTCATTTCCGGTACTACTTTAGAGGTAGGTATACAATATATAGATTTATTAAGGTACGTCTTTCTTGGATTTAGGCAGTGATTATTATTTAACATGTAAAGCCATTTTTATGTGATATACATTAATGGCGATCGCACATTACTGCAGAGGAGCCTTACGCGGTAGCGGATGACAGAATTAACTAGGAGGCATTTCCTATATTGAAAATGCATTGAATGTGGCTCATTTCGTAATGAGCGATCAACTCAATAAGAGTTTATGGCACGGTAAGGAAAACTTTGCCGAGGTTTTCATTCATCTAGCGTATAAAAAATATACTCTCGGTTACGGTTGTTCTAATTTAATGCGTAATTAAATCGTCAAGCAGCGATAATTTTTCTCCCGTGCAAATAAACCCTAAGGGCGCCTTTAGAGATATGAAATGATGAAACCATCGTATGACGAAATACACATACCTCTGAAAACGCCCTAATACAACGGACAACATATGAAACTATGGGTCTGTATAGTGAATCTTTTCTGTGTCAAACATAATAATAAAATTAACTTCATGAAAACAGGAACTTAGATTTTAAACAAAATTTGAATGAAAATGTAACCAGTGAACAATGAAAAGGAAATATACTCATACTAATAAAAAACAAACCTGAAACGTCTACTGCCATAATTGTCAGGCGACACCGATCTCTCCCTATGAAGGTCGTGCTGCGAGCCACGGCTGATGGCAACATTCACACCATGCAATGACGTCACAAGATGGCGCCGAGTGAAAGAAAACACAACGAAATGAAAATAAAAATAAAAACAGTGAAAGAACGAGCGGTGATATGACAGCGTGAGGTTTGGTAGCAGTGAATTGAATGTAAATAAAATAAAAATGTGACATTTAATTAAATTCTAACGAAACTTAACACGAACAAAGACTTCGACGTGTAAATTACTAATCGCAATAAGGACGGGATATCATTAGCTAAAGACCAAAGAAGCAGACTAAAATCAAAAAGGTAACCCCGCCCATTGCACTTAGAGCAAGCTTTAAGTTTAGTTAGACGGGAGAATAAAATATTAGTTTAATTCCGCCTTTAAATTTTGAGCATATTATTGAAATAAATGCCGAGCCGAAGTCACAAAAACATTTCTTAATATGAGATATAATAAAAAAATGATAAATGAAACTACACATTATGAACAATTTAAAGAAAATAACTGTATTAACACTTTCTACGAACAAAAACAATCCTGCTTCAGTACTATATACCAAACACTGATTTAGCTGCAGTTTTATTTTCATGTAATTTTAATTACAGGTACATAGTACAAGAGCAAGAGCCGGGAAAAACGCTAGGTAGAAGAAGAGTACAAGAGCAAGAGTCAAACTTATGAATGTAACATACCTCGGCGTTCCTTTGGTTGCGGTCTTGGCTGAAACCTTGCGCGGTGTTGATTCGCGGCCCTGGCTTACACTCTTAACCTAAGAAAACAGTAAATAGTTTTAATTTAATAAGTAATGATTTTGTTAAAATTTCAGAATTTATAGACACGTAACCCACGATTTTGTCGTTTGTTTTCAAGTGAAGACTAAGGTTTTTCATTTAAAACGAGACAGATTAATATCCTAATCTAAAATCTGTCACATTTTAATTCAAAAGTCATTAGGTCATATCAAAGTGAGATATTTTCCTTCAATGAAAAAGCTTACTTTTGCATCGATAACGTTAAGTCATTGTTCGATAAAATTGCATCCAAGATCGATTCAGCGATTGATCCGCAAAAGTGTAGATGGTGCGAATATATTTTATAGAATTTTATACAAGTATTTCTATGTCCAGCAGTGGACGTCTATCGGTCGATGACGTCGATGACGACGAGTGATAATTACCTGGTAGGCTTTGCAGACTCGGTCGACCTCGTTCTGTCGCTTCTGAGTGTGCTCCATCAAGTCCTTGTGATCTTCTATGAGACCTTCCAATAGCTCGATCGATTCTGGCAAAGATTCCGCCTCCAAGGCTACCATAAAAAATATCGATATTAATTTCACATCGCATAATTAATATTAAAATTGGTTTAATAACAAAATATTATTATTATATAATATAAAGTAGTATAGTAGTAGTACAATATAGTAAATATATGGGTAAGTAGCTACATTAATGTAATAAATTATGATAGGTACTTCACACTATTTTGTGAGCAGCTGAATGCTTAATTGTGTTTTAACCTCGACTTAATAAACATGTAAGTTTCCATATTTTAGGTCCAGTGCATCGACCCAAAGTTTATAAAAGTAACAATACATTAGAATACATTTTGATGAAGTAAGTGGACTTACAAATGAGCGTGGTCTCGAGGCCGGTGAGCCACTGCAGTAGCTCCTCCAGAACAAGGTCCAGGTCTTTGAGACTCTGCAAGTGCGTTTCCAACTTGCCGCCGCGTTGCATCGCCCATTGCCATACCTAAACAAACAATTTTATTGTATCAAACCTTTTATGTGTGCTTTGTAAAACTAGAAATTTTGAATCAATTTTGTTCATACAAACTCGCCTCATAATGCATGGTTCCTAAATCAAAGTAAATGTCAGTACAAAAACTTTGTAATTGTTTTTCATAAAGTCATTCTATTTTACCATTAGGTGTGAACACACCCATTTATATTTTTACAAGCCATGAAAATTTTAATGAGATTCTTACTAACATTACAAATGCGAAAATATGTTGGTTTGTCCTTTAATCATGCTAAAACAGAGCTACGGATTGACATGATTTCTTACATAGGTACCTATAGTTCAGGATATTCACGCAAAACGATTGGATAGCATCGACTCGCGGACATAAATGAAGAAGTTGAGAGGACCGAGGAGACCTCAAGGACCGAATGAAGAAGGAGAGAGGAAGTTGAGGAGAGTGACACAGGATACGTTTTATTTCGAGAAAACAAAGGGTTCTCTCGTGGGATTTTTGGAAATCTAACTCTACACGGACGCGAAGTCGCGGGCAAATATAGTAATTTAGTAATAACTAAATGAATAAAAAAAAATGGTTCAGCTTAATTGGTTGTGATAAATTGATACATTCGTTGTCAAATTCGTACCTGGCTCGGCGATACTTTACTAAATATGCGTACATAGGGGAACACTGATACTGTGAACTTTGACGGTTTGTTTCGGGTATTTGTGCTCATTATTATAGATAAATAATCATATAAATATTACGATTTTAAAACGTTACACAATGCTTCTTTCAAAGTAAACTTATAACTACGCACTGAGTTTTAGCCAAAACGAGTTAATATCATAATCGTAAAGATTACTGCAAATGATTAAAAGTAGTCAGCTGATTAAAAGAACGTAAAGTCGACGGATTGATAAGATGATTTATAGCTATTAATCTTCCAAAAATGTTTTGATTGAAAATTGCAAGGCTATTATTAGTATGATGCAATACAAATTATTACTTAAATAAGACTTTCTAAATATAATATTATACCTACTTCTACCGGCGAATTCGTGTGCTTAGATTAATGTTTTTAAAAATCCCGCCATAACGGCCATGTTACGGCAGCTCCGCCATTTGCATGATAACAATTAAAAATGTGTACATAAATACTCACACGCTCAAATTCGATACATCACAATGAACATGTGCCATATTTGTGTAGTGGATTCTGCTAATTTACCCTCAAGCGATTGAGGTGAATTTATCCTCACCCTGCCAATATGCTAACGAGGCCTTGACGCTCTCAGTCCCCTCTACGGGCCGTTGTGCTTGATACCACACAACTTAATCTATCCGCCTGGCTAGCGACCACACTTCAGTCGTAATCTGCCACAAACATCCGATATCCAATATTGCGTTCCGGCAGCGAGCTGAACAACCAGTCCTCTTCCTCGAAAGCCGGCAACGCATTAGTGGTTCCTCAGGTGCTGCTAATGTTCATGGGTGTCGGTAATCATTTAACATCAGGTGACCCACTTGCTCGTTTGTCCGCTATTATTATATAAAAAAAACTGCGCTAACCTCGTCCCACCGGCTCTGTATGATGGTGATCCAGTGCTTGATGACGGTGACGGCGTCGGGATGCGCCTTGCCGAGGATGGAGTGAGCGAGCGCGATGGTGTCGTCCTTGTCCCGCTGCTTCTCGGTGAGCTCGCGCGCGAAGCGCTCGTGGTCGCGCAGCTGCTGCTGGGTCTCCTGCTCGCCCTCGGGCAGCTGCCCCGAGAAGCGCAGCTTGGTCTCCGCGTCCGAGAGCCACTCGAGCAGCATGTTCACCGACTTGTGGAGACGCTCCGCCTGGTGGTCAAAAAATGGCGTTGCATTTGACAATTATCTCAACCAAACCGTCGGTTGGTCGTTTTGTTACTTTTTGATGTAATTAATATTACACTGCTTTAAATTATCTCTATCTTTTGTTCTAAGAATCATTTTTCTATCATTATTGCTTTCAGAGATATGTTTAATTGTTGTTTGAGTTTTTTTTATTCGCGGTTTAGCGTCGCGTGGATGATGAATCACAACCACGAGGGAATATTGAAAAATCTTGTGTTATTCCAACATTATACCTTTCTGCTTTCTAGGTCCAAGGGTTTGGGCTGGCCGTGATAAGTCAGCGAGTCAAATTTTTCTTTAAATAAATAGGAATGCTCACGATAGTTTACAATAAAGTACATAGATCAAAACAGAATGTATATGTACGTAAGTAAAAGTTACGTTACCTCTTTCAAGGCCACTTCAAGTCGGTGCGCCTTCTTCTCGCTAAGGCTCTGCACGGCGTCCCACGCTGTCTTCAACTCGCTGCATTGCTTCCTGATTTGGGTGGAATCTTCAGGCGGCACCTGTATTTTAACATTTGATTTTATCACACAGTTTATTATCGTAATCTAAAAATATACAGTAAATTAACTACGCCTCTGTACTCATGAAAAAAAAGCTAAAATCATCAAAGACAGTTTTCCTGTATCTCTTTTTAGGTTAGGGTTATCTAGAGTTGAATTCTTACCGTGGCTTCCAAATCTCTGCCGGTCTTCAAAACGGACTGCATTTGTTGTTCCCTAGAGTGCAGGTCCTCCTCAAATTGCTGAAACAACATTTTTCATTAAATCATGAACCCACTGAATAAAATAGTTTTCAAGTTCCGAAGGATGACATATGGCTTGAAAATATTTCTTTAAGAGATTCTATATCATTCCCAGGAGGTGTTTAGAAGATTTTTCTATACCTTATGTTGTTCGATAAGCGCCATGACGGTGTCCAAGTCTCCGTGTACGGGAGAGTCCGCGGAGAGTTCTTTCTCTTGTTTCTTGAGCCAGTCGAGGAGAGCCGACATCGCGTCCTTGAACTGCCCGGAGTAGAGTAGGGCTTCTTCTAGCTTGCGTTGTCTATAGAAAAATTCAGTTGGTCTATGTGATCAAAATTTCAAATTATCGAATGTCACTATGATCGTGAACATTTATGTTCTCGATAATAATTTACCGTTTGCTTGTAGAAAAACGTGTACCAAAATTTTAATTTTTTTTAATGAATGTTCATCATCATCATCATGATCAACCCATTACCGGCTCACTACAGAGCACGGGTCTCCTCTCAGAGTGAGAAGGGTTTTGGCCATAGTCTACCACGCTGGCCAAGCGGATTGGCAGACTAATAATGAATGTTACGTTGAATTAAAATTTAATGAAGCAGTCCTGGATAGAAACGCTCAATTTGGAATGTTTAAATCTTATTTCTAATCCGGTCTACATCGCTCGCTTCATGCTACATTAGCTTGACATCGTAGCGGAACAATATAGCGTATTTATTAAACTGAATGATTAACCAAAAAATTTACAGAATAGATGAATTGGTTCAAGAATAGACAACAAACATTTTCGTTTTAGAAGAAGAAATGAAGACAGATCATACCTATCAACAGCCTTGGAGCAGACGGTCGTCCACTTGCTCTTGAGATCAGTGAGCATGGTGCGAAGCAACGGTTCGTCAGTTTTCGGGGCCTTATCCTTGAGTTGTTTGCCGACTTTGCTGGTCTGATCGTAAACTGGCTGCTTGGCTGCGAGCGCCTTTTGGAACTCACGGTGTTTGTTCAGCCTGTAAATATGAAAATCCAAACAAAAACATTTCATGTGAATAATAAGGCCAACTTCCTATCAAAAAGTTTCGGCCATTAAAAGTACTGATATCAAAAATTATGACCAAGTCCTTTGCTAGGCTCGATAAATGAAACCATACAGTTTTAGAAGGTATATCTTCTTCGATCACCCTCAAGCTGTCATACCATTCCTAATGATCCTGTTAAAATATTTTTAAATAATTGATGTCTTAGTAATAACACTATAATATGAAGCTCATTTGGGACTGAGAATAGTTTTATTGTTTTCAACTTGACAACATTTTTGCACTCCTTTGAATTTGTTTAATTTAAAAAATGTTGCCAAGTTGAAAACAATAAAACTATTCTCAGTCCCAAATGAGCTTCATATTATAGTGTTATTAGTAAGACATAAATTATTTAAAAATATTTTAACAGGATCATTAGGAATGGTATGACAGCTTGAGGGTGATTGAAGAAGATATACCTTCTAAAACTGTATGGTTTCATTTATCGAGCCTAGCAAAGGACTTGGTCATAATTTTTGATATCAGTACTTTTAATGGCCGAAACTTTTTGATAGGAAGTTGGCCTTATTATTCACATGAAATGTTTTTGTTTGGATCTCACTCCTTTTTTCTAAGTATTTCAAAGTTAATGCAATAAGTATAATGAAGTCTTTTTTCTCTCTTACGCTTCAGTATAATTAGGAATAGAACCCTATCACATTTTACGGTCTGATTAGATGTGGTTTAATCTTCAATACATAGTATAAAACAAAGTCGCTTTCTCTGTTCTAATTGGGTGAATTTTTATTTTGTTCGTCTGTCTGTCAAAATCACAGTTAACAGAAACTCCACTCCAGAGTATTTCCACTCAGTGGTCAGTTTCAGAACTTAGAACCATACGGCTTAACTAAGAGAAGATTTTGAGTATTTGACTCTCATTAAGTTTAATGAATAGTATTAGATACTAGCCGACCCCCGCGACTTCGTCCGCCTGGATATAGGTTTTATATAGGATCGGATTGGATCCCATAATCCTTTTTTGTACCTAAATTAAATGTAGCCTAAGTTACTCCTAATAACATCACCTATCTGCCATTGAAAGTTCCATCAAAATTGATCCAGCAGTTTCGGTAATTAGCTGGAATAAATAGACAGATCGACAAACATAAATTTAAACGCACACCAGTTTAAAATAAGCCGTACGTTCAAAGTTATTTGAACCCAATAAATGTCTGTCATTTCTGAACTAAAAAATCTGTGACCTTGAAATATTTACCGGACAATACTTAAAGTACTACCTTTCTAACAAAAAAAGAATGAGTTAAATCGAACTACGCGTTAATGAATTACAACTAAATACACGTTTTAACTTTCTTCCCCTCTTCCAAGGGAACCATGCTGAATTTCGGGATAAAAAGTATCCTATGTCCTACCTCGGAGTATAAACTCAAATCGTACCAAGTTTCATTCGAATCCATTCAGTAGTTTCGGCGTGATGCGCGGCCAAGATACAGACAGACAGACAGACAGACAGACAGACAGACAGACAAAAATGAAAAAAATTGCAGTTTTGGCTTCAGTATCGATTATAGAGTGCCCTCCAATAAAAATTTTCAAAATATCTTCAATGTACAGAATTGGATCTGTTACAGTTTTATTATATTACTAGACTAGATGATGCCCACGGCTTCGCCCGTGTGGATTTAGGTTTTTAAAAATCCCGTGGGAACTTTTGATTTTCCAGAACAAAAAGTAGCTTATCTGTAGAAACCCGTCCCCAAAACGGAAAAAATCCGTGGGATCCCCACGATTGCGGAATACAATTCCTTACAGCATCAGGGTTGAGGAGTTGGATATGTACCTACTCGAGTTCATTCAACGATAAAGTCTTTAATTGGTACCCCCAATATCAATTTAAATAACCGAAAGTTTCTAAAACCCATTAGTTTTGGGGATTAGGTCCCCTACAGCATCAGGATTGAGGAGTTGGAATCCAATTTTTTTATAAAACAGGGTCGCAATGTTTCTCTATCGATTAAAAAAAAAATTACGCAAATCGGTTCAGAAATCTCGGAGATATCGGTGTACATAGGTAGAAAAACACAACTCCTCCTTTTTTGAAAGTCGGTTAAAAAAGTAGCCTATGTCACTCCCTGGTTAATTCTCTACTTGTATGTGAAGGTCCCGTCAAAATCGGTTCAGCCGTTCCGAAGATTAGCCCGTTCAAACAGACAGACAGACAGACAGACAGACAGACAGACAGACAGACAAAAATTTTAAAAACGTGTGATTCGGTTATGGTAGCGTTCAAATAACCATATGAGCTTAATATGAGGTAGTTATTTCGATATTACAGACAGACACTTCAATTTTATTTATTAGTATAGATAGAATAATTAGTGATACCTAGTAGCCGGAATCAACAGGACACCAAAGTCTCCTCCAAACCTCCAAAGTCGGCCACCCATCCATTTCCTGACTTGGGTCAAGGTTGCTTATCAAAATTATTAAGAAAATCGCGCTTCTGGTTTTATTGGCAAAGACGAATCTCAAACTACTGGAAGGAACGGGCTTAGGCACACAGATAGCTATTAATGTGGCGTACGACATCCGCAAAGAAAGGATTTTTGAAAATTCAACCCCTTAGGGGGTAATATAGGGGTTTAAAATTTGTGTAGTCCACGCCGACGAAGTCGCGCCCGCGACTTCGATAAAAAAATATACCTCTTGGCGTTTTATTATTTACCTACACTTTACTTTTTATTAGAACTCAAGACCAGTAAGATTGACCCCTTGCTAGAAAACTTAAAAAGTCACATCTCCCTAAATAGTGCACCGATTTCGATGAAACAAGAACCATATATAGCTTCGAATAAAGTAAAATACATTTATTAAAACAAAATGAAAATTTGTTCAGTATTGTTTGTGTGATGTGGGAACAGACAGATTTTTATATATCTTTAAATTGGTCAGTGTCTGATGCAACTTTTGGACATTTTTCGATTTTTTCCTTCATATACATACTAAGACTCATCTTCTTACCAAATTTCAACATTCCACATACACGGGAAGTGCGTCATAATTTTGATCAGTCAGTGAGTAGGTCTTGTTTTATGTGATTTTCAAACCTCTGTATCTCAGAAACGGTTCAACTTGAAAATTTGAAACTTTCAATTTATCATCACATCCACGAGTTTAACTTATATTTCAAATTTCGTAGGATTGCTATCCCGCGAACCAGAGTTATGAGGGAGGTCAAAACAGCTCGAAATGGATCGTGTAAATGACACACTCATGCGACAAGGCCGGAGGAACTTGGCCTGGCGCACTTCGTGCGCCTAGATATCAATGCATTGGTTCTGTCGAAAATAATAGTTCAAAAATTTATTTATCTAATGAAGACGTTACCTCAGTTTGATCTTTTCGGGATCATTGACTGTCGCTTCCGCGTTCAGTTGGTCCAGTTGCTTTTCGGTATCTCCCAGCCAGCTCATCAAATTGGTCCTAGACAAACATACATGATAATGAGGTAACTTCGATTAAAATATAATTTTATGGTGTACTTATTGAACGTTCGCGTTTTGTTGTAAATACGAATACTGAAATAAAATATAACGCCATATTTTTCTGGAGAGCTTTGAGCGCGAGTATAGCAATATGGAATTATCAGAAAACGTACATAAAATAAATACAATGTAACGAAGGATATTAAGCGCAGTAGAAGGGATATTTTATTAATAAGTGGCATTTCACTGGCAACTTGCAGGAAGAAGGAGAACCAGGTCCAACGAACACTTACAAGAGGTCTACAAAAGCGGATGTGAAAAGAGTGGGTTTTTAGTGAGACCATGTGAAGACAGTAGCCAAAGGCATCAAAAACAATTGTTACAGCCCTACGTTTGATAAATTAACTATAGATGGTATAATTGGTCATCAGTTGGAAAACTTACCACATATCATTAAACTCCTTAGCCTCCTTCAGGCCGTGGTCCAAAGCTCTCGTCCTCTCAGCGGCCTTGGAGACCACGCGCTCCCAGCGATGCTGCACCGACACCAGCAGGTTCTTGATGAGGATGACGTCCTGTTTCTGGCTGAAGTACTTGAGGTGGGTGCCCTTCTTGTCCAGCTGCAGCATGGTTTCGCGGTGCGTGGAGACCTCCTTTTGGAACGCTTTGTGTTCTTCCACTTGAGCTGTTAGATTAAAAGTGTATTGGAAAGGCTGTCCCTACTTAGTTTCTCACTATGTATTTTGTGTATGAAAGTTATAAATACAGGGAATTGAAAATTATTGGTATCGATAAGGAATCGAGCATCAAAATACTTGCTTGGGCTTAAGAAAAAAGTTTATGATGTATTCTCAATTCTCACTTTTTCAAAGGACAAAATATTAATGCAAATGTGTAAACGATGACATGGAAAGGTTAAATCTGTATTCTTGGTATCATATACCACCATATGATCATTGATCATTTATTAGTTGATTTTACTTACTGAGCAATGTGTCCATGACTCTGGAAACAGGTTTGGCGTTGGTGAGAGTTTTCTCAGCGCTAGTGAGCCAATCGACGAAGGCCTGTAGCGCGTCGTGGAACTCCGTAGCTTCTTTCAGAGCTATTTCCAATTTAATCTTCTTGTCAGATGCCCTTAAAGTATTAAAATATACTTAAACGTTAATATCTAAACAGTCATGTAAAATTAATTGGCAAAATTAGAAATTGTCAAGTAAACTGCACAAAAAGGCCATAATTGAAAATTTTGCGGTTGTATCAATAATTTGTCATTCCGTTATATTTGAATAATAAAGCTGATCGCATACGAGACGACCCGCAGGATTTGAAAGAGCCACACGTCAAGAGTCTTGCGGCACTTGTGACAGTGAACGATTGCTTTCAAAAGGAATTTCAGTCACTTAAACTAATCGATAAGGACAAAACCGAAATTTTAGCGTATGTGACAAAGTGTTTACAACTTTTGAATTCCGTGACATGTTCAAAATACCGCAAAAGTCCATCATAATATTATTCAGTTACAGAGGCAATTTATTTCCTATCTCTTGAAATTTTACCTGGATGTCACATTGTCCCATCTGGATTTCAAGTTCCTCAAGTTGAGATGTAGCTGCGAGGTGGGGTTGGGCTTCTCCTGTCTCTTGATGTATTCCTGACCTTGCTGCAGCACAGCTTCCACTTTGGGTCTGTTCGCTTCGATCTCGTTGTATACCTCCTATTAAAATTACCAAGAAATTGGTAAATAAATAATATCAAAAAAAAAATAGCAGTAATTCCATAAAATTATTTAGTTTTCGATTTACTACGAGTTTACAAAAATGTATGTTTGGCATTTATACAAACAAGTTACAAAGCTCAACCCATTATATTTGAAATGTTTTTGAATGACTCATTTACTTCTGCTGACAGCAGAAAAGAAAAAATAAACTTACCATAAACCTCTCGAGTTGTTCAGTCGCGGTCTCAGGCAGGCCGCCCACCGGCTTGGAGGCTGCGATCACACTGTCCACTTCCGACAACCACGACAGCAGATCACCGATCTCAGCGTTGAAGCTGTCGACAGACATATTCCATTATATTTTTCTTTTTTAATACGAAGGTCGGACGGTAAAGCGCTCAGATCTCCTATTCCTTGATATACTCAGTGATTATTAAAATAAATGAAAATCACTGGGTTTATTTGATATATATATTTTACATCCATTGAAGGTTTCCTATGAAATGTTATTTTTATTTCACAAAGTAAAGTAGCAATGTAAATCGAACTAATTCAGTGGCTTTCATTTAGTGATGATCACTACGTTAGAGAATAAACCGGCTGTTCCTATACACATTTTATCAAAAAGGGAACATTCCGTATATTATTATATATATTTTATATTTGATGTTTTTGGTGAATATTAATGAATAGATGGTAGAAAAAGAGACAGGTAAATATGTTAATGATGATTTCATACCTCTGAGCCTCTCGCAAGGCGTCTTCCAATTCAGCCTGTCGGTCTCTGGCCTTTTGCTGTAGCTCACGCCACTTTCTGTTCAGTGTGGCCAATTTGTCTGCCGTTTCTCCCGCTTCGTCTGAGCCTAAATTTCAAATGATTAATATTATAGTGTTTTCTTTAAAGAACTCTTGATACTGTTTACGGATTTAGGACGTTACACAGGTGACTTTTACGTGAAAACATGGTATTTTTATCGAGTTATGAACTTGAACATGATATAAATCAAAGAATTAATTTATGATTTTTTTAAAGATAATGGCGTAATATGGACTCGAATTTTGTTAAACCATCTTCAGTATTATTTATGTCATTACCAAACATGATTTTGAATTAACGATATCATAAACATGAATTCGAAAGAATTTTGAATATTGTTACAGTTTTTTTAATGAAAATGATCAATGGGACATCACAGTAATCACACACAAAAAGCTTTAAGCATTAGTGCTTACACAATGGTTTCAGTTCAGTGATAATGTTTTAATGGTAACCAAAAATAAAGAGATTTAACGGTTTCACAAGTTTGTTAAAATATTGTTATTTTGAACTGTATAAATAGCTTTGAAATCTACATGTACGGGGAGAAATCCTGTGAAGAAATTTCTTAAGCAAGTTCCATCAGTGGAACATGAATCGTTACTATTATTGACTACAATCAGTGAAATCTGAAAGGTGTAAAGTTTAAATACTATCCCTTGGATTACTATCAAATGGGAATAAGTCATCTAAAAGAATATCTACTGTGCAGTTTAGCAACTCGTTTTCTTAAACTGCCTTACGGTACGGTTAAAATTTCAGAAGTGTTTTTTTTAAATATAAGTACATAAATTTTGGGCAAACGTCAACGCAAACATCTGCTGCACCAAAGGAACTACTTATGCGTTGCCGGCTTTTGAAGAATTTGTTGATTAACCCCATATCTAAGTTATATTGTGGAAACACCACCGAAGGGAGTTGGACATTTGATACTACATTCTCTTCTTTTTTGTAATATAAAGCCCAAGTTAGACGTTTTATTTTTCGGGATTTTTGCTTTCATTTTCGAGGCTTCATCGATGAGTCATCGAAAATGAACCGTCTAAACACCGACCGTTCATCGTTCACAGGCACTGTGCCATAGCAAATATCGTATCGTGCCTCGTGCAGTCACGATCCAAGTGTTTGGCCAATCGTGCATCGTTCATCGCAAAAATGAACGATGAACGGGACACCGTCTAATTTGGGCTTAAGTGATAATGAGAAAGCGCAGCGTGGCATGACATACCCGTACCCTGCTGCACGATCTGCGCGCCGGCCTCGTTGAGCGTGTCGACGCTGGCCTGGTGCGCCGCGATGTCGTTCACCAGCACCTTCAGCTTCGCCAGCTCCACTTCCAGGATCTGAGGATCGCCCGCCACCTACACGGGCACAATTAACAGTTTAGCTCAGCGAGTCGCTTGCGGGAGTAACGGCCGAAAAGTTCCCTTGAAGCATGGGCGCAAGCATCTAATTTTTAACATTTTTCTCTTGAAGCATGGGGGGCAAGTATCTAACTTTTAACATTTTTTCCATACAATAAATGTCACAAAACAATAATGTAGCGTTTGGGATGCTCTAAAGAATCAAGATTTTTTCGTTTCTGTATTCGGCCAAATGACGTACGTCGTCACGTACCGTACGACGTCAAAGAGCTAACAATCACTGGAGACTAAAATACTTAAGTAACAAGTCTGTTAACATAAAAATTAAAGACTAAGGGCCTGTTTCACTACCTTATGATAAGTGTCGGATAGCCTAAACGTAAGTTTCGTCATTTTCTTACTTAATGACCAGTGACAAAGACAAAATATGTAAATAAGCTATCTGACACTTACCATAAGGTAGTGAAACATGTTCTCAGCCAAGTAAAGGTTTGACCAATCAAATTCAGCTATTCCGTGTCACTCACCGGCGTAAGCGTGTCGAGCGTGTCGCTGGTGTGTTTGATCCAGGCGAGCGTGTCCCGGAGCGCGTGCTGCAGCTGTCCGAGCCGCAGCAGCGCGCGCTCCAGCTGCTGTTGCCGCTCCACCATGCCGCGCAGCAGCGCCGACCAGCGCGCGTTCACTTCGCTCAGCGGCATCTTGATCGCCGCCGCCTGCTCCGACGACGTGCGCTCCGTCAGCTCGGCCGCTTGCCTGCCGACCATCGATGCTATATTATAGATACTTCAATTCATCTTGGCGCGCGGCCCTATGTGTGCGTAAAGCTTGTACATAGTCATATCACGCAACATGCTCGGACGAGTGCTGCTCACTGCCATACAATTTAGGGATGTCGCAAGTGAAAAAAAACATCGATGTATCGACATTTATTAAAAAAAATAATGTTTTAAAATAATTAATTATTTAATTCAGCCTAGCTCAATAATATCAATAGTAATTTTCTTACAAAATATACATTATTTTAATGTACAAAAATCTCAATAAACATGAAGGTATTTTTATTAGACAATATAGCGGTTTTTTCCGTTCGTTCCTGTCAACAAGCCTAACACAACTAAACTGCATCTATACAAGCGCACGCACACATAGCGCCGCGCGCAAAGATGAATTAAAGTAACTATACGAAAGCTGTTTTCGAATAAACATTTAAACACGACACAGTAACGGAAAGCCAAGCTCAGGAATGATCGAGATTTGAAAAACAAGACTAAGTTTTCAGGCTATTTATGGAAAATTTTAAATTAACAATTTACTAACTGAAAAACTATTAGTTGTTAGAATCGGACACTGAACAGTCAACACGCATTAGGAGGTTGTTATGAAACATTCACCTGATACCAGCGTTAAAGAATATTTCTAAGACGGTTAAAAAGACTAATCTAAGCCGGGTCTCCTGCGACCATATTTTTGTTAAAAATTGGCCATAACCCATTTTGCTTAACAAAATGGAGTAGTGATCTAAGTATTTGGCCGAATGAATACACGCTAACATGTCATTCGGAGATCCGACTTTTGACACAAACGAAAGTTAAAGAAGGCAACTAATAAGAACTTGAACATGAAATCTCAAACTAGACTAAACATTTGCAGTATTATCTTTGTAAAGTCAGAAAGGAGTGAAATGAATTATTTTAGCTCTAATTTCGTTATTCTGTCTTTACAAAGATAGAACGAGACATCAATACATTAAACGACAATCGAACAAAAGCACACTAAAAATGTGTATTAATAATTCTTGCCTCGTCAAACTCCTGCTCATCACGACGGCGCGGGAAGGGCATAGAAAAACATTATTAATATGGAGAGTTATTAACATTATGGAGTGAAAGGAGTTTCTCAAAAGGGTGAAACACTTTCTAAATATTTAGAGACTATGGAGTTACTGGGAAATCATTTCAAATGAAGGCTAAAAGGTTAGTCTCCTCAATAATTCTCGAATAAATCGGATCAATATACATTGGCTTTTATAGAAATAAAAGCCAATGTATATTGATACGTACAATAAGAGCTTTATTACTGTTAACCTCCATATGAACGATTGTTGTTAACCATCACCATCATGTTATTTTTGAAATAAGTTGTAAGTATCGTAGTGTACAAACAATGAACAATTAATTTAACTTTCTTAACTACAACTTTCTTGATATTCTAAATATGTACCATTATTTCATGAACTTTATTTCAGAACTTTAAGAACAAAAAATATTCAAAATTTGCTGATCAATTTTTCTTCATTTTCGGTCATTTTAGGGAAAAATATAAAACGTCATGGGCATCCAGTCTATGCTATGTCTTACCTGTTGAGAGCTTCGACCTTCACCATATGCGGGTCGACCTCCTGCTTGAACGCCGCGAGCTGCGAGATCTGGCGTTTGACGGCGTCGATGTCGGAGCCCAGCGGACCCATACGCGAGAACTTTTCCTCGGCTTTGTCGAGGAATGCCAATAGATTCTAGGACAATCAAGAGTATTGCTTTAGAATAGGCACATTTAATAAGGCACATATCCAAATAAAACCCACGCAAATTGGTTCAGAGAAATTTTTCTCGGAAAAATCGGTAAATAATACGCGGCTAACCTTAAACAGTTGGCATATCAAGATTTCGACTGATCATACACATTTTATACGTATTTGCAGGTTGATTTTCTACAATATAAATTGCGAAGGAGGCAATTTGAAGCAACCTAAGGCTGAAATAATTGTTTCTGGTTCAAATCACAGAAAGATACGCTTGGGACTCCTATTGCTTTGCAGTGTAATTTAAATTCAGAAACGAAACTTTGAATTATCTACGGTGAATTATGGATACGAAATAAAAACAATTCGCAGAACAAAGTCAGAAATAATAACGTCTAAAATGGAAATATGTATAAAAATATGTAACTCTCTTACCTGTAACGTGTCATGGAATTCCATAGCTTTCTCCATGGCATCGATGAGATTTTCTTCTCTCCTGGCGTAAAGCGCTGTGATGTTGTCCCACGCGCTGTCGAGGTCTTCCATGTGCTTCTTGACCTCGGGCTTCTCTGGTTCGCCGCAAATTGACATGAGGGTTGAACCCGTTTTGCGAGCTTTTTCCACCTGATCATGGAAATTTTAGTAGTTAAAAACATGGGTAGTCGTCAAAAGTATCTGAAACGGTTTTTTTAATTACTTATAGTGATTAGGATTCTTGAATGGCTCAAAACTGAGCATGTTCTGCAAAAGAAGGACTGATTAATTTGAAATGTGGTACTGGAGGCAGCTGATGCTAAACATATCCTGGACCAAACGTAAGGTCTCCTCCATGTTAAACAGATTAAAAATAAAGATGCGGCTATCCAACATTTATCTGCGGCCGATACCCGACTTCTCCGGTCACATTGCTAGGAGAAACGTGAGCAGCATCGAGAAACTCAATAGTAAGACCGAAGGAATGAGACCCCGCGGACGTAGCCCGTGACGTTCAGACCAGATAAAAATACGATCGTCGAAGTTGAGGAAACGACAAAATAAGCTCAATCAGGCCTAAAGGAGGCCAGTCGATGCACCCAACTGTAATGCTATTTGCACCGCCTCCAATAGAGAAATAGGGAAAAATCTCGAGAGAGTCACGATCCTTAAAGTTGAGGAAACGATTCAAGATGAAAGATTAACTATATCTAGCCTAAAATATGACGTCAAGCGATGGAGCGTTACCTCGGGCTTGGTGTGGTCGATCTCGTGTCGGATCTCCTGCAGCGCGACCTGCTGCGCCTGGATGGCGGAGGGCTGCGCGGCGGGCGGCGGCTGCGCGGCCAGCGCGTCGGCCAGCTCGCTCAGCGCCGCCATCACCGTCTCCAGCTGCTGCCAGAACTTGCGCGCCACCTCCAGCGCGCTGTCCAGCGACTGGCCGCGCTCGCTGGACGCTTTTTGTACTTCCGCCCATAGTCTATGAACATTGCGAGTGTTACTTTCAAACTCAAATATTCGTAGTTGTGTGATATGGTAGTCTGTCCTAATGTTGTCACCCTTCCCATGGAATTTTTAAAAACCTAAGGGAACAAAAGCTAGTGATATAATTATCTAGGAGTGACAAATATGCACTGAAAATAATGAAACTCAATGTAAACGCAAAAAACAAAATAGGTTCTACAATTGAACCTTGGCTACCGCCTGTATAAAAAAATGGACTTTGATTCAGAATATTCGTTACGAGTTTTACAGATAAGAGATGTCAAATCTCATTTAGATGGTATCTTCCCAGACTTTCGAAGTTACCTTAGAATTTATGATCAACAGTATCAAAAGCCTTTGATAAATTTTTTAACATATTTGCTTCAACCTTACTTACTTATTCTAGTATTATAGTCAGTACTCCTGTAAAACTTATAGTAGATGCTGTAAACTCGTGTTCTAACAAATAAACTTACTTGTTAAGCTTGTCTAGCTTGTTGCGAATATCTCTGACGGCGGGGTCGCTCTTGTTAGCCTTCGCCATCACGTCGCTGGCGGCGCGTTGCACCGCGCGGTATGCTTCCTGTCTCTTATCTAGGTCTTCGATTAGAGCGTTGTTTTCTTCGATCTGGTCTCTGTTGACAAGATCATTTACGTTTTATCAAGCGCTATTTATGCCGGAAAATTTATAATCAAGTGTTTCAGTGCAAATCACTTGATTGTTGAAATAATTGATTTTTATATTATTTGATAAATCGTTCTACGTTCTTCCTTCTACTTCTTTACATCGCGCTCATGTATTGAGAGAGTATTATTATTCTACTCTCATCAACTGACAGGTACTCACTGTATCTTATGCGGATGCGCGGAGACGGGTTCGGCGCGCTGTAACTGGTCCGCGGCCCCGGAGAGCGCGCGCACCATGCCTTCCAACCTCTCCGCAAACACGGACGACTCTTGTAGCGCCTGAACAACATTCAAATATTGATTTAATTTTTTTATACGTTGCAGAATACAAATCATCAAATGCTGCAAAACGCGAATGACGTAATTAGCTCGATGCAGTGATGACGTCATATACGACATACAGCTCTAAGCAGTATTGTATCCTGTTGGATATGTCAGCCTCATCATACAAAAAACACAAAATTAAACCTTAAAAGTAACGCAATAGTTGAACGCGAGTTTGTACAAATGTAGCTATATCAATATAACAAATTATTACATTACCTTGTGTAGTATAGTAAATCTAAAAATGTTACATCGTGAGCAATTATACAATAGTATGTATATTGTATAGTATACCTGTTCGAGCTCTTGCTGCCTCTGTCGCAGCTCGGCTCGCAGCGCGTTGTAGCGGTCGCAGTCGTTCTCCACGACGTCCTGCACTTTGGCCGCGTCCTCCTCGCCGCACAGTTTGGAAAGCGCCTCTCCGGTCTTTATCAATTTATCCACGAGCGGTTTGTGACCGGCGATGGATTGTTGCAGCATCTAGACGTCAAAGATTATTTAATATTAATAAATCGTAAGATTCCCTTATCTTCTTAGAGGATAAACTCCGTTTACCAATGCATTAGGAAAGAAAGCTTGTGCTTAGCAGTGGAATGTTAAAAGTATAGACCATGGTATACAAGAATTATCAATAAATATTGATGCATAAATAATTACCTCGTTCTTATCTTGTTGCTGGGCAATGTGGTCAGGACGTAGAGCCGGTAGAGCCAGAGCGCTTACCGCCTTCTCCATCTCGTCCAACCACGCGGACAACCTGCATTACAAAGAAACAAATTTATCACGCTTATTAAATCTGTCATGAATTGTTCAAACTCCCAAGTAAGACCAAGATCATTCTCGAATCAGCACTAGGAGAGATATAGCACTGGTTTAAAACTGGCTAAATTCTATAGTTTACTCAACACCTTTTTCCTAAATGTATCTTAAACGGTATACATGTCTATGAAGACGTACCCATTGTGCGTGTCAGCAAAGTGCTCAGCCAATGGCAGAGCTTGCTCCAAGGCCGCGAGTCGCGCCGCACTGAGCTGTCCCACTTCCTCCATCATCTCCTTCAACTCCTCGCTTCTCTCGCGAATCACGGCCGCCTCGTCGGAAGATTGGCATTCACGAAGGACCTTGAAACGTACAAATGGTTAAGTTTATGAAAAATCTTTCGTCATTACATCTTGATAGGAGAAAATTGTCTATGGTCTGTTCTGATGGGAGGTCTATGTTAAGATAGATTTAAAAAGTTCGATACAATACAGAAAACAATAAAGCTAAAACTTATACCTTCTTGGCTTGGCTGAGCAAGTCCCTCGCGCGCACTCGCTGGCCGGCGACGTCGTCGCTGAGCGGGCGCTGCTCGGCCAGCTGAGCGCGCAGCACGGACGCCTCGCACGCGGGCGGCTCGGCCGCGCGCAGCTGAGCGTCGGCCGCTCTGAGCCACTCCACCAGCTCCTCCATATCGCCGACTACTTCCAGTGAACGCTGTGACAAATATATTGTGAGTTTAAGAAATTGTCCACAATAAATCCTTGAACAGGCAATTTAGGTTTGTTTTGTCATATGATTCTCCTTCTTACGATAAAACCAATACGATCTCGCAGTCCCGCGTCCAATTATGTAACCCTTTGAACAAGGCTTTAATAAAATTTTGTATACCTTCTTGCTCAGCAGCAATCGTTCAGCCTTGCGCTGTACTTGCTCGGCGATCGCGTCGAAGCGGCGGTTGTCGCGCGTCACCATTCCTTCCACGTGTGTTGCTCCCTCACCCGGGGATATCTGGTGGACACAAAAGTTTATGAAGACTTTTGATTATCCTCAGTATCGTATCAACTATATTCACCACGACGAGTTTTAGAACGTGATGTTTGTGGTCATGTGGTGACAACGCATATCAGTAGATTGCGCTGCTAAAGCAACATTGACCCGTGTCGGTGACTGAATAGCTTGACAACCATTGGTGGTCCGAATTTAGCTCTCCTCAGTGCCACATTTAGCATGTTAAGCCGTCTGTACTGGATATTATAGCTAACATCCGATATTGATCACTAACCGAAGAATTGAAATATGTATGTATTTATCTTAAGCTACTCAAAGTCAAAGTTAAATGAACTTTATCCAATATTGGTACACTGTACACTTTTTGAACATCAATTTAAGAACATGGAGGTAATGGTGATCTCTCATTCATCCTTAACAGGTTGCGGCCGTCAGATAGTGGTGTCTTTGGCTGTAAAATCTTGTGGGTTATTTAAAATCTCGGTAGCATATTAAGACAAAAAGAGTAAAAAGGGCAAGTCTCACCTGGCACAGTTGTGGTCCCACTTGGTTGATGTTGTCCAGCAGTGGTCGGAACTCCTGCAACTCTGCTTCTAGTCTCAAAATGTCCTCTTCGCGCGGTTCCACAGACTGCAAACATGTTTCGGCGCTTGCCATCCATTCCGTTAACCTGGCAGGAACATTTAAAAAAAAAACTGTAGTATAAAATTATACTATCCAAATGCGGCCTGAATATTTTTACCATAGCTAGCGCGCTAACCTAGAGTTGTATGGCAGTTTACTAAACCCTTAATGGATGTCTATCCAGTATCATCATACTGGAAGTATACTCACTTCGTATGACTATTGTACAGCTGCTGCACTAACGGCAGGGTCTCGGAGGCAATTCGCAGCAAGTCGGCGCCGCGCGACGTGAGATCGTTGTATCTCCTTTGCAATGCGTCCAGTTTGTCTTTCAGTTGCAACGCCTCGTCTCCGGAGATGTGTTTCATTAGTTCGAGGCCGGACTCCACCGTGCTGTCTACCGCTTCTTGTTTAGACGCTATCTCTTCAGTTTTTTCCTATTGGATAATTGTTAAAGTTATATATTATAATATTTGATACTCATCCGGGAGTTATTTGGTGAATCACTCGATATTTCAAAGGAGCTGTATGAATTACACGAAGAGGTTAAAACTCATTTAAAAATAACAATAAGAATAATTACATGAAGAAGTTGAATGTTATTTGAAAATTCTATATCTCGGTATAGATACTTACGGCCAGTTCATCCATTTGTCGCAGTAACTTCTCCATATGGACGGGTAGGATCTTCCTCTTGGCCAAGTATTGTTCCATGCCGTCCATCCAGGCGGATAGGTCTTGGTACGTCAGCACCAAGTGGCGCAGGCCCTTGCGCGAGTTGTCGAGCAGCTCGCCGATGTTCAGACTGTGGTCTACTAGTGCTTGGTATCTAGGGAAAAATTCGTCACGTGAACAAGAATTAATTGAAAAAATTACTAATTTTGGATGTATTTGGACATCATCTACGCGGTTCTGACAAAGAACAAACACTAGCAAAGCAAGGAGCTATTCGGACAGTGCTTGCGAGTCTACACAAACCACACCAAACATCCGGTCCACGTGTTGGTATTTGTTGTATGTCACCGAATTTGGCCCTGTCGTTTCCTCCGTGCTTTGGAGATCCCGTTATGCCATAAGTCCCAGTTATAACCACCAACATCTTTATAATTTTATTGATTAATCTAAGCGATTTATCTAAGTATACCTGTCTGTCGCGGCTTGAAGGCGGTCAGCTAGAGTGGTAGCCTCGTCGTCTCCCACAAGACTCATGAGCTGGGAAGCCGTCTCCGTCAGTTGTTTGAACGGAGGCTGCTTCGTTAGCACGTCATCATGGAGGAGCTACGAACAATTAAATTTATAAATACGAGACATGTGCAATCTTAAACAGATCCCGGATTTTTATCAAATGCCTAAGATTTTTTTAAAGGATTATGATACAATAAATATCCTGCAAATATCATACCATAAAAGTTTATCTTGATGCTCAATTCGCATGTGCGAGGGATCTTATTTACAGGGTCAGAAAGGAAGAAATTACCAGAGAGGTTATTATACAATGAATTTTATACTTAAAAAATATACCATACAATGAAAATACAATGAATATTATACTTAAAAAATAGACCATACTTTTATTTTTTAGTGATGGATAACTGATAGCTACAGAGGAAGCAACTGATAGATGCTACATATTAAAATCTGGAGACATAAGGCATTATAAAATAAATGATATAACCTACCTTGTGCTCTCGGATCTTCTGCTGGATCTTCTCTTCGTCAGTTGGCACCAGCTCCAAGGTTTTCAGCTTGCGTTCCGTCACTCCCAACCATTCCACGAGAGGTTGTAACTGTTCTTGGAACAGTTTAGCCACCTTCATGGCCTGTTCCAGATCAAGCATTCTCTGCTGTGCTCCTTGCGTCAACCCATCGAACCTCTGCATGAGGCCCTTGAGTTGTTTTTCTATGGATTTCCTTTCGGCGCTATCGCATCCGGCCGCGACTTCGTTACCCATGGCGAATAGAGACGACATGGAGTTTTGACGATCCATTAACATCTTTTTGAGGAACTGTGAGAGGAATAAATTATAAGACGATAAATATCGTTTTTGTTAATTTATGAATTCATTACTGTTCTGAGGAAAATGGGTTTACACTTTGTATACAAGTCTGCAGATTGAGAAAGTGTAGTGTAAAAATAAAAATTAGTGGAAATTCTTTCACTGGAAGCACTCACCCCCTAAGTACCATCGGCTACGATATAACCCATCCACAATATTGTCAAGAGATCATACACAGATTTTATAGAACCCACCTTCTGCTCCTGTAATTGCGCCTTCACCACCTTATAATCGGCGGAGGGTGGTTTTTGGTTGTTAACCATGTCTTCTGTATCCGCCAGCCATTTCTCGAGCCCCGCCAATGCTTCAGCGAACTTGCCAGACTGGAGGAGACCCACGTCTAGACGGCGTTCACGTTCGTTCATCTGTATAAAAAAATGTGTTTCAAACAAGTTTGTAACAGAAAATCACTAGTTTTTCCAATAACTTGTCTTAATGGCCCGCGTTATTACCCAGAGTATAAAGGCTTACCTTTTCCTTAAGGGCATTCCAGCGGTCATTCATCTTCTCGAGATCCTTCTCCAGCTGTTGTGTGGAGACCCCTTGCAGCGCCGAACGCACCAGTCCCTGACCGATCTTGTTGCAGTGCGACACGTTCACGCCCAGAGGTTCGAGCGTCCTCTGTTTGAGGTCCGCGAAGTCCTTCTGTTGGACGCGAATCTGATCCACCTCGGAAGATACCGGCTTCAAGCTTCTGACTTGTTCCGAAGCCTGATCAGAGAAAAATAACATTAATTATTTAGGATACAAATTGATTTTATGTTTGATCAGCTTTTCCTATATCGTGCCGTATCTCGATTATCATTGGCACGGAAGAGAGAAGGCAGGGGAAGTGAAATGCACCAAAAATACTATACGAACCGCTGTCGCCAAACTCACACAAATATACCGTTAATCTATATTGCACTACAAAGAAACAAATCGTTTGATTTGTCGTTTTAAGTTTAGTCAAAACTAGCCTACTTCACAGAACTCACAGATTTGGAAACAAACCCTGATTTTGTAGAAATAAGATTTATTTTGCTTTAACGGAAGAATGTATTTATGAGCTATAGTCACACTAGATTCGATTGTCCAATTAATTCCGCTACTTGACCATAGATGGCGCTGTATTGCTACTCATTGAATTGTCTATCGATATCGATAGATACTCGTTATTTTGTTTATTCGCAAAAAGAAAATTAAAAAAGGTAATTATAAAATTAAATAAAAGTGCTGGTATGTATGCACTGATGAGTAAATAAAAATGTTGAGTAAAAGCCATTAAAACTTTAGTGATTGACTAAAATGTAAAGTTATCGATTCTTAATTTTTTTACTATTTGGGTTTTGACAATGACTTATATATTAAGAAAAGCGATATATTATTATTATTATGAATCAAAAATAATACGATATAAAAAATGCCTACTTATATAATACGATCAATTTAGACTTCCAAGATTACAATATTCACACCTGGCTGAAAATTGGTAGGATTGTTCAAAACACTATTATAAATGAAATGTGAAAAGTCCTCATCGATCCGACACCTGGAAAAAAATTACTCGGTGTCAAAGTTTTCACGGGAAATTTTTCAGCAAAACGGTAAGTCTTATCATAAAATTATTTTAAACAAAATTGTAGATCAGATAATTATCTATAAAAAATGTCTGTATACTTTTTTTCCTAAGAGCCACCGTTTTTGAGATATAACGATTCAAATAAATTAATTTCGAAATAAAAATGAGGGGCTGGGTTTCTTTTTACCCAAAATTCTGTGGTGGTGGTGCAATCTTGTATTTGCATAGTGCTATTCTACTAGTCAAGCCCTTTCATTTGATACCCATATTAAGGGGGTTGTAAAAAAATATGTAATCCGCCATTTTGTAGCGGCGGCCATCTTGGACTGATTTTCTTCAAACATAGCTAACAACACTCTCGACTAATTCACCTTTCAAACAAAAAAAAACGCATTTAAATCGGTCCACCCGTTTGAGCTCCACAGGGGAACAGACAGACACACGCACACACACACACACACACACACACACACACAGACACGTCAAACTTATAACACCCCGTCGTTTTTGCTTCGGGGGTTAATTAATAATAACTGTATCAAAAATCATCGTTTGGTCGTTAAAATATCGATAACAATGTACTTAGCTAACATCATGACATCTCTACGACCACGACCACCCGATCGGCGTCCATACCGTGAGTCTAACGTCTAGTGAAGGAATATATTTATATAGTACAAGTCCATTGCGTCCTAAGACCGACCGATTCGATGATTGATTTCTACTAAGCAAGCAATGGATTTTGTTCATAATGAGATATAAACTTCTCAATTTAGCACATTTTTAGCATAATGTAAATATACAAAATAATGTTTTCTTGTTTTTTATGGAAAATAACAACAATAGCTTGTACTTAAGTGTGAAATGAGATGCCATATTTTGTATGATTCACTTTTTTGCTTGATTTTTTGCAAACAACCACTGAACAACACGGCATTTTGTTAAAAATCGAGAGCGGTGAAGCGATCGTTGGACGACATTCGACTCAAGACAAAAACGGTTCTCAGGTGTATTTAACGCCAGAAGAGTTCTCAGGAACCACGCCCCCTTGCCATATCTCGTCTTATTCATTTTATCTATGATCATTGGTAACCTTCTAAGAGCCAACCAATGATACTAAATAATTGTTTAATTGCTAAAGTGGAATACGATTACTATGATTGATCATTTTGTGAGTATCACATTTGACTGAAAATGGAACAGAGTAATAAAATCAAGAGCTTATAAAGTGTTGAATTTCAATATTTAAATTGTGCTACCTCATCCACATCGTCCATAACAGAGTCGTAGGCCTTGTAGAAGGCCTCCAGTTTGCTGAGCGTGTCGTCCAGGTCTTGTTCTTTGGAGCGTGCTCTTTCGTCCAGTTTGGCCAACTGTTTGCGGATACCTTCCACCTGCAGAAACACATTTTTTTTAATGAATTCATAAGTGAACAGTAACATTTAAAAATAAAATCTTGTAACAAAAATTAGTGAAGAAAATCAAATGTAATAATTATAAAAACGGCTAATAGTCTTTATAAGTACTAACCTGATCTCGGGCCTTAGAGGAATCGGCGTAACCGCTATCGACCAAATTCTCCGCAGCTCTCTCCGAGTCCGCTACGAGATCGTCGGCTTGCTCCAGTCTCTTGTAGAAACGGCCCAAGTCATCTAACTGGGCCTTCACCGTCTTGATCTCGCGTCCCGGCGACTTCATACTTTCCAGTTCTTTTTCTAAGTCGGTAAGATCGTGGGATACACCCTTCACTTTTTCCTGTATGAATAATAAAATGTTTGAGTTTAAATAATCTTGATCCCCAATATTAAATAACCAATCTAAAAATCGTTTAATTTTCTGATTACTTTTTCATAATGCAAAAGCGAACGGCGGCGTGTTTAATGTTAATTGACGTTCAATTAATATTTGAGATACCCTTAACAATTATTTAAGATATCTAACGACCCATTCTTTAGATATAAAGTTTGAATTAATATAAAGCTTGAAATGAATAGATAATAAAACTTTGTTGCGCTTAAACAGTAAAACCAAGATAAATCAATAATAGGATTACGGATTAACTAATTAGCAGAAACAAATCCTTATAGTCCTCCACAAACTGACGTCATAAGCCACAAAACCTACCTTGACCCATTGAAATGAGTACAATGTTACATACCGAAAAACTGTGTCAACTTTGTAATAATAGAGAAGTGACGTTTGCACACGGTTGGAAGTGGTGCCGGGTTCAATTCCCGGGTCGGGCAGAACAATTGTTAGGTATTGGGTTTTTCTGTCAAGAAATTCTCAGTGCCAGCCCGGAGTTGGTAGTTGGCGGTGCTTCACCCCAGTGTCTCGGAGAGCGCGTTAAGCAGTCGGTCCCGGTTGACTTCATATGAGAATGGTCGTTAAAGCTCGCCAACCCGCATTAGAGCAGCGTGGCGGATCCTCTAAATCCCTCTCTCCTATGGCTGTAGTGGTGATGGTGGAAGTTTGCACAGAAAACACTCACCTGGAATTGCGAGAAAGCAGCCGCCGCTCCGGCCAGCCTTTCCCTGGCGTCTTCGGTCTTGGCCTCCAGGTCTTGCAGGCGTTCGGCCAGCGCTCGGGCGGTCTCCTCCAACACGGGCCTGGCTCGGTTGCCGGCCTCCGGCCCGCCGTACTCGATCGCGAGTGCTACTATATCATCGGCTGCTATGTTGACGCTCTAAAGGAAAAATCGGAACAGAATAGAAAAGTTTTTTAGTCAAATAAACTTTTACCCATACTTTTGAATCGTCTATTAAATTTACCACTGGTTCGCAATGCCGTTCCTACCGAAAAGAACCAGTAAGAAACTCGGCGGACATTCAGTGAGAATCACCTAACTGTTTACAATGCACATGTTTCATGAAGAATGTCCGGATACAAGTGAAATTTGCTATTATAGTCCGCGCGCAACTTGTCAGCCGCGCATTAGGGTCAAGGGCGAGACAGATGTGGAATGGGGGGAAGGGGGTGCGAAATCAACAAAATTCGGCCACGTACAAGTAACACGTGGTCATCGTGACCGCGCCTCGTATCGCCGCTTACATACATCAGGCACGGTCAACAAGTTATACAAAAAGTTTATTAGCGTTTTGCTACTATAAACGTTTCATTAGCTACTAACAGCACTAAGTTTTTCCGTAGGGAATTCTTACTACAAGTCACGGCAAATAAGTCGACCGGTGACCTTCAATGCGCAGAAGTCGAAAATGAGGTATCTCGGGGTGTGAGGGGGTCGCGGGGAGGGCGTGGGGATCGTTCGTAAGCACTGATTAGCTCTCGCCGATCCCTCGTAAGCGCTGCTTGGCTCTCCAATCGTATTGTATCCCGCTCACGCGCACTTGAAGGTCACCGGTCGACTTACGTGCCGGGGGTTATACTAACCTGTAAAGGCGCTCTCAAAGCGTGCACGTGATCGACCAGTCGGGCCACTGCCTCCCTGGCGGCCGCTGGCGGCGCGACCAGTGCGGCTTCCAGTTTCTCCTCGCATCTGGCCAAGGGAGCTTCAACGGCGCGGACCTTTTCCAGGAACTCTCCGAGTTTTCGCGCCGTGGATTCCAGGTATTCCACTTGTTGGAGTACTTCTGTATCAAAATAACAAGGATCCGTTGCAAAACAATTGAAACAAAATTGAAATATATTCAAACAATATGAGAAAAATAAAGTAAATGGGCTTTCAAATATGACGACCAATCCTTGTCTTGTGGTGTATGAACATAGTGGAAAGTAAAGGTTTTTTAAACTATTTTTTCTGATGAGATTATGTTCACATCCTACATGAAATAAATCATTTTGAATTTTGAGTTGTTATGGATACTGATTTTATCGGTTTCAGTTATATGAAATGATTTAAGATATCCGTATCAGTAATAGTTAGAAGGTGAAGTACAAACCATTGTTAATCCTGTCCCATCTCTCCTTCATAACATCCAGTTGTTTCCTAACGATTTCTTGATCGACGTCGCACGAGGAGATGAAAGTTTCCCCTAGGGTCCTGTTGTTTTCATACTCTCCAGATCTAGACAAATTAAATTGTTAAAAAAATGTGTTTCCTTAATTCCATTGGCTATATTTGGTTTCAAATTTTATCTCCAGTTCTAATATCTATTATAAGTCTGACTATATGCTTCGCCGAACTGTTAATGATAGCAAGTTTTAGTATGATAAACAAATAAATACACAAACTATTGTTATTAAAAAAAATACAAGAATTCGGTTCTGGTGACGACTCACCTCTTCCAAACATCGTTTCTAATCTGCTGCAGCTCTCGGAGTTGTTTCTCCACGTCTTTCTTGGTGAAAGCCACTGGCGGTAGTTTGGTCAACCTGTCTTCAGCGTCGGACAGCCACGGCAGGAATGACTCCTGCGCTTTGTTGTATTTGCGACAGTGTTCCTGTAGTAATGAAGTAATGTAGTGAGAACATGTTAACATTGCAAATGTAGTTATTAATTAAAATGTACACACTGGTACGAGAATTTTGACTATTTGCAATTTATTTTCGTACCATAGCAGTCTGCAGTCTGGTCTGTCTGTCGACAGTCTCTCTCTTCAGTTTATCCCACTGCGTTTGAATCCTGTCCAGGTCCTTGCGAAGTCCACTAAACGCCGGCTTCTTTTCCATCTCACGACCTGAATCGAGAACGAGAGATTTAGTACTTCGGATTATACACACTATTTATTTAAATTGTGTTTGAATAATAACAGCCGTCATGAGGATAAACTTTCAGTATCGTAACTATAAAGTCAACGTGAATCGGACTTAAAGCCCCTCATTTTAGAGTCGCAAATCGAATACTACCGATTTTTATTTCGCTCATTTTTCGTTTGGGGCGCTGGCTGTAGATGTACGGATGAAATTCGAACTGTAAAATAATGCTGTTATGGTCCATTTTACTTTGACGTGGGATCGATACACACCTTTGTCCAGCAGCATGATGATCTCGTGTTCGCGCTGCGTGAGGTCGCGGTAGAGCGGCTCGTGCTTGGCCAGCTGCTGCTGCAGCCTGTTCCTGTCGGCGGACACCTGCAGCCGGCCCGGCAGCGCCGTCAGCTCCGACTGCAGCCAGCCGAGAGTGCGAGACACGCTCTCCTCGAGGTTACGGCCATCCCTGCGGAAGATACAGTTGATAACACGACCGTATACACAACTACACATCGTCCAATGTTATTTTATTGAAGATAAAACTGATATATCGTTGACTATAGAGCTACGATAAATCCTTCATATCGTTCTTATCTGGCACGACAGATTGTAAAGATATGCGGCTCAGTGACGCATATTAAGACTTTCTCGCTGGTTATTGAATTCGAGTGCAGCACGGAGACTATTTGGTACGATAACCTTCCAACTAAATTTAGTTGCGACAATATGACTGAGACAGTTTAATTTCAAATGAAACTACAGCACGACACAAAATAATAGAAAAATTATTTCTGTCATCCAGAACCGCCTAGACTTCTTGCCGTTGCGATACATCGGCAACTAATGTTATCTGTAGTTTGATCTAATAGTTGAGGGACATTAATAATAACATTGACCATATTATAAAGCATACCAAGTATGACCTGCAAATAATAATTTAGGGGAAAATAGTCGAAAGGAGATCACCTGGCCGTAGAAGAATACCTTGCCTGGAAATTTTAGCCAATAGTACGGAACAAGTTTAGTAGTCAATCCCCGTTCCGTGCAGCAGCGTACTAATTGCCTTAATAGTTAACCTGCGAAAGGAGATGGTGCTATAAGGAGAAATAATACTTACTTGAGGGCAGCTTCGATCTCCGCCTTCTTATGGTCCAACTTCCGTTGCAGCGCGTCGTACTGCCTGGCCGCGGCGGCCAGCTTGCCCTGGATGTCCTGCCTCGCGCCGGCGTCGGCCAGCACGTCGGCCAGCGCCGCGCCCGCGGCCTCCAAGTCCGCGAGGAGTGGGCGTTGGCCTTCCAGTTGCCTTTCTAGGTTCTGTAATAAACATTATTTAATACAGCACTCGTAGAATCTACTGACATCTGTTATAGGTATTACTTAAAAGAGGTCTAGGTTTACCAGAGATCCACACGATTCACTTTCCATTGGGAAGAAAAATAAATTAACTATTTATTTAGTTTTTTGATTCTGCACAAAAAATAGCTGGACTGATTTTGCTTAAACTTTAATTAGTTTCAAGTTAAATAATTATCGGCTGAATGAATTTTGTTCCATGCCAATATTGTTTCGATCGCGATATACTTAATCAAAACGAAAAATAATTACGAACGCACAAACGTATATATACACAGCCATACTCGACTGCCAAAATTTGGGATTCACAAAATCGTTATCATTACAAAAACTTCCCACTGTGAAGTCAATAAAGCGGTAAGGAAAGTCGGATTTAAACGAAAGAAACCCTTATGTATTTACTAAAAATATAAAGAAAAATTATAATCTAGCAGATTTGGCATAGATATCGAATCGATTTCTATTATATTGATCGATAAAGGGCTAATCGGAGTTACCTCAACTTCTCGCAGCTGTTCGGCCGGCTCGCGCTGCGGCGCTATGTCGTCCAACTTGTCGGATATGGCGTGCAAGGCGTTCCTCAGCCTCGTGAGGCCGGCGTCTAATTCTCTCGACGTATCGGCAGCAGCACCCAAGCTTTCAGCACGCTGTTCCAATCTGGGGACAAACGAAAGGAGTTTGTCGACTACCAAACACTACAACATGTTGTGTATTATGATGACTTCAGTTCAAATTAAAAGTTTTGTCATCGAAGAATGATGACTAAGTTTGAGTGCAAACATCTGTAGAGTTTCTAATCGAAAATTGATTTAACTAATGATTTTTAACTAAATGTTTGAAACGTGTGAGAAAATTTCAGGCAATATTAAAAGAGGGTTGTATATCCTATAAGAGTTGTGATCATCAATGTTTGTTTGTTGTCATTTGATTTTCTCGGGTGTAGTGAATTTATTCATCCGATTGATTTTTGTATAGAAGATTGTACAGTAGAAGCCATTTTAGAAGAATCAAACAAATAATTGAACACATGTTTATAAACAACACTTAGTTAGCAGATAACTTACTTGTTGAGCAAATCGTTCCAGCGGTCCTGCAACGTTTTAAGTTTCTGTCGCAACTTGTTCGCATCGGGGTCGTTATCTGGCAATCTCTGGAGGACCGTGTGAGCCACTTCTTCCAGGTGCACCAACTGAGGCTGCTGGCTGCGGAACTCTTCCCGAAGAACTTGAACCTAAATTGAAAAAAAAAAAAAAATTAAAAGCTATTATAGTTCATCAGAATCTTCGCGCATACATATGCTTTCCTTACAATTTGACCTTGATTCATATTTTACAGGTGCTTCTCATACATTTTAAAAATAAATGATGCTCTCTTTCTCGTGACAACTACGTTGTCAACACAGACGTATAAAGAGAAGCAGACCTAACATAACAAAAAAATTGGCGTGCCAATTACGCCTACATACAAATTTCACACACACATTGACAGTAAACAGGGCCGAACTCATGCAAGCGAGGGTGAGGGACTGAACTCGTAACGCGGAATCAGACTTAGGCGTCGTCGCCGTATTAGAAAGCGATTACGCGGTCATCGCGCGGTTGATTTTGTATCTATAATCGCGCGAACATTGAGATTATTATTCGAGTCACTAGGCCCTTGAAAGTATAGTCAAATAACACTATTGCCAGATTAGTATAGATAGTAAAGCGTAGCGTAGTGACTGACCTGCAGGCCTATAATTATTAAGTATCTGTGATATGAAATTTATTGTAGACTAGCTGACCCCTGCGACTTCGTTCGCGTGTTTATAGGTTTTATATAGGATCGGATCGGATCGGATCCCATAATTCTTTTATGTAGGTACCTAAACTAAATGTAGCCTAAGTTACTCCTTATAACATTGAAAGTTCCATTAAAATCGATCCAGCCGTTTCGGAGATTAGCTGGAATAAATAGACAGACCGACAAACATAAATTTAAACGCACACCAGTTTAAAATAAGCCGTACGTTCAAAGATCCGGGTCCTAAGTTATTTGAACCCAATACTGAGGATTGTAATGTCTGTCATTTCTAAACTAAAAAACCTATGACCTTGAAATATTTACGGGACAATACTTAAAGTACTACCTTTCTAACAGAAAAAGAATGAGTGAAATCGAATAACGCGTTAATGAATTACAGCTAAATACACGTTTTAACTTTCATCCCCTCTCCCAAGGGAACCGTGCTGAATTTCGGGATAAAAAGTATTCTATAACCTACCTCGAAGTATAAACTCAAATCGTACCAAGTTTCATTCGAATCCATTCAGTAGTTTCGGCGTGATGCGCGGCCAAGATACAGACAGACAGACAGACAGACAGACAGACAGACAGACAGACAAAAATGAAAAAAATTGCAGTTTTGGCTTCAGTATCGATTATAGAGTGCCCTCCGATAAAAAAATTCAAAATATCTTCAATGTACAGAATTGGATCTGTTACAGTTTTATTATATTATAGAAGATACTAATCATTAATCTGTGATGAAATTAATTTGAAAACTACGGTAAAGTGGCATCAAATTGTTAAACCCTTATTTTACATTCTGTAACCTTAATTTCCAACTGGGATGCAGTTCATCATCATCAGATGTTACACAATGTAAAATGATGGTTTGATAATTATTTGATGGGCACATTTTCATAGGTTCTAACGTTTTCGTTACCACTGAGATACAGAATAGGCCTGCTGATTTATGATTCGCTTCGTGTTCTATGTTATGACGTGACACTTCACTCGAATGAAATAGGTAGGTAGTTAAACTAGTGAAACGCTAGTTTGTAAACTATTTATCAAACTAACTTTTTACTAGTTTAACTACCTAACTATTTCATTCGACCTACCTTACCTATGTAAAATGAGTAAAATAAATAAAAACAAACAAAAGTTTCAACTATTTATTTTTAAACAAAACTAAGTATTTTCTTAATAATTTCATTCCGATAGATTGCTTTGCTTTGCATTATGCTTCATTCTTAAATCAAAATAAAATTTAACAATCACCTTAATCATTATTTGCAAATGATTGAAATCATGTTCATCATTGGTCTTAAACTCACTACAATTATTCGATAAATCAGCTATATACATTATCATGCTATTATAACTTATATATTTTCCTTTAATCATTTTCAAAACTTCTTCACACGATTGAATTATTTTAATCAAACCATTCGATGGGTAAATCAAATCTCTCCTGTCCTTTTTGTTGTCCACTAAATGTGCTTTAAAATGCTTAGAACATAGTACACTCGATGATTTGGGATGCCAATTTTTTTTATTCATGTTGGTCAACCAGGCATTTCTTAGTTTTCGTCCTTTGGGAACCTGAAAAATGATTTCATTTTTATAATTTGTCCGTACCTACTTTTATCTAATCAACCTTCAAAATATACCTACTAAACAAACCTTGAGCCTGAATACGGCCCTGTAAAATTGCACAAGTATATGAAACATCAAACGAGATCAGAGTATTAAATTATTGATAAATATTGCAACAGGGATCTACTAGAACCAAAATTACTATAACTATTTACGAGTTTTGGACATATAATAAATAGGGACTGCTTCTAAAATGCCGAACGATTATTATTAATCTCACAGTAACCATGTAAACAAATTACGAGACTATGGCACATGAAAACTTACCGATAACAATTAATTTCAGGTGTTTTCCTTTATGAAGAATTGCTGCACAGAGGTGCACTACACTTAACCATTTTATTTTAGTATTCTTGAATCTTAAGACTTGATTTTAATGCAAAAATAAAATAATAAACAACTCGCAGGATAAGATCTTGTTTTTGACATCATTTGACATATTGCACCGCCATCATGCTAAGCTGTGCTTAGCAAGATGGCGGTTTGCCTCAAGACCTATTTTTTCTATGAGTGCGTAAGTGTTGCAACAAAAGAAAAAAAAGAGATAGAGTATTATATTTTTGTTTGGAGAGAAACAAGCGAAGATATTATTTATTCTTTTAGATGTAGTTGTGAAGATTATGTTAGGTCTGCTTCTCTTTATACGTCTGTGGTTGTCAATTAATCCCATTAATCTCGATATGGTAAATTTAAAGCCTCGACAGGCTTTAACTTAGGCTTCCGTCCTTACACCATGAAACTAAATTATTATATTTTTGCCTAAAAAGGACCTGTAACTTTTATTAGAGATCGTTTTCTTCTATCACCCTGTTATACTTACTTGCTGCACTTGAGTTTGCACAACTCGCGAGTCCGAAGAGATGGGTCCGAGCGCCGCCATCATGCGCTCCTTGGAGCCCAGCCACTGCGACAGAGACGCGTGTGTGTCGTGGAAGTCTTTCATCTCCTCCATTACACGGATCCTGGAAAAATATTGCGTGTTAATCATTACTGCCACTAATTAATAGCCTTTGATTTATAGGTTGTTTTTGTTTTAAAAATCGAAATAGGCACATGATTCCTCAACTACGCCTCAAGAAGGTCCGAAAGTAGTTTGTGGGAATGGGCTTGACTATGAGATACATAATAATCGCGACATGCGAGACAGTGTCACGTGATCTCAAATGCTGTTTGCTGAACTCAAATGCTGTCCGATTAGTGTCCATACATTTCCAGAAAGACCAGCATACAAGAGTAGTGTCGTCTTCCAAAATCGCTTGTCGCGATCATGCGTCACAGTCACTTACCTTGTAGTATATCTTTAGGTAAGGAAATTACGCTTTCTGGATGAACGTTCTCAAAAAATAAGGATCAATAAAACCTATCATTAGTTTAAGCAAGCAGCTTGACCACATTCTTACTCAATCCAATATAATAAATATAAAAATTGCAGTCTAACATTGACGCCCTGAGCGGAATCCTCAAGGTATTGAGAAGGTACTGGTTTCATGTCTTTTCGAAGTTTCGTGTGATCTGCAAATTTGGAATCTCTACTATTGGAACTTACTTGTCTTTGAATGCTTCATGTAGTGCTTTCCACCTCGAAGCCACCTCTTCGGATTCGTCGTGTAAACGATCCGCACCCTCTACTGCTTGCTTGCGACGCAACAGTTCTCGGACCTGGGGACGAATTTCCATTTACAGACACACAAATACTAAGGCATTAATAAAGGTCACTAAACGAGAGATCATTATTATGTATTTTTGCATTAAAATATTATATAATTGCATTAAATAATAATATAATATCTGAAGTGTAGTTATGTACATGTTAGAAATACCTGCCAGAATATCAACGGATAGAGATAATTGACCAATGAGTTACTAGAAACTACGCCGTCAGCTAGGAAAAAGGGTGTCAAACTACGATTAACAGAATATTTGGAATTTCGCAGTTTGGGATATGTCTTTGTCCGTCTGTTGTCTCTTTTTGTAGTATATCTTTTATTTATGAACAACTTACCTGAGTCTTAGTAGAGTCCAAAATGCTCTGTTTTTCATACATCTCCTCGAGTACAGCGCGGGCTTGCTTGATTGTCTTATCGGCTTCTTCTTTATTGTTTGGCACAGACTCCTTGGGAACTTGCCTTTGGACCTGTTAATATAATTTTTTTATTAATAACCACATACTTTCTTACGTATCCGAATACTTAAGTTCCGAGAATTTTACGTTTTATTTGATGTTTTTTTGTTATACATCTACACAAGTAACATCAAAAGAATTATTAACACTTACGAGTAACATTGCATCGAATATAGATTCAATTAGCACACAAACAGTTTCAAATGAAAGCGCATAGAGATATTCAGTACTGACCTTGTCGAGGAAAGCATTTAGAGCGCGAAGGCTGTCGAGATGCTTCCTCACTTCCTCTCTGACGGAGTCCAACTCCGATTGTCTGTCCGCTAGCTTAGTTCCCAGTAACTCGTATCGGTTGTTGATTTCGGATATTTGTTGTTGCACTGGTGAAAGTTCTGAGAAGAAAAATGTAAGATTAACCTGCTATCGCAATACACAAGAGAATTTTCTCAAATCTTACATTTGTTCTGTCTATAAAATGAAATTATTTCCACCATGTTTTAATTTAAAATCAAGAAACAATACAAATATTTAATTATCTGTTTATGATACTGAGGAGAATCCTTAGGTCTCGCATTCAACCTTTTTGCGCATTCGCATCGCAGTCTCTCATTGTTGACTTTCAATCTTTTTGGTCAAAACTGAATTTTGTACGCTTTCGAAGGCTTGTGGACATTTGCTGCGAGTGTAAGCGCATCATGAAAAAATCGAGGAATAAAAACCGCTGTAATCTTTAAACCAGAATTAACATTATAACTGGTTAATTGTTTTTCCCCGTCAGTTTGTGCCATCAATATATCCAGTATTCTAATTTCATACCTTCAAGATGGAAGCCGTCCTGGCTGGAGCGACGAGATGAGAACCCTGAGGAGGCGGAGTGCGCGGAGGCGGGGCTCACGAGGCCGCGCGCCTTGCCGGGCGACGGAGACCGGCCTTCCACGCGGCCTGTTTTACAAAAAAAGTTTAATACAAAATTTATACTAGCGACCGCCTTCGGCTTCGTTCAATTGGAATTAAAATTCCCTATTCCGCGGGAATTTCAACAAATCCAATTCCAAAAAATTATAAAACAAAAATCTGTACAGTATTTCAGCTTTCAAGGTCAAAAGGTCTATAATTAAGTTCTCTAAGTGTCAAGGCAGTCATTGAATGAATCAGGACTTTTCTTCTTAGATAATAATATACACATTAAGTTTTCGTCAATGTAAACAATATTTTAATAGTAAGAGCGATTCGCCACAGCGCCGCAACGTAGTGATTTTGCATTGCATGCCTATAATGCTTTGTAGCATGCGTATAAACAGTTTCTAAGCAATTTTAATATCTCCTGTAACAAAGGGGCACGATAAAGCTAAAAAAGAAGCACACTCACTGGGCGTCTGTCGTTTGGTGGGACTGTACAGCTGCCGCTTCCGGTGCGGGCTGTCGGCGCGGTCGCCGCGGGTCAGCGCGTCGTACGCTGCGCCGGCCTCGTTCACCTGAACAGAGTGCCATTTTAATGGAGGCATTTCCTACTTTTGAAAGGACGAGAGCGAAGACGTGGTAAGCGAGGATGAGCGTGGAGAGCGATGAATGAATGAACGAATGAATGACTAAACGTCTATTTTTCTTGAATTTTGACGTAGCTTAAATACATGTTAAAAAGCTGTGATAGCCTAGTGGTTAGGACGACCGACTTATAATCGGAGGTCGTGGGTTCGATCCCGGGCACGCACCTCTAACTTTTCGGAGTTATGTGCGTTTTAAGTATTTAAATATCACTTGCTTTAACGGTGAAGGAAAACATCGTGAGGAAACCTGCATGCCTGAGAGTTCTCCATAACATTCTCAAAGGTGTGTGAAGTCTGCCAATCCGCTTGGCCAGCGTGGTAGACTATGGCCAAAACCCTTCTCACTCTGAGAGGAGACCCGTGCTCTGTAGTGAGCCGTTAATGGGTTGATCATGATGATGATGATGATGATGAAACAATATAATTATTATATCAATATTATTATCGCTATTAAATATGAAAATGTCTCCACTTTGATACAGCTTGCAAAAGTAAGAAGACAAAGGTATCATTAATCGGAGTGATATGAATGACTTCACCATAAGAAAAAAACATTCGTCAACATACCTTGTCAATATTGACGGAGTAATCCCTGTACTCCTTTGCGAGTGGCCTCAGTTCATCTTGCTGCTGTTTGATGATATCTAAGTCGACGGCGACTGGACGTAGGTGACCAACTCGGGTCTCCATTGTTTGCAGCCATTCCAAAACCTGTATGAATGACAACATAGTTAATTCAATACAACAAGACATTACGCAAGATATAAAACTAGTAAAATAAGAGGTTTTATACCTGTATCCTCAGTGATTCGTATTGGTTGAGCTGGTTGGCTCTTTGCTGGGACAGTTTTTGCTTTTCTTCCAGGGACACGTTGAAGTCACGCCACTGGTTCTCCAATGCCTGAAATTATCACAATAACCTTCAAACTACAGGAACTAAAGCCATTACATTAAATATCAATATTTGTTCTATTCCAGAACGTTTCATGAAAGAAGTCCTGAATCCATGAAAGCGATGATAAATTTTGTGTCTATTTTAGTCCAATTATAACTAACTGCTTTTACGAGAATTCTAATGGGCCCTGAGAGAGAATCCCAGATACGGGGCCGAAGAGAATCCCATAACAAACTCGGCCTGGATGCTAGTGATATAGTACCTTGACCTCATCTAGATGAGTTTTAGTCACGTTGATCGTCGGCGCTGACAGACCAATATGTATAGTCGCTGGCGACACTAATGCGTACCTTCATCCTGTCGCGCACGACGTGCGTGTCGGTGACGTCCTTCTTGGAGACGAGCAGCTTGCCGGCGCGCAGGCACTCGTCCAGCAGCGGCGCCTGCTTGTCGCGCGCGTGCGCCAGGTCGGCCAGGCGGCGCCGGTCGTCGCGCGCGTCCGCCAGCTCCGCCAGCTGCGAGTGCGCCGACTCCAGCGCGGCGGCTTGCTGACTGAACTGCATCAGCTCTATTGAAACCTCCTCCAGGAATTGTCCGCGTTTGAATGAACGCTCTAATAGCTTCTCGTACCTGCGATGAAGGATATTGAAGGATGATCGTGGAGCGTTTCAGGAAGCAGTAGGGAAAGTAGTATTTCACTAAAGAGCCCTTTACATTTGGCTGGATTCAGTGCACTAAATGAAAAAGACTCTAGAGAAAGACAAGTGTAAAGGCATTCAGACAGTAAGACACACTAATTAGACAGTCAGAGTCGACACTGCAGTTAGCATGCTGAATCCAGCCAAGTGTAAAGCGATTTAGCCAAAAAAATACGTTCAGTTGTCCGCTGACCGCCACTCGAGGTGGAGTGCCCACACATCCAGTACCTATAATATCGCTTCATTAGTCGCCGAACGCAGCGCTTTTGAGGAGCGTTATCTATAATAATATACAGAGGCTTGTCTTGACTGACTGACTGACTTATTATCAACGCTTTTTATTTAAAATTTCAAGTTTCTAGCTTCAGTGGTTTAGGCAGTCTAAACCACTGAAGCTAGAAACTTGAAATTTTCGCAGTAGCTTCCTTTTATGACGTAGGCGCACACTAAGAAAGGATTATTGCGAATTATACCCCTAAGGTGGTTAAATAGGGGATGAAAGTTTAAATGAAAGTCCGTCATTTATCAAGTTATGTCCATGAAAATCGGTTTTTGTACCTATTGTCAGTTAAAAATAAAGAATTACGTGTTTCTGGAATTTTGGAAATTCTACCCCCAAGTGGGTAGGAGGTGGTAAGGGTAGAGGATGAAATTTATAAGAATCCAAGCGGACAAAGTCGCTGGCATCAGCTAGTGTATACTACATTTACTTTTTGAGCAGCGATGTCGAAAGAAAAAATTTAATAAAATAAATAATTCGTTGTAGATAGTTTTTGTCTTAAAAGCAAATATTTTTTTCATCCAACACTTCCTGCGTCTTTTTTTATTAATTAAAATCGAGATCGACGCAACCATAGCCAAGGCGAGCCCTATTCTTTGATATTTTGATGGTCCCATGAGAGCTCTATAAATACGTGCGACAGTTTCGGAATCCTTGGTTATACTGAGTTAGCTAGCTAATTAGATCAAGTGTAAAGAGCAAGCTCTAATTAGCCACGCTTAGTGTCTGAATTCAGTCACACTGAATCCAGCCAAATGTAAAGCCGGTTTCAGGAAGGCATAGCACTGGTATTAAAAATTCTATGACTAACAAAATAAAGGATAACTTCGAAACTTTCTAGTTTCGAAGTTATTAGACAAAGTTATTAGACAAAAAATATTTTTTCGCATCTAGATAATCATCACTGTTAATCTGTAAACTTACCTAGAATAAATATCTTCAGCTCTTTGCTCTAACTTCTTCGCAATTCTTGCGTTTGATGGCGTTAAGGCCGCGTCTCTCGCGGAGGACAACAGCTTGTTTAATGTCGGTCTGCGAGCTTCAATCTCGGAGTGACCGAGCCTCTGCTCGCGAACTTGCTCGTCGAGCCTCTCGCGTATCAGAGAAACGGGTTTTACTTGACCCCTGAAACAATATTTAATCATTATAATTTCGAATATGAATTGAAGAATTTATTTTTAAATGCCGTACCTCTCCGTTATCTCTATCACCGGCACTTCGAGCTGTCTGATCTCTCATTCCTATTGCTATAAGACTCACTTGAAGCTAGTCTCCACGCCGGTCAGCCACTGCGCCTGCGTCTCCGCGGCGTCCTGCAGCCCCTGGCACTGCAGCAGCGCGGCCTCGAGCTCGGAGCAGCGCGCGCCGACCGCGTCGCTCAGCTCGCCGTACCTCTCCGTTATCTCTATCACCGGCACTTCGAGCTGTCTGATCTCTCATTCCTATTGCTATAAGACTCACTTGAAGCTAGTCTCCACGCCGGTCAGCCACTGCGCCTGCGTCTCCGCGGCGTCCTGCAGCCCCTGGCACTGCAGCAGCGCGGCCTCGAGCTCGGAGCAGCGCGCGCCGACCGCGTCGCTCAGCTCGCCGTACCTCTCCGTTATCTCTATCACCGGCACTTCGAGCTGTCTGATCTCTCATTCCTATTGCTATAAGACTCACTTGAAGCTAGTCTCCACGCCGGTCAGCCACTGCGCCTGCGTCTCCGCGGCGTCCTGCAGCCCCTGGCACTGCAGCAGCGCGGCCTCGAGCTCGGAGCAGCGCGCGCCGACCGCGTCGCTCAGCTCGCCGTACCTCTCCGTTATCTCTATCACCGGCACTTCGAGCTGTCTGATCTCTCATTCCTATTGCTATAAGACTCACTTGAAGCTAGTCTCCACGCCGGTCAGCCACTGCGCCTGCGTCTCCGCGGCGTCCTGCAGCCCCTGGCACTGCAGCAGCGCGGCCTCGAGCTCGGAGCAGCGCGCGCCGACCGCGTCGCTCAGCTCGCCGTACCTCTCCGTTATCTCTATCACCGGCACTTCGAGCTGTCTGATCTCTCATTCCTATTGCTATAAGACTCACTTGAAGCTAGTCTCCACGCCGGTCAGCCACTGCGCCTGCGTCTCCGCGGCGTCCTGCAGCCCCTGGCACTGCAGCAGCGCGGCCTCGAGCTCGGAGCAGCGCGCGCCGACCGCGTCGCTCAGCTCGCCGTACCTCTCCGTTATCTCTATCACCGGCACTTCGAGCTGTCTGATCTCTCATTCCTATTGCTATAAGACTCACTTGAAGCTAGTCTCCACGCCGGTCAGCCACTGCGCCTGCGTCTCCGCGGCGTCCTGCAGCCCCTGGCACTGCAGCAGCGCGGCCTCGAGCTCGGAGCAGCGCGCGCCGACCGCGTCGCTCAGCTCGCCGTACCTCTCCGTTATCTCTATCACCGGCACTTCGAGCTGTCTGATCTCTCATTCCTATTGCTATAAGACTCACTTGAAGCTAGTCTCCACGCCGGTCAGCCACTGCGCCTGCGTCTCCGCGGCGTCCTGCAGCCCCTGGCACTGCAGCAGCGCGGCCTCGAGCTCGGAGCAGCGCGCGCCGACCGCGTCGCTCAGCTCGCCGTACCTCTCCGTTATCTCTATCACCGGCACTTCGAGCTGTCTGATCTCTCATTCCTATTGCTATAAGACTCACTTGAAGCTAGTCTCCACGCCGGTCAGCCACTGCGCCTGCGTCTCCGCGGCGTCCTGCAGCCCCTGGCACTGCAGCAGCGCGGCCTCGAGCTCGGAGCAGCGCGCGCCGACCGCGTCGCTCAGCTCGCCGTACCTCTCCGTTATCTCTATCACCGGCACTTCGAGCTGTCTGATCTCTCATTCCTATTGCTATAAGACTCACTTGAAGCTAGTCTCCACGCCGGTCAGCCACTGCGCCTGCGTCTCCGCGGCGTCCTGCAGCCCCTGGCACTGCAGCAGCGCGGCCTCGAGCTCGGAGCAGCGCGCGCCGACCGCGTCGCTCAGCTCGCCGTACCTCTCCGTTATCTCTATCACCGGCACTTCGAGCTGTCTGATCTCTCATTCCTATTGCTATAAGACTCACTTGAAGCTAGTCTCCACGCCGGTCAGCCACTGCGCCTGCGTCTCCGCGGCGTCCTGCAGCCCCTGGCACTGCAGCAGCGCGGCCTCGAGCTCGGAGCAGCGCGCGCCGACCGCGTCGCTCAGCTCGCCGTACCTCTCCGTTATCTCTATCACCGGCACTTCGAGCTGTCTGATCTCTCATTCCTATTGCTATAAGACTCACTTGAAGCTAGTCTCCACGCCGGTCAGCCACTGCGCCTGCGTCTCCGCGGCGTCCTGCAGCCCCTGGCACTGCAGCAGCGCGGCCTCGAGCTCGGAGCAGCGCGCGCCGACCGCGTCGCTCAGCTCGCCGTACCTCTCCGTTATCTCTATCACCGGCACTTCGAGCTGTCTGATCTCTCATTCCTATTGCTATAAGACTCACTTGAAGCTAGTCTCCACGCCGGTCAGCCACTGCGCCTGCGTCTCCGCGGCGTCCTGCAGCCCCTGGCACTGCAGCAGCGCGGCCTCGAGCTCGGAGCAGCGCGCGCCGACCGCGTCGCTCAGCTCGCCGTACCTCTCCGTTATCTCTATCACCGGCACTTCGAGCTGTCTGATCTCTCATTCCTATTGCTATAAGACTCACTTGAAGCTAGTCTCCACGCCGGTCAGCCACTGCGCCTGCGTCTCCGCGGCGTCCTGCAGCCCCTGGCACTGCAGCAGCGCGGCCTCGAGCTCGGAGCAGCGCGCGCCGACCGCGTCGCTCAGCTCGCCGTACCTCTCCGTTATCTCTATCACCGGCACTTCGAGCTGTCTGATCTCTCATTCCTATTGCTATAAGACTCACTTGAAGCTAGTCTCCACGCCGGTCAGCCACTGCGCCTGCGTCTCCGCGGCGTCCTGCAGCCCCTGGCACTGCAGCAGCGCGGCCTCGAGCTCGGAGCAGCGCGCGCCGACCGCGTCGCTCAGCTCGCCGTACCTCTCCGTTATCTCTATCACCGGCACTTCGAGCTGTCTGATCTCTCATTCCTATTGCTATAAGACTCACTTGAAGCTAGTCTCCACGCCGGTCAGCCACTGCGCCTGCGTCTCCGCGGCGTCCTGCAGCCCCTGGCACTGCAGCAGCGCGGCCTCGAGCTCGGAGCAGCGCGCGCCGACCGCGTCGCTCAGCTCGCCGTACCTCTCCGTTATCTCTATCACCGGCACTTCGAGCTGTCTGATCTCTCATTCCTATTGCTATAAGACTCACTTGAAGCTAGTCTCCACGCCGGTCAGCCACTGCGCCTGCGTCTCCGCGGCGTCCTGCAGCCCCTGGCACTGCAGCAGCGCGGCCTCGAGCTCGGAGCAGCGCGCGCCGACCGCGTCGCTCAGCTCGCCGTACCTCTCCGTTATCTCTATCACCGGCACTTCGAGCTGTCTGATCTCTCATTCCTATTGCTATAAGACTCACTTGAAGCTAGTCTCCACGCCGGTCAGCCACTGCGCCTGCGTCTCCGCGGCGTCCTGCAGCCCCTGGCACTGCAGCAGCGCGGCCTCGAGCTCGGAGCAGCGCGCGCCGACCGCGTCGCTCAGCTCGCCGTACCTCTCCGTTATCTCTATCACCGGCACTTCGAGCTGTCTGATCTCTCATTCCTATTGCTATAAGACTCACTTGAAGCTAGTCTCCACGCCGGTCAGCCACTGCGCCTGCGTCTCCGCGGCGTCCTGCAGCCCCTGGCACTGCAGCAGCGCGGCCTCGAGCTCGGAGCAGCGCGCGCCGACCGCGTCGCTCAGCTCGCCGTACCTCTCCGTTATCTCTATCACCGGCACTTCGAGCTGTCTGATCTCTCATTCCTATTGCTATAAGACTCACTTGAAGCTAGTCTCCACGCCGGTCAGCCACTGCGCCTGCGTCTCCGCGGCGTCCTGCAGCCCCTGGCACTGCAGCAGCGCGGCCTCGAGCTCGGAGCAGCGCGCGCCGACCGCGTCGCTCAGCTCGCCGTACCTCTCCGTTATCTCTATCACCGGCACTTCGAGCTGTCTGATCTCTCATTCCTATTGCTATAAGACTCACTTGAAGCTAGTCTCCACGCCGGTCAGCCACTGCGCCTGCGTCTCCGCGGCGTCCTGCAGCCCCTGGCACTGCAGCAGCGCGGCCTCGAGCTCGGAGCAGCGCGCGCCGACCGCGTCGCTCAGCTCGCCGTACCTCTCCGTTATCTCTATCACCGGCACTTCGAGCTGTCTGATCTCTCATTCCTATTGCTATAAGACTCACTTGAAGCTAGTCTCCACGCCGGTCAGCCACTGCGCCTGCGTCTCCGCGGCGTCCTGCAGCCCCTGGCACTGCAGCAGCGCGGCCTCGAGCTCGGAGCAGCGCGCGCCGACCGCGTCGCTCAGCTCGCCGTACCTCTCCGTTATCTCTATCACCGGCACTTCGAGCTGTCTGATCTCTCATTCCTATTGCTATAAGACTCACTTGAAGCTAGTCTCCACGCCGGTCAGCCACTGCGCCTGCGTCTCCGCGGCGTCCTGCAGCCCCTGGCACTGCAGCAGCGCGGCCTCGAGCTCGGAGCAGCGCGCGCCGACCGCGTCGCTCAGCTCGCCGTACCTCTCCGTTATCTCTATCACCGGCACTTCGAGCTGTCTGATCTCTCATTCCTATTGCTATAAGACTCACTTGAAGCTAGTCTCCACGCCGGTCAGCCACTGCGCCTGCGTCTCCGCGGCGTCCTGCAGCCCCTGGCACTGCAGCAGCGCGGCCTCGAGCTCGGAGCAGCGCGCGCCGACCGCGTCGCTCAGCTCGCCGTACCTCTCCGTTATCTCTATCACCGGCACTTCGAGCTGTCTGATCTCTCATTCCTATTGCTATAAGACTCACTTGAAGCTAGTCTCCACGCCGGTCAGCCACTGCGCCTGCGTCTCCGCGGCGTCCTGCAGCCCCTGGCACTGCAGCAGCGCGGCCTCGAGCTCGGAGCAGCGCGCGCCGACCGCGTCGCTCAGCTCGCCGTACCTCTCCGTTATCTCTATCACCGGCACTTCGAGCTGTCTGATCTCTCATTCCTATTGCTATAAGACTCACTTGAAGCTAGTCTCCACGCCGGTCAGCCACTGCGCCTGCGTCTCCGCGGCGTCCTGCAGCCCCTGGCACTGCAGCAGCGCGGCCTCGAGCTCGGAGCAGCGCGCGCCGACCGCGTCGCTCAGCTCGCCGTACCTCTCCGTTATCTCTATCACCGGCACTTCGAGCTGTCTGATCTCTCATTCCTATTGCTATAAGACTCACTTGAAGCTAGTCTCCACGCCGGTCAGCCACTGCGCCTGCGTCTCCGCGGCGTCCTGCAGCCCCTGGCACTGCAGCAGCGCGGCCTCGAGCTCGGAGCAGCGCGCGCCGACCGCGTCGCTCAGCTCGCCGTACCTCTCCGTTATCTCTATCACCGGCACTTCGAGCTGTCTGATCTCTCATTCCTATTGCTATAAGACTCACTTGAAGCTAGTCTCCACGCCGGTCAGCCACTGCGCCTGCGTCTCCGCGGCGTCCTGCAGCCCCTGGCACTGCAGCAGCGCGGCCTCGAGCTCGGAGCAGCGCGCGCCGACCGCGTCGCTCAGCTCGCCGTACCTCTCCGTTATCTCTATCACCGGCACTTCGAGCTGTCTGATCTCTCATTCCTATTGCTATAAGACTCACTTGAAGCTAGTCTCCACGCCGGTCAGCCACTGCGCCTGCGTCTCCGCGGCGTCCTGCAGCCCCTGGCACTGCAGCAGCGCGGCCTCGAGCTCGGAGCAGCGCGCGCCGACCGCGTCGCTCAGCTCGCCGTACCTCTCCGTTATCTCTATCACCGGCACTTCGAGCTGTCTGATCTCTCATTCCTATTGCTATAAGACTCACTTGAAGCTAGTCTCCACGCCGGTCAGCCACTGCGCCTGCGTCTCCGCGGCGTCCTGCAGCCCCTGGCACTGCAGCAGCGCGGCCTCGAGCTCGGAGCAGCGCGCGCCGACCGCGTCGCTCAGCTCGCCGTACCTCTCCGTTATCTCTATCACCGGCACTTCGAGCTGTCTGATCTCTCATTCCTATTGCTATAAGACTCACTTGAAGCTAGTCTCCACGCCGGTCAGCCACTGCGCCTGCGTCTCCGCGGCGTCCTGCAGCCCCTGGCACTGCAGCAGCGCGGCCTCGAGCTCGGAGCAGCGCGCGCCGACCGCGTCGCTCAGCTCGCCGTACCTCTCCGTTATCTCTATCACCGGCACTTCGAGCTGTCTGATCTCTCATTCCTATTGCTATAAGACTCACTTGAAGCTAGTCTCCACGCCGGTCAGCCACTGCGCCTGCGTCTCCGCGGCGTCCTGCAGCCCCTGGCACTGCAGCAGCGCGGCCTCGAGCTCGGAGCAGCGCGCGCCGACCGCGTCGCTCAGCTCGCCGTACCTCTCCGTTATCTCTATCACCGGCACTTCGAGCTGTCTGATCTCTCATTCCTATTGCTATAAGACTCACTTGAAGCTAGTCTCCACGCCGGTCAGCCACTGCGCCTGCGTCTCCGCGGCGTCCTGCAGCCCCTGGCACTGCAGCAGCGCGGCCTCGAGCTCGGAGCAGCGCGCGCCGACCGCGTCGCTCAGCTCGCCGTACCTCTCCGTTATCTCTATCACCGGCACTTCGAGCTGTCTGATCTCTCATTCCTATTGCTATAAGACTCACTTGAAGCTAGTCTCCACGCCGGTCAGCCACTGCGCCTGCGTCTCCGCGGCGTCCTGCAGCCCCTGGCACTGCAGCAGCGCGGCCTCGAGCTCGGAGCAGCGCGCGCCGACCGCGTCGCTCAGCTCGCCGTACCTCTCCGTTATCTCTATCACCGGCACTTCGAGCTGTCTGATTTCGGAAGGCGTGAGGTTGCTCTCTAGAGATTTCACGAGTTGCTCGCATGCCTAGAAAAATTTATACGATCATTATTTTCGGGTTTGGTCTCCATTTTTAAACAATAATAAGCTTAGTGATTTTAATTTGGTAAATCCTCAAGTTAGTCCATTATTGTGTCACTTACTATCTCACACGATAGTAAGTGACATTGCAGTCAAAGATGGAAGCAGGCTAACCTGGAAGATGTAAGCTAAAAATCCCGTAACTTTTTCCTCGACGGTTTGGATATGTTTGAAAAAATTACTCACACGGGAAAAGAATTAATGAAATTTATAATTAATAATTTCCCATGATGAAAATAGGTAAATCGATCAATGAAACGTACGTCCTTGGCGTTGTCAATGAGCCGGCCCTGCGCGAGTATTTCGGTGTGCAGCGACTTGGCGCGCGAGAGCTGCGTCTCCACGGCGCGCGGCTCGCCGCCCACCGCCTCCGTCAGCACCGCGCGCACTTGAGGCTCCACCTGGCCCACATTACACTACATTACAATCGGTTCGTTTTACCAACACCCGTTAATCATCATCATCATCGTCAATATATCTCTTAACATAATAGTCATAAGTCACAAGAGTCATCGTGAAATGGCCTATAACATCATTATACACATAATATTGTTAGGCAATAGAAATTGACAAGCAAATTGGAAGTGATTGCGATCAGCACTTTGTAGCTGTCTGTTACCACTGATATAGACACTTTCAGACAACTAGAGTCAAACCTCCCGAAGGTTCAAAAGGAAGGAAAAGGCACTATAGGCGCATAAGGTTGTCTAAACGAATTAATGAGCTCACCGTCTGCATCCACCTCTGGGCCCTCTGCACCGCGTCCCTGTACCTCGCGGATCCGTCGCTGGCCGTCCTGAGCCGATCCAACAGTCGCTGAGCTCTGTTGGCCAGGTCCGAATGTCTCCTTCTGGCCAGCGCCGCGTGCTCCCTCACGGCGCTGTCCACCGGGACAGGCACGTGCGACAGGCGCGCGGGCAGCGCGGTGCGGTAATCGTTGAGGAGTGCCAGGAACTCCTGGAAAAATTGCGAGAATATAGCGCGGTGCGGTAATCATTGAGGAGTACTAAGAACTCCTGGAATAATCGTGAGAATATAACGCAGTGCGGTAATCATTGAGGAGTGCTAAGAACTCCTGGAATAATCGTGAGAATATAACGCAGTGCGGTAATCATTGAGGAGTGCTAAGAACTCCTGGAATAATCGTGAGAATATAAGCAGTGCGGTAATCATTGAGGAGTGCTAAGAACTCCTGGAATAATCGTGAGAATATAACGCAGTGCGGTAATCATTGAGGAGTGCTAAGAACTCCTGGAATAATCGTGAGAATATAACGCAGTGCGGTAATCATTGAGGAGTGCTAAGAACTCCTGGAATAATCGTGAGAATATAACGCAGTGCGGTAATCATTGAGGAGTGCTAAGAACTCCTGGAATAATCGTGAGAATATAACGCAGTGCGGTAATCATTGAGGAGTGCTAAGAACTCCTGGAATAATCGTGAGAATATAACGCAGTGCGGTAATCATTGAGGAGTGCTAAGAACTCCTGGAATAATCGTGAGAATATAACGCGGTGCGATAATCGTTGAGGAGTGCTAGGAACTCGTGGAAAATTCATAAGAATACTGGCAACAGAGTTTTTAAAATATTCGAAAGTGAACAGATAATCCACAGACTTGTGGAGAACAGACTTAGTACACAGAGTAACTACTTTGAAAACGTGTAGTTAACATTCACACACGCACAATCCGACCACACAAAATGGCGCGAGTTCAACGAAGTTCAGCGAAGTCACGAATTATGCGTGTGTGTTTATTTAGTTAACTTTTTACGCTTTTACGCTATATTAAGCTTCTTGTTAATTGGAAAACTCAAACCACGGCCTCCTTTATATCTATACAATAACTGAACAGCTGTTAATACATTACCTTGCTTTCATCGACAAACTTCTGCGCGGACATGGTGATGAACCTGAGGTCGGCCTGGTGCGCGATCACGTCCGACACGAACTCGCGCACGTCCTCGCTCTGCCCACCCAAGTTGTCCAGCTTGTACAGGGACGTTACCTTGCTCTCGTCGACGAACTTCTGCGCGGACAACGTGATGAACCTGAGGTCGGCCTGGTGCGCGATCACGTCCGACACGAACTCGCGCACGTCCTCGCTCTGCCCGCCCAAGTTGTCCAGCTTGTACAGGGACGTTACCTTGCTCTTGTCGACGAACTTCTGCGCGGACATGGTGATGAACCTGAGGTCGGCCTGGTGCGCGATCACGTCCGACACGAACTCGCGCACGTCCTCGCTCTGCCCGCCCAAGTTGTCCAGCTTGTACAGGGACGTTACCTTGCTCTCGTCGACGAACTTCTGCGCGGACATGGTGATGAACCTGAGGTCGGCCTGGTGCGCGATCACGTCCGACACGAACTCGCGCACGTCCGACACGAACTCGCGCACGTCCTCGCTCTGCCCGCCCAAGTTGTCCAGCTTGTACAGGGACGTTACCTTGCTCTCGTCGACGAACTTCTGCGCGGACATGGTGATGAACCTGAGGTCGGCCTGGTGCGCGATCACGTCCGACACGAACTCGCGCACGTCCTCGCTCTGCCCGCCCAAGTTGTCCAGCTTGTACAGGGACGTTACCTTGCTCTCGTCGACGAACTTCTGCGCGGACATGGTGATGAACCTGAGGTCGGCCTGGTGCGCGATCACGTCCGACACGAACTCGCGCACGTCCGACACGAACTCGCGCACGTCCTCGCTCTGCCCGCCCAAGTTGTCCAGCTTGTACAGGGACGTTACCTTGCTCTCGTCGACGAACTTCTGCGCGGACATGGTGATGAACCTGAGGTCGGCCTGGTGCGCGATCACGTCCGACACGAACTCGCGCACGTCCTCGCTCTGCCCGCCCAAGTTGTCCAGCTTGTACAGGGACGTTACCTTGCTCTCGTCGACGAACTTCTGCGCGGACATGGTGATGAACCTGAGGTCGGCCTGGTGCGCGATCACGTCCGACACGAACTCGCGCACGTCCTCGCTCTGCCCGCCCAAGTTGTCCAATTTAGACAGAGCCACCTCCTTGTCTTCGAGAGTGCGGTACGCGCTCTCCATCCAAGAGTTGAATGTGTTCAATTCGTTACTATAGGTAAATAGAAATAAAACAATGAGTTTTATTCAAACCGTTTTAACACATTACTAACTAGCCTACACACTCTTTTCACTTCTCCCACCAAAGATTGCTTGGTAGAGACCGCTTTGTAAGAAATAATGCCGCCTTTACCCTTTGTGTACTTAATTTTAAGTAATCCTCAGTATTCTCATGTTTTGTAACCAATAAAATCTTTCCATCTACTAGCAGGTCGACAGTCGACTACTTTTAGAAGTTACGACGATGTACTTGAACAATTATAATTTTTTAACAGGCGCTGTTATGAGCGAGTTTTACGAGTCTTTTGTTGTCCTATTTCAAATCTAAACGCAAAGCATTGCAGGCCTGTATTTCATTGGTTTACAATCGATTTTAGTCGGCGAGATTACTCCTTTCTGTGCTAACGAATATTGCTGACATGACTTAAAAAGTAAGCTTACTGTAGACACAGTACAGTAAGAAACATTAGTAATAGCACACTTACGTGAATTTGGTGAGCTCGTCTCTTGCTGCGATGAGCCGCCGCAGCATCCTGTCGCATTTGTCAGAACATTTGTCGCAGCGTTGTTTGAGCTGCCTCACTCCACGTTCTAGAGCTGCAATCTGCGATAATACAGTAAAATATGTATAATTATTAAATTACATTAATTCGCTTTACTGCTTCATGCACAAAAAGTCTGTTCCTTCTACACTAATATTAATACAGATAAGTTATTTTTATGATGAACGAAATAATTATATTATACAGGGTATAAGGGGACCGCTATCAAAAACTTAGCGCTATTACTATACTACGTAAATATAATCAAATACTAATAGCCGTTGGCAGTAGGATATACCTACTTGTAGTATTTGCGGTTTAGTATTTAGTATTTTTCGAACCGGCAATGTATAGCATGCAAAACGCGGATTTTTCTATTTACCCAATGTTGGTTGAACTTTAGCGTCAGCTGATTGCATTACATTGGGAACTTTAAAAAAATACAGGAATTTTTGTTATCGCAATTTTTTATGGTATCTTGTCAGTGATCATCACTAATATTACCTGTCTTCGTTTCCGAGAGCGGTCCCTTTACACCCGTTATGTATGTATGTTAATATCCAACGAACCTCGTGCGGTGCTAGTACGTCGCTGCCGGACACCAGAAGCTGTTTCGCTTGATCCGCGCACGCCGACACTTGGCGTTGGTGACTTTCAAGATCGTCTTTGATGAGCTGCACAAATAGTTCCAACAAATTATGTGTGATTCTATTCTTAAAGAGGGATCAAATATTTTTACTCCTATAAAAATTCTTCAGAATTAAGTAGGTGTGTACCTTGAGTATGTTGATCTGATTGCGGAGTTCATCCATGTCTTCTTTCACCGCTTCCTGATTGGCCAATCGTTCTTCGACAACCGCGATCCATTCCAATAATTTCGAAAGAGTCTCATCGCAAAGCCTGTATTTCTCTTCAACTGCTTGCTACACATCAAAATAAATAGGTTAATTCATAATCTTTTCGAGTCCAGTGACATCCAAAATATACAAGCCCTTTTTAGAGCATAGGTGTTTTATTTCTAAACTACGTTGAAATATTTTCATTACATCCACCTAAATTACAGTGCAATCAGTCACTGTGACCGTAACTACTGATGTGAATTCACAGTGCTATTTATTTACAATGAAGTACTACTCGGGCAACACCACACGCTCGTAACAATAAAATTTTGAATTCTTGAAACATACAAACGAAAGGGTAAACGACTCAGCCAAGTTGCTGAGTGATTTACTAGATATCTGAAATGTACATAAGCTTAATCTACCAGCAGACGACTATGCATAGAAGCCAACAATTCCCCTAGAAATGCATAAAGACACTGATAACACGAAAGAGGCCAATTTACAAGAGCGTGAAAATGATAAGACACAACCAGTCCAATTGTTGCGTGAAACACAAAGTCTAGGTGCAAGAAGCGTCGCATGCAGGCAGTGGAACTTTCACAAACGTCAAACACTGAATGTGCTATAGCAATAGGCGTTTGACATTCGCTTGGTGAATATTATACAACTGAGAAATGGTATCAACATTTTCAGGAAATGTTATTATTTTTTTTTTTAATTCATAAGTTAATTGTTAAAAAGTAAAACACAATAATTATACCTTACGGGGATATCTGAAACTTTAAAATAAAATATTTTTCGTGAAGTAAACGAGATTATAGTACAAAGTAATAGAAAAATGTACACGTAAAGGCGGAAACAATTTGATTCGGACGAATTTACATTTATTAAATTAACAATGAGATCTTATTTCATTTAGATGAAACTCCCCCCATAGAGCCGCAAAAATGTAAAAAATATATTTCAAATGAAATAAGTTCTCACGAAAAGAATCTATAATAAAACTATAATGAATTATGTCAATACTACCTTTGATGTGAGTGTTTGTAGAAAATGTTTTACCATTTGGTTTTGTGAATGTTTGCGTCACGAGTACCGCCTTATTATCGAAATTATAACAGTTTAAATTTATGAGTCATGCATTCCGAAATTTTGTGAGCACGTTCCCATGGAATGAGTATATCGGAACACAAAAGGTAAAAGAGGTAATGTCAAGTAAAATCAAATTTCAAAGACTTTATAAAACCAGCAGTCATAATTTGCTGGTTTCCATATGAGGAAGCAAACATAAGAAAGCGGGAGTTCGATGACATATAGGTCGAGACAACAGTTATGTCCATTTCAATCTCCCTGATATAACTCTTAGCACAAAGTGAATATGGGGGTTAGGTAATTGGCGATACGGTGATGGTTCTTAAAATCGTCGTTAATATGATCCCTCAAAGGCAAGCATTCACGATTTAGCTCAAAAGGGCTCTTTAGCATCGCAGGCAACGGCTGGAAATAAAAAACAACATACATCGAGCCTTATTACAAAGTGGATAAGCACATAATCATTTGTTTCACTGATTTTGACAGCTTTCTTTAATGTTTATGACAGACATTTTGAAAACAATTTGCTTTATGACAAATTTGTTACTCCGTACTAACGTTTTTAAATTTTCGATACAACATTGGTCAACGAGTTAAATCAAGATTGTTCTTTTACAACAAAGTGATAATAAATATTGAAGCGAATAAATAGGTTGAAAACTGTCAATTATCGAGCAAAAAAAAATTAAATCTAAGCATCTATAAACAACACAAGACGAACCGAAAAAAATTACTACTTTATTATCATAGGACTATAAGCGTATATTTTGTTTTGTTCCTACTTGTTCTCCTAGATTAGAATAGAACGACTAAAAGAGACATATTATTCCTACAGTATTGCTTATTAATGTAATTTCGACCTTAATGATATTCTTTTGTGCTGAACTACTTTGAAATTGATGGCAAAACATGTTGACCAAATGAATTATTGACTAAGTTATAGGTAATGCAGGACATTTCAAAATCTTAGGATGTAATAGTAAAAATATTTGAAATTAACTTTAGCCTATAACTCAGTCACTGACTTAAGTCATGGGGGTGTTGTCGTGCCATGCCAATGTTTAAGCCAAACGCTTAAGTAAAATAGATCACCGTCTAAAAGTGGAAATATAAGAAGTTGAAAAGCAATACCTTTGCTTGATCGAAGCAAAAAATATATAAAATAAATATAACTCACCCTCGTTTCTGCTGGCAGCAAATATCCCTTTTTAAGAGCTTTGACTAAATCAAGACTAATTCCTTTCTGTGGGTCAATAACGAGTCTCCCTTCAACGGGGTTGACGAGCTGTTGTTCTATTGCTTGCACCAATGGCCATATTTTCCCTGTTTCAGGTTCCTTTACTACAGTACTCGATGGATCAACTATACCCTGTTGGATTGCTTCACCTAACGTTAATCTTTTCCGATCGATGACGCTTGTGGTTATGAAAGGGTCGTTTAATGCGCCTGTAGTTGGGTTATAAATTCCAAAGTTCAAAGTTTCAATGAGGGTAAAACTTTTCTTTGGCGTCATAAGCAATCCACTTTCTATTGCCGCGCTAAGAGTATTTAGCTTAGAGGTATCCGTATCTAGGATGTTACCTTTTTCAGCATCCATCAAGCCTTTGCGGAAAGCCTCAGGAAGCTTTACTAGTCTCTTTTTAAGATTATCCTTAATAAGCGCTGTGTCCGGGTCAATATAGCCTAAAGAGGCTGCGTCTTTAATAGTCAGAACTTCGTTGGATTCTGGATCAGTAAACCGAGCAGTACTTACGTTAAGATGACCGTTTTCAATAGCTTGTTCGAAAGTTAAAGGTTCACGAATATAAACGATTAGACCATTTTCGAAGACGAAACAGAGCATTCGTGAATTACCGCTTTGGGTGTCAAATAATCCCTTAGCACTATTGTCAATAATACCTTCAGTTATAGCTAATTTCAATGGCACATACTTATTTTTATGGGGATCTTTAATGAGAGCAGTATCTGGATTAATAAATTCATATTTTATGGCTTCATCTAACGTGAACTCTCGTAATACTGATTCTTTAGTTGCGGATGTGTCTGAAACATAGCGTCGAGTAATCTTTTGTGATGTTAGAGGTTGTACGACGGTGACTAGCAAACCTTTGTCGAATGCGATATCTAAGCTATATGTTTTCTTCGCTTTAGTATCTAATACCCTACCTTTGGTAACATCAACATCACCTTCTTGTATTGCGTTTAAGAGTGGTTTAAATTTACCAGTGGAACTATCCTTGACGATCGTAAGCTCTGGATTAATGAGACTAGATTCAATCGCTTTTTTGATATCTACATATTCATTACTATTAGGATCAACTATTTTCCCATTATCAGCCCTGAATAGACCGTTCTTTATTATTTCCTCTACACTAAGATGTCTCTTTGAAGTTACTATTAGACCACGGTTCTTTGCGTCAAACAAATTTATTTGATTTCCGTTAGGTAAGACATACACACTTTCATTTTCATCAATAATGCCTATTTCTATAGCTTCCTTTAATTTTATATATTTACTTGATGGTATGTTTTTTACAATTGATGTCTCTGGATTAACAAAATCTTCAGCAATAGAAGTTTTCAGTGAAATTTTCCTTTCTGTGACTGGATGTATAAACATGAGCTCAGTAATATCATACATGTTCATAGACAAAGTCTCATACAAAGAGAACCCAGCACTTTCGATGTCTACAATAAGACCTAAGCTCATTGCCTCAGATAGAGACACTTTAATATCTGAACCTGGTTCGGTAAATTTACCGTTTCTTTTGTCAATAATTTCACTTCGACAGCAATCTATCAATGTTAATGGTTTTTCAGATTTTTTATCGAAATAACAAAGGTATTTAGGACTTATAATAGACCGCCTAATAGCTTCATGCAAAGTTATTTTACGTGTTGTTACCGGATCAATAAATTTACCAGTGACATCATCATAGAGCCCTTGATGAAGCGCTCTTTGTAAACTAATAGGAGCTTTACTGTCTACGAGCAAACCAATTTCAAACGCTTTAGCTAGGTTTATTTCTTCATTATCACTGTTTATATTTTTGATTTTTCCTGATTTATCATCGATGACACCCGTTTCTATAGACTCTGATAGAGTAATCTTATCCCATTTGCCCAATCTATTGTCCTGAATATGTACAGAATGAGGATCGAGTAAATTCTTTTTGATAGCATCGGCAAGGGTATATTTTTTACCACTTTGTGGGTCCATGAAAAGTCCCGTGATTTCATTATACACACCTTTTTCAATTGCTTCCATAAGTGTTAAAGGTTTACGAACTTCTACCAATATGCCCCGCTCGAACGCTTCCCGAAAATCTATCCGTTCGTCTCCTAATAAAATAGTACCCGTTCTACCATCGACAATACCTTTGTCAACCGCAAATTCAAATGGAATAACTTTACCTCCAATATGCACTAAAGTAGATTGCGGATCTAACAAACGTTTTCTAATGGCTCTATCGGTAGGCATTTTATCTTTATTTTGAGGATTTGAAAACTTGCCGGTTTTAGGATCGTAGAATCCTTTAAAAACTGCTTCTGGTAAACTAAGTTTACGTTTAGCTGGTAGTATAAGACCACGCTCAGAAGCATCTGTAAGTGAAATTTTGTCACCTTGAATAGGATCTTTCACTTTTCCTTCTTTCGAATCAATAATACCTGCGTTAATTGCATCAGCGAGAGAAATCATTTCTCCAGAAGCGGAATTCCTTACAGTTAACACTTCTGGATTGATATTCCCAACTTTAATGGCATCATCCAGTGTCATAGTAGAACTATTTATTGTTAACAAGCCAGTGTCTGGATCATAAAATCCTTGAACCAAACCTTCTTGTAGTGACCAAGGCTTTGTATCACTAAGCAAATATCCTTTTTCACACGCATCTTTGAGGTTAACTAATGGTGATGTAATTATACCGCGATCTAAATCTATTAAACCAGTTTTGACTGCCTGTTCAAAGGTGACAACAGTCTCTGACTTATCATCTTTTATTTTAATATCTGTAGGATCAATTAACTTATCTTCAATAGCTTTACGCAAAGAAATAGTGTCACCAGTTCTGGGATTTAAAATTTGACACGAATCTGGTGAATAGTAACCAAGCTCAATAATATCATACAATGAGAATGAAACAGTTTTTGTAGCAATAAGACCTCTCTTTAAAGCATCATCTAATGGAATGTCTTTACCAGTCTTTTTGTCTTTCAACTTACCCGTATCAGGATTAATGAGATTTGTATTAAGAGCTTCGTTTAAGGGTACGTATTTTTCTAATGCGGTGTCTTTTATTTCAGATATTGTTGGATGTACAATATTTCTTTCTACAGCATCATTAATAGCTAATAACTGTTCAGTGACACTATCTTTTATTTTACCAGAAGTTGGTTCATACATATTTTTAGTTATGACGGCTTCTATAGATATCGGTCTACGTGCAATAGTTAGGAAGCCTCGTTTAATAGCTACCGTAATTTCAATTACTTCCTGTGTTTCAATTATGATAATAACTCCTTCACGTATTTCTATAATTCCACGTTCAACGGCGTCAGATAAGGTAACTATTTCACTAGACCCAGGAATTCTTATGAGTAATGACTCTTGATCAATGAGACCTTTCTGAACTGCTTCGCCAATAGGGACTAGCTCACCTGTATTTTCATCTTTAATTTCACCAGTTTTTGGATTATATAAACCTTTTTCAAAAGCAGATTCAACTGTTATCTGTTTTGAAATAAAAGTATCTTCGGGGGTTTCCACTATCCACCCATTCTGAACACATTCCAAAAATGACACGCGTTTACCTGTTTTAGGATTGACCATATGACCAGATGCTTTATCAATTATAGGACGCGATATAGCTTCATCAAAAGTTATATATTTATCAGATTTGCAAGTCAAATCTTTCACTAGAATTGAGGTTGGATCAAAAACTTTAATTCCATACACTAGTTCTTCAAATGAAATTTTTGTTCCAGTTTTAGGATTTATAAAAATCTGCTTTTCAATATCATACACTCCCATTTCAGATAGTTCTTCAGGAGTAAGTTTTTGAGAAATTGATAAAGAATATTTAGGTTTACTTTCTTTTACAATAACACAGTTTTTAGACACTACATCGACAGAAACAAATCTACTGATTTGTTCTTGCTCTAAAGAGTCTTGCACGGTTAGCGGAGATTCTACACCATTAATTAAAATTCGACAAATTTTTGGTTCAATGATGCCTTGTGCTATCGCGTCAATCAAAGGCACATTTTCATAGAGAATTTTAGGGGATTCGGATTTAACTTTAATAACACTTTGTTCTGTAATTTCGTCAATTACCCGCAAAGGCTGCTTTTCAGCATCGATCAGCAATGCCGAGATAGCTTTCCCGTCATCGATCACTACTTTACGCTTATCAGTTGTGTCAAATACCGTATGTTCGATAGGCTTTTGTTGAGTTAAAGCAACAACATCAACTTTTGTTGGGCATGAAATACATTCTGAATTCTTTGCTTCTTGCAATTTTTCTTGAGATTGCGATACTTTTTCGTCAGTTACTATAGCTTTTGGTACTATTTCTTTTGAACGAAGTTGGGTTTCAAACTTTTTATCAATAGCAGATTCTGATGATACTGAATTTTTCACGAAATCAACTACTTTTGCCGCTGCAAAAATTGGAGCACCTACAATCGCAACTAAGCCTATTTTAGCAGCATCAGCAAAACTTATTTTTTTACCAGTATTATCCTCCAATTCTAAAGTATTTTTGCTAACGATTCCTTTATTTATAGCCTCCTCCAAAGTAATTTGTTTTCCTGATTTTGGATCTACAATACTTATTGATTCTGGCTTTATTGTTCCTTTGTTCAAAGCGGTTAGAATATCATCACCTTTATTCATTATTTCTATTGTTTCATTCCCATCAGTTTGTTTTATTCCCTGATTTACTTCGTCAGTTTTCGTTATTCTGCTATCACATGTTGTGTAAATATTATCAGTTTTTGTATCACTTTGTGAAAATTGTTTTAGTTCTACTGATTTGTTACATACGTTCTCTGGAGTTGAAACGATGAATTCTTCTATTATTGTATTAGCTTCATCTACTTCATCTGGATATTGTACTACATTAGGATGTTCACTTTGTTCGTCAGTTTCGAAAACTTCAGAAACGTTGTAACTTGTTGAAGTGTTTTGTGTGACTTCAATAGTTGTCACTTTAGAGGCCTTAGTTGTAACAATTGTACTTGTATGTTCCGTAGTATATTCAGTAGGCTCTGATTTAGAAACTGTAGTTTTAACTATCGTAGTTATTTCCTTTCCATCTGGGGTAATTTGATGATATTCTTTAATAGCTGGTGCTGCCTCATTATTTTCTACTTGACTAGAAATAATTTTTATTGGCTTTTCCTCGTTTGTTTTAGTTTTTATAGTAGAAGTTTTTTGTGAATTTTCTGCAATAGTTTCATCATACAATTTTTCGAAATTTATTTTATCGACAGTTTTCAATGCAACAGTTGTTTTATCAGCGGTTTTTGTTAAATTGTCTAACACAAAAGTATCTTCAGGAGTCGTCAGTTCATCTTTTTGGGTTGTTTTTATCGGTTCTGGTGATTTTACGTCAAGTGATTTGTGTGATTTTTCAACAGCAGTTCTCGATGTGTTAGTAATATTTAGAGGAACGTTATTTTGATTTTCAACATGATGTTTTTCTTGTGCAGGTAGGAATATAGATGTTTCTGATTTTGTAGGATATTCAACTGAATCACCTTTATTTATTATCTGAATGTGATCTTCTGGTGTTTTAGATTTTTTATTTAGAAAATCAGCCGTCATAATCAAATTAGGTTCCACGGAAGGTTTGTCTACAACGTTTGTTGCCTCGCTCGTGTGAGATTCTATATTTTCTGAGACTAAACCAGGTTTGACATTATAATCAATTTGTGAAATTTTAACAGAATCAGTATCAGTAATTTTTGTATTGGTAATTTCTTGATCGTGATATTTAGGTTTACTTTGTTCCAAAATAGATGTATCTTTTATCTTTTTTATATCTTCCATTTTCTTACCACTTTGTTGAGGATTTTCATGTGACTTAGATGCCACCTCGTTTAGCTTAGGTTTTATTATTTTATTTGTTACATTTTTAGCACCTTCAACTACTGCCATACCTGCTAAAACAGGAGCTGCAACAATTGCTACTAGACCAATTTTAGCTGCATTTTTTATATCGAAAGTTTTTCCTGTACTAGGTTCTTTAATTTTTCCAGATTTAGTATCGATCAATCCAATACTTAAAGCGTCTTTTAATGTAACGGGTTTACCAGCTTGTAAGTTATATATCACCGAATTTGAATCAATTATATTTCTTTCGAGCGCCTCTTTAAATGTCATGACTTTGTTGGGCGATGTTGGGTCTCTAAATTTCTGGGTTTTTTCATCAAAAAGTAATTCAAACGCTTCATTGAGATCAAGCATTTCTAAATCTTGATCTCTATCTCGAGAAGTTGTATTTTTATCTGTAGAAACTTCCGTGTTAATAAGTCCACTGTTTACGGCTTCAGAAATTGTAATCGTTTCTCCTGTACTAGGATGAGTGAAAGTTCCACGTTCAATATCAATATAACCTAAATTTAAGGCATCTTCAAAACTGATATTTGTGTCACTTGTAATGAATTGTTCTTTACTAGTATGTTCATCTCTAATAATACCTTTTTCTCTTGCTTCCTCAATAGGGATTATTTCACCTGTTTTTGTATTTTGTAATTCGTTTGCATTTATTAACACATAATCTGCTAAGAGCTCTACCATTTTAGTTGTTATGGTGTGTTGCGAAGTAAAAGTTTCCGTAATAGTCGTAATCATTCCCCCTATATCAGATATCTCATTGGGTTTTATTGCAAGTAAACCTTTTTCTATAGCCAATTCAATTGGAATTTTTTCCTTCGTTTTCGGGTCAGTAAATTTGCCTTCTCGGAGATCAACTATGTCCTCCTTTAATGCTTTTTCAATTGGTACAGTAGAAGAAGATTGTGGGAAAGGAATGTTCATTATCATACCTCTATCGATAGCTTCTCCTAAAGGAACTATTTCTCCTGTAAGAGGATGCTTTATCTTACCTGTTTTTGGATCAATAATGTTTTGTTTTATAGCCATCGCTAATGTTAAGCCAGCTGGAGGTATATTTTTAATAAAAGTAGGAGATTTTTTATTTTGAAATATTTTTGCATTTGCAGCCGAAACCAAATCTAGTTTACCATCACTTGTATTAACGATGTTCTTCTCACTATCAATTATGTTTCGTGCAATAGCTTCAGAAAGGCTGATATTTTGTCCAGGCGCCAGGGTTATAGTTGATAAAGGATCAACAATGTCACATATGATAGCTTCTCTTAAAGATAAATAATTTCCCGTCTCAGGGTGAATTATTTTTCCAGTGGTTGGATGTAACAAACCTTGATCTAATACTTCAGAAACTGTCAGACTTCTAGCTACCGGTATTAATACTTCATTCTGACCATCACCATCTAATACGCCCCGTTTGAGAGCTTCTTTAATAGAAATAATATCTCCATGTACTGGATCAATAATTTTACCCTTATTTTCATCGACAAGACCTAGCTTGATAGCTCTTTCTAGAGTTATACATAATCCTTTCTCATCTTTATAAGATTTAATGGCTTCTAGAATATTCGCTGTATCCTTGTCAATCAAACCCATTTCTACAGCCTCTGTAGGCATAACAACACGTTTTCGAAGCTTTTGTAAGAGTACAGGTTTAGTGTCAATTGGAGAAGAGTCTGTTTCACGATCTGTTTCACGTCTACTGTATTTAGATTTTTTAGGAATTTGACTTTTAGGAATTTCAACAATATCTGGAGACAGCTCTTTTTTATCCAAGGAAGTAGTATTGTTAGCCGTTCTTCTATTTTCAGCTGAAAGACTGTTTTGAATAGATTCAACAGTTATAAAACCTTCAGAGACTGCTGCTCCAACTGATAGGGGCTTAGGAGATACTTGTAAAATAGATACCTTACTAGAACCAGGCTTAACCAATTTATGTTCTTTTTGAATAATATTTGATTCGGGTACACCTAAGGCTTTAAGGCTTTTTTTATTTGCTTCGTCAGGTGTCAATTTTTTGTCAGATATGGGATCTAGAATGATCTTAGATCTTGTATCAGATGTTATTTTTGGTTTCTGTAATGCATCCGTTTCTATTTCTGCAGTCTTGTCTGTAATACTATCTTCATACTTTTTATATGTTAACGAGTCAACAAGTCCCCTTTCATACGCTACTTCCATAGGCAGTTTTTCGCCTGTACTCGGATCAACTACCATTGTATTCCTAACTACCTGAATGACTTTTGAAGCTGCTACCAAAGGTGTTCCGATTACTGCTATAAGGCCTATCTTGGCAGCATCTGCAAGACTAATTCTTTTCCCAGATTGATCTTTATATTCACCTGTCTTTTTATCTACAATACCCTTTTGTAATGCCTGTTTGTACGAAATTGATTTTCCAGTTATTGGTTCAATTACGTGAACAGTACTATTTGGAACTACACCACGATTTACAGCTTCTATAATATTCTCAGATATTCCAGATGTAGTAGATATAACTAATGCTGTAGCTGGATCGTAAATAACACCAGGAGCTACTTGGACAGGTTCTAATATAGATTGTTCCTCATCCTCTTCAACAAGCATTGGCGCATGCTGTAGTTCTGAAATTTCCATTTGATCTGGCATCCCTTCTACTGACGTAATGGTAATAATTTTTTGGCTTAATGTATTTGTCGAAAGTACAATAAAGTTAATAAATTTCCGTTCAATAGCCTGTTTCATTGTCATAGTACCAGTAACATGTTTATAATGACCTGTATTATCTATAATGTGTAGATCTAAAGCTTTATGTAAAGGCATTTCTTTCTTTGACTTTGTATCTAGTACTGTTGCTGATTCAGAATTAATAATATTAAGCTTAACGGCTTCTTGAAGATCAAGGACTCTATCAGTACCTGGAATTATAAACATGCCGGTATCTGGATCAAATAGATTTTGTTGTATAGACTCTTTTAGAGTCCATCCCCCTCGTGGTAGTTCTATAGTGTTTTTCTTTATGGTATGGGATGTTACAGATGGATCAGAGCTGACAGATGTTAATGTTACAGTTCTGATCTCTCGAGTTACTTCTTCTCGGGGTTGAATTGATTCCCTAATTATATAGTCAGGACTTTTATCAGTCTCGGGTCTATTATCGTGTTGTAGTTTACTTTCAGGACTAGAAGGCATATCTTTAATAAAAGACTTTTTAGTGATCTTCAATTCTACTACTTGTCCGGGGACTAAATCTTTTTTCGTAACACGATCGGAAAGCCGAACGACTCGTGGTTCATTTTGGTCGACACCTAGTAAACCTTCGTCTAAGGCTTGTTGAATGGGGAATACAGTACCTGTCGTCGGATCCGTAAAAGTCTGTGTGGTCTCATCTATGAGACCACGTCGTATCGCTTCGGCAAATGTAATTATAGTTTCAGACCTACGGGAAGTATTAGAGTTAGTCACAGTAACATACCTTTTTACAGTTTTGGTTACAGTTTGGAGAGTAAGAGTAATATTTAATAACGAATTTAATAAGGCAGCACCTTCAGGAGTTATAATATTCATTTCAACAGCTTTATTAAATGGTATTGGTTTTTTCGTCGCAAAATCAAGCAGATAGCCTGTTTTAGGATCAAGAATATTTTTGAATACTGAGTCTAAAACTGACAATTCTTTATCATTCTCAAAAACACCTATCTTACGATTAAACATTTCTAAAACTTCAGGACGAACAATAGACACTTTAGGACAATCTTCTAAAAATACAAAATCACCGCTTTCAGATTTTAAGAAAGTTTCACCATTCACGTATTTCAAATAACCTTTATTTAACGCTGTGTTGAAAGAAATAAATTCACCGGTTTTAGGATCTCTAAAACCATCAATATCAAAAATTGATTTTTGAGATACAGACGTTATAAGACCTCGATCTACTGCTTCAGGAATAGTGCATATTTCTCCTGTTAAATTGTCACGAAACTTATTATCGGGAAGAATGATTCTAGCGCCTAAAGCTTCAGATAATGTGAGCAACTGTCCGGTGGTTGTATCTGTAACGCATTTTATACTATCACTATCAAGCACACCCATAGAAATTGCTTCTAAAATATTCAAAGGTGTCTTATTTGTTGGTGACAAAATTTTGCCATCATTTGTCATTAAATTGTTATCACAAATATCTTTGAGAGTCATTGGTTTACAAATAAAACGTTTACTGGCAGCTTCCTTAAAAGTCATTTTTTCTTTAGTTATATTGTGAACGTATTTAGAATGTTTTGTATTAATTATGTTCTTTTCTATGGCATCTGCGAGTGTTATTTTAGTATCATTTTTCGGATCTACTATCTCTCGTATATTTGGATTTATTAATTCATTTTTTATCGCAACTTCTAATTGAAACCTATCACCCGAATTTCTATCCAGAATCCAACCATTATTATCTACTAGCTCTTGGTTAATTGCATCGGATAAAGACAAAGCGCTTGATTTTATCTTGATAATCTCGTTGTAAATAAGATAGCCCCGTTGGTAGGCTTCCGCAATAGTTATATAACTTCCGTTAGAGAGCCTGTAGAGACCTCTTTGTAAATCGACCTGGCCACGATTTAACGCATCCGATATACTCATTCCTTGGCTAGGCCTTTCACCATCATCCGTCACCTTGATTCTCTTTTCTGCTGGATCAATTAATCCTTGCTCAGCATCGTAGAGTTCTCTTTGAATTGCTTCCAGTAATGTGACTTCGTTTCCATCTTCTGTCATTCCACAAGGTCCTGTCAATCTGGCAGCTAACTTGGGATCTATTAAACCCTCTTTAGCCGCTTGTTCTATGGTCATAGTTTGTCTAGTATTAGGAGAGGATAGTAATCTGCCTGTGCGTACGTCCAATATTCTCATACTAATTGCTTGTCCAACAGTCAATATTTCCCTCGTTTCTGGATGAACAATACCTCTGGATTCTATAATATTTGGACCTTCGTACATTTTATGAACACGTTTGAGATTTCTTAAGTCTGGTCTGTCGTCGTCGCCGATGATTGTTTTTGTCGTGTAGTTGGGAGAGTTTAATTTTCCATTAGTCATTGATTTGATAGGTGCATGGCCATCAAGCTCTGTCGAGTGTGACGTCCTGATGTATCTGTAGCGATTATTTAAATCAAATAAAATTTTAACTCATGATATCAATAATACATAGACTGTCCTCTAAGCTATTATATATTAACACAATTGCTAAGACAGAAACCCAAATTGAGACACGATACTCACTTCTCAGTGGTGTAATGCGTAGTGTAGGTGTGCTCAGTGGTCGCAAGGTCTTGCATGTTGAACTCCTGACGGAAAGAACGCGCTGATCGCGGCGCCATCGCCTCCACCAGGCGCTGAAAAGATGGAAAACGGCTTTCTTGATAATACATAAAACAAGAAAATTAGCTTTATTTAAACATTTATGTTCATAGTTATATTTTACTCAAAATATCATTTTAAATTGATGATCTGACCCTAAGCTCTACTAATATTGTTTTTTTTTAAATAAATAACTAGGTTTGTATTTCGCTAAAGCTCACATCATTACAGTAAGTGAATAACAATGTTCTATAGGTAGTAGGGTCTCTACATTTAATTAAAGGGAACTAGCAATAATCTTGGAAATGTTATGTAAATCGAGGTATTGGTTATTCGAATTCATTAAAAAATAAAATTATAAAAAGTTACATAAGCAGGAATCGAACTAGCCACAATTGTAAGGTAGGGTAAGCCCTACGTTACCTTGAAAGTTTCAAGTTTAGCACTGATTAAAAGGTGTACCTAATTAAATAAATAAAAAAAAAATATTTGTCTTTTCAAATCATTTTGCTAAATCATAGAATAAACGCGTGAAGAGTCAGAACAAAAACTGCACAAAATACCAACCCGACACTCGTACGCGAAGTCATACTCGTACTCTTCCATATTGACACAAAAGTTCACAACACAATATCATTTAAAGTGGTCACAGACCAAAGTTTCATGATTCTCACGGTAATTTAACTTAATTTATTATTTATGGAAGTTTAAGGTTATTGCATATATGTAGGTACCTATACTATATTAAAGATAAATAATACTATAAATCTACTATAATAATATAACTATAAACGCTGGAAAAATACGACAAAAGTAAAGGATTAGGAAACACCGGGACAGCGCGAGTAACGCGCAACGTGCCCGTTGGAAACTGAATGAAAAACCGTAAACCGAAAAATAATAACGTGAATTCTAATTTTAAATCATTTTGTAATGGCTTCCGACGCGTCTAGCCGTGTGGCGAGCAATTGTTGTGATGATTATTTCATTGGCGTTACGTGATTTAGCGAATTCGGCCAACAGCTGTTTCGGGGTATTTTTGAGGTTAGAAGGAAACGGGTTCGATATTCGAGGATGCGCGCGCATCCTGATGCGTCGGTGCGCTGCTCGGGTGGGTTACCAATAAAACGTATTTCCAAATAGGACAAACTAAAATAAACTGTATTATCTTGGAATTAAATGAAAAATAAGTATTCTGCTTTGAAACTATTAATTAAGTACTAAATCTTCGTGACCTTAACACGGAACTACTATTTTAACCACAACGGTGAGTAAATGTTGATTGACGATGATTTGTATCGATGACGATTCATATCGATGACGATATTCTAAGAGAAATAGGTAATAATAGAATATCTTTGGGTATAAGCTACGAGTAAACTCTGGAATGTGCTAAATATATGACTCATTTAAGGAAGCAGTTACTTATGCTTCGTACAAATGAAATCCTATTATCCTGCAAATACATGATTTCAGTTTCGTCGCTCATAACAGGCTTCTTCAATTAGTTAAACTGAATACAACACTGAAAATGTACCTAAGTTGAGGTGAGACTTTTCTACTACATACAAAAATGTTAAGATTTCCTTTGCCTATACTATACCAAAAAGTATAGTATAGGCAAAGGAAATCTGAGAAACTTTGGTATTCGAAAAATTAAAATTAAGCTAGGTACAATATAGCAATTTTATAAAGATCCGACCAACACTAATCCGCATTAAGCGTAATAGCTAAATATAAAAGCGATGACTCAATATGTACATTAGCTAGCAAAACATTAGATTAAACTCGGAAGAAAACTTGACATGCCTTTTATAATAATATTTAAGTTTATTTTATTATTACGAAAATATATAGTACCTATAGAGGGTGCTAAAGCCTGTAGGATCGAAATATTTTTTGAAATAAATTAATAATATACCTTACTTAGATAAAATTAATAATAGAATTGGTAAAACTTATTCCGTGTGAACCACTAGCAATTAATTATTAATGTCAAAACAAAGTTTAGCGAGGTGGAACCTTGGATTGTCTAAAACTGTTGTGAAATCTCAATCATGTAGGTATACATATTGTATGTGTTTATTGTAGTGAGAGTTACGTAGCTCTATTATTTAACATGAACCTGTCAATGACATGGGAATTCTGAACTTATCAATTTCAGTTTTAGCAGTTTTCAATGGGTTTTTTACTAGCATACTATTTTTTTAAATACATTTTAATCGACTGGCAAGAGTATCCAAAAAACCGTCGCTTGCGTCAACACAACAGTATATTTTGAGTGAGAAATCTAAGCAAAAACATCGAGCCAAAGAGGTCACCGACCGAATTAAGACGTGCAACGATCTTTACGGCAAAGCTAAAATTTATTACTATTATTTTAGTAACGGGTTTGATACTTTGTTTTTCAAATCTACGAATACTTAAGAATTCAAATCCTTCCGTATGTTTGCTGTTTGAGTCAGAATTTTTCTCCAATCGTTTCTTTAAAAACGAAGAAATAAAGTAGAAATTTTGAATATTTAACTCTAGAGTTGTAAAATATACACTTTTGAAATTTAAAAAGCAACACAAATTAGGTTTAGCGTATTATGGAGGTAAAATGATAGAGTTCCCTTTAGCATTCATTAATTTTAAACAAAAATATCGAAAGTTTTGAAGCGTAAAACGATTTAGTTTAAGAACTACTTTAACGCATGATTGCAAAATACCAAGACTTTTTGCGAGGTAACGCTCTGATTATTTAGAAAAGCAGTACAGTCATTTTTAGCAGATATTCAGCTGTATGTTTAACACACACGTCAAAAAATTGTGAATGTGCGGAAATGAAAGAAATGAAACGAATGACTCTAAATACTTAAAGGCTTCTAATCAATATTCTATTTTAGTCCCCTTGAGAACCTTGAATCGTTGCGGGGAAAATAATGTGCCCGCATGCAGTCACAACAGAAAATTTTATGACCTTGATTTTCAACGATCCTTTTTTCGCAGTGCAACTTGTAAGTACCTATTCCTGATATAACAAAACATCGATAATAAGCTTCAATAGAGCTTTTGAAGCGGTAAGATCAAAAATTTAGAAAAAGTAAAAGTTTTATCGTGACACGTTCTCGCACAAATGAAAATAAACATACGCGCGCTAAGTTTCCGATTCACACGGAAGAAAATTGAGAACCCTTATTTCCTGAGCGATATGATATGAAATCAAAGATCTTTATCGATTGTTAACAGCAAATGTCACTTGTCAGTAAAAATAGGCGATCTGGCAATCGGTTGGGTTCATTCTGCAGAGATTACTTGCCAAATGTCACATTAAATGATATCTCAACACCGGTGTAGTGTAGTAGTAGCAAATTATTATTAACGTATAACATAATAAGTGAACAACATTACGAGTAGACCGATGGAATGTAATTGAGCAAGTATGGAATTATGGATAATAGTCTACGTTTTTCGTCCTGGTTGACTAAACCGCTAATGATTCCAATATTCTATCATTTAGAGCAATATGCTATCATTTCACACGAAAGTTTTAAAATGGCCTAACCTCCGCAATCCATGTAAAGTAAATACAGCATACCTACACCAGTAATTCATTACCTAGTGAACAAATACTTACTATTTTATGAACAGTAAAGTAATAATCAAGTCGTATAGCTAGACATAAACATAAACATAGCTTCATCTATAATATAATAAAACTGTAACAGATCCAATTCTGTACATTGAAAATATTTTGAAATTTTTTATTGGAGGGCACTCTATAATCGATACTGAAGCCAAAACTGCAATTTGTTTCATTTTTGTCTGTCTGTCTGTCTGTCTGTCTGTCTGTATCTTGGCCGCGCATCACGCCGAAACTACTGAATGGATTCGAATGAAACTTGGTACGATATGAGTTTATACTCCGAGGTAGGACATAGGATACTTTTTATCCCGAAATTCAGCACGGTTCCCTTGGGAGAGGGGAAGAAAGTTAAAACGTGTATTTAGCTCTAATTCAATAACGGGTACTTCGATTTAACTCATTCTTTTTTTGTTAGAAAGGTAGTACTTTAAGTATTGTCCCGTAAATATTTCAAGGTCATAGGTTTTTTAGTTCAGAAATTACAGACATTTATTGCGTTCAAATAACTTGGGACCCGGATCTTTGAACGTACGGCTTATTTTAAACTGGTGTGCATTTAGAGTTATGTTTGTCGATCTGTCTATTTGTTCCGGCTAATTTCCGAAACGGCTGGATCGATTTTGATGGAACTTTCAATGGCAGACAGCTGATGTTATATGGAGTAACTTAGGCTACATATAGTTTAGATACAAAAAAGGATTATGGGATCCAATCCGATCCTACATTACATAAAAACCTATATAACCACGCGGACGAAGTCGCGGGGGTCAGCTAGTTAGGAAAATAAATATCTTTATAATAATAATCATCAAGCAATGTAGTCGTTCTTGAGAAATGATGATGACTGATGATCAATGATTAAGACACTAAGCGGATCTAATTATTTTTATATACGGCAGTGAGTAAATTTTTAATAGTCCGTATGTGAGCAGAGAGTTGAACTAGAAATAATGTACCCGTTATATATATATCAGATAGATGATATAGATGATATCAGTGATAGAGAAGTGATAGCTAAATTACAGCCAAACAATGTGGCCGATTCTGTTGTACACCATGCTCTAAATCTAAACTTAAATGACAGGTCTAAATATATTCCTCTCTTTCACAATCCTCCCTGCTGAAGGGGATAGCACCATTTTTAAACCTGTCAATTTAGTTTAGGTTTAGAGATTGTGTACAACAGAATTAGCCACAATGTCATCACAAATGTCTAATATTATTATACTAATAAATAAAATTGAAGTGTCTGTCTGTAATTTCGAAATAACTACCACATATTAAGCTCATATGGTTATTTGAACGATACCATAACCGAATCACACGTTTTTAAAATTTTTGTCTGTCTGTCTGTCTGTCTGTCTGTCTGTCTGTCTGTCTGTCTGTCTGTCTGTCTGTTTGAACGGGCTAATCTTTGGAATGGCTGAACCGATTTTGACGGGACTTTCACATACAAGTAGAGAATTAACCAGGGAGTAACATAGGCTACTTTTTTAACCGACTTTCAAAAAAGGAGGAGTTGTGTTTTTCTACCTATGTATACCGATATCTCCGAGATTTCTGAACCGATTTGAGTAATTTTTTTTTTAATCGATAGATAAACATTGCTACACTGTCCTACAAAAAAATTTGGATTCCAACTCCTCAATCCTGATGCTGTAGGGGACCTGATCCCCAAAACTAATGGGATTTAGGCACTGTCGGTTATTTTAATTGATATTGGGGATACCAATTAAAGACTTTATGGTTGAATGACCTCGAGTAGGTACATGTCCAACTCCTCAACCCTGATGCTGTAAGGAATTGCATACCGAAATCGTAAGGATCCCACGGAATTTTTCCGTTTTGTGGACGGGTAACTATTTACTACAGATAGGCTACTTTTTGTTCTGGAAAATCAAAGTTCCCACGAGATTTTTACAAACCTAAATACACACGGGCGAAGCCGTGGGCATCATCTAGTAATAATTATAAGCGTATTGCCCATTAATTTAGTTCGACCACTAGTGTGTGAAAAGCATGTATGTAGATATTCAAATCGGACTCTACGTAGAGTTGCAGGTGATCGCTACTATATAATATAATATAATATAGTATAGGTATAGGACGCGACGCTCGATTTAAATATTAGGTCGTTGATTTAATCAAGGTGACTCTTGACAGGTTCATGTGTCCACAATGCAGGATAATAGGGCTCGAAATCGTTCTGAATGCTGTTTTGTATTTTTAATAGAAAAGAGAATACTGTAGAAAAGCAGTAATGAATGAAGAGGCGAGATATAAAGACAGCTCTATCTTCACTATGTGATTTCAATTCTTAATTTAGTAATATACAAAAATTGCCTTTCTATGGCATAAGCATCAGCAGACACATCAGCTATTTATTTATTTGTCTAGAGAGTGCCCATTAAACTTTTCATAAAATCGTCGATTTCGCTTTTATATCTAAATACCAAAAATAAAAATCCAGATTTTTTTTAACAAAATTCCACCTCTACCTAGTAAGTAATTACTTCATCAAGACTATATTTTTATATCTTTAAAATCACGTCTTGAAGTTTTTATAGAGGTTATAATGATCAAACATTTATAAGGACATCCAAGTTTTAATGGGTTTTGATTTATTGAGGAAAATAAACAAACCACCTTTTGTGTCGCTGTTCTTAGTTCTAATAATGCTTCATTATCTTCAAATAGTAAGTCAGTCCAATAAATTGAAAGTTAAACGATTAAAATTATCTCATCCAAAATTATTAACTTATATTTTCAAGTTGATAATGTCTATTAATAAATTGTTATAACAGTGAAAAATATTGGAAAGAACAAATAAAATTACTGATTCCTAAGGAACTCTAGATGCTAAGGCAATAAGATTATTAAAAACAAAGTAATTTAACTATGTAACTACTGCGTGCCTAATCTGTAAATAACATAAGTCTCACTGAAACTAATATTTGAGTAACTGGAAACATAATCCTATAAGTTATATCCGTTGTATAACTGCTCAACTATTGTCGTGAATAAGGCACAATAAAATATACAGTTTCACAAGAACCCTAACCTAGATATTCCCGGAAAGAGAAAATAATAAAAAACTGCCATTGAAACTGGTTAAAAACGACCTATAAACATTTCCTGTTTTCATTTCTCGTGTGATTACAAATCACTTTAAACAGGATTGATGATTGCGTTTATTTCGATCATAATATTTTATTTATTATTTAGAATATTGAAATGCAGAAATTTTTACAGTGAAAACAGAATTTTATTGAACCACAACAAAGTAAAAGTATGTTAGATGATAGATCTTGGAGCACTGAAAACAATATTTAATCAATTTTTTTTTTAATGAATTTCTTTGGTCCCAAAATCAAAAACCGTCAAAAATATTAACACTGCGTAACACAGCCACTCAACATTGATTTGCACCACGAGTTTCCACAAGTCGTTCGAATTTCGAAAGCCGTAGAGACGCAGTTCGGCAGTTCGGCACGCTATGCGTCAGCCGGCTGTTGTAGTTCGCGCGATACTGAAAAAGCGGGCCCAAACCGTCATACTGTATCAAATCGTCTATAGCTGTCATTGATAAATTGCATGCAACGATTATAAGTTATTCTTATCTCAAATATTTTATTATGGTTTGCAAGTTGCTGATAAATAACACTTCTATTATTATCATATCTTTATTATGTATCCGATACAGATCATCAATATGGTATAAGTATATAAGTATAAAAATGATCCGAATATAAATTAATTATATTTTATTTGGGTGGTCGTGAGAACACTAAGGGCCTGTTTCACCACCTTCTGATAAGTGTCGGATAGCCTAAACGTAAGTTTTGTCACTTTCATACTTTATGTCAAGTGACCAAGACAAAAGTTGTGAATAAGCTATCCGACACTTATCAGAAGGTGGTAAAACAGGCCCTAAGTTTAATATTTTTTTTTTGTTTTGCTTTATAAATTAAATCAACATGCCTACAATGTTAAATTCCAGACTTTGATCTATTATAGTTATTGAAACCATAATTAATTCCAATTATTAGAATGCGCACTTACAAGCCAATCAGAACAACTTGCCAGTAATAATCACTTTATGTATATTATTATGCCATCACCGATATAAATAGTAATAACAGTTTCATTTCCTCATAAATGCTATTTGCTGCGAACATTTTACAATATTCTGCCTTTAAAAAAATTAAAACATGTTTTTTTCTTAGTAACGTCAATGGGAGTATTCTATTATGTAAAATAACGAATTTTAACGGACGCCATGTCTCATGACATCATCGCGGAATGCCTACCTACCATTATTATTATCATTTATACTTCAAAGGCATTATTTTTAATGATTTTTAATGATAAACCCAATTCATTTAATTTCATCTATACCTATAATACAAAGTAGTACCGTTACAGATTGCTGTCAATAACAGATAACGAAACGCGTGTGAACCTATATGTTTGAAGTATCCTTGAGTATCCTAAAGGTGCACTAAAGAAGAATTTTTTTGTAACACTTTTTTATACCTAACGAAGTTGTGGGCTAGTTTAACATGAAGCTGAACCGATTCCAACCAAATATAAAAAATAGGCCATGCAGTAAGTAGGTATAACCCATTTATGAAAAAAAACCATGTACTTAAAAACAAACATACCCACATTTTATATTGTACTAAACTCATTACCCTTCCACTGTCGGATAAAAAAGAATAAAACTCTTCAATAGTTTAGTATTGCTTTAAATCACAATGTTACCAAACAAAATATTATCACTGATCATATCGCATATTACTGTAATTGATCCCTTGAAGAGTTCCACAGATATCTAACAGAAGCATCTGGTATCGCATTGGGTGCACTTAAAGCTCTTTCGGAATCAATTTACCGATACAATTATGGCACAACTAATCGTTATGGGATTAAATAAACTTTACAAAGTGAAATGTAGGTACTTTATGATTAACTAGCTGATGCTCGCGACCTCGCCCGCGTGGATTCATACAAACATTCATCCCCCATTTAACCCACTTGGGGGTAGTTTTCCAAAATTACTAAAAAACCTAGTTCTTTATTTTTAACTAAAACCTTAAATACCAGTTTTCATGGATATAACTTAATAAATGACTTGAATAATGATGGACTCTCATACAAACCTTCATTCCCTATTTAACCCACTTGGGGGTAGAATTTTCAAAGATTCTGAAACACGTATTTCTTTTATTTTATAACGACGGTACAAATACCGATTTACATGGTGATAACTTGAAAAATGACGGACTTAATAGAAAATTTCATCCCTTATTTAAAACCTTTAGGGGTGGAATTCGCAATAATCCTTTCTTAGTGTGCGCCTACGTCATAAAAGGAAGCTACTGTGAAAATTTCAAGTTTCGTATTAGAGAAATAAGAGACCCTTATTTCTCTAATACTTTATAGAAAAATCTACCATTCTGGACTGGAAGGGAGTAGGGACTGTATATCATATGCAATATACTGCAATCATATCATAGTGTAGAGTTGAAAATAGGTAAATAATGGATTAAAATGATAAAAACAATAAAATCTGATATATAACATTTGAATACAATATTAAAGAAGTAGGTCAAGCAATAGATGAAAAAATAAACAGTAAAAAATATATATTTAAAGAGCATAGAGCACCTATGTTCACCTTTGTATTCGTTATGAAGTCAATTACGCGATCCGCAATAAAACATTTATTATATCGGCCCACGTCGTCTGTACGGAGCAGGGAGTGGGTGTTGCTCTACCTTATACGGGAATAGGATTGGGTCATAGCATATACGTTTAACAGTCACCTAAATTGTTTTTACCGTTTTGGTATATCTTAAGCTCGTTCTTACTTCTTAAGTAATTCTATCGAGAATCTAAATTGCGGATTCTATTTGGAAATACTTTTTTGTAGCCCACACATTTGGTCATGATAACTTTAGGAGCCGTGAGAATATTAATTGCCGGACCGATAGAAAATCAATCGCATATACCTACTTATTTAACAGTGATATTCTACACGTGTTTGGTATTTTACGACGAAGTGTTTACGTATTGATGCTAACCATTGTATTTTTAGTATTATGTTAAAATCTTCGGTGAACTTGTTCCATAAACATCTAAAATAATATAAAGTAGCTTGTCCTGACTGACAATCAACGCACAGCCAAAACTACTGAAGCCAGAAACTTGAAATTTTCATAGCAGCTTCCTTTTATAACGTAGGCGCACACTAAGAAAGGATTTTTGCAAATTCCACCCCTAAGGTGGTTAAATAGGGGATGAAAGTTTGTATGAAAGTCCGTCATTTTTCAAATTATATCCATGAAAATTGGTATTTGTATTGTCGGTTAAAAATAAAGAATTACGTGTTTCAGGAATTTTGGAAATTCCACCCCCAAGTGAGATTTATAAGAATCCAAGCGGACGAAGTCGCTGGCATCTGCTAGTTAAATATAAATTCTTATCTTATTTGTTATTCAAATCCGCGCTCTGGTAAAGTAGTAAACGACCTTCTTCGAGGTCCAAGTTGATAAAATGACATAATCGTGACATCATTTGCCGTGAATTAAGTGAAACGTTCGCGCACGCTAACTCGACAGCCGACACGGTCCGCCGAGGACATGTACTTGAATAACATTGATGGTAAGGATTACTTTTGTAATAAAAAGTCTTGGCAGGTGTATGCACTTAAACACGGTCACATTCGACGTTTTGACAACAGGAAGTTTGTTAGAAAACGTGATAATTATAACAAAACACAAACGCACGGAAATATTATAATTGTAACGCATAAGAGCATACGTGCTTTTTGAATATATACTGTCAAATAATGCTTACAAGATATTCCAGTTTGTTTGGAAGTATAGCATAGCATACCTAGTTACTTAAGTTTGAATTGTACCTACTACTAATAATAATGAGGTCAAAATAAACGGCACACTTTTGAAACAAAAAATAATAACCCTCAAAATTAAGAGTCAGCTTCTTCAAGGTCAAAAATATTCACAAGGTGTTTTATTTTCCACTACCTAACTTTTTTGTGAAACGTTAAACATTTGTCCTTCAAGAAACTGACAAAAATACAAGAAAAGGAATAAACACTCACCAACGTAACAATATCTCCCGGATTGGCAGCCGCTATCCTTCTCAATCTCTCATACAACATGTCTAGGAGTCTCTGGTGTTTCGCGTTCAACTCGTCGAGTTCTTTCGCCACTGCTTCAGCACCGGAAGGAATTGGTTCTCCGGGAAGTACATCGACGCAGCCTCGGTTCCGTAGACGCTCTGCGAGCTCCACGTCCGCTTGTCGCTTCAGCTGTCTGGTGTCCAGGGACGGGTGGATTTCCTCGCACAGCCATTCGACGTATCGCTGGCACCTCGACGAGTGAATCTAGTTCGAGTTAGGGGTGAAGCGCGTTAAGTTATATATGTTAGTTTTGACGACCTGCCCTTATAATTTCCTCGTGCTGAACGTTTTTGTTTCAAAAATAATATTTTTCATAATAATAGTTAGAGCAGGATTCTCGTATTTTAAGGACAAATCGCTATCGGTTAAAGTAAAGCGCTACAATTAAAACTTATTTTAAAATAACCTCGCACACATCCTTTCTTGCGTCGGTGAGTATAAAGTACCCATTTTAGACTATTGACTTTTACATAAGAAATAGGCGACGCTTCCAAATATAAAGACATCCAGACATCAACATTTACTCGCTACACATTCTGAGCACACTCACACTCGTTTTGGAAAACAATAGCAAATTTATTTTCATTTATTACGAGTCCAGCTAGGTGTTCCAGGATTATGTCATGCTGGAAAAATTCTACAGGTTTCGTTTCAGATTTTTCAGGCGTGCAACACCCAGCGTGCGTACACATTTAAAACACCCATCGTGCATTTTCAGGACCCAAAGCATATTTGAGACTAATTTACATTTTTATAACATTACTATATACTAGCGTCCCTTTTTCGTATAAATTATGTTTTTTCCAGTGTAGAAGCGTAATATACAATAGTAATGTAATTTTATCTGTGAAAACAATGTGTATGACTACTCTTATGTTTGTTTTTTCTGAATTTTATTTGCACAGTTATTAATAACAATACGATAATTGTAGTGGACAGCACTGACAGACAAACATCGCATGCAAAGCAAACAAACATTGACCTGAATATTCATTTTAAAAATCAGCGCCATCATTATTGCGCTGCGGCATAAGAATTTCAAATTCTTAATCTTATTCGCCTTATCGGAGTTTATAATAATAATATTTTGCCTTAGTGACATTGCGTAATGTAAGTAGCAGTCATATATTGCCGTTCGTATGAACATGTATATGTATTCGATCTCACAAACATCCCGCATTCAAAGAAGTCGTTAGTAAAATTTAATTTCAAGCATTGCCGCATTCCAAGTATTATGGAGGATTAGTTATTTCATTAAAGCAGTTGTAAAATTTGAAAGCATTATTTATTATTATTGGCGTGCCAAAGCATCATGCAGTTGAAGGAAAAAGACTGAATTGTCCAAAAACACCAAACAAAAAACGTACAACAAGACCAAAAAAACCCAGAGGCAACAACAAGACGAGGGAAGAAAAGGAAAGACGCTGGACATTTTTTTTTTCAACTTACATATGCAAAAACCTTTCACAATCTCTCAAAAATGGAACAGTATCGGCGGCTAACTCAACAAACAATCAATCGCTGAGTTATCTACCGATACATAACGATTAAATTATTAACGTATGAAACGAATAAATGATGAGGCAGATCCTATGTGTATTCTGTGACATATGCTCAAAATATTCCTTAAACTTGGCCTCTACGCCATCATATAAAATGTATAGGTAAACCATCATTTGAAACTTCATTAAACCACACTTGATAAAATGATTTTAGGAAGTGTAATACAATAAAGGTGACGTAGGCTTCAGTTGACAACTAGCTTATATCAAATTCAAGTCTTCTGTCTATGTATAGTCCACGATATCCACTCATGAAGTACCACACAATGTCTTGAAAGGATCTTTACGTTACATTTGGTTCAGTCAGTCTTACCTTTGCCTCTCGAATGAATCGTCCGCCGTCTACATTCACTTTTTCAATCTTTGGTGTTCTTTCTACGGCACTCGTCAGTAGAGTCTGCAATATTTCATAATCAAATGAAGAAATTAATATTATTAAAATTGAAATACGAAGAGATCCAATTGTTTAAGCAAGTTAAATTCATAACAATTATAATTGGACTGCCAACTTTGATGTTGCAAGCCGGTAGATTTCAGCAAGCCTTCTTAGAAGACACTTTTTAAATTGGAAAAACAATTATAAACATGCCAGACTTGATCTGATTAGAATGATTCCACTGCAAATTCGGTGTCGCATGTTATGTTTCCGCATTTGATATCACAAGTTCTCTTTTAGATATTATCATTCTAATTTATGTTTGTTTGCAGTCTGTTTTCCTAATCCCAACATTGCCTGGCAGAGATCACTTCTAGACTCATATTTGTACACTAATAATAAATATTATCTAGGACAATCGTCATACCCTGGTAGGCTCCAACTGTTCTTTGGGCCTGATTTCGATCGGCGGTTGCGACTGCAGCTTGCTGTACGCGTCGTCGATCCACTCGGCCTCTGTCTCCAAGCCGGCGTTGTAATTGCGGAGCAGCTGGTAGGCCGCCTCGCAACTGCGCAGCCTGTCGGTAACAAGAAACATTGTGCTATGGAACTATAACTAAATATATAAAAATTATTAACGCCGCAACTACTAAACCGATTTGGCTAACATTAAGAGTAGAGATAGATTATGCACATAGGCTTCTTTTTATTTTGAATAACCACAGTTCCCGGGGATTTTGAAAAATCTAAATTTGCAATCTAAATAGCAATCTACAGCTGCAGCTGTAGGTAGACTACTATAGCAAACTTCCATGAAAATAGGCATAAAGGTTGGAAAAGAAAGCGGAAACGGGAAGCAGAAATCTACCATTTCCTCAGGATTTGTGGAAAACCGAAATTCACGCGGGCAAAACCGCGGGCAAAAGCTATATATTATATACATGGTAGATTCACTTCACAATTCAAAAGCACATGTAAAAGTTTAATTGAATAAAAAAACTTTACTATTTCTAGACTTGAACTTAACTTGACCTTAGACTTAGCGTAATATTCTTTAAAAAAAAAAGTAACCTTTCAGCGAGCTGTTGGCACACGTTGTTCCACCTGTGGTTCAGCTGCGTCACCTCCTTGTCCAGCCGCTCCAGGTCTATGTGTTTGCCCGACCTCGGCAGCGAGGAGTGCGGCAGCGCGGCCCGCGAGCTCTCCACCAGCCGCCGGCAATTCTCCGCGTCGTCGTTCATTTGGTCCACTTGAATCTGTTGCTTGCTCACTGCAACTTGCATCCGGAGTAAGTCTTCGTGAATCTGTAGCAGAGATGACGTAGTTTACAATTTTGGCATTATTATTGAAATAAAAGTAAAATAATATCTTTTAAACTGTAACGGAAAAAGAGCTAGGGCTAGGCCTCACAGGGTATAAGGCCTAGCTAGCTTTACTGTAGAAGATGCAAAATTATTGCTTACGTCTTTCAGCAGTTCGACATCGTTAGGCAAATCGCTGAACTGCGCGAGTTTGATCTCAAACTCGGAGATGGTCTGGTTGTTTTCTTCTATGCTGTTTACAACTATTTCGACGAACTTGAGTCTGTAACAAAAATAAGCGGTAGTAAGACCAACATTCAATTTAGAGTTGTAGAATTATTATTATGCAGGAATTATTATTATGAAAAAAAGTGCTCGATTTATTAACATTTGTTATTATGTACTCCGCATTATATAAAGGTCTCAAGTACGAGATTTAATTTTTATTATAGTTTATCTAGACCTAAAGCTGTTAGTTTTCAAGGTTTAATTTTTGTGTTATTATTTATTATTTCATTAATGTTTTGCTCAGGAATACTGGTTGCGGAAATAACTCGACATTAAATTTCAATTTTGAACTATTAATACTCGAATTTAGGGGTAAAAAATGCTAATATACAGAGAGAGGTAAAGAGACTTGTTTACCTTTCAACGAATAGTTGACTCTTGGATTGCAGGTCGTTCCATTTGCCCATGACCTTGTCGAGATTCTTCTTCATTGCGGGCGTCTTGAGCGCGATGCCTGCCAACAACATGTAGGTCAGTGACACATATTGTATTCCAATCAATACTGGAAACTGCTTAACTTAAGGATATGACGCCAAATCCTAACAGTATTTCATTTTTTATTAACTTTCTTAAAGATTTAATGACACAAGAATTTCAAGACACAAGAATTTCCTTATGGTATACATATACAAAAAAAAAAGCTGTGATAGCCTAGTGGTTAGGACGACCGACTTCTAATCGGAGGTCGTGGGTTCGATCCCGGGACACGCACCTCTAACTTTGGAGTTATGTGCGTTTTAAGTATTTAAATATCACTTGCTTTAACGGTGAAGGAAAACATCGTGAGGAAACCTGCATGCCTGAGAGTTCTCCATAACGTTCTCAAAGGTGTGTGAAGTCTGCCAATCCGTGTTGGCCAGCGTGGTAGACTATGGCCAAAACCCTTCTCACTCTGAGAGGAGACCCGTGCTCTGTAGTGAGCCGGTAATGGGTTGATCATGATGATGATGATGATGATACACATGCCTATTGTATTAAACCAAGTTTCGATAAATTATGAAGACATTGAGATTATAAATTACTTTAGTCCATTGAAAGAAGCCTGCTACAGCTTTATCTCAATTAGTCTAGTCATTTTAGCGTGATGCGCTTACAAACAAATACATGGATAGACTATTATTATAATTTCAGCATAGTAAAGAATCACAGGTATGCATGGGTAAAATTGTCTGAAATCAAATAATGGTTTCCTGTAGATTTTGAGGTGCTGATTAACGGAAAAATAATGAAAAAATTCCAACACGTAACATTTTTTAGAAATCTTAATAAATGCTACCCTAGTACAAATATGCTATGAAAAAAAAATCTAATTTTCGATGTTTATTTTATTCGTGGGTAGTTATTAAAAATATGTTGTAAAATGTGATTGACTGTTGTTATTATTATCATTTAGTATTTGAACGTGATAAAATAAATACCGATTCTTGAAAAAATTAGCCAAAATCACAAATGGGTAAGTAGTATGTGGCGATTTAAAAGTTATATTTTTCTTGCTTGGACAACAACGTGATTACATCAAATTTCCAGATTTTTTTATGAGGGATAGCTGCAACAAAGATTTGCGCTTTATAAGAAAGGATTAGCCTTTGAGAGTATCATTGAAATCTGAAATTGAAAGAAAATTTGGTCGATCCAGCCAAGGTGCTTCTACCTCCACTTAATAAAAAACTAAAACTCATGAAACAATTTGTGCAACCACTATCAAAGCAAGGGGAGGATTTCAAAATTTCATAAAATTGGATTGCAACTCAAGCTTCAAAGTCCATTTCCTGAAATTTCACTTTGACTTCTTTCCAGAAAATTTATAAAAAGATTTAAGGGAAAAAATGAGTAATATTCCATTAAGACATGAACGCTATGGAAAGACATTATCGAGGGAGATGAAATGTTAACATGATTTCAGACTATTACAGAGGGATACTGAGAAGAATGAACACAGGTGAAAATCTTTAAAAAGAAGCTTCAGTGACATACGGAAGAGGCATTGCAAGGATTTATAGCAGTTTATTTAGTAAGTTAGTTTAGTACTAACATCATAAAAATGAAAATTTGTAAGTAAGCTTTGTACGTTTTTTTTAATTTTAATAAAACGTCGTCTTGAGGCATATAAAATGATTTTATTTTATATATCATATATCTAAAAAACCTTACGTGATAAAAAAAAATCAATAGCATATTCGTACTCAGCGCCCCAAAATTACCTAATAAAGATACCTTTCAAAGAAACAATTTTCAAAAAGGTCAATTTTGCATACCTGTGGAATACAAAAAATACCTCTGAATGTAGTCTGCACTTCCTCCACGTCAGACGACAGCGTCAGGAGACTGCTTTCCCAGTCTTTATGCTGCAAGACCAGGTGCTCCAGGGAGTCCAGGTCCCGGGGGATGTGGCTCGCGATGCGCTCATGCAGCTGCCGCTCGAACACTTCCAGCCTTTCCAGCAGGTTCGACGACTGTTCCGTGAAAATACGCGCCGCATTCTTTGAATCCTCTGCAGGCAAAAGTTAACTGTTAATAATAGTTAATGAAAACATCGTGTGATCGAAGATAAATAATTCTAAATCAATCAATCCTGTATCAATCCAATCCAATTTTATTTTAACACGCGAACGTTAGCTGTCTCTATTATCAAATGACATAAAAGTGATATTTTTCAAGAAAACTTAACACCATCTCATTTATGTGATATCGACACACAACACACATCGACACATAAAACAAAATTATTTATGCTTTAGCTCTGTAAAATTTTTCGTATAAATGAAAAATTCCAACGGTCAAAAACAAGAAAAATCTATTGGTATAATTAATAAACATTTAAATAAAGTTGAGTTAAAAATGATCTATTTTATTTAAAAAAAAAGATTTTCACTGTCACTATTCACGACGTCTCTACTTCACGACTCAATTTTTGCATCGATACAAATCAAACGGACAATGACCGTCAATTCAAGCTAGACACAAAAAAACACCACCTGACAGCTCATAGTCGCACCAAGTTACTTCCACTGAATGTTCCGAGTAAACGACAAGTGTGTTACGCAACATTTGAACCCAGTTTAAACGACAAACTTTGAATACTACAGTACGTATCGGATCTGATTGAGAAACTGGAAAGTGGAGGTCTGGATGATACAGCCACAGTGTAAAAACAGCCGCTTGAGTAATATTATTCGGCGAAACAATCGTGAAACAGATCTAAATTTAACCTTTGTATATTTTCTTTATGGACTTGTATAAAAAACTATTACACAAAGAAATACTAAAACGCTTTGTATGGCAGTGGCAATTAATTTTACTGAAACGACTGTATAATCGTTCAATGGATGCATTAAGAAGCTCGGGAAATACTGTAATAAGGTCATAGTTTACACAGCATCCGTAGGTAATGGTTCGTGAAAAACGTGGTTCAGTTTCTAACAAAAGTTTACATTTTTTTCCTAGAAAATAAGATATGAATAAAAAAGTTTCTGATTTCGAATCTTTGACCTTTCTTATTATTATTGTGAGTAATATCTAATAGAGTCTAAGAGTAATATCTAATATGGCATATTTTCCCAGGACGAAAAAATACAAGGTTATTAACAATAATAATTTCTGAATCAACTCTACACTACTCTGTAACGTAACACCTACACTTCGGTAGTCTTTATTAGAAATTGCAGCTATAATTCAAATAATCTCAGACACCAAGCCAAGGCCAATAAAATTGACTTGTGGTGAAAAACAACAATGACATCACTTGGGACCACCTAAATAGTCATTAATTCAATCAAAGGAACACTGAGAGATCTGTACTCAGTGATAACTTAATTAGGCAATTATAGACAAAATTATGTTCTTCACGCGGTAGAACAACAATACTACCGCTTTTATAAGTTACACATCCACAATATTCGCAGTTTAGCAAAAAGTAGTAATCTAACGGCGACTAAAACGATTGTAAACACCAATGAAATTGTACATTGTACCTGTTCCATAGGCGACATTTTCACCATGAAGTAGAAACAAATTATAGCGAATGAAGATGATTCGTACGTTATGATTAAAAATTACATTTGCGCAGGGCCATAGTTGTAACTTTTAAATGTAATACTCTTCGTGATAGAGTTTTTAAGCTAACTGATTATAAAATTACAACTAAGCATTAAATTCCCCGGTTAAATATCTCAAACTCATTGTACAATGCCACTGAAATAAGTTCAACTTATTACAAACTTTCTTCCATAGGATTTGTTCCATAACGCGACACGAGCAAATATTATTAGAACGTACCTAATACGATCTCGTTCGTTCAGATTTATTCTAGTCTCTTATCACAAATCCATGTGCTAACATTATTACAGCCTTATTTGTAATGAGACATTGTGCGCAATTGTCCTGTAGATACATTAGATGTAATTTGAAATAGCACGATAAGAGTAAACAGACACACGGTGGTAATTTGCTCGATTCAGATAGATCGCTATCCGAAGAGGGGCATTAGTATACGAGTTTATGTACATAATATACTCGGTGATGTCATCGAGTCATTGCTCAGTGCAAGGTCTGGATTAGACATTAGATTAGGTTCACCTGAAGGTGGGTTTACACCAAACGAACAAAGAGCTAGAGCTAGAGCATTCTTTCTTGATCTTTTAGTGTAAACGAAAGCTTGTTGACAGCGTTTACACCAAAATAACAACGAGCAAGAATAAGAACACGAACTAGAACAGAAGAACACTTTAGGTGGGTTTACACCAAACGAACAAAGAGCTAGAGCTAGAGCTAGAGCATTCTTTCTTGATCTTTTAGTGTAAACGAAAGCTCGTTGACAGCGTTTACACCAAAATAACAACGAGCAAGAATAAGAACACGAACTAGAACACAAGAACACTTTGAAGAGACCGCTCCGGGGAGCGAGCACATCCGAACACGTAAGAACGCTCTAAGCTGCTGTTCGCCCGCTCCAGCGCTGTTTAGATCAAGCGAGCGAGCATTCTTAGAATATTCCATAGAATCTATGCGAGCAACGGTAGAACAACGAAGGAATGTTCTGTCTCTGTTTACACTAATAGAATTTGACGGAGAGGGGATAGAATGAGCATTCGCTCGTTTGGTATAAATCGGCCTTTAGAAGAGACCGCTCCGGGGAGCGAGCACGTCCGAACACGTAAGAACGCTCTAAGCTGCTGTTCGCCCGCTCCAGCGCTGTTTAGATCAAGCGAGCGAGCATTCTTAGAATATTCCATAGAATCTATGCGAGCAACGATAGAACAACGAAGGAATGTTCTGTCGCTGTTTACACTAATAGAATTTGACGGAAGGCCGATTTACACCAAACGAGCGAATGCTCATTCTATCCCCTCTCCGTCAAATTCTATTAGTGTAAACAGCGACAGAACATTCCTTCGTTGTTCTATCGTTGCTCGCATAGATTCTATGGAATATTCTAAGAATGCTCGCTCGCTTGATCTAAACAGCGCTGGAGCGGGCGAACAGCAGCTTAGAGCGTTCTTACGTGTTCGGACGTGCTCGCTCCCCGGAGCGGTCTCTTCTAAAGGCCGATTTATACCAAACGAGCGAATGCTCATTCTATCCCCTCTCCGTCAAATTCTATTAGTGTAAACAGAGACAGAACATTCCTTCGTTGTTCTACCGTTGCTCGCATAGATTCTATGGAATATTCTAAGAATGCTCGCTCGCTTGATCTAAACAGCGCTGGAGCGGGCGAACAGCAGCTTAGAGCGTTCTTACGTGTTCGGATGTGCTCGCTCCCCGGAGCGGTCTCTTCAAAGTGTTCTTGTGTTCTAGTTCGTGTTCTTATTCTTGCTCGTTGTTATTTTGGTGTAAACGCTGTCAACGAGCTTTCGTTTACACTAAAAGATCAAGAAAGAATGCTTTAGCTCTAGCTCTAGCTCTTTGTTCGTTTGGTGTAAACCCACCTGGAGAGGGGATAGAACGAGCATTCGCTCGTTTGGTGTAAATCGGCCTTGAGGTGAACACATTAATGCATGTCATATCGCGTAGAACGCTCCCAACTAATATGACACCTTACTTACATGCATTAATTAAATTTAGACTTTTATTATTTAGGTCGATTACAGTAGCAATTGAAAAGCACGACGTAGAATATCGTAAGGTATCGTATAAGTCTTGAATTTAAGTATTAAAAATATGAGGAAAGAATTTAATGTATAAAATAAATCAAAATAATTATCTTTGTTAAACTTATACCGTTATTTATACGCTACAAAACCCTAATGCCCATTTTTAGAATCTTTGTCTATGTGCCTGTTTCTCCAGGCTATGATCGAAACGGCTGAACCAATAGTTGGTACTTTAAAAACTGTCCTAGGTTTAGGCTACTTTTTACTACCAGAAAATAAATATCCCATGTTATTGAAATATTTGGAATGTTAACCGCAGAAAAACAAGCGTTTCATATCAAATTGCAAAAAGCAATAGTGTATTTAAATCGTCATTATAATAGTAATAAATAATATTATTATAACTCATATCATTAAACTGAAATCACCAGTAGTAGTTCTCCTGACTGACACCTGAAGCTCGACGTGCGAAGTACGGAGTAACGAAGTAGTAACTAGTAAGTACTAGGTACCTACTATCTACTACTATATTAGCGGCACGCTATGATGGCCGGTTTGACACATTACAATAGTGATGTGGAATGTCAATTTATTCTCGAACAAAAAACAATTAAGTTTTGTTTTTGTACCTGATTAAATAGGTTTAATAAAACAAAAATGTATATGTTTATTTAATTTATTTGAACGAACTGAATATTTGAACGAAAATGAATATACATACTTTATATGCACACAAGAAACATATGAATACAAAAGATACCAAAAAAGGTGCCACAAAAGGCCATAATTAATCAGATTCGTCCATACTACTATTTTCACTGTCGTCACTGCTATCATCACATACATTAATAATTATATGTTCGTTTTCTATAATATTATCTATTTTCACATCTCTTTCATAATCTTCCCTTATTAATTTAACAGTTCTATTCACAACCTTTTCCCAGTCTCCTTTAGTCACATGTTCACAAGCTTCTTCTAATAATTTTAGCATTTTTTTTTGTGGTAAATGGGGGTTCTGTATTGTGTCTTGCAGCATATCCCTTAATTTGAGCCCACACCAACTCAATCGCATTATACTCACAATGGTAAGGCGGTAACCGTATAACTCTGTGCCCATGTTCTAATGCTATTTCGTCAATGACGTATCGGATCTTGGTTGGTTTGTTTTCTTTTAAAAGACGTACTAATTCCGCTTTTAACATATTCATGTTTGCATCTACGCCATTTTTACGAAGCCATGCGACGATATCAGCTTTCTTTTGGGATTGGGCAGGTGGCTTGTCAATTTGCATCGAGTGGTATGGGGCGTTGTCCATAATTATAATAGATGGTTCAGGGAGGCTACACAACATTGAGGTAAACCATTCAGTAAACTTTTCTCCATTCATGTCTTCATGATAGTCTCCAGTGGTTTTTGACGCAAAAGCCATGAGAGAACCTTCGACAAACCCGTTGATGGTTCCGGCGTGACAAATTATAAGTCGCGATCCTTTTCCTACAGGAACTTTGGAAGTAGATGCTGCTGTGTCATCGTTCCAAGAACGGCCTACAGTATGGTTAGCATTAAGCCATGTTTCATCCAAGAACACAACATTTTGCCAATTTTTGATTTCTTTCACTTGCCGTAAAAAAGTATACCTTGCCATCGCTATATCAAATCTTTCCATCAATATTTTGCGTTTGTTACATTTTTTGTATCGAAATCCAATGGTCTTCAAAATCTTCGTTAAAGAACTTTCCCCACCGAAGAATAATCCAGCTTCCTTCAGTGAATGCACCAACTTTTTTCTTGTTGGATACTCCTTCTGTAAATAGTAGCCGTAAACATGTCTTCGGATAGCATCGGCATCAAAGCTATCGATGCCTACGACTGGTTTTGCTCGTTTTCTCTTTTTTGGTGTGTGAAGTTTATTTTCTTCTGTGCCAGTCTCGCCATATTTTTTTTTAGTTATCCGTCTAACAGTTCGTTGTCCAATATTAAGCGCATCAGCTACGCGTTCAACCACTGACGTTATAGGTAAAATGGGCCCTCCATTTTGAGCTTCACGATCGAAATAGTTACGAAGGCGTATTACGAACTCACGTGTCTGACTATTTAGAACAGTTCTCTGCGTACGTTCGGTCATATCGACGAAATCCACAACAAAGGGCTTGAACAGAGTCCAAATTAACGAGCAAGGGTCAACAGTAATGCAGTATCAATATTTGAAATCCAAAGCCAGGTCAAAACTATATCACAATCGCATTGCACTGACAGTTTATACTTTTCGAAGCAACGTCAATTCGAAACTGCTTTGTTTTGCATTGAGCATTGACGCGAGTTTGCCGGAGGTAGTAGTTGTGCTAGCCAGCGATCCTATGTGACGATCGTATTAGATTCCATTTTTAAAAATTTATTGATATTTTTTTGCGATTTCAGAGGTTTGTCCACATAGTGAAAATTGTTCATATTCACAAGTACATTCACCCCTTAAATGGTGCAAACTGATTTTTCTACACTTGTATACATTTAAGAAATCAATTTAATAAATAAATTTTGAGTCCTAAACCTAAAACTACATTCGATAAAATTTATGAATCTCTGCACATCACTATCGTCAATAAAGTAATACAATTATTTCCTTCAAAGTCGTTATCAATTAATACGGAACTTCATGAGCGGACAAACGTCAAACCGGCCATCATAGCGTGCCGCTAGAGTAAGTGTAGTGTGTACTCATGTCTTATTTACTAGAAGTTTTTACAAAATTACCTACTTACCGCCTTTCCCAAAAGAAAATATTCGTTTAATTCTCTTCATCCGTGCTGTGCGTTCAAAACTTTATACAAGAGTGGCTAAGCTCAGATTCGTTTATCAAAAGTTCGCTTTGTTTACTCAAAATATTTAGATTCTCACTTCAGTCTATATTTTGCATATGCGAAAAAGCCACGAGAAATCTAATAAATCGTTTATCTACAAATAAGCTTCTATCATTTTATTGCTTCACGAGCTATTGCCAAAAATAAGAAACAATATGCATTAATCATAAAGAAGATAGAAAAATAAATATAGATCTGGTATTTTTAAATAATCAAAGGCAGCACTTGAGTCGAAACGTAACACAAAATTTCAACTGTTGTGAAAAATTTTAAGCAATTTAAGGATCGAATTTAACTTAATAGCAAAAAATAACAGGATTTTCTATAATAAACTTTTACATTTTAACTTCAGACAACATTTTAAATTAAATTTCGGGCACTGTAAACTGATTGATTTTCATATATATTTAAAAAAATACCACTGTATACCAAGTCGCAACACGTCTGTATTAAAGACAGCACAATTTAAGATTTAAGAAAATTGCTCTCGCTAATGACGATACTGTATAGTGCGGCTCGGTAATTGTGACTGACAGATCCCGTAGGACGAGCGCGTAAAACCTTTGTCATCGTATGGCACCCTTGGTAGTTCATGACTATTTTTGGTATGTCACGTATTCTAGGTAGTAGAAAGATTCAGTTAAAAATAGGTGAAATTATTTATAACATATTTATTATAAGATTAAAAATATAACAATACAAGCTACATATATATATTATATTGGCAAAAATCAAACCGACTTCGGTTCAGCAATCTCAGAGAAATCGGTGTACTAATCAAAAATTTACATACATAAATATATATGTGTACGTTTACGCGTGTAACTTCGTATATAAGAAGGATAACTAGGTGTGTTGTATACTAAAACCTTCCTGAAAGTATGTGGATTACGATAGTGAAGAAATCATCAAAATCGATTCACTGTATCGATACATACATGACATAAATACGTACATACGGGTCGAATACAGAACCTCATTTTTTAAATGTTGAATGGAAGCAGGCGTTACTTTGCGGAATTCCATGATATACAATGAATGAATTTTATATTCATTGTATACTCATTTTTTAAGTCGGTTAAAAATATATGGTAAATTCTCTCTCATTTTTTATATATCAACAGTGAAGTGCTCATGGAACAATCCATATTTAGTAACTTACTGTACTACAATAAACTGAATGTACCTACATACATCGTATCTGAATGATACATGCAGTAAGTACCTACTCGTAAACAAAGTTCAGCCTTATTGCAGATTTAAGATAACTGACACCATATTTCACTTTGAACTAACGACATTGTTAATTAACATGCTTTTTGCATAGCTAAATACAGCACTTAAAACAATCGAGTACTTAGTCGTGAAGTCACGAAGTTTTGACGTGATAGCGTGTGATTAAGGATGATGCTTGTTCGAAAATTGAGAAGGAAATTTTCAGATATAAAGGAAGATGAATAACTATGTCCAAGAACTAAAGTTAAAAATCTTCTTCACACCTTATACGATTGTGTTTGTATTTTTATTTTAAAAAGTGCACTGCGGCGTTATCGTTATCACAATTTCATTATTCATTAACAATTTTTGACAACCGAAAACATTTAGAACATTATTGAACGGTTGCCTAGGACGGTTACTTCATCTTCACTGATCTATTTTTTTTATGTACTTATATTGGATTAAGATCTTGAGCGCAAATAAAGGTCAAACGTTTAATAGAATAGTTAACGGTAGTCATTGGAGCATGTGTGACCCAAAATAACGTTCGATTTTCCAATTGACAATCAATTGAACTTTGGGGTTTGGACGAAGTTTCGTAAATTATAATTAATCCATTTTTATTTAGTCAGTTTTGAAAGGGAAGTAATAACAACGCGCTCGGGTTATTAAACAATTTGCGAAAATTTTTCTTCTGTCAAGGTTGCAACAATTCATTTTAAATTGTTTCAAATTAAAATAATTGCCTCCAAACAGTTTTTCAAGAGCATTAACGCGTTTAGTTAGGTCGTGACCTAGGTTTGCCCGTCGTGAATGAAATGACTAATCATTGCCTAATAGTGTTCTGAGATATAATTTTGAGCTCTTGTATTGCGTCATATAATTTAGGACTAATTTCTTTACACTATAATTTTCCATTTGCTGGAACATTACTATCTTTAACATTACTATCTCATATTATGTATCTTTGGCCACTTGTTTCTTGTATAGACATTAATGGCTATATAGAAACTCATTCTCAGGATCTATTTGTCCAGGGTCTGTCTACCTTTATAACAATACCCATCATTACGGAATATAATATCACTTATGGAATAAACAAAGCTGATCGTAAGATCAAGGTTAATTTTTTACCGAATAATGGACTCCCGAGCGCGATGTGCCGATAAAACCTGAATAGCTAGCGTAGTGTTTGTAACTAGTGTACTGTAGCAATCGCTACAGTTACCATCTCTACTTGTGTACTGTAGTGTACTGTAGCAATAGCTATAGTACACTGGTAGAGATGGTAACCGTCAATGTGTCATTCTGGCGTTGTGCACAGGACGAGTAGGATGTGTCCTTCCCTAGTGAACCCACTAAAACCCAACCACGCTTAATAATTTAATAATAATTTAATGTGAAGTTAGAAAGTGCGGGGTGAACAGCTAGTGGCTATCTGTTATGTGTATCCGAAACTATTTTAATAATGTAGAAAGCCGCGCGAAGGTTACTTCTCGATTTTTTCATAAATAAAATGTAGCCTATGTCACCCGGACCATAACAACGAATCAATAGACACCTCATTCATCAAAATCGTTCCAGTACTTTAGAATCCTTAGCATTAGATTTAGATCCAGAATCTCATACAAAAATCGAATACATACATACATATACTGCTAAAATCATAACACTTCCTTTTATCTTTGGCGTAGTCGGGTAATAAAGGCTCACCCTCGGCTCTCGCGCGTCGCTCGAACTCGTCGAACAGCCGGTTGACGTCGTCGATCTCGCGCCGCAGCCGGCGCAGCTGCGGGTCGGCGGGGTCGCCCTCCGCCAGCAGTTTCTCCGCGTCCTCGTTGAGCGCGCGCCGGATGGCTTGCCGCTGTTCCGCGCCCATTGCCACGAACTTAACACAATACGATTTGCTTGACGATATATTCTTGCGTTACACGTATGTAGGTACTATTTTCTTTTCGTTTAGGTTACAACGATATAGTAAACAAGTATAAATTAAAAATTTAAAAAAACCCCCGACATTCGCCATTTTGTGGCGGCGGCCATCTTGGATTTGCATATTGCTATTCTACTAGTCAAGCCCTTTCATTTGATACCCATATTAAGGGAGTTGTGATAAAATATGTAATCCGCCATTTTGTAGCGGCGGCCATCTTGGTCCGATTTTCATCAAACATAGCTAACAACACTCTATGGGAGTACATAGGGAACAGACAGACACACACACACACACACACACACACACACACACACACACACACACACACACACACACTTACACACACACACACACACACACACACACACACACACACAGACAGACACGTCAAACTTATAACACCGTCGTTTTTGCGTCGGGGGTTAAAAAAGTGTTAGGGTCAGAAGATAATATGTCAATGCACAAGTTTGACTCACAAGATTAAGATAGAAGCGTCTAAACACGTGATTTGTAACTAATAGTCTAAATGTTAAGGTGTAGTTACAAAATTTGACCCAGCATAATATTTATACTAATCTATAACCACCTTAAAATGCAAAATGGCATGGCTTTGCATATTCTGTTAACTTCACTTACAACTTCTTAGCGGGAAGTGATATGGGTCTACTATTATTTTAGCATGCTGTTACGTAAAAACAGACATTGTGGCCGATTCTGTTGTACACAATCTCTAAATCTAAACTAAAATGACAGGTCTAAATATATTCCTGTCTCTTTCACAATCCTACCTGCTGAAGGGGATAGCACTATTTTTAAATCTGTCAATTTAGTTTAGGTTTAGAGATTGTGTACAACAGAATTGGCCACAGTTTCATAAATATTAAATTATTTAAAATAGTTTGACGACTCACTTGTGGGAAGTCCCACCCCTTCACCACCTTGATGGTAGCGAAGATCATGTTCTGTCGCATCCGGAGTTGCTTCCTCTGCCATAGTTGAATGACCTTAACGACAAAAAACACTATAAGCACAAACGCGAGATGAATCTCCCTGCATGTACATAATGCATACATGACTGTCGGAGACTGTTGCAATAATATTATAAACAATTTTATCTTAGCTCATTAAATTAATGAACAATATTGATATAATTGTCTTTTAATATATCGATTACATATGTATACCTACGACGATGGTCAGTAGGGTCAAAAATAAAAACATAGTATAATGCGCTATAATTATAAGTACAATAAAGCAAGAAACGAAGAAGAAAAGGACAGGAAACCCGACTTATTGAAAGAGCAAGAAGATTATGAGGGTTTTTAAACCAGTGAAATTAAGTATGTAAAAGTGGGAGTATAGTATAAATGAAGTATTCCATGAGTAGCCTAGAGGTCGCAGTGAGGAAGGATTTATTTTTGGAATTCCATCCCTAAAGCGCTGGAAATGTAACTTTGTGTAAATTTTTTTAACTTAAATCCACACGAAGGAATTCGTGAGCATCAGCTACTGTTAATTATAAGTGTGATTGCAAATGATTTTTCCCTACGTCCACTGCCCATTTTATATAAATACGAATGTGTCGTCAGTAACATTTTTTTAAATTCATTATAAACACGCCCGACCACAATCACACCTGATGGAAAATGATGACGCGGCCTATGAAGGTACGCGTTTGCTTGGATTTCTTTTAGTTTTATTGTACGATAGCCCTGCGGTTGACGACAATCATGCCTGGAAAGTTATGATGAGGTCTAAGTTGGAACGCGCTTGCCTAGAAAATACCTATTCACTTGGATACTCACCCTATCGTAGGCGTTCCGCAGCGCGGCGGCCGAGTCGAGCGCTTCCTGGCACGGCGGCGGCAGCGCCAGCACGGCGCCGGGCAGCTGCACCTCGGTGCCGGCGCCGCCCAGCCGCACGCGCCACCGACTGCGCCCAGAGTTGTCCACCACGGTCACCGCTGACCCCTTCTCTATGGCCACCTACGTCGACAAAACAACAAAAATAAGACTCTGAATCTGGTTAGTTTGGGATTGTCCACAAGTCGAACTGCCCGCTTTTGAATCCGGTCAAGTGGAAGGAGTTGGTATTGGGGTGCCCCGGCCCACAGGTGTGAACAGTACTCCATATGAGGCCGGACTTGGGATTTATAGAGCATTTAGCTTTACCTTCCAAGTGATCCCGGAATTGGACTTCGTTCGAAATGTTGACACCAAGGATCCCAATATTGTTGGAAGGGATTAGGGGAATGTTCTGAAAGAGAAGAGGTGTGGTAAATGGGGTCTTTTTAGCGGTAAATGCGCAAAGGACATGACCAGTGGCACTATGGGCACTTGCCTAGGTGTCACAAATCAATGTGCAGCAAAGATTGTTTTATTTTTGAAATTCTTATATTCTCTAGTTTTCAGATAAAAAACTTTCAGGGATCTAAAGGCTCAGAAAACTGAGAAAAATAAAGAAAAGTTTTACGAAGAACTCTGCCTTTCGATGCTAGATGGCGCTAAACATTGTGGAATATCAAGTATAAATGTAAAAAAAAAAAATGGTTTTCTACTATTCAACGTCATCTATATAGGTGGAACTTTGCTATAAAAAGTAAAGCTTTCTATTATTTGTTCAGAATAATTTAAATTACTGAGATTTGCTTGAAACGCCTAGCGCCATCTAGTATCGAGGGGCAGAGTTATTTCATAAAACTTTAAAACGAAATAACTCTGCTTTTCGATACTAGATGGCGCTAGGCGTTTCAAGCAAATCCGAATAATTTAAATTATTCTGAACAAATAATAAATAGCTTTACTTTTTATAGCAAAGTCCCACCTATATAGATGACGTTGAATAGTAGAAAATCATTTTTTTTACATTTTAGACTTGATTAGACATTGCCTAGCGCCATCTAGTATCGAATAGCAGAGTTATTTCGTAAAACTTTCATGAATGATTATTATTTGTATAAATGGTGTAGTGTTGCCAGATGGTATGTCGTGAATCTTACGAACGAGACCCTGAAAAAGTTCGAAAGCTAGATAAAGTACGAAGCTGTAGTGCTACTGACTTTCGTAACAAAAAGTCAATATTCTCGGAACGAAAGAGAACGTCAGGAGTCAGAGGTCGTCATTCATTAAGGGACTTCCAGGTACAAAATCCAATACTAAGTTTTTATTCTGTTAATAATAATGGTTTGTTGTTGTTTGCTCGCTATTTTTATTAAAAAAAAGACTCATAATATTTGGACACCTTTCTAAAGTTACTCATATAGCTACTGTAGCAACCGAGCTAGTGATTCATACCAATCTCTTTTTGTCCCCAGCAATATTTATTTTTATAAAAATCTGGTAGCAATGGAAACGTCAAAGAATGTATAAATAAAAGTTAAATTGAAAATAAGACCGAAAATCACCTAAAAAGTACCAATTTCGTACATTTCATACCTTTCTGGCAATTCTGATGGAGTAGTAAATAAAAGGAAAAAGCGGAATCAATAAACATACTGTTTTTTTAGATATTTTAAACCATGGCCTTTTTCGAAATAATAAATCCATATTAAATTAAGCTTTAATTTTTGAATCTTACTGTAAAAGCAGAAATCCTGCACATTTTTCTTAATCGGTAGGCAGGCACTGGTCATGTCCTTTGTGTTTTTGAAGGGTTGAATTGCACTAGATTTTGCGTGCCCCATTCTGAGACCTGCTCTAAACATGTCTCAATTTCAGAAACAAGTTTGACTCTATGCTCCTCCAGCATTGCGCGCGAAAGTTGTGCGTCGCCTTTGTACAGGGCATCACCCGTGCTGTCATCCGCATAGCAATGGAATGTGTTGTTGTGCAACATGTCATTGATATGCAGTATGAACAGTGTGGGTGATAGCACAGAGCCCTGTGGAACGCCAGCATTAATGGGCTTGAGTTCGGAGCAAAAACCGTCGACAGCTACCTTGATGCTGCGCCCGTTAAGAAAGCTAGCGATCCAATCACATAGCTTCTGTGGAAGTCCGTAGGAGGGAAGTTTCGACAGAAGTGCCCTGTGCCAAACCCGATCAAAGGCCTTTTGTTCTTTTCTGCGATAAAAAATTGACCTTTTCTTTTAGGATTTTGAAGATTTGTAATCTTCAATCTAAAGTGCGACTTTGAGACTCGAGACCTTGCACAATTTAAATTCCGATTTAATTTTTATCCTCGGATGTGTTTTCGCAGATGCAACCCACCCAGCTTAACATACTGTAGTCTGTATTGGCTTATTAGTACGCAACTTAAAAATCTTTTCGTCTTAATATGTACATATGTTGCTATTAAATATGGTCTCGTAATTTTTCAAACTGTGCTGGATTCGCTTTTAAAAATATCTCTGAACACCCCAAACCTGTACAATTAGAGCCAGTACGAGCTGGATAATAAACGATATTTCTCAAAATTTCTATTTTACCCAAAATTACTTTCTTGCAATGCAAAGTTAACCTAAAAACTATAATGTCTTAAAGTAATGTATGCAATATACTAACATTGGCGTGCTTGTAGGCGCACACGGTGTCGGCGCGCAGCGGGCGCGTGACGGGCGCGCGGCGCTGCTTGACGGGGCGCACGTCCGGCGCGTCCTCCGCCAGCCGCGCCACGGCCGCGCCCTGCGCGTTCAGCTCCTCGCGCAGCTCCTGCATGCCCTTCAGCAGCCGCTCGCCCTGGTCCAGCGTGAACTCCGACTGCGAGAACGTGCTGTTCAACGCTTCCTCGCGTCTACGACAACAATTTCGTTTTATAAATTTAAAAATTAATCAACCCTGAAATTATTGAAAGTGACGTTAATCAAAGTATTGAGTTTTAAAATTGCGACATCCCTAGCACCAAACTTTGACAGCGACAATATGATGACCGCAATTTTTACCAATTAATTGGCTAAAGTACAATTTTAGCGGGATTACTTAAAATAAGCCAAAATTTAACACTTTCGATCACCACAATGTGTGCTAATAAAAGTCCATACAAATGAACTTTACGCGAACTTTAACGCACTAGTTTACTTGAAAACACTTTTATTTTCTACTTTAAATATATGTACATACTTCTGTATCCATTTCTCAGCGTCTTTGATCTGCTCGAAGAAGTTGTAGTAGTGTGTGGTGTGCTTCAGATGCGTCTCCAAGCACAGAGTCAGTTGTAACACCCACGCCCATTGGGATTGCATCACCTACAACCAAAGTAAAGTAAAGTAAAAAAAAAAGTAAAATTTACTGTTATTCTTTTAGCATATGATCATATTCTGATATTGGGGTTCTCTGTCCCTGACTCTCACTTCCGCCTGCTTATATTCTATGTTCAATCATTATCTCAACCATCTTCTGGATTTGTCCTATAAAAATTCTCCCTCTACACTGTTTAGAAACATATAACCTAGTATACCTCGGATAGTGCAAAATAATTGAGTCAGATAAAACGACAAAAAATACAAAAAAAAAAACCTCGCCATGTTGCGGACAATCAATAAATCTAATTTATTTAAGTTGATGTCTATACCTGTAAGTGAGCTTCAATAGTCTTCATAGCCGGGTGATGCTGCGCGATCAACGCCTCTCCCCTGTCGATTACATTGCTGAACTGGAGTTCTCTTTTCTCCAACGACGACATCAGTTGCTATACGAAAATAAACCATATTGTGATGCAGTTAACGGTTCAAAATGATAAAAATTATAATTTTTAGAAGTAAAATCTTTGAATTAGAAAAATAATTACTATTACTTCAACCAGTATTTATATCCAATCTAAATAGCATTTGTAGGACGTTTGGTAAGCGCAAATGCAGCGCAAAAAAAGGTAGTATAATTATACTTTGAATGGGACAACATTCTTACAATATTATAGTTCTTTCTAATCTTCAGCGGTTTTTAGAAAGCGCAATACCCTACCCGCAGTCCAGGCTACCGTAGGGTTTTTTTTTGCGAGGTCTAATCTTATACAGCAAGCAGTATAATTAACTTACCCAAAAAAAACAAGCTCTAAAATAAATCAGCAAAAAAAATAGTAGAAAGTTAAATGAAACGTGAAAAACAAACCTCTCTATCGTCCCCAAATGAATGCTTGCACAGAAAATAAAGGAAATGTAAACTAAAGGGAAAACAACATCGATGGTACGTACAGGTATATCGAGGTTATCGAGCGAGTGTTTTGTGAATTAAAGGGTGAATGATTGTGGGTATAAAAACACTAACAGCCACACTCAGGGTCACTCAATGGATACTCAAAGAACTCCTTAGTATATATTAAAAATAATATAAGACGGCCATAATTTAATACATGTATCTGAGTGCGGCAGTAGGTATGTTATATGGTAAAGAAGGGCACAGGGAAAAAACTATGTCAAAATAAATTAAATGTTATTGTATAGCATTAGTATTTTAAAAGGCGATTACTTCGTGACTATTTAAATATTGTAAACAGCGTTTCGGCATTCGTTCTGCTGCCATTACTTTACTAAATGGCATTATCGGTACTAAAAACAAAAATGTGACAACGCTTGATTTTCTACTGTGCCCTTTTGTAATTAACAGAAAAGTGGAACATGGATTATATCTATATGTACATACTTTTTTACAATAAGGTACACAACAGGATAGGACCTACATATTATATCAGACACAAAAAGGTATACGAGAAGAGTCAAAATTTCTCGTCTAAGATTTAAAACTCTGAATAATTATTATCCTTACCAACACATGCGAAAATATTGGTTGTTTAATTTTTGTAATAAAAAAATTAATATAGTGGCAGTTTTAGGCCAGAATTTTACATTTGTCTCAATCTAAAACTACCTACTAAATCCCCTGTTGTACTAGTTAATTACTCATGCACTGGAGTTTGACCTATAGTTTCTCTCAGAGATATTTAGTTTTGCGTATTGCATTGCTTAACGACAATTTAAAATCGTAATAAAGTTGATCTTGGCTTCGCCATAAGCTGGCTATTCTGTTAATCAAATATACATTGGACAAAAGATTTCTTTAATATTATAGTTTATTTGTTAATACTCGTCATGGATCTAGCGAGCTAAATGATCTATTTATATTGTGTACTATTGACATAGTCACCTCGTAATAGTGCTGAACGGCGGGCAAGTTTATATGAGGATCGGCCCAGTCACGTGACAGCTCAACTTGTTCTTTCTCGTTGAGCCAGTTGAGCTCAGCCGTCGCCGATTGGAGGAACTCTTGGAGCGCGTCCAACTCTGATATTCTGTGAGTGCGAGTAAAACAAATTGTATTCAAACTAAATTCTAAGTTTTAAGAATTCATTAATGCTGCAACTTATTTTTTTAAGAATTTACGAAGAGATTGTCAGCTAGTTAGCAAATATCTAGATCTTTAAAATCTAGATTTTGTACAAATTTAAGGGCCTGTTCCACCATCTTGTGATAAGTGCCGGATAGCATAAACGTAAGTGTTGTCACTTTCTTACTTTATGTCGAGTGACAAAGACAAAAGTTATGAATAAGCTATTCGACACTTATCAGAAGGCGGTGAAAGAGGCCCTAAGTAAACATACCGTTTAGTACTAGTAGATAGTAGTTCAGCATAAAGCTTCTGCAGTTGACTCAAATGTTGGTTGTACAGAGTCAGCTCTTCACCACTGAAGTTTGATCGATTGTGTACGCATTGTTCCACCTTTAAAAATAAAATAATTATCATCATCAATGAACAAATAAAGAGGAACTTTAGAACACTTTGAAGTTTACGATAAACATTAAAGATCAGATAACATAACGTAATTCATTTAATGCAACAAGTTGCTTTAGAAGTAGGTGCCTTAAGAATAAATTTACAACCAAAAAAATGCTATGTTGGGGTTGAACAAGTCTTATCTTAATCATTGAGGTACGAATATAAACTTGTGCAACTTTACTTATGCTCATTTTTTGGTGGGAAAGTTAATAGAGGTTCAAATTACCTTAGAGTGGAATTGGTCGATTTGTTTGTGTTCTCGTTGGTGCTTGTCCAGTTCGTGTTGCACTGACGGCAAGTCCGATCCGTAGTCTGCCTCGTGAAGTTTTTTCTAAAACCAAAAACAATATATAGTTAGACGCTGACTTGGATCGCATTTGAATTGAAACGAATAATATGAGTATAATAATTATTTTACTATCCAATTCAATTGACTAATTGTATTTGAATACTTTGTTATCTCCAGTCAACGATAATAAATACATAATTACATATTTTTTATTGTATGATGGCTTACGCTTAACAACAATCATGTCTGATGGAAAACAATGTTGAGATCAAGTTGGAATACTTCTTCTGTATAATATGTGTAAGTATACAAAACTTTAACGATTAAATGTATCCTTTTCACAAAATTTCTAGCGTAACTTTTAGTCCTGTCAATTAGTCGTTACAGTAATATTTACAACTAGTTAGATAAGTTCTGCTTATTCTGGTTTAAAGTCCTCTAGGACCTAACATTCGACATTTTTTAAGCCTGCAAAGCTAAATAAATAAACAGTTGGAAGTATTAAATGTGGGGATCGTGATATGTGTGTCACTCACGAGTCTCTCTTTGCACCATCTGGCGGCCTCCTGCAGCTGCTGGAACCTGGGGTCGGCGTCGTGCACGCGCGTCTCCAGCACCGTGCGCGTCTCGCGGCGCACCGTGGTCTGCTGCACCGGCATGCGCACGGCCGCCAGCCGCGCCACCAGCCGCCCCGTGAACGCCTGCCGCGCGTTCACCCATCGCTCCTGAATCTGCTGGACTCTGTCCAACAAACACGCCTAATATAGTACACGGGTAAAGGACACAAGTATTCTTCAATGCGGATTAAATTACAGCTGAACGGTATCCTGAATTAAAAAATGTGATCGGAATGGTCATGAATTCTACATGTAAAGGACGTATTATTTTTTTGTGATTTTTTTCTATAACCTGACATATAGATGTATAGAACATCTGAACAATATCATAGGCTATAGGGAGAGGTCTCCTTACATCCTGTATATGTCTATTCAATAATCTTGATTTTAGAAAAAGAAATTTCCTGTAGAACATATTATTATGAATCAGTCTCCATAATTTTTTTTATTACCCTAGTTACTGTTTCAAAAGGTATGTAATCGATTAACGTCTATCCAAGTTATGGAAATTATCTTGTGGGAATTATCTTCCCCTCAACGCATGCAATTCCAAGAACATCTTATGTATAACATGTGCTCCTCAGTTACTGTTATCGTGGCTTTGGCGGGATATACAGTATCACTGTAGCAACTCACCGCCTGTGCAAGTCGTTGGCCTGCGGGTACCGGCCCTCCCTCAGCGCGTGCGAGTCCTGGAACATCTCCTGTATGGTGTGCTCCATGGTCCGCAGCTCCTGCTCGATCTGCTCGGCGGCCATCTTGGCCTCGGCGGGGTGCACGCCGCGCTCCACTCGCCGGATCTCACTCTCGATGTGACGTTCCACGTTGTCGAGCCCGGCTTCGGTTTGTTTTATGTCCCTGGGAAACAAACGTTTTTATTAATGGAACTACAATTTTAGGGACCTTTTTAACCACCTTCTGATAAGTGTGGGATGGCTTAAAACTAAGTTTTGCCATTTTCTTACTTTATGTCAAGTGTCGACACTATCAGAAGGTGGTGAAACAAGCCCTCAATATCAGTGGCGTAACTAAAGGGTGGCACCCTTCAGCAAAATGCCACGGGCCCCCAGCCGGAATAGGCCCCCGACCCGACCGAGCTTCTTTAAATATTGGGCAGGATAGGCCCCATCTGATTAATTTGCCACGGGCCTCAAACGGTATAGTTACGCCATTGCTCAATATTGTATTTTTTAACCAGGTGATAAGTTAGGCCTTGACTGCAATCTCATCTGGTGGTGACGACTAACCGCGAATCTAAGATAGAAGGAGCGTGCTAACTTGGAAAGGGTATGGCAGTCTAATCGGTTTCTACTCGGCGTCGCACCGGAACTCTGAATACTTTGGCAGCACGTGATGATTGTAATTGTTTGAATATTACGATAAAGTAAATAGGAAATACGTTTCATTTAACAGTTGTTTAGTATCAAGAATAAAACACTGTTGTACAAAATTTAGAAAGAGCTAGGAAAACATAAAGAAGAGTCGAACCTATGCAACTTCTCTGCCAATCGCTGCAACCGCTCCAGGCGGCGTATCTCGTCGGACAGGTCGCGCTCGCGCTCCTGCGCGGCCATCAGCAGCCGCGCCCACGACTGCTCCAACGCCTCCGGTCGCAAGGTCGGCTCCACTTCGATCTCGCCAACTGATTCGAAGTATTTCTGGAATACAGAATATAAATTGAGAATACATTATTATCGGTTCGTGTCCCAGGGCATAGCCAGAATTTACTTCATGAAAAGCGAAGTTAAGAAAAGTAAATAAATAAAACGGGACAAGTCGAACAACTTGTAATCAGCTCAGATTTTTCGCTTTCCGAACTTCGGATGTAGAAGAAGGGAATGAAATGGAGTTGTGTTGAATGTGGAAGAATGTAAGGAAAAGAGGGATACGAGAAGACGGGTGAAATCGGACAGGTCGATCACGGAGCAGAAAGAAAGCGTTATAGAATTCAACGGTTATTTCGAATTAGATGCGGTAATTTTAAGTGTTCGGTTACTCATCGCTGTATCTAGGGTACGGCAAGTGAAAATCCACAAAGGTATGTAAGGTCGGCAGGGCGTTACCTCAAGTTCCCGGTAGTGGTGGAAGAGCTTCTGCTTCTCGCGCTGCCGCAGCGGCACCTCCTCGTTGCGGAACCGCGTGCTCTCGCTTAGCAACTTTTTCATTTCGATCAAAGTCGACGGGAAAGCACGGTCCTGAAAATTGTGACGCTGGGTAAGTTCTGGAGCACTAATACATTTGAAATTAAAACATTAGAGTCGAGGCGTAACTAAGTTTTTCTTAAACTATTGTATTGTTCAGAATCAGTATTAGAATAGCACAATCGATGCAGACCAATCTGTAAACCAAATTGAGGCATAAAAGTAGTACTATTGTTTTCCTTGGGGAACATTGTAAGAAGGATACGCCAATTAAGGCAGTACGCCAATTATGTTTTAATTGATTGACATTCAAAGCGAACAATGTACCAATTTTAAAAAGTAAAGAGTCTGCCCCCGACCCGACTGTGTAAGATCTGCATCAGTTGCTACAATGTCAATGGTGGTGAGTGGCTGAATTTAAGAGTAGCGAAAGATTGTCGGCCAATCACAGGCGGATGCGATCTAGTTTGGTTTAGAGATTTGTGTAATTTCTCCCCTGTGAACAGCTACGTTTTGGTCGTGTTTGGAATAGACTATCATACTACCCACCTGCATGAGGGAGCACTTCTCGTGCAGCCAGGCGCGGTGTTGCGCCGCCTGCTCGGTGTAGGCGGCGGCGCGGCGCTGCGACTCCGCGTCGAACAGCGGGTGCACCGCCGGCGGCTCCGGGAACGTCTCGTACAGCGACGAGATATATGTGATGAGGGACTTCTCATCGATCTCGTGCGTGTCCACGTCTGACAACAAACGCTACACTTGTACACACTTTGACTATTGACTTTGACACACATATTCAAGTAGTTATAATATAATTTATGCATCTGCAACTGCTTCAAACATGGACTCATACGCCTATTGAAAGAGTCAGCTAGCTGCACGCAGTTTTTCATCTAATACTACTACAGTTTTTCATCTAATACTACAGGGAACTAATAGTTCTCTGGTAATTTTTTAAAAAAAATTCGTATTTATAAAAGGCATGTGTTATACGCAATAAATTTGTATGTGCAATAAAGAGTTGTATTACAAGGAAACAAATCACATGAGAGATAAATAAAATATAATACACAAAAGGGCGCAAAATTGGCCCGAAAAATTTAGTCCAAGGGCGCGGAGCATAGTTGGTACACGAACATAGTAGAACTTTATACAGGTGAATTAAGGTTACAGTTTATAATAGACTCGCTCCAAATAATTGAAAATAGTAGTTTATGAAACGGTTGCATAATAGAGGTTATTAAAACACGAGTGTTAGTTTAAAAAACGAGCCGCAGGCGAGTTTTTTAATAGTATTACACGAGTGTTTTAATAACTAATTATGTAGAGTTTCATACACTACTTTATCTAAGCTCATCAATAGGTATCTTACGTATAAAAGAAAAGACTAAGAAATTAACAAAATTATTTATTATAATAAGTATTCATGTTTTGGATATTGCAATTTATAAATGTACTCAATTCTTCAGGGGAGAACGTTTTTGCATTTTTTCCCTTAAAGCCCTGCGATTTTCTTTTTAAAACAGCAATCAGTCTTGTGTATTTAATAATATCGATTTGGTTGTAGATACTCAATATACTTTTGAGCATTGAGTATTTAGCCCATAAGGACAAAGACTTAAATTTATTTGATAATTCTTGGAAATATGCTAGCATTACATTTTCTGAAAATGAAGTGGTTTTTTTCAAAATTTTCCAACTCATAAAATCTTGGTAACATTTATCGTAAATTTTCTTTGATTTTGCTGGCAAAAGATTATTTGTCATTCCCGATGCTATTTCCAGAATGTCTGGTGGAGTTAAATTCTCTTCAGTATCACTGCTAGACATTTTTCCGCGCAACAAAAATCACTTGCAAAATTTTGAGTTACAAAAACTGAATAGTAAATAAATAATAAATTAAAAATTTAAATAATAGGCGCCAAAATTCAATTGTCAATTTCGAATGTGCGGTGCGTGCAGTGCGTCTATGGTCAATTATGGTAGCACTACACTCTGTCCTCTGGCCGCATCTTGCTACCGCCACACTTTCGCAGTAGTAGTAATAGGGTAACTTTGATAGCGGGATAATCATTGTAAGTAACAAAATTAAACTAACTAACTATTGTAAACTAACTATTGTACCTATTTCTTTTAAAATGTTTCTTTTGTTTAATTTATGTTTTTTTGGTGTACAATAAAGTATTAAATAATAATAATAATAATAAACACCCGGCATGGCTCAAAAATACCAGAACCCAGTGCCTGTACTATAATGTAGAAAAAATTATTTTTTAACATTGTTTTGCAATAATTTCCTAACAAAGTAGTGTTATAATGAACTTTTTTAATTTTTTTTTTAAATATTATAGATGTATGTGAATAAAGTAGTCCAATATATGACACATTTTGATTTCATATTCGGAATTTTATGATATGAGAGTAGATAAAAGTAATTTCGAAATCAAGAAAACTGGAGTAATTAGTATTAGTAAAGAGTAAACAGCATTGTTTGCTTTGTACGGTTAGCTACTAGGATGGACCTAACAAAGCTGGTTGTCCAATCTTGCATCAATTTAGGATAGCATTAATTATAGTTCGCTTTACTTAATTAGAGCCGACCAAAACTATAAAAAGCTGACAGCTTAAGGTGTTACGTTTTCCATACTAACTTCATGTTACCATTCAAGAGCGAATGGATTATATATTTACACTGAAATTACATCGCACAGCCTTAATATAATATAATTTTAATTTGCGCGAAATTATATTTACATAAAGAAAACATTACATAGATAGCTTAATTATTATAATAGCCATCTATTAAACGCTGTTTTGCCTAGCTGACCGAGATGGCTTTACTTCACCTTTAGCTGTTTATGTAATGTTTTCTTTATGTAAATAAAATTTTTCGCAAATTAAAAATTAAATTAAGGCTGTGCGATGTAATTTCAGTGTAAATATAAAATCCGTTCGTTCTTAAATGGTAATAATAAATTAGTATGGAAAACGTACCACCTTAATATTGTATTAAAAGTGACGGCTGCACAGACTTGGTGACCGTTTATTGTTTAAGATCCATGTTTTAAATGGACTTGCAATAGCGATTTATCTAGGCCATAAAAGTCACAAGGACAAGCTATTAACTAAGGTTTTTGACCTAAGACGTATTAAATAAGCAACAAGAACGACGCAGAAATACACGAATGAGGCTAGTGTTCATTGTCTCATTCAATCATGACCTCAACACGAAAACGGCTGGAAGTAGGATGAAAATTGCAACGATTATTTTAATACTATTGCATTGTCGCTTATCGCACACATCGCGTACCTTCGCGATTATTTACGCCAGGCTCGAAACAAACTGTACACAATAAGCAAATTGTTTGTATTCTAAGGTGACTGACTGCGTTCATGATTTATATTATAAGACAGGGGGAAAAAATTTAAAAAATAAAAAAAATCGATATGAACACGACAGTTAACGCTTTATAACTTCTAATTACTTCTATAGGTCGGTACTTACCTAAGAAATCATAAACAATTTCATGAAGGCCTGTATTGTCGGTGTGAATAAATATTAGACATGGAACATTGTAAACAATTGCCGAAAACTCATGAATAAGTTAATGCAACAATAATAAAGTTAAATAATTGATTTACAACAGATTCTATTTTGCTGACTTATAATGACATCACAAGAACATAATATTTAATTCTATTTTCTGCAGATACAAGCACGAACAATAGCTCGTAAAACACTGCATACTTATTTGTATTTCAGTCTTTGACCTGCCGATTGTGTCGAACAATTGATTTGAATCAAGTGTGAGAAGCATACGTATTTGTTAGATGCCCAATGATCCTTAACGGTTCAGTTCTGAATGTATTAATCATGTTATCAGTGTTCTGGATCTATAGAGCAAGTCAATTGATTAATAAACTAAAATATACGAAGCAAAACAAGTATTGAGTACCGAAAGCTTACTGAGCCACTTTTCCTCAATTGAACAGTTTTAAAGAAAATCTGTAATTGTAAGTTCTAACCTACAAACCTACCTAAAAACTAATCGGTCCATCAACATGAACTTTATAGGTACATACTTTAAAATGAATGTAGCATATACTACAGAATAGGTATCTTCCGCTTTAAGTAAAACACGGATTTACACGGGTAGATCTCAATAGTATTATGAACACCAAAAAACTCGTCACGGGTAATAAATTTTAACCCGTTTGTATCCGATACGTTGAAACAAACAAAGCAAGGCATTTAATTGCTATTATATTCTCGACCGATACGATACTGTGGGATTTTGTCTATTCCCAAACCAAATAATGCCTATTAGATTTGGTTTCAAAGGTGAAAGTATTCGTAATCAGTTTGAATAGTTTTAATTGAATTAAAAAATTAAATTTTGCAGTTCTATGTCATCGTTTCGCGTAGCTATATACCTATGGATTTAGACGATTGTAAATATCGAAGACTAATAATTGGATGTCCAGTATCACAAGCAGTACCATATAAATTCAGTAAGAAAATATATGATCTGGAGATTTCAAATTCTTGTAAGTACTAAGATGCTATCGTAAGAATGTTAGCATCAAAGTAATTAAAACATCTTTTAATGTTTAAACTAATTCCGCTTTACTTGTGTCGAAGGATTACAGGAAGTTAAATGATTCATTTTCAACTGCGTCTTTTCCTCAAAATTCATATTTTTTGCAAAAATATTTGATTAATTATTTTAGTGTTCATTCCAGAAGTAGTACGGTTCTTTGTTTAGTTAAATTTTCTATAACTACATAAAATAAAATTGAACGGCTAAACCAATATTGATGGAACATGCATAGGTAGAAATTATAAAAGGAGCAAATTTTGACCGCAGAAAATCAAAGAGTTCCCAAGAGATTTACAAAAACTAAATCCACGCGGACCAAGTCATCATCAGCATATTATAATTCAGTAGTTTATAGATAGAGATAAATCACTCTTTTGGCTAATATATTATATGTACATAAGTGTATATATAAACACATCTACCTTTTCAAGAATTATATTCTTTATATATATAAGAATTATATTTTATACATAAAAATACCTTCGGGATCCAAAAGCCTGGTGACTCCATATTCTTTCTCTACAACGTGGAATGCTGTTTCCAAGCGCTCACGGACTTGTCTTGATCTGTTAAAGAAAATCAACGTTTAAATTTTATAGGTAGGTTTTTCTAAGACCGTAAGTCCGTACATTAGTTAATGAGATCCGAATGGTTCGCGTCTTTAACATTAATAAATTATTTAATTTTCTAAAAAGCTCAAATTACCAGGAATGTCGAGTAGTTTTTAACCCCTGACACACACGTCTGTGTGTGTGTGTGTGTGTGTGTGTGTGTGTGTGTGTGTGTGTGTGTGTGTGTGTGTGTGTGTGTGTGTGTGTGTGTGTGTGTGTGTGTGTGTGTGTGTGTGTGTGTGTGTGTGTGTGTGTGTGTGTGTGTGTGTGTGTGTGTGTGTGTGTGTGTGTGTGTGTGTGTGTGTGTGTGTGTGTGTGTGTGTGTGTGTGTGTGTGTGTGTGTGTGTGTCTGTCTGTTCCCCTGTGGCGCTCAAACGGGTGGACCGATTTGAATGCGGTTTTTTTTGTTTGAAAGGTAAATTAGTCGAGAGTGTTGGTAGCTATGTTTGAAGAAAATCGGTTCAAGATGGCCGCCGCTACAAAATGGCGGATTACATATTTTTTCACAACTCCCTTAATATGGGTATCAAATGAAAGGGCTTGACTAGTAGAATAGCACTAATGTAAATCCAATGGCCGCTGCCACAAAATGGCGAATGTCGGAGGTTTTTTAAATTTTAAATTTATACTTGTGTAATGTATGTTGTACATATCCCTACCTGATGTTACGCCAGTCGATCAGATCAGGACGATTCCTGTGTATGAGCGCGTTGAAGGCGAGCCCGTCCCTCCATGACGATGTGAAGTCTGCCACCCTCACTCCCGGGTACTTGGCGGTGGAGCGCCGCGCCCAGCTCAGCAGCGCTTCTCGCGCTGTCACGTTCGGTTCTTGGCCGACGACGATGTCTGAGATCTGGAGAAAAAAAGGATGATTAAATCTACTGTTGAGTGAGCGCGCTTTTGATGAGTAGAAGATGCCTATTCACTCTTGATATAATTAAACGCACAATAACTGCCGAATACTGAAACATATCCTCGCAACTAGAGCGTCGCAAACGCTAAGTGACTAAAGAGTTAAATATTGTTTTTGACATTTGTTGTATGGACAGAGTAAAAAAAATCTGATAATATTACTGACGCTCATAAGCATAAAAGTATTTCTGTAATGATGCCGTTCTAAACTTATCTCTTCAGGAAAGGTTGTTTCGTATTAACATAAAAGTTTATACATATTTATATTGTAAATCATTTGATACGCCAAAATTTTTATGCCCCATCTTATTAGATTGAATCTACTCGTTTGTTTCTTGTAACTTGAGATTTATTTAATCAGTTTATTATAATATAAATAAAATAAAAATAAAATAGCTTTTTATTATCATTCCTTACAATTAAAGTTGACATAATTTACATAAACATTAACATTTTATACTTAAAATTACATTTTCCGTTTTTATAGGCTCGTATGTAGTTTCTATATTAACTTAATATTAATTAATTGAATGTATATACACTACTTTTACCCGGCAAGCCACACCTTAAACAGGCGTCTACCACCACTACTACTGTTTTTTTTTTTTTTTTGCTATTGTAAGGACCGCTTCACGCGGTAAAAGCCTCCTCCAAATCCTTCCATCTGGCCCGCTCTCTGGCTATTGTTGTCCAGGCTCGTCCTGCTATCATAACTATTGGATCGTCCCATCTTTTGAATGGTCTGCCCCGTTTTCTTTTCTTTCCGGGTGGGTACCAATTAGTTACTATTTTTGTCCATCTATCGTACTTCAGTCTTTGTAAATGGCCAGCCCATTTCCACTTGGATTTAAGAATAATATTTTTAATGTCTTTTGCTTGGGTGCGATGCCTTATTTCTGAGTTATTTATTCGATCCTTTAACTTAATTCCGAGATAGCTTCTTTCTATTCCTCTTTGAGTTGTTTCTATTTTGTTAAGTTGTTTTTTCGTAAGCGTCCAGGTTTGACAGGCGTATGTTAAACATGGAGTTAAACATATTTCCATAGCTTTTGTTTTTATTATAATATAGCCAGCGTAAAAAATGGATTATTTATTACCCATATCTATAAAAATTTCTAATAATTTTGCTATTTTTACACGCTTTATATTAGCTTCACCTGTATGTATGTTTGTAACCGACTTCTTTGAACGCGATTTTGACCCACTTTAAACGGTCAGATTTCATTCAAACTTTGTAGATTTATCGAGGACCGATGACAATACACTAATTTGATAAGTTTATTTCATTATTCAATTTGGAAAATAAGATTTTGTGTTCATTTATCAAAAGTCGTCGGTAAAGAAAAACAATAAACATTCAAAATCGCACGGTAACTAACTGTAACTAGGGTAAACAGAATAGATGTCACACACAACTAAAATCTAAGCACAAAACGCACGAATGCGAAGATAAAACAATATTAAAACAAAATAATAATATTATTAATTAGTACTTATTTACTTTAATCATATTGTACGATTTACAATAAAAAACAAATAAAATAATTTATTAATAATTAATATCTGTTGTATTTTAAGTGACATGATTTTTTTAGTGTTTTATAAATAAACCAAACTAAAAAGTAGAAAATAAATAATAGTTTAAAAAACTAAAAAACACGCTTTTTATAGAAAACCAAACTAAATGTATTTTATTTAAAAAAAGCGCGGGGTGCTTTTAAGATATCGAAATGATAATCCTCTATACACCCATGCACCCCACGCTTTTTTTAAAAAAATACATTTTTTTCATATGCACACTATTATTAATTTATATTTATTAAAATTTATTTTCTATTTTTTAGTTTGGTTTTCTATAAAAAGCGTGTTTTTTAGTTTTTAAACTATTATTTATTCTTCTCAGTTTTTTTCTCCGTTAACTTAAATAAGGAATTTATTAGAAGTAATGATGAAAGTCTCAATAAACGTAATAACTTTGCACTAATTAGATACGGCTATGAAACCTTCGGAAAGTTATTTGCATACAGACAACATAATCGCGTCATATCTATTAAACAGATATCATCTTATGGGAAATGAACTAATTAAGTTGTCTCGTACTACAATGAACTTACGATATGTTTTGTGAGAATAATATTCTAAAATTCTTTAATGAAGTGTTAAGGAATAAGTTTTTATTACTTATTTAAGTATATATTTTTTTAAAGTTTTCATGAGATTCTTTTAATGATTTTGTTTTGACCAACAATAATGTGTTGCATCCTAATAATAAATGGTGCCCAAAACTTGACACAAAGCAGGATGATTGTAAATTGTTTGAAAGTAAACTAGTAAGAGAAATATCGAAGCCAGATAGATACTTATACTAAATTAATATTACCAAAGTTATTGGCACCAAAGACAGTGAAATTAAAACTCATCGCCCCATTAAAGCAAAAAGCAGTTTAATTACAGAGTATATATTTTATTTATCATACAGACAATTTTAATATCTCCTATCAATCTTCACGTCTCACCTAACGGACTCGACAGTGAACTGCGAATCAGAACATACCTATAAAAATAATCAATGAAATTTTTTTTATATCTAAAACTGTAACCGTAATGGGAGAAAGCAGAAGAAATATTGCATTTTGACAATGATGAAGTGCATAGTGCTCTTTTGGCAGTACTGAGCCCAAACACAAAAGAACTTAAGAAGTGTATTATATTCCAACTATAGTCAATTTAAAAGGTAATTAATATAATGTAAATAATATTATTTACAACGAAGCTTAATAGTCTTTACTACAGCCAAGCTACTAACTTCTCATGAATAAACCAATTTTTTTAATTAATGTCGAAAAGAGACGACCTAGAATTAAAAACATTTTAATAATATTGGGTTTTTCGTGCTAGGAAGCGTTCATCCACTTGTCTAAGCACTGTAATTAAAAACTGTTAACACTGAACGACTGATTGAGCTACAGTATCTGTTCATATCCTGACAGACTATCCAGGCGCTTGGCCCATATCCAACTCCGATTATAACACGAAACTATGAGGAAGCGTATTCTAAGCAAGCACTATAATTATGACTTTCTAGAATATCTTAAAGGTTTACTAGATTCTTTAGCGTAAACTTTCTGACTGCTTCTAAAATCTCTCTCCCACTTATATGTATTGTTATTTATCTGGGAGAGTTGTTTGTTTATTTAATTTTCTTTTTAATATTATCTAAGTACAGGTTCCATTTCATTACATAAATATTACAAAACGACTCAAGATAAAAGATAAACACCTTAATCATAGATTATTTATCGATCATTACAGACTCATCGTTATTGTAACTTGTCAACTTTAATTATCGTGCCATTATTTTCTTCAATCAATATATACAACTACAATACAATACGATCAGTACTTATAACTATTGTTGGAAATCATAGTAAATCAATTTTGCTTTAATATAATCATTAGCATAATAAGTAAACATGTCGTCGCTTTTGTTTTTAATGCATTGCACATAATTAAAAATTATATTTTTACAAATAGTAGAGGTACTTTTTTAGTAATAATCTCTAAGAAATGCTAAATATTTTAAGAGAAATTTGTATCAATGTCATTTATACTCTGATATAAAACAACTAGCTGAGTCTTACTACTTCGTTCACGTATTCAAACACTAAAATTCAACTAAGTTTTAGTGTTTGAACATAATTCCGTTATACGTATTTTCATTAATAAATGCTTCTTATTGAGTTAGTAAATACGCAAAATTTTAGCAAAACCAGTATTTAAAAGCACATAAATTCAATAATCCCAAAATAAATTTACAGTTAAACGGATTATTTTGGACCTAATCTCCTCAACAATAAGAAAAGATATATGCTTTTATGTAAATATGGATTGCGTGGGCGGTGCGGGTAGCGCCGAAGTAAACCTCCATGATGTCATCGATTCGGTGTCAAGGTGTTAACTTAGACGTAACTCGTTTTATTTTAATTGCTTTGCAGATTTGTGTGGCGTCTCTTTTTATTTAGATCTTAAGGGCCTGTTTCACCACCTTCTGATAAGTGTCGGATAGCTTATTCACAACTTTTGTCTTTGTCACTTGACATATAGTAAGAAAGTGACAAAACTTACGTTTAGACTACCCGACACTTATCAAAACAGGCCCTTATTCTTATTCTTTTAAAAGTTTTAATCATACCATAAATAGTTAAAAATACTTACAAAAATACAAAGAAGTAAGTAATTATTATTTTTACAAGTGAAACGTTTTTTCAATCATTAAGGAGTTATTTACGTACCGTATTAGTCAAGGAATGTTCTAAGCTTATCAGGTATCGGTAATGATGTAAAAACGACACAACTAAAACTTTCGACATAGATAAAAGGCAAACGGAGTAAAAAGTAGTCTGGATACTTATGGCACGACGAATCGACAGAATCAACCAAGTTATAGTAACATAGAGTATATATTACAATATCTTAGAGTAACATTGACGAATTTGTCAGAGAGAGAGAGGAGATACCAGAAAATCAAGCAGTATTACGACAAACGAGAATGCACTTTGCAAATAGTATATCGAAATTAATTAATTATAATAAAATAATGGTTTTCACCATGAAGTTTTAAAATAGACGCAACTAAACTAAAACATGTTAGAATAGGTAAATAGGGTACATTTAAAAATTAATAGCGAATTTTTTGTTGTGTATGTGTTACATGAACAAGAATAGATTAGTCATCAGCAGGAGTCGCCATTCCCACGAATGTAAATGTTAAAGAAACAGAGGTCAAAATCCTTTTAACTGCTTCCAAATAGAACGTAGCATTAGATTTGCTGTTACAAGACAATGCGAAATAATACTTCGGACTACATTATTTGTTTGTGAAATATGGATCGTAATATTATCTCTTTGTTACTATGTATGTTATGTTTAGATTTATATAGTCTAGTAGATAAAATCACGATTTGTTTAAGAGTATCAGCGGGAAAATTAATTGGAGATTTTCCTTAAAAATATAAGTTTAATCGTAATGATGATCTTATAATAATTATAAACATATATTTTATTTATATTTACACAAATATAACAGAGCTCATATTAAGAATTATAATTAATCAGATTTTCGAGATTTTAGTTCGAGCTAACACCCTAAAAAACTGGATTCATCCTACTAATATTATAAATGTGAAAGTGTGGATGTTTGGATGTTTAGATGTTTGTATGTTTGGATGTTTGTTACTCAATCACGCCGCAACTACTGAACCGATTTGGATGAAATTTTGAATGGAGATAGCTTATGCCCTGACTTAAAACATAGGCTTTTTATCCCGGAAAAGTTTACTTCTACTTAAAAGTTCTACTTTTTATTCCTGTGGGACTAAAATAGATATAATCTTCCAAAAACGCCATAGAGGGCGCTGACTGTTCTTAGGTAAATCACGTTCACATTATTGCAATAGTTTGCTGTGTTGCATGCATTGGCAACACATTGGCTACTTTTTATCCTGGAAAAAATGCACAGTTCCCATGGGATTTTGAAAAACCCGAAGTCTATATCTACAGCTATAGGTAGATTATTATAGCGAACTTCCTTGATAGAAAGTATAAAGGTTGAAAAAGGGAGCGGGAACGGGAACCGGGAATCAACGATTCCCTCGGGATTTGTTCAAAACCGAAATTCACGCAAGCGAAGCTGCGGGCAGAAGCTATCACACATAATCACAATACCAATCCTACTAATCCTACTATACTTAATGTTATAAATGTGAAAGTGTGGATGTTTGGATGTTTAGATATTTGGATGTTTGTTACTCAATCACGTCGCAACTACTGAACTGATTTGGCTGAAATTTTAAATGGAGATAGCTTATGCCCTGACTTAAAACAGGGTAATAGTTTGCTGTGTTGCATGCATTGGCAACACATTGGCTACTTTTTATCCCGGAAAAGTATTCCTGTGGGACTAAAATAGATATAGATTTCCAAAAACGCGATAGATGGCGTTGACTGTTCTTAGGTAAATCACACTCACATAGCACATTATTACAATAGTTGCATGCATCTGTATGCGTATGCACTTTTTATCCTGGAAAAATCCACAGTTCTCACGGGATTTTGATAAAAACGAAATATATATCTACAGCTATAGGTAGATTACTATAGCAAACTTCCTTGAAAGTAGGTATAAAGTTTGGAAAAGGGAGCGGGAACGGGAGCCGGAAATCCACGATTCCCTTGGGATTTGTGAAAAACCGAAATTCACGCGGGCGAAGCCGCGGGCAGAATCTAGTTTACAATAATTATTGACCTACAAAGACTACGATGTTCAAACTAACTAAATAATCTAGCGAGCCGTTGCGGTTTCTAATTTAACTTTAAATTAGTTTCTTCAAACCAATGAATTTTTAAAACATTTCCGGCTTTAAGTTTTAGTAGGCATTTCTCATTATACCTATAGTTCGATAAGATTCTCGATGCATTTCAAACTCTTCTAAAACTTTTAGACAAATATAGACAAAACAGACAGAGGCTGGATGTGGATACTTTAAATCTGAAAGCCGCATTACAATGTCAATCAAAGGCTTTTTAATTTAAAATATTCCAAGTAACCACAACTTAATAAAATACAACTTTAGACTTAATGGACATCTTGACATAATAAAGATCAACTGATATAAGCTACTGGCTTACTAAGAACAGACACATTAAAAGGTTAGGGCGCCAGACAGGATTGCTGGCTATGTGAAATAGAATTTGAAATATCTGACACGATCGCACAAATACGAGTATTTCTTCGCGAACTACTTTATGTGGGGATAATTATACTTTATAGAAAGTTTAAATACCTTTAATGACCCAAAAAGTGTCCAAGTCGAGAAAAATAAGCTGTTCATTTTAAAAGGGCTCATTTTAAATTTATAAAACTACATAAGATAGACAATTTCTTTATTTTTTAATGGCAATGGCAATGGAAAAGTCGACTTGGTAAAACAACTAAAAGGAAAGCCACTTTTTCTTGATACTACTACACCTGGTTCGAATTCGTTCAAGTAACAACAAATCACTTCTTCCAAACAGTTTCTTCAAAGGGCGTGATCACTTCGCTTCATTAGGTCGTGGCCACACTGTTATCAGATCACGAAAAGAGAGAAGCCACGATTCTAATAATTCGCCTTTATACGTATTTCGTGAACTAAATGTAAGTGGTGAAAGTCGCGAACAAAATCTATTCAAATACTTATAAAATTAAAGTGTCTGTCGTTGATTTCGAAATAACTGTCTCTTTTAAGTTCATAATTTTCAAAAGTTAGTTAAAATTTTTAAAATTAAAATCTCTAGACTAATTATTTGGAACGGATTAACCGATTTTGATGAGATTTTCACAGCAGGTTTTGGAGGATTAGGTTGTGCAGGATTATACAAGGATTGATCTAGGCTACTTTTTCAGATTATTTAGGATTTTTGCGAAAAAAAAAAACTATTGTTATTAGGGACCATATATATTATATATAGATATATACATATGTATAGGCTAAAATTTTAAATACTGCTGACTCTATTTTTGATTAATAGCCATGTTTCAATAAGTTGAGTTGTGGTCAGTATGCGAAGGATGAATGAGTCTTAAATATTAGCACAATCATCAACAGTACTGACGAGGTGATTTTGGCCGATGAGATCATAGAAAATAATATTGACCTCATGATGTTTCATCATCGAGGCTGTAAATAAGCACATATACTTGAATTCCTTAATACTCTACTCCAAAAGAGTCAATTAAGTAGGAATATAAAACGGCAGATATTAATTAAAATAAAACAGAAGACGGTTGATGTAAATCTGAACACTTACATAATGTTCATAGAGATGACGAGTATGAAAAGCTTTATCATTTATTAACGAGTGAAAATCTTTTTACTTAGATAGGAATCCAGTGAAAGAGCGCAGAATTCTCATCGATGCGATAAGGAGATGAGTGGTCTAAAAAGTTGATAAGTTTGTTATCAACTTATTGATTTGGAGACTTTGTTCCGATCAAAATCTTAATACTCAATCTATATAAACCGGTCCAACGTGGGTCCAACGGAAGCCGATGATAATTTCTACCGGAAGTTGTCACCGCTTGAAATAGACTGTAGCGGTTAGTGATCGATTGACTGAAATTGGCGTTAAACTAATATAAGTTAAGGACAACGCTCGTAAATTTGTTTGTAAGGACTAAAAATGTATTTCAGGGGGGAATAACTGTCTGTATAAACATTAATGTTAAATAACAACAACGAAATTACTTTCTTGAACACCGTTACTCCGATTATCACACGTGATATTATTATTTCTCGGAATCCGACTGCTACCGTGCAACTGCAGTGCACTGCGAATTGTGGCACGTAGAAACCTACAGATTTTGCTAACATGCCTTATAAAGAGCCAAGCCAAGCCGCCGGCCATGTAAGGCAACCTAACGGTACGAAGTGGATGTCGCGATGTAGAGAACGTTTTTTCACACATAAGTATTTTTCTCAACATTTCTCAACCAATTAACCATCAAGCGAATTGGGATGCGAATTAAGATTAGCTCCGTGACCCAGACATAATAAATATCCCAATAATAATCAAAAAAAATTGGAACAGTAACATTAACCTAGAAATTAATATCCTATTTCCTTAAGTCAGAGTCAGAGCATTTAAATACATACCTAACAGTTTTAAACCGTTTACAGGCTTAAGACAAGCGCAAGAGGAACATGTTTTATTAATGGAAGAAGCCGTAAACACTCAAAATTGTTTTTCATTCGAGAAGATCAAAAAGACAATCTATAACAGAAACCTGATTCTAACGCATAACTCAATTAACATAAACGATACATTATGTCGTATCATAATAAAGTTATAAAAAATCGTAGCTATAGTACCTTTTAAATAATTCACAAAGAAAATATCACACACAATAAACTGGTTTTAGGATGGAAAACTTAATTTTCTTAAAAAAAATACAGGACAAGGTATAAACAAAATTAATAGTCGTCAATATTATAAGATTTCAATGGATCGCGTCTCTGGTGAAGAAACGAAACATAAATGGAACTACATAGATGCTGTTCAGCGAATGATCCTATCAAGTGAAACAGTACTTAATAAGTCAATTAATCAATGCCTTACAACTCAATACATATCAAATGTAAGACAAACTCGAGCAAGTGGTATCATATATTATCTCGCTTTCTCGATGGAGTGCCCTTTGCTTTCGCTCTCAGAAGTCATTGGGATGGAACACTTTCGTTAGCCTCTAGGAGATTAAGTGAAGAGATAGGCACGTACGAAAACATTGGATCAATATTTGATTTGCAGTTCATTTATGGATCAAATTAAAGTATTCTAGCGATTATCCTTAATTATTAGCGGCGTCCAGAGCAATATTGCTTTGTGTCTGTCAAAACTCAAAACACTGCCTCGAGATCACGAGGTCTCGGGTTCGATTCCCGGGTTGGGCAAATAATTGTTAGGTAGTGGGTTTTTCTGTCAAGAAATTCTGTGCCAGCTCGGAGTTGGTAGTTGGCGGTGGTCCACCCCCGTGCCTCGGAGAGCACGTTAAGCAGTCGGTCCCGGTTATTATCACTATCATGTGACAACAGTCGTTATAGCCCGCCATCCCGCATTGGAGCAGCGTGGACGGTCTAAGCTCTAAATCTCTCTCTCTCATATGAGAGGAGGCCTGTGTCCAGCAGTGGGACGTCAAAAGGCTGTAGTCGTGGTGGTGGTGGTCTGTCAAAAATGATAAACACTATGGTCTTACAGAAAATTGAAATTACTGAGGTTTTTATTTGTACCATAATATTTTTCATAAACACAAATGTATGTTTCATGTTACCCTAAAACTCATATTGCACCCTAGTAAGTCATCTCTGTACGCACGGCTGCGCGCGCCGCTCTGCGCCGGCGCACCTGTACGTTACTTCCTGTCAGCCATCTTGGTCCAAAGGTCGTAGACATAACTTATAGATATTAATTGTATTTTTTCGCCATTCTTTCATAAAAATACGACGAATAAAAGGAAACTTCGATAAAATATTTATCTGCTTTCTACACGATAGTTTTTTCACATTAGTTTTTTGCAGCGTTTTGCTACTATACGTGTTCGGTATTCCTTGTTCAATTTAAAAGTAATTAAAAAAATTAGTAGATTTTCAATACGCTGTTAAGTTTTATGAAGATGAATCAGAAACGAACACTTAATTTAAACAAATTGCTTTAGTAATAAATGCCAGTCAAAAATTACGAATCCCAATTGCAGAATTAGGTACCAATTTTAATTCCAACTTAGTTGTTAATTTAACAGATGCAGCGTGGTGTGATAACGACAGGCTAAGGTTTATACTCGTACAGAACTCGTAGATTGTAGAGTCAGACAAAGGTTACCAAACAACGGTTCACAGACAATACTTTTTGTTCAAGACGTGCGAAATTTCGACAATCGCGGTCAACGGCGCGCATATCCGGCAGATCGAGTGATTTATGACCACGACCACAAAGATTGAACGCATTAAAATAATTGTACTTTTAAATTGTATTGTTCTTAAAAACGATTAAGTTCAGTTGTAAATCTTATTGTACGAGAAGAAAATTATTATAAATAGAGAAAAGTAATCTGTATTGTACAATGTACATGTACTGTATTGTTAGATTGGACGACAACTAAAGACAGAAAAATGTTATTTATTTTGATAATTTTGATATTTTTAACGATTAAAGGTATTAGTATCAAACGGATAGACCTATATACATATAGGTCTATCCGTACATGTACATGTACATCATATAAGGTTTAATTAAACAAAATCTTATACAGTGTTTTGTTAGGACTTAGGATATGACCTAATTCAATTGTCTACCACAGTAACAAAGATTTTCCCTTGGCGTCTCAAAAACAGGTTGTTACGCTAAAGTTCAGCAGACCATACAGAAAACGTTTAGGTATTATGTACGCTGTGTACTTTTGTAATAAATGTTTATTATACAAAATTATAACTTATCCGTATATAATTTGTTCCACAATTTAGTTCTGTTGTTTGTCCGTTTTAATCAAGTCAGATTTTAATTACTGGCAATTTTTTAAATTTAATTATACTTAATCCTGGTTTTTCTTCTTTGAGATGTACAGATTTTGTCGCCTATTAAAATTCATCCTCTCATATACCACTGGTGCTTATAACGACCACCATTTTACCACTGAATGCACAATGCACACCATTTTCACAGTAATTATTGCACATAGCATCGAAGCGTGAGATCTGCATGCTACGGATAGTAACTATAATAATTTGCATGTCGATCTCGATTATGGTAAAGTAACAGATCGACTAAAGTATACATTATTACGTTTATTAATAGAAAACTGATTCACTGACAGAGCTGCAATGATATATTATTATTTCTAGCAACAGATGCCTATTACGCTCTACTATAACTACGAGCATAGTCAATTATATTCCGTCGAAAAAAAAATCATGGCTCTTTTATTTAGATATATATATCCTAGTAAGAGCGGGGCCGCACTGCGAAAATTATTCGCGCGAATTTTTTTCGCGCGGTTTATATTCCGCATTTTAATATATTTTTCGCGCGAATTTTAAATCGCATGTGCGTGCAGCTTCATACTTTCCCATATGTCACAGAATTTTGCGAAAAAATTCGCGCGAATAAATTTCGCAGTGCGGCCTAGGCCTTAGAGCGGGGCCGCACTGCGAAATTTATTCACGCGATTTTTTTCGCAGAATTCTGTGACATATGGAAATGTATGAAACTGCCCGCACTTGCGATTTAAATTTCGCGAAAAAAATATATTTAAATGCGGAAAATAAACCGCGCGAATAAAATTCGCGCGAATAATTTTCGCAGTGCGGCCCCGCTCTTATATTCGCGAATTTTAAATCGCATGTGCGTGCAGCTTCATGCATTCCCATATGTCACAGAATTTTGCGAAAAAATTCGCGCGAATAAATTTCGCAATGCGGCCTAGGCCTTAGAGCGAGGCCGCACTGCGAAATTTATTCGCGCGAATTTTTTCGCAGAATTCTGTGACATATGGAAATGTATGAAGCTGCCCGCACTTGCGATTAAAAATTCGCGAGAAAAATATATTAAAATGCGGAATATAAACCGTGCGAATAAAATTCGCGCGAATAATTTTCGCAGTGCGGCCCCGCTCTTACTGAGGACATTTTGAATTAAAAAATCAACATGGCTATCTGATTAAGTATATCTTGCCATAAGTAGTAATATGCACATCGAAAGTTAATACTTTAATTGACAATTTAATAATGAATTGCTTGTATAAATAATAAATTGGTAGGGTAAAGACACTGGGCAGGCTACTTGTCGCATATCTTACGGTCAACTGAACGGGAAAATTGCTTATATTATGTGGAATGTCGATATCGATCTTATATGAATTTACTTAATTAAGAGAAACTTCTTTAAAGAGATTATTATAATATATCATTAACACATCGATTACTAATAATTCTACAATGAAAACAAAAATTATTTTGCTGTAATTCGCTAAAACTCTTAATATTTAATTATTCTCATGTTTATTTGCAACGGACGTTAATATTTGACTTTATAAAGCAAAATTTTTCAAATCTTAACTTCTTTGCAAGACGTGTAAAGCCGCTGTAATTTGTATAGTTTTTAAACATCAGTTTCTTTGCTTATTTAAGTGACATGCATCAGAATACAATCTGCAGTAATATATTTTATGCAATCGAATCTGGTACACACGACAGTATTCCGATTATTTTAAGAGCTGAACTTTAACGTCTCGAGAATGCTGCGTCATCTATTGTTGTCTTATCCACTATTTTAGATCTCTCTTATGCCATTTTATATTGATTGAATACGACGATTTCTTGAGTATTTAAATACAACCATTTATTGATTAATTATTATTATTAGTCTGTAGTAAATTTTTCATAGAATCCCAGGTTTTATAGGTACAGAAGCAAGTAATAATAAAATTCCATCGTAAGAGACTACAGGGTCAAGTAATTACACTATATACACTATACTGTGTTTTTACCGCTTAGATTCAAAACTTACAAATACAAAAACTTTAAAAATGATATCCTTACGTAGGTGTGTATCCTCTATATTCTTACTAAGTTGTTGTTATAAAAACATTTTATGTGCCCTATTTTAGATGGAGCGCCGTGAACGGATAAGTCACGAATCCATGACATCGAGTTGTCTTTAGATCAAACTAGTGTTGCGCTCGGTGCGCGAGCTGCAAGCAGCTCGCGTGCCTTGTAGTCTCTTCAATATTCGTAAAATAAAGAAATGGGAGGCCATACCAAATACCAGAATATTCTAGAGTCTCTTGAAAGATAGAAAGAAATATTGGTATCACGTTTCGTATCTTTTCTGAAAGGACACCACTAATCAGTTCTATGCATGCGTTTAGTGGAAAAAAAAGGATCTATACAAAAATGTACTGGAGAGCCACTTGAAAATTAAAAAGAAATTTTGTATGGACACGAATTTTTTTGTTCCGTAGCTATCTTTTTTTTACTGGCTCACCAAAGGGCCTAAGGTCTTGAACATTTTTAGTTTCAGGACCATGCCTCTATGATTGATAGTTTTTGAGGGCCGTTAGGATACTCTGGTAATTTTTCCACATTCACTACGTTTTGTGATTTTTGTGAAAAAAATATTTAAGTTCTATTTATAAGTGCAGTAGGGGGAAAATTTTTCATACAAAAATGTCTAAGAGAGCCTCTTGAAAAGAACCCAAAAAATTTGTATGGAGAAAATTTTTTTTTGTTCGGCGGCCATCTTTTTTTTACCGGTTTACCCAATGGCCCAAGGTCTTTAATAACATTTGTTTGGGACCATGTCTGTATGATTGGTAGTTTTGGAGGACCCATGAGGTACTCTGGTAAATTTTCCACATTCATGACGTTTCATAATTTTCCTGAAGGAAGACCCATAAGTTCTACGCGCATAAATAGTGAAAGGAAAAAAGTTCCATACAAAATTGTTCTGGAGAGCCTCTTGAAAAGAACCCAAAAATTTGTATGGAGAAATTTTTTTTTTGTTCGGCGGCCATCTTTTTTTTACCGGTTCACCCAATGGCCCAAGGTCTTTAATAACATTTGTTTGGGACCATGTCTGTATGACTGGTAGTTTTGGAGGACCCACGAGGTTCTCTGGTAAATATTCCACATTCATAACGTTTAGTATTTTTCCTGAAAGCACACTCATGAGCTCTATGCATGCGCTTAGTGAGGTAAAAAAAGTTCTATACAAAAATGTTGTGGAGAGCCTCTTGAAAATTAAAAAAAAAATTGTATGGACGCGAAAAATTTTTTGTTCGGTGCCTATCTTTTTTTTACTGGCTCACCAAAGGGCCCAAGGTTTTGAACATTTTCAGTTTCAGGACCATGTCTCTACGACTGATAGTTTTTGAGAGCCTTTGGGGTACTCTGGTAAATTTTCCACATTCATGACGTTTCATATTTTTCCTGAAGGAAGACCCATAAGTTCTACGCATATAAATAGTGAGGCGAAAAAAGTTCCATACAAAATTGTTCTGGAGAGCCTCTTGAAAATTAGCAAAATTTTTGTATGGAGACGAAATTTTTTTTTGTTTGGTGGCCATATTTTTTTCACCGGTTCACCCAATGGCCCAAGGTTTTGAACATTTTTTGTTTCGGGACGGTACCTTTCTGACTGATAGTTTTCGAGATCCCTTAGGGCACCCTAGTCAGTTTTCCACGTTCAGCTCTCTCTATAATTTTGTAGACCTTATATTTTTGAATTCTACACACATGAAAATTATAGTGAAAAAGTCCCATACAAAATTGTTCAGGAGAGGTGATCAGTACCTGACTTCAAGTAGCTTTATATATATAACTAGTAGGGCGCTTGGCTGCGCGGCCCGCTAAAGCGGACCGCGAGGATTTCAGTATTATTTTTGTTTTAGCAGCCTCCACCTTCTTCTATCATTTTCAGCATCTTTAACCCTGGCCGTGCTCCTCATCCATCTTCCAATCCCTCGATCATCATCACTCTCCAAATTTTTTTCTCCGAATCATTTGCCAGAAGGAGAGTTCTTCCATAAAAACAAATTTTGAAAAGGAACCGTATTAAAGTCTTGTATAGTTTCCCAACTTATAGTCTCTTCAATATTCGCCATTATATATTTTGTGTGAAAAAATAAATTCCGCCATCTTGATTTTTTTTCTGTTCGTCAAGTATACCTTCAGGTCTTGATAATCTTTTGCTAAGAAACCACTCTTCCGTCTTTTATACTTGATGAGATAGACACCGACGAAATTTGTATAGCCGCCATCTTGAATCCGCCATTTTGGGTTTTATTTAGCTCAGTGCCAATTGGATGAGTTTTTGAGTAATTTTTGTTTGAGCCTATCTACCTATCTACAATACCCTGCCCGGGCTCCTCATCCATCTTCCAAACCCTCAATCATCATGTCTTTCCATATTTTTCTTTGAGAGTTCTCCAAAGAATCGCATCAAAGCCTTGCATAGTTTACAACTTGTAGTCTCTTCAATATTCGCCATACATTTTCTATGGAAAAATAAATTCCGCCATTTTGATTTTTTTTTTCAATTCATCAAGTAGACCTTTGGATCCTCATCATCTTTTGCGAAGAAACCACTCTTCCATCTTTTATACCCTCCGAGATGGAGACCGATGAAATTTGTATGGCGGCCATCTTTTTTTCGCCATTTTGATTTTTTTTTCAGCTAACTGCCAATTGGATGACGTTTCGAGTGACATTTGTTCGAGCACCCCCCACCTATCTTCAATACCTTAAGCGTGCTGCTCACCTGTCTCCGAAATCCTCAATCATCAGCTCTCTCCATATTTTTGTTCCGAATGAATTTTTGTCCTCTATACGAAACCATTAGTGAAAAAAAAAATTTTCATACAAAATTTTACAGGAGGGGTGATCAATCAGTGAGTCAGTCAATGAATCAGCACGAGCAGCTATATATATATTAACTAGTAGGGCGCTTGGCTGCGCGGCCCGCTAAAGCGGACCGCGGGGATTTCAGTATTATTTTTGTTTTAGCAGCCTCCACCTTCTTCTATCATTTTCAGCATCTTTAACCCTGGCCGTGCTCCTCATCCATCTTCCAAACCCTCGATCATCATCACTCTCCAAATTTTTTTCTCCGAATCATTTGCCAGAAGGAGAGTTCTTCCATAAAAACAAACTTTGAAAAGGAACCGTATCAAAGTCTTGTATAGTTTCCCAACTTATAGTCTCTTCAATATTCGCCATAATTATATTATTATGTGTGAAAAAAATAAATTCCGCCTTCTTGATTTTTTTTTCTGTTCATGTAGTAGATTTTTAGTTCTTGATCATATTTTTCTAAGAATCTACTCTTCTTTATTTTATACTTGGTGAGATAGACACCGACGAAATTTGTATAGCTGCCATCTTGAATCCGCCATTTTGTTTTTTTTCAGTTCAGTGCCAATTGCATAAGGGTCCGATTATTTTTTGTTTGAGCAACTACCACCTATCTACAATACCATGCCCGGGCTCCTCAATCATCTTCCAAACCCTCAATCATCATGTCTTCCCATATTTTTCTTCGAAAAGTCTCCAAAGAACTGCATTAAAGCCTTGTATAGTTCACAACTTGTAGTCTCTTCAATATTCGCCATACATTTTCTATGGAAAAATAAATTCAGCCATTTTGAATTTTTTTTCTATTCATCGAGTAGATCTTTCGATTCTAATCATCTTTTGCGGAGAAACCACTCTTCCATCTTATATACCCTTCGAGATCGAGATCGACGAAATTTGTATGGCGGCCATCTTTTTTTCGCTATTTTGAATTTTTTTTTCAGCTCACTGCCAATTGGATGACGTTTCGAGTGACATTTCCTCGAGCACCCCTCACCTATCTTCAATACCTTAAGCGTGCCCGTCGCTCGTCTCTGAAATCCTCAATCATCAGCTCTCTCCATATTTTTGTTCCGAATGAATTTTTGTCCTCTATACGAAACCATTAGTGAAAAAAAAATTTTTCATACAAAATTTTACAGGAGGGGTGATCAATCAGTGAGTCAGTCAATGAATCAGCACGAGCAGCTATATATATATTAATTGTTCCCAACAAAAGGTCTCGTAAAGTATCAGTCTGTGAATTTTGAACATTGCATCAAAATATTGGCAAGTTTTTTACTCGTACCAAGTAGTGTTGACTAACTAAACTTTATAAGGCTCGATAGCAATGTTCCTTCTACATAAGGTACAGCAATCTATAAAAATATCGATGACGTCATCTTCGATGTATGTACAACACATACGCGTACAGCTCGGTACAGCAATTTGCATTGAAATATAGGAATGCACGATGCATCTGGTTTATCCCGAGACAACAAGGAGTATAGTAAGTATTTAGTTGAAAGTAAACAATCTGGAATATAATATTTTTTGTTGATTTAAATAAATCTATACATCTATACATATAATAAAATCGTAGACTTGCCGTATCTGTGCGCTTAGTCTAAATCGGAGCACTCGAAAACGAACTCGAAAACTATTGATCGATTTCAGAGTAAAATAGACCTAAAATGGCTTGTATTAAGGTTTGAGTTCGCCAATACATTCAGCATTGTTCGAATGCTGAATGTATTGGCGAACTTAAACCTTAATACAAGCCGTTTTAGGTCTATTTTACTCTGAAATCGATCAATAGTTTTCGAGTTCGTTTTCGAGTGCTCCGATTTAGACTAAGCACACTGTACATTAAAGATTTTTGCAAAATAATAACTGGGGGATGTTAGGGATAAGTGATAGAACGTAAAAAAGATATTTTTGAAAATTTTGTCTGTTTGTCTGTTTATCTGTTTGTCTGTATGTTTGTGCGCGCATCACGCAAAAACTACAGAATGGATTGAAATGAAATTTGGCACGATTTGAGTTCATACTACGGAGTAACATATAGGATACTTTTTATCCCGAAATTCAGCACGGTTCTCTTGGGAGAGGGGATGAAAGTCAAAATATATACTTAGCTATAATTCATTAACGCGTGATCCGATTTCATTCACTCTTTTTTTTGTTTGAAAGGAGATACTATAAAGATTACCGGCTAATCTCTAAAAGGCTGGACCGATTTTGATAGGACTTTTACTGATCGATATTTACATTTTGATGTACCTAAATATCCGCCAGTGAACTTTTAACAGTTTTTAGCAAGGTATGAGCTCAAAGGAGTTTAGGAATAACAAAGAGTTCTCAAAGAGAGGGACTTTTAAAAACCAATATCCACGCGAACGAAGTCCCGGGTTTCCGCTTGTAATAAAATAAATGATGCCAGGACGCAGGACACAATATGGGAAAAATGTTTAAATAAATGTAGACAAAGTTTTAGGAAATTCCAATCGAAAATATGGAGAATATCCATATTCTCGATTTAATAGTAGGGTATTATGACGAATGATGAATTGAAATAATATGTAAAAAAATCAGCCAAGTGCGAGTCGGGCCTCGCTCTTTCAGGGTTCCGTACATAATTATGAACAATATAATATTTTGGGTCTAAGAAATATTTAATTTCCGAGCTAGACATCGCAACAAACCGTGAAAGAAAAACCCAAAAAAATGTTCGTTTATTTTGGTCACAGCTTATAAACTATTTAATAAATCGTTGTTTTCAGTATTTGTTGTTTAAATAGAGCATATAGTACATAATATACTGAAATATCATATTCCCAACTAGTTTAGTTTTTGAGATAGCCCCCGTCACAAAAATGGTCTAAAACTGACAACTTTGATGGCCTCCCATTCCCTTATTTTTTGAGATAAAAATTAAAAAAATATATATTTGTACTCTACTTAATGAGCTCTAAACAATGATACCCCACAAGCTAGGGTAAAGAAAATTTTTTTTTTCCGGCTCCTTTTTCATGTATGGGAGCCCCCCTGAAAAATAATTTAATTCAATTTCTAATTCAATATTTGATTTTGGGTTAACGTTTTACACTAAATACCAAAATTTCAGGTTTGTAACTCATTTCGTCTGCGAGCTAGAGACCTGTGACCGGCGGACAGACGGACAGACAGCCGAGTGACATTAATAGGGCTCCGTTTTTTACCCTTCGGGTACGGAACCCTAACAATTAAATAATATCCTAGTATTTTTTATATTTAGTTGTAGCACGGAGTTGTAGTTACCGAGTTTATTTTATTTCTGCTTTCATTCACGCATTTTGGCCAATTATATGTAGGTATATGAATGATGGGTTTCTCACTACTTTTCAAATGAATTACAAAAATTCCAATACAATACGCCTTCAGACACATGGTCAGAACGGTAACGATCTATTTCATTTTCTAAAATGGGTAGAGCACGCGTGGTGCATTAACGTCTATACAAATTGATTTGTGTCTTTCAGGTTTAAGTAGGTTAGCTAGACGGTTTAAATTGAATTTTATAAATGTGCCCTACAGCTTAAGTATTCTATCTATATAGGTATTATGACTTTTAATAAATAAGTAGTTTATGAATGCCTATTTAGTGAATGCCATATTATCATCTAAGCAATGTGCTATATACAATAAATTAATTTAACAGATTGTTATAATAGTTTTTTAATAATATGAGGCAAACAGCGCGCACTTTACATCACTAAAGCAAACAACAACGTAGTTACCATAATTTGTGTAATAGAAAAACACTCGTTAGAAGTTTAACTTTAATTCGATAAAAATCTTCTTGACAACACATTACACAACAGTAAGTTTTTGAATCTCAAGTAAAATTCCAAATATGTAACTCTTACTCCTGAAATACGAAGATAAAATTCAATCCATTTTCGGACTCAATTCGCTCTGAGATTGCTTTAATCCCACTATAACTTTCAAGTGTTTATGAATGATTATAAAGCTCAGTTACGCGAGCTATATTTAACTCGGTACTAGGGGATGGAACATCACTGCTATTATTGGAATATGGCAGAATGGAATTTGATCTTCACTTAATTTGGAATCCAGCTTTAAGTATGTTTCTACTTTAAGTACCTACTTTCATCTAAAGAAAACAACAAGTGGTCTGTTGTAGCACTTGATTTGTAACATAAATAGTATTTAATTAATATATATAGATTAGCGATAAAGCATGCAAGTTGAATAATGTTACAGCCGCAAGAAATATCACATTACGTCCCCAGCATTCCTAAACGAATCATAAATATCATTAGGTTAGTATATTTTTTAACTTCAAGGAATAAAAAACACTACGTTTACTTTTACCTTCACTTTTCGAGGTGTGACCGATTCCATCTCAACATGTCTGTAACGTTCAGCCGATCTTTGAACATCTCTACCTCTAACATCCTCCACCGATGCCTTCTCTTCACCACGGGTCAGCGTAGTCACTTTTCTCACTATCCTAGTGGTAATACGCCTTTGCCCGCTGTCGTCTTTCTTCGAGATCTTTGTCGACTCCAGCGAGGAGCCAAGGACCTCGGTCGACATGCGTTTATTCGTATGAATCGCCTGCATTTCCGATACTCCACTTCCTCCAGCAGACATCGGAACAACTAACGCACTATCGCCGCCATCGTATTCGAAATGAGTCTGATTACCATCATGTACTATCCGGCCGTTATAGCTTTCTTCTCTATACGAACCGCTACGATGGCTTGACCTTTCAATTCCTGGGTAATTGCCATCATAGACTGTCTCGTGACGTGTCAAGCCTTCACGCAAACTTCTCGGGACGGAAGCTAGATTTAGACTTGTTGTGATGGGAGACCCCACTGACGATGGCGAAGATTTCTTCAAGCTCGATTTAAGCGGTTTTGATTCTTCACCTTCTAGTGTTCCTTGCACGAAAAGGCGCTTACTGCTGCCCTCTTTTACGAATCTGTACATCGACATTTTCGATTCGTTCCTCTCACGCCTTCACGGGCCGGTACAACATAATACCTTTTCAGACTCGACGCACTACGGAATTATTTTCCAACTTATTACGGATTCGATACGCGCGCCATTGGCTACACCGTTATGTGACAATACTTGCAAATAGATTACTTCAAAGGCTCACATGACGAGTGGGAAATTGTTGATTTTTACTATATTTAGAATTGTGATCGTTGCAGGTGTATTGCTGATTTTGGTCAAGTTTTAATTTAGCTATGACACAATGTGGCTAATTCTGTTGTACACAATCTCTAAATCTAAAATAAAATGACAGGTCTAAATCTATTGCTATCTCTTTCACAATGCTCCCTGCAGAAAAGGATAACACTATTTTTAAACCTGTCAATTTAGTTTAAGTTTATAGATTGTGTACAACAGAATTGACCACAATGTGTCATTATTTTCATATGTCATACTAGAGAATGCCCGCGGCTTCGCCCGCGTGAATTTCGGTTTTGCACAAATCCGGAGGGAATCGTGGATTTCCGGTTCCCGTTCCCGCTCCCTTTTCCAACCTTTATACCTACTTTCAAGGAAGTTTGCTATAGTAATCTACCTATAGCTGTAGCTATAGATTTCGGTTTTTCAAAATCCTGTGGAAACTATTTGATTTTTCGGGATAAAATGTATATTTTAATTCAGGGCATAATCTTATCTCAATTCAAAATTTCAGTAGTAGTTTTTTAGTAGTTGCGGCGTTATTGAGTAACAAACATCCAAACATCCAAACATCCAAACATCTAAACATCCAAACATCCAAACATCCAAACATCCAAACAGTCACACTTTCACATTTATGATATTAGTAGGATGATAATGATGTACCTATGTACTTGGATTTTTGTTGAATTCCAGTACCCCAGTTACGAACTCCACAATTATGCAGTTATTCAAAGCAAATGAGACACTACTGAGAGCCTAAGGTTTCATCTTTCCGAAAATAAGTTATGTCAGATCGCACTGGGATCTTGGCATCGATGTAGAATCTTGGTCTATAAAGTTTATTCTACAAAGAGCTAAAATGGGATGCAATGTTTACATGGAGTATTCGATAGGCAATTTCAAAAGAATTGAATAATTGATTACTACTGCACGCAATATCAGCACTAGCAATGTTAAAGAAATCAAGCGCATGAATAAACTGGAAAGATTCTAAAAGAAAGTGAACGGAGGATTAGGTTCTTCTAGTAGGTACACTGAATCGTGCTTTGGATTAGGTAAGCCACCTTTTTTGGAATGGAGCTAATATGGTTGCGCCCTTCCGGCGGATGGCAACACAAGACGTCAAGGAAACGAGTTACCGCTTCTAAATATATTTTTATTATCTGTGTCCTTTAACGAAAAATATACTTTGGTATATTTAGGAACCGTTGTATACTAACGTACAAATATATCTCCAAATAACGTGTCCTTAATATGGAATTCTAAAAACCTCACCACAAAAAAAAAAAACAAAGAATGCCCAAAATGTTATAAAAGATAGGATAAATGCATTGAAATATTTGAATGCCATTTTAACTTAAAATAAGATGATTATTTAATTAAATGTTAACTATATTGTCAAAATCTCAGACGGAGATTTATATTTGTAGGTACTATAATTATTTAAAAAAATATTCATTTAATAAACTTGAAGGCCTTGACCTAGACACCTACGTAAACTGTTACGTTAAAATTATGTGAATTGAAGATATAATTAATGATGTAATTCTTTAAACTTAATAGAGTTTAAATGTTAAACGAACAGTGCCCCCTACTAAAATTCGTAATGGTAGGTATAAAACGATACAACGATGGTACGATGGTATAAAATTAAAATTTAATAGTTACTACAAAATAGGCCCACTCCAACTAGTACATCTTAAAGAGAGTTTTGAATTTACAAGTAAGTACGAAATGTCAGCTGCAAGAGATGCTAATCACAGTTTATGCAGACTGCGTTCCATGGCCTGACCTGCTCTATGGCGTAATTTAACAAAGGCTTTATAAATAACAACAAGGATACAATCTCATGAATATTTCACAGTACTTCAAGGAGTATTTGTAATATTACGCTTTCAAACAATTTTCATTGACGTAGGAAAGGATCCAGATACAAAAGTTTTTGAAACGTACAGTGAAATGCCTAAAAGAATGATATGCAAAAATCACTTGATAACAAAGGAGTTAAAAAAGAATTTCATACTTTTTGAAGAAAAGGGAAGGATGTGGATCAAGCTCAGAACAAATTCATTTATGGACAAATATAATTCATAACATCTGGCATAAATAAAAAATGTGTAGGTGTTGGATCGCATTTTTGACTTTAATTACATGTATAATTTAATACATCATCCATTAATCCATTAAAGATTCAATGATATTTACGTAGGTGTAGCACTGGATACCGACATTTTTTGCGGGGGATTTTGAAATCCAATGACGCCTACTATAAAGGACCTTGGCTATCTTTTTATGGACACGTTAAATGTCACTTTAACTGCAATAAAGCTTTGTTAAAATTCTTAAAATCGTTTGATAATAATCCATAAATATCATATGTATGTGGGCTTTAAGACATTCTATTAAAAAGTACATAAACATGAAAGATATACATATCTACAACAGAAAATCTACGATCCTACAAACCTTTACCTATAAAATGTTACTTTAGGAGTGGACAGTATATCCAAGACTATCCGATAAAGTCTTGGATAAACATACTGTTTTGAAAGTAGGTAGGCACTATATTATATTAGTTGCATCACGTTCAGTGAGGTTTTCATGTTCTAGCGTCTTGAAGATTTAGAAGGTTTACGAAAAGAAGCCTCACAAGAAATATTAAGGAATATTTGTTCAATTTCGTTAATAAGATTATGCGATCATTCTTGAAGTATCGCATAGCTAAATTATTGTTGAACGATCTGTATACCACAAAACTGTTTTTTTTTTTAATTCATAGATTCTATCTTTATATCTTCGTTCAGTAAGTTGTTTATGTTTATTTATTGCAGGTAAGTATAACATATAAATGTTATTCAAATAATCAAAGGTTTACCTATGTTTTTAATAATCTTGGCCTTCGCAAGTTTACACATTTCATACTTTAATTGCTTACTTGATGAGTCACAATAATATTTAAAAATTTAACTACAGAACACCTTTGTAAGGTTAAAACATCATAATTTTACATATTTCCAAAAAGTAGAGTCAATTTTATGCACTCTAGACCAGCCAATATAATAAAATACTATTGAAGTAATTTGAATTCAACACAATTTCACCGATATAATTGATACAAAAGGCAGAAAAACATTGTTGTTTTCGGATAGCTTTATTCAGCAAACATTACGTCACTCGGAACAATAGACTCCGTATTCAAGTTGAGTAACTTATTTGACCGGCTCATTAGCTATCCGCTTCTTTACTCAAGTACTGAACATCAGCTATGTAATCTATGTATCGTATGTAATCACCAATATCCCACAAAACCTCAAACACAAAAAAGCCGCTATTGTCACCGGTCGCGGTGCTCCTCTTAAAATTTTTCCGTATCAAATCCGTAATGGAACACTTTTGATGTTTAAAAATAATAATTATAATAATGCTCCACACACCACAGTGTTACTCCTTTTTCGAAACGGTTAGTGTGTTAGTTATTTTTAAGTTCGATTCGTATTTTCGAAATTCGAATAGCTGTGCGCGCGCGCTTCGTTCGGTCTCTGGCAGGTGACTGGCGCGCAGTTGCAGCGCAGCGACAGCTAGCCGTCCGTGACGGGGAAAAAAGGTATCGTGGGTTTACGTATGGTTCCCATTCATTATGGAGCTGAATTCCATATTCCATGATAATTGTCATGTTAAAAGGTTGTTGTTTTCTTCCGCTTTTCTTTACTTGTACGAGCTAGACATGCATGACATACGGAGTCACATTTAATAGGACTCCGTTTTAGCATTTCAAAATTTGCATACGAAACCTTAAAAAAAGTAGTAACAAAAGGTAAAAAAAATTGTTTCTAGAAACTCGATAGAAATATCGTTTTTTAGGGTTCCGTACCCAAAGGTTAAAAAAGGAGCCCTATTAATTACTGTCACTCTGCTGTCTGTCTGTCTGTCCGTCCGCCAGTCACAGGTCTCTAGCTCGTAAAAGAATTGAGTTACAAACCTGAAATTTTGGTATTTGATGTAAAACGTTTACACAAAACTAAATATTGAATTAGAAATATATTTTTAATTTTTTGCTTAAAAATAAGGAAATGTCAGTTTTAGACCATTTTTGTGACGGGGGCTATCTCAAAAAGTAAATCAGTTAGGAATATGAAATATCGGTATATTATGTACTGTATTTAAACAACAAATACTGAAAACAACGATTTATAAAGTAGTTTGTAAGCTGTGACCAAAACAAACGAACATTATTTGGGTTTTTCTTTCACGGTTTGTTGCGATGTCTAGCTCGGAAATTAAATATTTCTTTATAATATTTCTTTTCATAAAATACCATGTTGTTCATAATTATGTACGGAACCCTAAAAGAGCGAGGCCCGACTCGCACTTGGCCGGATTTTTCATATTTACATAATCTCCTACCAACTTTAATAATTTCATATTTTTTAGCTTTGCTTCGGACATAGGGGAATGGAAGTCAAAGTGGCTTAAAAGAAAATGAAACTGCAACCTATAATGCTCCATCATACATAACGTACCTACCTAAAATCTTATAATAAATTCAACTTGATAACTATAGGTACCTACTACAAGTACAAGGTAGGTACTGCTCTGAATACATTTAATAACATATAAACACACCTACACCATACTACGCACCTGATGGTAATCACGTTCAGTTTTATAAGTTACTAGCTGTTGCCCGCGACTTCGTCCGCGGTATTAGGTTTTTAAAAGTCCCACGAAAACTAAAAAAATTAGGGTGAATTTTCGACAAATTTTTCTTAGCTATTTATTATTTAAAACTAATGAATCATATTGGTAGAAGAATGTTAGACATGCGTGTGGAGGGAAAAAAGAGTAGAGGAAGACCAAAGAAAAGATGGATGGAGTGTGTGAAAGAGGATATGCGCATAAAAGGGGTAAATGATGCGTTGACGTATGATAGAAGTGAGTGGAAGAAGAATACATGTTGTGCCGACCCCACATAACGTGGGATAAGGACCGGAAGAAGAAGAAGAACTTACATGCCGATTTTCGTATCTGTAACTTCAATAACATACAACTTTCATATAACCGTCCTACTCACATTTTACCATCATAGGGGAGGAATTTCGTAAAATCTTTTCTAGGCAAATATTTAAGTCCTATAAAGAACCTACCTTCCAAATTTCAAGTTAATAATAACAAAACTTCCCATAAAAACCTTCATTCCCTATTTTACCACCCTTAAGGGAGGATTTAAAGCTAATGATCCAAATGCCAATTTGCAGGTCTGTAACTTTAAAAACATAGGACTTTCATACAAACTTTCTACTCCCATTTTATCCCCTTAGGGGAGGATTTTAGGGATATTAAATAGCCTATAACCTTCTCCGAAAATCCGAATACCAAATGCAAAAAGAATATTTTAAATCCGACAGGTACGTACTTCCAGAGATTAGTGCGTTTAAACATACAAACATACAAAGTCTTGCGCTTTATTATATTAGTATAGATGTATAAAATTAAATATTTAATTATGTATAAATAGGAAGTAGGTAATAAAGCTTTTAATGAAATTATGTTTGTAGGTAGACATTATTATGGAAGAACAAGATAATATACAATATACATTATACATATTATTGTTACGGGTTTATAAACGCATTTTGTATTGTTTCCTGTTAGTTTCTAGTAATCATTACGCATTTTGCTAAAACATTTCGCCAAAAGACGAAGAGTTATTTTCCTAGTTACGCATAGTCGTGAGTCGTGACTTGTGACCATTGTGGGGCAAGCATGTAGTAGTTATTCCAAAATAGTACCATACACGGGCGTGGGACACTTATACCTAACAGTGAACTAAGGAGTATGGACTAATCGAAACTAATACTTAATTAATAAAAATATTTTAAATTAACTTTTATATAGACAAGTTTTTTATTTTGACATGCACCTCGATTTTAATAAGTGCTCGACCTAACAAAACAAGTGAGTCCGATCTCGCCTGTCCTTCCGTTGTTGAATAACAAGTTTTAATAAATTGGCCACTAAAACTCGTTATTTAAAAATCTTTAAAATTCCTGCCATCTCCATCATCGTGAATCGTGTATCTTATCATAGTATTGAAAAGTAGTCATGAAAACAAAACAAACTTGACTGTTCTGGCATTATATTCCATTAAAGAGTTCCAGGGTCCAGTTACAACCTCCTTACAGATGACAGGTTCAATGGTGCCTTAATTTTCATCCAAACCTCGCGCATCTGTAAATCAGGACGAACGGAATTTTTCAACCACTTTGTAAGTGGTCGAAAAATCAGTTAAGTACTAATTTCGACGGAAACAAACATACGAAATATACGAACAGAGCAAGCTAGTGAAATTCTTGTAGTTAATTTACTATTTATTATACTCACCAATTATATAATAACATGCTATTTAATGTGCTTGATTGCAATCGGCACATAATTGTAACTTAACGTTTTCTGAGTTTTCTGTTTATTCATTTCTTGGATATAATATATAATACTTATCTATACTTAATATAATAAAGCGGAAGAGTTTGTTTGTTTGAACGCGTTGTTGTATTATTTCTATTTCTTAATTGCCTATCGTGTAATTCACACTTTTTATTGTAACTGTGAATGTTTTGCTTAACAAAAATTATGTTGTTATAAATATATTGAGAAGCTACTGTAAGAATACCTATTTCTTTAAATTTCTCTCGAAGGGAGTATCAATGAAATATGTAATAAAACTAGATTAATTTGTTGTTCTTGTTGGTGAATTTTATTTAATTAGTTATTATAATATTTAATTAGTCTATTGGAGTATAGATAAGTAAGTATATTTTATTTTTACTGAAGCATTGAAATGAGAAAAATGTTATCGATGTGAATGATAAATGCAAATATATTTATAATGATGAATGTAAGGTTAATGATAATAATTATTATAACATCAAAATAATTGTTTTAGAACAATCAATAAAGCTAACAACATATAGTATCGCCATCTATTGTGCGCCCGCGATAAAGCGTTGCCAAGCAAAGCTTAGCAAACTCCGTCAAGAGCTACTTCGTAACAGTACAGCGCCATCTAGTTGATAAGACAGTTACAAAGATGCAAGCGACGCTCATAGCGATTTTCGATATTATGGCGACTTACCATGATCGTCTGATATGTTTGCGTGGACAAATAAAAAATATAAGTAATTCATCCTTTACAATAATATGACACTATGATATATATATTTTTGGTGTCATATCATATTAAATACTTTACTATACTTTTTTTTTATTTCTTCAAGCTTTTCGCATAGAGGTAGGTAGGTATAAACTGCTAGATTTTTGTGTGTTTTTGTTTTTTAGTATACTTATGGCGCATCTTATAAATGTACCTACTTATGAGGCTTTATGTATACCTAATTATCATTATATTAAAGGGACTGAGAGAAGCTAATCTAGCCAAAGATGTACATATGTGAAACCCACCAATGAGATCGCTTAATTTTGATACCTTAGCTCATCCTAGCTCTGGTGGAATGGAATAAGTTGAGCTATGAAATTAAGTCAACACTATTGTTTTACGCACATACCACGCATGCTCCATAGCGTCAATTATTTTGCCTGAATTTATACAAATTATAAAATGAGAGACATCTCTGTGATTTGGAAATAGCAGCCTCTTTTTAGGCTAATTTGATTATATTTGGGCGATAGCAAAATTGAAAGCTGTGATAGCCTAGTGGTTAGGACGACCGACTTCTAATCGGAGGTCGTGGGTTCGATCCCGGGCACGCACCTCTAACTTTTCGGAGTTATGTGCGTTTTAAGTATTTAAATATCACTTGCTTTAACGGTGAAGGAAAACATCGTGAGGAAACCTGCATGCCTGAGAGTTCTCCATAACGTTCTCAAAGGTGTGTGAAGTCTGCCAATCCGCTTGGCCAGCGTGGTAGACTATGGCCACTTCTCACTCTGAGAGGAGACCCGTGCTTTGTAGTGAGCCGGTAATGGGTTGATGATGATGACGATAGCAAAATTTAAACCTACGTTTTAAAAACTTTGTTTTTTCGTCTAGTTGGCTAGCCTAATTTTCGAGGCGCTGAACAGATTTTGACGGGATTTTCATAAAGGCAGATAGAGCATTAAGTAGGTATACACGGAGTGTTAAGGCTATTTTTTTATTCTGAATATATTAAGGGTCTCAATATATTTGTGTAAAAGAATAAAAACTGTTGACATTAGAGATAACATAATATTCATTAATATATTTTCACGGCCTATCAGCTCAAGCGATTTTGACGTTTGGCACACAGATTTACATCGATGACAGAGACTGAATGGATCTCCGAGATGGACGTAGGTTTTTTCTCCCAGGAAATTACAGTACCTACCCTCGAGATTTGAAAAACCTAAATCCAACGGGACTAATTGGCGGGCATCATCTATATACGTATTAAAAAAAACATATAAACAATTTTTTTGAGCTAGCAGGACAAAAAATACCGTAGAAAGTTTTGTCGCAAGGGTACGCGGGCGTCGGCGGCGGCCGCGGCGGTGGGCGCGTGGGTGCAACATCTGTTCCACGGCCTTGCGCCGACACCCTCGCCTGCCTACGTGCAGGTTGGTAAGTTCTTTGTGACGTCATTTTCCAGTTGTTGCGAAAGTAAATACAGTATGTCCGGAATCAAACTAGCGATATTTTAAGGGTATATTCTACAACTCATTACCACTCTAAAAATACCATTTAATAGGGCCTAGCCCCCTCCCCCTTCCAATTTCAATTTGGTGTGCGTTTTTGTGGGCATGTGCGCACAAAAAATGTAATAACTCAAAATTCTGTTGCTGCAAATGTCAGTTTTTCACCACACGGTTAAAGGAAGGTTACCGTAACCCGAAATAACTAAATTAGACTAATGAATAAAGCCACTTTGGATTGCACAATTCGTTAAAATTTAAGCACGCTGAATCTTAACCATGGAAGTACATATTAACAGCGCAACCCACTTTACTTCTTAATTGGTGTTCAATAAAATTTAACCTTAAACGTTACTTTACTTTAACGGATCGTCATGCCACTGGCCATCAAGTAAAAGCTTACTAAGTAGGTACTTAAGCAAAAATTATCAGTAAATTTTAAGTTTGGTTGGTACATATTGTTTTTATACGGGTTATTTGCAAAAATAGGCAACAGCTGTTATTGTTTTAGTAAACGAAGCGCGGGCGTCGACCCTCGACCCGGGTAACTGTACGTTACGACTTACGGCCACTATTTGTTGTTACTTCTAATGATTACAGTGTACTCTAGTTTAGTTATATTATTATATTTTATTGAACACTTCAGTTCTTATTTGTAGCCCAAAGTAAGAAGGATAGACGACTTAATGTGCCATCGTGCCTTCAACGGAATTTGAGGTAGGTTTTTTAAAACAATTTCCATTTGGAAAACCTACTGTCGCGCAAATCGCAATCCTCACAATCTGTCTTCTCCATACAAAAATCGTGATTTGAGGCGACCAAAGTTATAGAATAGCCCTGCTACCCTCTATCAAATCTCCAGCGTCTTAAAAGTATAATTAAACCTCACGAAGCTAGAAAACACATTTAAAAGTCAGGGCTATTTAAAATAACCGCCTAGAATGTTACGTTTTGCAATATCAGATCTAACTTTGCAATATTAGGTTGTATAATAATGATGGCAAGTAAGCTATGAATAAACATACCTATCTGTATTAATTAACATGACATCACTTATCTAAGGAGATACAATACACAGGGGGATTGAACAAAATACTCGGGTTAAGTAATCAAAGCCTCAAGAAATTCTGATAAGATGAAGAGATATTAAGTGATTCTGATAAGATTTGTATCAAGAATAATATATATCTATAGTTACAAACTAACTTTATTTTAATTAGTGTAAATGTAGTAGTCTCAATAAAAACTTAACTTGAATTAATTAAATGGTTTATTTATAAGGAAGTAACATAATAAAATAAAATGTATTTAAAGATCAATTATTCAACGCGTGTTTGCAATTTATATTTCCACAAATTATATTAATTAACATTACATAGCGTAGTCCACCATATATTGCGATACAAGTGACAATATAAAGAGACATATAATTATGTTAAAACAATGCACAAATTATAATAATGTGCGAGACATTTAGCATTTAGGAATTATTTATAAAATAACGCTTCTCGCATTTTAATACCACTTGTATTGCTACAAAGCCAAGTAAGACAAAAGGTCGACAACTTGGAAACTTTCCCAGGTCATTTGAAATAACTAAACTATGAGCATTAAATAAAACCCAAATAGCGGATCGGAAATCGACTTAACACAGTAATTACACTTTTCTGTCAGATGTTTAAAATAACTACTATCCATCATTCTGCTTTAAAAAGACAACCCGCTTTAACCCTTAAATGCATGATTTTTTTATTTTTTATAAAAAAATATGCATGGGATGTCTCATGGTATGGGGATTAATGGAAAAATAATAAAAAAAATATTTGAGAAGGTTCAGTCTGTTAAATTCTTCATTTTGTTTCTGTAGTATGCAGCCTACACTATGCACTCCAAGTAAAGAGTACATGTATGTAAGTAGGTATTTATTTAGTACGGTTTTACTCAAAATTAAGAATAATCAGATTTTGTGTTTTATTTATTTATTGTGATGTTCTTTAAAACAATTATTTCTCCTATAGTAACAAAGTGATACATTACATTTTTCACGTATGGGTTGGGTAAAAACATTATATTTAGGAATCAAACACCTGTTACATTTGTCGCAAAAAACTGGCCAGTGGGCTATTTGGTCTAGTCGAACATCTTTTACTGGTGGAACCTGGGAACCCTTTATCGCCTGAATTTCATGCTCTAAAGAAGAACTTGGTCTTCTCATTCATAAGTTATTTTTTCCCCAAACGGCAAAGGGTTTCAGCTTCTTCTAGACAAAAGATACGCAAGTTACACAGCTCTCCACTAAATCCAGGTTTTTGTTGCATAACTTTCTTGTAGCTAACAATGAATTTATCATGGCTAGGTCCAAAAAATTATGGAACAATTGCATATATACCAATGGATGACATACAAATTAGTCTTGAGCAATTTTCTCTAAGATGTCATCACATAGGAAAAGCGAGAAAAAACCATATTTTGTGCCTATATAGCCCAGCTCACCATAATCTAAGTTGCCCAAAAAAGCTATATCATCTTCAGAAGTTTTTTACTTTTTGCTTTTTCTACAATAACCTTCTCATCACTTGACGCCGAGCCTGCTCGTTACGTAAAGCATGTTCCTGTTCAATTTCTGGGTTTTCTATTATTGAAGGATCCTTTTCACTGGAGTCTACAGTACCACCGAGAGGTTCGCCTTCCAAAGGAGGGTCTTCTTCAACTTCTTCACTTTCATTTGCCACAAAATGAAGAAGTTCTGATCGGTCCCTATAAGACTGCACCTCTTCATTATTTTCCTCCCATTCGTCTTCTTCAGTCCCATCTTCTGAATCATTGCCATCTAAGCTAGCTAAGTATAGCTTATTTGATCATCAGAACCTGTTCATCTTCGATAAGCCATTTGAAATATACATCTATATCAAATATCTCATATAATTTATATACAGTACTATGAATGCATAGTGTAGGATAAGGCCTACACAAATGAATTCGAAAATTTTGTGGTCATTCCGAATAGAATAGTAATTTCTACTAACTCTACTCAATATTTATCATTTATGAAAACGAAATACTAATAAAACAGCATAACTTACCTTGAAAAATTCCAAAAAATTTGTTCACAAAATCAATTCACCAACAACTTTTTCAAACCGCCTTCCGCCGAAAAGTTTCAGCTGTCAAATTCGAATATACAAAAAAAAACTAGTAAAGCCGACACACGAATTTAAAAATAAGTCTATTCTCGATGAACGGGTGACATATATATATTTTTTTAAGACAAAGGCCCAAGACATTCAGGCATCAGAACATTATGTAGTCTGCATCCTACATTATGAATTTAAGGGTTAACTTGCATAGATTTTTTTTATGACATGAGATCGATACATCCTGATAACACATTACACACTGTATATTAAAACTATATAAGGCTTGTTGTAAGTGTGCCAACCCACGCGGTCTTTCAATACCATATTAATACTTTGATATTTTTTATCTTCCACTGCAAACTGTCATCTTTCTATAGGTTACTAGTTGCGAAAAGGAACTGTACAATGAAGTCGCAGTTTCTATAATAATTATTATAATTGATTAATAGACATTACTCGCAGCCCTATAATTTTAATATTTTTAACTTTCTGATAGAAAGTAAGACAGGAAAGAACTTACGTTAGGTGTGATCTTAATAAAAAATGAAAATGTCTTAATTTCTTATTAAAAATAAGAAAGAGACCGATAAAAAACTTAATATTTACTTATTACATTTTAGACGCGAATTTGATGTTAACTTTTCAACGGCTATATTGACGGAAATTCAATACGGAAATTCAATATATTCTATTTAAGAATATATTGAAAATTCTTTTTAAAATACCGACTTCAAACACCATTTCAAACACGGAAGTGGATGAAATTCATGCCCTAATTTTCCACCCTTAGAGGTGAAATATTTTAATTTTAATTAATAAAAAAAAACACCATAGAGAATGGCTTATTCCATAAAAAAGGAATCATTATATCGTCCAAGAAATCGCGTAGCATACACAAAAAAAATACAGTCGAATTGAGACCTTCGCCTATTCTCCGAAGTCGGTTGAAATTAAATAAATTTTATTTAAAGAAGTTAAGCAGTGACAGTCAAATATTGCGTCAAAATAATATAGAGGCCAATTTATCGCAACGGAATACAAATTTAAGATAAATTCCAAATTGAATGTTCAATACACTAAAATCGGAAACTTCCAAAAATACTTACCTATTTTGGAGCCAACGGTGTAGATACAAATACAAGCTACGAATCTAGAAATTTAATTCAAAATGCATGAGATCACTGCAATTCTGACTCCAATACAATCATAAGCGAAAGCAAAATAATAATAATAATATGTTGGTTGCGAACAATATGACATGACGCCATACTTGACTCATTGCTATACACTTTGTTGATACTTTATTGAATATTATTATAATTCTTAGCTTTATTATAATATAGACTAAATTATGTATCGAATTTTCATCAAAAAGATTGATATACATAAGTACATTAATATACTGAAACTATAACAACTGAAAGAGTTTTGTACGACAAGGTTAGAAATGCATAGAGTTCTTTTTCATATTACATATTCCATAGTCGTGCAATTCAATAACAGCAGAACAATACTGCAATTAGAAAGAGACCTGCACAAGTTGCGTAATACAAAGAAACGAGAGGGAAAGTGAGCTTACTGCTCGCAAGCTTTAATACACGACACGGGACATCCGTAATTGGTTCTCTTTGAAGAGGACATTATACGAGTAACCAAATAAAATCAAGAATATAATATGTACGTATTGCAAAATGTTAAAAGAGTTCTGTTATTGTAATGAAGATATTGATATTGAAATTTCCCATGAGCTAGTATTTGAACTCCAAAAATTTCTCAACATCGTGAAATGCTTAACGTACCTACTAGAGGCTGATATGAATGGACACAAAAGCCTTATAAAAAGCAAATACAACTACAAATGGGTTGATCTTGATTCGGGTGTACAATATGAACAAGCGTAACTCGCTCGCAAAAAAAATACGTCGCCACGCCTCACCCATAACTCTAATAAAGGTCAAAATATCAAGGTAATTAGGAATGCGAATGTCCTGCACGTACAAAGTACAAACACGGTGTTTTCGTCACAACTACTGATATGAATGTTAGATATGTATGTCATGGCAAGCAAGGTTTTTCCATGTAGTACAAAAAAACTGCCTACAAATGAAGAGATAATATTATAATCTAACCCTAGTAGTCGTGGCTCATTGTTCAAGGGAGATCATATTTCTAAACTTTTCATTATATTTCATTCGGGTTTAAATATTTGAAAAAGTTATCATTCATCTATACTAATAAATAAAATTGAAGTGTCTGTCTGTAATATCGAAATAACTACCTCATATTAAGCTCATATGGTTATTTGAACGCTACCATAACCGAATCACACATTTTTAAAATTTTTGTCTGTCTGTCTGTCTGTCTGTCTGTCTGTCTGTCTGTCTGTTTGAACGGGCTAATCTTCGGAACGGCTGAACCGATTTTGACGGGACTTTCACATACAAGTAGAGAATTATCCAGGGAGTAACATAGGCTACTTTTTTAACCGACTTTCAAAAAAGGAGGAGTTGTGTTTTTCTACCTATGTACACCGATATCTCCGAGATTTCTGAACCGATTTGCGTAATTTTTTTTTTAATCGATAGAGAAACATTGCGACCCTGTTCTATAAAAAAATTGGATTCCAACTCCTTAATCCTGATGCTGTAGGGGACCTAATCCCCAAAACTAATGGGTTTTAGAAACTTTCGGTTATTTAAATTGATATTGGGGGTACCAATTAAAGACTTTATCGTTGAATGAACTCGAGTAGGTATGTACATATCCAACTCCTCAACCCTGATGCTGTAAGGAATTGTATTCCGAAATCGTGGGGATCCCACGGGATTTTTCCGTTTTGGGGACGGGTTTCTACAGATAAGCTACTTTTTGTTCTGGAAAATCAAAAGTTCCCATGGGATTTTTAAAAACCTAAATCCACACGGGCGAAGCCGTGGGCATCATCTAGTAATACAATAAAGCGGAAGAGTTTTTGTTTGAACGCGCTAATCTCGGAAACTACTGGACCGATTTCAAAAATTCTTTCACCGTTGGATATGTACGTGATCCTTGAGTGCTATAGGCTATATATTATGTACCACGGGCGAAGCCGGGGCGGACTGCTAGTCTGAAATAAATTGATCACCTTATGTCAAAGTCCTTGCGCACTGACGTCGGCCTGTGGCCATCGCTAAGGCCACTATAATCACGAATTCAATATAATATAGATAATATTCATTGTTTACTTAGTATAATTTCGTAAATAAGTAAATTATTACGTGCTATTTTACGCACCTGACCTAAAATCTATACTAATAAATAAAATTGAAGTGTCTGTCTGTAATATCGAAACAACTACCTCATATTAAGCTCATATGGTTATTTGAACGGTACCATAAACGAATCACACGTTTTTAAAATTTTTGTCTGTCTGTCTGTCTGTCTGTCTGTCTGTCTGTCTGTCTGTCTGTCTGTCTGTTTGAACGGGCTAATCTTCGGAACGGCTGAACCGATTTTGACGGGACTTTCACATACAAGTAGAGAATTAACCAGGGAGTAACATAGGCTACTTTTTTAACCGACTTTCAAAAAAGGAGGAGTTGTGTTTTTCTACCTATGTACACCGATATCTCCGAGATTTCTGAACCGATTTGCGTAATTTTTTTTTTAATCGATAGAGAAACATTGCGACACTGTCCTACAAAAAATTTGGATTCCAACTCCTCAATCTTGATGCTGTAGGGGAACTGATCTTCAAAACTAATGGGATTTAGGAACTGTCGGTTATTTAAATTGATATTGGGGGTACCAATTAAAGACTTTATCGTTGAATGAACTCGAGTAGGTACATATTCAACTCCTCAACCCTGATGCTGTAAGGAATTGCATTCCGAAATCGTGGGGATCCCACGGAATTTTTCCGTTTTGGTGATGGGTTACTACAGATAGGCTACTTTTTGTTCTGGAAAATCAAAAGTTCCCACGGGATTTTTAATAACATAAATCCACACGGGCGAAGCCGTGGGCATCATCTAGTAATATATTAAAAATGTGACTTCATTCTTTGTTCTCAATAATATATTAGAAATGACTACATAAACTGCAAAACACTTAACCATTAAGGTTGTTGACAATCTTCATGGAGATGATCTACACCAATATCGAACAAAAAATTAACATTTTAATTAATATCAATGCGAAGGTCGCTCGATTGCTTAATCTTTGTAAATCAGCTATCGACTTCTGATATGTTTGTTGATAAGTTGTAACGTAATATCGATAATGCAGGTTATCGTGAAAATATTATATTTTTATATTGTTTAGCTGTGTTCTTCAATTAAATTTTTCAAATGTATGTTGTCACTATTATCCTAAATCTTATAGGTACGTTTATTAATAACTAGCGGTCCGCCCCGGCTTCGCCCGTGGTACATAATATTATAGCCTATAGCACTCAAGCATCACATGCATCCAACGGTGAAAGAATTTTTGAAATCGGTCCTGTAGTTCCTGAGATTAGCGCGTTCAAACAAACAAACTCTTCCGCTTTATTATATTTGTATAGATAAAACGTGACTGTTCCTTCGCGTATGATTCTTATGATTGAGACTAGGCACAGTGATAGCTTGCTTCCTGGAGACGTTGGATACTTTTAATTCCGGCAAAGTATTATTCCGGGAACGAAGTCGCGGTAATTAGTTAATTTCTAATAACTAAATGTCAACTATTACGCAAATAAAACTTCCTACACTTTAAGATTTTAAAGATTAACCTTTGAATACAATTGGCGTAACTAAATCCTATTAGAAGTAACTAAATAAAATGTTCGACAGTGCAGGGTCAGATACGGATTAGAATTGCATAAAGTATTGTTTTGTTGATTATTCCTAAGCTGTAATTAGGATTTCAAATACGAATGTTATTCAAAGAAGAGATTAAAACATTTAAATCTTCGCATTAAATGGACATTATTTGCCAATTACCTACTTTTTAGCTGCTTAAAAAACATGGCCATGGTAAAGACGTCACGCGTCAAAAGAACGCGGCGTAAAACGTAACAATTAATGAATGAGACTTCGCCTCTGAATTTCGTTAAGGTAAAATTGAGATGACACATATTTTGAAGAGTCGATGGAAGATATCAAAAAACTGATAGGATATAAATAATGATATAGAAAATAAAAACAACCTTAAAAATATATCGCCAATGCTGTCATTATCGGATTAGAATGTATTGACCACTAACCTGGAAGTGCAAGATGATTGTCCATATCAATCCGAGGGTGAGTTTCGGGTTCCCGTCGACGATGTCCTCAGCCCTAATGTTGACGAGCTTGATCTTTTTGTACCGCAGGAAATCCAGGGCCATTTGTACGTTCTGAAGCATATGGAACCGCATGCGGCCTCGTTCGCGCGGCTGTAAATTAAAAAAAAAGTAGACTTAGTTGGTAATAAGCAGTGATTTATTATTTATTTAGTCTATTTAGGCAATAGCAGAAAACCAACCTTGAAACTTAATTTGGACTTTACGTTCAAAGTAAGATGATTCTAAAAACAGATCCTTGCGGCTTTCAAATTTTTAAGAAAGAAGGTAACGCTAATTTTCACAAAAATCGAAACTCTATATACAACGCTATATTATTTCTGAGACCTGTATTCGCATATTAACCTCCTTTTGAAGCTCTACATACAACGCTATATTATTTCTGAGACCTCTATTCACATATTAACTTCCTTTTTAATATAACTTGGATTAAACAGGTTTCAAAAGATTGAATTGAATGGAAGTTTATTGTTAAATCTGAAGTAGGTACCAATGACAATAAAATTAAAGACAGTTTTACCCCATCCCAGTTAAGACGGTCACTGAGTTAATAAAAAATATCAATCTCACTTTACATGTGATCGATAAACGCCCTCGACCTATATTAACCTCGGCATCTGCCGAAGGGTGAGATAGCGGTCGCTTCCGGACACACCTGCCTCAATTTATTACAAGCTGTTTCGTTTAAAGGTCGTCTAGGAAAAGCTATTAACACGAACATACTTTAAAATATTTTAATATTCATTCAAGCAAAATCGATATTTCGAGAAATATTTTGAAATTGATAGAATCGGAACAAATATCGTCATAATGGTCATTAGGTACACTTATTAGTCTTGTCATTTAATACTCCACGTTTAGTTTACACGTATGCTTACTTCATCTTGAAAACTGTGTGACTTAGGATAAATTATTGTAAAAACTTGACAACAAGGCTGCTTACAAGATTTACCGGATTCTTTCGACATAACATTGATAAATAAATATGTACATTGTACAATGATACAAAATTGATATTTTTTAACTATATTCTGCTATAAAACTTAATGAGAAATAGCACTACGAACCATGTTTTTTTAATATTAAATTGTTCGTTAGATACCGTATTATTAAATTATTAGGTATTTGTTGTAGTTACTCTTTTGAATATGTTTATTGAGAAGGAAATAATAAAGTTTAAAAAGTAAGGTCCAAATTATTTTTTCCAAATCGATTACGAATACGAATCTTATAGAGTGGTAAACAAGTTCGAAAACGTGAAAAATAGAGATAAAAGTCCTAAAAGTATGAGCGACATGATGAGATAAATAAATGTAAATCTTATGATTTACATGATTATTATGATTTTTCAATAGTTATAAAAAATCATAATTAACAAATTAATAAACTTTTACGAAAATTTATCACAGGATCTTATGAAGTATATATATCAGAAGGGCTCCACGAAGTTTAAAATTTTTAGGCTAATTATTTATACCTTTCATCACATTGTTTATGCCAACGGAAATTGGGCACAAATTTCTTAGTTTACAATTGAATAACTTATTGAAAAATGATGATTAAACTTTTTATTAAACTTCTTTTTCTTCAGGGTTCGATGCTTTTAAGTGTTAAGAAGATACTAGAATTTTTTAAAATTTTTAAAATCACATTTTATGTTATAAAAAAATTATTCTCTTTGCTGTAAGCTCGCGCGCGCATGCCGTAAACGCCGCGCGGAGCCCTATTTTCAACGTCAAATTAAAGTTATAAATAATGGAGAAACAGTTTAAGAAGTTCAGACTTTTTTATTGGAAATTTCCTCCTCTTTAACGAGCTTTTTTCAAAATTGCTTAAATATAAATATTTTTCGAGTTATTAACATAAAATTTTAAAACGAGTTACTAACATAAAACATTTTTTCATCTCATTTTGTTAATAACAATTGCAATTTTTTACCTGCACCAAAATCCTTCAAAAACATTTTTTTAAAGGTGATTCCAAATCGAATGAGCTATCGCTCATATTTTCAGGACCTTTATCTCTATTTTTCACGTTTTCGAACTTGTTGACCAGTCTATTATATTAATAGTTAATAGTCTTCATAAACTAAACTCTTACAAGTATTTACGCAAGAAGTAAATCAGGACTTACAAGGTGTTCGCCAGAAAGCACCTCCAGCAGCGAAATAAGGTTGAGTCCATCCCGAAGGTCTTCGAACAGATCGTTCACATGGCGGTTCACCTGCAACAATATTTTTTAAATAAGTAAATCATTAAAACAATTAAACTAGAGAAGTTATTAACTTAAGCTTTAAACCTAGAAAATGTAATAAAATTGAACCCATCTTTGAATAAAGACAGACAGTAAATTACTAATATAACAAAATGCTAACACGTGTTTACGAAGCTTCACCTGTCGGAGTAGCCTCTTAACATATTGCGGCTCATCTAAAAACTGTTATTAATACGTTAATTGTAGAGCTACTTCATTGTCGTTGTAGATTACAAAATAATTATGTTTTAACAAAATGTCTGTCATAGACTACAAAAATAGGCCGACAAAAACTTTTAATGAGGCTATTATGTAGATATTAATTATGTTAAAATGCGAAGGTTTCACACGCCATGCTATTAATTTTGTATACAAGGCTGAACTCAAAATTAATCCACGAAACCGCAAACTAAAATTAAAAGAAAACCAAAAGAACTACAGACTTCTGCTCTTCTTGCTGCGCTTCTTGCTGGTTCTTCTCGGTTGGAACGGCATTCCGAACCAGTGGTAGATTCATCTGACTATTCAAAAGCACTTGTAAAAGTTTATTTGAATAAAAAACTTTTCTATTCTATTCTATTCTACTCTTTAAGACGAAGTAACAATCTAAAAAAAACAAACAAAAAGAGGATTAAGTAAACGAACAAAGCAAGGATTTTAGGAAGGTCGACATTTCGACGGGATAACTAAAAAGTATTAAGCAAAAACAAGCATCTAAAATTAATTTGTTGAAGACGCAAATTATTTTATTTTGTACGCACTGATGTTATAAATAAAAAAAAATTAAAGTATACTTTGTGATCCACAAGGAGTTAAAAATTGAGGACTATAAAACAACTAACAACGTAACAACATCATTCTACAAACTTACTTGCTGAGGTGGGCAACATGGTTGATTATTCACAATTTCACATACATGAAGCCGCGTGTAGGTCTGTCCGAGCAGCGTGAAATATGCAAACACCTGAATAAGAGCGATGACAAGATACTGAGAAAAACGAGTAGGTACAGCTGTTTATAAAAACAGCCATGAAACTCATAAGATGCCTTAAGCCGTAAAATAATTTAGATAAATAAATGCCAATACGTCAACATAATTTAACTAATTCCATAAAAAATATCGAAATAAAAATATGAGATCATCCTGAATAGCACCCGAGATTGCGTCAATGATCATAAAGATAAATCAAACAGCAAAATTGTTTTAACAATAAAAAAATATAACATTTGTACGATATAATTTATCCATGTAAATAAGGAAACTTTTATCTTAGGTACAAATTAATAATGATTGATTATAGTAAAAAATAATATAACACAACAAGATTTGTTCTGTAGTAGGTACACGTAACAAACTTTAGAGATCTACTGAATAAAGAATCCTATCGTACACACCTTCAAATATTTCCAATGCTGCTCCGGATCCAAAGGTAAAGCGATGGAAAATCAAAGAAATATAATATCGATTTATAGTACTTATAAGCATTAAAATCATCAAGGATTTTCTTAAATACTGTTTACTAACTAGGTTTATGTTTACGTTTGCTTATGGTTTTACGCAGATGCGTTTTTGTTTGGTGAGGTTAGTAACTACTCCTATGTAATTATAAAAATTAAAATTAAAAGAATTTTCGTTTTAAGCTTTTTAGTATTTTGCATCTATTCACAATCGACAGTTCTTAAATCCTCACAGTTTATATGGGCAGTACCTCTGCAGCATCAGGATTGAAGAGTTCGGCCAGAAATTATCAATAAAAAAAAATACGCAAATCGTCTACTGAAATATCTAGGTATATACCCCACAAACAGAAAAAAAATCGTACCTAATTGAAAAACTCTTCCTTTTTGGAAGTCGGTTAATAAATATGTGCCGAGTGCATGACATGCGCTTTAAAAGTATGTACATACATCATACTTTATTATACCCACTTAACTTCAGCGAAATTACAAAATACATAATTTATTTCAACTGTGGTCACCAGTTGAAATGAATTATGTATTTTTTAATTTTCGCCCTTAAGTAAAAAGTCCATTTAAACAAAAGCAAAAGATAAAAAATTGTAGATCTTTTTCTTTTCGTATTTCATACCAGATGTGTTTCGTTCATAACGAGCACGAAAATGTCCAAACATGCTAAAGTTGTACAGTAAGTACCTATTTCATGGATACTGTGTAACACAATTCTCCTTGTTTTACCAGTACCACGTAAGCACTTTAACTATAGAGGTTTAGGTTTCAGTATTTTAATTTTAACACAATGTGCTAAGGTCCAAAACAGGTTAAGTAACATCCTGGGCTTATCGTCAGTTACTTTTATCTAACGGTCGAGAAACAGGATTACAGTGCAGGAATGTCTGTGACTCATTGCATATGATTAATAACTGCCATTAGTACATCATACACTTAATACAAGCACACTGAAATTGGATTCTTGAGATTCTGCACCTAAGAGTCGGATTTGAACACATTATTGTTAAACGTTGTCTAAACTGTACCCGATATCTTCGGTCAAGCTACCAGATACGTAACATTTGGCTGATGATGAATTATTTCTCTCTGAATTATCTCATGTTGTTTTAAGAGAGCGAAATTTTTTATTTGATTGCATTGCTAAAAGGGTACTTTAGATTTCATTTTTTACTGTATACTTCACTAAATTTATTATAATACATATACATTATACATAAATGATATATTTTTGGATTTTTATAGTATTGGATTTATATTCAAGTGGGACAAATAATACGTCATTGTAATCCACTACCACATATTATGGTGAACAACCGTCAGTAGGTGCACGGTTCGTCAAGAATATCACCCACTGGATTACGTCATAGCGTCACTAATTTGATGACGTTATGAATAATTCTTATAATATCACGGTACGGTTCTTAGAAAATATTAATTAGAAGAGTGTCAATTTTAATTCTGGTAATAACCGCAATCGTTTTTTCTGTATTCTGAGCCGCAATCATACAGATAGCAAAGTTCTTAAAATGTTTTTTTTTTTTTTTTAATAAAAACTCGCTTTTTATATTATGTATTTTATTTAGTTTATCTTCTAACAGCTCCATCTTATCGATGTGTGTTTGATGCTCGTATGTTTGAATCAAGTTTGTTCAGAATTTTGCCATATATGGAAATAGATAAGTTATAATTGTTGTATTGCCATATTAAGTCTTGATTGAAATGTACCGTTGCATTCAACGCTCGTTAGCGTTACGTACATACATTTATTTATTATTAAAATATGATATGACTCAGATGATAAATAACTTAAAGGTTCATCAAAACATCTTATATCGAAATACATCCAATTCTAGTTGAACAATGAAAGCTTTACATTAATATTCGTTATCTTCACTCTTCATAAGGTTGAAATGTACCTAAAAGCTCCAGAGATGACGGGAGCGTGCGTCATCGGTGACACCTTCCATCCTTTGTTAAATGTAAAGCCTACGTCGACGCTTTAAATATTATTAGGATGGACCGATATTGTCTGCTTTTTTTGGCTGTACACGTAACTTTAGTTATGCTTTTATACCTACGCATTAACTACCACAATGGCAACGTGTCAATTTAGCAGATATACATAACGATTAATTTTAAAATACGTTTATCACACATTCGTGATGAAATTGCAGTTGAATTTGCAGTATGCAATTTGACATTGCAGCATATTCAATATTCATATTGAAGGTTTTTGAAGGTGATTGAAATTGCAGTTGTTAGAATTACGACACATTCAAGTTCCTCTACTCAACTAGCTGCTCTACCTATTGTGTGACCATATTAGGGCGGAGGGGTTTCAACGTGTAATGATAAGCTAATATCAACATTTTACATAAAGCTCCTGTAACAAAGGACATGAGTAGGCTTCAGGTATGACTCACAACTCATGCATCTCACAATGTTTTGGTTACATTTGACCCGGCTTACTCATGCAGAAAACTCGAGGCATTGTGAAACGATTATTACTTATAGAGAAATAATTCATCGGAAAGTGGAACATCATAGCTAGGACAAAGGAAGAGAGATTTACTAACTTAATGCTTAGTATTCATATACAAGAAAGAGTATAATATCAAGCATAATTTTTTATTAAGAATTGGTTTAATATAAGATCGAGAAACTCTATTAACTGAATCGTATTGATATGAAAACTAATTAACCAGAATCCATCTATGGTCCAATCTTGTAGAAGTACAAACAATAGAATTTGTTTACTAAATAAGTAGGTATACATACATTGGAGATGGTAATGTGTATTGCAAAATTTATTATCATACATGGATGAGTTTGCACTTTAAATGCAGCAACTGTTGTGAGGAAATAAAGTACCTACCAAGATACCTATATACTTATATGACACATACATAAGTGTGATTACACTCGGGACCCGCCGTAAAAGGAGTCCGACTCGCCATATCGGATATACCACATCCTTTGTGCCACTTTCACTGACTAAAGATCCACTGTTTGACTCATCAATAAATACAATCTTTGTTTATTAATACAGATGATAAGCATACGGTTCAGAAAGTTGTTGATATATTGCAGTCTGTACAGAATAAATGAAATGTATTAAACGAGCATAATTAACTGCAAAATTCTGCCGGAATTTTTATATAATACTGTACTACTTTTTTTAAAATGAATTAATATGTTAAGCCCAACAAATACACTCAATTAGCCTATTTGTTAAATAATATAGCCACCTACAGATATCTGAATTTTTACGTTTTGTTCTGAAATCTAAGTATTTATGTGAAATTACATTCTGTGTCTAGACTAATTCGGCAAAAATGTTTATGTTAACATTTAAACGAAAACATAAAAACTATTTTGAAATATATCAAAACAATACAATCCTTTGAACAACTAGCAAACCGCACAAATGAAATGCAGCATTATTTGCAATTGTAAGACAAAGGCATCCTTTATTTACTCGCTTCCATCGTACGTTGCACCTTTAAGATTTCAATCCTGTGCAAATAGATTTACTTTGCACTTAGTCGATTGGTAATTATAATAAACAGAATAAACATAGATGAGACGTGCAGTGCTACCGCGCCGGCTTGACTTGAATAAATTGCAGAATTTACACATTCATATTTAGGATCATTCATATTTAGGAATTCATCAAAACGATATTCATATTTAGGATCGCTTAAAGGCGATTGACGGAGATATTGTCATTTGTCATCTCAACAGACCAAATATGGCGGCAATTATGGAAAACAACATGTGATACGGCCACCACCGCATCAAGTGAATGTGTACGCGTCACGTCTCAGCCAAGTATCACTTCTGTAAGCCATGTCTTATACTGCAATATCGTCTGCAATAGGACAAGGGCAACAATTTAGATACATTGTTTCAATAGTAATCTACCGCACCTGAATCGCGCTATTTTTAAGATTGACATAATATACGACGTGGCAATCGCAATGAAAGAAATAACAAGAAATTATTCATGAAAGAAAAATTATATTCTAGGATAGTTGAATATAAGGCAGGAAAATTGAATACAGACAATAGACATAGTTGAATCCATCGAGCATATGAATCTTGCCAGAGTTAAGATGCACTTCACTTTAGGACACTTAAGGACACCTTTGGGTAGGATTTCAATGGCCTTACTAATCATACTCACTTGTACATGAATGATGTTCATAATAGTACGGGCTCATGAATATTCTAGTCAGTTTTATAGTATAGCCTACTACTGAGGTGACCATCATGCCGTCAATTCATTTGTGTTTGTTTGACATCTAATGTCGCCATCGTCATTTAGCGGACATGGCTCTATTACAAATAAGAGAATCAGAATGACGTTTGAAAGAACTGTGATGTAGATTCGTGATGTCATTCATTTTAGCAATACGAGTATATTATACCTACTCTAGCGGCACGCTATGATGGCCGGTTTGACGTTTGTCCGCTCATGAAGTTCCGTATTAATTGATAACGACTTTGAAGGAAATAATTGTATTACTTTATTGACGATAGTGATGTGCAAAGATTCATAAATTTTATCGAATGTAGTTTTAGGTTTAGGACTCAAAATTTATTTATTAAATTGATTTCTTAAATGTATACAAGTGTAGAAAAATCAGTTTGCACCATTTAAGGGGTGAATGTACTTGTGAATATGAACAATTTTCACTATGTGGACAAACCTCTGAAATCGCAAAAAAATATCAATAAATTTTTAAAAATGGAATCTAATACGATCGTCACATAGGATCGCTGGCTAGCACAACTACTACCTCCGGCAAACTCGCGTCAATGCTCAATGCAAAACAAAGCAGTTTCGAATTGACGTTGCTTCGAAAAGTATAAACTGTCAGTGCAATGCGATTGTGATATAGTTTTGACCTGGCTTTGGATTTCAAATATTGATACTGCATTACTGTTGACCCTTGCTCGTTAATTTGGACTCTGTTCAAGCCCTTTGTTGTGGATTTCGTCGATATGACCGAACGTACGCAGAGAACTGTTCTAAATAGTCAGACACGTGAGTTCGTAATACGCCTTCGTAACTATTTCGATCGTGAAGCTCAAAATGGAGGGCCAATTTTACCTATAACGTCAGTGGTTGAACGCGTAGCTGATGCGCTTAATATTGGACAACGAACTGTTAGACGGATAACTAAAAAAAAATATGGCGAGACTGGCACAGAAGAAAATAAACTTCACACACCAAAAAAGAGAAAACGAGCAAAACCAGTCGTAGGCATCGATAGCTTTGATGCCGATGCTATCCGAAGACATGTTTACGGCTACTATTTACAGAAGGAGTATCCAACAAGAAAAAAGTTGGTGCATTCACTGAAGGAAGCTGGATTATTCTTCGGTGGGGAAAGTTCTTTAACGAAGATTTTGAAGACCATTGGATTTCGATACAAAAAATGTAACAAACGCAAAATATTGATGGAAAGATTTGATATAGCGATGGCAAGGTATCTAGGCGCACGAAGTGCGCCAGGCCAAGTTCCTCCGGCCTTGTCGCATGAGTGTGTTATTTACACGATCCATTTCGAGCTGTTTTGACCCCCCTCATAACTCTGGTTCGCGGGATAGTAATCCTACGAAATTTGAAATATAAGTTAAACTCGTGGATGTGATGATAAATTGAAAGTTTCAAATTTTCAAGTTGAACCGTTTCTGAGATACAGAGGTTTGAAAATCACATAAAACAAGACCTACTCACTGACTGATCAAAATTATGACGCACTTCCCGTGTATGTGGAATGTTGAAATTTGGTAAGAAGATGAGTCTTAGTGTGTATATGAAGGAAAAAATCGAAAAATGTCCAGAAGTTGCATCAGACACTGACCAATTCAAAGATATATAAAAATCTGTCTGTTCCCACATCACACAAAAAATACTGAACAAATTTTCATTTTGTATTAATAAATGTATTTTACTTTATTCGAAGCTATATATGGTTCTTGTTTCATCGAAATCGGTGCACTATTTAGGGAGATGTGACTTTTTAAGTTTTCTAGCAAGGGGTCAATCTTACTGGTCTTGAGTTCTAATAAAAAGTAAAGTGTAGGTAAATAATAAAACGCCAAGAGGTATATTTTTTTATCGAAGTCGCGGGCGCGACTTCGCCGGCGTGGACTACACAAATTTCAAGCCCCTATATTACCCCCTAAGGGGTTGAATTTTCAAAAATCCTTTCTTTGCGGATGTCGTACGCCACATTAATAGCTATCTGTGTGCCTAAGTCCGTTCCTTCCAGTAGTTTGAGATTCGTCTTTGCCAATAAAACCAGAAGCGCGATTTTCTTAATAATTTTGATAAGCAACCTTGACCCAAGTCAGGAAATGGATGGGTGGCCGACTTTGGAGGTTTGGAGGAGACTTTGGTGTCCTGTTGATTCCGGCTACTAGGTATCACTAATATCTAATACTATTCATTAAACTTAATGAGAGTCAAATACTCAAAATCTTCTCTTAGTTAAGCCGTATGGTTCTAAGTTCTGAAACTGACCACTGAGTGGAAATACTCTGGAGTGGAGTTTCTGTTATCTGTGATTTTGACAGACAGACGAACAAAATAAAAATTCACCCAATTAGAACAGAGAAAGCGACTTTGTTTTATACTATGTATTGAAGATTAAACCACATCTAATCAGACCGTAAAATGTGATAGGGTTCTATTCCTAATTATACTGAAGCGTAAGAGAGAAAAAAGACTCGATTATAAGCCATCACAACTTCATTATACTTATTGCATTAACTTTGAAATACTTAGAAAAAAGGAGTGAGATCCAAACAAAAACATTTCATGTGAATAATAAGGCCAACTTCCTATCAAAAAGTTTCGGCCATTAAAAGTACTGATATCAAAAATTATGACCAAGTCCTTTGCTAGGCTCGATAAATGAAACCATACAGTTTTAGAAGGTATTTCTTCTTCGATCACCCTCAAGCTGTCATACCATTCCTAATGATCCTGTTAAAATATTTTTAAATAATTTATGTCTTACTAATAACACTATAATATGAAGCTCATTTGGGACTGAGAATAGTTTTATTGTTTTCAACTTGGCAACATTTTTTAAATTAAACGGAGTAGTAAAAATTCAAAGGAGTACAAAAATGTTGTCAAGTTGAAAACAATAAAACTATTCTCAGTCCCAAATGAGCTTCATATTATAGTGTTATTAGTAAGACATAAATTATTTAAAAATATTTTAACAGGATCATTAGGAATGGTATGACAGCTTGAGGGTGATCGAAGAAGAAATACCTTCTAAAACTGTATGGTTTCATTTATCGAGCCTAGCAAAGGACTTGGTCATAATTTTTGATATCAGTACTTTTAATGGCCGAAACTTTTTGATAGGAAGTTGGCCTTATTATTCACATGAAATGTTTTTGTTTGGATACTTTTTTACGGCAAGTGAAAGAAATCAAAAATTGGCAAAATGTTGTGTTCTTGGATGAAACATGGCTTAATGCTAACCATACTGTAGGCCGTTCTTGGAACGATGACACAGCAGCATCTACTTCCAAAGTTCCTGTAGGAAAAGGATCGCGACTTATAATTTGTCACGCCGGAACCATCAACGGGTTTGTCGAAGGTTCTCTCATGGCTTTTGCGTCAAAAACCACTGGAGACTATCATGAAGACATGAATGGAGAAAAGTTTACTGAATGGTTTACCTCAATGTTGTGTAGCCTCCCTGAACCATCTATTATAATTATGGACAACGCCCCATACCACTCGATGCAAATTGACAAGCCACCTGCCCAATCCCAAAAGAAAGCTGATATCGTCGCATGGCTTCGTAAAAATGGCGTAGATGCAAACATGAATATGTTAAAAGCGGAATTAGTACGTCTTTTAAAAGAAAACAAACCAACCAAGATCCGATACGTCATTGACGAAATAGCATTAGAACATGGGCACAGAGTTATACGGTTACCGCCTTACCATTGTGAGTATAATGCGATTGAGTTGGTGTGGGCTCAAATTAAGGGATATGCTGCAAGACACAATACAGAACCCCCATTTACCACAAAAAAAATGCTAAAATTATTAGAAGAAGCTTGTGAACATGTGACTAAAGGAGACTGGGAAAAGGTTGTGAATAGAACTGTTAAATTAATAAGGGAAGATTATGAAAGAGATGTGAAAATAGATAATATTATAGAAAACGAACATATAATTATTAATGTATGTGATGATAGCAGTGACGACAGTGAAAATAGTAGTATGGACGAATCTGATTAATTATGGCCTTTTGTGGCACCTTTTTTGGTATCTTTTGTATTCATATGTTTCTTGTGTGCATATAAAGTATGTATATTCATTTTCGTTCAAATATTCAGTTCGTTCAAATAAATTAAATAAACATATACATTTTTGTTTTATTAAACCTATTTAATCAGGTACAAAAACAAAACTTAATTGTTTTTTGTTCGAGAATAAATTGACATTCCACATCACTATTGTAATGTGTCAAACCGGCCATCATAGCGTGCCGCTAGTATAATGTAGTAAGCCTCAATATTATGTTCTTCAATATTACGAGATTCAAAACAAAACTATATAACTGATAAGAGTTCTTTTAAATTTATATAACAAATGTATGATTTTTGTAGCATAAGTATAAGACTCTTTTGTATTACATATTTGAGAAACTCTTATTTTTTTTCTTTGAATAAAGCGGAGAAGTTGATGGTAATTCCTATACAATCTATACATATTATAATAAAATCGTAGAATTGCCGTATCTGTACATTTATGATTTTTGCAAAATAATAACTGGGGGATGTTAGGGATAAGTAATAGAACGTAAAAAAGGTATTTTTGAAATTTTTGTCTGTTTGTCTGTTTATCTGTTTGTCTGTTTATCTGTTTGTCTGTTTGTCTGTTTGTCTGTATGTTTGTGCGCGCATCACGTAAAAACTACTGAATGGATTGAAATGAAACTAGGCATGATTTAAGTTCATACTATGGAGTAACATATAGGATACTTTTTATCCCGAAATTGAGCACGGTTCCCTTGGGAGAGGGGATGAAAGTCAAAATGTGTACATAGCTGTAATTCGTTAACGGGTGGTCCGATTTCATTTATTCTTTTTTTGTTAGAAAGTAGATACTTTAAAGACTACTGGCTAATCTCTGAAAGGCTGGACCGATTTTGATGGGACTTTCACTGACGGATGTTTATATTTTGATGTATCTAAACATCCGCCAGTGAACTTTTTACAGTTTTTAGCTCAAAGGAGCTTAGGAAAAACAAAATGATTCACACGGGATTATTAAAATCAATATCCACGCGAACGAAGTCGCGGGTATCCGCTCGTGTCAAAATAAAAGTTTAGTACACTTAGCAGCTGATGTGAAACATCATTAAATACAGGGGGTTGACCGTTTACACTTATTGAAAGAAATTCGTAAAACCATAAGCAAACTTCTTTGTTGAAATGATATGTTAAAAAATTATATACCTTTTTAAGGTGTTTGTTGACCCATTTTGTGAACGTTTTCTTCTGTATCGCATCCCGTTCATCTGAAATAAAGAAAAATATTACATTAGACTTTATCTAACGACGTCAATTTGTTATAAGTTTAATAATGCTTGCTAGAAAACACCAATTAGGTATAAGAAACTAATCAATTTTCAAAGAGACCAATAAAGTTGAAAATTCCTGCAAAACATAGTAAATTCCCGCTTACCCGACCAAATTGGAAAGTAACGCGAGGTGAACGAACCTATACAAATCGATGGCGGTCCGATCTAGCTTATTAATAGTTAAACTATTTCTGTCTAAGGTCTTCGCCAAATTATTTTTAGATCGGAAGTAGGTATTTGTCTAGGAAGCGTGTTATCTGTAATACAGTGTAGCAAAGTATTATAAATTAGATGCCAAATAAATTATTTTTAGCACTCTTTCTAGCGATCGCACAAAGGCGATTGTATCTTCTAAATTAAATTGGTCTAGCCATTGTGTTTGTAACGCATAAAGTTAACGATCAATATTGGTAAAACTACATTAGAACAGTTGTTGTTTTCTGTGGTAAAACTACGAAGTAAGTGTTATCAAACCATTTTTTTGGCGTTTCAGTTTATCTAGGAGCACAAAATAAAAACATAAGGAGTGGGCAAAAAATAACTGTCCTCTAAACTTAAATCAAATTATAGTACAAACTTTGTCACCGTGAAAACTGTAAATAGACAAAGCAAATATTTTATTTTAGAAATGTATCATTAGTAAAGAAACGTAATTATTATACAAGTTATTTAGCAAAACAAATGATATCACACAATACTCTTTCAAGATGGAGATGTAGGTTAAGATAAGATTATCAAAATAGCGCAGGCAAGTCCAGACTTCCTTGACCGATACTCGAGTTGAAAGGGCCCTTTGATGTGTTTTAAAGTAAGTAACAAGCAATGTACTGAAACAAGCCCACTCTGGCGCCAGTGCCAGTGCCAGTGGTACAGTGGATGGCGATATATGCTTTCGTTTCTCGACATTTGAAGCACTCCTAAACATGATTTTTAAGACAAATATCCCAATACACAAATTAATACTCGAAAACTTTTCTATATTGAAAAGGATTGTCAGTAAAAAATTGATAGGAATGTTTTGCTATATTGTAATTCAATTGATATACAATTCCATCTCTAACAATACTATGAAAGTGAACGTTAAGGAAAGGAAAATCTGTCTTATGATCTTATAACTCAGGAAAGAATATCCCCTATAAAAATTAGAACCGACTGTACCAATTGATCCAACAAGTGCATAAACAGAGCACTTGCGAGTGCAACGCACGCCTCAATTGCTATTGAATCGATCACGCTTCGCCAGTTCACACGATCGCGTCGTTTGTTTTGCAATATCATCTCGTAATTGAGAAACGTCAATCACAATCGATTATGGTGCAAAAAATTCAATCAAATCATATCAATATGTTCAACGCTGATTGAATGACGATTCCGACTGTTCACAGCAGAATTACTACCAGTAAATGTCAAAGTCGTAAAATCTTTGATATGGATTTTTATTTGTGATTGCGTTATGCAGGCTCTCAAAGAAGATAGATAAAATGACTTGTGAATATAAAAGTAAACGGGATAGAATGATTTTAAATCCTATATGCAAATTGGTTGATAGACTTGATTTGCGTCGACCTGAACTGGATTCTTTTTAATGAATACAGGTAGGTACTATTAATGGAATCTTAATGGAGATCCACGGCATCCTATCTTGGTACGAGTCATGCGAGTATGATTACCTGCCAGTTCTATTAGGAAGTGTGGTCCTCCCACTCTAATTGAGATGAATGGATCATTCAATGCAGTTAATAGGTTCACACTTGATTGCGCACCATTTAATGAATGACATTGCATGAAGTTACGGTTTAAATTTTTTATTCTATGCCAATACATAGATGGCATTGTATGTTAAGATCGAGTGAACAAGATGTTTGCCAAATTGCCAATATTTCTTTTTTTTACTTTAAATATGATGAAAAAATGATTTGCATTGTGAAAATGTACGGTTTGAGAACTGTTTTACGAGTAAAACGAACTTCAAAGTTTTTAAGAGACGATGTAATTAAGCAAATTGTATCTACAATATTCAGATAAAAATAGAATCAAGTGATTTATTTTATAAGATATTTTTTATTATTTACTAAGCAAAATTGTTAATTTAAAAATTTAACTAAAGAAATTAAAGAGGGTTCCCTGGAAGAAATTGCTTTAGCAATAAGGCCGCCTTTGCATGCTACAACATACTACGTACATACAAATTATTGTATTATTTCTTTGTGTTATTTTAAATATCGAACTGGAGAGATTATTTAAAACTGTTGAAGCCTTCTCTAATTAAAGAGAACAATGACAACTCAGGTCTCTCTAATACAAAAAAAAAAAAATTAAGACAAGATTACTCATTAACATTCGGCTACCGTAGGTAAATCTATAGATAAAATCGTAGAATTGCCGTATCTGTACATTGAAGATTTTTGCAAAATAATAACTGGGGGATGTTAGGGATAAGTAATAAAACGTAAATAAGCTATTTTTGAAATTTTTGTCTGTTTGTCTGTTTGTCTGTTTATCTGTTTGTCTGTTTATCTGTTTGTCTGTTTGTCTGTATGTTTGTGCGCGCATCACGTAAAAACTACTGAATGGATTCAAATGAAACTTGGCATGATTTAAGTTAATACTATGGAGTAACATATAGGATACTTTTTATCCCGAAATTCAGCATGGTTCCCTTGGGAGAGGGGATGAAAGGCAAAATGTGTAATTAGCTGTAATTCGTTAATGGGTGGTCCGATTTCATTCATTCTTTTTTTGTTAGAAAGTAGATACTTTAAAGATTACCGACTAGGCTTATCTCCGAAAGGCTGGACCGATTTTGATGGGACTTTCACTGGCGGATATTTACATTTTGATGTACCTAAACATCCGCCAGTGAACTTTTAACAGTTTTTAGCAAAGTTTAAGCTCAAAGGAGCATATGAAAAACAAAATGATTCCCACGGGATTATTAAAATCAATATCCACGCGAACGAAGTCGCGGGTATCCGCTCGTCTATAATATAATAAAACTGTAACAGATACAATTCTGTACATTGAAGATATTTTGAAATTTTTTATTGGAGGGCAGTCTAGAATCGATACTAAAGCCAAAAATGCAATTTGTTTCATTTTTGTCTGTCTGTCTTTCTGTCTGTCTGTCTGTATCTTGGCCGCGCATCACGCTGAAACTACTGAATGGATTCAAATGAAACTTGGTACGATTTGAGTTTATACTTCGAGGTAGGACATAGGATACTTTTTATCCCGAAATTCAGCACGGTTCCCTTAGGAGAGGGGATGAAAGTTAAAACGTGTATTTAGCTGTAATTCATTAACGCGTGGTTGGATTTCACTCATTCTTTTTTTGTTAGAAAGGTAGTACTTTATTTATTATCCCGTAAATATTTCAAGGTCATAGGTTTTTTAGTTCAGAAATGACAGACGTTACAACCCTCAGTAGGCTGGGTTCAAATAACTTGGGACCCGGATCTTTGAACGTACGGCTTATTTTTAATTGGTGTGCGTTTAAATTTGTTTGTCGGTCTGTCTATTTGTTCCAACTAATCTACGAAACGGCTGGATCGATTTTAACGGAACTTCCAATGGCAGATAGGTGATGTTTTAAGGAGTAACTTAGGCTACATTTAGTTTAGGTACATATAAAAGAATTATGGAATCCGATCCGATCCGATCCTATATAAAACCTATAAACACGCGAACGAAGTCGCGGGGGTCAGCTAGTGCAAAATAAACGCCCAATTTTAACGTGACTAGAATTATTCTACAGTAAACGATCGACAATGACCTAATTGCAAATGTGTCTATTTAAATACATTATCTGATTTTAGTTGTATCGCATATGCCTACCTATAGAGCTTAGAGGACTAAACCTAAACACATTTAATCGTCATTGACTTAATAGTCCAGTAACTTTAGGAGGTGCTAGTATGGGGTACCTTGCGTTAAATCAGGTAGTTCTGATTTTTGCAGACTTGTTTATGATGTTGGCCCAATGCTTAATCCAAGTTTGTGACCTCGAGCGACGAACGCAACTTTGTCAAAAATCGAAAAAACCGCGAAAATTTGGGATTTTTTTCAGATTTTGGCGATTATAACCCAAAAGGACTAGTTATTGACACTACCTTTTCAGGGCGTTTTTAAAGTAGAATAAAATTGCTACAATTTAAAACCAGAACCAGCTCTGTAGGTACATTACTTACTGAGATGCTCGCGACTTCACTTGCGTGAATTCTTAATCTCATACAAACTTCCATCTCCCATTGTACCAACTTAAGGGTAGTTTTTCTAAAATTCCTTCAACACGTAATTCTTAATTTTTAACCGAAAATCTAAATCCCAATTTTCATAGATATAACTTGATAAATGACGAAAACGTGACGGGGTCTCATTTAAACTTTCATCCCCTACTTAACCCACTTGCGGATAGAAATTTCAATAATCCTGAAATTCATATTTTTTATTTTTTATGGAAAGCCCAAATACCAATTTTCATGGATGTAACTTGAAAAATGACAGACTTTCATACAAACTTTCATCCCCTATTTAACCCCCTTAGTGCTGGAATTTCCAATAATCCTTTCCTAATGTACGCCTATATCATAAAAGGAAGCTACTGTGAAAATTTCAAGTTTCTAGCTTCAAGAAGCTTGTCCTGACTGACTGATCATCAACGCACAACCTAAACAACTGAAAGCTACGAACTTGAAATTTTCACAGTAGCTTCCTTTTATGATTTAAGCGCACATTAAGAAAGGATATTTGGAAATTCTACCCCTAAAGGGGTTAAATAGGGGACGAAAGTTTGTATGAAAGTCTGTCATTTATCAAGTTACATCCATGAAAATTGGTATTTGGGCTTTCGATAAAAAATAAAAAATATGAATTTCAGGATTTTTGAAAATTCTATCCGCAAGTGGGTTAAGTAGGGGATGAAAGTTTAAATGAGACCCCGTCACGTTTTCGTCATTTATCGAGTTATATCCATGAAAATTGGTATTTAAGTTTTCAGTTAAAAATTAAAAATTACATTTCGAAGGAATTTTGGAAAAACAACCCCTAAGTTGGTACAATGGGAGATGGAAGTTTGTATGAGATTAAGAATTCATGCAAGTGAAGTCGCGAGCATCTCAGTAAGTAATGTACCTACAGAGCTGGTTCTGGTCTTAAATTGTAGCAATTTTATTCTACTTTAAAAACGCCCTGAAAAGGTAGTGTCAAGAGCTAGTCCTTTTGGATTATAATCGCCAAAATCTGAAAAAAATCCCAAATTTTCGCGGTTTTTTCGATTTTTGACAAAGTTGCGTTCGTCGCTCGAGGTCACAAACTTGGATTAATCATTGGGCCAACATCATAAACAAGTCTGCAAAAAATCAGAACTACTCGATTTAACGCAAGGTCAGATTACTAAAGTTACTGGACTATAAGGGCGAAAGATTGCACATGACTTGCAGGACACAGGCAGGTACGTCTACAAACATTTGACTTTTATCATTACAGAAAACGTTAAGGCGCTACGTCTTCCATACTAATTTATGTCTCCATTTAAGAGCACATGGATTATATATTTACGCTGAAATTACATTCCAGAGCCTTAATTTAATTTTTTATTTGAGCAAACTTATTTTTACATGAAGAAAAGATTACCTAAATAGCTTTTCTGAGATCGAATTTTTAGTGTAATTTCGTTAGTGTATGAGTAAACACAGATACTATCTTACGCCAAGAAAGGGTTCAGTAGTGTGTGTAAAGTGCGGCGTTGCCGCTTCGCCAATGACATATGACGCGCGGTTGCCACTCTTACTTTTATTACCTAGTTTGTATTTTCAGAGAAAATGAATATCAATCGCTTCGGTAGGAGTGTTGCTAACAGGAAGAATTTTCGGAAGAAATAAGGGAGAAAATTTCATTGAAAACAATAAAAAAATTAATATCTACGAAATGCATGAAAGTTTTCCTTCTACCTAAGCTACCTGCTAACTAAGCAAGGACGTATATATACAAATATATAAACAAATGTTACCTGTATAATATTATTTTTTGTGTTAGAATAATTATTGCACTTATTCTTAAAGATTCAAAATTACATTTAAAATTATCTATCTTATTCTTATTTCGCCTAACGGCTAAGCCTGGTCATTCAGAGAGGCAATAATAGCGCCACTGTCTTGGGCACCATGCCCGTATATTGCTGTTAGTTTGCACTTTCCACACTTAGCAATAGGCGAAACAATATTATTACTTGGCTTAGGGCGTGACGGGTCTAAACTCTCCGAGTAAATCCCTCTCTCCTATGAGCGAGGAGGCCTGTGCCTAGCAGTGGGAAGGGAAAAAGGCTGTAGTGATGGATGTGATGATGGCTTAGGGTTTTTTATGTTGACAGGGATTTAAAGTAGTTTGGGGTAAAAGCGAACTTCAGGTGGGGTAACGCTGTTTTTCATACGAATAACTCATCCAATGTATAAAATGACAACTGTCAGAATTCTACCGAAAAAGAGTAGGAACTCATAGAACGATTTGCACTCGCGCCCGCTGCGGTTGCGGGAGAGCGGTTTATTTCTATATTCACGAGACCACTTGTTTGTGCGGGAACCGCAGCCGTTGCGGTTGCAGCCGTCGCCCGCAAACTCGGCGGGCGATGATCGCAAGACCGGTGGTTATATTTATATATAAGAAAAATGGATTCTATTCTTCACAAACACCATTCCGCGCCCGCGCTTGCGCTTGCAGAGCTTGCGGGCGACGCTCGCTAAGTTCGCGGGTGACCGCAGCCCACCGGTGCAGCGGGCACGCGAGTAGTAAATCTACAGAGGGGAAGCTTCCACAAGCGGCCCTCTGTAGGTATACTCACACAAACACACTCACCAACGGTTTACGGACGCGCGCTCGTTCCACTAACCGCACAGTGGGTCGAAACTGCTATTTGAGGGACATAGGATTTTTTGTTACAAATTCCATTAAAAAAAATACCTATCGAAAGATCTTGTCGTTCTGATGAACAATTGTTATTAAAAGTTTTTCTCTAAAACTGATATCTTGCCCGAAAAAAAATATTTTCAGTTTTTGTTGTATGGAATGAAACATAAAATGCTAAAATTTGGCCAAGTCTTGACAGGTCTTGCTTTAAAACTACTTTATTCTTATTCTTTGGCTTGTTGGCTATAATTCTACGCTATCAGCGTGCACCCAAAGTTGCCCGTTCACGAGTTATAAGGTTCACAAAAATGAAGAAAAAAAAGTAAGTAAAAAGTAATTTTAGGGTTCCGTACCTCAAAAGGTACCAAAAGGAACCCTTATAAGATCACTCTCTTATCCGTCTGTCTGTCTGTCCGTGTGTCACCACCGATTTTCTCAGAAACGGGTGGGCCAAGCAAGTTAAAATTTATACCAGATACTGAAATCTATAGTCCCTATTAGGTGTATAAAAATTAAGGTCCGGAGTCAACACCATAAAGAGATATGGGCAAATTTAGATTTTCGCAAAAACTTGTAAGTACCGAAATTTACCTTAATTTTCAATTTTTTTTATTTTTCGTAATTTTTCCTTTACTTGTGCTGTAAGAACTGGCTTTTAACCAAAATTGTCAATTCTAGGTCAACCGGAAGTACCCTATAGGTTTTGGGTCGAAAACCTATATGGTAGTTTCCATTGACCTAGAATCCTGAAATTTGGCAGGTAGGTAGGTCTTATGGTACAACTAAAGGAATAAATCTGAAAACCGTGAATTTGTTGTTACATCACACAAAAAAAAATTATAATGTGTTCATGAACAAATAATTAGTATTTTCAATTTTCAGAGTAAGATAACTATACCAAATGGGATATCATATAAAAGGGTATTACTTGTACATTCTAAAACAGATTTTTATTTATTTTTATGCATAATAGTTTTTGATTTATTGTGCAAAATGTTGAAAAAAATTCCGTTCCACCCTCCTTATCTCTGAAGTTTACCAATAGAAAAATCTAAAAAAATTATGGTCATTAGAATTTTATGTACATTTTATCGGAAAAACAAAATCAACGCTCTAACCAAATTTTAATTTATTGATGTACATACTTTACAAGGTAGTGATAGTGATAAATATTTGTTAGTTTAGTTTTTATAATTGTATTAGTTATTTTTATTCAAAACTACAGCTAATATAATTAAAAAAACTATATTTTAGATTTTTCTATTGGTAAACTTCAGAGATAAGGGCGGCGCAACGGAATTTTTTTCAACATTTTGGACGATAAATCAAAAACTATTATGCATAGAAATAAATAAAAATCTGTTTTAGAATGTACAAGTAAAGCCCTTTTATATGATATCCTATTTGGTATAGTTATCTTACTTTGAAAATTGAAAACACTAATTATTTGTTTATGAGCACATTATTATTTTTTTTTGTGTGATGAAACCACAAATTCACGGTTTTCAGATTTATTCCTTTACTTTTACTATAAGACCTACCTACCTGCCAAATTTCAGGATTCTAGGTCAACGGATACTACCATATAGGTTTTCGACCCAAAACCTATAGGGTACTTCCGGTTGACCTAGAATTGACAATTTTGGTTAAAAGCAAGATCTTACAGCACAAGTAAAGGAAAAAGTACGAAAAATAAAAAAAATTAAAATTAAGGTAAATTTCGGTACTTACAAGTTTTCGCGAAAATCTAAATTTGCCCATATCTCTTTATGGTGTTGACTCGAGACCTTAATTTTTATACACCTAATAGGAACTATAGATTTCAGTATCTGGTATAAATTTCAACTTGCTTGATTCACCCGTTTCTGAGAAAATTGGTGGTGACACACGGACAGATAGACAGACGGACAAGAGAGTGATCTTATAAGGGTTCCTTTTGATACCTTTTGAGGTATGGAACCCTAAAAATTACTTTTTACTTACTTTTTTTCTTCATTTTTGTGAACCTTATAACTCGTGAACGGGCAACTTTGGGTGCACGCTGATAGCGTAGAATTATAGCCAACAAGCCAAAAAATAAGAATAAAGTAGTTTTAAAGCAAGACCTGTCAAGACTTGGCCAAATTTTAGCAGTTTATGTTTCATTCCATACAACAAAAACTGAAAATATTTTTTTTCGGGCAAGATATCAGTTTTAGAGAAAAACTTTTAATAACAATTGTTCATCAGAATGACAAGATCTTTCGATAGGTATTTTTTTTAAATGAAATTTGTAACAAAAATCCTATGTCCCTCAAATAGCAGTTTCGACCCACTGTGAACCGGTACAGTTGGTGACAAACATGCGCATATGTGTGAGTGTACCTACAGCGGGCCGCTTACTAGAAGCTTCCCCTCTGTAGGTACTCTGTGCAGCGGGACCCGCAAGCAACCACGCACTCCGCGGGAATAAATCGCGTCGTGAGTTTTGCTCTCTACATTTCCATGTATTTTGTGATCGTACGAGTGTTGCAGTCCCGCAACCGCGGCGAGCATGGGTGAAAACCGCTCCGTGAGTTCCTACTCTAAAAAATCAGACTATCTAGATGGAAGTAGGGTTTTCTTGCCGATTATCGTCCATTTAGTTGAGTTACTGAGTTTGAGAACGTGAAAATATATACCTATATGTATACTACTGGATCCGGCAGACGTCGTCCTGCCCGGTGACATACCGACATCAGCGCCACCTACCGAGACCCGGTAGGTTACCTGTACCTACCCGGTAATTGTGTTTTCAAACCATCCAGTATTGAAATATACACACAAAATTTCATCCAAACCGGTCCAGTCGTTTAGGAGGAGTTGGTGATAAGCACACGTACAGAAGAATTATAAAGGTACGGGTGAGATAGTTTACTGTATCGACGGGATGTTTGACAGCTACGAAACCCGTGAACATTTTGTCAGCTTTTTAAAATAGCCAGATATCTGACTAAAAAATACTAACATTCGATGAAAATAGACTATATTCGGAGTATATTCTAAAGCCGGGGTCCCACGGCCCGTGTTATGACAGGCCAGATCGCACCAGGCCAGACCGACACGCCATGGGAACCGTTACATCCGATGAAGCCTGTTGTCGCCTGTTGTCGCCCGTCCGATCCGTCGGGAGTCGGTAAGTTCAAAGGCGCGGCGTGGCGCGGCGCGACGTTGCCTGCCGTGGCCTGTGCGGGCGCGTCTGCTCTCATTCATATTTCATTCTACTTGCGGCGGCGCGTGCGCGTATACACGCACATGATGGACTGCAGTAACGACAGGCCGGTACAGGCCGACACACACCATGGGAACGGCGCGGCGTTCAGACGCAATCAGCCACACAGGCATCCACAGGCGTCGCACGATCCGGCCTGGCCTGTGATAACACGGGCCGTGGGACCCCGCCTTAACAAGTTTTCGTTATTTTCTTATAGAATCTATATAGGTATACCTATAAAACAAAGTCGTGTTAGTTCGAACACTTATAACTCGAGAACGGCTGGAAAGATTTTCATTGTTATTGATTTGTTGTATTTGTCTCCGTCCCGAATAGCAGATTCTATTAAAAACATTGGGAAATTGACGAAAAAATAAAATAAAAGAATTTGGCTTTTTAGGAGCTAGTCCTGATGGTATGTGGCACTAATTATTATTATTTACAAAATATTTTCCATATCCACACTAGCTTGATGCCCACAACTTCGTTCACGTGGATTTAGTTTTTTTTGAAATCCCGTGGGAACACTTTGATTTTTGGGATAAAAAGTAATCCAGGATGCATATTTTGTCAAGATCCGATTCGATTATTATCTTCAATGAGGGACTCCCTTACAAACATTCATCTGTATCAAATTTTATCAAAATTGGTTCAGCGGTTTAGGCGTGAAAGCGTAACAGACAGATACAGCCACTTTCACATTTGTGTTATTTGTAGGGAAGTAGGGATTATTTTCTAAAACACTATTGTTTACTTCAATTTATGGATTGCAGGGGTTATAGAAGAAGAAAAAGTTATTTTAGAAATAAAATGTTTTCCCTCACTGGCTCGGAACAACCAAGACATGTTTTCTGCAGCTAAAGAAAGAAAAAAATAGCTGGTCAGGCAGGTTCCAAAACAATTCTAATCTGTTTGTATTCTAATGTGTTTTCAACCTTCTAAACCTTTCCGAACTTCCTATAAAACTATCGTAAGTTGTGCATACGCACAAAGTTCAATTGGATGAAATTGTATTAGAACACAATATGAGACAAAGAAAAAAATAATTTTCATATTGTAATATTTATACAGAAGATTAGTAGGTATATTTTATGTTATTCATTGTTACAAAGGAAATAAATATAATAAAAAACTAAAAAAAGACTTGAAATTATCAGGAATTGAACCACGGTCCAGTATACAGTATCTCACAAATTAGAGTAACACTGTAACCACTGCGCCATTTAAACTTTACATTTCAGGTCGAAAATTTTGAACAGTTTCGTATTGCACACACATCTATTGATGTGTGCGTGTTTAGTTCTGAAAAACTGATGCGCACTAACTTCTCTAAGTAAAAAGTATTCTGGAAACTAAAATACATCTAAATATAGTCATGTACATTACGAATAATGCGGTAGTGGCGCAAATCGTACTATTAGAAAAGAATATGAACATTTTTATTCATAAAAAAATAAAATACAGTATATTTTAACAAAAGCGCCATCTAATGGCATTGTGGTGCCTAGCTGAACGAAACGAGCGCCCTTAAGTAAGTATGCAAATTGTGTATAACTACGAGTAAATTTTATCTATGAATACACTAAAACTTTCATGTTTTTGAACTAAAAAATATAAAGTAATCTAATTAATTAAATTACTATTTAAACATTGTAACAAAGTAACCAGAACGACTGATTTTAAAAATATGAGACTACCAATATTCAGAAATATTTCTTACATTTACTTATAATTTATTATAACGAGTTCATTGATGACCCGATTCTGCACATCGGAATTCGTTGTTATGTTTATATACACGCACGTATTACACACTTGTACAATATCAACTATGAGTAACAAACAGTAACAATGTTAGGTTGAGCTCCTTTCACCTAACCTAGCCCTAAATACTATAAGGTCGTTCCGATTTCTTGTTTAATGTTTAAATAAAATACTTAGAATAAGCTGTAACTTCCATTTTGACTTCCACTTTTTTATCGTGTATGCTTTGTTACTACCTACCACTTCAAAGAATTACATTTGTACATATAAAAGTAAAAGAAGTATAATAATTTGAAAATACTGATTTATATCTACTCGATACCGCACAGGACATCATAATTATTATGTTCAAAAAAAGATATTGGAATGCTTTAAAACTAAGGGTATTTTTCAATTTCCAGGGATCTCTTTCAAATGATCAGGACATATTTTAAATTTAAGAGCCCGTAACTTTAGACACCTACTGGTTAGAGTCAAATATTTTCCGCTTGGCTTATACCTGTAGGCCAGAACAAAAATGCATACCAAATTGAAAGTAGTAGTTTTAGAGTTGTAATGAGTTGAAGAATACGGCCCTAAAATATAGTTAGTTCGCTCCCATACACACTGTATAGTAGTGGTATATTAATCAATTAAGCAGTATGTTCAAGGTTCGACCTCAATCGTTGATCGGTTGACCCGCAACGGATCGGTTGATTAGCGCAATCTAACACAATTGGTACTGAAGGCGCCGAACTAACTTGTCTGTCTCCTGTCTGTCTATTTAATCTGTCACTTGGGGTTTTGTCCCAGAAGAAAGCCGAGCCAACTGCGAGCTGATCTCAAAATTGCAGTTCGAATGCAGTTTTACGACACATAACTGCATTTATTATTATTCAAGAACTGCACGCTGAATGCGCGCCAATTTCACGCGGAACTGCGGAATTCACACTATTGCAGTAATGTACTAACCGCCGAGTTTCTTGCTGGTTCTTCTCGGTAGGAACAGCAGCATTCCGAACCAGTGTCAGTCACTTCACGATCCATAAGCCCTTTTAAAAGTTTATTCCAAAAAAAAAACTTCTCTATTTTATTCTATGTCAACTGCATTTGAACTGCATCCAGCACAAATGAAATCCTTCTGTCTACAAAAGAATTGCGTACTTTATAGTTCAAAGAAAATGCCTTCTATGATTGAATTTGACAAAGAAAATCAAAGTGCTAAAAAAAGGTAGATCTGCATTATGTTGGCCGATGCTAGAATAAAGCTGGCGCCAGGGACAGGTTCAAAGTTCAAATACACACAGTCGAGTAGGCACATACGTGTGGCACGTGTATTTGTTGAGCATGTGTAGAAGGTTTAACGTGTTTTTACTATATGCCATCTCAAATCATCCACATAAATTTTTTCTTATAAATGTGGCGTTGGATAAACCAATGTTTTCATAAATAAAATACCTTGGAAGTCTCCCATACGCTATCATTATTAAACTTGAGAAAAAATTAATAACTCTATATCAATTTAAACATGCCAGCTCTAATAAAAGTAATAGAGTCGCTGAACTTACACGGAAGTCGCCCAACAAAAAAACGGTAAGTATTCGTTATCATCAACAACAAAACGTCGTAAGCAATATCTATCGACTTTATCTATATTATGTTCTTATCGGAGAAATTCCACTGTCTAAAAATACAACTTTTTGACGTATTGGTAATACACAATGAACATTGATTTTGAAGTTAAAATACCTGCGTGTCCAGCTAATTCTAAAAAACTGGTTTTGTTTTTTTTTCGATGTCTTTCAAAAGTAATTTTTTTATCCAAGCGATCCAAACATTTAAATTAAAATAACCTAATAAATCACACGTCTCACGCCAAACAGATTAAATAAACTTGCAAAAAAAGCCGATTAGATTTTTTCCAACCGGGCCAAAAACATTTAAAAACATCCGATTAGTAACATTCAAAATCTCATCAGCAATGTTACGCAAACATTTGTCAGTTATTACATTCGTTAATTGAAACCAAAACAAATTGCAACGTTATTAAGTCAATGCATGAAAACAACAATACTATGTTTTGAAAAACAATCAAACAAGACAAACACGCAATCTCTATATATCCCGTCACCACGAACCTGACTGTTGAATAAAGAAGTCCCAACAAGTTGTACCTTTAAATTTTGTCAAATTCTCCTCATACACTTGGTCGTGGCTATCCTTCTGGTGAGGCTCCCCGCGATGCCGTTTCGGCTGGTGGGGTCCGTCGTAGTAGGAGCCGCCGTTGACGCCATCCTGCATCGCCTCTTGCGGGTCGAACCCGAGGCGTTCCTTGTAATACGATTGAGTTGACATATTGAAGCACTCACTTCATAGCACCAATTTTTTTTTAACACTTTTAACGCGTTGTTTTTATACTGAGGTCTTTAAAAGTTTCGAAGGGGTCAGCGGTTAATTTAAATTCGAGTTTCTTTATCGTTCTGTCGCGGTGCAGTCGCGAGTGATTATGAAGGAATCCGCCAAAATCCCTCCACAATGGGTCCGAGAACTGCCGAGGTCAGTTTTAAACGATCCACCACAGTTTTATTGAAACCGATGTCACCCAGTCGGCTCCGCAAAAGGAAAGTTGCTGAGACCCCTTGACACACACTTTTTGCTCTTGACACAATTTTTTTTTTCACTTAATTTATAGCGATTACTCACAACTCCTTTTCCGTTTCACTTATAATTACAAAAGCTTGTTAAATGTTAATATGGCAACGTTATTGGTTAAGCGTTAGTTATGCATGGAATGTTCGGTTACTTTCTTTTTTTTTCGTATGTTTTATAATAATTTTAAATTCGTTTTTCGTTTCGGTCCACTATTCCGTCTGACTCATCCAATTGTCTCTGGGTTTTCACATGAGGTTTCGTATACACTTGTTTAAATAACGAAACTATGGAAACCTGTAGGGACAAAACACTATTTACAACATCATCATGAATTTACGGATTATTTGAAGGTGTAAATTGGTAATAATGTGTATAGTTTTTAACGTTTTCGGAGGTAAACTGATGACATTACAAAGTTTTTTTGCGCATGAAACTTATAATTCTGCTAATGATGTCTACCCGAATTCACGCCACAAATGATGCATTTATGATCGGGGTTTGTTATTATACCTTACGGGCTTATATTAAGAACTAGTGTTGCGCTCGGTGCGCGAGCTGCAAGCAGCTCGCGTGCCTTGTAGTCTCTTCAATATTCGTAAAATAAAGAAATGGGAGGCCATACCAAATACCAGAATATTCTGGAAAGTCTCTTGAAAGATAGAAAGAAATATTGGTAGGTAATAAATATTTAGTGGAAAAAAAGGATATCTATACAAAAATGTTCTGGAGAGCCACTTGAAAATTAAAAAGAAATTTTGTATGGACACGAATTTTTTTGTTCCGTAGCCTATCTTTTTTTTACTGGCTCACCAAAGGGCCTAAAGTCTTGAATTTTTTTAGTTTCAGGACCATGCCTCTATGATTGATAGTTTTTGAGGGCCGTTAGGGTACTCTGGTAATTTTTCCACATTCACTAAGTACGTTTTGTAATTTTTGTGAAAAAAAATCTTTAAGTTCTATTTATAAGTGTAGTAGGGGGAAAATTTTTCATACAAAATCTAAGAGAGCTAAGAGAGCCTGTTGAAAAGAATCCAAAAAATTTGTATGGAGAGAATTTTTTTTTGTTCGGCGGCCATCTTTTTTTTTACCGGTTCACCCAATGGCCCAAGGTCTTTAATAACATTTGTTTGGGACCATGTCTGTATGACTGGTAGTTTTGGAGGACCCATGAGGTACTCTGGTAAATTTTCCACATTCATGACGTTTTTATAATTTTCCTGAAGGAAGACCCATAAGTTCTACACACATAAATAGTGAAGGGAAAAAGTCCCATACAAAATTGTTCTGGAGAGCCTCTTGAAAAGAACCCAAAAAATTTGTATGGAGAAAATTTTTTTTTGTTCGGCGGCCATCTTTTTTTTACCGGTTCACCCAATGGCCCAAGGTTTTTAATAACATTTGTTTGAGACCATGTCTGTATGATTGGTAGTTTTGGAGGACCCATGAGGTACCCTGGTAAATATTCTACATTCATAACGTTTCGTATTTTTTCTGAAAGGACAGTCATGAGCTCTATAGTCTATACATGCGCTTAGTGAGGTAAAAAAAGTTCTATACAAAAATGTTCTGGAGAGCCTCTTGAAAATTAAAAAAAAAATTTGTATGGACGCGAAAATTTTTTTTGTTCGGTGCCTATCTTTTTTTTACTGGCTCACCAAAGGGCCCAAGGTTTTGAACATTTTCAGTTTCAGAACCATGTCTCTATGACTGATAGTTTTTGAGAGCCTTTGGGGTACTCTGGTAAATTTTCCACATTCATGACGTTTCATATTTTTCCTGAAGGAAGACTCATAAGTTCTACGCATATAAATAGTGAGGCGAAAAAAGTTCCATACAAAATTGTTCTGGAGAGCCTCTTGAAAATTAGCAAAATTTTTGTATGGAGACGAATTTTTTTTTTGTTTGGTGGCCATATTTTTTTCACCGGTTCACCCAATGGCCCAAGGTTTTGAACATTTTTTGTTTCGGGACGGTACCTTTCCGACTGATAGTTTTCGAGATCCCTTAGGGCACCCTAGTCAGTTTTCCACGTTCAGCTCTCTCTATAATTTTTTAGACCTTATATTTTTGAATTTTACACACATGAAAATTATGGTGAAAAAGTCCCATACAAAATTGTTCAGGAGAGGTGATCAGTACCTGACTTCAAGTAGCTTTATATATATAACTAGTAGGGCGCGTGGGTGCGCGGCCCGCTAAAGCGGACCGCGAGGATTCGTGTAGGTTTTGTTTGAACACGTCCCATCTATCTTCAATACCCTGGCCGTGCTCTTCACCCGTCTCCAAAATCTTCGATCATCAGCTTTTTCCACATTTTCCTCCGCATGATTTTTTGTCTTCTATACGAAACCATCAAAGTAATTTTTTTTTTGTGTGGAAAAATAAATTCCGCCATCTTGATTTTTTCTGTTCATCAAGAAAACCTTATATCTTAATCATCTTTTCCCAAAAAACCCACTCTTCCATCTTTTATACTTGATAAGATAGACACCGACGAAATTTGTATAGCCGCCATCTTGAATCCGTCATTTTGGGTTTTTTTTCAGCTCAGTGCCAATTGGATGGGGTTTCGAGTAATTTTTGTTTGAGCACCTCCGACCTATCTTCAATACCCTGGCAATGCTCCTCACCCGCCTCCGAAATCCTCAACCATCAGCTCTCTCAATATTTTTCCTCTGCATGATTTTGTCTTCTATACGAAATCAGTGTAAAAAAAATTTTTAATGTTAAAATAAATTCCGCCATTTTGATTTATTTTTCTGTTCATTAAGCAGACCTTTAGGTTTTAATCATCTTTTGTCAAAGAAACACGCTTCCATCTTTTATACTTGGTGAGATAGATACCGACGAAATTTGTATAGCCGCCATCTTGAATCCGCCATTTTGTTTTTTTTTCAGCTCAGTGCCAATTGGATGAGGTTCTGAGTAATTTTTGTTTGAGCAGCCCCCATCTATCTACAATACCCTGCCCGGGCTCCTCATCCATCTTCCAAACCCTCAATCATCATGTCTTCCCATATTTTTCTTTGAGAGTTCTCCAAAGAACCACATCAAAGCCTTGCATAATTCACAACTTGTAGTCTCTTCAATATTCGCCATACATTTTCTATGGAAAAATAAATTCCGCCATTTTGAATTTTTTTTTCTATTCATTAAGTAGACCTTCCGATTTTGATCATCTTTTGCGAAGAAACCACTCTTCCACCTTTTATACCCTCCGAGATAGACACCGACCAAATTTGTATGGCGGTCATCTTTTTTGCGCCATTTTGAATTTTTTTTCAGCTTTCTGCCAATTGGATGACGTTTCGAGTGACATTTGCTCGAGCACCTCCCACCTATCTTCAATACCTTAAGCGTGCCACTCGCTCGTCTCTGAAATCCTGAATCATCAGCTCTCTCCGTATTTTTCCTCCGAATGAATTTTTATCCTCTATACGAAACCATTAGTGAAAAAAAAAAAATTCATACAAAATTTTACAGGAGAGGTGATCAATGAGTCAGTCAGTGAATCAGTCCCAGCAGCTATATATATATTAACTAGTAGGGCGCGTGGGTGCGCGGCCCGCAAGCGGACCGCGAGGTTTCGCTTTCGGGTATTTTGGTTTGAGCAGCCTCCACCTATCTCTCCCATATTCCTAATCCTCGATCATTATCACTCTCCATATTTTTTCTTCGAATCATTCTGCTCATCAAGTAGAACTTAAGGTCTTAATCATCTTTTGGCAAAAACCACTCTTCCATCTTTTATACTTGGTGAGATAGACACCGATGTTTGTATGGCCGCCATCTTGAATCCGCCATTTTGGACTTTTTTTCAGCTCACTGCCAATTGGATGATGTTTCGAGTAATTTTTGTTTGAGCACCTCCTACCTATCTTCAATACCCTGCCCGGGCTCCTCAACCAACTTCCAAACCCTCAATCATCATGTCTTCCCATATTTTTCTTTGAGAGTTCTCCAAAAAACCGCATTAAAGCCTTGCATAGTTCACAACTTGTAGTCTCTTCAATATTCGCCATACATTTTCTATGGAAAAATAAATTCCGCCATTTTGAATTTTTTTTCAATTCATCAAGTAGACCTTTGGATCCTCATCATCTTTTGCTAAGAAACTATTCTTCCATCTTTTATACCCTCCGAGATGGAGACCGACGAAATTTGTATGGCGGCCATCTTTTTTTCGCCATTTTGAATTTTTTTTCAGCTCACTGCCAATTGGATGACGTTTTGAGTGACATTTGCTCGAGCACCCCCCACCTATCTTCATTACCTTAAGCGTGCCCCTCACCTATCTCCGAAATCCTCAATCATCAGCTCTCTCCATATTTTTGTTCCTAATGAATTTTTGTTTTCTATACGAAACCATTGTTGAAAAAAAAATTTTTCATACAAAATTTTACAGGAGAGGTGATCAATCAGTCAGTGAATCAGCACGAGCAGCTATATATATATTAATATCAATGGAATATCTTTCAGGAGCTCTAGGAAACAGTAAAGGATATTGAAATGCTTCATACGCGGGATGTAAGTAATGTACTGTGTGTGGTTTTGCTTCCCCAATTTTCCATATTACTACTGCTCGCGGGTGATGTTCATTTGAAGTTTCAATCAAACCTGCAAGCTCATTCGACACCGGTCTATCTCCTAATATTGGTCCATGAGTACGTCGACTTGTATTTTGAAAAATTAATCGAGCTTCTGAACTCGGGTGATTATTTAATAAGTATAAATCTTTTATCAAGGGATTATTATTTTTTAAGTACGCGTAAATCTCCTTGATAAGATTGGGGCACAAATTTTGTTGATTTCCTAATCTTTGATGTTCTTCTCCGTCGTGTATATATAATGCTGTATTATTTGTGCTACCATTATAAGCCAAATCGAAGACGCGATGGTAAATACGCCCTTGAACTTTAACTAAGTTAGGACCGTGACCTGCGGGTCTTTGAAAGCCGTGAGTTGTACCTAGCGCTGAAAAACTGAACAGATTATTATACGCTCTAGCGTTTTTTAAAAATAACTGGTTTGCGTAAAACTGGGCATCTAGTGGTCCGAGTGGGTCAACGTTATATTTGCCCTGTCCACAGCACCACTTTGTGCGAGACTTTTCTTCATCAAAAAGTCTGGCGCCGCAGTGAATACATTTATAAGTTTCTTCACATAGAAGAGAATATTTTAAACGAATTGGTTTAATTTTATCTAAATCGTTGCCTTTCAGTGCACCCGTTAAACCCAGTCCACGTATTTCTGAAGGAATATTTCTAATTTGACGTATTTTGTCTCGATGTGTTTTAGAATATTTACTAACACATTCACGATGAGCTTGAGGATGCAAGCGTTGATACCTTAACGCAGCCTGTCTATTTACTTCAGGATGCGCAGCTTCATATACTTGCACGGCCTCTAGGTGCACTTCGGGATGTGCAGCAGTATACCGATGCACGGCTCTCCTGTGAGATTGTGGCTTATGTTTTTGGTAACGCAAAACAGCATCCAAATGCTTACGTTTTTTTTCAGCTACAGTTACTTGTTTTTTAGGCCTACCACGTGAACGTTTGCAGTTTTGTTCGTACAATTCTTTTTTATCAGTTTTATTTTGTAATAGTTCTATTATATGTGGATTATCAACAGGCAATCGCTCTAATACTACTTTACATGGACGAAGGCTATGTTTTATGCTACAGGGCAGTGACTCTGTAAATGTTGGTGATTCAAATTAATTTGTCAGAATTTGCCCGTCACTTGCCAAAGAACGTTCTTCGTGAACAATGGTGATTAATGACACACTGCCAGACCTATTACTTTTTAGACTTAAACAATAGGGTTGCGACTCCGTGAATGTTGGAGATTCAACTTTATTTGTCAGTATTTGCCCATCGCTTGCCAAAGAACGTTCTTCGTTTATGATGGCACTTAATGAGACACTGCCAGAACTATTACTATTTACTTTGAAACAATAGGGTTGCGACTGCGTGAATGTTGGAGATTCAACTTTATTCGTCAGTATTTGCCCATCGCTTGCCAAAGAACGTTCTTCGTTTATGATGGCACTTAATGAGACACTGCCAGAACTATTACTATTTACTTTGAAACAATAGGGTTGCGACTGCGTGAATGTTGGAGATTCAACTTTATTCGTCAGTATTTGCCCATCGCTTGCCAAAGAACGTTCTTCGTTTATGATGGCACTTAATGAGACACTGCCAGAACTATTACTATTTACTTTTAAACAATACGGTTGCGACTCCGTGAAAGTAGGAGAAAACGTGAGAGTAGGAGAATTTATCAATATTTGCTTACTATTTGGCAAAGAACATTCTGTATTACTAATAGTAATTAATGATTCATTGCTATTCAGATTTGAACTATATGACTGTGACTCTGAAAACGTTAGAGATTTGGCCTCATTGATTTGCCCACCGCTGGGCGAATCGCGAATATGGAGTTCATTAGAGTGACTATTTATTGAAGGGACCTGATTTACGTTCTTTTCGATGAAAACATCAAAATGACCGCTCGTGAGATGCCCTGTAAAACCGATCATTTTTTCTGTAGGTCCGGTACCGAATGCTTGCGCATAAACACCTTCTATATACAGTTTAAACATATAATCTTTATATATTTCTCCTGCCATCGTCAATTCGGTAGTAGTGCCGTAAATTCCGTTTTGCATCATTTCATTGCGATATTCTTCAGCCGACCCATACGGGCTTTCGTCACGACGCATTGTAAACATGCCATATCGATCCCAATTCGAAACAATCTCTCCAACAATACGCGATCGTATTTCCTGAGATCTGTTTATATGACCGTATATATGAAAAGATAGCGCTGAAAACATGCAGTTCCCGTCACCGGGAATATTATATAAGAAAACTTCTCGAGTAGGTGCATCGAGATTAGCAGCTTCCTTGATTTGAACGGTCTGAAGAGAAGACGAAGAATAAGAAGCCATCATTGCACCTCAGTAATAAAATATTGTCACTTACCACAAAATCAGCTACAACACTTAAAAAATGTTTAGTACGAAATAATACCAGGCTGAAATATTTAATTCAATAAGTTATTGAGATGGATAAATCTCTAAAAATATCTTTAAAACAATTATATCACTCTAAGCAGAAGAAATACAACGTAGAAAGACAGATAAAAGATACAATTTTTACCGCCTTTTGTTTTTTTTTTTCAGTCTATGGATTTAAATAAAAGAACGTCATTCGTATTTCAAACTCGTCTAAGAAGTTCTACGTAGTATTATTATGTATTAAAAAAAATACAATTAATGTTATTTTTTTTAATAATTTATAACGTAAAAATAACGTTTTATCTTAAGTATTTTATTATTATTAAAAAAAAATGGTTGTCTGTAAAGTCGGTTTACGGACGATAATTTTACGTGATAACGTCATAAGAAAATATTGCCTCTCTATCGCTTGTTCCACGTTCTCGCTTGCACGCTCGGCTATGCCGGCCGATCGTACCTTCACCATCGCTTATCCCGCGCTCTCGCTTTCACGCAATACGTGACAATGAGTCATGCCTTTTCGTGCGTGCGGCCGGCGTTCATCGACTTATAAGACGATAACACGTCAAAAATTGATTTCCAAAATCATCCTGACACTTTTTGTTCTCTGAATAATTATTATTATCAATTGTCGCTTTAATCATACAAAGAGAAATTTAGTTAAAACTTCTTACAGCTTTGCGCTGCTAAAAAGTCACAGATTAATGATTAGTATCTACGACGACATAAAAAGTACAGGTAGACAACCACAGATTAGAATCATAAATAAATTATTGAATCTTATTATTTTTTTTTTCTTGTATTGAGAATGGGTAACATTGATATAGAGTTTTGCGTAAACGTGGTAGGTATATTTTGTAAAATTAGATGTTCCTAGAGGTGACTAACTATCTTTTTGATCTAGTGGTTAGCATATTCGACTGCAGATAGGAACCGTCTCAAAGCCTTGCATAGTTCCCAACTTCAATATTCGCCATACATTTTCTATGGAAAAATAAATTCCGCCATTTTGAATTTTTTTTCTATTCATCGAGTAGACCTTCGGATCTTGATCATCTTTTGCTAAGAAACTATTCTTCCATCTTTTATACCCTCCGAGATGGAGACCGACGAAATTTGTATGGCGGCCATCTTTTTTTCGCCATTTTGAATTTTTTTTCAGCTCACTGCCAATTGGATGACGTTTTGAGTGACATTTGCTCGAGCACCCCCCACCTATCTTCATTACCTTAAGCGTGCCCCTCACCTATCTCCGAAATCCTCAATCATCAGCTCTCTCCATATTTTTGTTCCTAATGAATTTTTGTTTTCTATACGAAACCATTGTTGAAAAAAAAATTTTTCATACAAAATTTTACAGGAGAGGTGATCAATCAGTCAGTGAATCAGCACGAGCAGCTATATATATATTAATAACGATAAATGTCTAGCGGTAGGCTAGACTTTGTAAGAATTAATGATTTTATCACAAGCACTTAAATTAATTATTAAAGCTCTGGAGCAAATTAAAAAAAAGCTTTCGCATACCATCGTATTCAAAATGACATAAAGAAAAGAAAAAACAAAACAAATGATAAAATTAAAACCAGCCATACGAGTTCTAAACTACCTGTATAAGGTTTGTTCCACTTAGTAAGTCTGAAATAAACGCTTTAGAATTCGATTTAGGTTCAAGGCCATATTATGGAGAAGAGGATCTTATAACATTGAAGTTCTGAAGACATACAAATTTAATGACAAAATAATTTTTTATCTATCCATTTTAATACGTAAAGGTATTATGATGTAATTGTAAAACTCAAAGTGTAACGAGTATGTTAAAGAAATGCAGGACAGGTGATCCGCCGATAGTGATGGCTGAAGAGCTTTTTGATGACTGTGCTGGTTTTCTAGTCATTGCTAACTTCATGAGTAAGGTACAGGTCTATTCATTGAGGGCATTATTATAAATAATAATTATACGTAATTACATAATATATAGACGTGTTAATACAATCTCATTAACTAATGACATCATATAACAATCCATACATCCATCAATCCATACACAATTATATATAATATACATAATAATAATTAGCATTTTATAGTCAATTAGATATATGAGTTAAATATTACGATACGATTTTGGAGATAAGCTTCTTATAAGCTATTTTGAAAGAAATCAGGTTAATTTAAAACGACCTATTAATAAATGAAGGATAGATTTTATAAGCTAGCTAATGCCTATTACTTCGTCCGCATGGATAAAAGTCGTTCGAATCTATACTAATAAATAAAATTGAAGTGTCTGTCTGTAATATCGAAATAACTACCTCATATTAAGCTCATATGGTTATTTGAACGCTACCATAACCGAATCACACGTTTTTAAAATTTTTGTCTGTCTGTCTGTCTGTCTGTCTGTCTGTCTGTCTGTCTGTCTGTCTGTCTGTCTGTCTGTTTGAACGGGCTAATCTTCGGAACGGCTGAACCGATTTTGACGGGACCTTCACATACAAGTAGAGAATTAACCAGGGAGTAACATAGGCTACTTTTTTAACCGACTTTCAAAAAAGGAGGAGTTGTGTTTTTCTACCTATGTACACCGATATCTCCGAGATTTTTGAACCGATTTGCGTAATTTTTTTTTTAATCGATAGAGAAACATTGCGACCCTGTTCTATAAAAAATTTGGATTCCAACTCCTCAATCCTGATGCTGTAGGGGACCTAATCCCCAAAACTAATGGGTTTTAGAAACTTTCGGTTATTTAAATTGATATTGGGGGTACCAATTAAAGACTTTATCGTTGAATGAACTCGAGTAGGTACATATCCAACTCCTCAACCCTGATGCTGTAAGGAATTGTATTCCGAAATCGTGGGGATCCCACGGGATTTTTCCGTTTTGGGGACGGGTTTCTGCAGATAAGCTACTTTTTGTTCTGGAAAATCAAAAGTTCCCACGGGATTTTTAAAAACCTAAATCCACACGGGCGAAGCCGTGGGCATCATCTAGTCGTAAATAAGTAAGTCTTGAGTTCATACAAAAACCCACAGAAAAGACACTTTCAGGTTTTCCCGAATTTCTCAATTTTTTCTGGGACAGTTTTCGAATTTAATAAAATAGCCAAATCGGTCCAGCTTTTCTCAAGTGATTACTATGCGCTTACCAACAAACAGCATTTAATTTTTAGTTTTATGGATATACTAAATCAGCTATCAATTCGTCTTTATGTATTTAGGTTTTTTAAACCCCGTGGGAACTCTTTTATTTCCCGGGATAAAAAGAAGCTTTTGTTCGTTTCCGAGACGAAAGCTATCTGCCGTATTTCAGGAACCCTAAATATTTCCTGGATAACAGGATAAATCTGTTCAGCAGTTCTGAAGATTAGCCCATTCAAACAGACAGATAGGCAAAAATTTTGAAAACGTCTGTTTGGGTTATGCTATCGTTCAAATAATCATATTATGAGCTTATTATGAGGCAGTGACATATTATTTCGAAATCACAGACAATTTACATTGTTTGTATAGATAAAAGTATTTTACGCACGTTTAAGGAACAGGTTTTTTAAGTAACGTAGGTATATCAAAAAAATTGTTGAGTTGGAGCAGCGATAAATTTATTAAAAAATTGCCGGCCAAACAACATTCGCTGATTGAAAAATTGATCACAATTTCGGTGACCGTTGTTTTCAATTTCGTTAACTATACAAAACTACATATGACTGTGGCCGTATAAAGAAGTGCTGGCGATAGTCAGTAGTCAGTCTCCCAGTTTATGGTCCTGTGAGTCCTGTGACTAATCGACGCATGTGAAGGACCGCGGGCGGCTGTTGTCGATCGCACCTCATATGTTGCCGACACTCCTTGCTACTATAACTATACCTACATGCTTCGTGTTGGTAATTGGTATATTTCTACGGGTAAGATCTAAACGACAAAGGTCTTCATTATGAATTTTTAAAACTACAACCTCTCTATTGATAGCGATCCACCGTTGACCGTATCCGATATTATTTCGGTAATTCTATAGTTATTTCATTGCATAACAGGTATAAATTAAAAATTTAAAAACCCCCAACATTTGCCATTTTGTGGCAGCGGCCATCTTGGACCGATTTTCTTTAAACATAGTTAACAACACTGTCGACTAATTCACCTTTCAAACAAAAAAATACCGCATTCAAATCGGTCCACCAGTTTGAGCGCCACAGGGGAACAGACACACACACACACACACACACACACACACACACGCACGCACGCACGCACGCACGCACGCACGCACGCACGCACGCACGCACGCACGCACGCATACACGCACGCACGCACGCACGCGCACACACACACACACACACACACACAGACACGTCAAACTTATAACACCCCGTCGTTTTTGCGTCGGGGGTTGAAATTGGCCAATCAAAATTATGAGAAGTCATCAAAAGTGAGATTAGACGAGACGTTATACGGTAGAACATACTCCGTTTAAGTCATTATGTACTTCAACATGGGAACCGACGGGTCTAAAGTGTATTAAAAACGTCTATTTCGACAACCGAACAATGCACCGAGAGCCAGACGCCACCTACCAAAAGTTGACCTTAAGTTAAGGAGCGATTTGTTGGTGGTGTGTGTGAGCGAGTGCATAGGTAGGTGGAGCGAAACGAGTAGCGTTTTGAACCAAACACCAGTTGTAAAAAACGTCTGAATACGGTATTATTATAGGCCTGCCGTTTAACTGAGATGGTTCCTGTGGTAGCGTTTACGGAAGGAGACTTAACTTTTTCTGTGCTTTTACGTCAACTGACACACCTCCCGCCACCCAAATGATAGGTTTATCTGTATTACAACAGCAAACAGTTTGTTGGAACACAGTTGTACTCAAATACTTGATTATACTTATTTTTAACCCCCGACGCAAAAACGACGGGGTGTTATAAGTTTGACGTGTCTGTCTCTGTGTGTGTGTGTGTGTGTGTGTGTGTGTGTGTGTGTGTGTGTGTGTGTGTGTGTGTGTGTGCGTGTGTGTGTGTCTGTTCCCCTGTGACGCTCAAACGGTGGACCGATTTGAATGCGTTTTTTTTTGTTTGAAAGGTGAATTAGTCGAGAGTGTTGTTAGCTATGTTTGATGAAAATCGGACCAAGATGGCCGCCGCTACAAAATGGCGGATTACATATTTTATCACAACTCCCTTAATATGGGTATCAAATGAGAGGGCTTGACTAGTAGAATAGCAATATGCAAATCCAAGATGGCCGCCGCCACAAAATGGCGAATGTCGGGGGTTTTTTAATTTATACTTGTACCTAATTTCATTTCATAGCTTGTACAATTTTTTGGCACTTAATTATTATTTTCATTTATCACTAAAATTATTTTTAATTTCAAACTGTGCAGTTAGATTTTTTGTTATAACAACTTCCGATCATATAATAGGCTCATACTCAATATACTTTTATCTACTCTCATATCTTAAAATCCCGATTAAGAAATCAAAATGTGTCATATATTGGACTACTTTATTCACATCCTACTAATATTATAAATGTGAAAGTGTGGATGTTTGTATGTTTGGATGTTTGTTACTCAATCACGCCGCAACTACTGAACCGATTTGGCTGAAATTTTGAATGGAGATAGATTATGCCCTGACTTAAAACATAGGCTACTTTTTATCCTGAAAAAATACACAGTTCCCACGGGATTTTGAAAAACCCGAAATCTATAACTACAGCTATAGGTAGATTACTATAGCGAACTTTCTTGATAGTAGTTCCCTAGGGATTTGTTTAAAACCGAAATTCACGCGGGCGAAGCCGCGGGCATTTTCTAGTAAATCTATAATATTTAAAAAAAAAATTAAAATAGTAGTTTATGAAACGGTTGCATAATAGAGGTTATTAAAACACGAGTGTTAGTTTAAAAAACGAGCCGCAGGCGAGTTTTTTAATAGTATTACACGAGTGTTTTAATAACTAATTATGTAGAGTTTCATACACTACTTTATCTAAACTCATATCTTAAAATCCAAACCATAAAATCTTGGTAATATTTGTCGTGAGTTTTCTTTGATTTTGCTGGCAAAAGATTGTTGGTCGGTGGTCAGGTGGAGTTAAATTCTCTTCAGTATCACTGCTAGACATTTTTCCGCACAATAAAAACCATGTCTTGTAAAGTTTTGAGTAACAAATAAAAAATTTAAATATTATAACTAGCGTATGGCGCCAAAATTCAGTTGTTACCATAGAGATTCTTCTTCTTTTTCGGTTTGTCCCTTTCGGGACAGGCCAAGATCGTTGACCATACAGCCTGGGTTACCATAGAGAAATTAATAGTAGTAGAGGAGTCCTAATGTCCTATAGAAATTAGTGGATCGGAAAATAGCTCAAGCTTATCAAAAATTTAATTTTTAATAGTTATTAATTTTTAGTAGTTATTTTTAGTAGTTACTTAATTTTAAGTAAACTTAATTTTTAGTAGTTACTCTTCTGCAATTTAACACAATTCACAATGTTTAACGCGTTTGTACAGTTACACACATCTACTGTAAGGAGGTCGCACGAATTTCCCGCCATGGCTCAAAAATACCAGAACCCAGTTCGCCTGTACTATAATGTAGAAAAAATTATTTTATAACATTACTTTGCAATAATTTCCTAACAAAGTAGTGTTATAATGAATTTTTTTAATTTTTTTTTTAAATATTATAGATGTATGTGAATAAAGTAGTCCAATATATGACACATTTTGATTTCATATTCGGGATTTTAAGATATGAGAGTAGATAAAGTTCATTATAACACTACTTTGTTAGGAAATTATTACAAAGTAATGTTATAAAATAATTTTTTCTCCATTATAGTACAGGCTCTGGGTTCTAGATTTTTGAGCCACGGCGGGAAATTCGCGCGACCTCCTTGGTCGTTTACGTCGTAACAACCATTGAGAAATTAATAGTAGTGGAGAAGCCATACCTACTTTAAAAACGTGTCAAAAATACACTGACACACGCTTAGATTAGGTACCATACACGCACAATCCGAAGGCATAAAATGGCGCGTGTTCATTGTGATGTCTCAAGTTGTGCGTGTTGAGTGTTCATGTATACATTTTAGGGAGGCCATCTTTTGTCTTAAGTCTGCCGCAAACTGTTTTATTATTATGTCAAAAATGTAATGTTGTCTCTTACACACTTATGAAAATTTTGATAAACTTGAGCTATTTTCCGATCCACTAATTTCTATAGGACATTAGGGCTCCTCTACTACTATTAATTTCTCTATGGTAACAACTGAATTTTGGCGCCATACGCTAGTTATATTATTAAAAATTTTTATTTGTTGTTTTTGTTACTCAAAACTTTACAAGACATGGTTTTTATTGTGTGGAAAAATGTCCAGCAGTGATACTGAAGAGAATTTAACTCCACCTGACCACCGACCAACAATTTTTTCCAACAAAATCAAGGAAAACTCACGACAAATATTACCTATAGATTTTATGGTTTGGATTTTAAGATATGAGTTTAGATAAAGTAGTGTATGAAACTCTACCTACCTAATTATAGGTATTAAAACACTCGTGTGATAAGTACTATAAAAAAACTCACCTGCGGTTCGATTTTTAAACCCACGCTCATGTTTTAATAACCTCTATTATGCAACCGTTTCATAAACTACTATTAGATGACAACACTTCAGATTACTTACGCCTTACCTAGAATATTTGACTTTTTTACGCTTGTAGACGGACCACGTATGTAGCATTGTAATATGGTCATTCCCACGACGTGATTATATTTTGTCCGGCGAAGGTCACATGACCTTGGTTGATTTTAAACGCCCGAATGGGGATTCACAAAAAGCATTCTCAGATAAAGTTCTTTTAATATTGAAAAACTCGTTTTAGTCCCCTTTGATGTTGAGGAGGTTGTTGTCCAATTCTCCATTATCCTGAATTTAATTATACAAATGACGACAGCTTTTATGTGCAAGAAAACATAACGAAATTCTACTATGTTTTACGTACTTTAAAATTATAATAAAAAAAAATTATTTAAGTAAACGGGTAAATATATTTTAGACTTATTTTGTGTTCAGAATTTAACACCTTACAAGTTTAAATTATAGAATGAATAAGTTTTTCATTCAAACTTTAGTGTTTAACAACCTTTTAATGAATCAACCTTCCTGGAATAAATTCCAGGAGCTAATTGAAGCGTACCGCCAACGATATCTGCAAATATCTAGATAATATTTTCGACATAGTTACTGTACCATTATTCCACAAACAGTGACACACAGTATTTGCGTTAGCTGTCCTACTGTTTAATGTTCTGTAAACATCTCAGCCGTTTAGTTAAATGAATGGGCAAACGAGCTCCGCTGCTCTAGAACTTATTCAACACCAATGAAGAATTTATAAAATGTAATAAGTATATAAAATTCTCGTGTCACAGTGTTTGTAACAAAACCCCTCCGAAACGACTTGACTGATTCTTATAATTTTTTTGTTTATTCGGTAGGTCTGAGGACGACGGTTCGGTAGGACGTAAACTATTTTTCATACCCCTATGTGATAAGGGTTGTTTACCCTAATTTTTTTTGAAATTATTTTATGATTCGGCATAAAAAATACATATGAGATCAATATGAATCCACGCGGACGAAGTCGCGGGCATCAGCTAGTTTGTTTTATAAATTATTCTATGATCAGATGCGGAATACGAAATACGTGCTACTATGGACATTAGAACAATTTCAGAGGGAGAATGATTCGATTTAACATAATATCAACAGTCTTCAAATTACTTAACATTTTTTAAACATAAATTTAAAAATAAAAGATGGTAGATCTCATTCTACCTTTGAAAAATAACTATTTTACACGTGTCAGATAATAAAATGTCTATAATTATTAATTACCATAATAGTGTTTGATGTTGAGGTAATCTTTTACCTACTAATCAAGTGTATCCAACTGACCGGCAACTGTCTACATCTCAAGCTAACGGCACAATTCTAATTGAACAATTGTGATCGTTTGCAAATATTATAACTTGATCGAAAGACTTTTATACTCTAAGAAACATTATGTAATCATTTAATCTCCTATTAACATTAATGATCACTCACGACTTTATTTATTTTATAACTATCTCAATTTTAAACAAAGCTTTCATCAGTATTCACTGTAACTATATGGACACTATTGACAGTGAAAATTTTAAATCCGATTCCGATAGAATATTTAAAATTTGCTGCACGGTTCAATGTCCTCATCTTACTATTCCTCATATGACACGCAAAAAACACTCCGCAGTATTTGACCAATTCATTTAACCATAAAAGTAAGTAGGTATTATATCGTTATTCGATATTTTATGTCGACTCTCATTACAAGTCTTTGAAATCTATGCGTGGTTACTAGACTACTAGTGCTACAATTTATGCTTTATAGAATAGATTAATTATTATTTATTCTTCATACAATACGAGTATGTAACTGTAAGTGTTGGATTAAGAACATGAGAATTAAATTAATAAACATGATCCAGCACAATTAAGATTTTTTTAATCTATTTTGATTGTTTTTCGTCTCTTTATTTTAGGTGAACTAAAACTTCATTCATGTGCTTTTATGACTTTACAAATCGATATTATATTCGTATTGAAATAACACTAACTAACAAATTAACAATCTTTTTGGATTCAACTTCATCAAGTTTTTCGAATTTTTACCAAAACGTTCTCAGGTCTAATATCTTGAGTAAAACACAAACAGAGTCATTGCTCCATGACGCCTTGTATATCTAATATTGACATTTCTTTTGTTTGAGTGTCTGACATCTGACCTCTATAAAGCTGAGTCTTATTCATCTTATTTACCCAGGTTATTTACCTCAAAGACCTACCAGAGAAATAATAGAATATTCAAATCAGTCGCAAAATTCATTTAATAGACTCACGTCGGACACTGTCGGATAGCCTAAACGTAAGTTTTGTCACTTTCTTACTTTATGTCAAGTGACAAAGACAAAAGTTGTAGATAGTTATCTGATACTTATCAGAAGGTGGTGAAACGAGCCCTTATTATATGAATTTTGCGACTGATTAAAAAATATTTTAGGCGCATAGTCTCTCTGATCAACCTATGTGACACAGGAGCCCAGGACTCTACTATCCTTACAATATCCCTACAAGTACTATGGTGATGTTAAGGTGTGGTTAAAGGACTCCATAATTGAAGAGACGTTGAGCCATAGATATAGTAGAAGTATCAATCAAACCAAGTAGAATCATATAAAAAAGATAAATTTCAAATAGGTACAGCTCTTTTAACGGTGGGGAATGCAAAAGTAGTAGGTACCCAAAATTAAGACATAGCTGAGTTGATTAAGAGCAGGCGTAACAATACAACTTTATTTTTAACCCCCGACGAAAAAACGACGGGGTGTTATAAGTTTCACGTGTCTGTGTGTGTGTGTGTGTGTGTGTGTGTGTGTGTGTGTGTCTGTTCCCCTGTGGCGCTCAAACGCGTGGACCGATTTGAATGCGGTTTTTTTTGTTTGAAAGGTGAATTAGTCGAGAGTGTTGTTAGCTATGTTTGATGAAAATCGATCCAAGATGGCCGCCGCTACAAAATGGCGGATTACATATTTTATCACAACACCCTCAATATGGGTATCAAATGAAAGGGCTTGACTAGCAGAATAGCACTATTGCAAATTCAAGATGGCCGCCGCCACAAAATGGCGAATGTCGGGGGTTTTTTAAATTTTCAATTTATACTTGTTATAAGCTTGAAACATATTAAAACTTTTTATTATACTATATATAGCTCAATTACCACTCACTCACTCACTCATTGACATAATTGTTCTCCTAGAAAGAGACAGAAAACGATATAATCATGTATGGGAGATGTGTTCGGATGGGGGATTCGAGTAGGGAAAAATTATGACATTTCAGAAAAACAAGATGGCGGCCGATGTGATTTTTGTAACTTTTTTGTTTTTCAACCGATTTTGTTAAAACTCGCAGCTATTGAAGAAATTAGTAAACGATTAATAGAAAAAGTGGAAAAAATTGAAAAAACAAGATGGCGGCCGAGATTTAGATTTTTAAAATTTTTGATTTTTCGACCCCAAACCGCGGCACCACAGCTCCGAAACGGGGTAATTGATGATAATATTTTTTTCCTGTTTCCGCCCACAATTACCCTTAATTTTGACATAACAAGAGTGGTTTTTAAAAATTCAAGATGGCGGCTGTCGTGGCGGCCATTCGGTTTGAGGTACGAAAAAACCCAATTTTAAAATTCAAATTTCTCACAGTTGGCAACATCGGAGCGTTTCGACTTCTATGAAGCGATTGTATGTATAGACTCGAGGTATAAATTGGTGATAAAAAAAATACCCCACTTTTGGGGAAATTTTAAGATTTACCCCAAAAATAAAAAAATCGAAATAGAGACTTTTTACAAAATCCGAGTATGAGCGACCACGTGTTTTACTTGTCCAAATGACATTTGGTTATTTTTGTCGCCGAGGACTGGCAACACTGGAATTTATCAAAGAAAAACTGATTTTCGCTACATGCTCTTTTTTCAGGGGCAATCATTTCGCCTGGGTATGAGTGAGATGGAACGTCTAAACGTCATCAGGAGCGGTATATCTTGTAGTTAATGGTAAAATTAAAAAACTTTCTATAATGTATCTGTCAAACGAGTTGGCGGCCATTTTGTATTGTTGTTGGGTGTTTTTGAAAATTTTAATCATGTTTTTGAGGCAGTTGGCAACATTTTAGAAAGTTGACATGTATGAATCGATTATGTAACTCAACCGGCAGTATCGAGGTATGTACACAGTGTTGCCACATTTAGGGTAGTTTTTGAGATTTCCCCAAAAATTTCCTCCTGAAAAATTTTGTATGAAAAATTTTTTTTTCACTAATGGTTTCATAAAGAAGACAAAAATTTATTCCGAAAAAAATATGGAGAGAGCTGATGATTGAGGGTTTCGGAGACGGGTGAAGGGCACGCTGAAGGTATTGAAGATAGGTGGGGGGTGCTCGAGCAAATGTCATTCGAAACGTCGTCCAATTGGGAGTGAACTGAAAAAAAATTCAAAATGGCGAAAAAAAGATGGCCGCCATACAAATTTCATCAGTATCCATCTCGGAGGGTATAAAAGATGGAAGAGTGGTTTCTTAGCAAAAGATGATCAAAATCCGAAGGTCTACTTGATGAATGGAAAAAAAATTCAAAATGGCGGAATTCATTTTTTCATAGAAAATGTATGGTGAATATTGAATTGCCTTTAATGCGGTTCTTCAGAGAATTCTCACAGAAAAATATGGGAAGACATGATGATTGAGGGTTAGTAAGATGGTTGGGGAACCCGGGAAGTGTATTGTAGATAGAAAAGGGCTGCTCAAACAAAAACAAGATGGCGGCTGACGTGATTTTTGTAACTTTTTTGTTTTCCTACCGATTTCATTAAAACTTGCAATTTTAGAAGAAATTAGGAAACGATTAATAGAAAAAGTAGAAAAAATTTAAAAAACAAGATGGCGGCTTACGTGATTTTTGTAACATTTTTGTTTTCCTACCGATTTCGTTCAAACTCGCAATTCTAGAAGAAATTAGGAAACGATTAATAGAAAAAGTAGAAAAAATTTAAAAAACAAGATGGCGGCTTAGCTGTAGTCTTTCAAATTTTCGATTTTTCGACCCCGAACCGCGGCGCCACAGCACCGAAACGGGTTGGTTGAGGATAATATTTTTTTCGTGTTTCCGTCTACAATTATCCTGTATTTTAAATATTCAAGATGGCGGCTGTCGTGGCGGCCATTCAGTTTGAGGTACGAAAAAACGCAATTTTAAAATTCAAATTACAGTTGACAACATCGGAGCGTTTCTACTTCTATGAAGCTATTGTATGTACAGTACAGTACTTGAAGTATAGATTGGTGAAAAAAATACCCCATTTTTGGGGAAATTTCAAGATCTACCCCAAAAATTAAAAAATCGAAATACGAACTTTTTGCAAAATCCGAGTATGAGCAACTACATTTTTTACCTGTACAAACGAAATTTGGATATTTTTATCGCCAGGGACAGGTAACACTGAAATTTATCAAAGAAAATGTTGTTTTCGCGATACGGTCTTTTTTCAGGGGTGATCATTTCGCCAGTGTGCGAGCGAGATGAAAACTTGAAACGTCATCAGGAGCGGTATCTCCTGTATTTAATGGAAAAATTATTCAACTTTCTAAAATAAATCTGTAAAATGTGTTAACGGCCATTTTGTATTTTATTTGTTTTGGAATTGATTTTGAACATGTTTTTGAGGCAGTTGGCAACATTTTGGAAAGTTGAAATGTATCAATCGTCTGTGTAACTTAACCGGCAGTATCGATAAATGTAAACAGTGTTGCCACCTTCGGGGTAGTTTACGAGATTTTCCCCAAAAATTTTCTCCTGTAAAATTTTGTATGAAATTTTTTTTTTCACAAATGGTCTCACAAAAAAGACAAAAATTTATTCAGAAAAAAAATATGGATAGAGCTGATGATTGAGGAAATCGGAGACGGGTGAAGGGCACGCTTAAGGTATTGAAGATAGGTGGGAGGTGCTCGAGCAAATGTCACTCGAAACGGCTTCCAATTGGCAGTGAGCTGGAAAAATATTCAAAATGGCGGAAAAAAGATGGCCGCCATTCAAATTTCATCAGTGTCCATCTCAAAGGGTATAAAAGATGGTTTCTTATCAAAAGATGATCAGGACCTTCGGATCCTGTACACTAGAAAAAAAAAAAAATTCAAAATGGAGGAATTTATTTCGGACCGACTAGGGACCGACTACGGACCGACTAGAGATCGACTACGGACCGTCTACGGACCGACTACGGACTGAATACAGACCGACTACGGACCGACTATGGACCGACTACGGACCGACTAGAGACCGACTAGGGACCAACTATGGACCGACTAGGGACCGACTAAGGACCGACTACGGACCGACTAGAGACCGACTACGGACCAACTACGGACCGACTAGGGTAGACCGACTAGGGACCGACTACGGACCGATTATGGATCGACTACGGACCGATTATGGATCGACTACGGACCAACTAGGGACCGACTACGGACCGACTACAGACCGACTAGAGACCGACTACGGACCGACTATGGACCGACTACGGACCGACTACGGACCGACTACGGACCAACTACGGACCGACTACGGACCGACTACGGACCGACTAGAGACTGACTAGGGACCGACTAGAGACTGACTAGGGACCGACTATGGACCGACTAGGGACCGACTAGGGACCAACTAGGGACCGACTAGAGACCGACTAGGGACTAACTACGGACCGACTAGGGACCGACTAGGGACCGACTACGGACCGACTAGAGACCGACTACGGACTGACTACGGACCGACTACGGACTGACTACGGACCGACTAGGGACCGACTAGGGACCGACTAGGGACCGACTACGGACCGACTAGGGACCGACTACGCACTGACTATGGACCGACTACGGACCGACTAGGGACCGACTAGCGACCGACTAGGGACCGACTAGGGACTGACTAGAGACCGACTAGGGACCGACTAGGGACCGACTACGGACTGACTACGGACCGACTAGAGACCGACTAGGGACCGACTACGGACCGACTAGAGACCGACTAGGGACCGACTAGGAACCGACTACGGACCGACTAGAGACCGACTAGGGACTGACTAGGGACTGACTAGGGACCGACTACGGACCGACTAGGGACCGACTAGGGACCAACTACGGACTGACTATGGACCGACTACGGCCCGACTAGGGACCGACTACGGACCGACTATGGACCGACTAGGGACCGACTAGGGACCAACTAGGGACCGACTAGGGACCGACTAGGGACTAACTACGGACCGACTAGGGACCGACTAGGGACCGACTACGGACCGACTAGAGACCGACTAGGAACCGACTAGGAACCGACTATGGACCGACTAGGGACCGACTACGGACCGACTAAGGACCGACTAGGGACCGACTACGGACCGACTACGGACCGACTACGGACTGACTACGGACCGACTACGGACTGACTACGGACTGACTAGGGACCGACTAGGGACCGACTAGGGACCGACTACGGACCGACTAGGGACTGACTACGCACTGACTATGGACCGACTACGGACCGACTAGGGACCGACTACGGACCGACTAGGGACCGACTAGCGACCGACTAGGGACCGACTAGGGACCGACTAGAGACCGACTAGGGACCGACTAGGGACCGACTACGGACTGACTACGGACCGACTAGAGACCGACTAGGGACCGACTACGGACCGACTAGAGACCGACTAGGGACCGACTAGGAACCGACTACGGACCGACTAGAGACCGACTAGGGACTGACTAGGGACTGACTAGGGACCGACTACGGACCGACTAGGGACCGACTAGGGACCAACTACGGACTGACTATGGACCGACTACGGCCCGACTAGGGACCGACTACGGACCGACTATGGACCGACTACGGACCGACTAGGGACCGACTAGCGACCGACTAGGGACCGACTAAGGACCGACTGGGGACTTTTCGAGATTTCCCCAAAAATTTTCTCCTGTAAAATTTTATATGATTTTTTTTTTTTACAAATGGTTTCACAGAGTAGACAAAAATTCATTCGGAGAAAAAATATTGCGAGAGCTGATGATTGAGGATTTTGGAGACAAGTGAAGAATACAGAAGGGTAGAGTGCAGCCCCATGTTGTTGGTACTCAAACTTCTTATCTTCGTCTTTATGCTCACGTGGTCAGATTTTTAAAAGCTTATATCCGAAACTAGGTGATGCCCCATGTAGTTGGTACTCAAACTTCTTATTTTCGCGATGTCTGTGTGCTTACATGGTGAGATTTTTAAAAGCTTATATCTCCGAAACTATAGGGTGCAGCCCCATGTTGTTGGTACTCAAATTTTCGCGACGTCTATATGCTCACATGGTCAGATTTTTAAAAGCTTATATCTCTAAAACTATAGGGTGCAGCCCCATGTTGTTGGTACGCAAAATTCTTATTTTCACGATGTCTGTGTGTTTACGTTGTCAGATTTTTAAAAGCTTATATCTACGGAACTATAGGGTCGAGCCCCATGTTGTTGGTACTCAAACTTACTTTCGCGATGTCTAGATGTTCACGTGATCAAATTTTTAAAAGTTTATATCTCCGAAACTATAGGGTGCAACCCCATGTAATTATTACTCAAACTTCTTATTTTTGCGATGTCTATGTGCTCACGTTATCAAATTTTTAAAAGCTTATATCTCCAAAATTATAGGGTGCAGCCCCATGTTGTTTTATAATGCCGAACGTCCCCGCGAGCTGCTTTAGCAGCTCGCGCACCGAGCAACTAGTTAATATATATATAGCTGCTCGTGCTGATTGGGTCACTGACTCATTGATCACCTCTCCTGAACAATTTTGTATGAAATTTTTTTTTTTCAATAATGGTGTCGTATAGAGGACAAAAATTCATTAAGAGGAAAAATATGGAGAGAGCTGATGATTGAGGATTTCAGAGACGAGCGACGGGCACGCTTAAGGTATTGAAGATAGGTAGCGGGTGCTCGAGCAAATGTCATTTGAAACATCATCCAATTGGCAGTGAGCTGAAAAAAAATTCAAAATGGCGAAAAAAAGATGGCCGCCATACAAATTTCGTCAGTGTCCATCTCGGAGGGTATAAAAGATGGAAGAGTGGTTTCTTCGCAAAAGATGATCAGGAACCAAAGGTCTACTTGACGAATTGAAAAAAAATTCAAAATGGCGGAATTTATTTTTCCATAGAAAATGTATGGCGAATATTGAAGAGACTACAGGTTGTGAACTATGCAAGGCTTTAATGCGGTTTTTTGGAGAACTCTCAAAGAAAAATATGGGAAGACATGATGATCAAGAACTAAAAATCTAATAGATGAATAGAAAAAAACAAGATGGCGGAATTTATGTTTTCACACAAAAAGTTTTTTTAGTGATGGTTTCGTATACAAGACAAAAATTCATGCGGAGGAAAAATATGGAGAGAGCTGATGATTGAAGATTTTGGAGACGGGTAAGGAGCACGGTGAGGGTATTGAAGATAGGTGAGAGGTGCTCAATCAAAAATTACTTTAAACCTCATCCAATTGGCAGTGATCTAAAAAAAATACCAAAATGGCGGATTCAAGATGGCAGCCATACAAATTTCGTCGGTGTCTATATTACTGATTATAAAAGATGGAACAGTGGTTTTTAGGCAAAAGATCATCAAGACATGGTTTACTTGATAAATAGGAAAAAACAAGATGATGGAATTTATTTATCTATACAACATAATATATACGACGAATATTGAAGTGGGAACTATGCAAGACTTTGATACAGTTTCTATTCAAAATTTGTTTTTATGGAAGAACTCTCATTCTGACAAATGATTCGGAGAAAAAATATAGTGATAGTGATAATGATCGAGGGTTAGAAATATGGGAGAGATAGGTGGAGGCTGCTCAAATCCAAATAGCCGAAAACAAAACCTCGCGGTCCGCTTTAGCGGGCCGCGCACCCACGCGCCATATACTAGTTATATATATAAAGCTACTTGAAGTAAGGTACTGATCACCTCTCCTGAACAATTTTGTATGGAACTTTTTCACCATACTTTCCGTGTGTGTAAAATTCAAAAATTCTAGGTCAACAAAATTATAGAGAGAGCTGAAGGTGGAAAACTGACTAGGGTGCCCTACGGGATCTCAAAAACTATCAGTCGGAGAGGTACCGTCCTGAAACAAAAAATGTTCAAAACCTTGGGCTATTGGGTGAACCGGTGAAAAAAATATGGCCACCAAACAAAAAAAATTTTCGTCTCCATACAAAAATTTCCTAATTTTCAAGAGGCTCTCAAGAACAATTTTGTATGGAACTTTTTTCCCCTTACTATTTATATGCGTAGAACTTATAGGTCTTCCTTCAGGAAAATTATAAAACGTCGTGAATGTGGAAAATTTACCAGAGTACCCCAAAGGATCTCAAAAACTATCAATCATAGAACCATGGTCCTGAAAGCGAAAATGTTCAAGACTTTGGGCCCTTTGGTGAGCCAGTAAAAAAAAGATAGGTACCGAACAAAAAAAATTTTCGCGTCCATACAATTTTTTTTTTTAATTTTCAAGAGGCTCTCCAGAACATTTTTGTATGGAACTTTTTCTATCTCTAAGCGCATGCATAGAACTCATGAGTGTCCTTTCAGGAAAAATACGAAACGTTATGAATGTGGAATATTTACCAGGGTACCTCATGGGTCCTCCAAAACTACCAGTCATACAGACATGGTCCCAAACAAATGTTATTAAAGACCTTGGGCCATTGGGTGAACCGGTAAAAAAAAGATGGCCGCCGAACAAAAAAAAATTTTCTCCATACAAATTTTTTGGGTTCATTTCAAGAGGCTCTCCAGAACAATTTTGTATGGAACTTTTTTCCTTTCACTATTTATGTGCGTAGAACTTATGGGTCTTCCTTCAGGAAAATTATGAAACGTCATGAATGTGGAAAATTTACCAGAGTACCCCATGGGTTCTCCAAAACTACCAATCATACAGACATGGTGCCAAACAAATGTTATTAAAGATCTTGGGCCGTTGGGTGAACCGGTAAAAAAAAGATGGCCGCCGAACAAAAAAAAATTTTCTCCATACAAATTTTTTGGGTTCTATTCAAGAGGCTCTCCAGAACAATTTTGTATGGAACTTTTTCCCTTCACTATTTATGTGCATAGAACTTATGGGTCTTCCTTCAGGAAAATTATGAAACGTCATGAATGTGGAAAATTTACCAGAGTACCCCATGGGTTCTCCAAAACTACCAATCATGATGATGATGATGATGTCCTCCTTGACGTGTCCGTCAACGGCGACACTTTGGCTTTATCTCCTGGAATGTGCGCGGATGTGACTAGCGAAGCCAAACTTAGTCTTAAAAGTTCGATTGCACGACTCGCAGAAAAGTTGACCGCTACTGTTATAAGTGTAAGAATAAGAAGGCTTTGGCCTAGTCTTCCTTAGATGGCGTGTTACGTCAATGTGTTCTAAACGCATTTTTTCAAACATTTTACAGTTGTCGTCTATCAGTTTTCGCCATTTCGATCTCTGTAACGCGATCTGTTCCCAATTGTCCGTGGATATATTGCACGATGCAAGGTTACGTTTTAGGACATCCTTGAAACGCAAGTATTGACCGCCAGATTTACGTTTGCCAGTACTAAGCTCAGAGTAAAAAACTGCTCTCGGTAGTCTGGTGTCATCCATGCGTGCCAAGTGCCCACACCATCTAAGTTGCCTTTTCAATATCAAGGCTTCCATACCGTCCATAGTCGATCTTCTCAAAACTTCAGAGTTTGGAACTTTGTCTTGCCACTTAACTCGTAAAATTGCTCTTAAGCATTTAAGGTGGAATGTGTCTAAACGTTTGATATCCGTTTTATACAGACAGCAAGCTTCAGAAGCGTATAGAAGTATTGGCAAAACAATAGCTCTATAAACCGCCAGTTTGGTTTTAAGATGTAAATCATGAGAGGTCCAAACTCTTTCATTTAGTTTGCCGAAAGCAGCAGCAGCTTTGGCAATGCGTGAGGCAATTTCAGAGCTCAAACGATTGTCACTCCTGAGTGTGCTCCCCAAGTAACAAAAGGATGACACTTCTGTTACGCGTGTGTCATTTAGCATAATAGGGATGTTAGTTTCATGCACACCTTTGGCAGGCTGTTTAAGGATCTGCGTTTTTGTAGAACTAATCACTAATCCGAACTTTCGACAAGATACATCAAGTTGGTCGAGATATTGCTGCAGATTTTGAATAGAGTCAGCCATAAGGCAAACATCATCGGCATAGAGAATCTCTAAAATAGGCAAGGGTTGTACTTTGCGTTTGGCTCTAAAACGAGACAAGTCAAAGACACTCCCATCGGACCTGACGCCAAGCGTTATCTGACCGCTGCAATTTTGAAGAGCATCATTCATAACGGTGGCAAAATAAATAGCAAAGAGAGTGGGAGCCATAACACAACCCTGCTTAACGCCGTATGTCACTGGAAATTGCTCAGAGAAGGTATTATCACATTGTACTCGAGCCATCATTCCGTTATGAAATTGGCGCACTATACGTACGAACTTCTCGGGATACCCAACCTTCTCAAGAACCATCCATAATGCATCCCTGGGTACTCGATCAAATGCTTTCTCTAAGTCGACGAAACACATATAGAGGTCACGGTGTTGCTCAAGACTTTTCTCTTGCAGTTGCTTAACTACGAAAATTGCGTCAACCGTGCCCCTCCTGGGGCGAAAACCACATTGGCTTTCAGGCAGGATATGTTCCGCCAGAGAACTAAGGCGCCTATTGATTATGTGAGCTAGAACCTTGCCAGCTGCACACAATAGGGATATGCCTCTGTAAGAGCTACAGTCAGAATGATCACCTTTCCCCTTATAGAGCTTACAAATGGATGCATCTTTCCAGTCCTGGGGCACTTCAGCAGTCTCCCAAATTCTAGATATTAACGCGAAGAGTTTACTATTTATATTTGTGCCACCGTATTTAAAAATTTCCGCAGGCAGATTGTCGGAGCCCGGTGCTTTTCCGTTTTTCAAGCGCTTAATTGCACATTGATACTCTTGGTAACTTGGCATTTCGTCTAATTCCGATGACATAGGGGAAGCAGGAAGTGAGTTTATATAGGCAAGATCAGCGCCTTGGGTGTTTGGATTCAAAACCTCATGGAAGTACTCAGCCCATCTCTTTATTACGTCTTTTGACTCTGTAAAACGTTTTCCTCGGTCGCGCGAGTAGATAGGAGCTGAAATCCTATACCTCGGTCCGAAAACCGTTCGAAGACATTCAAAGAAACTACCAATTTGGTGTGAATCTGCTAAATGTTGAAGTTCTAAGGCTTTGTTAGTCCACCACCTGTTCTTCACTTCACGCGTTTTATGTTTGAGTTTTTGCTGAATTTCAGTGCGTTTTTTAGCATCTGCTGTATTCCTTAACGCTACCCTAGAGTCCTCAAAGAGCTTTCTCAGCTCCACATCAGAATCATCGAACCAATCCTGGTTCTTCTTGTGTGGTTTGCCTACTACTCGATGGGCGACTTCATTCAGGGAATCAGCAAAAGAACGCCACTCTTCATCAATGGAGACTTCTATAGGATGCGATGTCATGGACTCAAACTCAGCATTAAGTTTCCGCCTAGTATTCTCACAGCAAATCAAATTTCTAAAGGCTAACTTTGGGGGTATTTTATGATCTGCCCTATGCGGAGGTTTGTACAAGAGCCTCATTTTAGATCTAATGAGGCGATGGTCAGTCCATCCCTCAGCTCCTCGCATGGCTCTCGTTATCAGTACGTCCTTAAGATCTTTTCTGCGCACGATTACATAATCGAGTAAATGCCAATGTTTAGAGCGTGGGTGCATCCAAGATGTTTTGTACTTTACAGGAAGCCGGAAGAAGGTGTTAGTGATGCTGAGATTAAACTCGGCGCAAAGTGTTAATAGGGCGTTTCCATTGGTATTACAATTACCAATACCGTGCTGTCCTAATACGTCTTTCCAGGCTTCGTGTTCGGTACCAACTCGCGCATTAAAGTCACCGAGCAAGATCAGTTTGTCACTAGATGGTATTGTTAGTAACACTTGACGTAGGTCACAATAAAATTTGTCTCTATCGTCGTCTGATGAAGTCATGGTGGGAGCGTAGGCACCAATAAAGTGTATGTACTTTCCTTTGGAAGTATGTAGACGCAAAGTAATCAGTCTATCGCTGATTCCTTTGGGAGGTTCTGCCAACGATCGAGCAAGCTTATTTTTAATAGCGAATGCAACACCGCTGGACGACTTTTCAATCGCAGGCTTGCCGATCCAGAAATAAGTGTAGCCACCTAAATCTTCGCACAACTCTCCGCTGTCGGCCATGTGAGTCTCGCTAATTGCAGCAATGTCAATATTGTATCTACCTAATTCTCGAGCGATGACGGCAGTTTTCCTTTCAGGACATTGGTTGTTGTCGTTATCTAGTAGAGTTCTCACGTTCCAGGTTGCAATTAATAGATTTTTTATAATTTTATTTTGAAACTTTCGACCGCAATAAAGTTGGTGCCCATGTGGCTGCGGTTTGCCACTGGGTTTGGTTTGAGACGGACAATGTTTAGACCACCTTTTCTAGGCCCCTCCCCGGATTGGGGAAAGCAGTGCGATCCTGAATAGGCCTGCTTTGTCATCAGACGTGCTGCCGAACCCTTCCTCCCGCCTCATTCGATTCGAGGAGCGACCACTCTCGTCTGACCGCCTACGTGTAAAGAATCAGCTAGCAGCCAGATTCACCAAATCCAACTACTCCCACCAATACTCAATCGCCGTAGGGCTTGCGCTAAGGAAAGTCCAGTATAAAAAGCCAGAGGTCATCATCGCGTGAGTATATTATAGTGGGCAAGTGCTTGCGCGGGCACAAGCCCACTCTCTCGTCCCCTTTCTCTGTGACCAGTGGAGCGGAGACCGCTACGACTGGTCTAAGGCAGAGGATGCAGTGGCATGGCCGCATGTCATTACAAAGGATCCAGACATGCGCCCTTCATTAAGATTAATGGCCTGCCACAATGCCATGCTACACCGCCGTGGGAGCCGAGAACGTTTGCCATATCGACAGGGTTCGCCTCCGTTGCCGATGCAGACTTCGTGTACGAGACGAGGGATCCGCTCGAAAATCTACGCTATCTAAGGCTAGACGTAGTCACCTCCACCAGGTTTGGCCCGCGAGCTAACGCGGTTTCCCGGGGTGTGGCCGCTGTGTACACACCAGCTACTTGGAGCCACTGATGGAGACATTTGGGAGTGAAATGAGCACCCCCTACACCCCATCAATCATACAGACATGGTGCCAAACAAATGTTATTAAAGATCTTGGGCCGTTGGGTGAACCGGTAAAAAAAAGATGGCCGCCGAACAAAAAAAAATTTTCTCCATACAAATTTTTTGGGTTCTATTCAAGAGGCTCTCCAGAACAATTTTGTATGGAACTTTTTCCCTTCACTATTTATGTGCGTAGAACTTATGGGTCTTCCTTCAGGAAAATTATGAAACGTCATGAATGTGGAAAATTTACCAGAGTACCCTAACGGTCCTCAAAAACTATCAGTCATAGAGGCATGGTCCTGAAACTAAAAATATTCAAGACCTTAGGCCCTTTGGTGAGCCAGTAAAAAAAAGATAGCTACGGAACAAAAAAATTCGTGTCCATACAAAATTTATTTTAATTTTCAAGTGGCTTTCCAGAACATTTTTGTATCATTTTGTATAGATCTTTTTTTCCCACTAAACGCATGCATAGAACTCATTAGTGTCCTTTCAGAAAAGATACAAAACGTGATACCAATATTTCTTTCTATCTTTCAAGAGAATCCAGAATATTCTGGTATTTGGTATGGCCTCCCATTTCTTTATTTTACGAATATTGAAGAGACTACAAGGCCCGCGAGCTGCTTGCAGCTCGCGCACCGAGCGCAACACTAGTTCATTATAAGTATAAGGGTCAATTTAAAGCCGCATCCTTAATTTGTTACATTACAGTTTAAAACAATAAAGAAAATATCGTGTGAATTTTTTTTAATTTCTCAAGACAGACGGGCTATTGTGGTTCAAGACGAAGAAACTCGGGTATATGAACCGTAACTATGTATTTGACCATTGACCGAGTTTACAGTTATATGACATGCTGTGAAATTTCTCAATACTCTACAATATTTAGGCGTGCTTATCACAAAGAAATGTATAGCCGCCGGAAAAGTGTCGCCTTGACAGTGATAGAAACGTGTGTTAAAACAGCCAATGATGAATGCTACCGAGAATCTTTTTTTAAATTTTTTACTATTTTAGTTATTTACTATTTTAGTCACGTTTGATTTATTTCATCATTTGAATGAAAATATAATCACCAATGAACGAAAACATTTCTGCCTATAAAATACAAGTACAGCTACTTATTAGTAATAAAAATTAAAAATATATTAAAGTAATTATAACTAAAAATATTCTTATATGCAATCTTTTTAAAATCGTACAATAAGTTTAGCAAAGATTCTTATGGTTTTGAAACGCTTATTTGCAATGAATAGGTGATCCATTCAAAAATTAAATAATCCTTGGGTCAAGAAAACAATTAATTAGTCCGATTTTCCGCAGATTTATAATGCTAACTGCATTCTGTTCGACGCTAATTATTATTAGGAAGTAGCCTAAATTAAAAAGTTGACACCACATACATAAAGCCCGATATTCGTAGGATATTCGATCGTGTACATAAAATGTAATGCGATAAAAATGTATAATGAGTTGTTACTTAAATTTCCTAAACTGTACATGTGGCAGTAGGTGTATTAGGGAGCAAATAAATGGCAACTGATGCAAGGCACGCCAAGCATTCACGACGCAGACCGGTTGTTAACGGGATAAGCACGCAGAATAATCTGAGTACGCACAGATCGACGAATATACGATTTGACACGGTGAATTGAAATACGTCGTCGTTGTGATAAGTCTGTTGTCTGGATACTTTAGTTAAATAACATCTAGCAGTGATAGAATTTAAACAAAGGCTCTGTTTTAATTTGGTATTTTAATTTTTAGTCAAATACACCATCTCTTAGAAACAATTTTGTTCACTAATAAACCAAATTTAAAGGAAAAACGTTTGTAAATTCAGTCTCTTGTTCGCGGGTGTTAGCACCGCTGCATCAGCGACGTCGGTCGTCTTTAAACTGTACATGGATACGTGAATCAAATCAATTCAACCTCTGGATTGTACTGTCGGATCAAAAGAGAGATCAATCTGAATAACGTATGCGTGTAACGGAACACCTTAACCCGTGAAGCGTTTTCGATATTCGATTCGGTTTGAAAGTAACTGCTCACAATTATCCATAAGATTATTTTTTAAATTTCACGCACTAAATATCTTTTTATAATTTTATCTAAACAGCACGTACCTACGTTGAAGTTTTTAAAGTGTCGTCACATTTTCAAACATCATTACGATGATGAAGTTATGATAGTAATAACTAATACTTGTAACTTGATAATTTCCTTTATTTAGTAAACAGAAGTCTACGACTAAGCTAGCGAAACCTCGTCTCTAGGCGCTCGTCTTTGACATCTTTGTAAGGTTAAGTATCACCTTATTCAAAGTCAGAACCGTGTCGTTGGTCAGGGTCACAAGTCACAACATCACCAATATTGGTTTCAGCTACTTGCAAGAACTTAAGATGAAAAAGTATTAATTTAATTTTGTTTTATCTTATAATGTATTTCGGAATTCGGAAAACAATAATAATTAGAACGATCACTCAGAACTTTAGCAATGATGTAGGAATGGAATTTTGAGCCGCGTTTATTAATATTAGCGAGGGCCGAGGAAGGGTTGTGAACTCTGACAATCTCGTTCTTTCAGATATATGTATTATGATTCTCTATTTATTATTGATGATGACATAAGAAATACAATATACCTTGTGAATGTAAGAGACGGTTGGTATTGAGGCAGGAATTATGAAACAGGCTGTGGAGGAGCGTTCCTTGAGCCTAAAAAAATCAAGAATAGTCTTTTATCCGTGGTAACATTATTTACTTTTATTACCACGGATAAAATGATAATGAAATGATAAAAAGGATATGTTGTATATGAGCATTACCCAACCATCCTTCGATGGTTGGGTAATGCTCATATACATATACACAAAGGCAAACTAAACTGGACTAAACTTGAAGTGAAAAGTTCGAAAATTGTTCACAACAAACCGTATGCATCATCGGCGTTCATATGTTATAAGTTTGTACATTCTCCAGAACGTAGTTTTTAAAATGCCAGGAACTATTAATTGTGAGGTCTGTAATCTCAGGGATTACTTTCACAAGATGAAGGTGGGTGTACCTAAGATTGTAGTTGCAGTTGATACGGGTCTCACCTCGCTTCCCTTACTAACTACTTCGGATTGCATAGCGGTATGGGAGAGCAAGAAGTTGCCTGGCAGATTCTACAAAGTTTAAACAAGGCCGGATATAGATCCAATTGCCTCTTTTTGGGAAATGAGGGATTTGTATTTGCAATTATGGACGAAGTTATCAAGAGGAATAACTACCAGAGGCATTATGAAGATGGTACTGTTGATATAATATAATTACTTCGTGCGTGCCATAGTCCCCAGGCATATTATTTCTAAATATTCTCATCTTGCTTATACCGAGTAGCTACTTGCACAATGATGATAATTCATCAACAACTTGCTTTTCAGTACCCTGCTCTAGTAAAATTATTTTGTAATTTTATTTTTAAGCATGTTAAGTATTATATTTTTGTGATCATTTTTTAAATAATATTATGTAAATAAGTAAATGTACAAATAAATGATAGAAAAATTTGCTACCAAGTATTATTAGAGCCTACACCTCTATATTATACATCTGCAAAATCTTTTGCAAAATGTCTTGAGAGTTAGATCATAGTTAATACCATTAGATTTTGCATCGATTGAGTCATGGTCGGAAGTAATTACAGAAATTTTAACTCTTATCCAACGTTATCAAAGAAATAAATAATGGTTTAATACACGTCTCGTAAACGCCATGTGATAAAACCCCTATTCGATAAGAAAGTTCGTTGTACACTACAACTTTGTTTACGGTAATATAGACGACAATATTAAAAGGCTTAGTTTGTGTCATAAACTCGGAAGAAAAGATACTTACTACTTTTATAGAAATTGATTAAAATAAGTTTCATGATGGAAGGAATTTAGTAAGGAGTTCGAAAGTACTACCCAAAACCAGTTAAGGGATTTAATGTTAATCAAATAAAATTAGAGTCAAAGAACATAGAATTTTAAGTCAAGAAACATTAAGAATAAAATAATAATAGCAAACGTAAAACAAAACGTTAAGTAAAAGATTTCAATGTACCTAATGTACATTAATGGATCACTATATTACTTGATAAGTTGGTTCACCCAATAAAAATGTATGCGCTTACAACGACGAAATCTTATTGTGATTATAAGGATAGTACGGGTCAAATTAAGATTCTTTGAAGTCGGTTAAAAATTAATTACGTATAACGTAAAAGCATCCGAGCAGCATGCAAGAAGTGAGACCATAAATTGTAGTTCGTATGGCGTGCTTTTCATCACTCGTGAGACGATTCTCGGTATTCATGATGCATGGATTTCGATATATTCGTAAGAAAAATCGATTTTTCGGTTAAAAAAATATTTCTATCTTAAATTATATTTACGTACATGTACGTCTAATTATTTTAAAAATCTTTTGGGTCATAACTTTATATTTGAGGGAACACTAGGGATAAAATTTGCTACTCAAGGGCTATATTCCATTCAAAACAAACTTACTCGTAATATGGAATCTTGGAAAGCCAGTTGTGCCATTCAACTTGAGAAAATAAGCAATGAAACTGAAGCCAATTGTGGGTCAAAAGTTCCATTTAGTGAAAGTAAATACACAATAACTCAAGGTAGAGAATACGCATGTGCAACTGCAACAAAACTATCTTCATCACGGTAAAATTTTCATCATCGCACATTGAATACTTGAGTTTGTTTTGCGGCTAAAATAGAAACTTGCAAAGCTGTACTTCAGAACATTTACGTTCTGGCACCAAGCTGAGTAAAAGCCAATTAGGCTTATGGTTCCATATAACTGCCACACCTCTTACTGGTTAGACGCAATCAAACGCAAACCTGTCACCGATAATATCGAAAGCCATTCCTGCCCTGAATTAGAAAAGTTTAGTTTACTAGAATATTAGAATAGTTAGTTACTACAGTCTTTACTAGAAGTACTACAGATACCTTGGATAAATAAAAGAACTTTAATTTTACATATGAAACATCTAGATCTGTTGGCCATCTCGAGTTACAAATGAAATTCCGTGGTGTAGTTACACGTACATAAATAATGATTATATTAAAATGTAAACCTTGGTTAATATGACCGAATTTCCGAGGAATATTCTTAACAAGAATTTACGAATGTAGCTTTGTATCTTTTTACAATTCCTCGGCTAAGTCCAATTATGCCTTTCACCTCGAGTATCTGTAGATCACCACTGCCGGCTTGAGAGCCTCCAGCTATGAAAGTACTAATACAAACAGCACTATTGATGTCACGCTGTTTAATATTATCAAGTATTGCTCCCATTTTTTGTCGCAATGTTTATATTTCTTTAAGTCGACACTGACTTGTTATAGTTTATTGTTATTTCAAACTGTTCAACTAACGATGTACCTAGTTAATCACATTGTGGGTAATTTGATTGCCTATGTGGAGAATGGTTAGTCTCGTCGCGTTGACTAAAACGTAAAGGATTTTTAAATACAACACAGATTTTCAAGATTTTCAAATATAACATAGCTACAAAATTAATTGGTATTTACAGCAGTTTAGTTATATTTAACAAATATTCAAAATCATTATTTGATAGACTTCCAACTATAATAATACTTGTCATCTGTTCAGCTTGCAACTCTTGACTTGGTAGCAAAACAAACCTTTAACAAGGTTTATATTAATTGTAATCTTTAAAAGAAGTACATATTAGGCTAATATAATAAATGATTAAGGAACCGCATTAAACATTTATTTACGTTAGTTAGTGCATTTCGTATCGAATGAGTAATAATAGTAAGCTGAATTAGCCGTGAAATTATTTTTCTAATTATTATTTTTAAAAAAGGCAATAAAAATGAGTGGTACATGACTTGAGTTTGGTCTGGACAAGTATTTCATTGCATATCTCTTTTTTCCAGAACACGAATTATTTATGCTTTCTTTCGCCTAATTTTATCATATTACGAGTATAGCTACATATTTCAACAACGGTAGTAGGGTAAAATTGGGAGTTCTGGATCAAATGTCTAGATGAACGCACCGCGCGTTCGCGACATTTGACCCAGAAATCCCAATTTTACTACGTCTACTCAGTGATTACAATCGTTCAGCAGATTATCGCTTAGCCTGTTATTGAAACTGGATGCGCAATGCCTCGACTAATGTAAATACGATTTTATTGTTTATCATTCTAGGTACATCGAACGATAATCAGTAACAAGAGAATGATCTGGTTGTTACTAACTGAACGCGCAATGTCTCAACCAATTTAAATGTATGATTTTATTGTTTATCATTATCACTCTACATTGAACGATGATTCAATAGTTGATCGTTCAATGTAGAGTGCATATGAGTAGAGCACATTCTTAAGCGCGATATTATATTGATAGATCCTGATTCCTGACCAATGCAACTAGTTAGGGTGTCGATTTGGAAAGTTTTATAAGATCGCTATCTGTCATACTTTCCATCCATTACTATAATATAAGAATTTATATTTTTGTACAGAAACCCTTATCTGCATAACGTAAATAATATAGCGCACATCTCAATTTATGGCAAATGGTGTCAGTTTAAGACGAGAGCATGCTAACTGGACCAGGTACCTAAATATGTGATATGTTACTTTATTAAATTAATAACCACACTCCTTTATTGGATGGTTAAAATACCTGAACGGTTCGGGTTTACCGAAGATGCTAATAAATAATCAATTTTGGCTGAAGCCTCTCAGATCGAATCAGTACCAATTTTTAGAAATAAGAAATCTCTAATCGTTCTGTTTCTTTAATCTTTTAGAATGGAGTACTATTCCATAAACAACTTTAACAATTTTCTAAATAAATTAAATATGGTTGTAAAATCATTTAGACGGAATTGACATGGTTGTGATGTGTGTACTTTTTATTCTCTAAATAAGAGATAATTTTTATAAAATTATTAATCCATCCGCTTTTGGTAAGTACTGATGAAATATTATTATATAATATTTTAGCATTACACTACTTCAACTCGTATGAACACTATTATATAGTGCTTAAATATGCATTATGTTAAATACAGTACAGACACAGTAGGTAAGTATTAAAAAATAATAGCAAAGCATAGTTGGGATCCTTAATGTGTTAACTAAAAGTAATTCGTTTTCGGTGTCTAATGTCTCAAGGAATGCATATTTACAGTATGTTTCCTAATAGGGAATCTTAAAAGTGTATGCAACATCTTACGTATGTATGTAATTAGAGACCTATAAATCTCATTCTAATTACTTTATGTTTAAGAGTCATTGTTCTATGATAATACTATGAACTTTTGACTTTTTGGTAGACTATTAGAAGATATTAACTTCTGTAAGCAAAGTTTTCACTACGCATTACTCTTGTGACCACTCCAACGAGTATACGTTTCCTAAACACAATATTTTTTTTAAAATTCCAAATAAGCAGTTGTTCAATAAGCTTCAGTATGTATGTATTTTTTATTCACTTTTATTTTTTACAAATTTTTTATAAAAGTTGTATAGCGAAACATTTTTTTTTAAATTGTTTTTGTTTTAAATTAGCTTCCCCCTAATAATATTTTTAAAAAGTAAGATTATTGTTTTAATTAATTTACAGTAAAAAATCTTTAATTGTTCTAGAAGTAGTTAATACTATGATGTAACATCATTTATAAAAATGTTTTTTTTCTATGACAGGGCTTCAAACTTCAGTAGTAATCCTTTTAATTCAGATGATGAACCTATAGTTCCAACTTCAAAGCGTAAATCACTCAATAAATTGAAGAAATTAAAAAGTCAGCAGTCAGATACAGAATCTGAACCGGATCCACCTGTGAAACGTAAGAAAGCACTTCAGAAAAAGTCTGTCAAGGTTGCTGCACGTCCTTCATGGGATTCTGAGGTGAGTTATTACAGTTTATTTCTACAGTAGATATTATTATTCAAAAATATAAAATTTTATTTTTATATTTAAAATTGTGTAACATTAATTAAAATGTGTAATATTACATTACATATTACACATTTTTGATAGTAATATTTTTTACATTATTTAAAGTGTTGTCAGTTTAATTATTCAAGTATTAGTTAGTATTAGGCTAGTATGTTTGAATATGGATTGAAGTCCTCGGGCTTTGAATCTCGGACTGAAGAAAAAAAATAGCTATTGGGGGTTTCCGTTAATAAATTCTTGCCAACAACCCGAAGTTAATGTTTGTTAAATGATTTAATGTTTATAGTAATTAAAAATATTATTTTTCTTTTTCAGGCTGAAGAAGAAGTGGTTCAAAAGCTTGAACCGCTTAAAAATTTTATTACTAGGAAAACAGCATCTGGGTATTCTACCCAGAAAAAACCGGAGAAGTTAATAACTGATAGTGATTATTACTTAGAACTTCGTATCTATAACGCCGCTGAAGTATCAAAAATAAGCCCGGGTAATAGATGGCGTCACGCGCTTTTTACTTTTAAATAAAGCATGGATACAAACTCAGAAATTTGGCAAGCAGCGAACCGTTTGGTCGTCGCTGCTAAGGAAGATTTTAAAGGGGTTAAACCCACACTATATCCAGCTTAAATATTTTAACTGCATTTAACTAATTTCAAATACTTTGACAATATACTCGTAAAACGATTATATACTCATAATGGTTTTTTGCGATATTTGTAATATTACTGTACCAAAATACTTTTCACATAAGAAAAGTTTTATTCACAAGTCTAATTGTTTACTCCGTACAGAATTTGATAATGTTCAAATAATTGCAACTGCTTTTAAGAACAGGATAATAAGCTATCGTGTATGTCCAGCAAAAAAAATTTTGCTGCCTGAACAATTTTTATCTGATGTTGTGAATACGATATGTAATTTAGTAAAAAGAAGTCTTGACAAGCATAATGCTCTAAAAATAAATTTTGAACTATTTGCGACTTTCATATTACCAAAAAATAATGAAAAATCTTTAAAATCTTTTAACACTAAATATATACAAGTTTTTCAATCTACAAATATAAAGACTATATATTTAGAGTGTGTAAAAAATCTACTCACCAAATTATCAGAATTTGAACTTTCAGAGTCAGGCTGGTCTTTTGACTCTTTGAATAATTTGGAATTAAACATTAATAAATACAATCCTTTAAGAACAGGGTCCTATATTCCGCTACCTTTAAAAATCCTGAAAACTAAATCTTGTGTAAATATTAAAAATAATGATGATAAGTGTTTTTTGTGGAGTATATTAGCACATATGTATCCCACCAATAAAAACTGTAACAGAGTTATTTCATATCCTCATTATTCAAAAGTTTTAAAAACAGATGGTATGTCATTTCCACCATCTTTTGAGGATATTACAATATTTGAAAAAAATAATTCTAACATAAGTGTTAATGTATACAGTTTAGAAAAAAATGGTGATATTAACGGACCTCTATACAAAACCAACAAGCGTAAACTTGTACATGTTAATTTGCTTTATATTACTAAAGGTAATAAGAGACATTTCTGTTTGATAAAAAACTTTGAACGGTTGGTTCATAGTCAACTTACTAAGAATAACTCTAAAATTTTTTTGTGTGAGGAATGCTTCATTTATTTTAATTCAGAAGAAAAATTATGCAAACATAATTGTGCTAGAATTAAAACTGTTCTTCCAGATAAAAATAGTAAATTGTATTTTGATAATTATGAAAGAACTCAAAGAATACCAATTGTGATTTATGGTGATTTTGAAAGTTTGTTAAGAGAATATTCTGATAAAAGTAAATCTGAGCATACTGAAACCATACAGGTTCATGAAGCCACATGCTTCGCGTATTATATTTGTTGCGAGTCTAAACCTGAACTTAACGAATTGGTTTCATACATAGGAGCTAACTGTGCTCAAAAATTTGTGGAAACAATTTCAAATGATGTAAAACGACTACATGCAATTTTGTTAGAGAATAATTCAATGAAACTTCTTACTGAAAATGAAAAGATATGTTTTCATAATGCAAAAGTTTGTCATATATGTAAACAAAAATTTACATCCACAGATAAAATTGTAGCAGATCATGATCATTTTACAGGGGAATATAGAGGGGCAGCTCACAACATTTGCAACTTGAGTGCAAAGAAATGTTCTTTTATACCTATTATATTCCATAATTTAAGTAATTACGATTGCCATCTCTTTATTAAAGAGTTAGCAAATATTGACGGTCGTATTAATATTATTCCAAAAAATAAAGAAAAATACATATCATTCACGAAATTTATATCAGTTGATTCAAAAACTGTTGCTCAACTTAAATTCATTGATTCTTTTAATTTTCTTAGCTGTAGCTTAGATAAATTAGCTAGATCTTTACATCCAGACGACTTCGTAAACTTACATAGATATTACAGTGATCCATCTTTATTTGATTTGATTTGCAGAAAGGGTGTGTACTGTTATGATTATATAGACTCTTTAAAACGTTACGATGAAACTGAGTTACCAAATAGAATACATTTTTTTAACAAACTTACTTCAGAACCTGTTTCAGAAAAAGATTATGAACATGCTTTGAAAGTTTGGAAAACCTTTAAAATAAAAAATTTAGGTGAATATACAGATTTATATTTAAAATGTGATGTACTCTTACTGGCAGATATTTTTGAAAAATTCAGAAAAATTAGCTTAACAACCTATAGCTTAGATCCATGCTATTATGTTTCTTCACCTTCCTTAAGTTGGGATGCAATGCTTTTGCATACTAACGTAAAATTAGACCTCATATCTGATGTCGAGATGTATCAAATGATTGAAAAAGGTATACGAGGTGGTCTAGCTCAGTGTTCTTTAAGATATGCTAAAGCAAACAATAAATATATGTCTGACTATGATATCAACAGATCAAGTTGCTTTTTGGTGTATTTAGACTGTGTGAACTTGTATGGTTATGCAATGATGATGAAACTTCCTACAAGTAATTTTAAATTTTTGAACCAAGAACAGATTGAAACTTTTGATATTGATTCTGCTACTCTTGATAGTGACATTGGTTATATACTCGAAGTAGATCTCAGTTATCCTTCTGAAATACATGATGCTCACTCAGATTTACCTTTTGCTGCTGAAAAATTTATACCTTTTGGTCAAAAAAATGCCAAGCTTATTGCAAATTTATACGACAAATGTTGTTATGTTATTCATTACATTCATTTAAAAGAATGTCTTAAGAACGGTCTAAAATTGTTAAAAATTCATAGGATTCTATCATTTGAACAAAAAGAATTTTTGAAACCATATATTGAATTGAATACCTCGTTGAGACAAAAAGCAGAGTCTGAATTTGAAAAAGACTTTTTCAAAAAACAAAACAATGCTATATTTGGTAAAACAATAGAAAACAAACGAAAACAAGTAAATGTAAAACTTGTTAATACATGGACAGATAAGAATAATAAAACAAACAGGATTATTGGTGCTGAAAAATATGTCAGTGCTCCTAACTTTAAATGTTTGTCGATATTTTCAGATAATTTGGTTGCAATCCAATTAGAACAAACAAAATTAGTTTTGGATAGACCAATTTATGTGGGTTTTACTGTTTTAGAGTTAGCTAAAACACATTTATATAAGTTCCACTATTCTATAATGAAACCATTATATGAAGAAAATATTGAACTTTGTTATACTGATACTGATAGCTTACTATATCGCATATATACTGATGATTTTTATTCTGACATGAAGAAGAATATCAAATATTTTGATACCAGTAATTTTAGCGAAAAAAATGTTTACAATATCCCTCAAGCAAATATGAAAATTCCAGGGTTTTTTAAAGATGAGATGGGTGGAGATATTATTGTTGAATTTGTTGGTTTACGAGCAAAATTATATTGTATTGAGTCACAAAAAATGTCTATTAAAAAGGCTAAAGGAGTGACAACATCTGTTACAAAAAGATTGGATATAAATAAATATAAAAACGTTTTATACTACAATCAATCAGTCAGAAAGAATATGTGTGTTATAAGATCTAAAAATCATAATGTATATACCCAAAAAATTAATAAACTGGTATTAAATAGTGAAGATGATAAAAGACAAATTTTAAAAAAGCAATTTAAAACATTACCTTGGGGGCATTATAGTACTATTTTGTAGTTAATAATTTTTACTAGATTTTATGTTATTCATTTTTGTACACTTTTATTATTCATGTACAGCAAATATGTTATTCTATATTGAAAATAAAGATTTACTACTCATAAATATTTGTATTATTATTTTACCTTTTAATTTTATATTTATATTTAATAAGAGTGATGGTGGTTTCATATTGCGTGATGAAAATATAAAATTCTAAGATGGAACGTTAAAAATTTGCTCATATAGAGCATCAATTACAATATTATATCCTTATCGAGAAATTAAAGTGAAGTTATATTAAGCAAAACTTAAAAATAACTTCACTTTTAAAGGAATCGAACCCTTGAAAAGTTTGAGTAAACGTAAAAAAAATTTTTTTAATATTAGTTAGTTAAATTATTTATTTGAAATAAAAGAAAATAGTTTTGTTCTATAAACCACGTTTTAATAAGTAATTGATTCATGCTACAGCTCCTTATTCTAGAAAAACACTATTTTATTAATTAACTAACACTATAAATTATATCATGATAATAACAAACAAATTATACATATTTTAACATTAGTTCACATGTATGTACAGGAGTGAGTAATTTTTGTCATTATTTTTCCAATCAAATTTTCTGTAGCATCCATAACTTCATCGTAATTATCCTTGACTACATACTGAGCACTAACACTAGGAGTATCACTATTTATATTTTCATCTTGCTCTCCACCGCTTAGTCCGTAAATATTTATTTTTATTAAATGAAGCCGCCTTCCAGTTGCTTGACAACTAACATAGGATGTTGATGTAGATGTTGGGGGTGGAACAGGCTTCAATAGTGATAAATTGCATTTTTTCTTCTTTTTCATATCCTTACTCGTTGCTTGAGCTGATTCTGCTGCTTGTTTTTGGGCTAAATCCTCGCAAAGTTTCTGAAATTCAGTTTCCACGAACCCGTTCACGTCTTGCGCGTAGTAAAAAGGGTTTGTTGGATTTTCGTTGGGTAAGATAGGATTCGACATCATTCTGAAACAAAAAGAAAAATAGTTAATAAATAAAATCTATGCTATATTTAAAACAACACATTTTTATAAAATAATATACTTACCAAGTACAAAAACTCGATATTTATTATGATAAAATGGACTAGAAAAATAATCACGTATATCAACTATGAGTACTACTGTTCTCTTCGGGAGCTGTAGCAGGAATGAAGTTTCAATAATTAATCTTAAATATTGTCTTGTGATCTGAAACGGTGTAATTTGAGCAAAATAAAAACATAGCGCTTCACATTCCATTCGTTTTTTTCCGAGAGCTGTAACAGGAATGAACACGCATCGATAATCTTAATAATTTCAAATGATGTAATTTGAGCAAAACGAAAACAAATCTTCAGTGACACAGCAACGCATTCCGAGCTTACACGTGTATGGTATCATTTCTTTAAATAGACTATGTTTTAGTTGTTTTATATAAAATATAATATGTAGATTTTATTACAGGACTTTATCTTTTTTCAACAGAGATGAGTGACAATGAAGTTGATCAAACAACCAGTAACATTAGAAATTAACAATTTAAATATAGAACCACCATCAGTACAAAAAAGACATAGTTCGCTGTTTCCTAATACAATTCGCTGTATAATATGTGGACCATCAAATTGCGGCAAAACAAATACAATGTTAAGTTTATTACTACATCAAAATGGACTCAAGTTTCAAAATGTTTACCTATATTCTAAAACAACATTTCAACCAAAATATTGTTTTTTGGATAAAGTTTTAAGCTTGGTTCCGAGTGTTAAACTATTTATGTTTAAAGAGGATAAAGATGTTATACCTCCTACTAAAGCGTTGAAAAATTCAGTGTTTATTTTTGATGATGTCACTTGTGAGAACCAAATAAATATACGAGATTATTTTTCTATGGGTAGACATAAAAATATCGACTGTTTTTATTTGACTCAAACATATTCTAAGATACCAAAACAATTAATTCGAGATAACGTAAATTTTTTAATAATTTTTAAACAAGATGATATAAATTTGAAACACATTTATAACGAACATGTTAATTCTGACATGACTTGGTCTGGCTTCAAAAAATTGTGTTCAGATATATGGCAAGATCCATACACATGTTTAATAATAAACAAAGATTGTGAATTAAATAACGGCAGATATAGAAAATCTTTCGACGTTTTTGTAAAATTTTGAATAAAATGATTTAAGCAGATTGTAATTTAAATTTAGTTTCATTTTAATTTTCACTGCATTGTTTAATGGTTGTGTGTTTTTAAAGGATTAAAAAAATGGAGGCAAATTTAAAAAAAGAGTTAATTAAATCAGTAAAGGCTATTAAAAGTAAAGTAAAAAGATTGCGTGATAAAGATGAAGAATTCGAATTGAGTCAACAAAAAATATTTAAACCGCTGTCTGATCCTTTGAAAGCAATTGTTACACTAAGTAAAAATGCTTCAAACAAATCTCATAATGAAACTAATTATAATAAAAATACAAGTATTGGCAATAATCAAGCACCTGAAATTCCGAATATATGCTCAAAACAAGATGATGATATTGGAATGACTCATACCGATAATAATTTTGAAGAAAATCTGAAACAAATAGGGGAAATGCCTGAAACTTGTGAAATTTTAAATGATGATGTTAATTTTACCGAAAAGTTGGAAAACAATGACGATCTGTTTGGTGAGCAAAGCAATGTATCTATACCGTTTGGGGTACGACGCATTAATAAAAAACTGATGATAGGAAATACCCCCGTAAAATTTTCAATTGTAGATGATTTGTCTTCGAACAAATTAACTATTATTACCATTGGTGATAAAAGTTATGAACTTACTGCAGGGTTGATAGAACTTTTACTAAGAAATAAACCAAACCTTAATATAGTATCCGAAAGTGATAAAATCACCTATAAAGATATCTTAATTAGTACTAGTGTTCATAAAAGGGATTATAATCCTGCAAATCAAATTAAAGGTGATAAAGGAAAAAAATATTCTCAGATAATAAAACCATTATTTTTTGAAAAGGATACGTGTGAAATAAACAAAGTAAAATATGGTGGTAGGTTACCGGTTTTAAAAAAATACAAAACTAATACTGATCTTATCTATTGGGATGATCCTAATGAGTTGATTGAAAGATTAAGGTTGATTATTGCATCAAGAGATGCGGGTAACACTAACCATGATAATGAAATTATTTCAATTATTGAAGAATTAAAAGAAGCGGGTATAATAAAAGAATAAAAGAAGGCATATTTATGGAGCTTGTTCAGTATTACTAAGGAGGTTGAACATGAAAGTTGATAAGTTTGGACATCATGTAAATAAGATGCGAAGAATTAAATGTGTGTTACTAGAATGTGCTTTGAAGTGTACAAATAATAATTTGGATGCTCAGCATAAAATACTCAAAAATCTTGCGCAACCGGTTGATTCTAACGATTGCGTTACAAAAGAATACGTTGATGATTTGGTAGAGAATCTCTCAAAAAAAATATCATTAATAAATCAGTGGATTGCAGAAATAAATATTAAAATTAGTAGTTTAATCGAAACCGCTGAGGCTAATAAAGTGAAACATGAGCAAAAAGAGCGTCGTAAATGAAATACATAAAAATGCAAGATTAAACTTTCCTCGTCGACACGTTGTCATGAAAGATATAGACGATTTATGGCAAGCTGACTTGATTGATATGAAATCTCTTTCGAAACAAAATTCAAATTATAAATATATTTTAGTAATAATTGATACATTCTCAAAATATATTTGGACATATCCAATAAAGTCTAAAAATAAGGATCAAGTTTCTAAAGCTTTTGAATTTATATTGAAGAAAGGACGTATTCCAAAAAATTTACAAACAGATTTTGGCACTGAGTTTTACAATGATTATTTCAAAAAAATAGTCAAAAAGTTTAACATCAACCATTACTCTACATATTCCACTAAAAAAGCTTCTATAGTTGAAAGACTTATTAGAACTTTGAAAAATAAAATGTATAAGCAATTCAGTTTACAAGGAAACTACACTTGGACTAAAGGTGTCCTAGAAGAAATAGTTGAAAATTATAACGACTCTACACATAGAACGATTGGTTTATCACCTAACAAAGTCACAGAAAAAAATAAGAATCTTATACTTCAAAGATTTAATATAGAAAAACCATTAAAATTCATTAAGAAGAATAAATTTAAAGTTGGAGATTTTGTGCGTATTAGCAAGTATAAAGGTATTTTTGAAAAAGGTTATACTCCTAATTGGTCAACCGAAATATTCCAAATTAGAAAAGTACAGAAAACGAATCCAGTTACTTACTTAATAGAAGATGCTAAACATCAGCCAATTTTAGGCTCATTTTATACAGAAGAACTTCAAAAAACAGAAAATCCTAGTGTCTACCTTATTGAAAAAGTTTTGAAGAGAAAAGGAAACAAGATATTTGTAAAGTGGTTGGGATTTCCATCGAGTGAAAACAGTTGGATAGATCGAGCCAATATTTTATAATTAAGCATTTTCTATTTAATTTTCATTATTTAAGTATTAGTATAGTTATTTTCATTCATTGTAATAAAAGTAATGAAAGAGAGCAGTCTTCTTAATTGGTTTATAAATCACTTACCATTTGAACTTCATCTACCTGGATATAATTACTGCGGAGCTGGTACAAAATTGTATAAAAGGCTTGCACGAGGTGATCAAGGTGTAAATAAATTGGATGAATATTGTAAACAACACGATATCGCATACGACTTGTCCAATTCATTAAGTGATCGTCATAAGGCTGATAAAATATTGATGAAAATGGCGAAACAACGTGCTTTAGCGCCTGATGCATCTTTGGGAGAAAAAATAGCAGCAAATTTAGTTAATAAAGCTATGATAGCTAAATTGTATACTGGCTCGGGGATAACCAATAAAGTTAGCAGCCATAAAAAAGTGTCGACAAAAAAATCCACCACAGGTATTGGTTTGAAAAAACACTTTAACCATGTTGTTGGTCACACGAAAAAGCATTTACAGAAAATAAAACCCAAATGTAAGAAAATGGCTATAGAATTAGCTATAGCAGCGGCTAAAGAATTGACTAAAGATTCGTCAATAAAACTTCCTCGAATCATACCTATTCCAAAAACCGGTGGAGTACTTCCTTTGATACCTATTTTTGCGGGATTATCCGCTGCGGGCAGCTTAGCTGGTGGTGCTGCCGGAATCGCTAAAGTTATAAACGATTTGAAAGACGCCAAAAAACGTTTTACGGAATTAAAGAGACATAATGAGAAAATGGAAGCCCTCCATATAGGGAAAGGTTTACATATCAAACCGCATAGAGATAGTTTAGGAATTTACATTTCAAATGAAAAAAACTAAGACGGAGGCTACCCAAACGAGCGCTCACCAATATCGACATCATTAACTATTCGCGAGATATTCCTTATTTTCGAGGGGTGTTTATGAGAGATGAGATGCCGAAATATCCTTTTCAAAAAGAATGTGGTATTGTTAATTTGGATAGCTCCAACAATCCTGGCACTCATTGGGTGGCCTATGCAAAAGTAAATAATGATATTCAATACTTTGATAGTTACGGGAATTTAAAACCACCTAAAGAGTTAATTAAATATTTAGGAACTGGTATGAGTTATAATTACAAAAATTTTCAAGGTAGTCATCCTTATAATTGTGGTCATCTATGTATAAAGTTTTTAAGAAATTTTTGGAATACACAAAATAAATATAAATAGTTCAGTAAAATAGATAAATATTTAGTTTACAATCATGTCTACAACAATTACCATTACCGGACACAAATCTATGTTGGAATTATTTTTCCAACCTCCTCTTATTCTCGATGGTGAATATGAATGTGGTTTATTACATTTTTCTGCTCTAAACTCAATACCAAACATAAATCATAGCAATAACATATTTGCATATGGTGATAAATGTGAATATTTAAAAATTCCGCATGGTACTTATGATTTATATGACATAAGAGAATATCTTGCGAGTAAATTAGACAACTGTGAAATTGAAATAAAACCAAATAATAACACCTTAACATGCTCGCTTTTTTGTTCCAAAACTGTAAACTTTGACGTAGAAAACAGTTTAGGGCGCTTACTTGGTTTCCCAAATGTTAAACTTGAAGCAAATAAATGGCATGAGTCTGTTAATCCAGTTAACATTCTTCCATTGTCTGTCATCAGGATCGAATGTGATCTTATATTCGGATCATATCATAATGGATATGCATCACATATAATTCATGAATTTATTCCAAACGTTCCGCCTGGATATCAATTTATAGAAATTCCAAAAAACATTATTTACCTTCCTGTCAATAAGAATAATATATCATCTATAACTGTGAAAATTATTGACGAAAACGGTAATAATATTGATTTTAGAGAAGAAAATATTCAATTGAGACTTCATTTACGCAGAGCACGATGATAATATTTAATAAAACGCCTGGGTATGAAGTGAAAAGAATCAATCATTTGCCTACTACTAGAGCGCGTACACGTATTAAAGCAAATCGTAATATTGTCACAAAAAGAAACAAAGATTTTCTTCGATCACTCGGATTCAAAGTATGAATATTCTAAATATTAATAACACCCCAGAATTCGATAATTGTATCGAAAGTTATGAGATCCATACTTACAATCCATACAATAATAGCTTTAAAGAAAATGATGAAATTCGCATTCCAATACATCAGCAAGATATATACATATTACCATGTAATAGTTCAATTTATGTTGAAGGCTTTGCCACAGTGACTGGAAAAGATCAATCTGGAACTTCAATAAAGAAACCAGTAAACTTTACTAATAACCCTGTTATGTTTCTATTTCAAGACATCAGGTATGAAATGAACGGTATTGAAATAGATCGTATTAGAAACCCTGGAATAACCACAACATTAAAATCATACATATCGATGAATGAGGGGGATAGCAAAGTTGCCGCATTGTGGGGTTGGCAAATGGATGGTTTTAAAATGAAAGAAGGATATTTTAATGCTGTTTTACCATTAAATAAAATAATGGGGTTTGCTGAGGATTATAATAAAATTATTATAAATTGTAAACATGAACTTATTTTGAATAGAAGTAATAGTAATTTAAATAGTGTAAAAATTGATAAGGATGATAATATTCAGATTGAAATACAAAGAATTCAGTGGCGTGTGCCACATATAAAAGTATCGGATCGTGAAAGACTTTCACTACTTAAGTATTTAGAAAAAGACAAACCTATTCAAATAGCATTCCGAAATTGGGATTTGTATGAATATCCTTTACTTCCTAAAACTACAAAACATTCGTGGTCAATAAAAACTACTTCTCAACTAGAAAAGCCTCGATATGTCATTTTAGGACTACAGACGAATAGAAAAAACAGCAAGACAAATTATAGTTCTATATTTGACCACTGTAAAGTAACAAATGTAACACTATTTTTAAATTCGCAATATTACCCGTACGATTCGCTTAATTTGAAATTTGATGAAAACAAATACAGTATATTATATGAAATGTATACTCAATTTCGTCAGTCTTATTATAATCTTCCTGCAGATCCGTTGTTTGATCTGAACACATTTAAAAACAAAGCACCGCTGTTTGTTATTGACTGTTCAAGACAAAACGAGAATTTAAAGACTGGACCTGTAGACGTGCGTTTAGAAATTGAAAGTTCGGAAGATATCCCGGATAACACATCAGCATATTGTCTTATAATAAACGATCGTCTAGTAGAATATAAACCCTTGAGTAATATAGTTCGCAAATTATCATGAGTGTCATCATTGATGTGCAAGGATTCAAGACGGATTCCAATGAATTTATAGTAAAAGAAATAGCTATATTATGTGATAATCAGATCCAGACTTATTTGATCAAGCCACCATTTCCATTTTATGATTTAACAAAAACAGAAAGAAAACAAGTTTGTTGGATAGAAAGAAACAGAGGAATACATTGGAATGAAGGATTTATTCCATACTTAAATTACAAAGGATACGTTATTAAATATTTAAATAATAAATGTGTTTATGCTAAAGGTGTAGAAAAAGTGCAGTGGATATCGAAAATGTTTGGTTGTGATAGGGTTTGTAATTTAGAAGATAAATCTTGTCCTAGATTATTAAGTTTGTATGAACAATACAAAACAGATAGTGATGTATTTAGTTGTTTATGTCATCCTTCAATATGTGCATTAAAAAATGTGCTTATTTTAAGAAGATGGTGTCTTGATAATAAAATCTTGTAAAAAATATATACGTAGTAGTTTTTATTTACTGTCCTATTGTTAGGGGTTAATTAGTAATTTAGGTATGACTATTAAAGTACCATTGCCATTTTATTAGACATTATTAATTAATATGTCTTTAGTATATTTCATTATATTCTCTAAGCAACTCGCTCCCTCCCAAAATACAAAAAGTATAATAAAGCAAAGAAAAATGATATTAAAAGTTAACGATTTAGTTGAAGTTGTTATTAAAAAATGGAATTTGTATGGGTTGCATAATGTAAATATATTAAACTATGAGGAATACGATGGTATTTTAATATCAACGATGTCAAAGAAATCCAAAATTTATTATGAAGGTCTTAAAGTTTCCGCACGTGTGTTAAGAATAAATAATAAGTCTGTTGATTTGATACCATCTGATTAATTACACAAAAACCTTATCTCAAATTGAAGAATTTTTTAGTAATTTGCTGAACGATTGAAATAAATGAGTAGATAAGTAGGGTAAAATTGGGAGCTTCTAGATCACGTCTCGAGAACGCCAGAGCGTTCATCTAGAGACGTGAGCTAGAACTCCCAATTTTACCCTACTAACGGTCTCTTAGAAATTAGAATACTGCATTTAACATAACAATTACAGCAACTGTAAAATAAAACCTACAAACAAAAAAATGCAATTTTAAATATGATTTTTTTTGATCTGGTTATCAGCAAAATAATATTGCACAAAGCTTTAATATGATAAGCCTGTCAATGCGACAGCATTTTCAAGCAATACCAAACAATTTTATGAACCAGACAGAAATCTGACCTTGTAAGTTGCAAGGGAGGACGTATATTTATGTGTCATAAAAATCGGTTCATTTATATGATTACATTCTACGTGGATGTAAAAATTGTTCATATGTATAAGGATATGAATGAAATTATAAGTACTTATATTCACTATTCTCATTTAGTTTCCATATTTTTAACATGTTGGTATAGGTATAGTATAGGAAGGTACAACATATACAGATAGGTTGGAGGGATCTTATTCGATCATGGAATATTTTATGTTTCTACATAAAAACTAAAACAAGCTACTAAAGCTAAAACATTGGCTAAAATAGACAAATCTGTGTGACAACGTACAGTATCTATGCGGTATGCACCGCCCGCCCTCCCTCTGCTGTCTCGCTGCAAACAGCAAATCATTTTGTTTCAAATTTAGTATAAAAAATATATTGACTTTCTACATAAAATATTCCATGATTGAATAACATCCCTCTATTGTACCTATAGATATGTAGGTGATTGAGTAGTATATGTATAACCTGCGTTTGTAACAACACATATATATGTATAATATGTACATATACAAAGTTAATATATTTAGGAGGAAGACAAACATAAATAGGTTTTGAACTTGACCAGATTTAGATGAATGAGAAATCGATAAGCTGGAAAATGTGAAGATATCATTGCAGTATAGTTTCATTACCTACTTATGATTATGTAACTACTTATAATAATAATTAGGTTTTGACATAGTACCGTAACAGACTCGCATGACAGCAAGGCTTGTCGTTAGGATAAAAAAAGTTAGGAGAAAAACTTCAGCAAAAAGTTGGCTACCCACACTTCTTCTTCTGAGTTTCTTTGATTAGGGTCACAGAAACCCAGCAAATCTAGGCAGACAGACGGGTCACAGTGATTTTATATTTTTTTCTAATAGATTTGGTACTAACTACAGGTTAAGGTGGATTCAGTTATTCCCAAAAAAGTTTTCAGATTAAAATTAGACGTTATGAACTTTGCAAGAAATTATTGAATGTTAAAATGAAATTGATGTTAGGTACCTACTTGCAAAGCATAATATTTTCATACATCATGGCTATGCGCCATTACAAACGACAACTGTATGAGGGATATTGTGTAAATTACACTACATTATAAGACCTAACACCTCAGATTATGATTCAAGTCATTTACTTTAACATTTAGCGTGTCGTTTTACATGGACGATAATCTGTATGCTATTTGATATATGGTTTAAATTAGTCTGTCATGAATGTACGAGAAATTGCTATGACAATATCAGTGATTCAGAAAACTAGATATTTTATTATATATATTTATTGTATGGAAGTGAACCTTTTCTGATTTGAAGTAAGTGGGTACTTTTAAATCGAGTTTACTAACTATACCGGTTAAACGAAAGTTTTACAAAAGGAGTCAATCTTATTAAACTAAACAGTTTACGTTAAAGTGAAATAAATAAACATAGACATAAACTTTTAGCGGAAAAACTTTGAACACCCGGCGATCTGCATAATTATTATCTATCCACCTATATGGTGGTAACGTTAAGTGTGCTCAGGGCTCAAACAAGTATTGTCTCAATATATATAACAAAAATTGAAATGAAATTAAAGCAGTGGCTCGATATTTCAATAATTTTCTCATTATAGGACATATCAACATAATCATTGCCTTCCTTCACAGCCTTTATTATCCTCGATTATACATAATCTATACATATAATAAAATCGTAGACTTGCCGTATCTGTACATTGAAGATTTTTGCAAAATAATAACTGGGGGATGTCAGGGATAAGTAAGAGAACGTTAAAAAGCTATTTTTGAAATTTTTGTCTGTTTGTCTGTTTGTCTGTTTGTCTGTTTATCTGTTTGACTGTTTGTCTGTTTGTCTGTTTATCTGTTTGTATGTATGTTTGTGCGCGCATCACGCTAAAACTACTGAATGGATTGAAATGAAACTTGGTATGATTTAAGTTCATACTACGGAGTAACATATAGGATACTTTTTATCCCGAAATTCAGCACGGTTCCCTTGGGAGAGGGGATGAAAGTTAAAATGTGTACTTAGCTGTAATTCAATAACGCGTGGTCCGATTTCATTCATTCTTTTTTTGTCAGAAAGAAGATACTTTAAAAATTACCAGCTAATCTCAGAAAGGCTGGATAGATTTTGATGGGACTTTTACTGGCGGATGTTTACATTTTGATCTACCTAAACATCCGCCAGTGAACTTTTAACAGTTTTTAGCAAGGTACGAGCTCAAAGGAGCTTAGTATCCACGCGAAGGCGAACGAAGTCGCGGGTGTCCGCTTGTACATAATATAATCATGACTTTAATCATTATGCAATTGACAATATGCTCGTAATTTTATTAATTTACAGTGAATACACTACACTACACACTATAATACAGTATACACTTAGATTTTTTAAGATTAGTTGACTGTATTTGTGGGTATGTTAACTGTGTTTTATAACATAATACTAAAACCTTTTATAACTTTTTCTTATAGATTGATGATTTAACATGACTAGTGAATGTGCATACATAATTATATATACCTAGTGTGTAACATGCAATTCACGCAAGTTTTTACAAAGTGGTGTGGTACCAATTCTGTTGAACACAATCACTAAACTAAATTGATATTTCGAAATGCTATCATTTTCCTCAGGGAATATTGTGAAAAGAAAAGCACTAGGTATATTCAGACCTGTCAATTTGAGATTGTATGCAACATATTTAGTACCAGTTTATCTCACTTAACTCATCAGTATCACATTATGTCACATCTATAAATACATTGTAACGTGTGAAATACTTCACTGCGTTGTTTCCTTCATAATAGTGTTAATTTTACTGTGAAATAAAAATAAATAGCATAGGTACCTAAATACATATTTAATAATAATATGTATTATTGTAAATATAAGTTTTATTAAGTGATTACCTACCTACTTAATTAATTTAAAGTGTTTTAACTTAGACTTGAGACAAAGAAAACACCGCAAACCGCATTTCGTTGATGTCTTTAGTTAACCCGATCCCGTCTGGAACGTTGACCGTAACCTACATACCTTTACCTTATTTACATAATATTATACTAGTTATTAATATATATTATATTACTTAATATTAGGTACTGCACAAATCTAATCAGACTTCTCCAAGAACCTCATAATCATTTTTTGCATCATTTGTGGCATTACGTTGAGCCACCTTTAGCATGGCAGGTTAGAAAAATAAATGACCGCGAATATGTACGTTAGAACTCAAAAAAACCGTTACAAATACCCAAATCCTCAAAGTTCTTTCATGGCATTATTAAAAGAAATCTTCGGACCTCCGTAAAACGTTTAAAAACACACACATCACTAGTCACGTACGGTTTATTTTTAATTAAATGCACGGAATTTCGTAAACAAAATGGCGGGCGATCGTACCGCGACGCCGTGCTTCGGCCAACTGACTGGGACGAGAAATGTCAAACTGGCTGGAACCGCTATCTGTGTGCGCATTTGTGTACACGCGACACGCGTGTTTGTGTGTTCCGCGATAGAGGCTTCAATGGATAAAGGTGGTCGTGGCTGTAAAGAGATGTGATTAAATGTTAAAAATTATTAATCGTTAAAACGTTAATGCTAAAAAAAAATAACATGTTAAATTAAACGTTAAAATTATAACAGGTTTACAATAGAAAGACCGGAGGCATCAAATTAACGATTCCATGTAGTAAAACAGTCATAATTTTTCAAGTACGTTTTATTTAACCATGATATTTTTTGACTATTTAACTGATTTCAAAAGAGAGGTGGTTCTCAATTCGTTGGAATCTTTTTAACCAACTTCAAAAAAGGAGGTTCTGTATTCGACCCGTATGTACGAGTATGTACTCGTATGTTCGCGATTATTTCAAAAACCAATGAACCGATTTTGATGATTTTTTCACTATCGTAATTCACGTACTTTCAGGAAGCTTTTAGTATAATAACACACCTAGTTTCCTAGTTATCATTCTTATGTACGAAGTACGATAAATGTACACACACATCACTAATAATTTTTGACTGGTACACACTACACCGATTTTTCTGAGATTGCTGGACTGAAGTCGGTTTATTTTTTTTTAAAAAAGATTTTCTATAGTTTTATAGTCCCTCTTGAAATTATTATTAATTATTAATTAATACTCACACATACACAAACGGTCGTCTGTTCCTAAAGTAGGCAACTTAATGCCTGTGTTATAGGCAACAGCCGACTGATAGACATATTTACATATAAATACATATATATTTTAATAAAGGTATACATACATACATACATATTATTATTATAAATACACTCAGACTCGGGGCGGGAATCGAACCCGCGACCCCGGAGCGGAAGGCAGGGTCACTGCCAACCGCGCCAACGGGCCAGTCAATATAATGGTTTCAGTGAAATATGATGGTTGTTCTCTTAATTAGTTTTTGGAATACAATGAGTCCTTTACAATAAGACCTACAAAGACCACCGATCGACAAAATAACCCTATATAATAGAAACAAAGAACTCGACTTATTGTGTACTTGAGCCTTGAGGATATTTACTTAGAAATATTTGTTTGAATTACCACTAAACATTTTGTTGTTATTCGAATTTCGATCTCGCTTGCTTATCGTTCGATCAATGTTGAAACTCTCAGTGGCGTATAAGCTGGATAATTTCAAATTCATCACTTTCTGTATTTATATTCATATTGAATAAAATAGAAAGAAATACTCCGTGAAAGCTGGTACTCGTAGATGGCCCATGCATGGGTTTTATAATGTTAGACATAGCTCTCATAAACTCTCGAGTTATTTACAAAAAAAATACTCAAAGCTATATTTCTCGCCATAATTTTACAGTTCAACTTGGTTGAGAGCTGCGAGCAGAACGTCAGACATCGTCTAGGTCGTCCAGATAGTTAACTTTACCATCCCGAAAATGTAAACCAAATGCTAGGTGAAACAAAAGACAAACTTATACTTTTGATTTTTTTATACTTAAATACTTATGTACTTACAATATAAAACTAGAATATGAATTTAAACGTTTTAAATTTGCAAAAATATAATGTAAAAAGTATATAGTAAGTAAAGTAAATAAAAGTATATACATAGTAGTATATAAGTAAAAAAATAAAATGTAAAAAGTTGTTTTTACATTTTATTTGAATTTAAAAACATTAATTGTGTTACTTTTGATGTGGTTAGACGTGTTCGTCTGTCACTAATTATGTAACCAGCTTTTGAAAATGCCCTCTCGCAGGGTACAGAGGTGACCATTATGTTGCCTTTCAATCTCATTATTTTATATAGTACGGGATAGAGGGCCTGACGGGAACGCCACCATTCTAGAGGACATTTATCAACATCTAGCAGCGATTCCTTCAGAAACAACGCCAGTTCTTCTTCAGCTTTGCGACGGGCTGTTTTTGGTTCTCTGTTTCTTCTATTGCCAGCTGAAAAAGTCCCCCATATCGACAAAGTTGATGTTGATGCAACTGACATTGTTACGGGATTATCCTCAAAAACAGGATCATTGGTATTGTATGTCACCATCAATTCCAAAAGCTCCGATTTGGTCCCTTCGAGGGCTTCTTTGTTCTTGAAGGCTTCATTTTTGAATCTTGGATCCAGTAATGTGCACAGAGCAATTTCGCTTACATTTTCTAAATTTTCAAGCCTGTTTCTAATGCCTTCTTTAAGTTTATGTGCTAATTGTTTTATTGGCTCATATATCTCTACATCACAAATGAAAGAGTCACAAATTGAAAGTAAATTATTAGTCATGACAAGCGATGTGCTGGCACTAAGGTAGTTTTGTCCACTTACGATTTTTGTCACCTCATAAAAAGGTTTAAGTACTTTACATGCTTGGCTTATACATTTCCACTCTTCATTTGGGATGATAGGTAAATCTACAGTTAGTAGTGGGATAGTAGCCTTCAAAGCCTCTTCCAACATAAAAAATCTTTCCAGCATCAGATAAGTTGAGTTCCATCGAGTTGGTACTGATTTGATTAAAGTTTTTGGAACTGGAATGTTTTGTTGAAGTTGTTGATATTTTTGAAGGCGCTCTTTTGCTATTAAACTTTTTTTAAAATGTCCTACCGTTCGGCTAACTTTGTCTATGGTAGACTTTATTGTTGATAAACCATCTTGTACTATTAAATTCAATTTATGCGCATAACAGCCAAAATGGCTCCACTGTAAGAATTCTGCAGCAAGTATCATATTAGAGGCATTGTCCGTAACGAAAAAGTTCACTTTGTGTTGGAGATCCCACTCTAAAACAATTTTACTTATCTCTTGACAAATATATGCTCCAGTCTGGCTGCCTTCTACATGTGTACACGTCAAAAGTATGGATTTATACTCCATGCACTCTGTTAAGAAATGTGCTGTAACAGCCATATAATGATCCATAGCTTTCGAAGACCAACTGTCTGCGGTTAAACAAACACTAGCGGCATTATTTTTTACTAAGTCCTTAAAGAACTGCAGCTTTTCTTGGTAAATCATGGGCAATAAAACATTTGCGATCGTTTTTCTATCAGGCAGTTCATAGTTGGGATTTAATGCATGTGTATATTGTTTAAATCCTTCATCCTCAACTATACTGAACGGCTGAAAGTCGTATGCCATTAATTTTAGTAAGCATTTATCAATATATTGCTTATTAATTCTTTTTGGCAAATATGCAAACACATTAGTTTGCCTTTGAGGCTTTCGCGGTGCGAGTGGTCTGCTTTGAGTACTTGAACTTGCCTCATCACTAATAATTGAAGCTGTTTGAACACCAACTGCATCCCCATCAGAATTTACATTATCAGTATTAACATGCCCTTGCGCCTCTGCCACGCGACTTACCGAGCTAAGTTCATTAAAAGCTGAAATATGTTTTATCTTTAAATGTGTTTTTAAGTTCGTCGTTGTAGATTTGTATGAAAAAGTCTTTTTACAAAAATTGCAAGTAGCAATTTTATTGTTATTAGAACTCGTTTCAAAATAGTTCCAAAGTGCGGAATTATTCCGCCGTGAGCTCATGTTAAACTTAGTTTATAACTTTCCGCTAACAAAACTTATATATATTACTTTCATTAAATTAGATCTTATTAAAATACTTAACAGTCACATTTCACTCACAACTAAAGTTTGTTATTAGTTTACGTTTACTTGTTAAATAAAAGTTTAAAGATAGAAAGTTATTTAAATAAAATTTTTAACGTAACGCTTATTAGATTAACGAATGGATATAATTTTAACAAGGTTCACTCACAACTGAAACAAGGAACATAATATTCTCTACTGAGACTTGAAGTTTACGTTAATATATTTTGTTTACGTTAAATTGTAATTCGTTAAAACACTCACAGTGCTGTATTAAGCCAGCACGGAGCCTGTAGCAAATTCATAGCAAAACCAAAGCTGTTCGAAAAAGCTGCTCTTTTTTAAAAATATGCTTACAGTTCACATCGACCTCTCTGGGCAAATTTTATTCAATATTCAACAAAGTGAGGTGAATAAAATGGTCTTGACTCTTGCTTCTGGGCTCATCGTGTTCCTTAACTCATTTTTAAGACGTTTTAATGTTGAGTAAGAACGTTCACCACTGCAGTTGGTGATAATGAGAGACACATAAATGTGCAAGGCAATTTCTGCGTTTAGGAAACAAGATTCTTATTTAACAAAAGCATATAAAATTGCTATTCCAAAGCCTCATGCTTCTTACTGACAATAATTCAGATTTAAGCAATGCAATGCAGCGAACTGCACTTCGTCACATACGGTGTACTCCAAATTACCTGCATAAGTAATGACCATAATTGAAGATTTTTTAAATCTTTCAGTTGGAAGAGGTTAGCGTTCGTGCGCGGGACCCTAAAATGCACAGGTTCCGTGGCATTTGCTACTCTTGGAGTATTGCTGTGGTATTGCTACGTGGCTAATCAGCCAGTGCGATAAACGTTAGATTTTATAAAGTTATTATTATTTCTAGCTAAGTCAGGTTTCTAGCTAAATTCTGTGATCAATGCTAACTCTATTAAAATAAGACTCAAAATTCTTTGTATTATAAATGCAAATCCGTAGAGTACCTAGTTGGCTGCCAACCAAGGTAGTAATGTACCAGCGCCATCGTCCGGCAGCCACCTAAACTACCATGCAATTTACCGCATAGACCCCATGATCATCGTTAATGAACCAATAGTCCCATTCGTAACACATTACACGATAGCGACTAACATAATTAATGCTCACTTAGTACGCGTTGTAGTAAGCGAGTGTACGGTTGTTAGATGTCGTTATAATTTTAACGAACATCTCAATATTTATTAACAACGTTAAAAATTAAAAAAAATTAACGCGTTAAATTAAAAGTTATAACGTTTAATCCTCACCTCTAGGCTGTATGCCGGTGACTCAATAGCCAGTAGGTGGAAAAAAATGTTTACTTTTAAGTTCCGCAACAGATTCCAATGAAGCAGTACTTTCAGTTAAGTATTAAGTGTAAGCATAACAAATTAATAACCAGAGATGTCGTAATTTTACTAAGTAAAGCACTTCAAGGTCAAACATACTAACAATAAGTTATGCTCTAGATTTCTAGAAGAATACAGTCGATTCGAGGTTTGATATTGAACGGTAGGAAGAATCTTTTTAAAGTTTTCAACCTGTAAACTCCAAATGGTCTATACTGAATTTAACGATAGTCTCATTAGTTTGTGAGATTTCCCTCTATATAAGCTAGAATAGTAAATAGGAAAAAAAAATTACTAATCGCTTTTAAATCTCTTGATTATTATCATGAAAAAGTCATCCACTCAATATTATGACGATTATTACTTCAAATAAAAGATTGAAATTAACAAGGAATAGTCATGAGTGATTCATCAACAAAGAGCTGAAGAAAAGAAATGAGCCTAAAAAAATTAAAACATTTATTTTGACATTACAGACTATACCATTCGCTTTAAGAGAAATATACTTAATTCTCCTGATAAGTCTTCAAACTATAATTTAATGTTCCATAATCAATACTGTTTATAAATAATTATTAATGAATAATTATTATTAATACATTATGAGAAACTAATGAAGTAATAAAAGTTATTGTTGAACCTGATAACCGCAAAGGTCAGTATGGTAATAGGTCTAGTTTTCCTTCACAGTATAATCCTGGAAACTGCGCAAAACTAGGTCGAACACTAAATAAATTTTACCTCAAGCAATATTATTAATGGCATATGACCATCAAGTGATGTCATTGAAATACGAAGAAAACAGATGTCTTTTAAGAAGTTGAGTCAGAATAGTGTCACAAACAAAGCAAGACTCAGAAGACTTTAATGAATGAGATACCAAGTGTTCCGTTCAGGTCACAAATACAGACCTAAGAGTTAATCAATATCTATTTCTTTTATGTTATCATAAGTAGTCCTGCTTTAATAAATCCCTATTTAAAACCTTAAATAAAAGATATTAACTGGAATCTACGATCGCTACAAAATATGCCAACTGTAGATCATTACGGACCCAAACAAAACAGGAACTTGATTTGAAATTAGTGGAATGGGAAGATCTGAAGGACCTGTTTCACCACCTTCTGGTAAGTGTCGGATAGCCAAAACGGAAGTTTTATCACTTTCTTGTTTAATGTCAGGTGATAAAGACAAGAGTTGTGAATAAGTTGCCCCACTTATCAGAAGGTGGTAAAACAGGCCCTAAGTGTTTGATTTCCGTAAAGTAGGTTTGTATCAGTTTTATCCATATAACTATAAAAGTCTACTTGATAATGACAACGAGCAAAACTTCTATGGAAATTCTAAGAATAACTTAATTATTTCTTGCAAATACACCAGTTAACCTCCGAACTAAGATTATAAGAATTTTTCAATAATAAAGTAAAAATTGAATACAATACTTATATGGCCGACCCTTGTAACACTAAATATGGGATTGCTACGCGACCCAGAATTTAAATCCAATGAGATTTGTTTTATATGGTGATTTTAATCTCTGTCACATAAATCGTGTACCTGATCAGTGATTAGCGTAGACTATTAATGCACCGCAGTTAGTTGTGCTCTTAAAATGTTAGAAAAACATGAATGGACCTTGGGAGAACAGAGGCCGATCCGTTCCTTAATACATTATCACTAAGCCCTTGAGACGAAAAATAGTGGGCACAGACCTTCCTCTATTATAGGACAGACGGATTTAGAGTTTAGACCCGCCACGCTGCTCCAATGCAGATCGCGTTGACACATACTATTTGAATATTACCTAAACGTTATATAAACTTTTTTTTAGTTTCATTAATTGGCTCATAACTCAGTCATAACCATAACTGATAACCACGAAAGGCACTTTTTTGCGTAATTATAAAATCAATGAACGCCTAGGACTCCTAGTGTTCGTAGGTAGTAATTAGCATGTAAAAATGTATGCGCCAGCGTTGCAGCCTTAATGATTATTATTATAGTTACTCGCTTGTCTTCCTACATAGGCACATAGCTTAGCCCAGAAAGGTAATGTGTCTTGTATTGGTATCACCATAATTATGTACATGTTTAAAAAATCTATCTTCAGGTTTTTTAACTCTTGATCTGATCTTCTAATCTTAAATTGTTAAATTAATCAATATATATTATGTTCCTGCATTAGATATAATTTAAATAATCATTATCTAAAATGGCTACTATGTAGATAACTGAATTCATTTAAGTGGATCTTCACCGTTGAAATATTTAATGCGCTGATCGTCTGCGCGTCATTTTCATCGGCTTTATAAAAGAAAAAAAAAACCAAGCGGCCAATCATTTTGGAGCAGTTTAAAATTGTTTCAGCAACCAATAACTTTCGTATTTCTGTAGATAGTATATCATAAGTAACTGCACTTTTGACTCTATAACTTTTAATACCTTCGTACAGATTGTACGTATATTTCAGATTAATGTCGCCTTTGCAAAGTTCACCATGTTTTTTGTTGCTAGCTAATTTCTACTTATTCAAGGAATGCAAAACTCAGCCTAACTAAAGGAAACAGGTTACGCAAAGAATCGATGGATTAATAGCCAGAATGATTAGTACCTACGACCTACGCGTCTTAGTCACTATGGTGATTACAGGCTTAGTCAGTGTTGCAACGGCAGAAATGGGACGAAAATTGAATAACAGGTTTCTATAACAAACAAGTGACTGGTAAGTTAATACTAAGTACCTACTTAAAAAGGTTTGTTAAAATATTTTATTTTAAAGTTTTCCCCCTATTATTAATAAGCAATAGAGGGAAAACGAGTATGTACCTAATCTGTAAATTGGACCGATTTGAATTTTATCATCCATAAGTTTCTGCAGACATAAAGTTACCACATCAACAACAAATATAACGGATTCTTGAAATAGCTATTGGCTTTGTTCCGCAATATTTAAAATTAGAAGCTGTGATAGCCTAGTGGTTAGGACGACCGACTTCTAATCGGAGGTCGTGGGTTCGATCCCGGGGCACGCACCTCTAACTTTTCGGAGTTATGTGCGTTTTAAGTATTTAAATATCACTTGCTTTAACGGTGAAGGAAAACATCGTGAGGAAACCTGCATGCCTGAGAGTTCTCCATAACGTTCTCAAAGGTGTGTGAAGTCTGCCAATCCGCTTGGCCAGCGTGGTAGACTATGGCCAAAACCCTTCTCACTCTGAGAGGAGACCCGTGCTCTGTAGTGAGCCGGTAATGGGTTGATCATGATGATTTAAAATTACCAAAATGTTAAAGCAAACTTGAATCTGTGATTTCATTCATTAATGGGCAATTTTAGACAAGTAAACAATAATAACTAATTGGCATAATGCATAATCAGTGACGACACTGCTATGATCAAACAAACAAAATATTTAATATGACAAAACTAAATCCTTCCTCTTCCTTATAGTTAGTAAAACTATATGAGGAGTTTTCGCTCTCAGTCGATAGCGATATCGTAGGTGTACATCGAATGTGTTGTATGTAGGGGGATCAAATATGGTGACGTGGTGGTGATACTGTGGTGGGCGACAGATGTAGTCATGTTAGTTGAAAGCCGCAAAGATATAAAGGAAAAGGTGCCTAAATAAAGTTGTTCTCGATATCTCGGAGATATCTCGACTGGCTTAGAAATAAAGACAGAACCAGATAATTATATTATTAGATAATAACAAAGTAAAGCGGTATAGGGTATCCCGATTTACAAAGATAATACAATCGTAATCGAAGGTCCATGATAAAAAAACTGTAATAAATAAACCCGAAAGATCAATATACTGCATAATTCTTTAACTTAAAGCATTCTAATTAGGTAGTTACTAATTACATATTACCCTATTAAATTGGATAAAAGATAAAATAAAGCATTTAAATCGTACCTATAATAAAAGAAAAATAAACTAAACATTACAGATATTGCGAAAACTTTTAAGATTAATTCTAAACTAAACAGTTGTAGGCTTGTTTATGCTAATGCTAATGATTTATAGCGTCAGATTTGTTGAGGGTACCAAAATACCTACCTAGGTACTAAAGTGTAAAATTATTCTCGAAGTGTCGACACGACTAGATCTTGTTTTGTAATTATTTCAAGATATTTACCAAATGAAAGTTAACTATCGGCGTGTTGCGTGGGAACCAGGGAAAACTAATAATATTAATGATTTATAAATAAGAAAAAGGTTTAGAAGATTAACAGGAGACTCAACAAGTTATCTCCCTTTCTCCGGTCATTCCTTCATTGTGCATTGCTGAAGACCGATAAAAGTTTCCACCGGCTCCAGCTGCTGTTGCCCGTTTTTGAGATATTGTAATAATTGAATTTTGACCAGTTATAAGTACCTGTAAAGCAGGCCTACATTCTATAAAACATTTGACTATGACTCCGAAATGTGAAAATAATGGCCCTACTAAGATTAAGCATCATATTTCATTCAAGTAGGTAAATATAACCATATAAGCTTAGATATTTATACCTTATATGTAAATCCTATGACGTTTAAATTAAAAACGGTATGATCGGCACATCAAAGATTGTAAAAGCAATTTGTATTCTTGGAACTTACATCTTCTTCTAAGATCTGTTTTTTCACAATTTTATCACGCTTGTCACAGGAAATACCTACGGACTTCATTATATTTGTAAATCAACTTGCTTCAACTTACGTCATAGTATTTTAAATGCTAAACTGCGAAATAGGGGATCTGAGCTGAGGAATAGCCATAGGTAGCTAGAGGTTTTAAAGCTTTTATCGACAATATTACATTATTACAATAGAAGCGGATACCCGCGACTTCGTTCGCGTGGATATTGGTTTTTAAAAATTCTGTGGGAATCATTTTGTTTTTCCTAAGCTCCTTTGAGCTCATACCTTGCTAAAAACTGGTAAATGTAAACATCCGCCAGTGAAAGTCCCATCAAAATCGATCATGATTTTTCAATTTTGTATTTAATTTATGTATCGATACAATGTATCGACATTTAATTCTTGCCCTACCGCAGTATAGTGCAGTCAAATTTGACTCCAAAAGTGGCTAAAATCGCAAACGAACGGCTAGTTCTGATTTTTTAATATGTTATTAGGACCACTACCAGTAGTGTAAATCCAATTTTGCAGCTTCGAAAGACCTGTGCTAACTTTGCAGCACTTGAAAAACCGCGAAATTTTCGCACTACTTTTGGTTTTTTCAATATAAGTCCTAAATTATGGGTTTTAAAAAAAATATTTTCTATACGTTTTTAAAGAAGATTAAAATTGCTACAATTTAAGACCAAAACTAGCTCTTTAAATTCAATATTTGCTGAGATACAGCTCTCCAAAAATTGACAATTAATTCCGAAAAAGTGAAATTTTAAGATTTGGTCAATTTTAAACCCCGCTATCGGGGAAAATACTCATTTTACGGATAAAGTTAATTGAAAAGACGTTGTAGTAAATATAATTAGCTTTAATTTAAACACTAAACGACGTCTGTAGCCCATATAGTTTACTTATAAATCCTAAAAGTTTAAAAAATGGGAAAATTGCAGTTTTCTCTTCAGTTTGTTTTGAATGTAGTTTGAAATAAAAAACCATGTACACCCACAAGAAATATGTATTAAAACTATTACTAAGTATTTATATTTAGTATTTATAATGTTATTTATTCAAGAAAAAAATTATTTATATTATTATTGATATTTATTGATTTTTATGAAACATATTAACCTGTATTAAAAGGACATTATGAGTTCCGAGCAATATAAGTCGTAAACTACGCATTTTTTTAAAATATTTTCTATACATTTTTAAAGTAAACTAAAATTGCTACAATTTGACACCAGAACCAGTTCTGTAACTTCAATACTTGCCGAGATACAGCTCTCCTAAAATAGAACTTTTTCCAAAAAAAGTGAAAATTTAAGATTTGGTCAATTTTCGACTGCCATCTTGAGGATAATACTCATTATAAGGGTAAAATTATAGTCAAAATGTTGTAGTAAATCTAATTAGCTTTAATTTAAGGGTAGAACGACGTCTCTAGGCCATATAGTTTACTCACAAACCTTAATGAACAATTATAACCAAAAATAATATCTTTGTAATGCAGGTTAATATGCTTCATGCTATTTATCTTATTTTATTGATATTTAATCAATAAAATAAGATAAATAAATATTTTTTTTTTTCATAAATAACATTATGAATACTATAATAATAGATTAAATGTACATTTCTTGTGGATGTTCATGGTTTTTCCTTTCAAGGTACTCACAAACCAAACTAAGCAGAGCAAATTTACGAAAATTGTTTTCCCATTTTTTGGACTTTTAAGATTTGTGAGTAAACTATATGTCCTAGAGATGTCGTATTACCCTTAAATTAAAGTTAATTAGATTTACTATAACATTTTTACCTATAATTCTACACATAAAATGAGTATTATCCTCAAGATCGCGGTCGAAAATTGACCAACTCTTAAATTTTCACTTTTTTGAAAAAAGTTCAATTTTAGGAGAGCTGTATCTCGGCAATTATTGAAGCTACAGAACTGGTTCTGATGTCAAACTGTAGCAATTTTAGTCTACTTTAAAAATGTGTAGAAAATATTAAACAAAAATGCGTAGTTTACGACTTATATTGCTCGGAACTCATAATGTCATTTTAATACAGATTAATATGTTTCATAAAAATCAATAAATATCAATAATAATATAAATAATTTTTTTCTTGAATAAATAACATTATAAATACTTAATTTAAATACTTAGTAATAGTTTTAATACATATTTCTTGTGGATGTACATGGTTTTTTCTTTCAAATTACATTCAAAACAAACTAAAGAGAAAACTGCAATTTTCGCATTTTTTAAACTTTTAGGATTTGTAAGTAAACTATATGGGCTACAGACGTTGTTTAGTGTTTAAATTAAAGCTAATTATATTTACTACAACATCTTTTCAATTAACTTTACTCGTAAAATGAGTATTTTCCCCGATATCGGGGTTTAAAATTGACCGAATCTTAAAATTTCACTTTTTTGGAATTAATTGTTAATTTTTGGAGAGCTGTATCTCAATAAATATTGAATTTAAAGAGCTAGTTTTGGTCTTAAATTGTAGCAATTTTAGTCTACTTTAAAAAAGTATAGAAAAATATTTTTTTAGAAACGCATAGTTTAGGACTTATATTGAAAAACCCAAAAAAAGTGCAAAAATTTCGCGGTTTTTCGAGTGCTACAAAATTAGCACAGGTCTTTCGAAGCTGCAAAATTGAATTTAGACTACTGGTAGTGGTCCTAACAACATATTAAAAAATCAGAACTAGCCGTTCGTTTGCGATTTTAATGTCAAATTTGACTGGCGTAGTAGGTGAACGGGGAAATACGAATTCCCCTCAGACCAACTGGTTGGTCAAGCCGGTTGGTCAACGGGGCATACACTCTATTTTTTACTTTATTCCCAAACCAAAAAACTAATTAGGTACTTCTGACAATTCTAATTTTAAAACATCATTAAATGTCATCTGTGACCATTTAACGTCATTAAATGTTTGATTTTTATTTATATTATAGATAAGAAGATTTACTATAGCTTCACAAGTTTCATACGAGTAGTTGGGTTGGTCCTAATTTCATACATCTCCTTGGATGATCGCTTTTTAAGTCTTTACTCTTGCCATATTATATTGACGAACCAATACTCCAACAAAAAATAACAAGACAAATATCGATAAATAAATAGGCTAATCACATGATAAGGAACTATTTGAAGGAGAGCCAGTGGGCAAAACTGTGTACGCATAACTTAATAATTTTATTTCGTGTTAAACACGTTTTACGGTAAACTTATCTGTTGATTTGTATTTAAATGTTCATATTTAACTTTTGTTCAATCGATGCGATTTTTTTCCCATAGTTAAAAAAATGCTTCGTGGGTGAAACACTGCAGAAGAGGCCGTCGAAAAATTTCGGCGGTAATTTTTTTTTTTATAGGAATAGCGGGCAACCGAGCAAGCGGGTCACCTGATGTTAAGTGATTACCGCCGCCTATGCACGCCCAGCACCTGAGGAACCACTAAAGCGTTGACAGCTTTTGAGGAAGGGGACTGTCTCTTCAGCTCGCTGCCGGAACACACGGATGCTTTGCGGCAGATTACGGCTGAAGTTTTTTGACCTCCCACAAAATAAATTTTTTTTAATGTTTCGAAAGCTGGTTCACCTGATTGCATAAGTGCATTGGGGTTGGATTATTTTGAAAAGCTATAAATAAACTTTTTTCACACTCTAATTTCCAACTATTTTTCATTTCATTATAAATAATTTTTGGAACAGCCCACGTATGTGCGATTAAGGCAATTACGGTTGTTTTTTTAATCTTTGACGGTGAAGGAAAATATCGTGAGGAAACCTGCATGCCTGAGAGTTCTCCATAATGTTCTAAAAAAGCGTGTGAAGTCTACCAGTCCGTACTAGGCCAGCGTGGTGGATTACGGTCTAAAGTCTAAACCCTTCTCACTCTCAGGAGACCCGTGCTCTATAGCGGGCCGATAATGGGTTGATATTGATGGTGATGGTCATTAACTATAGCCGAGCTAGAGTAAATCACAGAACACCCCCAAGAGTGTAGGTTTGAGTGTAGGGAGTAATCTGATAGGAGTGTCTGGAGATATATAAAGGTTACAAATCATGATTAAGTTTTCACATTCGGAAAAATCTGGTCATGCCTGTCTCTTACACTAAAGCAAACCACACGATTGGTATCTATTGTTTCATCAAAGTGCCGCCTTCTTATCAAACCGGCTTTATCAGGTGAATGGCCCAACAAAAGTAATGAGTTTTGCGCTGCGAAAAAGGCAAAAAGTTAAAGCTATCAGACATGAAGCCTTAAAATGTACTGCTTCAAAAACTAATTGCACTTTGAATAGTTAGAGTTACCGGCATATCACGTAGTTAAGCACGCGGTGTTGCTTTTTATAAAAGCGAAAAATGTGTCGTCTAGACACACACATTATAGGTACATATGTATATAAGTTTTTGTCTGTATACTCTTCACATAAAAATGATAGGTACGAGTAAAAATAGTATAACCAGTCGGGTAAAAAGAATAGCCTTATCGCATAGTATCGCGTAAATGATCTCAAGCACACAACCAGGATTAGGAATACGAGGATAACAAGGTGGGCAAGGATAAGTTTACAAACTTAGTGAGTCATAAGCTCATAAGGAAATGTTAAGACGTAAACTTAACTAAATTGATAGGTCTAAATGTAGTGCTATTCCTTCTCGCAAGGATAATGTGAAAAAGACAGCACTACTTTTAGACCTGTCAATTTTGTTAATTTTTGTAGGTGTAAGAATCAATACTCTTGAATGTTTAAAAGAAGTGAAAGATCAGCTGAATGATCATCAACCAAAAATATATTGTAATGGTCTAGGATCCCACCTTAGAAATTTCTACCCTCATCTGTTATTTAAACGAATTATATGTCAAATGAAAGATTATTTTATTCTTAATCGAACCGTATTTGGTTGCCTGGTCAAAAGTGGTGCTAAATCATGGTTGCCTGGATTTTAAGATATAAAACGTTCGGTGCGAGTGTTGAAAGTGACAGAAAAGTGTTGCGCGCGCAATTTCATTTGACAGACAAAGATGCAGTGAGGCAGGCGTGCACTCGGCAGGTGCTTAGTCTATACATAGATTAAAACCATAGACTTTCTGTGCCTGTCCATTAAAGATATTTACAAAAAAATAAGTGAGTGACGTAAGGGATAAGTAATAAAACGTAAAAAAGCTGTTTTTGAAAATTTTGTCTGTTTGTCTGTATGTTTGTGCATGTATTACGCAAAAACTACTGAATGGATTGAAATGAAACTTGGCATGATTTAAGTTCATACTACATAATAGCATATAGGATACCTTTTATCCCGAAATTCAGCAGAGTTCCCTTGGGAGAGAGGATGAAAGTCAAAATACACATTTTGACTTATTTCCCCTCTTCCAAGGGAACTGTGCTGAATTTCGGGATAAGAAGTATCCTATATGCTATTATGTAGTATGAACTTAAATCATGCCAAGTTTCATTTCAATCCATTCAGTAGTTTTTGCGTAATACATGCACAAACATACAGACAAACAGACAAAATTTTCAAAAACAGCTTTTTTACGTTTTATTACTTATCCCTTACGTCACTCACTTATTTTTTTGTAAATATCTTTAATGGACAGGCACAGAAAGTCTATGGTTTTAATCTATGTATAGACTAAGCACCTGCCGAGTGCACGCCTGCCTCACTGCATCTTTGTCTGTCAAATGAAATTGCGCGCGCAACACTTTTCTGTCACTTTCAACACTCGCACCGAACATTTTATATCTTAAAATCCAGGCAACCATGATTTAGCACCACTTTTGACCAGGCAACCAAATACGGTTCGATTAAGAATAAAATAATCTTTCATTTGACATATAATTCGTTTAAATAACAGATGAGGGTAGAAATTTCTAAGGTGGGATCTCCTACTATAATGATTGGTTAACTGTAGAATTACCATAGACTCTACGAGTATGTATGTAAAGTCATTAGCACTTCTATTTGCGGTCCTCGTAAAATCTACCTTGCTAGTTTACAGCAAGAAACACTAAAATAGACTGGAACTCTCTTATCCTTAAGTTTAAGAGTATACGATCTAGAATTACTTGAAACTTCGGCCTAGGAAATAATATTCCGGAAGCAACTGAAATAGGTACTTATTGGTATTTCCTTTTGCTTTGTATGATTTAGTGCAGCGAGGTGACTGAAGGAAATCTAAACCTAGACACGATATTAATAAATGCCTTGATTACCTACTTGAATATTTTCATTATGCTTACAATAAAACTCAAATAGAATCAACGCCATTAGCAGCATCTCGGACCCAAATTATTATCTAAAATAGCATCAAATACCATAATGTTTGCACCAAATACCATAATGTTAGCACCAAATACAACAATGTAATAGTGATGGATAACATGCAAGTGAAGATGTTTATCTACATAGCAGTTAGAGCCATTAACACTTCAAACTATCAGATATATATACCATTTCCGTACCAAGCACCATTTACGAGTACCTATGTATCAACTTGGCAACAATACTTAACCAAGGAATGTTGTCAACACACCATATCGCTATATACAGTGATCGCGTAGGCTTGAACGTAGGCGACATGCAGTGATCTAACTCCGGACAGAAATACTGCCGTCATAATGAAATAACCGGCCAAGTGCGTGGCGGGCCACGCGCAGTGTAGGGTTCCGTAGTCACAATCCTCGGAAAACAGGTATAACTCCTTAACCTGTGAACCCTACTTAGCCGTGATAGTTTTCCTTTAAAATTGATTATATACCCTACTGCTGTGAATTTTTTCAAGTTCCTATATACTGCCATTTGGCTGATAGAGGGGGGGGACACTTGACTCTAATAAAAATTTGCACTTTAAAACATTATATTTTACAAACGGATCTAGAAATCGAAAAATGATGTTCCCACACCCACAGTATTTTTAAAAGACCTATTCAACGATACCCCACACTATGGGGTAGACGAGAAAAAAAATATTCATCCCCACTTTACATGTAGGGGAGCTACCCTAAAAAAAATATTTATCAAAATTTTATTTCACCACTTTGTCGGCGTGATTAATATTTATACTCATGCCAAATTACGGATTTCTAGCACTAATAGTCTTTGAGATTAACCGAGGACGGACGGACAGACGGACAGACGGACAGACGGACAGACGGACAGACGGACAGACGGACGGACATGGCGAAACTATAAGGGTTCCTTGTTTACTACGGAACCCTAAAAAGGCACATCTAACATTTTATAAATTTGGAGAAAATCAAGTTTAAAGTTTTTATTGGTTTTTGGCGAAAAATATCGATTCTAATATTATATTTCGAAAAAAGATGAATTAAAATAAATTCATTTTCACGATTCCTATACGATTATTGAAATAGATTTTTTTTATTTTATTTGCATTTATTAAATAATCAACATTTTCTCTTTCAACGTAGCATAAAAAATAAATTAAAGTTATTAATATTACGAATACAGGGCATAACTAACCAATTGTGGCTTTTCATTCTAACTTTTTGTGAAAAATTATGAAATTATACAATGAAAAGGCATATTCATTAAAATGTGTTAATTTTCATTTTAATAATTATACAAAAAACAGTTAAAAAAACAATTAGGGCATTTAAATAAAACTTTTGTTTTGAAAAGGTAACAAAAATTATCATCTCAAAACTTAAAAAAAATTACATTTATTAACTGTAACTTAACAAGTTAACATAAATTAACTATAATTATCAGTCATCAAGGAACTTATTTGGTTTTTTAAATAAAAATCATTTCCTCCGTCTTCAACCTCTTTCGTTCTTTTATGCTAACGTTATAAATTTTGCGCTTTCTAATAGTTCCTTTCTTAGTCAGTTGAACATGGTTTGTTTCTTTATCTGATTCTTCCGATTATTCTAAAATTGTTCTTCTTGAAACTGGCTGCGAACATGGTGGGTCTTCTGAGTCAGAACCATCACTATCGCTGCTTTTTTCCCGTACTTTTGGTAATCCGTAATTATTATCCAAAACTGAGTCATCAGAATCAAAATCGGACCCTGTATCTAAATGTTGAATAAAAGCAGGCGTTACTTTGCGGAATTCCATGATGTACAATGAACACAAAATTACTTTGCTATAATCCGCTAACAGTGACAAATTTGTAGGTACAACACCACACAAATTCACCACAAATGTGTAAACGGACGATTGCAAAGTCGTCTTTGCAATTGTCCGTTGTAAAGTCGACATCTCCTGAAGATGCTCCGGTGTCGAAGCGAAACGATCGTCGAGTTAAATTTGTGGTGAATTTGTGTAGTGTTGTGCCTACAAAATTGTCACTGTTAGCGGATTATAGCACAGTAATTTTGTGTTCATTGTATACCCTGTATCTAACACAGAGTGCGGCACTACAACATGCTCCGAGCTTGATGCTTGCACCGAGTGTTGAACGCCACGTCTTGTTGACGGCGCGGGAGACCATTCGCCTACAGAATTATAGTTGCGTAAAGCAGCACTAACTAATCTTGCGCTTCGTGATTCCATATTGCTGAAAAAAGAACCAAGTTTATTTTTATTGAAAAAAGAAACCGAAAAAAGAAACTGAAAAAAGCATGCAAATGTAACAAAAACTAATTAATCTTACCATCGCCATCTTGGACTCGCCAAGACACGTCAGGCACAACTGGCGGGATTCGCTTCGTACCTCGACCTCCTCACTTCACCTCTAGTCAAAGATTTTTGGTAGTAAAGGCATAACTGTTAGTTATGACTTTTCTTTTGAATTAAATGTGTAGGTCTAGTTGGTAAACTTCAAACCAAAGAGCACATCTGTGGTAGTTATGCCTTTAATATTTAATGCAAGTCAGATGTGACCTTTTTACGTACACAAACATAAAAAATGGCTCAGTTGTGCCTTTTAAGCTTACGGTATTTTTGTTTATATTGTTCCTAAAAATGTACAAAAAATATTGGCAGATTGGCCTTTTTTTTCTGATTCCGAATATGTATATAACTCAATTTCGGAAAAAATGTTAGTTGTGCCCTTTTTCCTTATGACGGCAGAATAGTGGTTAGTACTTAATGAGACTTTATCGAAACCAAGGAACCTTATTTGTATGGTACCAAGGCTAAATATAAACTATTTCCAGTGATTTATAAGGATTGTTTCATATGTCATTGACGTTAAGAAAGTTTTATATATCCATTTGATTTGTCACAATATTTTGACTATATCTCCTTTCTAACAAAAAAAAATAATGAAATCGGACCACGCGGTAATGAGTTACAGCTAAGTAAACATTTTGACTTTCATCCTCTTTCCCAAGGGAACCGTGCTCAATTTCGGGATAAAAAGTATCCTATATGTTAATCCATAGTATGAACTTAAATCATGCCAAGTTTCATTTCAATCCATTCAGTAGTTTTTGCGTGATGCGCTTACAAACATACAGACAAACAGATAAACAGAAAAAGAGACAAAAATTTCAAAAATAGCTTTTTTTACGTTCTATTACTTATCCCTAATTCCCTAACATCCCCCGTCATTATTTTGCAAAAATCTTTAATGTACAGATACGGCAAGTCTACGATTTTATTGTATGTATAGATTAGTATTAGTAAATCTAAATTATACAAAATAGGTAATGTTAAGTACTTATCACCGATCTTCATAATTAATCAAGTATATCATAATGTTTTGTTGTAAGTACATAATGTGGCCGATTCTGTTGTACACAAACTCTAAATCTAAACTAAATTGACAGGTTTAAAAATAGTGCTATCCCCTTCAGCAGGGAGGATTGTGAAAAAGACAGGAATATATTTAGACCTGTCATTTTAGTTTAGATTTAGAGATTGTGTACAACAGAATTGGCCACAATATGTTGTTACACTGTCGAGTTTGAATGGTACTAAATCTAGTTCTAACTGAACTATTTTCCATAGAAGAGAAAATTCAAGTATCTTCCTGCGTCAATTGCTTAACAACTACGAACATTTTACAAGGGTGTCTTTTCTGTGATCTCCTTTGACACCTGTTGCTAAATACACGGTTCTATATATAGTTCTACGAAATTAAATTTTTGTTTCGTATTTATATCTTTAATAATTTATGAAGTCAGGTTCTGCAAAATCTTACAGTAAATAAACAGTTGCATAATATAACTAGTATGGCGCGTGGGTGCGCGGCCCGCAAGCGGACCGCGAGGATTCGAGTAGTTTTTGTTTGAGCACGTCCCACCTATCTTCAATACCCTCGCCGTGTTCTTCATCCGTCTCCGAAATCTTCGATCATCAGCTCTTTCCGTATTTTTCCTCCGCATGAATTTTTGTTTTCTACACGAAACCATCAATAAAAATTTTTTTTGTGTAGAAAAATAATTTCCGCCATCTTGATTTTTTTCTGTTCATCAAATTGTAGATCTTCAGTTCTTGATCATCTTTTGCCAAGAAACCACTCTTCCATCTTTTATACTTGGTGAGATAGACACCGACGAAATTTGTATAGCCGCCATCTTGAATCCGCCATTTTGTTTTTTTTTCAGCTCAGTGCCAATTGGATGAGGTTCTGAGTATTTTTTGTTTGAGCAGCCCCCATCTATCTACAAAACTCTGCCCGGGCTCATCAATCATCTTCCAAACCCTCAATCATCATGTCTTCCCATATTTTTCTTTGAGATTTCTCCAAAGAACCGCATCAACCGCCTTGCATACCTAGTTCACAACTTTATACTCTCTCTCAATATTCGCCATACATTTTCTATGGAAAAATAAAGTCCGCCATTTTGAATTTTTTTTGTATTCATCTAGTAGACCTTTGGATCTTGATCATGTTTTGCTAAGAAACAACTCTTCCATCTTTTATACCCTTCGAGATGGACACCGACAAAATTTGTATGGCGGCCATCTTTTTTTCGCCATTTTGAATTTTTTTTCGGCTCACTGCCAATTGGATGACGTTTCGAGTGACATTTGTTCGAGCATCCCCCACGTATCTTCAATACCTTAAGCGTGCTCTTCAACCGTCTCCGAAATCCTCAATCATCAGCTCTCTCCATATTTTTCCTCTTAATGAATTTTTGTCCTCTATACGAAACCATTTGTGAAAAAAAAATTTTTCATACAAAATTTTACAGGAGAGGCGATGAATGAGTCAGTGAATCAGAACGAACAGCTATATATATATTAACTAGTAGGGCGCGTGGGTGCGCGGCCCGCAAGCGGACCGCGAGGTTTCGCTTTCGGGTATTTTGGTTTGAGCAGCCTCCACCTATCTCTCCCCTATTCCTAATCCTCGATCATTATCACTCTCCATATTTTTTCTCGAATCATTCTGCTCATCAAGTAGAACTTAAGGTCTTAATCATCTTTTGGCAAAAACCACTCTTCCATCTTTTATACTTGGTGAGATAGACACCGATGTTTATATGGCCGCCATCTTGAATCCGCCATTTTGGACTTTTTTCAGCTCACTGCCAATTGGATGATGTTTCGAGTAATTTTTGTTTGAGCACCTCCTACCTATCTTCAATACCCTGCCCGGGCTCCTCAACCAACTTCCAAACCCTCAATCATCATGTCTTCCCATATTTTTCTTTGAGAGTTCTCCAAAAAACCGCATTAAAGCCTTGCATAGTTCACAACTTGTAGTCTCTTCAATATTCGCCATACATTTTCTATAGAAAAATAAATGCCGCCATTTTGAATTTTTTTTCAATTCATCAAGTAAACCTTTGGATCCTCATCATCTTTTGCGAAGAAACCACTCTTCCATCTTTTATACCCTCCGAGATGGAGACCGACGAAATTTGTATGGCGGCCATCTTTTTTTCGCCATTTTGAATTTTTTTTCACCTAACTGCCAATTGGATGACGTTTCGAGTGACATTTGCTCGAGCACCCCCCACCTATCTTCAATACCTTAAGCGTGCTCTTCACCCGTCTCCGAAATCCTCAATCATCAGCTCTCTCCATATTTTTGTTCTACTTCAATTTTTGTCCTCTATACGAAACCATTAGTGAAAAAAAATTTTTTCATACAAAATTTTACAGGAGGGGCGATGAATGAGTCAGTGAATCAGAACGAACAGCTATATATATATTAATACTAGTAGGGCGCGTGGGTGCGCGGCCCGCAAGCGGACCGCGAGGTTTCGCTTTCGGGTATTTTGGTTTGAGCAGCCTCCATTTATCTCTCCCCTATTCCTAATCCTCGATCATTAATTATCACTCTCCATATTTTTTCTTCGAATCATTCTGCTCATCAAGTAGAACTTAAGGTCTTAATCATCTTTTGGCAAAAACCACTCTTCCATCTTTTATACTTGGTGAGATAGACACCGATGTTTGTATGGCCGCCATCTTGAATCCGCCATTTTGGACTTTTTTTCAGCTCACTGCCAATTGGGTGATGTTTCGAGTAATTTTTGTTTGAGCACCTCCTACCTATCTTCAATACCCTGCCCGGGCTCCTCATCCATCTTCCAAACCCTCAATCATCATGTCTTCCCATATTTTTCTTTAAGAGTTCTCCAAAGAACCGCATCAAAGCCTTGCATAGTTTACAACTTGTAGTCTCTTCAATATTCGCTATACATTTTCTATGGAAAAATAAATTCCGCCATTTTGAATATTTTTTCCATTCATCAAGTAGACCTTCCGATCCTGATCATTTTTTGTCAAGAAACCACTCTTCTATCTTTTATATCCTCCGAGATGGAGACCGACGAAATTTGTATGGCGGCCATCTTTTTTTCGCCATTTTGAATTTTTTTTCAACTCACTGCCAATTGGATGACGTTTAGAGTGACATTTGCTCGAGCACCCCCCACCTATCTTCAATACCTTAAGCGTGCCATTCGCTCGTCTCTGAAATCCTCAATCATCAGCTCTCTCCATATTTTTCCTCTTAATGAATTTTTGTCCTCTATACGAAACCATTTGTGAAAAAAAAATTTTTCATACAAAATTTTACAGGAGAGGCGATGAATGAGTCAGTGAATCAGAACGAACAGCTATATATATATTAATATGCCTTTTGTTTAGTATCGACTTTGAAACTACTTTTATTTTAATTCTTTAGAGCTCCAGTCCATTTTGCCTAAGGTAGCCATATGCCATTATAGACGATCAAACTGGCTACAGCTGAATTTGTGACCTTGGATTGATGAGATTGACACCGAAAATCCAAGCTATCCATCCATAAATCAACATCACAATCAATTTCACATCAACTATGCCAAGGTCGCGGATTGATTTGTTACCAGACTTTTTCTCTTATTTTATTTTTCATGCTTTTACCAGTAAGTTTAGAGTATCAGCTAGGGCTTGATTTTTTTAACTAGAGTGTTTATATAATCTAAGTCAATGTAATCATGGCATCTGTGTTACGTGCAGTTCGTGATAAAATCTCAAACTCATGAGACGAGCTTGACGAGCGCGCTATGTATGGAGATTACAGGAACCGGCAGTTGCATCGCTCTCAGTACCTACTAGGAAATGCCTGTGTTAATGAAGGAAGTGGTGATATGTTCACTGCAGGTACTAAATTTAATAGAAACGAGTATGAATAAAATTGGCAACAGCTTTCAGTTTCAAAACGTACATAATATATAACATCATGTAGATAACAAGGAGTACATTACGTGCTTACATTACATCTTGAAACCAATTGAACGATTGAGTTTAATGAGTTTAATGAGCTTTAAAATACCACGAGTTAAGTAAAAAACTAGTAGGTAGGTACTAGGTACATGTAATTTATAAATATAGGCATAATTAACTTGCTATTTAAAACTTAAAAGATTTAAATAATAACATAGTACGGAACACTCAATATAAACTAGGTCACTACTTTTCCATAGATTTTTCTTAGTCCTAGGAATTCATTTTTCATCCATGATAATATTGATAACATTCATTTGTAGTTTGCACCCATCTATAAGTATTTTCTCAGTTGATAAAAGCTGAATTAATTGAAGAGAATTCCCAGCTGACAATTCTTTCCAATTTAATTTATCTCAAAACCGCTTGACTGCGCAAAATGTATAGTAACTTCATATATCTATACTAATATAATAATCTATACTAATATAATAAAGCGGAAGAGTTTGTTTGTTTGAACGCGCTAATCTCTGGAAGTACCAGTCGGATTTGAAAAATTCTTTTTGCATTTGGTAGTACAATTTTCTGGGAAGGTTATAGGCTATTTAGTATCCCTAAAATCCTCCCCTAAGGGGGTAAAATGGGGGTAGAAAGTTTGTATGAAAGTCCTATGTTTTTAAAGTTACAGACCTGAAAATCGGCATTTAGATTATTGGTTTTAAATAATATAAACCTGTGTATTTTATTCTGAAAAATCTTCACTTAAGGGTGGTAAAATAGGGGTTGAAAGTTTTTATGTTAAGTTTTAATTATTGTTATTATCAACTTGAAATTTAGAAGATAGGTTCATTCTAGGGCTTAGATATCAGCCTAGAAAAGATTTCACGAAAATCCTCCCCTAAGGGGGTAAAATGGGGGTAGGAAGGTTATATGAAAGTTCTATGTTTTTGAAGTTACAGATATGAAAATAGGCATTTAGATTATAAATTTTAAATAATAAAAACCTGTGTAAGTTGTTCAGGAAAATCTCCCCTTAAGGGTGGTAAAAAAGGGGATGAAACTTTTTACGTGAAATTTAAGTTATTGTTATTATTAACTTGAAATTTGGAAGTTAGGTTCTTTCTAGGGGGTAGGTAGGCATAAGCTAAGAAAAATTGGACGAAAATCCACCTCAAGGGGGGTTTCCTTTCAACATATTATTATCATCGGACATTTAACTACAGATTGACGTGATTTTTTGCAGTCGCATTTTTTTAGTTGAGGACCTGGAAAGTGACAGACTACTATTTTATCCCGGGGAAACAAAGGGTTCCCGTTTAAAATTGTTTAACGCGGACGAAGTCGCGGGCAACAGCTAGTCAATAAATAAAGGAAGAATATACATTTTAAATTACACAAAGTCACAGACGCTTAAAATCATATATGAACAAGTGCAGTAGTGAATTGAACATTAGAAATCGATAAGGTTTGTGTAGGTTGGCTTCTTCTTTAAGTAGGTACGCTAGGAAATTAATTATTGTTAATTAATTATTATTGAATAACAATAATACCATGAAAGACATAGTAATACTTTTTACCCTCAAGCCATGGAAAACAAGATAAATTAAAGCTAACATAAAAGCTACATGTATTCTTCTTTAAGTAGGTACGCTAGGAAATTAATTATTGTTAATTAATTATTATTGAATAACAATAATACCATGAAAGACATAGTAATACTTTTTACCCTCAAGCCATGGAAAACAAGATAAATTAAAGCTAACATAAAAGCTACATGTATGCTAAGGCTGCCTCTTAAAGATCTCTTCCGGGCAGCCTTTTGGTGAAAGGAATGTGACAGAAGGCGTTACAACAAGGTGTTAAGAAGACCTCAAAATGTTTTTCAAAAAGTACAACTTAAGAAATAGACAGGGTGCTGTGATGACATCAGTTTTCGAGATTTATCAAAATATTTCCGGTCCTAAGGAGTAAGGACGCCCTTTAATTTATTCGCGTCATAATAACAAATTAGCCGCGTAGGCGCAGCGGAGGCGTAGACTGCCAAATAAATACGTAGGTTTGATTTCTCTGATGTCATCGCCGAAAACTTAAGTGACGGTGACAGAACTGATACAGCGTAGAAAATAATGTTTTCCTAAATCGGTCGGGGTCGTGGTCGCGGTCGCGGTCAGATGCTGTCGGTGCCCGTGCCCACAAGTGTTTAATATTGTCGGTTTACTTACCACAACCTACCACATCTGTCCGCGACAACGATCACTGACGGCCTCTGTTTGAGGAAGGGTTAACTCAAATCGCTTTTGAAGAGCTTTATATTTCACTTCCCGAACTATAGGAAGTTCACACAAACGGTATAAAATAAATCTTAGTTAGCATAATATAGTATACAGCACAACAAATATCGCTCGGCATTTATTTGTTTCGACCCTTTCTCACTAAGCTATTATTGTTTATGATTATAGCTAAGTACGTCTACCTAAGTTCCTTGATAGAGTTCTATTTTGTCACTAAAATGGCTGCCTATATTACAATATTAATTAAACAGCCTGGGAAAAAGTCTTATTTGAAGATTTTGATGGGACTTTCATTGGGAAAGAGCTAAGTATTAAAAAATTATTACTCATTACTGTAGTTCCATTTAAATGCGCCACCTTTAACAGTATAATAATGAGCTCAAAGGAGCTTAGGAAAAACAAAGAGTTCCCGCGGGATTTTTAAAAAAACCTATATCCACGCGAACGAAGTCGCTGGCATCCGCTTGTATTATAATAAATTGGCATTAAACTTTGAAAAAAAAAAGGCTTGAATTTGTATATAAACTACGAAGAAACTTTTTCGCACTAAAATATTCCGACGCTTTTGATACAAGATCTGAAGACAGTAAATAAAATCAAAAATTACAACAAAAGCGAATTCACAAATTGATTGTATTGAAGCACGATGGATGCAAGAGGTAATGGCCTCAATGTATAGTAATATAGTAATAACATTCTTTCAATTGACATTGGTTCAAAGAACTGAATTAAATGAAGAATTTATGATGCATGGTAGGTACAGCTTCTAATTAAGTCAATCATACTTTATCATTTTGTGGTTTCTGGACATTGTTTAGCAACACTGTGCCTAAAGCGACACAGAGTAGATGTAACATTGTGTCACATTGCTAACGTCTTTATATTCTCGGTACAGATATGGGACAATGGTCAGTGTTGCCGGAACTTACTACGTAGGTAGTCTCATTCGTATGCATTTCACTTTACCACCGGGCCTTGACCGTACTTGAACTGCGCTGGATGCTCAAATTGTAGACAGATATGGTGGTGTAACGACTTGCTGTAGTTATGGTTGGTCTAGTAGATGTTAAAAGTATATTATAATGTAACTCTTGTTTCAGAAGACGTGGATACCTAATGATAAAAATGCCAAAATTAGTAGGTACTAAATTCAAGTCAATGAACTTTCTTTTTTAAAATCTGCAACGGTGTTCGCTACATGCCGACAACGACACGATAAGTACTACAATTCCCAATAATGTACATTTAATATCGTAAAGATATCAAGTTAGTCTTAATGTATAAAGGGCCCCATTTACGGTGCGATTCATCGCTTCGATCGATCTCAAGAAAATCGTGACGATCGCTTCAAAAATGCCGTTCACACACGAAACAGTTGGTCGTTACGATCTATCATTTACTTGTTTGATACGGAACGTTAAAGACGTGTTCAAATAATTAAATACGTGCCACATAAAATGGAAAACGAACTTCTATTACTTTCCTATGTGGCGGTAACTTTAATACTGAGACTGAGACAAAAATCGAATCGTTGATCGCAAAGAGTCCATACAGTGTCGATTCATCGTTACGATATTCATGATTGCATGGGTTTTTGTTGCGATTTCCGATATCGTTTTCGATTAAGTAAATCAATATCGATCTTGACATACACTATCGATTCGTCGTTTCGATCGGTCTGACACGACGGATCGTAAAGATCAATCGTACCATATATGAGGCCCTTAAAAGTGAATATTCCGGCGGCCAGCAGAGCACGCTCGTCGCCTACCAAATTGGTTCCTTGATTAATGATATCACTTTATGACTGCCAAACATGCGAAATCGATTTAAAATAGGTATACGTACGTAAACACATAATATAGATATAATTTGTTATGTATGCAATATGCATGTATGTATGTAGTTATGTTTGCATAGGCAAAAGGTATCTTAAAAAAAACCAAACATAAAAACTTTGAAATCAAATGGCTTCTTTTTTTATCCTGTAGTTCAACTATAAGGCACCAACACACCACTAATTTGTCCTCGATTCCGATACAACAACGTGATACAAGCGAGCTGAATGCATCAATGTCTCGTATCCGTCGCAATAAATAAATCAATAAGTCATTGTAAACACTAAACATGTGAAAACGCACCTTCAGCCCAACGTATGACATCACTCCGTTTTTAGGGTTCCGTACCCGAAGGGTAAAAAACGGAGCCCTATTAATGTCACTCGGCTGTCTGTCTGTCTGTCTGTCTGTCTGTCCGTCTGTCCGCCGGTCACAGGTCTCTAGCTCGCAGACGAAATGAGTTACAAACCTGAAATTTTGGTATTTAGTGTAAAACGTTAACCCAAAATCAAATATTGAATTAGAAATTGAATTAAATTATTTTTCAGGGGGGCTCCCATACATGAAAAAGGAGCCGGAAAAAAAAAATGTTCTTTACCCTAGCTTGTGGGGTATCATTGTTTAGAGCTCATTAAGTAGAGTACAAATATATATTTTTTTAATTTTTATCTCAAAAAATAAGGGAATGGCCTCCCATCAAAGTTGTCAGTTTTAGACCATTTTTGTGACGGGGGCTATCTCAAAAACTAAACTAGTTGGGAATATGATATTTCAGTATATTATGTACTATATGCTCTATTTAAACAACAAATACTGAAAACAACGATTTATTAAATAGTTTATAAGCTGTGACCAAAATAAACGAACATTTTTTTGGGTTTTTCTTTCACGGTTTGTTGCGATGTCTAGCTCAGAAATTAAATATTTCTTAGACCCAAAATATTATATTGTTCATAATTATGTACGGAACCCTGAAAGAGCGAGGCCCGACTCGCACTTGGCTGATTTTTGTAATGTATTTTGTATACCTTGTAAAGAAATGAAATGAAATGAAATGAAATGAAAATTTATTCATAAAAACTTATCTCTAATTTACACGTGTCGGGAATCCTGAATTAAGTTTAGATAAAACCTGTGTCTCAGGGTCCCCGCTCTTCCTCCGCATACAATTACGTGTGTGCACATTATTATAAAACATAAGAACAAGATAAAAGAAATGAAGAACAACAATAGTAGATTGTATCATAAGGGAGCAAAATAATATTTTTACGGCGAGGGCGCTTTTTTGAATCCAGAGCGAAGTGAGGGATTGTATAGTAGAATCCCGAGCGTAGCGAGGGATTCTTTAGTACAATCCTGAACGTAGCGAGGGATTCAAAGTACGTCGCCCGAGCCAAAAATATATTGCGCCCGAGTGATACACTCTACTTTTCATCACCCTCTATGAGGAAATAAAAGGCGCCTCATATTATTAACCCCCAACGCAAAAACGATGGGGTGTTATAAGTTTGACGTGTCTCTCTCTGTGTGTGTGTGTGTGTATGTCTGTCTGTTCCCCCATAGCTCTCAAACGGATGGACCGATTTGAATGCGGTTTTTTTGTTTGAAAGGTGAATTAGTCGGGAGTATTTTTAGCTTTGTTTTTTTGATGAAAATCGGTCCAAGATGGCCGCCGCCACAAAATGGCGGATTAATAATACAAGTGTAAATTAAAAATTTAAGAAAGCCCCGACATTCGCCATTTCATGATGGCGGCCATCTTGGATTTGCATAGTGTTATTGTACTAGTCAAGACCTTTCATTTGATACCCATATTGAGGGAGTTGTGAAAAAATATGTAATCCGCCATTTTGTGGCGGCGGCCATCTTGGACCAATTTTCATCGAACATAGCTAAGAACATTCCCGACTAATTCACCTTCCAAACAAAAAAAACCGCATTCAAATCGGTTCAACCGTTTGAGCGCTATGGGGGAACAGACAGACACACACACATACACACACGAACGTCAAAATGAAAGGTCTTGATGACAAGACCTTTTATTTGATACCCATATTGAGGGAGTTGTGAAAAAATATGTAATCCGCCATTTTGTGACGGCGGCCATCTTGGACCAATTTTCATCAAACATGAAGAAGAACACTCCCGACTAATTCACCTTTCAAACAAAAAAAAAACCGCATTCAAATCGGTTCAACCGTTTGAGCGCTACGGGGGAACAGACAGACACACACACACACACACACATACACACACAGACGTCAAAATGAAAGGTCTTGACAACAAGACCTTTAATTTGATACCCATGTTGAGGGAGTTGTGAAAAAATATGTAATCCGCCATTTTGTGGCGGCGGCCATCTTGGACCAATTTTCATAAAACATAGCTAAGAACACTCCCGACTAATTCACCTTTCAAACAAAAAAAACCGCATTCAAATCGGTTCAACCGTTTGAGCGCTACGGGGGAACAGACAGACACAGACGCACATACATACACAGACGTCAAACTTGTAACAACAATAACAACAATCGATCGATCGTTCGCGCCTAGCCCGGTGGGACCACGGGCCATTCATCTTCAATAAGTGCGCCGCAATTATCTTTTAGGCGCACTTATAAATAAGTGCGCGTAAAAGATCTTTTACGCGCACTTATAAAACTGCGTCGAAAACACCACCTTTGGGTGCACATAAAGGCGAACCAAGTCGTCCTTTTCGAATAGATGGGATGAAAAATAAAATAAGCATGCAATGAATTAAGATATGAGAGAATGTATGTGTGTGTGTGTGTGTGTGTGTGTGTGTGTGTGTTTTGTGAGTGTTTATGTGTGGATGAGTGTGTGTGCATGTGTGCGTGTGTGTGTCTATGTGTGTGTCTGTTAAAATGGCTTAGTAGGTACCCATATATATAATTATTAAATTTGTAATTTTAGTAGATTTTCGGTATCATCATAATTTAACTTTATTAGCCAATTAGTTAAAGTTTGCTTGCAGTCAAATAGCTGCATATCGTATATGTTTAAAATTTTATTCAATTTGTTATATAGATAAGTCGATTGCTTTTGGTATTGCCTTCCAGCAAAGTGGGTATTGACTGAAACTACGTAATTAATAACCGCACGGATGCGTCTACTATTTTGAAGAGATTTTTTATATTCAGTTGTGCGGTGAACCCGAGTTACTGTTTGTAGGATGTAAAGTTGTCTAATAGTTAAAATTCTGCTTTTTGTATATAAATCATGTGTTAGGTATCTGAATGGTCTAAAATACATAACTTTTAATAACGATCTTTGTGCTCTCTCTAACTGAATAAGTTTTGTCTTATATGTACCACCCCATACAGGAATGCAGTAGACTATATTTGACTGTCCAAGTGCAAAATATATTCTTTTTAGTAATTCCGGTTGAACAACGTGCCGTAATTTTTTAAAAATCCAAATAAGTTTTCTTGTTCTATTTACGAGATTATCTATTTGTTTATTCCAATTCAAATTTTGATCTATTATTACTCCTAAGTATTTATAATCCGTTACTTTATCAATTTCAGGACAGCTACAAATAAAACCTTGTTCATATGTGCAAGAATGGCATTTTAAAGCAAAACGGTCTGGTGGTTGATTCGGTTTTCTAATTGAAAAAGTCATAAATTTTGTTTTAGAGACGTTTAAAGTCAACATATTATTATTCAACCATAGAACTACGTCGTTTAGGCCTTTTTCAGCATTATATTTAGTTTCTTCCCAAGTGTCACCATAAAAAATTAAAGCAGTATCATCTGCGTAGGCGTAGACCTTACATTTATTTCTATTTATTAGTAAAAGTTCATTTATGTATATTAAGAACAGAGTAGGTCCGAGGACACTACCCTGCGGGACACCATATGTGATTGATGCTTCTTGACTTAGAGCGCCACCAATTTTAACTTTTTGTCTTCTATTTGTAAGGTAACTTTTAAATAGTTGCAAAGGAGTTCCTCGGATGCCAATCCTATCAAGTTTTTCTAAAAGTATGGGAATACAAACGGTATCAAATGCCCTGGCCAAGTCCAGGAACACTGCTATGCATTTCTGGCCTTGGTCAAGTCTAATAGTGATTTCATTTGTAAGACCCAAAACAGCGTCCTCGGTAGATATACCTTTTCTGAACCCATATTGACAATCTGCGAGAATTTTACGCACTTGTAAATATTTATTTAGCCTTTTATTTATTATTTTTTCTAAAATTTTGGAAAGCACCGATAAGAGTGAAATTGGCCTATAATTTTCAACTACGTCTTTGCTACCACTCTTATGGATAGGGTGAATCAAGGATAGCTTAAAAGCATCAGGAAAAATTCCTTGATTAAGACAGGTATTATAAAGGTAAGTTAGTATAGGGACAAGAATATGTTTGGCAATCTTAACGAATTTATTAGACACATTATCCCACCCAGCGGCACTATTGTTTTTTAGGTTCATTATAAACGAAGTTACTTCAGTTTCATCAGTATCAATTAGGCCAAATGAACTGATAAGAAGCCAGTGGTCTGAAACTTATCAGTTTCTAATAATTCCTGTGTTTGAAAGGAATTTTTATTTGCTTTTCTAAATTAGGCATCAAACTTTTTATTTACTTCCTTCCACTCCATGTACTTATGTGATAGAGGTCAGAGGATGGCAAAAACTAAGGTTAATTTTGTGCCGTTTCTATTCTAGAACCTGACATGTTAAAAGAAATTAATTGCATAAATATGTAGATTATTATTCATTCCGTGGCATATAATAAGTAACATAATATATCGATACTAGAAATTTCAAGTGTCGTAAAGGACATGGACAGGACTGTCCTTTACCACAGAATATATAATAGTACTGCCTTTATACGATTGAAATTTCTGGTATCGATATAATAAGCTCGTAAAAAATATTCTATTTATCGATCTATGTAGTAAATTATACAAACGTCTAACATTCATCAATTTACCTAAATTATTTATAAAGCAACACAACTAATATTTTTAATGAAATCCGAAAGTTCTCAGTAAAGCTCTCATTGAAACAATAACATTGTGGCCGATTCTGTTGTACACAATCTCTAAACTAAACTAAAATGACAGGTCTAAATATATTCCTGTCTCTTTCACAATCCCCCCTGCTGAAGGGGTTAGCACTATTTTTAAACCTGTCAATTTAGTTTAGTTTAGAGATTGTGTACAACAGAATTAGCCACAATGTCTGCAATTTAGCAGATACCATGATAGATAATAGAACTAGGTAGAAGGCTACAAGTCAGGTATCGCATAGCTAATAAGTAAACAATGTGGCTAATTCTGTTGTACACAAATCTCTAAACTAAACTAACATGACAGGTCTAAATCTATTGCTATCCTTTTCCGCAGTGGGCACTGTGAAAGAGATAGGAATTTTAGACCTGTCATTTTAGTTTAGGTTTAGAGATTGTGTACAACAGAATTGGCCACAATGTCACAGATACAGATACAGATAGACAGAGCTTAGCATCTCATACATCAATGGAGCCTGAATAGATAATCTTCTCAATTTGTCGTTGAAATTGGAACAAGTGAATTTGATTCTTATAATTACTCACATAAGCGCTAAAGGTACATTTGCGGAAAGAGTATCTTAATACTTTCGGTAGCCATTTCTACATTTCACTATGGTCAAGTAGAAACACGAGTACTATGCTAATTTATAGAACTGATTTATTGGGTTCAAAATTAACTCGCTTAATGCTTTGCAATGCCTATCCGATGGAATAATATAAATTAACAGTAATTATAGGTATATCAGCATGCAACACCCTCTGTAAAGTCTACTTTCCTAGGTAAGATAGAGACATTATCATGTGATTTACAAACACTTTGAGATTTAAATAATTACGCATGATTTTTTTTAAACTTAAAATAACTGCTACAGTGTGACGATCTCATTCAGCTCTGATTTGGCCGCCCCTCTAGTCTCTCGCTGTATACAAAAATGCATTCTTGCAGCAAGAATACGATAATTTCAGCCATTTGATATAGTAGCAATGATTGATGCAACTTGTAGACGATCGACCTGCTGCTTAAGTTAAACTAGACGTTACAAATTGTTACTTAGAACTTTACACAAGGCTCCAGGTACCAGGCGCAAGGCGGATAAGCGCTTGGAAGATGAATAAGAGAAGACGGATAAGAAGAAGATAAATAAGCAGTGTATGAGAGTACATAGTATAATAGACTATCTTTTTGTGACTTGGTCCAAGTCTAGCACAGTTAGCGTCAGATCCCAGAACTTAAACTGCACACTGGATGATATTTGGAACTATGTATTTCAATGGCAGTCAACATGCGCTGTAGAAAACAAAATAGTACCGTACACATGTCCAGACATATCCCTTTCACTGTCGTCCAAGAACTCTTTAACTGACGCCAACTATGGGTTATTTTTGCCGGGATACCTGCTTCTTCTTGTATGAACAATTTCTGCGACTCAGAGACGACGTCAAAGTCAGTGGCATGCATCTTTGGACGTAAGTTCATACATATACTTAGTCATAGATGTTAAGTTTCGAATAGTGAAGAGCGAGTAAGCGGACTGCCAGCTTAACAGCTCTCACACACCTCACAGTAAATCATACATATACTTAGTCATAGATGTTAAGTTTCGAATAGTGAAGAGCGAGTAAGTGGACTGCCAGCTTAACAGCTCTCACACACCTCACAGTAAATCATACATATACTTAGTCATAGATGTTAAATTTCGAATAGTGAAGAGCGAGTAAGCGGACTGCCAGCTTAACAGCTCTCACACACCTCACAGTAAATCATACATATACTTAGTCATAGATGTTAAGTTTCGAATAGTGAAGAGCGAGTAAGCGGACTGCCAGCTTAACAGCTCTCACACACCTCACAGTAAATCATACATATACTTAGTCATAGATGTTAAGTTTCGAATAGTGAAGAGCGAGTAAGCGGACTGCCAGCTTAACAGCTGTCACACACCTCACAGTAAATCTGGCCCGTCCGCTAAATCCGGGAGTCTGCGTTCCTCGTTCAGTTGACAAATGTTTATGGCCATGGATGGGTTTGGAATGTTACAATTATAACTTAGGAACAGCAGGTATAATATCACAATTTATGACTTCAGAAAAAACCCCCTGAGGGAATGAATGAAATTCCATATGAATAAGATAGTAATTTGTAAAGGTTACACAGGTAAACAATAAAATCGTTTAGTTTTAATGGCATGCCATGATTTTAATGACGGTAATCTTCCAAGTCATCGTCTAAAATGGTGTTTTTTATGATTACGTCGAACAGTTACAATGAAACAACAGTACTATATCGTTAGAACCTTCGCAAATACGCAGTTCATTTTGGGCCAACTATTTTCAATGTACCCATGGCTATGCGGCCTCAATCGTGAACGTGATAAACAATTATTAATTAACTAGCTGATCCCCGCGACTTCGTTCGCGTGGATATAGGTTTTAGGATAAACAAAATGTAGCCTTAGTTACTCCTTATTTAACATCATCTATCTGCCATTGAAAGTTCCATTAAAATCGATCCAGCCGTTTCGGAGATTAGCTGGAATAAATAGACAGGCCGACAAACACAAATTTAAACGCACCCCTCCTCCTGTCCTGATCAACCCATTACCGGCTCACTACAGAGCACGGGTCTCCTCTCAGAGTGAGAAAGGTTTTGGCCATAGTCTACCACGCTGGCCAAGCGGATTGGCGGATTTGAACCGTACGTTCAAAGATTCGGGTCCCAAGTTATTTGAACCCAATGCTGAGGGTTGTAATGTCTGTCATTTCTGAACTAAATATTTACGGGACAATATATAAAGTAACAACTTAGTAAAATATAAAGTACTTTCTAACAAAAAAAGAATGTGTGAAATCGAACAACGCGTTAATTAATGAATTACAGTTAAATACACGTTTTAACTTTCATCCCCTCTCCCAAGGGAACCGTGCTGAATTTTGTGATAAAAAGTATCCTATGTCCTACCTCGGAGTATGAACTCAAATTGTACCAAGTTTAATTCGAATCCATTCAGTAGTTTCGGCGTGATGCGCGGCCAAGATACAGACAGACAGACAAAAATGAAAAAAATTGCAGTTTTGGCTTCAGAATCGATTATAGAGTTCCAATAAAAATTTTCAAAATATCTTCAATGTACAGAATTGGATCTGTTACAGTTTTATTATATTAATAGATTATAAGATAGCAATAGAACAGCTGGGTTATTCTGTAACTTAGTTAGCAACTGAAAATAGTTGCCAACGAATTAGTTCGATATACATTGCTGCTTTACTGTGGGAAATATAAAGTGTTTTCATAATTTTACACAGTAAAGCAGCAATGTATATCGAACTAATTTGTTGGCAACTATTTTCAGTTGCTAACTAAGTTACAGAATAACCCCCCAGGGCTCGGGCCTCGGAGCTACGTTATAATTTGTGTATGTTTACTTTCTTCATTGATAAACATCACAAGGAATGGTATATATTTTGGACATAATTCTGATATAGGTAGGTATACCTATCTCTAAATTGAACTAAATTGATAGTTCGTAAATGTAATGCTATCCTTTTCTGCAGATAATACTGCTGCACTGAATGGTGCGTGACTAAGTGAATGCCTGGCAAATTGCTCTTTCTTTAATATTGCCAATATTACTTATCAAAAATTTAAGCAACGTAATTATTTTTAAGCAAATAGACGGAACGTTTCGCTTCAATGGAAACAAGCCTTGTTTCCGGAAGATATCCTCCATTGCCGAAAACCGTGTGTACCCTGTGTAGGCCTACGAGGCTACGCAGGTACATTGTTGTGTAATATTTACAATGACACCATACCTACACAGCCACTTAGCGTATCATCTGATTTGACTTTAACACGATAATAGTACATTATGCTATAAGTGTGTAATGTTGGTGATTACCGCTGAGGCGCTATTGAGACCCGAGCCGTTAGGTGAGGGTCTTAAGATAGCCGAGGACGGTAATCATCAATACACACGTGTAGCATACGACGTTTTTCAACACACTTGTGAAGAAAATAATACTAAAATAGATATATTTCCTTGGTGATTTGAGGTAGTAAACTTGCCATAACTTTAAGAGCTTCACATCTTATATCGGGCGGTGTACAACAGAAATCATTTTCTTCATAATTAGTAGACATTTTAATTTATTAATAAACAACTGTAAGTTCAATTCAACAGTGAAAACGAGTTCTGAAAATTTTCTCACAATGGCGGGAAAAATTAATCAGTTTTCCTATGCGCGCGCATCTGTACGATCGGCCATAGACTATATTAGAATGAGGTTTGTTTTCTATGGCATTTCGCAATGGCGGGAAAAATTAATCAGTTTCCCTATGCGCGCGCATCTTAAAATGGCAATCGACCATAGACTATATTAGAATGAGGTTTGTTTTCTATGGCATTTCGCAATGGCGGGAAAAATTAATCAGTTTCCCTATGCGCGCGCATCTTATAATGACAATCGGCCATAGACTATAGAATGAATGAGGTTTGTTTTATTTGGCTTTTTGCGGATAGGTTTTAGCCACGTACAATATGGGGAATTTCAAATTTTCTTTATTACAGAAAAAACGAAAGTTATATTTGAGTTAAAGTTTTATTTATTAAACACGTACAAGTTGAAATTATCTATTTAAATACGAAGTTACATGAAATGAGCAAGCAAAAGGTACATCAATTTATTTGTACTATTGAATACGATCTTTTTTGTATCGAAACTTTTTTAAGAACAAAGGAACAACTCAACCAATAAATTCAAAATAAAACTCTATAATTCACATGTGAATAATAGTAAAACAAAAGTCACAGTTTGAATAATAGGAGTAATTATCTGCCTAATTGTGGTGAACGTAGAGCCACTTTATGAGCAAGTGTGTTGAAAAAGATGTTTTTCGGTAGTTACCTAAGTATTTACCCACACACACTATATTAATATGTCTAATTACAGTAAGTCTTAAGGTAACTAATGAAACATACCACATGAACCATATGTGTAACAAAAAGTCTGTTCGTTTACTTACGGTCAACGTTCGTTTACTTACCATGCTGCTGGCCAATTGCGGATTGGCAGACTATTTGCAGATTCTGTGTTATTCTTAGAATATAAAAAAAATTACAAAGTGTAAAAAATAATAAAAATAAAAGCAGAATAATAAGAGCACCTGCGCCTGTGTGACACTATGTTACCGAACGGTAAACGGAACGGTATAAGAACTAGGTAAAGTCTTACCTAGTACTTAAACCTATCCGAAATATTGTTAGACGCTATTCTAGTCAGCTTCGCAGTTTGGAACCAATATAAAAGTAGCTCAGTTGTATTTATATCGCATTTCTCCGATAAAACCATAGATAAAGAAAAGTACCAACTATATACAGGTGGATCAAAAGATAAACGATGCATACGTGACACTGGCGGCGCAACAAAAGGGTTGAACTTATTTTTCAGATAGATAGGTACCTATAGTCTGATTTTTAATTTCGTGGAATTCTGAGGTTTCGTAATGTTACCAGAGATAAAACAATTCCCACAAAAAGATAACAAATTTAAAACTTATATGTAAATAAAAATGAACTGCCGCATGTAGATATGACAAATGCCTGACAGACACTTCATGGTGATAATTTCATTCTACTTCGATTTTTTTGTTGAATAAATTTTTCAATGTGCTTCTTTTGTTTTCTGTTGCTGTTAGTTTGCACTTTCTAGTTTCCACTCTTAGCCATTTCTATTTTAGGGCGAAACGACTAATATTATTACGCGACTTTAGGCTTTTTTATGTTGCAGGGAATTAAAGTAGTTTGGGGTAAAATCGTACTTCATAGATGTCAACCCTGTTTTTAACCCCCGACGCAAAAACGACGCACAGTGAATCGCCTAGAACAAGCTAGGTGGACAAAAACATTTTTTTGTGTATTCTAACTATTATAGCTATGAACATTGATATTTTGTTGTGATATTGCTTAAATTATCAAAAATAATTATTTAAACGCTTCAGGAAAATTTTGAATAATTATATAATATAATCGTAGACTTGCCGTATCTGTACATTAATGATTTTTGCAAAATAATAACTAGGGGATGTTAGGAATAAGTAATAGAACATAAAAAAGCTATTTTTGAAATTTCTGTCTGTTTGTCTGTTTGTCTGTTTATCTGTTTGTCTGTATATTTGTGCGCGCATCACGTAAAAACTACTGAATGGATTGAAATGAAACTTGGCATGTTTCATCCGCTTGTTTTAAATAAAAAATCAAATTTGGTATAAAAAATGTACTTATTTAAATGAAAATAATATGTTTAAAATCAGTAATATAATAACAAGTTAAAGAAAAAAATAAAACGCAACATAAAATACCAGTTTAAATCACTAAAAACTACCTTATGATAAACAAAACTTAATATATACAAAAAGTATAATATATACAACTTAAAAATAATATCAATTTTACAAATAATACCATATATGCTAATAATATTCATCAGAAGACTCATCATCACTTTCACAATCAGTCGAATCAGATATCACGTAATCTTCTTTATCACACGGTTGAATATTACGTGCTATCTGATGTGTTGGTATTGAAGGAGGGACAATCAAATTTAGAACTTCTACTGGTAATTTCTCAGTCTTCTTTCTCGGCACTTCCCTGAGTGAGTTTATTACAGGATCGGACGTTATCAAGAGCATATGCAACAAGTCTGTATTCGTGAAATTACGTGACTGTTTTCTGGTGTGGTGCTCGCGGAATCTACGACAGTCTTTGTTTCGAGCCTCTTGAGATTCTTCCGAGAGTTGCCCAATTGGAACTATGGAAGTTTTAATAACTTCTGTACTATGAATTAGGATTTTGTGTACAGTAACAGGCATGTAATACCACGAATACAGACTCAGATAAAGAGATCTCGTTTCAATGCAAAATTTCTCAAATTCGGTAATATTGATATCGTAGCCGGAAGATAACGTTCTTAATAAAATACTAAAGTTTTTAATTAGATTAACGTTCAATCCTGTAATCTCCCCACTCAATTCCGGATTCATAAAGAACCTACGAGCCGTATTGCCATCATTTGTGTTCCCATAACCAGGTTTTGGTTTGTCTACAATAAGTCCCATTTGATTCTTAAACTTTTGCTTGATTTCGTCTGAACGCTGTTTCACACTAGCTTTATCTTCATCACCTCTGACTTGCCACTTTTTTATATCTAAACGATAGCTAATGTGTAACAAGCATTCAAAACAGCGAATCCACGCATGCAGAGTAGACAAACCAAAACCGTAATGTTCTTTCTTATCAACCAAGCCTTCTAATTCGCCATTCATCATTTTAGGAGTAGCTCCACAGATATAACACTTTTGTGCAGAGGTTGTGTCAGTCAAAGCATTGCATACTTTTCCGTCTGTCATTGTCAATAAAAGATTATGCTTCACAGTAATTTGAGATTCACCAACACTACAAGATGTTGGAAGAAGTTGAGATACTTCTTCTAACACTTTGTCAGTTTCAATTTTAGTAAATTCATTTGTTTCCTTTGAAAAAATAAATTTAATTGGTCGGCAGTAAAGTGTCGATGAAGGCCGTGGATTCTGCCAAATAATATTTTGGTCATCATCAATCAATTTCAAAGGAACAAATGCAAATACAAACAGAAACTCATCAGTAGCGTCAATGTTCTCAAATTTCTGTTTATATGTACTGTGCCCGGAACTCCCGTCACATCCCCATTTACTAATTAATGTAAATGATGAAGAAGACACATTTCTAATGACTTCACTTTGCACTTCAATCAAACGTTCAGCAGTTTTATTCAAAATAGCTTGAAGCTTAATATCAGCGCGCGTTTCGGTCACAGAAATGTCTTCCTCCGAAGGATAGCATGATTTTTTGGCTTTACAGAGACTATGATAAGATGGAAACACTTCATGTCCCGCCTTCAATGACCACTTTCGCGTCTTTTTATAAGCGTGACTGGTGCACCTAGAATCTACATAATAAGCTAACGCCTCGTCACTGTTTAATTGCCTACCACTACAAACATCACCAACAGATTTCCTTTTTTCCGAAGATTCGGAACTTCTTATTAAAGAAGCTACGTTTCTGTGACCCGACAAACGATGTGCCACTTCCGCAGCTGTAGTTAATTCAGAAGCACTGCGCGATTGCACTAAATCTTCAACCCTGCGTTTTTTGGTTTTGAAAGACGTATCTTCAAAGTCCTTTTTAGGTCGCCCTTGAGGCCGACTTCCTTCAGATGATGAGGAAGGACAAGCCTGATGTATGCAAACTTTAAATTGTATGTTTGCCCCCTCGAACCAACTTTTATTTTTCTGAAGAAAACGATCCTCCGTCATTTTCGATTCAGCCCACTTTTCAGCTAATTTTGACGAAATACTTGCTATTTGTAGCTGAATACTCCTCTGTGAGTCGGGAGTCATATTCGTAATAGAAAATTTTTCCATAATAAAACTCATTAGACGAATATTTCTGTCTTCTTTGGCATGTTTCCGCCACTCTTCGAAAAATTCCATTTTCGAAATGCAATGCACGTGTTCTGAAAAAAATTTATTAAAATGAAATGGAATCGTTGTGGTATTCAAATTATATATAATATTGAAGCTTAATGTAGTAGCTATATTATATAAAAAATTTAGACTGGATACATGTGGATACAAAAAGTTACATTCCTTGAAAGTAAAGGTTTTTAAAAAAAGACGACATTTTTTGGACTCCTATTTCAAAAACTGTTAGACTGCATATTATCTGTTATTAGAATCTATTTGAAGTAAAAATAGAAAATACTTACCCTCTAAAGTAAAATCCATCACAGCAAAAACTATAATATTCAGCACAAATTTAAATATATGTTGTCGAAAGCAATGCACAATTGCAACTAAATTGTTTACGTTAATGTAATTACCTTATTACCAGATTTCAACTGCGTATGACTCATCGATAAGAAATGTTTGCAATAATTATTACCTGCATTAATTATCCCTGGGTTATCATTAGTGATAAGTGACCATCAATTAAGTGATTCTTTGAATTGACTTTTGTCCACCTAGCTTGTTCTAGGCGATTCACTGTGCGACGGGGTGTTATAAGTTTGACGTGTCTGTGTGTGTGTGTGTGTGTGTGTGTGTGTGTGTGTCTGTCTGTTCCCCTGTGGCGCTCAAACGGGTGGACCGATTTGAATGCGGTTTTTTTTGTTTGAAAGGTGAATTAGTCGAGAGTGTTGTTAGCTATGTTTGATGAAAATCGGTCCAAGATGGCCGCCGCTACAAAATGGCGGATTACATATTGTTTCACAAATCCCTTAATATGGGTATCAAATGAAAGGGCTTGACTAGTAGAATAGCACTATTGCAAATCCAAGATGGCCGCCGCCACAAAATGGCGAATGTCGGGGGTTTTTTAAATTTCTAATTCATACAAATAACTCATTTGTAAATGACAATGACAGCTGTCAGAATTCCAACGAATTAAAAATCAGACTAGTAGGTAGATCTATACTTACCTACTATATTTTTTATAATATCTGCGCGTTTGAGATTATTTTAAAGTCTGTTCGTTTACTTACGGTCAACGTTCGTTTACTTATCACGCTGGCCAAGTGCGGATTGGCAGACTATTTGGAGATTCTGTTTTATTCTTAGAATAGAAAAAAATTACAAAGTGTAAAAAATAATAAAAATAAAAGCAGAATAATAAGAGCACCTGCGTCTGTACCGACACTATGTTACCGAACGGACTATAAATGCATGCTGTTTTTTTTAAATAAATACCTATATACAATATGTATTTAATTCTTGCTTACCTACTACGTGAGTATTTAAAGTTCCCTTGGTTTAGTAGTTTTTGTATTTACCTGAAAAAATATTTAAAAAATATTAGCTACATATCGCCATCTATTTCCTACGCATTGAACTAAGTAAGGCACTGCGAGATCGGCGTACGAGCGAGTTATTTATTGGTTCTAGTTCAACAGTTGCGGAAAACTGTCGATAGAGTGCGTCGGCAGTCTTTTACGAATGAATTAATGAATATCAATCAAGTACCTACCTACTTATAATAATTAATTATTATTATTAAGCAGTTCCTCAGATCAATAACAGGATATTAATGATATTCACTATAACGAACGAATTTATTTTATGAATGAATTCTTGGCTTACAATAATTATTATGTAATTTAAAACTTAATACTTATTGTTAATGAATTAATTCTAAAAACTTTATAAGACACCCTAGTAATAGTTAAGTGAGGTAGGCATTATATAAAAATAAATCTTTTAGCAATTATACCTACCTACTTAGTCACAAAATCAGGCAAATATAGGTTGGCGCCAGTGCCTACTTTTCCTGTTCTAAATAACGTAGGCACTTGGCAGAAAGGCCAAAATCCGTGACCTACGTATTAAATAAGGTAATTTATATGTCCGCAGTGTATTCGTGAGAACTATTCGGTTAAAACTCGCCGATAGTTTGAAATCCTTGTCACGTAACTGTGAGGCTGCGAAAATGGCGATTGTAACGTTTTTCTTCTACTACGACCATTCTACACGACCTTTCCCAACATTCACAAGGTGGCTTATAAATATTTTCATATAATAAGAAATGCTATTAGGTTATAATAGAAAGTAAACAGAACCACGTAATTAATATATATATAGCTGCTCGTGCTGATTCATTGACTGACTCACTGATTGATCACCCCTCCTGTAAAATTTTGTATGAAAATTTTTTTTTTTCACTAATGGTTTCGTATAGAGGACAAAAATTCATTCGGAACAAAAATATGGAGAGAGCTGATGATTGAGGATTTCGGAGACAGGTGAGCAGCACGCTTAAGGTATTGAAGATAGGTGGGGGGTGCTCGAACAAATGTCACTCGAAACGTCATCCAATTGGCAGTTAGCTGAAAAAAAATTCAAAATGGCGAAAAAAAGATGGCCGCCATACAAATTTCATCGGTCTTCATCTCGGAGGGTATAAAAGATGGAAGAGTGGTTTCTTCGCAAAAGATGATGAGGATCCAAAGGTCTACTTGATGAATTGAAAAAAAAAACAAAATGGCGGAATTTATTTTTCCATAGAAAATGTATGGCGAATATTGAAGAGACTACAAGTTGTAAACTATGCAAGGCTTTGATGCGATTCTTTGGAGAACTCTCAAAGAAAAATATGGAAAGACATGATGATTGAGGGTTTGGAAGATGGATCCTCCTGATCCATCTTCCAAACCCTCAATCAGGGTAGGGTATTGTAGATGGATGGGGGCTGCTCCAACAAAAAATACTCAGAACCTCATCCAATTGGCACTGAGCTGAAGAAAACATCAAAATGGTGGATTCAAGATGGCGGCTATACAAATTTCGTCGGTGTAGATCTCACCAAGTCTAAAAGATCGAAGAGTGGTTTCTTAGAAAAATATGATCAAGAACTAAAGATCTACAATTTGATGAACAGAAAAAAATCAAGACGGCGGAATTTATTTTTTCCCCACAAAATATATGGCGAATATTGAAGAGACTATAAGTTGGGAAACTATAAAACAAATTTTGAAAAGGAACCGTATCAAAGTCTTACTTTGATACGGTTCCTTTTCAAAATTTGTTTTTATGGAAGAACTCTCCTTCCGGCAAATGATTCGGAGAAAAAAAATTGGAGAGTGATGATGATCAAGGGTTTGGAAGATGAATGAGGAGCACGGCCAGGGTTAAAGATGCTGAAAATGATAGAAGAAGGTGGAGGCTTCTAAAACAAAAATAATACTGAAATCCCCGCGGTCCGCTTTAGCGGGCCGCGCAGCCAAGCGCCCTACTAGTAGATTATAGAACTAGCGGACCCGGCAGACGTCGTCCTGCCCGCTATTAGCGCCACCTACCGGGTCCAATTTTTCTACTTTTAAACCTTCCTCTTGAATCACTCTATCTATTAAAAAAAACCGCATCAAAATCCGTTGCGTAGTTTTAAAGATTTAAGCATACATAGGGAAATAGGGACAGAGAAAGCGACTTTGTTTTATACTATGTAGTGATACCCTATAGCCTTAATTCGATAAGATTATTTGAGTAATTAACACTACAATAATTTTCCTTCTTGAGTTGACAAGCTTTAAAATAGTAAGTAGGTAGGTACGTACGTAGTTACGTACCTATCTAGATTTTAGATCTTAAGTTATGAAAACTACAATAACTTTATATTTCAGCAAACTGATTGTACTTATCTTTGAGAAATACCTACTGATTGGTGCTTTGTAAAGTACTGAAAAGAAAATAAATAATATTTATGTTTCTAAAAATTATTTAATAATGTGTTTTTAACTTTTTACCATGCTTTTGTTTTTACCATAATATTTTGGTAGGTACCTATATGTACCTATGTTGCGGTAATGACTTAGGCACAGAATAACTTAGGTTTCTATGAACGCGGTTGCAAATGTATTTTTCATGGCCAAACAATTTTTTAAATTGCCGCCTGCTAAGTAGGTATGAGTACATTTTTCGGAACTGTTTTTTACAGGCTAAGTTTTCACTTCACATTTTCCTTCACTTTTTACAACTACCGACTTAGATAGGTAGGTACTAAACTAAAATCTATACTAATAAATAAAATTGAAGTGTCTGTCTGTAATATCGAAATAACTACCTCATATTAAGCTCATATGGCTATTTGAACGCTACCATAACCGAATCACACGTTTTTAAAATTTTTGTCTGTCTGTCTGTCTGTCTGTCTGTCTGTCTGTCTGTCTGTTTGAACGGGCTAATCTTCGGAACGGCTGAACCGATTTTGACGGGACCTTCACATACAAGTAGAGAATTAACCAGGGAGTAACATAGGCTACTCTTTTAACCGACTTTCAAAAAGGAGGAGTTGTGTTTTTCTACCTATGTACACCGATATCTCCGAGATTTCTGAACCGATTTGCGTAATTTTTTTTTTAATCGATAGAGAAACATTGCGTCCCTGTTCTATAAAAAAATTGGATTCCAACTCCTCAATCCTGATGCTGTAGGGGACCTAATCCCCAAAACTAATGGGTTTTAGAAACTTTCGGTTATTTAAATTGATATTGGGGGTACCAATTAAAGATTTTATCGTTGAATGAACTCGAGTAGGTACATATCCAACTCCTCAACCCTGATGCTGTAAGGAATTGTATTCCGAAATCGTGGGGATCCCACGAGATTTTTCCGTTTTGGGGACGGGTTTCTACAGATTAGCTACTTTTTGTTCTGGAAAATCAAAGTTCCCACGGGATTTTTAAAAACCTAAATCCACACGGGTGAAGCCGTGGGCATCATCTAGTATCCAATAAAAACATAACGTAAAAAATGCAAGTCTCGCAATGCAGTTGTTCTGCCGCAAAAAGTTGTGAGATTTAATGTTAAACCAAGTCGTTTTAAAATTTATTGAGTACATATCTATGAGAGCACCTACCCATCAACTCGATCATGAATTCTTATATAATTAGTTTATAGCGATAGTATCAATAGAATAGAATAGAATAGAAAATCTTTATTTGTAGAAGAGCACTTACTTGTACAAAACTTAACTTAACTTATCATTATTATATACTTATTATAATAAAGATGTCTAATCTTTATTTTTTTAACAAATAAAATAAAATGAATATATTTAATATTATAATTGTGAGTCGAAACGTATATAGAGCCAAACTTTACAGGATGAAAAAAAACGTTTTTCACAAAAAAAAAACTAAGTACCTACCTATATCTTATTCCCTTTCTTCCTGTTCTCAATAAAGCTTTAAAATAGGTATAACAGCAGTAGTTACTCCCTGTAAATAAGATACAGGACTTTTTCGGGCAACTGCCATCACACAACAGTAGGCACTACATAGGTAAGTAAGGAAGGTACGATGTCGACAACTTAATGAGGAAGAGGAAAATTGCTCTGAATCTCACAAAATACTTCCGCCATAACTCGCAGTGTAAGTCAGCATCATAGTGATAGAGCGCTGTAATCTATATTTGCATATTTTTGGCTGTGTCAAAATATCAACCATTTCTTTATGAAGACGTGCTCTTATCGTGGCACTCTAGAAATTGGCGGAATCTCCAATGAAATGTTTATCGCTGTAGCGTATGAGAATTTTTTTTTTTTAAGTTAATTAAGTTATAATTCTACGCTCTTGAAATGACAATAAAGTTTAAAAGCCGTTTTCAGTGGTTTCTGCAGGCAAATTTTTTTTTTAAATATATATCTACGCGCTTTCATTGTAAGACGCGTCGAGTGACGAGGATCATGGAACAAAATCGCAAGTACAGAACTAAAAACCCCTCTTATTACTACAAACTCAACAAAGTAGTAGCATAAAAATGTAGTAGGTACACAAAAGGAAGGATGTCGACAATTTGCAGTGAATCGACAGGAAGAAAGAAAATTACTCACATCTTGCTACCTTGCTCACAGTAACCCTTTGTACGCAATTGTGATATTAATTCAATGAAAGACAATCATATCACTACTTAATTAATCCTTGGTGTTTCCAGTTTAATTAACTTGTTTTTAATTGGAGCAATCATCAAGCAATATTTCGCAATACGAAAATAACGAACCAATTTTTTTCTTATCAAAATGTTCATAGGACTTTGGCGAATTAAAGAAACTTTTATTGTTTATATTGAAAAGACGTTTATTATTTGTTTGCTTCAAAATATCGTTATAATTCTTTTAATCTTAATACTCATAATGTATAAATTCGTCACGGTTAAAACATCAAAAACAAAACTTACAGAGCCACCCCTTTCAAACTTATCACAATCAATTTTACTTTTTAACATCATTTCATAATTTAAGGCCGCTCTCTTCACGCGCTTCTCCATACAAACGTATTACGCCTATTATTCTAATATTTGTCGCAATAGGTCTATAAAGTTAAGCCAGATATCAATTTATATCTCCATTATCTATGCCATAAAATAAAAATATTAGTAAAATTATATTTATTTTGAAAGTTATGACGCTCGAAAAATCACTATTTTTGGGCAAATTTTGGGGCAACTTCGTGCGTAATTAAACTATATAAGAAACTAGAAAATTGAAAAACGACCGAAGTCTCATCATAGGTTACTTCATAATAATTACAAATGTCTTTAGTTCATGTAAAAAATTGCCAAATATTTGCTAAAATAGGCGAAATTCCAAACCTAGATTTGCATCTTTTTACTTTGCCGTTTTTCACTAAAAATCATGATATATCTCAAGCAAAATTTATTTATTTAATTATTTTTTTATTAATTTATGTATATATTTTTAGTACTCTTCTTTACTGAAGACGTCTCGCTCTCTAAATGCAGAAATCACTGTTTTAGACTCCACTCACCAACGATTTGTCGCTGCCATGGAGAGGGCTCTTAAATATCATCAACAGAACAAAACCTTATGTAAAACTTAGTAAGTAATTACGGTTTACATTTATATAAACATTTATCACTTCATTCACCAATCATTTAAAGAGCTTCACAATAATTACTAAATTAATTATTATTTACTAATTCGATTTATATGGTTAATCGAATATAGAATGCGGAACTGTACGAATGCATTCGGTCACTAAGTGGCTGAAAAAACTTGTGTTTCAGCCCCTAAACCTAATCAAAATCAATGTAACAATAGGTAGGCAGGTACTTGTATATAATTGTAAAAGACAATAGTTTTCCCTCCGCGCTTACAGTTAGCATTTTCTTAATTTTTTTTTAGATTAATTGCGGTCAAAATGAGCAAACGGGTCATCTGATGTTGAGTGATTACCGCCGCCCATGGACATTTGCAGCACCAGAGGAACCACCAATGCGTTGCCGGATTTTAAGGAGTTTGTTGATCCGCCCTTCGAATAATCCTGTGTCAAAGTTTCGTGAAAACACCTCCGAAGGGAGTTAGGTAGTTGGTTCTACAGTTTTTGAGTGCGCGGAAGCTCGTGCAACGCTTAGTTGAGTCAGTGATCCAGGTTGTGAGGATAATAGCATTTTCGGTGGCGTGCGGTGCGGTGATGGAGAAGTGACAACATACCTATTAATTTTCAGTTTTACGGGAGATTACCGGTGCACTTGCACGTGTTCTAACAAACTTGGTTTAAAAAAGTCGTTACAAGTCACGATACAATTGACTAATTTATTATCATTCTCTCAGCGCGTGTAATGACCCCCATCCCAACGAGGCGAGATAATATGGGGATCGAAATAGATAACATCCTCTCACGTTGTTTGCTCTTTACATTAACTACGATGGACTAAGAGTGATGCCACACTGTTGGTGCGGCGTCGGATGTGACAATAGGGTAGTTGGCCATTATTGAAATACAGTATCACTCTATGAAATAGTTAAAACAGAACGCAATGTTCTGTTCAGTTTCTGCTGAATTTACAAAACTTTAAAATCTATACTAATAAATAAAATTGAAGTGTCTGTCTGTAATTTCGAAATAACTACCTCATATTAAGCTCATATGGTTATTTGAACGGTACCATAACCGAATCACACGTTTTTAAAATTTTTGTCTGTCTGTCTGTCTGTCTGTCTGTCTGTCTGTCTGTCTGTTTGAACGGGCTAATCTTCGGAACGGCTGAACCGATTTTGACGGGACTTTCACATGCAAGTCGAGAATTAACCAGGGAGTAACATAGGCTACTTTTTTAACCGACTTTCAAAAAAGGAGGAGTTGTGTTTTTCTACCTATGTACACCGATATCTCCGAGATTTCTGAACCGATTTGCCTAATTTTTTTTTTAATCGATAGAGAAACATTGCAACACTGTCCTACAAAATATTTGGATTCCAACTCTTCAATCCTGATGCTGTAGGGGACCTGATCCCCAAAACTAATGGGGTTTAGGAACTGTCGGTTATTTAAATTGATATTGGGGGTACCAATTAAAGACTATCGTTGAATGACCGTGAGTAGGTACATATCCAACTCCTCAACCCTGATGCTGTAAGGAAATAAGGAATTCCGAAATCGTAGGGATCCCACGGAATTTTTCAGTTTTGCGATAGGCTACGTTTTGTTCTGGAAAATCAAAAGTTCCCACGGGATTTTTAAAAACCTAAATCCACACGGGCGAAGCCGTGGGCATCATCTAGTTCATAATATAATTATTCTATTGTACTTCAAAAAAAAATGCAATAACTAAGCTATTAACAAAAACAAACTATCACACAGCTAAAACTGTCAACGTTTAATGAGATTTATACAGCTGCTAAATTAGTCAAAATTAGACCAATTTAGTAAAATGACGGGTGCTATTACAGTTCATATTAGGCTGGTTGTGCATGTACCTTCTCGTAATATTATTTTAAAAGTTACAGCGATGTTTTTATTAAGTCATCACCGAAACGAATGTCTCGAATTGGGCAACATGATTGGATTAATCAAAGTAGAATATACAGACAGATGAGATGAGATGTAACGTAAATTACAAAATTCAAAAATCTATAATATTATGATGGATTTCAAAGACATCTTGCAAACAACCTTTAATAATAGATTTTCCTCAATCTACATAATCCACAAGCAATCATTGCATGATGACAGTGATTGATTCGTGTCTTTGAAGAATTATGATGTCATTTAATGACCCGACCTTACAGTAAGTGATGACGACACCCCTCTGTGATCTGATGACCAACAAATTGCTCCTGTCAAAACGAGTTAGCAGCTGTGATAATATTGGTAAAATCAATGATAGTCGATTAGTTTTTGTTTTTTTTTTTTTATTTAGTTTAGCAAATATTGCGGCATTGTACATTTTTATTTCCTATAAATATACATAATATACCAGGTTTCCCAATCTAGAGAATATTGGAAAACCTGGTATACCTACCAGGTAAACCTAGCAAAGGTTTACTTATCATTTAAAGCCTGGACAATGAAACAACGGGCTCATAAATCTCAATTTGAATCTTTGAAGTACTTAGCAAGTATTACATGACGAAGAATGAAATATAATGAAAATTAGAGAGACGTTACATTTATTCTTATCCACTTATCTAATATTCGTAATTCATCTCATCAACCTGTTAAAACAAGTATACGAGTTCATAACGAGGCAAAGGGGCTTACGCTTAAGTGCTTAAACAAACACTTCACCGGACCCGGTGTTTAAAAATAAGTGTTTGAGTTTCACTCCGAAGGGCTTTCTTTCTTTAATACGTATATATATACCTATAACGGTATAAGGGTTTCTTTGACGAGAATAGTTTCTTGCTCTTTTTGTATTAAAAGCATCTTCACAATGCACAGTAAAATAATATTCATATCACTCAAATAGTATGATTAGAAGTCGGTCGTCCTAACCACTAGGCTATCACAAAAAGCTGTGATAGCCTAGTGGTTAGGACGACCGACTTCTAATCGGAGGTCGTGGGTTCGATCCCGGGCACGCACCTCTAACTTTTCGGAGTTATGTGCGTTTTAAATATTTAAATGTCACTTGCTTTAACGGTGAAGGAAAACATCGTGAGGAAACCTGCATGCCTGAGAGTTCTCCATAACGTTATCAAAGGTGTGTGAAGTCTGCCAATCCGCTTGGCCAGCGTGGTAGACTATGGCCAAGACCCTTCTCACTCTGAGAGGAGACCCGTGCTCTGTAGTGAGCCGGTAATGGGTTGATCATGATGATGATGATGAAATAGTATGAAAATCATGTAAAGACAAAAATACAAATAGTTTAATATAATCTGCAATGATGTGGGTTTTTACTCATTAAGTACTAGCAAAAAACCGGCCACGGCTCGCAGTGGCTCAGTTTGATACTCAGTTTTCTAACGAATATAAACTTCGGAATAAAAGTTCTTTTCTATTAATCCATCCATCGACTACCTACTTTTCATGTTATGCGGAAACAAACTTACGGAAGCCGTATTTTTAATATCTAAAAATTATCTCTGGTCTGGTCTGGTGGGAGGCTTTAGCTGTGGCTAGTTACCACTCTACCGGTAAAATATGTGCCGCCATGCGATTCAACGTGGTTCCGGTACGATACCGTGTAGAATCCGATCATATGGGTATGCATACCTCTTCCAAGTTAGCCCTCTTCCGTCTTAGACTGCCATCGACACTTACCATCAGGTGAGATTGCAGTCAAGGGCTACCTTGTAGTTGAATAAAAAAAAATGTATAACTTTGTAATCATATCAAGTCAAACAAAACAACATGCCCGATAAGATTTGTGACCCTAACAAACCCTATATATATCTACTAGGCTTATCGCAGATAAGCCTTGCATCGATTGCCTTTTACGTTGACCGAACGATTGTATTTTATTATAGGTAAACTAATCGTAAAACAATAGTGATAATAGCATGATTCAAGATCTATTTAACTTTGAATCATCTGAAAAGTTGCTGAATATTATACTCCTCTAGTGCTCTACGAATTGTGCGCTTTACTGAAAAAGTAACGGAGAGCGCTCACGGAGCGGTTTGGAATCGCGCCCGCCGCGGCTGCGGGAGAGAGGTTTCTGAGAGCGCGCTCACGAGCCCGCTTGTTTTTGCGGGACCGCAGCCGCCGCGGCTGCGGGCGTCGCCCGCCGAGTTGGCGGGCGACGCCCGCAAGACCGGCGGTTATAGTTATATACTAGTAGGGCGCTTGGCTGCGCGGCCCGCTAAAGCGGACCGCGAGGATTTCAGTATTATTTTTGTTTTAGCAGCCTCCACCTTCTTCTATCATTTTCAGCATCTTTAACCCTGGCCGTGCTCCTCATCCATCTTCCAATCCCTCGATCATCATCACTCTCCAAATTTTTTTCTCCGAATCATTTGCCAGAAGGAGAGTTCTTCCATAAAAACAAATTTTGAAAAGGAACCGTATTAAAGTCTTGTATAGTTTCCCAACTTATAGTCTCTTCAATATTCGCCATTATATATTTTGTGTGAAAAAATAAATTCCGCCATCTTGATTTTTTTTCTGTTCGTCAAGTATACCTTCAGGTCTTGATAATCTTTTGCTAAGAAACCACTCTTCCGTCTTTTATACTTGATGAGATAGACACCGACGAAATTTGTATAGCCGCCATCTTGAATCCGCCATTTTGGGTTTTATTTAGCTCAGTGCCAATTGGATGAGTTTTTGAGTAATTTTTGTTTGAGCCTATCTACCTATCTACAATACCCTGCCCGGGCTCCTCATCCATCTTCCAAACCCTCAATCATCATGTCTTTCCATATTTTTCTTTGAGAGTTCTCCAAAGAATCGCATCAAAGCCTTGCATAGTTTACAACTTGTAGTCTCTTCAATATTCGCCATACATTTTCTATGGAAAAATAAATTCCGCCATTTTGATTTTTTTTTCAATTCATCAAGTAGACCTTTGGATCCTCATCATCTTTTGCGAAGAAACCACTATTCCATCTTTTATACCCTCCGAGATGGAGACCGATGAAATTTGTATGGCGGCCATCTTTTTTTCGCCATTTTGAATTTTTTTTCAGCTAACTGCCAATTGAATGACGTTTCGAGTGACATTTGTTCGAGCACCCCCCACCTATCTTCAATACCCTAAGTGTGCTGCTCACCTGTCTCCGAAATCCTCAATCATCAGCTCTCTCCATATTTTTGTTCCGAATGAATTTTTGTCCTCTATACGAAACCATTAGTGAAAAAAAAAATTTTCATACAAAATTATACAGGAGGGGTGATCAATCAGTGAGTCAGTCAATGAATCAGCACGAGCAGCTATATATATATTAACTAGTATGGCGCGTGGGTGCGCGGCCCGCTAAAGCGGACCGCGAGGTTTCGGTTTTGGGTATTTTGGTTTGAACAGCCTCCACCTATCTCTCCCATATTCCTAACCCTCGATCATTATCACTCTCCATATTTTTTCTCCGAATCATTTGTCAGAATGAGAGTTCTTCCATAAAAACAGATTTTGAAAAGGAACTGTATCAAAGTCTTGCATAGTTCCCATTTTGTATTCTCTTCAACATTCGCCATATATTTTGTATGGAAAAATAAATTTCGCCATCTTGTTTTTTTCTGTTCATCAAGTAAACCACGTCTTGATCATCTTTTGCCAAAAAACCACTCTTCCATCTTTTATACTCAGTGAGATAGACACCGACGAAATTTGTATGGCCACTATCTTGAATCCGCCATTTAGGATTTTTTTCAGCTCACTGCCAATTGGATGAGGTTTCGAGTGACTTTTGTTTGAGCACCTTACACCTATATTCAATACCCTGCCTGTGCTCGTCACCCGCCTCTGAAATCTTCAATCATCAGCTGTCTCCATATTTTTTCTCCACATAAATTTTTGTCTTCTATACGAAACCATCAATGAAAAAAATTATTTGTGTGGAAAAATAAATTCCGCCATATTGATTTTTTTTCTGTTCATCAAGTAGATCTTTAGGTCTTGATCATATTTTTCCAAGAAACCACTCTTCCATCTTGTATACTTGGTAAGATAGACATCGACGAAATTTGTATAGCCGCCATCTTGAATCCGCCATTTTGGGGTTTTTTTCAGCTCAGTGCCAATTGGATGAGGTTTCAAGTAATTTTTGTTTGAGCACCTCCCACCTATCTACAATACCCTGCCCGGGCTGCTCAACCGTCTTCCAAACCCTCAATCATCATGTTTTCCCATATTTTTCTTTGAGAGTTCTCCAAAAAACCGGATCACAGCCTTGCATAGTTCACAACTTGTAGTCTTTTCAATATTCGCCGTACATTTTGTATGGAAAAATAAATTCCGCCATTTTGAATTTTTTTTCTATTCTTTGAGTAGACCTTCAGATCCTGATCATCTTTTGCCAAGAAATCACTCTTCCATCTTTTATACCCTCCGAGATGGAGACTGACGAAATTTGTATGGCGGCCATCTTTTTTTCGCCATTTTGAATTTTTTTTCAGCTGACTGCCAATTGGATGACGTTTCGAGTGACATTTGCTCGAGCACCCCCCACCTATCTTCAATACCTTAAGCGTGCTGCTCACCTGTCTCCGAAATCCTCAATCATCAGCTCTCTCCATATTTTTGTTCCGAATGAATTTTTGTCCTCTATACGAAACCATTAGTGAAAAAAAAAATTTTCATACAAAATTTTACAGGAGGGGTGATCAATCAGTGAGTCAGTCAATGAATCAGCACGAGCAGCTATATATATATTAATGAAGAGCTGGCGAACAAAATGTTATATTTTTTAATCCGATGGTCTTTGGCTTGCTGAATAAGAATATCAACTTAATTTTACTTAAAACGGCCCGCAACTGTATCAAAATTGCATCCATAGGTCGTGGTTTCGATCATAACGGCATAATTACAATAAAGTTTCGAAAGATTTGAATAATCGAGCACGTTTTCGTTCAAAATGGATTAATTTCCATACTTTGTAAGATGTCAATCAAAATGATTATTTCTTTTTCAGAAGAAAAATTTGTTTTTTTTTACTAAGAATTTTTTTTTTTAATTAAAAAGTTTATCATTTAAAAACTTTATTCACTAATAAAGTTTTTAAACAATTTATGTTGAAATTGGCCTAAACTAACTTACAAATGTCAGACTGACTTACAAAATTGATAGATTATTGTTGAAAATTAACTAGAATTTTTAGAAATGGTTTACGAATTATTAATTTCATAATTGAAATAGGTTAGAATTAACTGACATTTGATTCATTCAGTGGCGCCGAACCGCCATCTTGAATTATTGGTATAAATACGGGTATAGATAGACCACATTTTCTGTGAAATGGCAAAAAATGAAACTACGGCTGTCATCTTAGAATTTCATACAATTTGACTACAGGTTAGTGTTGTCCGTTCCTTAAACATAAAATACCTACCTAATTAATTATAATAAGAAAAATCTTTTCGGAAATTAATATAGAATCCGTAATTATTTCTTAGCATTAATGATGCCAAAAGCTATTAAAAGTGATGTCTGGAATAGAATTCTGAAAATAAAGACATTTTTTGCAGAATCAGGCTCCGATTATTTCATAATAAAATCGAATAAATACAAGCGAGTATCTGCTGGTACAGTATTATCAAGTGCAACCGGTTTGAGAGCTGTTAAAACCCATTTAAAAACAGACTAAATTTATCGTCAGTATACTTACGTAATATGTAAAATATACACATTAAAGTAACGATAATATATTAATACGTCTTGGCGGGAGTGCATGTGATGCGATGAGTCGTAGTGAATCCCAGATTAGGATTACTAGTCGCGGGCGACTTCTCGTACCTCATAGTACGTACTGTTATGGGATTTTCGTAAATTTGTCGAATAAACGATTGTATGGCAATACTAAGGCGATACTAGCGACCTCCCTCAGTTCACAGATAGAATGGTCGCACTATAGGTAATTCGAAGCCATGAATTGAGTCTCCTCCAAAGACTCAACCGACTATTAGATGCTTCAGCGTCTAGGTCGTGATATTTGATTGAGGGCTGCGATAGCAATCACACCCTCATCGAATAAATGCTGCCATTTTGGACTTGGCTGAGTGTACCTAATTAATTAATTAGTATAAAATATATTTGAAAATAGATCTCAGTTAAACTAATCTCTGAGTTGATATAAATTGAGTTATGTGCGGGTGATAAACGCAGATATTTTAATAATAGTTTGATTTAGTTTTAAGAGCGTTGATGCGTTCTGCGCCATTTTTGCTCATTTTTAAGCTATTTCGACCCTTCATATGTTGTTAATCTATGCATTTACTTAAAAACTTATTTATACTACATTGTAGAAAATTTTGTGTTCTAGGGAATTGGAAGACAACATTTTGCAATTTATTGATAGTTTTTGTCTTATTGCCATAATACCAAAAGCCTATTTATGAATTTTGGGATTCGTGGAATCTTTGACGTTCACTACGTCAAAAGTTACTTGTTCAATTCACATACAAAGATATATTTATGAAAGGAAATGTCCTGAACTAAAGAAATGGAAGAAAACATTTTTTAATTTGGCATTTTTTACATCATAAAAATCCATGCAAAGGAATTATAATTTCAGTAAATTATAGACATATAAAACCGTCATTTTAGTAGATTATTTTTCGCCATTTATAAGTAAAATTAAGTACATATAAAAGTTAACCATATTTGCAATAATATAAGTAAAAAAAAATCTAAAATTAACTACTATTTGTTTCCAAAAAATAACTTTGAAACTGACACCAAAACTCAGAAACAGGCAGTAGGAAATTGAACTAGGATACTAGTATGAGCCGAGGCCTCTCCGCGAACGGACGTTACGCTTTTTGTCTCGGCAATTCTTATTGGATTACATGGAATATACGTAAAATTGTAGTGCGACTGTCACTATTCAATACTAGATATTTTTAATGCTTGCTATTTTTTCTTACAGATAGATGAAAACTTTTTACGTATTTTTAATAATTGTAATATATTATATTATAATTATAGTTGAGGATTATAGTTGTAAATCAGTAATCCATACTATATAAAATTATAATTGCGAAAGTGTGTCTGTCAGTCTGCCGATTTTTATGTAATTAGGTACAGAGTTAGCTTACATCTTGGGGACGGATATAGGATACTTTTTAATCCCCGACGCAAAAACGACGGGGTGTTATAAGTTTCACGTGTCTCTGTGTGTGTGTGTGTGTGTGTCTGTCTGTTCCCCTTTAGCGCTCAAACGGGTAAACCGATTTGAATGCGGTTTTTTTTGTTTGAAAGGTGGATTAGTCGAGAGTGTTGTTAGCTATGTTTGATGAAAATCGATCCAAGATGGCCGCCGCTACAAAATGGCGGATTACATATTTTTCATAATTCCCTTAATATGGGTATCAAATGAAAGGTCTTGACTAGCAGAATAGCACTATGTAAATCCAACATGGCCGCCGCCACAAAATGGCGAATGTCGGGGGTTTTTTAAATTTTCAATTTATACTTGTTATCTCGAAAAATTAAAGAAAAGAAGAGAAAGAATTCCGTGAGAAGAATTCTTAAAGGTCCGTTCATTTAACAAATTCGTTATACAAAATTTGGTAGGTACAGAGGTAGCTTGCGTCTCGAAAATTGACATAGTTCCCACAGGATTTTTAAAAACCTAAATCCACGCTGACGAACTCGCGGCCAACATATAGTACATAATATTATGTGGAAAATGAACTAGAAAATAGCTATCGTATACAAAAACTATCGTCCGGTAACAACGGTTTTCAAACCATCCAGGAACCCATTGAAATATACACACAAAATATTATACAAATCAGTCCAGCCGTTTAGGAGGAGTTAGGTGACTAACATACGTACCAAAGAATTATATAGGTACGGGTGAGAGAGTTTACCGTATCGACGCGATGGGTTGTTTGACAGTTACGAATCCCTTGAACAGTATGTATGGGAAAATGTTTTTCCTCTTATTTTATTTTTTCGTCAATTTTCCAATGTTTTTAATAGTTATTATGCTACTCTGAACGGAGACAAATCAAAAACCATGAAAATCGCTCCAGCCGTTCTCGAGTTATAAGTGTTCGAACTAACACAACTTTGTTTTATATACATAGATTTTATTAATTCTAATATTTTAAGGTACATTGCGTCATTACAATGAATGATTTCTAATTGCATTTTTGTATTAGCGGTATATTTAATGTTCAAATTAAGTATACCTACAATCTACATACAGAAAATGTATTTATTACCTGTTTCGAATTACTTTAGTAATAATTTTATTTTGTAAATATGTAAAAAGATAAATCCACGATTCCCTCAGGATTTGTAAAAAACCGAAATTCACACGGGCGAAGCCGCGGGCAAAATCTGGTATGTAATAAGTAAATTAACAAGATTTTGAATGAATCTGCATTTTTCTTTACTATCTTACCCTTACACGAGTACGGAGTAGGTAAATAAAAAAATCAATATCAGAAGCTGTACTATATTCTCGAATTATAATTTTTATGAACTGGTCTACTCTATAAGGTCTTTTTCAAGCATTATACATTTATTATGCCTGCTATATAAAATTAAAAATCTACGAACTAAAAACTTAGGTATAGGTGCCTAAGAATATTGAAAAAATAAATAGCCCGTTTGAAAATGGTAAAAAGATCAAAACGGTTTGTTACACTACACTGCATTTGGAGCGGCGCGTTCATTCACGTAAACAAAGAATCCCAGGTAAATGCCTAAACTTGCGAAGCGGGTCCGTGCGTCAACGCTCTTAATATTAATTGATAGTCTGCTTCTGGAGTTATGTGTTTACACAAACAAGTTATTGCTTGCAATATTAATTAATTATTGCTTCCGTTAACTTATATGAGATAGCAAACTGAATTTAACATATTATTATATTCAATAAAGTCACAAACTACATATGGGTAAATAAAAATCCACGCCAAAGCTCACTGTAAGTATGTCATTCAGTTTAATATTAATATTAATAATTAATAGGTTACCTGAATCAATACAGGCCATGCCTCTTCAAACTTTTAAAGTAAAACTAAAGAACTGGCTCATGGAGAAATGTTTTTACAATTTAAAAGAATATAGGTATGACATAAATTCTATTTATTGCAATTAATTTTATATTTATATCTTTAGAACGTTGACATGTATGCTACTTACGTCATTTTGTTTAGTCTTAAAATCAATAATTCAATTTGCACACTAATTTATTAGTTAAATGTGTTGGAAGACAATAAGCTTTAAGATCCATAATATTTGTACCACATTTTTGCAAATAAAGACTCTTACTCTTTAGTTTGATGCAACTATACCGTTTTGTTCGCCAGCTCCTATAAGAAAAATGCGATCGCGCCCGCCAAAAAACCGCAGAGCTTGCGGGCGACGCCCGCAAAGCTCGCGGGCGCCCGCTGCCCGCCTTCTGCGGGAGCCGCGAGCAACCGCCAACTCTGCGGGAGTAAATCGCGTCGTGAGTTTTGCACTCGACATTTGTATGAATTTCGAGTATTGCGGGCCCGCAACCGCGGCGGGCGCGGGTGCGAACCGCTCCGTGAGCGCTCTCTCTAAGATTCCCATTTTTCTTTACAATACTTGGTCTTGACGACCCGTCACGGCCGTAACTCGCATGAAGTAATTAGACAAACATAGCCAAAATATTTTGAAAATACACGAAAATTTTAATTAAATTAAATACCTATTAATTACCTATTAAATGCCATTAATTTCATTATCAAGTATACAACTTGTGTAATTTTTTGCACTCTTCACGGCCAAACAAAACCAGCAGTTGAAGATTTGTGCGGCTCCCGACGGCAATATGCAAATAGGTATTTAGAATCAATTGACCCCGCGCTGATTCGATTAAGACATTCGATTTGGCACGAGTGATAACCGGAAGCGATTTTCAAAGTAACTTTTTTTTAAATGTTTCTACTTTTTATTTACTAAGTATTGAAAGATTATATAGTTAGGTACTTATTTGACTTCGATTAAGTAAGTAGATTACTTTTTAAAAATAAAATAAGTAAAGATATCTAAATAATATATGAGTTTCTCAATCAAATCATAGATGAATAGATTTATTAATATTCTAACACAACTCACTCACAGTTCACAACTCACATGTTACAGACATTTATCTCTCACTCAGGGCACTGACGACAACACACCGACTACATTAGCTCTGTGATGTGTAATGTTTTTGTGTCTGTTTTAACAGCTATCATATTTTATACTGTTGCTATTCGGTTGTACACAATCCTATCTTTAAATTAATCAAAATTGCCATGTCTGAAAATAGTGTTATCCTTTTCCGCAGGGATGTTGTAAAAAGTATGTTTTGCCTCTTCTATTTTCGTAGTGATATAAAGTAAATATATTATACGTACGAGTATAAGTAATATTGTATATATTTCTGTTATTTCGCTAATTTTTATAACTTACGCCACCATTAGATTCACAGATAACGACATCGTGGGCGGTCACTTATTAACAAAACGAGATTTTGCTATATGGTACGGTATTGTTATGTTTTTGAAACTTTAATGTAACGTATGACTTTGTGATTTTATCATAGACTGATTTCATTTAAATTCAAACCATGCACGGTTATCTTAATTCAAAACTAGACCTTGCTACATTTTATTTATACGAGACAGTTTGGACAAGAAATAACTTCGTGATATAAATTATTTAATTCAATTGCGAACAGGTTTTAAATTACATAATTAATGTACTCACATAATTATTATATCATAATTCATTATGATAATATTATGAATGTTCAAAGTAGAGACGGACTTGACGCATTATTAAATTAAAATTAATTGTATTTAAAGAAGTTAAACATAAGGCCTAGGCCGCACTGCGAAATTTATTCACGCGAATTTTTTCACAAAATTCTGTGACATAATATGGGAATGTATGAAGCTGCACGCACATGCGATTTAAAATTCGCGAGAAAAATATATTAAAATGCGGAATATAAACCGCGCGAATAAAATTCGCGCGAATAATTTTCGCAGTGCGGTCCCGCTCTAACTACTAGGCTGCACTGCGATTCGCGCGAATTTTTTCGCAAAATTCTGTGACATATGGGAATGTATGAAGCTGCACGCACATGCGATTTAAAATTCGCGAGAAAAATATATTAAAATGCGGAATATAAACCACGCGAATAAAATTCGCGCGAATAATTTTCGCAGTGCGGCCCCGCTCTATGCCTTTACCCTAAATGTTTATGTTAAAATATTTCAAAATTTAACAAATGAATGATTACGCTTTTTAAGGTGGAGCCTTTTTATGTTATTTATTTTTCAAGGTCCGATCTAATGACATGTCACCTTGCTTGAATACGACGTCGTTAACCATGAACGAAGCTATCTGTTATGTCATATATGTAATTATTAAATGTATTTTAGGCAGTACACGTAGGGATATTATCATTTAAAATTATTTTACTGTCCTAATTTTGTGCCGTTGAAGGTTTTTAACTTTAAACATTACAAAATCATGGCACGGAGGTTAATTCTGGCACACTCCCCTAAAATACCGAGTAAAGGAAGTAACACTTCGTAAATGGAGGGTAGTGAACGAGATAATGAGAAACGTTAATTATTTCGTTACGTTTATTGTCAATCAGACTATTAAACCCTATTTGCATGTCGTAAACGAACGGGCTGGTTTCGCTGAGAAAGTGCCCGTCATGCTACGCTGGCTGATGATTTTACGCAACAGTCCGTGTGGTGCAAACGTACAAACTGCAGCGATTTTTTTCACTAAGAAATTCCTAATTATCTTGTCTTGTGGAATATCTAATATATACCTACCTCATATAATTGTTTTTTGTTTTTTGTAATGTGCAATTTTATCGTGTGCAATTTTATATTATGCAAACGTTATAAAGCTTCAATTATTTTTGTGACATGAAAATAATGTAAAGTCTAAATTATTTTGCTATAATACGCAAAACAGTCTTTGTATGGTACAACATGCAGCATGTGCTATGTATGCCCTGTCAGCAGTATAGCACTTTTCATCATATATTATGGATTTCCGCAAAGTAACGCCTGCTTCAATTCGACATGAAAATGGCAGCGTGGAGCCTTTTTGCAAATCACGAACGTACTGGCAATGCTTTAAAACATGTCCGTTACGGTAAATTAGCGCTTAAAATTATATACAGGGTTAATTGTTAACCCTGTATATAAAGCTACTTGAAGTTACGTATTGATCACCTCTCCTGAACAATTTTGTATGGGACTTTTTCACCATACTTTCCGTGTGTGTAGAATTCAAAAAATTTAGGTCTACAAAATTATAGAGAGAGCTGGACGTGGAAAACTGACTAGAGTAACCTAAGGGATCTCGAAAACTATCAGTCGGAGAGGTACCATCCCCAAACAAAAAATGTTCAAAACCTAGGGCAATTGGGTGAACCGGTGAAAAAAATATGGCCACCAAACAAAAAAAAATTTTCGTCTCCATACAAAAATTTCTTAATTTTCAAGAGGCTCTCCAGAACAATTTTGTATGGAATTTTTTCCCCTCACTATTTAAGTGCGTAGAACTTATGGGTCTTCCTTCAGAAAATTGTGAAACGTCATGAATGTGGAAAATTTACCAGAGTACCTCATGGGTCCTCCAAAACTACCAGTCACACAGACATGGCCCCAAACAAATGTTATTAAAGACCTTGGGCCATTGGGTGAACCGGTGAAAAAAAGATGGCCGCCGAACAGAAAAAAATTCTCTCCATACTTTTTTGGGTTCTTTTCAAGAGGCACTCCAGAACAATTTTGTATGGAACTTTTTTCCCTTCACTATTTACGTGCGTAGAACTTATGGGTCTACCTTCAGAAAATTATGAAACGTCATGAATGTGGAAAATTTACCAGAGTACCTCATTGGTCCTCCAAAACTACCAGTCATACAGACATGGTCCCAAAGAAATGTTATTAAAGACCTTGGGCCATTGGGTGACCCGGTAAAAAAAAGATGGCCGCCAAACAAAAAAAAAATTCTCTCCATACAAATTTTTTGGGTTCTTTTCAAGAGGCTCTCCAGAACAATTTTGTGTGGAACTTTTTCCCTTCACTATTTATGTGCGTAGAAATTATGGGTCTTCCTTCAGGAAAATTATGAAACGTCATGAATGTGGAAAATTTACCAGAGTACCTCATGGGTCCTCCAAAACTACCAGTCATACAGGCATGGTCCCAAATAAATGTCATTAAAGACCTTGGGCCATTGGGTGAACGGGCAAAAAAAAGATGGCCGCCGAACAAAAAAAATTCTCTCCATACAAATTTTTTGGGTTCTTTTTAAGAGGCTCGCTTAGACATTATTGTATGAAACTTTTCCCCCCAATACACGTATAAGTAAATAGAACTTAAAGATTTTTTTTTCACAAAAAATACAAAACGTAGTGAATGTGGAAAAATTACCAGAGTACCCTAACGGCCCTCAAAAACTATCAATCATAGAGGCATGGTCCTGAAACTAAAAATGTTCAAGACCTTAGGCCCTTTGGTGAGCCAATAAAAAAAGCTACGGAACAAAAAAAATTCGTGTCCATACAAAATTTCTTTTTAATTTTCAAGTGGCTCTCCAGAACATTTTTGTATAGATCTTTTTTTCCACTAAACGCAGGCATAGAACTCATTAGTGTCCTTTCAGAAAAGATACGAAACGTGATACCAATATTTCTTTCTATCTTTCAAGAGACTCTCCAGAATATTCTGGAATTTCTTTATTTTATGAATATTGAAGAGACTACAAGGCCCGCGAGCTGCTTGCAGCTCGCGCACCGAGCGCAACACTAGTATAATCTAAAGCACAAATTTACAATCTATTAAAGGTAGGTATAGCTTTAGTATAGCTACAAAACGAAGAAATATAGAGTACTAGCTTTTGCCCGCGGCTTCGCCTGCGTGAATTTCGGTTTTTCAAAAATCCCGAGGGAATCATGGATTTTCGGTTCCCGTTCGCGCTCCCTTTTTCAACCTTTATAGTTTATACCTACTTTCAAGGAAGTTTGCTATAGTAATATACCTATAGCAGTAGCTATAGATTTCGGTCTTTTCAAAATCCCGTGGGTACTTTTTGATTTTCTGGGATAAAAAATAGCCTATGTGTTAATCCAGGGTATCTATCTCCATTTCAAATTTCAGCCAAATCCATAGAGTAGTTTTTGCGTGATTAAGTAACAAACATCCAAACATACAAACATCCACACTTTCACATTTATAATATTATTAGGATTGTTCCATTCACACTAATATTAAATTTGAAAAATATCGTTGCTACTTATGGTTTTTGCATCATTACACAATACAATTTGTGGTAAAATTTTATTGGCCTAATTACTTACTTCCTACTATCAACATCCACTGATTTCAAATAACGTAAATAAAAAGTATTAGCTAAATAGAAAATCAAAATGTTTTCATGTGTTCAATAAAATTAATTCTTAATTCGAGATTACATATGATTGATGGCCCTAGCGCTAGATGGGAAAAAATCCTGAAATAAAAAAAAACGATGTACCTACGACGAACGACTACTATTATCAGAACTTATACTTTGATGGATTCTTAAAAACTCTGGAATTTTATGCTTAGTATGTAAATAATTCTGACACCAAATAGAAGACGCTAACTCTTTTGCCTCATACCCTACAAATCGTCCCATCTGATCCGTACGTTCATGAATAATTCCATATTTAGTGCATACGTATTGTTTGCTCTTGCATTCATTCGCAAAGAATCGTTTCTTATTGCATAATTTCGTAATAATAAATGTTGAAAGACGCTACTGTATTCACAAATGTTCTTGGAATTCTCGATTCTTTTTATAGTAGTAATGAAATGAGATCTTTGATTTTATTAATAAAATAATATCGAAGGCTAATTAAACAAATAAAATCTTTAATTAAGAATCATATCATTTATGTTTTAGATTTCGTTTGCGTAAATTCTTAGTAAGAGTTTTCCTATAACAAGTATAAATTAGAAATTTAAAAAACCCCTGACATTCGCCATTTTGTGGCAGCGGCCATCTTGGATTTGCAATAGTGCTATTCTACTATTTAAGCCCTTTTATTTGATACCCATATTAAGAAAGTTGTGAAAAAATATGTAATCCACCATTTTGTAGTGGCGGCCATCTTGGATCGATTTTCATCAAACATAGCTAACAACACTCTCGACTAATTCATATTTCAAACAAAAAAAACCGCAGACAGACACACACAGACACAGACACGTCAAACTTATAACACCCCGTCGTTTTTGCGTCGGGGGTTAAAAAGAAGTCACCCTCGAGCGCTCCTGAGCGCGCTCCACTAACTCCATGAACTCCATAACTAATCAAACTCAACGAAAGTAGACTCGCTCTAGAAACTAATATATACTATCTGGCTTGTCAGATTTTATGAAATTCTGAAAAACCTACACACGACACAGATATTAAGTGTTTTCTATACAAGCGGACACCCGCGACTTCGTTCGCGTGGATATAATAGGTATATTGGTTTTTAAAAATCCCGTAGGAATCATTTTGTTTTCCTAAGCTCCTTTGAGCTCATATCCATGCTAAAAGTTCACTGGCGGATGTTTAGGTAGATCAAAATATAAACATGCGCCAGTGAAAGTCCCATCAAAATCGATCCAGCTTTTTAGTGATAAGTCGGTAATCTTTAAAATATCTACTTTCTAACAAAAAAAGAATGAATGAAATCGGACCACGCGTTATTGAATTACAGCTAAATACACGTTTTGACTTTCATCCCCTCTCCCAAGGGAACCGTGCTGAATTTCGGGATAAAAAGTATCCTATATGTTACTCCATAGTATGAACTTAAATCGTACCAAGTTTCGTTTCAATCCATTCAGTAGTTTTTGCGTGATGCGCGCACAAACATATCTACAGACAAAAATTTCAAAAATAGCTTTTTACGTTCTATTACTTATCCCTAACATCCCCCAGTTATTAAATTTGCAAAAATCTTCAATGTACAGATACGGCAAGTCTACGATTTTATTATATGTACATATAGAATAGATAGATATGTATACTTAGATATAGAAGATAGATACTTAGATGATAGGTTAATATTAAATTAAGAATTTAACTTGTATGGGGTGCCTTAAACTCCTCTTAAAAAGGAACAAATTACAGCTTTTGAGTAAATATGAGTAAAGTTCTTCTTCTCTTCTGTATGTTTATGGCAAACCACGTTTGTCTGCGCATGCGCTTCAAAACTTGTAAGTGGATTTGAACGCGGTTTTCACCACCATACCATCGTCATTTAATCATTTTACCACGATGGTTACATACGAGAAATAAACCTCTAGTGAAATGTTCTAAACAACGTTTATACACTCGTACTACGCATTCACACTGAGTACGAGTGAAAACGCTAGGAAGCCAGTAATAGATACATATTTATTTTTTAACTGAAGTAAGGGCACCAAACACGCCACGAAACCTATTCAATGTGCAAGACGGCGCGCGAGGAGTGCCATACTGTCTGTCACTTAGAATAGAAACATAAAACTTTTGCTGTCAATTAAATGAACAGCGAGTGTGACAGACGGTTGATCTATGTAATACGTTACGATCAAAGATGTTGTATTCTCTCTCTTCTGCCGATATATTTAGTCCCGACCTACGACAACCACGACCCACGACTGGACAAAAAATAGTTAAAATAATAAAATAACACACACATATTAAGAGCAAATTATAAAACTTGAGTTTTCTTTTTCACCGTACAGCCGATTATACATATTTGTAGGTTTGTATCTTTAGTTAAAATTACAATAAGATCCCTATTTGTCGTTTCGATTATGTACTTAGTTTCCAGTTGGTAGGTAAACAAATTGAATTTAGACGCCAGTCAGTCGCGACGCGACTCACTCGCTTAGAAATAAAACTGAATTTCATGTAGTATAATCTAGATAATGTGGTATAAAAAACTCCTTTGCCAAGAGACAACCATGATACAGTTCATATTTAAAATGGTTTTTTTTTTTTGTGTTTATCATTTATTAAAATGAAAATAATATGGATAATATTTTCTTTATACTACACCTGCTTGGAAAGTACCTTCTGGTTTTTCTCCTATCGACGGTCAAAAGTACGTCATTACTGTCAAACAAATATGCGGGGCGAAAAGAACTATGAGATTTCATTGTTAACGCGCTAGAGCGGAAATTCCATTTATGAAATTCCATTACTAACGTGCTTTTTTCTTTTTAATTTTTGATAAAATCCGATCAGAACATGAAAAAAAACCCATTTCGACAAAAGACGACATAAAAAGCACCTATAATAAAATAAATAAGTAACCGCCACGGTAGATGGCGCTGATGTCGGTATGTCACCGAGCACGACCGGGGTCCGCTATTTTAAATAAATTCAATTTTAATTAATACAATTAAATATAAAGTAAAAGTAAAAAATAGAAAATATAAATTTTTCGCGCTATTTTCTTTGTATTTTGTGAGTCGCTTTCTTTTGTTTTACCTATCCAAATTTTCAATTTATAAAATTACAAATAACTTTAGGGAACTCGAAGTGTCTAAGTAGTGAGCTGCCCAACGCCGCGCCGCCGCACAGTGAATCGCCTAGAACAAGCTAGGTGGACAAAAACATTTTTTTGTGTATTCTAACTATTATAGCTATGAACATTGATATTTTGTTGTGATATTGCTTAAATTATCAAAAATAATTATTTAAACGCTTCAGGAAAATTTTGAATAATTATATAATATAATCGTAGACTTGCCGTATCTGTACATTAATGATTTTTGCAAAATAATAACTAGGGGATGTTAGGAATAAGTAATAGAACATAAAAAAGCTATTTTTGAAATTTCTGTCTGTTTGTCTGTTTGTCTGTTTATCTGTTTGTCTGTATATTTGTGCGCGCATCACGTAAAAACTACTGAATGGATTGAAATGAAACTTGGCATGTTTCATCCGCTTGTTTTAAATAAAAAATCAAATTTGGTATAAAAAATGTACTTATTTAAATGAAAATAATATGTTTAAAATCAGTAATATAATAACAAGTTAAAGAAAAAAATAAAACGCAACATAAAATACCAGTTTAAATCACTAAAAACTACCTTATGATAAACAAAACTTAATATATACAAAAAGTATAATATATACAACTTAAAAATAATATCAATTTTACAAATAATACCATATATGCTAATAATATTCATCAGAAGACTCATCATCACTTTCACAATCAGTCGAATCAGATATCACGTAATCTTCTTTATCACACGGTTGAATATTACGTGCTATCTGATGTGTTGGTATTGAAGGAGGGACAATCAAATTTAGAACTTCTACTGGTAATTTCTCAGTCTTCTTTCTCGGCACTTCCCTGAGTGAGTTTATTACAGGATCGGACGTTATCAAGAGCATATGCAACAAGTCTGTATTCGTGAAATTACGTGACTGTTTTCTGGTGTGGTGCTCGCGGAATCTACGACAGTCTTTGTTTCGAGCCTCTCGAGATTCTTCCGAGAGTTGCCCAATTGGAACTATGGAAGTTTTAATAACTTCTGTACTATGAATTAGGATTTTGTGTACAGTAACAGGCATGTAATACCACGAATACAGACTCAGATAAAGAGATCTCGTTTCAATGCAAAATTTCTCAAATTCGGTAATATTGATATCGTAGCCGGAAGATAACGTTCTTAATAAAATACTAAAGTTTTTAATTAGATTAACGTTCAATCCTGTAATCTCCCCACTCAATTCCGGATTCATAAAGAACCTACGAGCCGTATTGCCATCATTTGTGTTCCCATAACCAGGTTTTGGTTTGTCTACAATAAGTCCCATTTGATTCTTAAACTTTTGCTTGATTTCGTCTGAACGCTGTTTCACACTAGCTTTATCTTCATCACCTCTGACTTGCCACTTTTTTATATCTAAACGATAGCTAATGTGTAACAAGCATTCAAAACAGCGAATCCACGCATGCAGAGTAGACAAACCAAAACCGTAATGTTCTTTCTTATCAACCAAGCCTTCTAATTCGCCATTCATCATTTTAGGAGTAGCTCCACAGATATAACACTTTTGTGCAGAGGTTGTGTCAGTCAAAGCATTGCATACTTTTCCGTCTGTCATTGTCAATAAAAGATTATGCTTCACAGTAATTTGAGATTCACCAACACTACAAGATGTTGGAAGAAGTTGAGATACTTCTTCTAACACTTTGTCAGTTTCAATTTTAGTAAATTCATTTGTTTCCTTTGAAAAAATAAATTTAATTGGTCGGCAGTAAAGTGTCGATGAAGGCCGTGGATTCTGCCAAATAATATTTTGGTCATCATCAATCAATTTCAAAGGAACAAATGCAAATACAAACAGAAACTCATCAGTAGCGTCAATGTTCTCAAATTTCTGTTTATATGTACTGTGCCCGGAACTCCCGTCACATCCCCATTTACTAATTAATGTAAATGATGAAGAAGACACATTTCTAATGACTTCACTTTGCACTTCAATCAAACGTTCAGCAGTTTTATTCAAAATAGCTTGAAGCTTAATATCAGCGCGCGTTTCGGTCACAGAAATGTCTTCCTCCGAAGGATAGCATGATTTTTTGGCTTTACAGAGACTATGATAAGATGGAAACACTTCATGTCCCGCCTTCAATGACCACTTTCGCGTCTTTTTATAAGCGTGACTGGTGCACCTAGAATCTACATAATAAGCTAACGCCTCGTCACTGTTTAATTGCCTACCACTACAAACATCACCAACAGATTTCCTTTTTTCCGAAGATTCGGAACTTCTTATTAAAGAAGCTACGTTTCTGTGACCCGACAAACGATGTGCCACTTCCGCAGCTGTAGTTAATTCAGAAGCACTGCGCGATTGCACTAAATCTTCAACCCTGCGTTTTTTGGTTTTGAAAGACGTATCTTCAAAGTCCTTTTTAGGTCGCCCTTGAGGCCGACTTCCTTCAGATGATGAGGAAGGACAAGCCTGATGTATGCAAACTTTAAATTGTATGTTTGCCCCCTCGAACCAACTTTTATTTTTCTGAAGAAAACGATCCTCCGTCATTTTCGATTCAGCCCACTTTTCAGCTAATTTTGACGAAATACTTGCTATTTGTAGCTGAATACTCCTCTGTGAGTCGGGAGTCATATTCGTAATAGAAAATTTTTCCATAATAAAACTCATTAGACGAATATTTCTGTCTTCTTTGGCATGTTTCCGCCACTCTTCGAAAAATTCCATTTTCGAAATGCAATGCACGTGTTCTGAAAAAAATTTATTAAAATGAAATGGAATCGTTGTGGTATTCAAATTATATATAATATTGAAGCTTAATGTAGTAGCTATATTATATAAAAAATTTAGACTGGATACATGTGGATACAAAAAGTTACATTCCTTGAAAGTAAAGGTTTTTAAAAAAAGACGACATTTTTTGGACTCCTATTTCAAAAACTGTTAGACTGCATATTATCTGTTATTAGAATCTATTTGAAGTAAAAATAGAAAATACTTACCCTCTAAAGTAAAATCCATCACAGCAAAAACTATAATATTCAGCACAAATTTAAATATATGTTGTCGAAAGCAATGCACAATTGCAACTAAATTGTTTACGTTAATGTAATTACCTTATTACCAGATTTCAACTGCGTATGACTCATCGATAAGAAATGTTTGCAATAATTATTACCTGCATTAATTATCCCTGGGTTATCATTAGTGATAAGTGACCATCAATTAAGTGATTCTTTGAATTGACTTTTGTCCACCTAGCTTGTTCTAGGCGATTCACTGTGCGCCGGAATTAAAAATATGTGGCCAAGCAGTTATTGTTATATTGAAAATCTCTTAACCAAGATATCTAGAAATAGATAAAAATAGATACAACAAAGCATATGAAGATTTTTTACAATGGAAACCCTGCAACGTCTTGTTCTGATTGATTTACGGTAATAATTTTAATATTTTTGATTATTTTATTATTTTCCTCGTAGGTGTAGTATAAAGCACTATGTATCCCTTCGGGAGAAAGTGCGATTCCTCTACACCCCTCGTAGTAATCGGTCACTTTCTCCCGTCGTGGAACAATGTACTATTGTTTGTGATTTGATTTTTGATTTACTAAAAATTATATCAAAATAAATAAAAAATATTACACAAATAACTTGCAGTCGGCGTAGAAGCCTGCAAAGCTTTTTATATACCTCCTTTTCACACCTAACTTAAAATCAGGGCTAAAGAGTATCCCAGCCGAGAACATATTATTATTATTAAAAGTAAAGACTTTTGATTGTTAAACTTGTCCACGCCTGCAACAGGCAGTACATGTTTAACAATCTCGATCATACTTGTTTATTGCAATGTTCATCGTCGTTTCATATGTAGGTAGGTACGTGAAATCGCAGTGATAGATCAAAAACAAGGTGAAGTGTTATTTGCCAATGAATATCAAGCTCGATTCTTCTATCGTTCACTTGTTGCACTTCGATTTGTTTTTGTGTTTATGGTGAAAGTGGTGTAAAGTATTGTAATACCGAATTTTAATTAAATATAACTGTAAAAAATCAGCCAAGTGCGAGTCGGGCCTCGCTCTTTCAGGGTTCCGTACATAATTATGAACAATATAATATTTTGGGTCTAAGAAATATTTAATTTCCGAGTTAGACATCGCAAGAAACCGTGAAAGAAAAACGCAAAATAAGTTCGTTTGTTTTGGTCACAGCTTATAAACTATTTTATGAATCGTTGTTTTCAGTATTTGTTGTACAAATAGAGCATATAGTACATAATATACCGAAATATAATATTCCTAACTAGTTTAGTTTTTTAGATAGCCCCCGTCACAAAAATGGTCTAAAATTGACAATTTTGATGACCCCCCATTTCCTTACTTTTTAAGCAAAAAATTAAAAAAATATATTCGTACTCTACTCAATGAGCTCTAAACAATGATACCCCACAAGCTAGGGTAAGAAAAAAATTTTTTTTTCCGGCTCCTTTCTCATGTATGGGAGGCCCCCCTGAAAAATAATTTAATTCAATTTTTAATTCAATATTTGATTTTGGGTCAACGTTTTACACCAAATACCAAAATTTCAGGTTTGTAACTCATTTCGTCTGCGAGCTAGAGACCTGTGACCGGCGGACAGACGGACAGACAGACAGACAGGCAGACAGACAGACAGACAGACAGCCGAGTGACATTAATAGGGCTCCGTTTTTACCCTTTGGGTACGGAACCCTAAAAAGTACGCCGAGATGCTGTCCGACCCAGGTCGAAACCGAAAAACTTTGTGAATGACTCTGACAACTTCACCTGTCAGAAATTAATTACCAAACAATCATCGTACGTTATTAGTGTTATTAGTATCTTCGAGTGGATCTATAGTGGGACCATGGCTTCAGCAATTATGAAGTACATATCTTTAAAATCTTGCGTAAATAGATCTTATTCTTATCGCCGTCAAACACATGTCGGTTCTGCTTCCCACATCACGTTGGGATAGGTCAGTGACACTACGTATGTGGGCGACACACGCTTTTTGTTTAACGCAGAACCTGTTTACATTGCAATGTTCCAATTGATTTTCCGGGGTATTCAAAACAGGTTAAGAGTCTATAATTGGCTCTGTGCTCTTTTAGGCAGATGTTATGGTATTATATTCAGTAGATCTGTAAAAATATAATTTCGATTTAACTAAAAAAAAACAGTTTACATCTAGATGTTATTGACCGCGAATTTAAATTACTATTGAACAGGTTCAAGTGACTATTATAGTAATTGCATAAATTATGTACAGGTACCTACGTACCTAACGGCAGTTGATTTTATGACGTGATTATTCTTTATGATCGTATTAGCAAGAATCAAGAACATAACATTGACTTTTATCTATAGTGATCGATAACGTTACTTTTCTAATTTTCTTTCCGTCTAAAATATTATGATATGATACCTATATGAAACTATGAAGACGAACCCGTAAGATTCTAATTCCTACCTATTGGCTGAGTGACCCAAAATTGAAAACAGGCCTCAACGTGAGTTGTTTACATGACAGCTTTTTATTGGGCCATCCCATTTAAAGGGTGTAAATTGTACGAGTTTTCTCTGAAACCAGATTTGCAGACTTCCGCTTCGGGGAAACAATATCAATTAAACTGGCGGTAATTTATAGCTTTTGTATCGTTTTAAAAGTTGTTCCCTGTACGTATAATTGATCGCTTTTATAATCCATACAACATGGAACACTCGAGGTGATATGGATTACATTAAAAGTCACAATGTTATCTTCATCTGCAATGCCTATAAAACGAGATATTCATAATGGTGCTATCGATAAATATGTACTTAGAACTCATCTTACGAAGCGACAGCGAGCTGAATAAGGGCGTATTTTACAATTCTATTAGGCACACCGTTAAAGTCGCTAGAGTCACTACATAACATTAACATACAATAATAGCCTTTTGGTATCCAAAAATAACTTATCTCCAAACCCATCACTTGTTTAAAGATCAATAAGCTTATGGAGTGCAGAGACCACGTGTAAAAGAGGCTTAACTTGTTAACATTCAGCGACGATGCTCGACACTTTAATTGTGCTTGCCATATTTCACGACACTTTACCTGTAACAACAAAAAAATAGGATTAACATTTTGCTAAGGTGAAACTGTACTAAGTTTAAGGGTTCCGTCCAGTCTGAAAAGTTTATTTAACAGCTTATTACAAAGACAGTAAAAAATATATTATAAGAAAGAAGACGGCAGATCAAATAATTTGATAGAAGTACAATATGGAACTCAGAGAAGTAACTATACCTTAAGGAGGGTGGGTAATTTTTTACATCATAAACATACAGTAGATGAGAATTTATGGACCGTTATAAATAAAAGTTGACTGTGGACACTACGATCCAAAACTATACTTAACTTGAGACACAGTAAGAAGCAGAATAATAAAGATAGTCTAAGTACTCGTAAGTAGGCACCTAATAGTAAATCTTACCATTAGGTTAAAAACAGATATAAGTTCTGTACGCTCCGGAGGAACCTCAGCCAGATGACAGTTAGCGAAGAATGCGGTCCACGTGCCCTGAGCATTCCCCGTTAGTCGAGCGATGGGAATTCTAATCGATACTACTGATACCTTACATAGGACGGATTCTTTGCATAAATGCAGTAGGTAAGATTTGTGGCAGAATGCAGACTGTGATTAAACAGATTATAGAGTCAAGTAATAGAGCAAAAAGTGTACAAAGTGGTCTTCAGTACCCTCTTAAAGAACCCTATTCAGTTGACAGTTAGCGAGGAATGCAGTCCACGTGTCGAGAGTAGTCCCCGTTAGCCAAACGACGAGAATACTAATTGTTGAGTGACAATATACAGTCTTTGCATGGATGAGGCACATGATATTTATGGATAAAATAAATGCGTTCTGGTTTGCTGTTGGATGTATTTAATTTATGATAAAAAACGTAAACTGTTATCTGTTAATCCTTAAAAAGGCACACGGACACTAACAATGTTATAGCAGCTCTACATGTTAAACCAGTTTTAGATGTTTTTATCTGTCTCTCTAATCTGTTTATTATAATATGTAACACAGTAATACCACAATTCAAGAAACACTAAACGGATGTAGCTTTCAGTATGAAAAAAAATATTTGACTTAAGAAATGTAGACTGGTTTGTGAAGACCAATCTCAGTAACTCACTTCTTTTTGGGTAATTAAACTTAAATGGTGTAGTAATTTTGTCATCTGGACACAGAAAATATTCAGTTCTTTTGATAAATCAAAAGAATATTGTCTGTGGACTGACATGCGCTTTGCGATTGAAAAATTTCAATTCTATTGAATACAATATATTACTAAACTAAACTCAATTCATTAGTCTAAAAATAGAGCAAGCTTTTTCACAAATTTCGCTGCGAAAAAAGATAGCATTTCATTTAGAGCAATTTAATTTAGTTTATAAAATTGCTAATTATTTTGAATCGACTGGAAGGAGTTTCTCTCCCAGTAAATAATTCGCTCTGAAACTGATGAGAGTGTTAGAGGCGGTGGTGATGTCGACAGTATTCAATTCGGTCTTTGAATGGCACACGCATCTCGTGGTCAGAGAATAATAAATATAGAAGTTTAGAGTGAAGCATACGAGTTTGAATCTATTGTACTCATAATATACTCGTACAATAGTCCATCGCTCTCTTACGTTAGATACGCATGACTGAGTTAAAACAAGGCAGGTGACGCCGAGCACCTGCGAATTACGACCCATTACTGTCGGTCATTATAAACGTATGAATAGTCAGTAGATCGAGAGATATAGGTATAGACTAGTATGGCGCGTGGGTGCGCGGCCCGCTAAAGCGGACCGCGAGGTTTTGTTTTCGGGTGTTTTATTGTTTGAGCAGCCTCCACCTATCTTCATCCCTCTTCCAAACCCTCGATTAGGACTTATTTTTCAGCTCACTGCCAATTGGATGAGGTTTCGAGTAACTTTTGTTTGAGCACCTCCTACCTATCGTCAACACCCTAGCCGTGCTCTTTACCCGTCTCCAAAATCCTCAATCATCAGCTTTCTCCATAAGTATTTTTCCTCCGCATGAATTTTTACTAAAAAAAGAAATTTCACTAAAAAAATTTTTGTGTGAAAACATAAATTTCGCCATCTTGTTTTTTTTTTCTGTTCATCTAGTAGATTTTTAGTTCTTGATCATATTTTTCTTAGAAACCACTCTTCCATCTTTTATACTTGGTGAGATAGACACCGACAAAATTTGTATAGCCGCCATCTTGAATCCGCAATTTTGTTTTTTTTTTTTCAACTCAGTGCCAATTGGATGAGATTCTGAGTAATTTTTGTTTGAGCACCTCCCATCTATCTACAATACCCTGCCCGGGCTCCTCATCCATCTTCCAAACCCTCAATCATCATGTCTTCCCATATTTTTCTTTGAGAGTTCTCCAAAGAACCGCATCAAAGCCTTGCATAGTTTACAACTTGTAGTCTCTTCAATATTCGCTATACATTTTCTATGGAAAAATAAATTCCGCCATTTTGAATATTTTTTCCATTCATCAAGTAGACCTTCCGATCCTGATCATTTTTTGTCAAGAAACCACTCTTCTATCTTTTATATCCTCCGAGATGGAGACCGACGAAATTTGTATGGCGGCCATCTTTTTTTCGCCATTTTGAATTTTGTTTCGGCTCACTGCCAATTGGATGACGTTTTGAGTGACATTTGCTCGAGCACCCCCCACCTATCTTCAATACCTTAAGCGTGCTCTTCACCCGTCTCCCAAATCCTCAATCATCAGCTCTCTCCATATTTTTGTTCCGAATGAATTTTTGTCCTCTATACGAAACCATTATTGAAAAAAAAATTTTTCATACAAAATTTTACAGGAGGGGTGATCAATCAGTCAGTGAATCAGCACGAGCAGCTATATATATATTAACTAGTATGGCGCGTGGGTGCGCGGCCCGCTAAAGCGGACCGCGAGGTTTTGCTTTCGGGTATTTTGGTTTGAGCAGCCTATCTCTGCCATATTTCTAACCCTCGATCATTATCACTCTCCATATTTTTCTCCGAATAATTTGTCAGAATGAGAGTTCTTCCATAAAAAAAATTTTTTGAAAAGCAACTGTATCAAATTTTGCATAGTTCCCAACGTGTAGTCTCTTCAATATTCGCCATATATTTTGTATGGAAAAATAAATTCCAACATCTTGTTTCTTTTCTGTTAATCAAGTAAACCACGTCTTGATCATCTTTTGCCAAAAAAACCACTTTTCCATCTTTTATACTTAGTGAGATAGACACCAACGAAATTTGTATAGCTGCCATCTTGAATCCGCCATTTTGTTTTTTTTCAGCTCAGTGCTAATTGGATAAGGTTTTGAGCAATTTTTGTTTGAGCACCTCCCAGTCCCATCTATCTACAATACCCTGCCCGGGCTCATCAACCATCTTCCAAACCCTCAATCATCATGTCTTCCCATATTTTTCTTTGAGATTTCTCCAAAAAACCGCATCCTTGCCTTGCCTAATTGAAAGCCTTGCATAATTCACAACTTCTCTCTCTCAATATTCGCCATACATTTTCTTTGGAAAAATAAATTCCGCCATTTTGATTTTTTTTTCTACTCATCGAGTAGACCTTTGGCTCCTGATCATCTTTTCCGAAGAAACCACTCTTCCATCTTTTATACCCTCCGAGATGGACACGGACAAAATTTGTATGGCGGCCATCTTTTTTTCGCCATTTTGAATTTTGTTTCGGCTCACTGCCAATTGGATGACGTTTTGAGTGACATTTGCTCGAGCACCCCCCACCTATCTTCAATACCTTAAGCGTGCTCTTCACCCGTCTCCCAAATCCTCAATCATCAGCTCTCTCCATATTTTTGTTCCGAATGAATTTTTGTCCTCTATACGAAACCATTATTGAAAAAAAAATTTTTCATACAAAATTTTACAGGAGGGGTGATCAATCAGTCAGTGAATCAGCACGAGCAGCTATATATATATTAACTAGTAGGGCGCGTGGGTGCGCGGCCCGCAAGCGGACCGCGAGGTTTCGCTTTCGGGTATTTTGGTTTGAGCAGCCTCCACCTATCTCTCCCATATTCCTAATCCTCGATCATTATTACTCTCCATATTTTTTCTTCGAATCATTCTGCTCATCAAGTAGAACTTAAGGTCTTAATCATCTTTTGGCAAAAACCACTCTTCCATCTTTTATACTTGGTGAGATAGACACCGACGAAATTTGTATAGCCGCCATCTTGAATCCGCCATTTTGTTTTTTTTTTCAGCTCAGTGCCAAGTGGATGAGGTTTTGAGTAATTTTTGTTTGAGCACCTCCTATCTATCTGCGATACCCTGCCCGGGCTCCTCAACCATCTTCCAAACCTTCAATCATCATGTCTTCCCATATTTTTCATTGAGAGTTCTCCAAAGAACCGCATCAAAGCCTTGCATAGTTTACAACTTGTAGTCTCTTCAATATTCGCCATACATTTTCTATGGAAAAATAAATTCCGCCATTTTGATTTTTTTTTCTATTCATCAAGTAGACCTTCCGATTTTGATCATCTTTTGCGAAGAAACCACTCTTCCATCTTTTATACCCTCCGAGATGGACACCGACGAAATTTGTATGGCGGCCATCTTTTTTTCGCCATTTTGAATTTTTTTTCAACTGACAGCCAATTGGATGACGTTTCGAATGACATTTGCTCGAGCACCCCTCACCTATCTTCAATACCTTAAGCGTGCCCATCGCTCGTCTTTGAAATCCTCAATCATCAGCTCTCTCCATATTTTTGTTCCGAATGAATTTTTGTCCTCTATACGAAACCATTAGTGAAAAAAAAATTTTTCATACAAAATTTTACAGGAGGGGTGATCAATCAGTGAGTCAGTCAATGAATCAGCACGAGCAGCTATATATATATTAACTAGTAGGGCGCGTGGGTGCGCGGCCCGCAAGCGGACCGCGAGGTTTCGCTTTCGGGTATTTTGGTTTGAGCAGCCTCCACCTATCTCTCCCCTATCCCTAATTCTCGATCATTATCACTCTCCATATTTTTTCTTCGAATCATTCTGCTCATCAAGTAGATCTTCAGTTCTTGATCATCTTTTGCCAAGAAACCACTCTTCCATCTTTTATACTTGGTGAGATAGACACCGACGAAATTTGTATAGCCGCCATCTTGATCCGCCATTTTGATTTTTTTTCAGCTCAGTGTCAATTGGATGAGGTTTTGAGTAATTTTTGTTTCAGCACCTCCCATCTATCTACAATACCCTGCCCGGGCTCCTCAACCATCTTCCAAACCTTCAATCATCATGTCTTCCCATATTTTTCTTTGAGAGTTCTCCAAAGAACCGCATCAAAGCCTTGCATAATGCAGAACTTGTAGTCTCTTCAATATTCGCCATACATTTTCTATGGAAAAATAAACTCCGCCATTTTGAATTTTTTTTCTATTCATCAATTAAACCTTCGGCCCTGATCATCTTTTGTGAAGAAACCACTCTTCCATCTTTTATACCCTCCGAGATGGACACCGACGAAATTTGTATGGCGGCCATCTTTTTTTCGCCATTTTGAATTTTTTTTCAACTGACAGCCAATTGGATGACGTTTCGAGTGACATTTGCTCGAGCACCCCCCACCTATCTTCAATACCTTAAGCGTGCCCATCGCTCGTCTTTGAAATCCTCAATCATCAGCTCTCTCCATATTTTTGTTCCGAATGAATTTTTGTCCTCTATACGAAACCATTAGTGAAAAAAAAATTTTTCATACAAAATTTTACAGGAGGGGTGATCAATCAGTGAGTCAGTCAATGAATCAGCACGAGCAGCTATATATATATTAACTAGTTGCTCGGTGCACGAGCTGCTAAAGCAGCTCGCGGGGACGTTCGACATTATATAACATGGGGCTGCACCCTATAATTTCGAAGATATTAAAAATTTGATCACGTGAGCACATAGACATCGCAAAAATAAGAAGTTTGAGTATTAATAACATGGGGTTGCACCCTATAGTTTCGGAAATATAAGCTTTTAAAAATCTGATCACGTGAATATCTAGATATCGCGAAAGTAAGTTTGAGTACCAACAACATGGGGCTCGACCCTATAGTTCCGTAGATATAAGCTTTTAACAATCTGACCACGTAAACACACAGACATCGTGAAAATAAGAATTTTACGTACCAACAACATGGGGCTTCACCCTATAGTTTTGGAGATATAAGCTTTTAAAAATCAGACCATGTGAGCATATAGACATCGCGAAAATTAAAGTACCAACAACATGGGGCTGCACCCTATAGTTTCGGAGATATAAGCTTTTAAAAATCTGACCACGTAAGCACACAGACATCGCGAAAATAAGAAGTTTGAGTACCAACTACATAGGGCTTCACCATATAGTTTCGGATATAAGCTTTTAAAAATCTGACCACGTGAGCGAAAAGACGAAGATAAGAATTTTGAGTACCAACAACATGGGGCTGCACTCTACCCTTCTGTATCCTTCACTTGTCTCCAAAATCCTCAATCATCAGCTCTCGCCATATTTTTCCGTCCGTAGTCGGTCCCTAGTCGATCCCTAGTCGGTCCCTAGTCGGTCCGTAGTCGGTCCATAGTCGGTCCGTAGTCGGTCTGTAGTCGGTCCGTAGTCGGTCCCTAGTCGATACCTAGTCGGGCCCTAGTCGGTCGCTAGTCGGTCCGTAATCGGTCCATAGTCGGTCCGTAGTCGGTCCCTAGTCGGTCCCTAATCAGTCCGTAGTCGGTCCCAAGTCAGTTCCTAGTCGGTCCCTAGTCGGTCCTTAGTCAGTCCCTAGTCGGTCCATAGTCGGTCCCTAGTTGGTCTCTAGTCGGTGCGTAGTCGGTCCCTAGTCGGTCCGTAGTCGGTCCCTAGTCGGTCCCTAATCAGTCCGTAGTCGGTCCGTAGTCGGTCCCAAGTCTGTCCCTAGTCAGTCCGTAGTCGGTCCATAGTCGGTCCGTAGTCGGTCTCTAGTCGGTCCGTAGTCGGTCCCTACTCGGTCCCTAGTCGGTCCTTAGTCAGTCCCTAGTCGGTCCATAGTCGGTCCATAGTCGGTCCCTAGTCGGTCTCTAGTCGGTCCGTAGTCGGTCCCTAGTCGGTCCATAGTCAGTCCGTAGTCGGTCCCTAGTCGGTCGCTAGTCGGTCCCTAGTCGGTCCGTAGTTTGTCCATAGTCGGTCCCTAGTCGGTCCGTAGTCGGTCCGTAGTCGGTCGCTAGTCGGTCCCTAGTCGGTCCATAGTCGGTCCGTAGTCGGTCCCTAGTCGGTCCCTAGTCGGTCCGTAGTCGGTCCCTAGTCGGTCTGTAGTCAGTCCTTAGTCGGTCCCTAGTTTGTCCCTAGTCGGTCCCTAGTCGGTCCTTAGTCGGTCCCTAGTCAATCCATAGTCGGTCACTAGTCGGTCTCTAGTCAGTCCGTAGTCGGTCCGTAGTCGGTCCGTAGTCGGTCCGTAGTCAGTCCGTAGTCGGTCCGTAGTCAGTCCGTAGTCGGTCTCTAGTCGGTCCGTAGTCGGTCCCTAGTCAGTCCCTAGTCGGTCCGTAGTTGGTCCCTAGTCGGTCCCTAGTCGGTCCCTAGTCGGTCCGTAGTCGGTCCCTAGTCGGTCTCTAGTCGGTCCGTAGTCAGTCCCTAGTCGGTCCGTAATCTGTCCCTAGTCGGTCCCTAGTCGGTCTCTAGTCGGTCCGTAGTCTGTCCCTAGTCGGTCCCTAGTCGGTCTCTAGTCGGTCCGTAGTCAGTCCCTAGTCGGTCCCTAGTCGGTCCCTAGTCGGTCCATAGTCGGTCCGTAGTCGGTCCGTAGTCGGTCCCTAGTCGGTCTACCCTAGTCGGTCCGTAGTCAGTCCGTAGTCGGTCTTTAGTCGGTCCGTAGTCGGTCCCTAGTCGGTCCCTAGTCGGTCCGTAGTTGGTCCCTAGTCGGTCCGTAGTCGGCCCCTAGTCGGTCCGTAGTCTGTCCCTAGTCGGTCCCTAGTCGGTCTCTAGTCGGTCCGTAGTCAGTCCCTAGTCGGTCCCTAGTCGGTCCGTAGTCGGTCCGTTGTTGGTCCGTAGTCGGTCGGTAGTCGGTCCGTAGTCGGTCCATAGTCGGTCCGTAGTCAGTCCCTAGTCGGTCCGTAGTCGGTCCGTAGTCGGTCCGTAGTCGGTCCGTAGTCGGTCCGTAGTCGGTCCCTAGTCGGTCCGTAGTCGGTCCCTAGTCGGTCCGTAGTCGGTCCCTAGTCGGTCCGTAGTCGGTCCCTAGTCGGTCCGTAGTCGGTCCCTAGTCGGTCCGTAGTCGGTCCCTAGTCGGTCTACCCTAGTCGGTCCGTAGTCGGTCCGTAATCGGTCTCTAGTCGGTCCGTAGTCGGTCCCTAGTCGGTCCGTAGTCGGTAATCGGTCTCTAGTCGGTCCGTAGTCGGTCCCTAGTCGGTCCGTAGTCGGTCCCTAGTCGGTCCATAGTAGTCAGTCCCTAGTCGGTCCCTAGTCGGTCCGTAGTCGGTCCGTTGTTGGTCCGTAGTCGGTCCGTAGTCGGTCCGTAGTCGGTCCCTAGTCGGTTCCTAGTCGGTACGTAGTCGGTCCGTAGTCGGTCCGTAGTCGGTCCCTAGTCGGTCCGTAGTCGGTCCCTAGTCGGTCTACCCTAGTCGGTCCGTTTTCGGTCCGTAGTCGGTCTCTAGTCGGTCCGTAGTTGGTCCCTAGTCGGTCCCTAGTCGGTCCGTAGTTGGTCCCTAGTCGGTCCCTAGTCGGTTCCTTGTCGGTCCCTAGTCGGTCCCTAGGCGGTCCCTAGTCGGTCCGTAGTCGTTCCGTAGGCGGTCTCTAGTCGGTCCGCAGTCGGTCCCTAGTCGGTCCCCAGTCAGTCCCTAGTCGATCCGAAATAAATTCCTCCATTTTGAATTTTTTTTTCTAGGATCCGAAGGTCCTGATTATCTTTTGATAAGAAACCACTCTCCATCTTTTATACCGTTTGAGATGGACGCTGATAAAATTTGTATGGCGGCCATCTTTTTTCCGCCATTTTGAATATTTTTCCAGCTCACTGCCAATTGGAAGCCGTTTCGAGTGACATTTGCTCGAGCACCTCCCACCTATCTTCAATACCTTAAGCGTGCCCTTCACCCGTCTCCGAGTTCCTCAAACATCAGCTCTATCCATATTTTTTTCTGAATAAATTTTTGTCTTTTTTGTGAAACCATTTGTGAAAAAAAAAAAATTTCATACAATATTTTACAGGAGAAAATTTTTGGGGAAAATCTCGTAAACTACCCCGAAGGTGGCAACACTGTTTACATTTATCAATACTGCCGGTTAAGTTACACAGTCGATTCATACATTTCAACTTTCCAAAATATTGCCAACTGCCTCAAAAACATGTTCAAAATAAATTCCAAAACAAGTAAAATACAAAATGGCTGTCAACTCATTTTGCAAATTTATTTTAGAAAGTTGAATAATTTTTCCATTAAGTACAGGAGATACCGCTCCTGATGACGTTTCAAGTTTTCATCTCGCTCGCACACAGGCGAAATGATCACCCCTGAAAAAAAGACAGTATCGCGAAAACAACTTTTTCTTTGATAAAGTTCAGTGTTGCCTGTCCCTGGCGATAAAAATATCCAAATTTCGTTTGTACAGGTAAAAAATGTCGTTGCTCATACTCGGATTTTGCAAAAAGTTCGTATTTCAATTTTTGAATTTTTGGGGTAGATCTTGAAATTTCCCCAAAAATGGGGTATTTTTTTCACCAATCTATACTTCAAGTCTGTACACACAATAGCTTCATAGAAGTAGAAACGCTCCGATGTTGTCAACTGTGAGTAATTTGAATTTTAAAATTGCGTTTTTTCGTACCTCAAACTGAATGGCCGCCACGACAGCCGCCATCTTGAATATTTAAAAACCACTCCCGATCTGTCAAAATACAGGATAATTGTAGACGGAAACAGGAAAAAAAATATTATCCTCAACTAACCCGTTTCGGTGCTGTGGCGCCGCGGTTCGGGGTCGAAAAATCGAAAATTTGAAAGACTACAGCTAAGCCGCCATCTTGTTTTTAAATTTTTTCTACTTTTTCTGTTAATCGTTTCCTAATTTCTTCTAGAATTGCGAGTTTTAACGAAATCGGTAGGAAAACAAAAATGTTACAAAAATCACGTCGGCCGCCATCTTGTTTTTGTTTGAGCAGCCCTTTTATATCTACAATACCCTTCCGGGCTCCCCAACCATCTTACTAACCCTCAATCGTCATGTCTTCCCATATTTTTCTGTGAGAATTCGCTGAAGAACCGCATCAAAGGCAATTCAATATTCACCATACATTTTCTATGAAAAAATGAATTCCGCCATTTTGAATTTTTTTTCCATTCATCAAGTAGACCTTCGGATTTTGATCATATTTTGCCAAGAAACCACTCTTCCCTCTTTTATACCCTCCGAGATGGATACTGATTAAATTTGTATGGCGGCCATCTTTTTTTCGCCATTTTGAATTTTTTTTCAGTTCACTCCCAATTGGATGACGTTCCGAATGACATTTGCTCGAGCACCCCCCACCTATCTTCAATACTTTCAGCGTGCCCTTCACCCGTCTCCGAAACCCTCAATCATCAGCTCTCTCCATATTTTTTTCGAAATAAATTTTTGTCTTCTTTGTGAAACCATTAGTGAAAAAAAAATTTTTCATACAAAATTTTACAGGAGGATATTTTTGGGGAAATCTCAAAAACTACCCTAAATGCGGCAACACTGTGTACATACTTCGATACTGCCAGTTGAGTTACACAATCAATTCATACATGTCAACTTTCTAAAATGTTGCCAACTACCTCAAAAACATGATCAAAAATTTCAAAAACACCCAACAACAATACAAAATGGCCGCCAACTCGTTTTATATAAATAATTCACATAGTTTTATAATTTTTTCAATAAATACAGTATATACCGCTCCTGATGACGTTTTAATTTTTTATCTCACTCGCACCCAGGCGAAATGAATGCCCCTGACAAAATACTATGTCGCGAAAATCCCTTTTTCTTTGATAAATTCCAGTGTTGCCAGTCCCCGAGGACAAAAATACTTAAATGTCATTGGTACAAGTAAAACACATGGTTGCTCATACTCGGATTTTGCAAAAAGTCCCTATTTCGATTTTTTTATTTTTGGGGTAAATCTTGAAATTTCCCCAAAAGTGGGGTATTTTTTTTATCGCCAATTTATACCTCGAGTCAATGCAAACAATTGCTTCATAGAAGTCGAAACGTTCCGATGTTGCCAACTGTGAGAAATTTGAATTTTAAAATTGGGTTTTTTCGTACCTCAAACCCAATGGCCGCCACGACAGCCGCTATCTTGAATTTTTAAAAACCACTCTAATTCTGCCAAAATTAAGGGTAATTGTGGGCGAATACAGGAAAAAAATATTATCGTCAATTACCCCGTTTCGGAGCTGTGGTGCCGCGATTTGGGGTCGAAAAATCAAAAATTTTAAAAACCTAAATCTCGGCCGCCATCTTGTTTTTACAATTTTTTCCACTTTTTCTATTAATTGTTTATTAATTTCTTCAATAGTTGTGAGTTGCAACAAAATCGGTTGGAAAACAAAAAAGTTACAAAAATCACATCGGCCGCCATCTTGTTTTTCTGAAATGTCATAATTTTTCCCTACTCGACTCCCGCATCCGAACATATCTCCCATACATTATTGTATCGTTTTCTGTCTCTTTCTAGGAGAACAATTATGTCAATGAGTCAGTCAGTCAGTCAGTCAGTCAGTGGTAATCGAGCTATATATATTATAATATAGACTCTATATATCTTAATTTTTAGCATAACCTCTATATTATAGAGGCTATGCTAAAAATTAAGCTTTTTCTTTTATTTAATTTTTTCGACAATTTTCCATTGTTTTTAATAGTTATTCTGCTATTCGGGACGTAAACAAATATAACAAATCAATAACCATGAAAATCGCTCCAGCCATTCTCGAGTTATAAGACAGGTGTTCGAACTAACACGACTTTGTTTTATATATAACTAGCGGACCCGGCAGACGTCGTCCTGCCCGCTATTAGCGCCACCTACCGGGTCCAATTTTTCTACTTACAAACCTTCCTCTTGAATCACTCTATCTATTTAAAAAACCGCATCAAAACCCGTTGCGTAGTTTTAAATATTTAAGCATACATAGGGACATAGGGCCAGGGGACAGATTCGGGACGTAAACAAATATAACAAATTAAAAACCATAAAAATCGGTCCAGCCGTTCTCGAGTTATAAGTGTTCGAACAAACACGACTTTATTTGATGAAGATATATACTATAAATAACTTAAGACTCAAAATATCAAATAACATAAATAAGTAATGACTAGAGAGTAATAGACTAATATCTTTTTATTGGTATTTTGAATAGGTACTTTATTGCACACACACAGAGAAAAAAGAACAGTTGAAGAAAGCTACAGTTTTACATGCAAAGGCGGTCTTATTGCTTAGAGCGACCTCTAACATACAACCTAAATATTTTGCAGAAAAGTGACCTTATATTGTGAAAATTCAACAACTCTAATGAAGAACCTTTCTAATGCTGTACACTACACTAACTAACTAGCTAACTAGCTATACACTACAATTTCCCTTTTCTTGGAAAATTTAGATTTTATTTATTTTTATAGGTCACAACTAACCTGTGCAACTAACGTAGCTTACAAGACTCGCTTGCAGCTCATTGAACTATATTATAATAAGTAAAAAGTCGATGGACACGCTACTTTAATTCGCTCATGACCCTAGTAAGAAACTAGGCCTGCTTTGCATTGAGATAATTAAATAAAACCGGTCAAGTGCGTGGCGGGCCACGCGCAGTGTAGGGTTCCGTAGTCACAATCCTCGAAAAACAGATATAACTCCTTAACCTGTGAACCCTACTTAGCCGTGATAGTTTTCCTTTAAAATTGATTATATACCCTACTGCTGTGAATTTTTTCAAGTTCCTATATACTGCCATTTGGCTGATAGAGGGGGGGGACACTTGACTCTAATAAAAATTTGCACTTTAAAACATCATATTTTACAAACGGATCTAGAAATCGAAAAATGATGTTCCCACACCCACAGTATTTTTAAAAGACCTATTCAACGATACCCCACACTATGGGGTAGACGAGAAAAAAAATATTCATCCCCACTTTACATGTAGGGGAGCTACCCTAAAAAAAAATATTTATCAAAATTTTATTTCACCACTTTGTCGGCGTGATTAATATTTATACTCATGCCAAATTACGGATTTCTAGCACTAATAGTCTCTGAGATTAACCGAGGACGGACGGACAGACGGACAGACGGACAGACGGACAGACGGACAGACGGACAGACGGACGGACATGGCGAAACTATAAGGGTTCCTTGTTTACTACGGAACCCTAAAAATTCATATTGTTCAGTGCCACTAAGATAAACGCTGTCACTATACAATATGTTACATATTCATTACATATATATTAAGGTGCGTCCAAACTTGTAACATTTCACCGAACCGAACTGCGTAACCATGTCAACACCGCATAACCGTTACAGTAGTGTGGACGGCATTTGTTACGCGAACAATTGTTACGCCGAACTGTTACGCAGTAATCCATCTCAAGCGCTCCAAGCGCGCCGTCCACATTGAGCGTAACAAGTTCGCGGTAATGTTACGCAATTTGGTTCGGTGAAATGTTCAAGTTTGGACCTTTAGATAAACATTACATAGCATTTATTATCATGGTTACAGAATAAGGGTGAAATCACATTTGTCAGAATCGTTTCGCACTTAGCTCGGCGGTTTTAGAAAGATGCAGTTCCATTTACGTTTTTTTCGTTTATTTTCTTAAATATTATGCCAAATATTCCCATCCGTTTAGCTATCCGCGCTCGCAGCTAAACTATTCCAATTAGCTCACTTAAGATGCTTTCGTATACGTAAGCATCCGCTCTCTTGCGGCCGCTTGAATAAGCATCCTTTCTCATAGGATAACGTTTGTAAGCAGCCCCCATGTAACATCGAGTACCTACTAAGCCGAATATCGATGCGGAAAGAAGAATGTATGCGTATCTATGCAATTTTATACAAAACCAATAGCCATTTTCAATCAGATGGGAATGTTTCTGGGCGTTAATCTAAAACATACACATTTAATTGATTTACAATACCTACTGTAATATCAAAGACTAACCGATTGTGTCAATAGTGCTGAAGATATCTTAACTATTTCGGTAAGTCGGATTCGCTTTACTTTCTCTCGGAAGGTATCGTTCACAGACAGTTTATAAGAAAAACAACCGCTTTAGCTTTCTTGCAAAACAAACAATTCTTTTCAAAGTGGTAATCAATCCATAGAGTTGCGGACAATTTTTTTACACGCTTTATATTAGCTTCACCTGTATACGTATGTTTGTAACCGACTTCTTTGAACGCGATTTTGACCCACTTTAAACGGTTAGATTTCATTCAAACTTTGTAGATTTATCGAGGACCGATGACAATACACTAATTTGATAAGATTATTTCATTATTCAATTTGGAAAATAAGATTTTGTGTTCATTTATCAAAAGTCGTCGGTAAGGAAAAACAATAAACATTCAAAATCGCACGGTAACTAACTGTAACTAAGGTAAACAGCAGGGCTATTCTGTAAAGCCATTTTCAAATTATAGAGAGTGAATTCGAGATGAGTTTGCTAATTTGTACTCTGTAAAACTCGATAGTACAGGTCTTCTCACTCAAACTCACTTCACTTCGCAAGTGCGTAGCAGATGTTTACAGAATATCAAACCAAGGTGAAGTGAGTTTGCTTTCGAAGCGAGTTATCTCACTTGAGTGAGCTTCGATATCGAGATGGTATTTTAGAGAATAGCCCTACAGAATAGATGTCACACACAAAAGTGCTTTTAAGATATTATCGAAATGATAATCCTCTATACACCCATGCACCCCACGTTTTTTTTAAATAAAATACATTTTTTTCATATGCACACTATTATTAATTTATATATTTATTAAAATTTATTTTCTATTTTTTAGTTTGGTTTTCTATAAAAAGCGTGTTTTTTAATTTTTTTAAACTATTATTTACTATCAAAATTGATTCTATTATCTCCGAATGTGAAGATGCTACGTGTATTTGCTTGCATGAATAAGCTCTGCAAAACAATTGATACATCCAAATCAAACCCACAAAGGCATATTCTGTAGTAATATTCTTTTGTAAGTATTTATTTTTAAACATGAGTTCGCGGGCGGTGGCAATTACGTTACAATCTCGTTTGAGTATCTACTCATATATTGACACAAAAAAAAAAACGAAAGACAAAATTTTATTTGTCCATTAAAAGACCGCTCCTTTCTTTGATGCCGTTCTTTTATTCAGTTTAAAAATAACACGAACTATTTCTAACATTTTCGAGCTCTACAGTCTAGAGTAAAGGACTCTAGTACTTTATAGTTTAACAGACGCAGACGTTTTACTTCTCATGTGTGAAATTGAATGTACGGTGTACCTGGTTTACATAAAACAAAAAGTTTAACAAGACTTCAGAGCTGCCACTCTACGACCTAAAGGGATTCCAACAGCTAGATAACCACTCGAATACGCAGAGGATACAAGAATGGACAAGTTTCCAATATTTTTTTTAAATCTATATATATAAATCATTGCCAAATAAATTCAATAAATCAATGCCAATTTTCGTTGTAATTTTATAACTCAAGAACGGGCTCACCTATCTAAACCAAATGTTTAGGCTTTGTTCGGACTATATGTATAGTAGAGGGTTTGTGTGAAGTTTGCACAAAATCGGTCGAGCCGTTCTTCATTTATCACATTTTTTAAACCCACGCGAAAGAAGTCGCGGGCATCAGCTAGTTTATTATAAAAATTTAAGTAAAATAAAACAAAAATCTGAAAGAAATATTAAATTATCTGAAAAAGTTATTATATGACGCTAGAATAGACGCTGTGACGTCAAACTTGAGTGAGAAATTTTGCGTTAAAATACATAAACTTAAATAGTTAATTTCTCCTTCATTTATTGATGGATTACAAATTTTTTTCACTGATTTATTAGTTTTAATCTATATTTTAATACCATTTTGTTCAAAATGATATTTTCAACTTCAGGAACCTTCCTCATTCTCTAACCAATAAACAGATTTAAAAATATAATAAAGCTAACTTATGTAATCTTGTACGAGTTTGACGACTGTCAAGAGATCTGTGTGCTTAGTCTAAATCGGAGCACTCGAAAACGAACTCGAAAACTATTGATCGATTTCAGAGTAAAATAGACCTTAAATAGAGTTCGTTTTCGAGTGCTCCGATTTAGACTAAGCACACTGTAATGTAGAGTAGTAAGTTACCAACGATAATATCATATGACATATTATATGATTCAAATATGATAATGTAATATGTAGTGGTCATTGAATCATTACATATCTAAATAGGTAACACGGTAACCTGAGAATACAACAAGTATACCTACTATAAGACGATTTGATATTACATATCAATGACGGTGCCGCTCTTCTGGCTACACTTTCATTTTCATTACATACTTTTGCAAGCAGTTTTTACTTTCTGCATTAGTTTTATTTTTTTAATGGAAATATTACTTGCTGCACTGTCATTTCATTAAAATATTTTTTTTTTAAATTCAAATCTTGCAACTGTTTACAATAATCTCGTTCAAAGTAAAACAGAAGAACTAAATAAATTAGAAATCGCATACATAGTTTCGCAGCATGTATTTATATATACTCGTATGTAGATAACCTTTACAACAGCTAATGAAATAAATACAATTAATTATTATCAATTCGTTCTAATTAATAAACAGAATTAGTTAAATGTATAAAAATAATTTTATCACCAATTATTATTCTACAATCACCAAAAGCCAAATATGTCAATGCGTGGATAAATTATTGCTTTTTTACTTTATCAAATGGGTCGAACTTATATATACATATACGTATATATGTACAAATATGTATAATATAGGTATGTATATTCGTAAATTCTTATGAAAAATTAAAATATGAAGAATTTCACTTTATAAGACGTTTATTTGTAATATCAAAATCTTCACTATGCTAATTCGGTTGTAACTTTTACTCAATCTTTTAACTTTAAACAGTGATGTCATAGGCCTAGGCCGCGCTGCAAAATTTTTTCGCAAAATTCTGTGACATATGGGAATGCATGAAGCTGCACGCACATGCGATTTAAAATTCGCGAGAAAAATATATTAAAATGCGGAATATAAACCGCGCGACTAAAATTATACGCATTATTTCCAGAACTGTCAATTTAATTTAGTTTTAGAGATTTTGAACAACCAAATTAGCATTTATGACCCGTGATCCCTCCCACGAAACCCACTATCTTTGAACTGCGATAAAAAAGAGATAACTATGGATATTTTCCCAAGGATTAGTGGCATATTAAGTATTCTATGTCAGTGGCCAAGTTCTAGGATTTAAGTCTTTTAGCAATAATTGACCGTAAGTACCTAAACTGTGTTACTGTAAATTAGGACTGACTAGTGCTTGTAGAGAACGGGATAAATTGTATATAATATTATATCCTTTTCTTTGTTTGACGCATATTTGAGTAACAGCTTGGGGGCAATGAGTCGCAAAAACAAGGAACAGGGCTATTACAGCCTTTGATTACTATACAGGGGAAGACCAACCGTCGAACTAAACAGTGGTTTGAGAATTAAGATATATGTATACTTATATACGTATTACGTATGTATATCTATATATATAAACTAGTAGGGCGCTTGGCTGCGCGGCCCGCTAAAGCGGACCGCGGGGATTTCAGTATTATTTTTGTTTTAGCAGCCTCCACCTTCTTCTATCATTTTCAGCATCTTTAACCCTGGCCGTGCTCCTCATCCATCTTCCAAACCCTCGATCATCATCACTCTCCAAATTTTTTTCACCGAATCATTTGCCAGAAGGAAAGTTCCTCCATAAAAACAAACTTTGAAAAGGAACCGTATCAAAGTCTTGTATAGTTTCCCAACTTATAGTCTCTTCAATATTCGCCATATATTTTGTGTGAAAAAAATAAATTTTGCCATCTTGATTTTTTCTGTTCATCAAATTGTAGATCTTTAGTTCTTGATCATCTTTTGCCAAGAAACCACTCTTCCATCTTTTATACTTGGTGAGATAGACACCGACGAAATTTGTATAGCCGCCATCTTGAATCCGCCATTTTGTTTTTTTTTTTCAGCTCAGTGCCAATTGGATGAGGTTTTGAGTAATTTTTGTTTGAGCACCACCCATCTATCTGCGATACCCTGCCCGGGCTCCTCAACCATCTTCCAAACCCTCAATCATCATGTCTTCCCATATTTTTCATTGAGAGTTCTCCAAAGAACCGCATCAAAGCCTTGCATAGTTTACAACTTGTAGTCTCTTCAATATTCGCCATACATTTTCTATGGAAAAATAAATTCCGCCATTTTGAATTTTTTTTCTATACATCGGGTAGACCTTTGGATCTTGATAATCTTTTGCGAAGAAACCACTCTTCCATCTTTTATACCCTCCGAGTTGGACGCCGACGAAATTTGTATGGCGGCCATCTTTTTTTCGCCATTTTGAATTTTTTTTCAGCTTACTGCCAATTGGATGATGTTTCGAATGACATTTGCTCGAGCACCCCCTACCTATCTTCAATACCTTAAGCGTGCCCCTCACCTATCTCCGAAATCCTCAATCATCAGCTCTCTCCATATTTTTGTTCCTAATGAATTTTTGTTTTCTATACGAAACCATTGTTGAAAAAAAAATTTTTCATACAAAATTTTACAGGAGAGGTGATCAATCAGTCAGTGAATCAGCACGAGCAGCTATATATATATTAATATAAAACAAAGTCGTGTTAGTTCGAACACTTATAACTCGAGAACGGCTGGACCAATTTTTATGGTTTTTGATTTGTTGTATTTGTCTCCATCCAGAATAGCATAATAAATATTAAAAACATTAGAAAATTGAAAACATTAAAATATAATAATACAAAATGTTCACGGGTTTCGTAACTGTCAAACATCCCGTCGCGTGGATACGGTAAACTCTCTCACCCGTACCTATATAATTCTTCCGTACGTGCGTTTGTCACCTAACTCCTCCTAAACGGCTAAACCGATTCGGATGAAATTTTGTTTTTATATTTCAACGGGTTCCTGGATGGTTTGAAAACACAATTACCGGGTAGGTACCTACAGGTAACCTACCGGGTCTCAGTAGGTGGCGCCAATGTTGGTATGTCACAGGGCAGGACGAAGTCTGCCGGGTCCCCTAGTACCTATAATATACAATACATATATGTCAGGTGAAGACAATACGCCCAGGCAGCAAAGGGTAGAGCCATTAGAGAGTTTAGCTGTTAAGATGATGGAACCGACGATACATATATAGAAGTTTATAAAGCTTATAAAACTTCGATAAAAAGTTAAGGTAACTTATGAAGTAGGTACTCGTACTACGAAGTTGATTAATAAACGAGGTGCAAGTTTTAAAAGGTTGTGGTTTCTATTTTGTGGACAACCCTAAAAGGAGGTATGTTTTTAATAAATATCACGCATGAGTCCAGCTGCAAGCCTATTCAAAACAGGAATATCGTGTTGCATTTAGTCCGAAGGACCGTGGAACAAAGCACCGTGAAGGAAAAATTATAGGGTAATTCTCACGAAAACATGAAATTCTTGTTCTTTCAGTTTTTACAAAAATCTAATAAAGATTTATTGGTAGATATTATTTTCTAGCAATCTGCATTACTGTGCCTAAGAATGTCAATTATTATTTCCGAACTATATGTATAAATAAATAAATTACATTGTATATAATGTACCAAAAATCATTCCCTCACTGTGTCCCAAGCTCCAGATTAAATTACTTTTATATTTTTAAAGACACAAAAAAATCAATTAAAAGCGATGCATGTTTGACTAATCTATTAAAAATACACCAGATTTAAGAAAATATTTCTCATTTGGTCAATAAAGTGCGGACCGGAATTAAAAAAAAATAACATACACGTTTCCCAAGAAATTAAATCATTCCCTCACACCTTTACTGACAGTCGTTTTATGAACGCATTTTTAATCAAACTCGAACGCTAAAATTAGTTTTAGATAGTTGGCAGTACTGTCGATTTTTCCATATGGCAAAATTATCGTTAGCGTGTTAGAGTTTTTGTTGTAAAAAGGTTTAGTTTATATTTTTTTAATATTTAATTTGTGACCGTCATTCCATCACATTCTATAAAAACAAAAGGTAAGTACTTTAACTATTATTAATTATATCGTGATGTGGGTTTTAGGGACTTGTTTAGTTATGCAAAAAATCTTTATTCATATAAGATTATATCACGTGATTTTTTTTAGTTATGCTTGATTTCGTCATTACCTCGCCGTCATTCCCTCATTTTAATGTGTAGTGAGGGAATGATGATTTATAAGGGAATCGTTTTCGACTGAGTCAGTTTATCTTTTTCGAACTAACCTTCAAATTTACCGATGCCATCTTGTTGTAGGATCAAATAATGCCAAGAAGAAAGAAGATTAACGAAGAAGAAGATAAATTAACACAAATTTTGCATATGTTCAATAATAATCTAAGATGAACAGTTGTAGCCAGGAAAGATGTAGTGCAGAGGATCGAGCCCCCAAAATTAATCAAAAGAGGATGTTATTTTGTGAAGAAAATAGATCAGTCAGATGTCTAATCCCTACTAATCACTACATAGTATAAAACAAAGTCGTTTTCTCTGTCCCTATGTCCCTATATCCCTTTGTACGCTTAAATCTTTAAAACTACGCAACGGATTTTGATGCGGTTTCTTTTAATAGATAGAGTGATTCAAGAGGAAGGTTTATATGTATGATAACATCCATTAAATAGTGGAGAAATACTGTTATTTTTGAGGTTTCTAATGTGATGTCGTAAATAATTACATTTTTTCCGCTTACATTGCAAACGCAGGCTGAACCCTACGAGATTTATCAATATAATGTACTAAGTATTGTACACATTGAAAAGGTCTATAGAAAACTCCGCGATGGTATATGTCTATCTCTTATGGATATCCCACAATAACATTTTTTGTCATTTACTTTTTTACGACAAATAATGGCTAATTTTAGAAGCGATTTTAACCAATACAGCATAAATCCTTATCGAATTAAATACCTTAAGTACATTGTTGATTTATTATAGATCTATATGGCCCTTTACAGCATATGATTTAAATGAATATTTTCGAAGATATTACAGATTTAAAAATTGCGGGACATAGACTTTGCGCGCGGCGCGCGGTTCCGGCCGGCCGGGGCGGCGATGCGTAAAGTTCTCCTATAGCATTTTGAATTTAGCAGCGATCGGACGCGTATACTATCGAGTATCGGAGCTTTCTAGCGAGGAAAATAACAATCACACTAATATTATAAAGGCGTTATTAAGTTATTAAGTTTGTGTGTATGTTTGTTCCTCTTCTCCGCCGCAACTACTGAACCGATTTGGCTGAAATTTTAAATGGAGATAGCTTATGCCCTGACTTAACACATAAAGTAACTTTTTATCCCAGAAAAGTATTCCTGTAGGACTAAAATAGATATAGACCTCCAAAACGCCACAGAGGGCGCTGACTGTTCTTAGGTAAATCACGCTCACATAACCCATTATTGCAATACTTTGCTGTGTAGCATGCATTGGCAACACATAGGCTACTTTTTATCCTGGAAAAATGCACAGTTCCCACGGGATTTTGAAAAACCCGAAATCTATATCTACAGCTATAGGTAGATTACTATAGCGACCTTGCTTGATATTTTAAGTATAAAGGTAGGAAAAGGGAGCGGGAACGGGAACCGGAACTCCACGATTCCCTCGGGATTTGTTCAAAATCGAAATTCACGCGGGCGAAGCCGCGGGCAGAAGCTAGTTATATTATATTATAAATACGAAAGTAACTATGTCTGTCTGACTGTTACGCTTTCACGCCTAAGCCGCTGAACCGATTTTGATGTTCAGTATAGAGATAGATTGGACCTTGGAGAAGAACATAGGCTAGCTTTTATTGGTAAAAAAAGGCTGGAAGGGGTTGAAATAGGGGATGAAGATTTTTATGGGAGTCCGTCATTATTGAAGATAATAATCCTTATCTACTAAAATTATAAATATGCAAAAGTAGCTCTCCATCTGTTACCTTTTCACAGCTCAACCACTGAACGGATCTTCACGAAATATGGCACAGAGCTGGCCTGTATCCTGGAGACGGACACAGGCTACTTTTATCCCGAAAAATTCCACTTTCCCAAGTGTTTCCAGAGGATTTTCAAAAAACCTATATCCATGCAGACGAAGTCGTAGGCATCAGCTAGTTGATAATAAAGAGTTAAAGAGATTTGTTTTATTAACTTTTATACTTGAAAAAAGAGCTTAGTTTTTTTGGCAAAGAGAACTTTTTTGTAGATTTATTTTTAGTTCTTTAATTCTCAAGAAAGTATTTTTTTGTTTTTTTTTAGTTTTTTTAGTTTTAGTAAAGATTTTTACTAACTTTGCATTGAATAGATTAGAATAAGAGCTTTATTTGATTGAAAAAATACTATTTATGTTAATTTTTAAGGAATCTAAGCTTTTTTGATTTTTTTTATAACTGTCAATATGATAGTGATAAGACAATAAAATTCACAAAGATTGTCATCTACAGACTGAATACTTTATGATTATCTTCACAACAGTTCCTAGCAATGTAAGAAAATATATTTGATAAACAAATTAAAAAATAAACATCGTTTTACTGTCAGAGATTCATGAATTGTTTGTAAAAGTCATTCCCTCACCTAAGACGTCATTCCCTCATTCTATTTTTTTTAAATACCCTTATAACTTTTGTAAACAATTTTTTTCTTGGGACCACTATATAATTTAAATTTAGTTACATAATTATAACATAATTTATAAAAAATAAATACAAATATCCATCAAAAATTTTCATTAATTTTTTGGAACCGAATTTCAACATTTCGTGAGAACTACCCTATAATACATGCGTGTGCGATTCTTTGTCTAAAGTAATAATAACATTTCAAGATTGATTTACTCGAAGTGAGTTTTTTTATTATAAATATGTCCAACCCGCTGCTCAGGATTTAGCGCGATATAGCATCCAGATTACAAGCCTGTAAAATAGAATATGCTACTGAAATATTGTATACGTAACTCTCAAAGTCCAAAAATAGGCAGGAAATTCCTAAAATAGTGTAAGTTGTTATTGATTCAATAATAATAAATAATAGTAACAATATATAATTCTAAGTAAGTTGTAACTTACAATAATATGGAGAACATCAAAAAACTACAACGTTCATCGTTCGGATAATTTTACCATTTCAGTATGTGGAACATCCGATGTACCTACTACAGAGATACCTAGTTATTTTGCGCGAAAAGTTACTGCAGGTCAAAACTGCTAACGTCTATGATTATCTAACTTCCGTATGATTCCTTTAACAACTAAGCTATTATTACCAACTTAAAGATAAAATCAACATTAGCGTACAAAGAATCACCATTGAGATCTTTATTCCAGAACAAATCGCAACGTAAATGGATCAATAATAATGGCAATAAGAACCATTGAAGCCTATTCACAATATCGACCTCACCTATTTAATTGCAGGTGTTGCCACACCCGGTGACATCATTGGGTACTTCCCTATTCTATTAAAATGTGAAACTGCTAAATATATAGAGTAATAACTATTTAAATTACTCTTAAATAACTATATAATATACAAGCGGACACCCGCGACTTCATTCGAGTGGATATATATATTTTTTTTAAATACCATAGAAATAATTTTGTAGGTATTTCCTAAGCTCCTCTGAGCTCATATCATGCTAAAAACTGTTAAAAGTTCACGGGCAGATGTTTAGGTAGATCAAAATGTAAACATCCGCCAGTGAAAGTCCCATCAAAATCGATCCAGCCTTTTAGAGATTAGTCGGTAATTTTTAAAGTATCTACTTTCTAACAAAAAAAAATGAATGAAATCAGACCACGCGTTATTGAATTACAATTAAATACACGTTTTGACTTTCATCCCCTCTCCCTAGGGAACCGTGCTGAATTTCGGGATAAAAAGTATCCCATCTGTTACTCCGTAGTATGAACTTAAATCGTACCACGTTTCGTTTCAATCCATTCAGTAGTTTTTGCGGGATGTGCGCACAAACATACAGACAAACAGACAAACAGATAAACAGACAAACAGATAAACAGACAAACAGACAAACAGACAAAAATTTCAAAAATAGCTTTTTTACGTTCTATTACTTATCCCCAACATCCCCCAGTTATTACAAAAATCTTCAATGTACAGATACTGTAAGTCTACGATTTTATTATATGTATAGATTATAAAAATTCTTTTCAAAAAACCGACTTCAAACGCCACTACAAAGTATAAAAATAATTTTTGTTTGTAAACAATGACCTTCTAAAGGTCATTGTTTGAACACGTATGTTGAAGTCGGGCGGGCATAAGAAAAAACGACGAAACCGACGTGCAACGCTCGCCCAACTTCAACATATGTGTTCAAACAATGACCTTTAGAAGGTCATTGTGTACAAACAAAAATTATTTTTATACTTTGTAGTGGCGTTTGAAGTCGGTTTTTTGAAAAGAATTTTTATTTTAAGCTTTTTAGTGTTTCACATCCATTCATAATCGACAGTTCCTTAATCTCCACGGCTTAGGAGTACAGTATCCTGCAGCCGTAGGATTTACTTCCTACCTACAATATGAATTATTCATAGTGGACTGCTCCCTAATCTCCATAGTTATGTGGGCAGTACCTTGCAGCATCAGAACTGAAGAGCTTAGACCTGGAGTTTAGTGATGTAGTCTATGCTTGATACACTTAATATGAATTCATAATGAATATTGCCACAATTCCCATAGTTTAGGTGGGCAGTACCTTGCAGCATCAGAACTGAAGAGCTGGGACCTGGAGTTTAATGATATAGTCTATGCTTGCTACCGTTAATATGAATTCATAATGAACATTGCCCCAATATTCATAGTTTAGGTGGGCAGTACCCCTGCAGCATCAGGATTGAGGAGTTGAAGAAAAAAATTTTTATGGGACCATTTCGCGAACTTCCTCTGTCGATTAAAAAAAAAAAATACGCAAATCGGTTCAGAAATCTCGGAGTAATCGGTGTACATACATACAAAAAAAAAAAAAAAAACATACGCGCCGAATTGAGAACCTCCTCCTTTTTGGAAGTCGGTTAAAAATAACAAATCTTAGAATCTATGCGAAATAAAACTTCAAATAACGATCACAGTCAGTAGTTTCAAAAAAGGGAGTTCTTTCAAAAAGGTTAATTAATGGACTGGCATTCGGGTACATTTGATAAAACAGGCAGTTACAGGATAATTCTTTTTTGAAATCGGTTAAAAAGTTATCTACTGACATCAATGTCGAACTTAAAAACCTTACAGTGAATGCAATATACGTTTTTTAAAAACGAGTTTGATGGTTACAGGAAACCTTAATGAACTCATATCGCTGTAACTACTGTGACGTTTCCTCTATCGTGTGATTTTTGCTGCACGTATATTTACGTGGCCACCTTTATAGCCTTTTAACGTTCCACTGCTGGGCACAGGCCTCCTCTCTCATAGGAGAGAGATTTAGAGCTTAGAACCGCCACGCTGCCCCAGGTCCAGGTTGGTGAGCTTTAACGACTATTGTCACATGATAGTGATAATAACCGGAACCAACTGCCTCCGAGGCACGGAGGTGAAACACCGCCAACTACCAACTCCGGACTGGTACTGAGAATTTCTTGCCAGAAAACCCAAACCTACCTAACAATTTTTGCCCGACCGGGGAATCGAACCCATTCACGTGGTGTTTTCTTAAAAACATTTTACGAGAATATTATCAAATATCGAAAAAAAAAACACACAGCAAAGAGAATATAATATGTACCTATTACCCTGAAAACTCCAAAAATATATTGTGACTTTAACTACGTGAACATTAACAACAGTAGGTTTAATGCAAATATGTGATGTTGTGTGGATATAATACCTTAAACAATGGCCGTCTGTGGAATGGAGAAACCGTGTAACTTTATAGTGAATGTGTGTAAGGGAAATTATCTTAAATCGGGGACACTTGGCGGATTATGAATGAATGAATTAGCTGCTCCGTGTGGTTACTTTTATAACAGTATTTTATACTAATTTTGTGCTGGTTAACACATGTTTATTTAACTTCTAACTAAATAAATTGATAGTAAATTACCCTAATATAAAATCTTATTCAAATATTTTTGAGTTAATTACAGAATATCTACATGGTCTATGATATGGATAGATATAATATAGGTAGTACATAAGACCCTACTGATGAGTGACAATATACTACTATTAATATATATATAGCTGCTCGTGCTGATTGGGTGACTCACTCATTGATCACCTCTCCTGAACAATTTTGTATGAATTTTTTTTTTTTCAATAATGGTGTCATATAGATGACAAAAATTCATTAAGAGGAAAAATATGGAGAGAGCTGATGATTGAGGATTTCAGAGACGAGCGACGGGCACGCTTAAGGTATTGAAGATAGGTGGGGGGTGCTCGAGCAAATGTCACTCAAAACGTCATCCAATTGGCAGTCAGCTGAAAAAAAATTCAAAATGGCGAAAAAAAGATGGCCGCCATACAAATTTCGTCGGTGTCCATCTCGGAGGGTATAAAAGATGGAAGAGTGGTTTCTTCACAAAAGATGATCAGGGTCCGAAGGTTTAATTGATGAATAGAAAAAAAATTCAAAATGGCGGAGTTTATTTTTCCATAGAAAATGTATGGCGAATATTGAAGAGACTACAAGTTCTGCATTATGCAAGGCTTTGATGCGGTTCTTTGGAGAACTCTCAAAGAAAAATATGGGAAGACATGATGATTGAAGGTTTGGAAGATGGTTGAGGAGCCCGGGCAGGGTATTGTAGATAGATGGGAGGTGCTGAAACAAAAATTACTCAAAACCTCATCCAATTGACACTGAGCTGAAAAAAAATCAAAATGGCGGATCAAGATGGCGGCTATACAAATTTCGTCGGTGTCTATCTCACCAAGTATAAAAGATGGAAGAGTGGTTTCTTGGCAAAAGATGATCAAGAACTGAAGATCTACTTGATGAGCAGAATGATTCGAAGAAAAAATATGGAGAGTGATAATGATCGAGAATTAGGGATAGGGGAGAGATAGGTGGAGGCTGCTCAAACCAAAATACCCGAAAGCGAAACCTCGCGGTCCGCTTGCGGGCCGCGCACCCACGCGCCCTACTAGTTAATATATATATAGCTGTTCGTTCTGATTCACTGACTCATTCATCGCCTCTCCTGTAAAATTTTGTATGAAAAATTTTTTTTTCACAAATGGTTTCGTATAGAGGACAAAAATTCATTAAGAGGAAAAATATGGAGAGAGCTGATGATTGAGGATTTCGGAGACGGTTGAAGAGCACGCTTAAGGTATTGAAGATACGTGGGGGATGCTCGAACAAATGTCACTCGAAACGTCATCCAATTGGCAGTGAGCCGAAAAAAAATTCAAAATGGCGAAAAAAAGATGGCCGCCATACAAATTTTGTCGGTGTCCATCTCGAAGGGTATAAAAGATGGAAGAGTTGTTTCTTAGCAAAACATGATCAAGATCCAAAGGTCTACTAGATGAATACAAAAAAAATTCAAAATGGCGGACTTTATTTTTCCATAGAAAATGTATGGCGAATATTGAGAGAGAGTATAAAGTTGTGAACTAGGTATGCAAGGCGGTTGATGCGGTTCTTTGGAGAAATCTCAAAGAAAAATATGGGAAGACATGATGATTGAGGGTTTGGAAGATGATTGATGAGCCCGGGCAGAGTTTTGTAGATAGATGGGGGCTGCTCAAACAAAAAATACTCAGAACCTCATCCAATTGGCACTGAGCTGAAAAAAAAACAAAATGGCGGATTCAAGATGGCGGCTATACAAATTTCGTCGGTGTCTATCTCACCAAGTATAAAAGATGGAAGAGTGGTTTCTTGGCAAAAGATGATCAAGAACTGAAGATCTACAATTTGATGAACAGAAAAAATCAAGATGGCGGAAATTATTTTTCTACACAAAAAAATTTTTTATTGATGGTTTCGTGTAGAAAACAAAAATTCATGCGGAGGAAAAATACGGAAAGAGCTGATGATGGAAGATTTCGGAGACGGATGAAGAACACGGCGAGGGTATTGAAGATAGGTGGGACGTGCTCAAACAAAAACTACTCGAATCCTCGCGGTCCGCTTGCGGGCCGCGCACCCACGCGCCATACTAGTTAATATATATATAGCTGCTCGTGCTGATTCATTGACTGACTCACTGATTGATCACCCCTCCTGTAAAATTTTGTATGAAAAATTTTTTTTTCACTAATGGTTTCGTATAGAGGACAAAAATTCATTCGGAACAAAAATATGGAGAGAGCTGATGATTGAGGATTTCGGAGACAGGTGAGCAGCACGCTTAAGGTATTGAAGATAGGTGGGGGGTGCTCGAACAAATGTCACTCGAAACGTCATCCAATTGGCAGTTAGCTGAAAAAAAATTCAAAATGGCGAAAAAAAGATGGCCGCCATACAAATTTCATCGGTCTCCATCTCGGAGGGTATAAAAGATGGAAGAGTGGTTTCTTCGCAAAAGATGATGAGGATCCAAAGGTCTACTTGATGAATTGAAAAAAAAAACAAAATGGCGGAATTTATTTTTCCATAGAAAATGTATGGCGAATATTGAAGAGACTACAAGTTGTAAACTATGCAAGGCTTTGATGCGATTCTTTGGAGAACTCTCAAAGAAAAATATGGAAAGACATGATGATTGAGGGTTTGGAAGATGGATCCTCCTGATCCATCTTCCAAACCCTCAATCAGGGTAGGGTATTGTAGATGGATGGGGGCTGCTCCAACAAAAAATACTCAGAACCTCATCCAATTGGCACTGAGCTGAAGAAAACATCAAAATGGCGGATTCAAGATGGCGGCTATACAAATTTCGTCGGTGTAGATCTCACCAAGTCTAAAAGATCGAAGAGTGGTTTCTTAGAAAAATATGATCAAGAACTAAAGATCTACAATTTGATGAACAGAAAAAAATCAAGACGGCGGAACTTATTTTTTCCCCACAAAATATATGGCGAATATTGAAGAGACTATAAGTTGGGAAACTATAAAACAAATTTTGAAAAGGAACCGTATCAAAGTCTTACTTTGATACGGTTCCTTTTCAAAATTTGTTTTTATGGAAGAACTCTCCTTCCGGCAAATGATTCGGAGAAAAAAAATTGGAGAGTGATGATGATCAAGGGTTTGGAAGATGGATGAGGAGCACGGCCAGGGTTGACGGGTGAGCAGCACGCTTAAGGTATTGAAGATAGGTGGGGGGTGCTCGAGCAAATGTCACTCAAAACGTCATCCAATTGGCAGTGAGCCGAAAAAAAATTCAAAATGGCGAGAAAAAGATGGCCGCCATACAAATTTTGTCCGTGTCCATCTCGGAGGATATAAAAGATGGAAGAGTGGTTTCTTCGGAAAAGATGATCAGGAGCCAAAGGTCTACTCGATGAGTAGAAAAAAAAAATCAAAATGGCGGAATTTATTTTTCCAAAGAAAATGTATGGCGAATATTGAAGAGACTACAAGTTGTAAATTATGCAAGGCTTTGATGCGGTTCTTTGGAGAACTCTCAATGAAAAATATGGGAAGACATGATGATTGAGGGTTTGGAAGATGGTTGAGGAGCCCGGGCAGGGTATGGCAGATAGATGGGAGGTGCTCAAACAAAAATTACTCAAAACCTCATCCAATTAGCACTGAGCTGAAAAAAAAAAACAAAATGGCGGATTCAAGATGGCGGCTATACAAATTTCGTCGGTGTCTATCTCACCAAGTATAAAAGATGGAAGAGTGGTTTCTTGGCAAAAGATGATCAAGAACTAAAAATCTAATAGATGAACAGAAAAAACAAGATGGCGGAATTTATGTTTTCACACAAAAAGTTTTTTTAGTGATGGTTTCGTATACAAGACAAAAATTCATGCGGAGGAAAAATATGGAGAGAGCTGATGATTGAAGATTTTGGAGACGGGTAAGGAGCACGGTCAGGGTATTAAAGATAGGTGAGAGGTGCTCAATCAAAAATTACTTGAAACCTCATCCAATTGGCAGTGATCTAAAAAAAAATACCAAAATGGTGGATTCAAGATGGCGGCCATACAAATTTCGTCGATGTCTATATTACTGATTATAAAAGATGGAACAGTGGTTTTTAGGCAAAAGATCATCAAGACATGGTTTACTTGATAAATAGAAAAAAAAACAAGATGATGGAATTTATTTATCTATACAACATATACGACGAATATTGAAGTTGGTACCTATGCAAGACTTTGATACAGTTTCTATTCAAAATTTGTTTTTATGGAAGAACTCTCATTCTGACAAATAATTCGGAGAAAAAATATGGGGAGTGATAATGATCGAGGGTTAGGAATATGGGAAAGATAGGTGGAGGCTGCTCAAACCAAAATACCCAAAAGCAAAACCTCGCGGTCCGCTTTAGCGGGCCGCGCACCCACGCGCCATACTAGTTAATATATATATAGCTGCTCGTGCTGATTCATTGACTGACTCACTGATTGATCACCCCTCCTGTAAAATTTTGTATGAAAACTTTTTTTTTCACAAATGGTTTCGTATAGAGGACAAAAATTCATTCGGAACAAAAATATGGAGAAAGCTGATGATTGAGGATTTCAGAGACGAGCGAATGGCACGCTTAAGGTATTGAAGATAGGTGGGGGGTGCTCGAGCAAATGTCACTCGAAACGTCATCCAATTGGCAGTGAGCTGAAAAAAAATTCAAAATGGCGAAAAAAAGATGGCCGCCATACAAATTTCGTCGGTCTCCATCTCGGAGGGTATAAAAGATGGAAGAGTGGTTTCTTCGCAAAAGATGATGAGGATCCAAAGGTCTACTTGACGAATTGAAAAAAAATTCAAAATGGCGGAATTTATTTTTCCATAGAAAATGTATGGCGAATATTGTACAGACTACAAGTTGTAAACTATGCAAGGCTTTACCGCAGTTCTTTGAAGAACTCTCAAAGAAAAATATGGGAAGACATGATGATTGAGGGTTTGGAAGATGGATGAGGAGCCCGGGAAGGGTATTGTAGATAGATGGGAGGTGCTCAAACAAAAATTACTCAAAACCTCATCCAATTGGCACTGAGCGGAAAAAAAAACAAAATGGGGAATTCAAGATGGCGGCTATACAAATTTCGTCGGTGTCTATCTCACCAAGTATAAAAGATGGAAGAGTGGTTTCTTGGCAAAAGATTATTAATACCTAAAGATCTACAGTTTGATGAACAGAAAAAAATCAAGATGGCGGAATTTATTTCTTTCACACAAAAAGTTGTTTTCATTGATGTTCGTATAGAAGAAAAAATTCATGCGGAGGGAAAATATGGAAAGAGCTGATGATTGAAGATTTTGGAGATGGGTGAGGAGCACGGTCAGGGTATTGAAGATAGGTGAGAGGTGCTCAATCAAAAATTACTCGAAACCTCATCCAATTGGCAGTGATCTAAAAAAAAATACTAAAATAGCGGATTCAAGATGGCGGCTATAAAAATTTCGTCAGTGCCTATCTTTACCAAGTATAAAAGATGGAAGAGTAGTTTCTTTGAAAAATATGATCAAGAACTAAAGATCTACTTGATGAATAGAAAAAAAAAATCAAGATGGCGGAATTTACGTTTTCAAACAAAGTTTTTTTTATTGATGGTTTCGTATAGAAGACAAAAATTTATGCGGAGGAAAAATATGGAGAGAGCTCATGATTGAGGATTTTGGAGACGGGTGAAAAGCACGGCTAGGGTGTTGACGATAGGTAGGAGGTGCTCAAACAAAAGTTACTCGAAACCTCATCCAATCGGCAGTGAGCTGAAAAAAAAGTCCTAAATGGCGGATTCAAGATGGCGGTGATAAAAATTTCGTCGGTGTCTATATCACGGATTATAAAAGATGGAAGAGTGTTTTTTGGCAAAAGATCATCAAAACGTGATTTACTTGATAGTTAGATCGAAAAAAAAACAAGATGACGAAATTTATTTATCTATACAACATGTACGACGAATATTGAAGATAATCATCATCATCATCATGATCAACCCATTACCGGCTCACTACAGAGCACGGGTCTCCTCTCAGAGTGAGAAGGGTTTTGGCCATAGTCTACCACGCTGGCCAAGCGGATTGGCAGACTTCACACACCTTTGAGAACGTTATGGAGAACTCTCAGGCATGCAGGTTTCCTCACGATGTTTTCCTTCACCGTTAAAGCAAGTGATATTTAAATACTTAAAACGCACATAACTCCGAAAAGTTAGAGGTGCGTGCCCGGGATCGAAACGACCTCCGATTAGAAGTCGGTCGTCCTAACCACTAGGCTATCACAGCTTCTTTTTTTTATAAGAATATGAAGATAATGCAAGTTGGAAACTATGCAAGACTTTAATATAGTTTCTTTTCAAAATTTGTTTTTATGGAAGAACTCTCATTATGACAAAAGAATCGGAGAAAAAATATGGAAAGTAATAATGATCGGGGGTTTGGAAGATAGGAGGATTGGAGGCTGCTCAAGCAAAAAATACCCGATAGTGAAACCTCGCGGTCCGCTTTAGCGGGCCGCGCACCCACGCGCCATACTAGTATATTATATACCTAATAGATACTTAAATACCACAAAAAATTATTAACTATAAATTAAGTTAAAAAGTTTTAAGTGTTATTATCTTTTTCATCGGACACTAATAAATAAATAATTCATTAATCATTGAATAGATAAAACTTCCATTGTTTGTTTGATTTAAAAAATTTAAGTAGCCTCTATAAAGCGTCTAGTTATTACTAAACAGTTTGAAAACAAATCAGCATGCTTGCAGCTTCACGCATATTAAATTGTTCGTGTGTTCGCAAGGTTTTCGTGATGTAACTTTTCAGAATTCACTGATAAACGAGCTATAGATAGCCGCTTAATTTACATTTAAATGAGCCACATTCAAGTTAATCTACGCCTTGTTGTTTATTGTAAGGATGGACTAATCAGGTTTTAAGGTTCGATGTTATTCTAAGGACGTCGTTACGTAGATGTACTCATAACTATAATGTACCGATACCCGCGACTTCGTCCGCATGGATATAGGTTTTTAAAAATCCCTTGAGAACTCTATGATTTTCCGGGATAAAAAGAAGCCTATGTGCGTAACATTAGGTTTAATATTGAGAACTTACTGGAGGAAGCTCGGGGACCGGTTGTAGTTTTTTGAACAAAGTAAGGCCTAAAACGAACTTTTTATGCGAATTAAGAACGCAATCCATGTGCATACCAATCTATAACTTGATGACGCCCCTAAACTTAATTAAGTACATTTTATTATACTATATAATTTTACAAAAAATTGTATATGTAGATGTACGGTTTTTTACTATTGAAAGTGCAATAAACAACATGCAACATTGATAAAAAAATCCAACCCGACTCCTTTTTTTCCAATAGGTAATTGTTATATATGTATTTTATCTACACCCATGCTTTAAATCGAATTTGTCGATTGTCGAAATTGTCGATTCAAAAGCACTTGTAAAAGTTTATCCGAATAAAAAATATGTCTTAGACTTGCCTTTACACAAGTTTAAGAACTTTCTTAAAAGTATGCTCATAAAAAAAGCTTATTATACAACTGAAGATTATATAAACGATAAAAAAGCTTGGATTTAACTCGTTCCAGCAATGCGCGAGACGGCATTTCAATCATGTACATTAATAATAATAATTGTTATAATGTTATTTTTAAAAAGAGCAACCGCCGAGTTTCTTACAGGTTCTTCTCGGCTGGAACTGCATTCCGAACCTGTGGTAGACTCAATCGACGATTCAAAAGCACTTGTAAAAGTTTATTTGAATAAAAAACTTTTCTATTCTATTCTATTCTAATCCTCTATAAAAGATTCTGAAACAGTTAGCTTATTGCCAACTTTAGAACACCCAATGTTGTAACAACCATTACATCATCCAAACGAGTGATGTAATGAAATTCGGTACAATATTACATCATCCGTTTTTAACCCCGACGCAAATACGACGGGGTGTTAAGTTTGACGTGTCTGTGTGTGTGTGTGTGTCTATTCCCCCGTAGCACTTAAACAGGTGAACCGGTTTGAATGCGGAGGTGGGAATGGTGGTGTGGGCGTGGGCGTGGGCGTTGGTTGGGCGTGGGTTGGGCGTGAGTTGGGTGTGGATGCGGTTGTGGGTGTGTGTGTGCGCGCGTGTGTGTGTGTGTGTGTGTGTGTGTGTGTGTGTGTGTGTGTGTGTGTGTGTGTGTGTTGTGTGTGTGTGTCTGTCTGTTCCCCCGTAGCGCTCAAACGGGTGAACCGGTTTGAATGCGGGGGTGAGGATGGAGTGTGGGTGTGAGGGGTGGGTGTGGGCGTGTGTGTGTGCGTGTGTGTGTGTCTGTTCCCCCGTAGCGCTCAAACCGGTTTGAATGCGGGGGTGGGGATGGAGATGTGGGTGTGGGTGTGTGAGTGTGTGTGTGTGTGTGTGTGTGTCTGTTTGTCTGTTCCACCGTAGTGCTCAAACGGGTAAACCGATTTGAATGCGTTTTTTTTTGTTTGAAAGGTGAATTAGTCGGGAGTGTTCTTAGCTATGTTTCATGAAAATTGGACCGCCACAAAATGGCGGATTACATATTTTTTCACAACTCCCTCAATATGGGTATCAAATGAAAGGGCTTGACTAGTAGAATAGCACAATGCAAATTCAAGATGGCTTCAACACAAAATGGCGAATGTCGGGGGTTTAGCAGTAAGCTAACTGTTTTAGAATCTTATAGAGGATTCATATTATGGGTGTAGATAAAGTCTTGTATGCAACTGTTGATAATTAGGTATTAAAACACGAATGTGATACTATTATCACATTCGGCTTCGCCTCATGTGATAAACCCACATTCGTGTTTTAATACCCCTTATTACACAACAGTTGCATAAATAACTATAAATATATAAAATATATAATAGGTAAAGAGCTAGCTAAATTTTTATGTACCTAAATGTAATTATACAGTTAAGTAACTCCTAAGTTAACTAATCTCCTGGGTTCCTCTTTGATTTTCCGGAATAAAAAGTAGCCCGTTCCATTCAGCCGATTAAGCCGTGAAAAGTAGGTAGAATAAAAAAGTATAAATTGAAAATTTAAAAAACCCCCGACTTTCGCCATTTTATGGCGGCGGCCATCTTGGATTTGCAATAGTGCTATTCTACTAGTCAAGCCCTTTCATTTGATACCCATATTAAGGGAGTTGTGAAAAATATGTAATCCGCCATTTTGTAGCGGCGGCCATCTTGGACCGATTTTCATCAAACAACACTCTCGACTAAATCACCTTTCAAACAAAAAAAACCGCATTCAAATCGGTCCACCCGTTTGAGCGCCACAGGGGAACAGACAGACACACACACACACACACACACACACACACACACACACACACACACAGACACGTCAAACTTATAACACCCCGTCGTTTTTGCGTCGGGGGTTAAAAATAGTAGGGGGTAGAATAAAATGGTGGGAGTAGAAAAAACAAATACCAGGCATACATCCCGGTATTTTTTTAAACAAACTCTTTTGAAGCCCACTAAAAACATGCAATAATTAAAAAGCCACATTTGCGTGCCTGATTTGAGGCATGCGCGTTATCCGCCGACCACATTCGTAATCCCGCGGTTCAATGGCCGTTTGGCCAACTGATCAATGTCCGGTCAGGGTCCCGACTTGGCACTGCTTAAATGTCAAACTACATAATATATTCAAAGTACACATTGATCACAATAAGGCTTCGAGGGAATTTTCTTACATGTTTAAATTGCATTAAGCACGAATTGAAGGTTAGACAGCATATTTTATGGCTTCGCTGCGTTTGTGAATAAACTTGGAAAAGATCAAAATTATTCAAAGGCTTTTTCAGTTCTGACAAAAAAAACACACGTACCTAATGGCGGATGTACCTACCTACTGTATGTGTGAACGCAGAACGGGCCGCGGTATTTAAAATTTAGGAACAAAGCAGGTGTTTTGATTTGATAGAAAATACAGAAAAATTATTATTTACCTATTTCACGAAGGCTCTTTTAAAGGCTCTTATATTTCACGTAGGCTATTTTAAAGGCTCTTATGATATGTCAAGACTATCACCGCGATCGGTTCGAAAAGCAGAATCTGCTAATATGTCGACTTGAAACTTGAAGAAGTTACAGTTTACAAAAAGCAACATAACACTGACGGAGTACAACTTTATAATCATATCGTTATTCCATCTCGTGGACAGTTGAATGCAAAGCAGATGTTTTCGCAATGTGATTAGCTTGTCATATTGACAATGGTGTTTAACTTGCCGTAGTAATTGCTTAATGGAGCAATACAAAAACATGTTCCACAATAGAACAAAAACTGTGGCTGACAGAATCTATTTTAATAATTTAAGAGGTCGGGTGTGCTGACAGGTCGGCCAATGTTGAATAACCAATGCTGAGTGCTGTCGTCTATGTTTTGTTGATAGGACCTTTTTCTAATCTTTGGCATCTTACCACATCACACCTTGACCGTATCGATTTTATAGATTCAAGTTTTTTGATAGGCGACCTTTCAATGGGACCCTTGTATTAATTAACGTTATTTCGTTTTAATTTACTAGCTAAATACGTTAAAACAACGAGGTGTGTCCTACTAATGGATTGTGAGGGAATGAATGTCAGGTAATTTTATGAGGTATTATTATTCTTTGGCGTTCCACGGGTGACACTTTTTCATCATAAATAGCAGTGGCTATTACTACGTATTCGACGCGAAATGTTGTTAGCATTATATATATAATGTTTTAAATTATTATTTATGTGACGTTAGATGGAGTCGTTTCCTAGAGAACTTTGTTGAAATCGTTATGTTAGTCTCAAAAACGCTGTATATGTATAAAAAATAGCGAAAGACCGCATTCTTGGTAAACAAGAGCTTAGAGTGAGGAGTGACAGTTATGAAACTGTGTTAAATTCTTACACAGTAAAAGTACTTACTTGTGAGTTACAAACGTATCACATAAAAGAAACTATTTGAAACACATAATTAAGTCCTACATACCTTAGGTAGGGACTAAATTACTGCTGTATTTAAAACTTAAATAAAAATTAACATAAATCTATACTAATATAATAAAGCGGAAGAGTTTGTTTGTTTGTTTGTTTGTTTGAACGCGCTAATCTCAGGAACTACTGGACCGATTTCAAAAATTATTTCACCGTTGGATATGTACGTGATCCCTGAGTGCTATAGGCACTATATATATAGTGCTATATTATGTACGACGGGCGAAGCCGGGGTGGACCGCTAGTTAGTAATAAAACAAATCCAAGTGGTAAACCGCTTTGATGTTAAACACTAGTGCTAGTTAGTGTCTTTTGACTCGGCCTACTTTGACGGCGTAATTTTTCAGAGCAGCTGACCTCTATAGAATGCTTCATTCTATTTAATGAGAAAATATAATTTTATATGTTTTGCGCTAATTATATTTAACGTCTTTTTAGCGAGTTTTAAATTCTTAAATTTCAAACAGCTCACATCTATCTATAATATAATAAAACTGTAACAGATCCAATTCTGTACATTGAAGATATTTTAAAATTTTTTATTGGAGGGCACTCTATAATCGATACTGAAGCCAAAACTGCAATTTTTTTCATTTTTGTCTGTCTGTCTGTCTGTCTTTCTGTCTGTCTGTCTGTCTGTCTGTATCTTGGCCGCGCATCACGCCGAAACTACTAAATGGATTCAAATGAAACTTGGTACGATTTAAGTTTATACTCCGAGGTAGGACATAGTATACTTTTTATCCCGAAATTCAGCACGATTCCCTTGGGAGAGGGGATGAAAGTTAAAACGTGTATTTAGCTGTAATTCATTAACGCGTTGTTCGATTTCACTCATTCTTTTTTTTGTTAGAAAGGTAGTACTTTATGTATTGTCTTGTAAATATTTCAAGGTCATAGGTTTTTTAGTTTAGAAATGACAGACATTACAATCCTCAGTATTGGGTTCAAATAACTTGGGACCCGGATCTTTGAACGTACGGCTTATTTTAAACTGGTGTGCGTTTAAATTTATGTTTTTCGGTCTGTCTATTTATTCCAGCTAATCTCTGAAACGGCTGGATCGATTTTAATGGAACTTTCAATGTTATAAGGAGTAACTTAGGCTACATTTAGTTTAGGTACATAAAAGAATTAGGGATCCAATCCGATCCTATATAAAATCCTATATCTACGCGAACGAAGTTGCAGGGTTCAGCTAGTGCTAACTAAAAAAATAAAAGTTGCGTGCAAATGAAAGAAAAGAAAAACCAAGTACGCAAATCCAATGACAATACAATCTATAATAATCTGTTTATAAAAACTCAAATCACAGAGCACGGTTGATCAGGTAAGAATAATGAGCCAGATAGAAACATTCGGTTGCATCACGAACACATTGTCATAGAAAGCTGTCGTGTGAACGAACCTCAATGCTTTCTTTCACTGCTGTATATTGCTACAGATACCTACAACAATGCATTCCTCGATGTGGTGTAAAAAGATGCTTTAGTTTGAATACCAAAGATTCTGTACGATAAAAGTGTAAATCAAAAATATTTAAGTTAACCCCGAGTTGAGGAATGTATGGGTCTGCATTGGATAAACACTTGTGATGGGGTCTAACTCTAACAAGACAATTATTATGCAATAATCATATGGGTGAACGAAAAAATTATTATTAATTATTATCATCACCATCATTATTATCAACCCATTACCGGCATACTGTAGGGTACGGGTCTCCTCCAAGAATGGAAACATTTTTCAAGCATCACCACAAACAAGGCAGATTTTATGATGATTGTCAATGTGGTGGCTCCTTAAATTATAGCAACACATCGCATATATTGTAATCTTACATATTATATTATGTATAATAAAATCGTAGAATTGCCGTATCTGTACATTGAAGATTTTGGCAAAATAATAACTGGGGGATGTTAGGGATAAGTAATAGAACGTAAATAAGCTATTTTTGAAATTTTTGTGTTTGTCTGTTTGTCTGTTTATCTGTTTGTCTGTTTGTCTGTATGTTTGTGCGCGCATCACGTAAAAACTTTTGAATGGATTGAAATGAAACTTGGCGTGATTTAAGTTCATACTATGGAGTAACATATAGGATACTTTTTATCCCGAAATTCGGCACGGTTCCCTTGGGAGAGGGGATGAAAGTCAAAATGTGTACTTAGCTGTAATTCGTTAACGGGTGGTCCGATTTCATTCATTCTTTTTTTGTTAGAAAGGAAATACTTTAAAGATTACTGGCTAAGCTTTGAAAGCCTGGACCAATTTTGATGGGACTTTCACTGGCGGATGTTTACATTTTGATCTACCTAAACATCCGCCAGTGAACTTTTAACAGTTTTTAGCAAGGTATGAGCTCAAAGGAGCTTAGGAAAACAAAATGATTCACACGGGATTTTCAAAAACCAATATCCACGCGAACTAAGTCGCGGGTGTCCGCTTGTGTATAATAAAATAAACTTTCGCACCGGTCACGATAAATTGCACTTCACTTTCTACGTAGGACATTTCAGGCCTCAAGAGTCAGGGCCTAGGAGCGTTTGTAGCATGTTATCTGTATGATGATGTTACATACCGTTAAATATATTAAAAAGTAATAAGTACAAATATATAATATGTTATGTAACATCATTATAAAGTAGTTTGGTGCAAAATCTGCTCTAGATAACATTTGCCAGTTCATTACGTAATATCGAGTTGCATCAAACATCCAACCCCCGACAACGGGCGCCAGTCTCGCAGACGCCGGCGTATCTAGGACACGGGGCTAGCAGAATATTCCTTTACTGGCAATATACCAGAACTTTTGATAATAGGTACAATGTACATAGATTACTGAATAATAATAACGTTTTAAAATTTAAAGGAAATAAGTATGAGGTAATAAATCATTGCATTTTTTAAACGAACCGAAAGTTCTGCACTTTGATATCGATAGCGCTTTATCTTTTGATATCTATGCAAGAACTTCTAATTCTAATTACAATAACTTTAATAAAGCATCTAGTAACGTTACCTATTCGTTTGTATTACTTAGTAAAAGTTCTATATGAACTTATATTGAAAGGTCTAAACGTAGATCGAAAAAATTTTATCTATAGAAAAGTAAATGCCTTTGCCTTGCAAATAATTCTGTCAGACAAGCATGATTCATGATTCACGACCGATGATCATAAATTTTCGATGTGCTTTGATAGATCAGTCAGTCAGTCAGTCACCTTTTCCTTTTATATATTTATCGGTATAAAAAGCCTTTTTATCAAATTTGAATAAAATTCATAGATAACATTAATAAGTATGGTATGGATAACAAAGTGCTACATTAAGGCTACATTCCACAAAAACCTGTTCGAAAGAATATTTTAGAAGGAACGACGTCGCAGAATATGTAAAAACTTATTACGTACTATAATGATATTTCATAGGACAGTAAAACGATATTAAGTCGCTGTTTAGTCAATTTAAAAAGAATCGCATTTGGTTAAAACGAAAAGTAGCTGATAATGATGCTAATTCAGTACACAGTCTCTAAAATATTCACGTAGTCACTTCTTACCTACCTACAGAGTATATTTTAAAAATTTTGTTTAGAGATTACGTACAACTTAATCAGCACCGAAGTCGAATTTGGTATACTTACAAATAGGCTTTTTGAGTCACTAAAATGACATCTAGGATAATAATTAATTAATCGAAAGTTTACTAGTTAATAACTTAGTATTTAAATACCGCAGAAGAGATCCTCTATGGGCACTCATGAAAAATCAATGACACCAAGGACCCATAACATCTAGGAACACAGTTTTCAGTCTTTCTTGCTAGATATTTTTGTAGTATTTTAATCATCTATTACAATTATCAATCAGTAAGCAGGTACTTGATCAGTAAATTACTAAGGCACAGTGCAAAGTGCGCTTTGATACATATTGCTCATAATAACATGATTATTCAGCATGCATTATTGTATCACCATTCATCATTTACTATTTATGGAAATACAGCAGGAAACTGCGATTAAAAATTGTTAACTTTACATACAATAAGAGTTATACTCCGATTTTTAATTCCGTGGAATTCTGATGTTTCGTAATGTTACCAGAGATAAAACAATTCCCACAAAAAAGATAAAAAATTCAAAACAGTAAATAAAAATCAACTGCCGCATGTAGATATGACAAATGCCTGACAGACACTTCATGGTGAATGGTGATAATGTCATTAGACTTCCATATTTTAATTTTTTTTTCAATGTGCTTCTTTTGTTTTCTATTGCCGTTAGTGTGCACTCTCTAGTTTCCACTCTTAGCGATTTCTATTTTAGGGCGAAACGACTAATATTACCAATTACGCGGCTTAGGGCTTTTTATGTTGACAGGAAATTAAAGTAGTTTAGGGTAAAATCGTTTTTCGTAGATGTTAACCCTGTTTTCCATACAAATAACGCATCTCTAAATGATAATGACAGCTGTCAGAATTCCACCGAATTAAAAATCAGAGTTTAGGTGCAATGATATTATCTTTATTGTAATAAAAGCAACATGCCAAAAGTAACAAAAAATAAAACCGGTCATTTGCGAGTCGGGCCTCGCTCTTTTAGGGTTCCGTACATAATTATGAACAACATAATATTTTGGGTGTCAGAAATATTTAATTTCCGAGCTAGACATCATGACAAAATTTGCAGAAGCAGTCGCTTTGCTTTCAGCTGTCCACAAGATTGTTCGAAATATGGCAAGTAGATAAAATATTATCGTAATAGTTTGAATTTTCAACAAGTGCCTATAAATTAAAAATTTAAAAAACCCCCGACATTCGCCATTTTGTGGCGGCTGCCATCTAGGATTTGCATAATGTTATTCTACTAGTCAAGCCCTTTCATTTGGTACCCATATTGAGGGCGTTGTGATAAAATATGTAATCCGCCATTTTGTAGCGGCGGCCATCTTGGACGGATTTTCATGAAATATAGCTCATAACACTTTCGACTATTTCACCTTTCAAACAAAAAAACCGCATTCAAATCGGTTCACCCGTTTGAGCGCTACAGGGGAACAGATAGACACACACACACAGACACGTCAAACTTTGGTCAATGATTCGGTGGTAGTGTTTTGATTTATCAAAACACAAGGTTGGCTTACATGAAATATATTAGATAACTGCGGGTATGGAACGTCTAACAATTTTTCAACCCATTTATGATAAAGTCGCGATCATGCGCCATTTCCGAGTTAACATGTACGGATTAATGATTGCATATCACGCTATGGACTCGGTTACCACATCAAAAAATAAATACAATCGTGTCATTTTTGAACACGCGCAGAGTCGGCCTTGAACCCACGACCTCTTGATTGTTTATCTGACTCACGCATCAGATCGTTTGATACGAGTATAGCTGCATTATGATTATGTCGAGATTTGAGCGCGAGCATCTTTCTTTGGTTCATCAATTAAAACTTTGCTTTTATTGTGAACGCACACGTTTTTAACCCCCGACGCAAAAACGACGGGGTGTTATAAGTTTGACGTGTCTGTGTGTGTGTGTGTGTGTGTGTGTGTGTGCGTGTGCGTGCGTGCGTGCGTGCGTGCGTGCGTGCGTGCGTGCGTGCGTGCGTGCGTGCGTGCGTGCGTGCGTGCGTGCGTGTGTGTGTGTGTGTGTGTGTCTGTCTGTTCCCCTGTGGCGCTCAAACGGGTGGACCGATTTGAATGCGGTTTTTTTTGTTTGAAAGGTGAAATAGTCGAAAGTGTTATGAGCTATATTTCATGAAAATCCGTCCAAGATGGCCGCCGCTACAAAATGGCGGATTACATATTTTATCACAACGCCCTCAATATGGGTACCAAATGAAAGGGCTTGACTAGTAGAATAACATTATGCAAATCCTAGCAATTGGGGTAGCATCTTTTAGTAGCGATTTGACCTTTGTCACAGATGCACATGAGCAGTGATTACGTTTTTCTGTGATTTTTAAGTACCTAAAACTTAGTGGCAATTTTAAAAATAATGATTATTTTTAATGTTATATTAGTTAACTCCTTTGTAATGTTTAAAATTAGAAAAGAAGTTGTAATATTTTTTTTATATTGTTTGTATTCTATTATATAAACTGTATTCTTTTGAGGAGGCGAATTTTGATGTTTTTATAGACTTCATTACTTTTTGATATAATAATGAATAAATAAATAAAACCCTGTAATTTTCTTTGTTATTTAGTTCGACAGAGGACCAAATTTTACTATTATGTTATAAATAGACACAAATTGCTTATTAGTTAACTCAATGTCAGGCAGTCAAAGTTGCGGACTGTCACACCGCGCGCGACCACTCATGTTCGGCGCAGGGGCGCAACCTCTGGAAGGTTAAGTATACTAGATACTACTGTAACTTATTTAAGTAATAGTTGTTGTTAAATAGCATAAATTACATGTTATATTATTTGGGTACGTAACTCCGCGAGTCCGCATTCAAAATATTGACTTGTCGAGAGTTTACCTTGCAGTAGGTAATATACTCGTATCTACCTACACCGGTATCGCTGCAGTTGGGTCTGAATAAATATTAAACAGCACACTTTATGATGTTAAACATTTGCTTGACGTGTTACTGCGAGTCTAGACTGCCGCAGACAATATAATCGTGAAACTATACATCAGAACTGTTGTATTTTAGGTCTTATGCAATGGTGATAAGTGTGGGCGAGTTCTGATGGATGGCAATATCGATCTCGGTTACTAAGTTACGGTGACTCATGCCTGGATAGTGTCCTTAGACATATTGCATGATTTTCTCTAATTATTATTTATAGACTTTACCTAGGTAACTGTATTGTAGTATAGGTTATTCTATTATTTTCTATCGGGCGTCTTAAGTTCAAATCTCATAGTTACGCTGTTTAATAAACTGAACCTAATAATTATAATAATCTAATATAATGAAGCAAACCGAGCTACTATCTATCTTACCCTTACTTAAGAATGCGAAGAGCCAGGCGCGCGGGTTCCCCGAACTATAAAATATTCTATTACTTAAGAAATTCTGAATGGAAAAAGTACACAGACAGTTAATACACAGTTTTATTTTTATGCAGGCTAACAAGAAGAAAACAAAACACCTAAATGCATCATCAGTGAACACCTATCAGAAGTTTATTATTGTCTACGTCTACACACTTACTTGAGGAGCTCTATAGCAGGAATGAAAATGCTTTTAAAGTTTGAATCAATGAAAAACAAAAGCTAAAGATAGGACACAAATCAATTAGTGTCACAGTCGCCGTACAAGGAGTGCGGGTGGCGGGTGCGTCGTGTCAGCGGTCCGGAAGCCGTTTATACAAGAACAATGCATCGGGCGGAAGGTGTTTTAGTTTTACGCACTTCGCCGTTATTGTGAGACAAGTTGGCAGGTGCGTTGAACTTCGGGGACTGACACAGTTAAAAGATCGAAAGATTAAAAAATTCTGTTTGTCGCTCACAAGTAAGTACTTACTTAGGTACCTAATAAGTGAGTATTTTTTTTTAAAAAACATCGTTTAAGCTTAACAATGGAGTTGTTTGTCCTTTGAAGGAACTTGGCAGCCGAAAATAGTGACTATGATTATACCAAAGGGGGAGTAAAAGAAGCGCAAAGCAAAACAGAAGCGTATTTTAAACTTCGTTTTTTTGGTCAGTTACGAACGGCACCGCATACCGCACTACACAGATCAAATTAATTCATGATCCCACGGCTCAGGAGTTAGGAGTTGGAACCAAAAGTTTCTATTGGACCAAGGAACTTTTATCGATTATTTAATTGCTTTAAATCTTGAATATACAATCTTCAGAATATCACGAGACTAAAATTGTTGCTATTAAAGGTCAGGTCAAAAGATTCTTAAAAACAAATTGGTTCTTAGATATTATCTTATACCTACTTATTATTTTCTGTGGGAAGAAGAGAAAGCATGTTGCCAACGGAACCCAAGAAGTGTATATTGCAAGCACGCGGAACAAATGCCACGTATACGTACGTACTTACATACTTATGCCGAGTTAGGAGTTAGGACGTAATCACTGGATTTGTTCTCTTTCTAGCCCGGACTATCGATCTTACAGTCCAGACATTTATAAATAGCTGCATGAATTCGGACTTCTGACCTAAAATGGTAACCAGATTAACTTTAAGTATACGTGTAGCCCTCTTAGATTTTAAAATAAACAAAATCAAGAGGAATATAATATAGTCGTTGAATTATAAAATAATATAAAGAAACATTCGAAAAGGAAAAGATTCGAAGATATCGAAAGCCTTTTACGGAACTCCTTTGTTCAACTGTGTGCGATTGAAGGCCAGTTTCACTCTCGAATAAAGGTATTGTTAAATGGGAAATGTAAGTCACTTTAAATTTTATTAATTAAACTACATAAAGAAAAATGAATTAAGCTAAAGGACCCTTAGTTTCACAGTAAATATTGTTAATCAGATGATTCCAGTAATTTTATTTATCGCACGTAGGTACTCGTATTCTGTAGCCATCATTGCAAGAGATCTATTCTTGCTTCTAAAGCACAAGTTACTTGTTCATATAACGATCTATTCCGTCCATTATCGTCGAAGCAAACTTAAACAAGAATGATTGACCATTATAAAATGCCATTGGCTCCTGAGAAAGAAACGTAACTATGTACATAATATGTCGCCCACATATTATATGTACATAGTTACGTTTCTTTACTACTTACTTACTTACTTACAGAACCTGATGAAGTGCTTTTGCTTCCAATATCCGGGAACAATAATAATGGGATAGAAATCTTTTGTAACATAAAAGGGTGTAGGAAGTTTTTAGGGTTCCGTACCCGAAGGGTAAAAAACGGAGCCCTATTAATGTCACTCGGCTGTCTGTCTGTCTGTCTGTCTGTCCGTCTGTCCGCCGGTCACAGGTCTCTAGCTCGCAGACGAAATGAGTTACAAACCTGAAATTTTGGTATTTAGTGTAAAACGTTAACCCAAAATCAAATATTGAATTAGAAATTGAATTAAATTATTTTTCAGGGGGGCTCCCATACATGAAAAAGGAGCCGGAAAAAAAATTTTTTTCTTTACCCTAGCTTGTGGGGTATCATTGTTTAGAGCTCATTAAGTAGAGTACAAATATATATTTTTTTAATTTTTATCTCAAAAAATAAGGGAATGGGAGGCCATCAAAGTTGTCAGTTTTAGACCATTTTTGTGACGGGGGCTATCTCAAAAACTAAACTAGTTGGGAATATGATATTTCAGTATATTATGTACTATCTGCTCTATTTAAACAACAAATACTGAAAACAACGATTTATTAAATAGTTTATAAGCTGTGACCAAAATAAACGAACATTTTTTTGGGTTTTTCTTTCACGGTTTGTTGCGATGTCTAGCTCGGAAATTAAATATTTCTTAGACCCAAAATATTATATTGTTCATAATTATGTACGGAACCCTGAAAGAGCGAGGCCCGACTCGCACTTGGCTAAATAATACGTTTTCTACATTTTACAAGAACCGAGTCGAGTTTGCGATACACATAACGGGTTGCATCAAGTTACGCTACTATAGGTTATATTATATAGCCCAAAATATAGAATGTATCAAATCGATAATAATAAAATTATAATCACAGGGCATTCCAATGATCACATTATAATATTCTTCTATATAATATTCTTTTCTGACGTGATAACGTCTTATAAATCGATGAACGCCGGCTGCACGCACGCAAAGCATGGCCCATTGTCACATTCCCGCGCCTGAGCCAAGCGTACAAGCGAGAGCGATAGAGTTAGGGAGGCACAATCGGCCTAAGCTTATCGGCTTCATCAATGTTTTCTTATGACATTATGACGTAAAATTATCAACCGACTTTTCAGTGTTATTTTCAAATCAAAATTGTATCAGATCTAAGGCGGCTTGTTAGTATATGTACAGGACTTATTTCTGTCTGTCGTATAGTGCTAAGAGGTATCGCTCACTACGTATGTGTCGTCCACAAAGCTTGCGTAGCGAAATGCCGACAAATTATAAATGCCAACGAACTTATTAATACTTCCTCTTCAGGTCGTTAAACGTTAAGTGAGAGAATAACTGGATTTTCTGGTAGGTAATATATAATTATATTGTGTGTATTATAAGCACTTATATTGGTAATTCCTACATATATTACAACTTTATGAATATTAATATGCTCTTATTTCTTATCTTAGCATATAAAATGGCCAATGTACTATATTATTGAAAAATTCCATTGTTTACATCGATTTAATTCGTCAGCAAAGAAAGAAGTGATCTAACGTCGACCAAAAAGGACTGTGAACACCATGATGCGTCAGGCCAGGCCAACATGACACGTATTGCACAATGCACGCAACAAACAATGGTGGCAGGTGGATGAAAACGTCACACTACCACTACAGCCTTTTTCAACGTCCTCCTCCTGTGCACAGGATTCTCTCTCATAGGAAAGAGAGATTTAGAGCTTAGACCCGCCACGCTGCTCCAATGGTTGGCGGGCAAGATGAAGATGATTTGCGCGTAAATATACGCATTGGTTGGCCGGTAAGAAGGTTGAAATAATCGTCTAGTTAAATTTAACGTTACTGGCACCTATATGTACATATACAATCGGGTGTGATCTCAGTCGTTCAAGGAGGTCGAGCCCTACCAATGACATACAGTTTTATAATAAGGTAAAGCAGCCTACTAGAGTTACGAAGGCCTTGATATACGAGAATATGAAAGCGGTTCTACATGGATGGCTTTGGCTCCGTCTCGGTTGACTTTATGAACAAGACAATAAGTTGTGTTAATAACTATTGTACTTAATATTTTTGTAGTTAAGGTTTAAGGATATGATCATTAATCACTAACCGATTACTACACGTATTAAATAATTATTTAATTACTGTTTTAAAAATATGATAGTTTGAAATAATTACGAATGAATTAAGTAACTAAATATGTACAAAGGGAATTTATTTCATCTTACGCCAACCCCAAATAGATTACAGAGGAGTCAAAAGCTTATTGCAAAAAAATTATTCTCTATCCACCAGGTTACGAATAAATAAATTCTTGCTACCTGGCACAAAACGAACGCTTCCCTATAGAAATTACAACAAGTAGCTGCTAATTTCTCTCAAGTATCTCGATTCTCGACTACACGTTACTGCGCTCTTGAATAGGCTAAAAATAGTTAGTCCGTCGTCGTCGTACTAACCTGTTGGTTATTTTAGACGACAAAACGATTAAACTAATGAAGAATGTAGGTACGCTAACGAAAAGAGCCATGAAACATTTTAAAAGCAACTGTAAAAGGTTATGTACCTACCTACCTTAGGACTACGTAGGTAGTTGTTAGTTTTTTGGCATCCACCACCACTACAGCCTTTTAACGTCCCACTGCTGGGCACAGGCCTCCTCTCTCATAGGAGAGAGTGATTTAGAGCTCAGACTCGCCACGCTGCTGCTCCAATGCGGTTTGGCATAAAGGTTCTTAAACTACAAGAGTAGTTGCTTGAGTCTATCGAGATTTCAAACAACCTGAGCCTAAGCTACGAGTTGGTAATTCTTTGCCTGATAAGCACGTTGTAGACTGCAAGAATGAGAGAATGAATTTAGTGAAAAACAGTCATTACACTCCGGTTTGCTCTCATCATCATCATGATCAACCCATTACCGGCTCACTACAGAGCACGGGTCTCCTCTCAGAGTGAGAAGGGTTTTGGCCAAAGTCTACCACGCTGGCCAAGCGGATTGGCAGACTTCACACACCTTTGAGAACGTTATGGAGAACTCTCAGGCATGCAGGTTTCCTCACGATGTTTTCCTTCACCGTTAAAGCAAGTGATATTTAAATATTTAAAAACGCACATAACTCCGAAAAGTTAGAGGTGCGTGCCCCTTAGGTTTGCTCTATCCAGGGTTATTTGTTATACCTTTCGCGTTAAAGGTATACACTACAGTTTACATTGTGCATAGTCATGCAGGATTGCAGCTGCTCTTTATTATACGAAGCGCTGTATGATAAATGCCACAGTACTAACATCCATTGTTGGCTTCTTCGAGGCTCGAGCATGTATACCTATAAGTATATATACCTATTATGTATAGTTTCGAATAAGATAAGGGCATTTCAAGAATACAATCTGAGTAGTAACCTAAGCAAAGTACTTTAGTAGAGTTACTACATTAAAACTGTGACTTCTCATCTTGTCTCATAGTTCTTCTCATCGTGTCTAGTTAATCACAGAAGAGTTGCTTTTCTTTTCGCATAATAAGATAACTGCGAGTTAGCTTAAACTAGATTATTATTTCAAACAATATTATAGGGCTCAGCAGTGTGTCCTTACTCATTATAAAATGATACAAAAATGGACCTATGTGCGGAGGACTTTATGTACTGTCATTTCTCTCCGAATGAATATAACAACTATAGTTGGGATATTACAAACGTGTGAACTGAGTGATAAAGCATTACGATCATAGTGTTGTGAGGGCTCTCCCTCGCTCTTTATAACCTGTTATTGACTAGCGACAAATCCTTTATTGTTGTTACAAGTTGTGTTGTTGTCTATTAAAAGTATGCTCATAAAAAAAGCTTATTATACAATTGAAGATTATATAAACGATAAAAAAGCTTGGATTTAACTCGTTCCAGCAATGCGCGAGACGGCATTTCAATCATGTACATCTATACTAATAAATAAAATTGAAGTGTCTGTCTGTAATATCGAAATAACTACCTCATATTAAGCTCATATGGTTATTTGAACGGTACCATAACCGAATCACACGTTTTTAAAATTTTTGTCTGTCTGTCTGTCTGTCTGTCTGTCTGTCTGTCTGTCTGTCTGTCTGTCTGTCTGTTTGAACGGGCTAATCTTCGGAACGGCTGAACCGATTTTGACGGGACTTTCACATACAAGTAGAGAATTAACCAGGGAGTAACATAGGCTACTTTTTTAACCGACTTTCAAAAAAGGAGGAATTGTGTTTTTCTACCTATGTACACCGATATCTCCGAGATTTCTGAACCGATTTGCGTAATTTTTTTTTTTAATCGATAGAGAAATATTGCGACACTGTTCTACAAAAAACTTGGATTCCAACTCCTCAATCCTGATGCTGTAGGGGAACTGATCCCCAAAACTAATGGGATTTAGGAACTGTCGGTTATTTAAATAGATATTGGGGGTACCAATTAAAGACTTTATCGTTGAATGAACTCGAGTAGGTACATATTCAACTCCTCAACCCTGATGCTGTAAGGAATTGCATTCCGAAATCGTGGGGATCCCACGGAATTTTTCCATTTTGGTGACGGGTTACTACAGATAGGCTACTTTTTGTTCTGGAAAATCAAAAGTTCCCACAGGATTTTTAAAAACCTAAATCCACACGGGCGAAGCCGTGGGCATCATCTAGTCTATACTAATAAATAAAATTGAAGTGTCTGTCTGTAATATCGAAATAACTACCTCATATTAAGCTCATATGGTTATTTGAACGATATTATAAACGAATCACACGTTTTTAAAATTTTTGTCTGTCTGTCTGTCTGTCTGTCTGTCTGTCTGTCTGTCTGTCTGTCTGTCTGTCTGTTTGAACGGGCTAATCTTTGGAACGGCTGAACCGATTTTGACAGGACTTTCACATACAAGTAGAGAATTAACCAGGGAGTAACATAGGCTAATTTTTTAACCGACTTTCAAAAAAGGAGGAGTTGTGTTTTTCTACCTATGTATATCGATATCTCCGAGATTTCTGAACCGATTTGACTAATTTTTTTTTTAATCGATAGAGAAACATTGCGACACTGTCCTACAAAAATTTGGATTCCAACTCCTCAATCCTGATGCTGTAGGGGATCTGATCCCCAAAACTAATGGGATTTAGGCACTGTCGGTTATTTAAATTGATATTTTGGATACCAATTAAAGACTTTATGGTTGAATGACCTCGAGTAGGTACATGTCCAACTCTTCAACCCTGATGCTGTAAGGAATTGCATTCCGAAATCATAAGGATCCCACGGAATTTTTCCGTTTTGTGGACGGGTTATTATTTACTACAGATAGGCTACTTTTTGTTCTGGAAAATCAAAGTTCCCACGAGATTTGTACAAACCTAAATACACACGGGCGAAGCCGTGGGCATCATCTAGTTAATAATAATAATTGTTATAATGTTATTTTTTAAAAAACAGCAACCGCCGAGTTTCTTGCAGGTTCTTCTCGGCTGGAACTGCATTCCGAACCTGTGGTAGACTCAATCGACGATTCAAAAGCACTTGTAAAAGTTTATTTGAATAAAAAACTTTTCTATTCTATTCTATTCTACACACAACACCATAGAATCAGGTTCCAGTTCCATAAGGCCTGTAAGTGAGAACGAGATGTCCGATAAAAATGATTTATGACTTGGTTCGCACGTTTGTAATGTCCCAACTATAACAGTTGGTCGTACTATTTATTCAATATTACAGGTTCGGTATTCATTTAACCTCTAATCGTTTCCCTTCCATTCATAAATGTAGTAACCTACCTAGTTACCTACGTGTACGATAAATATTTTACAACACAATCAATAGCGGACCAATCTATTTTTTCTTTTTAATTATGTCATAAGTACATCCGTATTCACAGTATCCGATACAATCGATTGGCGAATGATAAATTCATCAATCTTTTTCATTATGTTTATTATTGTTAACGAAATTAATCTATACTAATAAATAAAATTGAAGTGTCTGTCTGTAATATCGAAATAACTACCTCATATTAAGCTCATATGGTTATTTGAACGCTACCATAACCGAATCACACGTTTTTAAAATTTTTGTCTGTCTGTCTGTCTGTCTGTCTGTCTGTTTGAACGGGCTAATCTTCGGAATGGCTGAACCGATTTTGATGGGACCTTCACATACAAGTAGAGAATTAACCAGGGGGTAACATAGGCTACTTTTTTAACCGACTTTCAAAAAAGGAGGAGTTGTGTTTTTCTACGTATGTACACCGATATCTCCGAGATTTCTGAACCGATTTGCGTAATTTTTTTGTTCAATCGATAGAGAAACATAGCGACCCTGTTCCATAAAAAATTTGGATTCCAACTCCTCAATCATGATGCTGTAGGGGACCTAATCCCCAAAACTAATGGGTTTTAGAAACTTTCGGTTATTTAAATTGATATTAGGGGTACCAATTAAAGACTTTATCGTTGAATGAACTCAAGTAGGTACATATCCAACTCCTCAACCCTGATGCTGTAAGGAATTGTATTCCAAAATCGTGGGGATCCCACGGGATTTTTCCGTTTTGGGGACGGGTTTCTACAGATAAGCTATTTTTTGTTCTGGAAAATCAAAAGTTCCCACGGGATTTTTAAAAACCTAAATCCACACGGGCGAAGCCGTGGGCATCATCTAGTAATTATTATTATTGAACTTAAATTGAGTACAAGACCAACTTACGATCTTTTTAATGGTTAAAAAAATAATAATACATCTAACTTGTTTATGTTGTAGGTACTTGCTTTTTTGCTAGGCGTTGCTATAGCTTATGAATATGATGACTGAATAACACTGCAAACTTTTACAATTCTCTGATGTAACAAAATCATAATTTGAATTTTATATCATGTAAGTTGGTACCTAGCTAATATACCTAACTCAGTACCTAGTTAATGGTAGTCAATAATGCTTTATTGTCTTTATTGTCTTACATGGTGTTTAAATTGCTCTGGTGGCTAGATAATCTGCAACAGTCACCAATAATTGGATACCGATGACGCTAGCACATATTACAATACTGGGGAATTTGGTCCTAATGATGCTGCTATGCTTCTCCACTTCTTACGGCATACTGGAGAGGAAATGTTTGGTTGGATGGGAACTAATCCGTGAGGCCGTGGTATGAATCTTACAACTGTAGGTTGCTGTAGGTTACTTAAAGTCAGATGCAATGGTGAAAGGTGCTCGCTTCTAGAGTGAAGATTGTACTTTCGATAAGTAAGCCGTGTAAGGGACCTTTCAGACAGACCGGCGCGGAGAGCAGAGCAAATTTTAATCGCATTTAAAATAGAATCTTAAGACATTGAAATAGGCTTTATTTTTACACTAGCGGTCCGCCCCGGCTTCGCCCGTGGTACATAATATATAGCCTATAGCACTCAGGGATCACGTACATATCCACCGGTGAAAGAATTTTTGAAATCGGTCCAGTAGTTCTTGAGATTAGCGCGTTCAAACAAACAAACTCTTCCGCTTTATTATATTAGTATAGATGTTAAGTCTTTTATGATAAGAGGATGCTCGAGCATGCTCCCAATACGCTCTGTGTGAAATATATGAGAGCAGCCGGTCGGCTACTCGTCGAGCCGGTCGGCTGCTCCATGCCCGTGCCCTTTCGCGCTCGAGCATCCGACCGGCTCCGTTCGCGTGCTCTTTCATGCTCGCACAGCCGACCGTAGGCCGAATATGCTCTGCCGTCCGGCCCAAGAGCGTACGCTCGGCTCCGAGCGCATCCGCGTGTCCGTTCACACAGACCGGCGCGGAGAGCAGAGCAAATTTGAACGGCCGGTCTGTGTGAAAAAAAAAATGCTCTCCGACGCTCTCCGCGCCGGTCTGTCTGAAAGGTCCCTTAAGGGCTCAACGATAAAATACGATACTATTTTATCGTTGGGCCCTTTACACGGCTTACTTATCGAAACTATATGTATAACCAATACATCTCGTTTGATTTATATCTTATTTTTTAAATTTTTTAAATTAAATTGGAATGAAAGATTTCGATTCTCCATAACGTAGAGCTATAGTCTATACGTAGGTATATATAAAGTAATTTCGGAAGAGGGAAGTGGCACTACATGGCACGTAGATCCGGCCTCCGAATCAAAATGCTTATTAAAATTAATACTTATGTACCTGAAACAACAAAGTAATATATTTCCAGGGGAATTAATTACTTTTTAAATATTATCTACATGTCATCTGAGTAACTTACTCAGTATTACATCAATCGAGGTTATTATAACAGATATGTAGGTAGGTAAACTGTGGAAATAAAATATCTTACAAGATAGGATCCTATTTGTTATAGTTAGTCATGAGCACAAAACTAACGGCAACGGGACGCGAAGCACCATGACATTGCAGTGTTGATATTCCTTGAATACCTACCATGGATTTCCGGAAACCTGGGTACCTAACTAACGGAAACATCAAGAAAATTATTAATTACTAGCTTTTGCCCGCGGCTTCGCCCGCGTGAATTTCGATTTTTCACAAATCCTGAGGGATAAGTAAATTTCTGGTCCACCCGCCCCCCGCCGCGCGGCGGCGTACCGCGGTACCGCGTACGGCGGGCGCAGGGCGCGTGGCGCGGCGCGGGGAGCGCGAGCGTCCGCGTCGGCCGTCGCGATCGCGCGCAGCGAAAATACCTATCAGGGCGTTTTTAACATCTGTATTTACCGATTTCAACACAACTCCTTTTTTGAAAGTCGGTTAAAAAAGTAGCCTATGTTACTCCTTGGTTAATCCTCTACTTGTCTGTGAAAGTCCCGTCAAAATCGGTTCAGCCGTTCCGAAGATTAGCCCGTTCAAACAGACAGACAGACAGACAAAAATTTTAAAAACGTGTGATTCGGTTATGGTATCGTTCAAATAACCATATGAGCTTAATATGTGGTAGTTATTTCGAAATTACAGACAGACACTTCAATTTTATTTATTACTAGATGATGCCCACGGCTTCGCCCGTGTGGTTTGAAAAATCTCGTGGGAACTTTGATTTTCCAGAACAAAAAGTAGCCTATCTTTAGTAAGTAGTAACCCGTCCACAAAACGGAAAAATTCCGTGGGATCCTTACGATTTCGGAATGCAATTCCTTACAGCATCAGGGTTGAGGAGTTGGACATGTACCTACTCGAGGTCATTCAACAATAAAGTCTTTAATTGGTATCCCCAATATCAATTTAAATAACCGACAGTGCCTAAATCCCATTAGTGTTGGGGATCAGATCCCCTACAGCATCAGGATTGAGGAGTTGGAATCCAAATTTTTTGTAGGACAGTGTAGCAATGTTTCTCTATCGATTAAAAAAAAATTTACGCAAATCGGTTCAGAAATCTCGGAGATATCGGTGTACATAGGTAGAAAAACACAACTCCTCCTTTTTTGAAAGTCGGTTAAAAAAGTAGCCTATGTTACTCCCTGGTTAATTCTCTACATGTATGTGAAAGTCCCGTCAAAATCGGTTCAGCCGTTCCAAAGATTAGCCCGTTCAAACAGACAGACAGACAGACAGACAGACAGACAGACAGACAGACAGACAGACAGACAGACAGACAAAAATTTTAAAAACGTGTGATTCGGTTATAGTATCGTTCAAATAACCATATGAGCTTAATATGAGGTAGTTATTTCGATATTACAGACAGACACTTCAATTTTATTTATTAGTATAGATAATAATTATTACCATAATATGCTTAACGTAGATAGCAGAGCGGTCATAATACAGGGACGTGAGAGCGTGCGATGCGTGGGAGTAAAATCAATGCAGTGTTGTGACTTGTGAGTTGTGACGCACACTTCCATTATAAGAACCCATTTAGCGGATGAAATCACGCGAAACGTTATGAAAAGGAAAGTTCTGTTTGTTATCGCCTATCGGGGAGTCGGGATCAACAGTAGGTAGCAAACATTGGGGCGTTCGATGAATTTTTCTGAGCATTTAGGTATCTATAAGTGAGTGTCGAAACTTCACGGATGATAGAACTTTGAGCCTTCTTTGGTAACCTAGGTATGCCCTTATTGTGCAGTAATTTCTTGAGCTTTCTATTCTTCCCCAGAATAAGTAGATATGTAGTTAACCTTTAACTATGGACACTTATTTTTTGTAACACTAGTATGGACATGGGGTCTCACAGACCCCTAAATTGTTTGGGGTCATTTATATTAATAGCTAAAATAAATAATTAAAAAAGCAGTTAAAGTGGATGTAAGGATTATAAATAATAAGTTTTTAAAAATATATAAGAAATATTTATTATAAAATACAAATTATTCCATAAAAAACGAAAAATTGCACTTTTCAGTCTAAATAGACAATGAGATCTCTTAAAGTTCTATAAAGTAATTATTTCTTTGAAAAATCAATGTAAATGTTAATTTTTATTAAAATTTAATAAGTTTTTAATAAAAAAAATAAAAAAGTTCATTCTTAACTGTAAACAAAAAAATTTTGACGAAGAGTCAATTACCCTATAACTATGAACATTCAATGGAGGTTTCATCATTACAGATATACACACATTTGTTGGCAGTCTTTCTATGTAGTTTTGGTGTACTTAAGTTACATTTTCTTGTTATTCTTCTTGAGCTTCGACATCATCTGGAGGAACATCATCATCAGGCTGATCATGTAAATGCAATGTTTTTGTCGTCTTCTGCTTCCCGATCGTTTCTTATAAAGGTCTTTGTGAACCGGAAGTATTTGGTTCATTATTTTCGACCATTTTGAACCTAAAATCTAAAACAAAAGTAAGGATTTTAAAATATTGTTTCAATAAGAACTATGGACATGGGGTCTCACAGACCCCGATTAAACTTTAAATATGTGTAACTCACTTATATGGTATTGGACAGCGCAACTTCCTCCTTCGTCAAGCGTTTGGTGACTTAACTCGAAGCTACTGAGACGGTCACTCGCGTGGGGTGGCGGGAAATATGTTATTCTAAGAAATCAACACAGCGAAAGGTCTGTGAGACCCCGTGTCCACAGTTAAAGGTTAAAAAGTGACTATTTGCGTAAATAGGTATTAAGATAAATATTATTATATATTATATGGGTTTTGTTGACTTTTGATTGGTCCACGTGCGATCGTAAAGTTAGAAAACGAGTTTGATCGCATCTCGCAAGATTGGCGACTTTGGGATAAATCGAGCGGATTTTTCCTTTTGGTTTACTTTGATGTAAAATGTGGCTTACTAACTTACCTTGTTAAGCTAAAATCAGTAGGTATTCCTTTATTAATTAAAAGCAAAAAACCCTTCAGATATTAATTTCATGACGTAGGCGTAGGAAGGTACCTACATAGTAGGAGTAGGTAGGCAGATAAATCTATACTTAATAAATAAAATTAAAGTGTCTGTCTGTAATATCGAAATAACTACCTCATATTAAGCTCATATGGTTATTTGAACGGTACCATAACCGAATCACACGTTTTTAAAATTTTTGTCTGTCTGTCTGTCTGTTTGAACGGGCTAATCTTCGGAACGGCTGAACCGATTTTGACGGGACTTTCACATACAAGTAGAGAATTAACCAGGGAGTAACATAGGCTACTTTTTTAACCGACTTTCAAAAAAGGAGGAGTTGTGTTTTTCTACCTATGTACACCGATATCTCCGAGATTTCTGAACCGATTTGCGTAATTTTTTTTTAATCGATAGAGAAATATTGCGACACTGTCCTACAAAAACTTGGATTCCAACTCCTCAATCCTGATGCTGTAGGGGAACTGATCCCCAAAACTAATGGGATTTAGGAACTGTCGGCTATTTAAATAGATATTGGGGGTACCAATTAAAGACTTTATCGTTGAATGAACTCGAGTAGGTACATATTCAACTCCTCAACCCTGATGCTGTAAGGAATTGCATTCCGAAATCGTGGGGATCCCACGGAATTTTTCCATTTTGGTGACGGGTTACTACAGATAGGCTACTTTTTGTTCTGGAAAATCAAAAGTTCCCACGGGATTTTTAAAAACTTAAATCCACACGGGCGAAGCCGTGGGCATCATCTAGTTAAACATATTATTTTATCAAACACATTACATTTCTCTTATATTAACAGGAATTTGTAACTTTTCGACACGACTGAAAAACCCAAGCTACAATAATAATTTATCTTGGGTAACTTATTGTCGGTACGTAGACCGTAGGTACTACATTACCTACTTACATACCTAGTCATCTTATCAAGTTATCGTAGGTCTACATGGCAGAGGCCAGAAAGTTTATTAGGTAGGTACAATACGCACGCGCAAATTAGGGCAAGCCGCGCCGCAACGCATTGCATGAATCCTCCTTCATCATTTTCATAAAAAAATAGATTGTCCGACCGAAAACACAAAAAAAAGTAATCGATACGAATAGTCTATGGCCTATTTTTATAACTAGAGATTTTTATAACTAATAGACTCTATGCTCTAGTTATAAAAATAGGTAGGTAGTTTGACAGCCTAGAACTCCGATTTCCCATGGTTTGCGAGTTACATCTTAGGTAGAGGGGTAAGTAGGTACTATACTTTTTTTGTTCTTTCGTTCGTTTCGTAAGCTGTATAAGCCAATAGATAAAGCTTAATTTGTTTTTGCACGGTTTTGCAATGTGATGCGATGTGAGGCGCCGCACCGCGGCCCGCGACATACAGACAGTTCACCGTCGGTATTTCATAATAGTAGACAAAATGTAGGTACCTAGGTAGGTCGTAGGAAATAGGTCACTTTTTATTACTGCATATAAAGCCTTAAAATAGTACCTACCTAATAGGAGAATGTCCTATAGTTAGTTCGTTAACCGTAATAACTTAATCCAATTTATGTATGTGAAGTGTGAACCTATTTGATTTTCGTTTGCAACAAGAATATATTTATTATTCGGGGGTAATCTGTAACTAACTAGGTTCCTAACCTACCTAGTGGCGTAAGTGGCGTAAGTCACACACGTGTACTTATTACCAGTTAACTATTCAGCAACATTAAGTAGATACTAGATAGGCAGGTAGGTACGTAGTACGTACCTACTTAGATCATAATTTATTATAAAAACCGACATGTAGGCAAAAATATTCGTCAAGAATCAAGATTCAAGGCCTGTTGTATTTTGAAATAAGACGTTTTTTTACACTTTATTATTTTGCTACGTAGCCACGTAGCGTAGGTAACATGTACTGAATAATTGAAGCAATAGGTAGGTACAGGTAGGTATACCTTGGTAGTTACTCATCCATATCGAGATACCTAAATAAAATTACGCTGTTAGGTAAGTAATTACCGTGATTTATTAGAATGTAAATATAATCGATTGGAACTTGGAAGGATGCTTCTCATATCCATGGTTCGCGTAGAGAACCGACCAATCAATCCTGGAGCAGCATCGTGTCTCCACGATTTGTTACCAAAAAAATTGTAATTTGATGACATCTGACGCCTGCACTCCAGTCACATTGCATCACAGGCATCCCACCAATTGCAATGGTGCAAGAAAAGCCGAGAACCGTACAAAGTGGAAGGCTATCTACCTACTTAGGTACCAGCAGCGTTACGAATGCGCTGGACTTCAGAGTTACAGACTTTCAGTCACTGAGAATACGACCCAGGAGTTGGAAATTGCCAAAATGATGCAACAGGTAGATAACGATTTAGATAATATTATAAGTAAATCTAAGTAACTACTTACCTACAAATTACGAGCGATGAATTGTAAAAAATAACATCCATTCGAAGAGGGTAGGATAAAGGATTATACCTACTTATTAAAAAAAAGAACTTTAAAAAGAATTGTGGTTCTAATCAAAACCGGTTCCGAGAATGAAATCAGTTTATTTACCTACACTTTACAGTATATCTAGTAAGTACCTATAAGGCACCTAGTACACAATACATATTTAGTCATGTGCCTACAGTCTGTCTCATTATCAGTACTTATTATCACTAGAAAGCGAAAACTTCGCGAGGTCGCAAATGAATTAATCACGCTAATAAAATAGGTAGGTACGTTTAGATACAACCCAGGACTAGTATAGGCGCTTGTGTGGATAATCAAGGGGCGCTTGTTTATATTACTTTATTTAACAGTTTTATACGTCCGAGTAGTTATAACAATCAAAACTCGTCAATAACATCATGATAATGATAACCTACCTACATGATTAGTAGAATACATAGAATCTACTTTTTTATAGTCCCGTAAGAATTGGTGTAGGTTGGTACCACCTACCCCTATTCTTACGGGGTTCCCGTACCACTTCAGCTTAAAGCCAAGTTTTCAAAGGACCATCTAACTAACCTGCTATCCTTAAAACTGCTCGATCTGCCGGGTCCAGCTGCAGAATGGACAAAGGCTTGTCCTTCGCCCATTCTTTCAAGCTGAAATCGTTCTCGAATTCCATATTTTTGTCATCCAAAACACGCAGCTTCACCCGAACTCTCGCACATAATTGAATGAATCCCACGGCACAACACTAGGGCTGAATAACGCACATTATTAAAACTTCAGAGACAATGTTACACACGAATAAAAAGTAAACAAAACGTTACGCTCATTGTAAAATGATGAAAATCGATAAACGCTATACAAAATTCAGTAAAGATACGGCGTAGCGTATCTCGAATTTGTAAACTGTGAATATTAACTACTATCACTTTAACTTAACACAAAAACTAAATTAATGTGTAAAATTAACTAATAAAATCATCCAAATCCAGAAGGACGGAACAACTTAGATGTTTCTAGGTTATTAGTAACACCGAACGTCATACACCGAGCCGGCAGGCAGACATGATGCGACTCACATGCGACTGTTTAATTCTCAACAATGACACCAATGACCAAAATGTCGCTACTATCGCTCAGCTGTTTCCGCGCACGCTCACGATGTATATTATGCGGAAAAATAAGAAAGTCGTAACCGATTATGTCGCCTTGTGTATTTGAAATGCTTTTTATTTAGGCGATTATTTTACTTTCTTTCGAACAAGTGCTGCCATCTCTACATAATCCAATGCGTTACCTCAAAAATCTCACAGGTGGCTGTGTGACCAGACGGCATTTTAAAGAAACAGCCAAAAAATAAAAAGTCACAAAGTACAAATAAAATAAATCAATAATAACTATTGTGGCCAGCGAGAATATAGCTACGGATGGAACGCCAGTTTACTTATTTTAAGTAAGTATCAGTTAATATCTGTTCAACTTTACATTTGAACCTTCATAGAGAGAGACATATAAAAGTTAAAAATAAAAATCATAGCTCAACAGCCCCTAATAGTGTAATGTAAGTCAAAAAGTCATAAGTTCAAATTCTATTCGTAAGACTGTGGTCTATTATTCTATCGTCCAGTTGATGATAATAAAAGCTACATAACATAGAACTTATAATAATTAGATATTTAAATTAAAATGGGCGGGAACAAATAAATATGTCATGTTTATTTATGGTTTAAATTGAAATTGAATGAATCGTAGAGACTAATAAATAAAACAAAATATCGTTCACAGAACATTGACTTAATAATAAAATTATTAGTCAGTTTATTATTACAAGTTCTAAGCAATTAAATATCACTTGCTTTAATGGTGAAGGAAAACATCATGAAGCCTGCATTGAAGTTCACCAATTCGGACTCGGCCAGTGTAGAGGAATACGGCCAACACCCTTCTCCTTCTCAGAGGAAAGCCGCGTCCTGCAGTGGGCCGGTAATGGTTTGATAAGGATTATGAATAATGATAATACACAGTTGAATTTTAAAGAATGACAAAACTTTCATTTGTTTTTGCTTTAATGAATTCCTACTATAATAGAAACTTAATTTATTTCTTGGCCTCCCTAGTAACCATGGAAACGTCAATGTCATATTGCCCTGACACTTGACAGTGACGTTAAATTTTGTTTACATTTTTTGATCTCATGGTGATTTCAGATTTGGATGTTGGTGTTCAAATAAATAAAATCATTCTCGGGGTATAATTTTTTAATTACGTAGTGTGCTTTAAACTCTTAATACAATGCTATACAAAACGGCCCTACAGATTTATTAATTTTAGCGCTATTTATAATTTCATTTTGAAATGAATGAAATTCTGCTATGTTATACATAATCATTGTAGTGCCTTCATGTCCCAAATTCTTACTGTTTTATCAATAATTTTATTATTGAACAATACTGGTGACCTATATTCCTTTGTTACCTACCACAATTCTCATTGACTTGGTTATCGTATCTCGTAGTCTTCCGTGATTTATAGTATTAGTATAATATTTATAGTAATTCTGCCGGTGCGGTAAAATATAATTCGGAAAAATAATGTTTTCAACTATTTAAAGTTATGGAAGGTGACTATGTATCCTAGTTTAGCGAAGACTTCGTTTACGGTGTGTATTTTTTATTAAAAGCTTTATGTAAAAATATGGTTTCCATAGTTATTATAAGAACATGCAGTTTATTGTTTAGTTACTATTATTAAATTATATTAGTAGACACAAAAAACATAATTGTTATACATATAAACATGAAAGTAATTTTCTTTATAATTTTTAAAGTATGGACTACCAAAAGTCAGTACTGCCCATTAGCACTTTCTTACTTACAGCCTACATACAGCGGAGTCAATAAAAAATACACATCTAAGTTAAGTCCAAATAAGTTAACTTTCACTGGAAACTTCACTCCATGTCACCGCCTCTTTGATATAAACTCTCCCGAGCGAAGGGATTCCATGCGACAAGACATTCTCAAAACTGTGATGCAGAGAACAGAGTCTGTAATGCTGGAGCAAAATGACACTGATTTTAATCCCTTGTACGAGGACCCAAGGGATGTTGGTAATAATTATTTTTAGACTTATTTTCATCTAATATTTATTTAAAAAAATGTTAGGCAAGTATAATTCCATCATTTGTCACAAAGGTTGAGTAGAAGATGAAAACACAGTGAAACTGAATTAAGAGATGATAAAGAGAACCTTTTGGCATAGTCAAAACTTGGCACCGCCGTAGTCAATACTATACATAATTTTGTTTTGGTGTAAAATAAGCTGCCGACTCACATGGGAGCAACATGACTGGTCTAGCCTCTAAATCTCCCAGAGCCCAGCAGGGGGACTTCAAAGTGGCTGTAGTGGTGGTGATATAAGGGTGAAATCACTCTTCTTAGCATCAGATTCAATCATCTCATTTTTAGGGTTCCGTAGTAAACAAGGAACCCTTATAGTTTCGCCATGTCCGTCCGTCTGTCCGTCTGTCCGTCTGTCCGTCTGTCCGTCTGTCCGTCTGTCCGTCCGTCCTCGGTTAATCTCAGAGACTATTAGTGCTAGAAATCCGTAATTTGGCATGAGTATAAATATTAATCACGCCGACAAAGTGGTGAAATAAAATTTTGATAAATATTTTTTTTTAGGGTAGCTCCCCTACATGTAAAGTGGGGATGAATATTTTTTTTCTCGTCTACCCCATAGTGTAGGGTATCGTTGAATAGGTCTTTTAAAAATACTGTAGGTGTGGGAACATCATTTTTCGATTTCTAAATCCGTTTGTAAAATATGATGTTTTAAAGTGCAAATTTTTATTAGAGTCAAGTGTCCCCCCCCTCTATCAGCCAAATGGCAGTATATAGGAACTTGAAAAAATTCACAGCAGTAGGGTATATAATCAATTTTAAAGAAAAACTATCACGGCTAAGTAGGGTTTACAGGTTAAGGAGTTATATCTGTTTTTCGAGGATTGTGACTACGGAACCCTACACTGCGCGTGGCTCGCCACGCACTTGGCCGGTTTTTTTAATATATAAAATGTGATTCAATGTTAATAAATATTAACATTTTAACAGATTAGTGCTACATAAAAATAGTTTCCATTCATTTCAGTAGGTAAACCTGCCAAACCACCGCGTAAGAGAATCATTCAGGGTATTGCAGTACCTTCACCGCGTGGCAATAAAGAGGGAAGGTCTTTGCTTAGAGAGCAAAAACGAAAGCTTACTAAAAAATATGAGAGCTTGGTCACTGCTCTTATGGATAGGTGTGAGGAGAATGTAATTATGGTATGTATTCAGGCTCCTGAGAATATAACATAATGTAAAATATGTACCATAATAATACTACATACCATACTAAAAATGTTTGTTGGTTGGTCGATCAAACAAAAATTTTTATCATAATTTATATTACATTAGAATATGTCAGTAAATCACGAAATAAGCCTTACATCAATAGGTAACTTAACATTTTTATAACCTTTTTCTATGTTTCTCTTTCTAGATATCTGAGAAAGAATCCCAAATTAATAAACTACGAGAGAAACTCAAAACTGTGTTAGAGTACAACAGATTGTTTGCCGATGAGAATGATCGTATTAAAGGCGAATACACGACATTAGCGAACTACGTGGAAGAGTGTAAGAGAATTATAAGAGAGGAGAGGGAGAGAAATGGAGAGTGGGAGAAGAAATTCAAGAAGTTGGAGGAGAAAGTTAAGCATTACGAGGTGCCTGATAAAGGTATTGTTTTAGGTTTATTATTGTTATAGGTTGTACTCGTAGATATCTATTGGTTGAGACAACAACGACGATTATCGTATCTTTTTAACCCCCGACGCAAAAACGATGGGGTGTTATAAGTTTGACGTGTGTGTGTGTGTCTGTCTGTCTGTCTGTTCCCCTGTAGCGCTCAAACGGGTGGACTGATTTGAATGCGGTTTTTTTTGTTTGAAAGGTGAATTAATCGAGAGTGTTGTTAGTTATGTTTGATGAAAATCCATCCAAGATGACCGCCGCTACAAAATGGCGGATTACATATTTTTCCACAACTCCCTTAATATGGGTATCAAATGAAAGGACTTGACTAGTAGAAACGCACTATTGCCAATCCAAGATGGCCGCCGCCAAAAAATAGCGAATGTCGGGGCCCGGGGGTTTGTTAAATTTTTAATTTACACTTGGGTCCTGACGTAGGTATTAGTAGTTTGATCAATTATTATTTTCTATTTCTAAAACTGTCCTTTACTCAATAAACCTTTTTATTTCTTCCAGATAATATTTCAACAGCAATTCCTTTAGTAGAAGTATGTATGAACTGTAGCAGTCGGCAAATCGTACTAAATCAGGCGCGCGAACAAAATTCACGACTCCAAAAAGACATGCAGGCTATGAAAGACGTATTGTATAGGTTGGTTCGATTTCTGTATTATATAACCTCTAATAAAGGTAATCACACTAGTATTATAAAGGCGAAAGTTAGTGTGTATGTATGTGTGAATGTTTATTACTCTATAAAACCGCAACTACTGAACCAATTTGGCTGAAATTTTGAATGAAGATAGATTATGCCCTGACTTATATATTTACTAGCTTCCGCTTTTATAGGGAATTTCGGGTTTTCACAAATCCTGGGGGAATCGTGGATTTCTGGTTCCCGTTCCCGCTCCCGCTCCCTTTTCCAACCTTTATACCTATACTCTGATTTTTAATTCGGTGGAATTCTGACAGCTGTCATTGTCATTTACAGATGAGTTATTTGTATGGAGAACAGGTTTAACATCTACGAAGTACGATTTTACCCCAAACTACTTTAATTCCCTATCATCATAAAAAGCCATATGCCGCGTAATAATATTACTCGTTTCGCCTTAAAATAGAAAACACCAAGAGTGGAAACTAGAACGTGCACACTAACAGCAATAGAAAACAAAAGAAGCACATTGAAAAAAATTCTTCAAAAATGGATGCCGAATGACATTCTCACCATGAAGTGTCTGTCAGGCATTTGTCATATCTACATGCGGCAGTTGATTTGTATTTGCATAAGTTTTGAATTTTTTATGTTTTTTGTGGGAATTGTTTTATCTCTGGTAACATTACGAAACGTCAGAATTCCACGGAATTAGAAATCAGAGTAAAGTTTCAATGAAGTTTGCTGTAGTAATCTACCTATCGCTGTAGCTGTAAATTTCTGTTTTTTCAAAATCCCGCGGGAACTGTGGATTTTTCCACGATTCGTAGTCTGTGATAATACATTAGTTGCCTATACAATTAATAAAAACGTACATTTCAGACTGAACGTCCAACTATCGCGCTATCAAGAACGCTTACGAAGCAGTGTCCATACAGATGGTAAAGATGTATTCAAACCGTGCGAAAAGTATGACGGTTTCGATTCCTTAATCACAGCTAGCTTGGGACAGAGACAAGGTATTTTCAATAGTTGAGAGCTCGTCTTAAAGCTACTCGCATAGCATGTAGCAGCACTTTAGTTATAGGCACGGATCTTTTTTTTATTCATCTGCAAGTTAGCTCTTGTCTGCATTCTTACCTGATGATGAGTGACGATGCAGTCTAAAGTGGGTACGTGCTAGCCTGGAAGAGATATGATAGTTAGTATTAAACCCACTAAAACCCCTGATCGATTTCTACGCGGCATCGTACCGGAGCTCTAGCATCTAAATCGCTTGATTTTGCCGGTAGGATAGTGACCAGCCACGGCTGAAGCCTCCCACTGGACCAGATCAGAGACAATTTAGAAATTATATAATTCCAAATTGCCACTGCCGGGAATCTAACCCGGGACCTCGCATTTCTACAGCGCTCACCACTGCGGTCATCAAAATCTCAAGGCCTGAAGGCACAACCTTGAATGTGCAGAACTCTGGGCCCATCGTTCGTGATTGGTTCGCTATAGTACCACCTCATAATCTGTCTCCCGTACTGGTTACCGCCGTCTTCGTACAGTCTGTCGCCCGCTCAACAATCCTTTGGAGGGCGAGTGGGCGACTACTTGTGGCTTAAGAATCATGTCGCTTATTATATCTAGTTTAAGGGAACTTGCATATTGTGCCGGTAGCCAGTAGCCGCAACGTTCGGGTAATGTGTCGTAATGTAACCCAATAAACATCGCGCACTTTGCTAGTGGTTACGACTTCGGCCGAGTTCGATCCCCGACACGCACCTTTAAAGTTTCGGAGTTATGTGCGTTTTAATAGTAGTTTATGAAACGGTTGCATAATAGAGGTTATTAAAACATGAGTGTGAGTTTAAAAAACGAGCCCCAGCAGGGCTAACATGCGACGCACGAGAAAATTATCTCTACACTTTTTCTCGTCGAATTCTATTGTATTCGACGAGAAAAAGTGTAGAGATAATTTTCTCGTGCGTCGCATGTTAGCACTTCAGGTGAGTTTTTTAATAGTATCACACGAGTGTTTTAATACCTAATTATGTAGAGTTTCATACACTACTTTATCTAAACTCATATCGGCCACTCTCTTCACGCGCTTATCCATACAAACGTATTACGCCTATTATTCTAATATTTGTCGCAATAGGTCTAAAGTTAAGCCAGATATCAATTTATATCTCCATTATCTATGCCATAAAATAAAAAAATTAGTAAAATTATATTTATTTTAAAAGTTATGACCATTGAAAAATCACTATTTTTGGGCAAATTTTGAGGCAACTTCGTGCGTAAATAAACTATATAAGAAAGCAGAAAATTTAAAAACGACCAAAGTCTTGTCATAGGTTACTTTATAATAATTACAAATGTATTTAGTTTATGTAATAAATTGCCAAGTATTTGCTAAAATAGGCGTAATTCCAAACCTAGATTTGCATATTTTTACTTTGCCATTTTTCACTAAAAAATCATGATATCTCAAGCAAAATTTATTACAGGGGAAAGGTGCGGTTAGTGCGGTGAAAGGGGTTACAAGTTAGACACGAAGAAAAGCGAGTAGCGGCCGATTTCGCACGATCTATCATCTATGACATAATTAGTCAACTACGAAACGTAAACATCAAATATGTCACACGTTACGTATTTATAATTAGCATTTTTGTTGTTTATTTTGCCTTCTTATTTTGCTAATTGTAATTTACTGCTCTTTTATTCTATTGTAGACTCGTCAGCTAGAGATTATCGATACGGATACAAATCTAGACTTTTTCCAAGCCGGGCCCCCTAAAATCCTCGACAAACACGAAGAAAAAGGAACAAACAGCATCTAATGATGCGTAAGTATCTACATATCTACTTGGTACAAGCTGACTAAAAATGAACATGAGTAAGACGAAAATCATGTCAAACACTCATGTCCCGCTTCACCCGATAATCGTTGAGAACTCGGTGCTCGAAATTGTAGACGAGTATATATACCTAGGACACACAGTCCAGCTAGGTAGGTCCAGTTTCGAGAAAGAGGTCAACCGCCGAATCCAACTCGGATGGGCAGCGTTCGGGAAGCTCCGCGATGTCTTCTCGTCCAAAATTCCTCAATGCCTGAAGACGAAAGTCTTCGAACAGTGCGTGTTGCCAATGATGACATACGGATCCGAGACATGGTCGTTAACTATGGGCCTCATAAGAAAGCTCAGAGTCGCTCAGAGAGCGATGGAGAGAGCTATGCTCGGAATTTCTCTACGCGATCAAATCAGAAATGAGGAGATCCGTAGAAGAACCAAAGTCACCGACATAGCTCAACGGGTTGCGAAACTGAAGTGGCAATGGGCGGGGCACATAGTTCAGAGAACCGATGGACGTTGGGGTCCCAAGGTGCTGGAGTGGCGACCGGGAAGCGCAGTGTTGGTAGACCCCCCACTAGGTGGACCGACATCAAACGAGTCACAGGGAGCCGCTGGATACAAGCGGCACAAGACCGTGGCATGTGGAAGTCCCTTCAAGAGACCTATGCCCAGCAGTGGACGTCAATCGGTTGATAACGACGACGACGACGACAAGCTGACTCCCCCTGCTTCATAAAAATGCTAGAAATAAAAATGTTATAAACAGTAATACTAAATATAAGTTTTACGCCCAGTCTGTGTTCCGAAACGAACGAACTAAGGTCGAGTCCAGACTAAGTAACACCTTTCAAACTATATTACATGCAATATAACCACTACCGCCACTACAGCCTTTTTAACGTCCCACTGCTGGGCACAGGCCTCCTCTTTCATAGGAGAGAGGGATTTAGAGCTTAGACACACCACGCAGCTCCAATGCGGGTTGGCGGGCTTTTGTCACATGATAGTGAAAATAACCGGGAACAACTGCCGTGCTCTCCGAGGCAAGGGGGCAGTTGGCGGTGTTTCACACCGCCCACTACCAACTTCGGGCTGGCACTGAGAATTTCTTGACAGAAAAACCCAATACCTAAAAACTATTTGCCCGACCCGGGAATCGAACCCGTAACCTCGTCACAGTCGAATACTCTAACCACTATATCACCGAGGTAATATAACAATAGACTTTTATAGCAAATTAGGTTTCAATACTAAGGGATAAAATATAATAAACATAAAGTATAATAGGAAAAAATTATTGCCATTTTACAAACTGGTTTTTTTATAGGTAATTTTTAATTGCACATCTAAAATACTAAACGTGCAATAAATATACTGACTTGCATACTAAATGATACCGTATTACTATTAATTTGTACAACTAATATACTGATTTGCACACTAAATTATTTCTTAGTTATGGTCCAAGAACGAGCGAAGCGAGCTCGGGACTTGCGGCACCCCAACTCAGATAGGTTAGGTTAGAAGGGACAACGAACAGGGGGATGGCGGGGTCTATAAGACTCCGCCATCACCTTCGTTGTTATTTTTTTGTTTTCTTTTCATACTGCCCAGAAAAAGGAACCCTGCGAAGCGAGGCTTCGTCAACTGCATTTGGTAACATCTATTTAACGATTTAATATTATATTGTATAACTTTCCACTATAATATTATCTCCTGCGTAGTGCCCTGCGTATGCGCACACACTTGTGCACTAGAATATCTCCTGCGTAGTTGACCCTGCTTCTGTTGAGATTGGCCGCTTTGGCCGAGATTCGGAGCGCTGTGGTCATAAAGTGGGTGGTCCCGGGTTCAATTTCCGGCAGGGGCAATTTGGGATTTTATAATTTCTAAATTGTCTCTGGTCTGGTCTGATGGGAGGCTTCAGTGGTTGGCTACCACCTTACCGGCAAAAGCCGTGCCGTCAAGCAATTAAACGTTCCGGTACGATGCTGTGTAGAAACCGATCAGGGGTATGTATACCTCTTTCAAGTTAGCCCGCTTCCATCTTAGACTGCATCATCACTTAACATCAAGTGAGATTATACTTCGTGTCTTGTCCTCGGATTAGCTGAAATAAATAATGTAATTTTATATTGTAGTAACGCTCGTTAGCTACCGCCAAACAACACTTTTTTGAGAATAGATAATAAATCCCTTTTTTTTTTTTTTTTGTGTGTTGGTATCATTGGGTCATGATACCAACTTTACATGTTTGTTTCTGCAACGTCTCAGCTCATTCGCTTTTTAGTGCTGCCACTCAACACAACTCAGCTTAAAAGAAAAAATAACGAATTGAGATAATATATTAGTAAAAAAATAAGGAGCGAAATTACGTCGAACACAAAAATGGAAATTCTTCAAAATTCAAGAGGAGGAATCGTCGTCATCGGAATAAAATATGCAGGTAAGTACCTACCTAAGTACAAAATGGCGTCGACGTGGTGTTTACGCTAACCTAAAACACATCCGAATTGCTCAAAGGAGCCTTTCACAGTGTATTAATGGTTATCACCGGATAATTTTAATCACCGAAAACTAAGGTACATCGAATTACTCAACGGAGTTCACTCCACGGAGTCTTTCATAGTACCATTTCCGAATTGCTCAAAGGAGCCTTTCACAATGTTTAATGGTGATCACCGGTTAATTTTAACCACCGAAGACTAAGGTACATCGAATTACTCAACGGAGTTCACTCCACGGAGTCTTTCATAGTACCATTTCCGAATTGCTCAAAGGAGCCTTTCACAATGTTTAATGGTGATCACCGGTTAATTTTAACCACCGAAGACTAAGGTACATCGAATTACTCAACGGAGTTCACTCCACGGAGTCTTTCATAGTACCATTTCTGAATTGCTCAATTGCAATTGCATTGCTGGAGCCTTTCAACATGTCTATCGGTCACCACTACAAAAGGGCGCAATATTATTTATTTTTGGACACTATGTACATTGTACATCAAATTACTCAACGGAGTCTTTCATAGTACACAAGATTAAACAGTGTCATCGGTTCAAATAAATTAACCTGTCAGCCCAAATCAATGGAAATAACACTAAACTTCCCGACTTCAGGCGAGGTCGAGGAATTCAGCATATGTTCCGAGCCACCTAACCCAATAGAGGTGGAAATTGATCTCCATGAACAACGAACCGCTAACAGACAGGCCGCCCGCGCCGCCAGAAATACCTACCGAGGGTACCGAGGCACACGGAGATCAAGCTTTACCGTAAAAGATTTTGGGAGAAGACCCCAAGACATCTGTTTCGGAACACTACAACAATTTGAACCAGAAATACGGAAGGAGTTTTTTCTAACATAGTAAATCACATTGCTAGATATCTCCGGTCTGGACAAGGAGGCCCGAAAAGGTTCCTTTATTATAAAAGAAAAAATACATAGTTCCTACCAACAGCGAACGCATCGCCACGCCGTTATAAACTTGGAAATAACGCTTTGCCCAGAACCACAGTAAAACGCTACAGGGGCATAGATACGAGACAAAGACAGATTTCCTCTGTCACTTCTTGTATCGCTCGTGTCATAATTAGTCAAATAAAAAATAGTGCTGCCAGCAAATTAACTAATTAATGGAAGGCGTTCGTATGCTCTGTGACATCCAATACTCAGATGTTATGAGAAGAAGATACTTCATTTTGTCATGCGTCAAAAGGGACTTATTTGAACATCCAAAATATATAACAAAGGTTGACTAGTGCTTGTTTGGTGAAAACATAATAGATTCTTCAGAAATTACAGGGCTCCTTCGGCACACAAGCTGCCGGCACAGAAGAGGAGCCACCCGCCGGCTCCAGTGCAAAAACTGGAAGCCCAACTTCTCATCGTTCCTGAATATACACCTAAAGAAAGAACAGCTTATGAATATAAATGAGCTTCTGTGCATTGGCACAAAGAATGAACCGCTATAAAATTAATAAAAAAGATTCATATTTAAAGGCTACTACTAGATTTAAAGGATGCATATTTTTTATTAAAAGTCCATCATGATTAAAAAAAAAATAATAATAATTTCACTTTATGTTGTGGGAAAACATACCAATTTAATGTCCTACGTTTTGGGATTAAACATAGCCCCATAGATATGATTATTACAAAAATAATGAAATCTATTAATAAACTATTAACTACATATATCAAGCGGTTTACATATCTAATATTTGATGAATTATTACTGATCGTACGATCCTTTAAGGAATGCAATAAGAATATTAGTATGACTATAAAAGCATTAGGCTTCATAATTAATTATAAGAAAAGTAATCTCTCTCCATCCTTATCTTGTAAATTTCTTGGCTTTATAGACTCGCTTAACCTAGAAAGTTTACCTAATGATAACAAAACACATTCGTAGAGAATCACTAAATATTAAACATATTATATATGTCAATATAAGATTAAAATATTTTCAAAATTAATAGGTTTATTAGTCTCTGCCTGCATCGCCATAGGGTACGGTTGGTTGTATGTGTATACAAGGGCATTTGAGGAATGTAAATATCTTGACTTGTAGGTTATTATGAGTACAATAGGATAATGCATATCCCGGATTCTCTAAATGAGGATTTATGTTGCTTAAAGTACATTGATAGTTCGGTCCACAAAATTTGAAGTGACAATTATGAAAAAGAGATTTACTCTGACGCCTCAACTACGGGGTGGAGTGCAGCTTGTGGATCAGAATCAACAGATGGCAGTGGTCTGAATGGAAAAGTACTCAACAAATTAATTATTTGGAATTGCTTGCTGCCTTCCTTGCGCTTAAGGTTTTTGTTTCCAAACATTACCACTGTCAGACTCTGCTACGGGTTCATAATACCACCGCCATCAGTTATAATTACTGTATGGGGGGCGTTCAATATCCACACTTAACAGCAGTGACCACAAATTGATCTTTTTGCTACTCGTGTTAACAAGAAGTGCGATAGATTTGTGCCCGGGCATAAAGACCCGGATGCATTGCTAAAAATGCTTTTACGATTAACTAATTGGCCTAAATTTTATTTTTACGCTTTTTCCACATTTTTAATCATATTAAACGGTCTTCAGAAAGTGATTTCTGACAGAACAACAGAAATTATAGTCGTACCAAGGTGGCGAGTTCAACCTTGGTACCCCCTTTTTCAATCTCTTTAATTTCTGATATGTTAATTCTAGGACCTCTTTTAAACATCAAGATTTATTTTTTTAGCAAATACAACATACAGTCACAACTGTCAGATTATTGTTGAAAATTAATTAGAATTTTTAGAAATGGTTTACAGGTTATTAATTGCATAATTGAAACAGGTTAGACTGAACTGACATTTGACTCATTCAATGGCGCCGAACCGCCATCTTGAATTATTGGTATAATTACGGGCACTTCGAAGCCATGAATTCAGTCTCCTCCAGAGACTCAACCGACTAATAGATGCTTCAGCGTCTAGGTCGTGATATTTGATTGAGGGTTGCGATAGCAATCACACCCTAATCGAATAAATGCTGCCATGTTGGGCTTGGCTGAGTGTAATTAATTAATCAGTATAAAATAGATTTAAAAAGAGATCTCAGTTAAACTAATTGTGATTCGATATTAATTAAGTTTGTGCGGGTGATAAATAAAGATATTTTTAATAATGATGATGTTTACACAACTTATCCATAGAAAGATTGACAAGAAAATGTATTACTTTGCTAGCTCCAGTAACAACAGATTACAAACTTTATCAGAAATTATAGCAAAAACATAGAAATTTTATCTTCATAAATAACAATCAAAAACCCTGATTTAATCAAGATTTCTACACCATTCTCTAATCAACCTGTTCTAATATTGCCTTTCTTTCCTGAGTAATCCGCTATATGTCCAGCACAAGCTCTTAAGATTATAAAAATGTAACATTAAGTAGTCAAGATTATTTTATTCATTAGTTATAAAAAACCTTTCAAAGTAATTTCAACCCAAACATTAATCCGCCGGATAAAAACCATAGGTACTAAAAAGTAGCGGTATTGATGTGTCCATATTTTCCGCTCGCAGCACCAGATATGCTGCAACTCCTTAAGCTTATAAAGCAGGAATCAACTTAAATATTATTTGCAAAACTGCGGGCTGGAGCTAAAACTCCAGCACATTTTGGAAATATTATTATACTTAGAAACATTATTTGTAATCAAGTAAATGATTCTATAGCTAGGCTGTAAATGATTAATGAATATCTAATAATAAAACAATTTTCATATATTTACTCGAGTTTATTTAAATTGAAATCTATGTATAATTTTATACATAACCAATGATTTTTGAATTTCCTTCTTTATTAATATGTAATATCAAAAAAACGTAAAATTAATTTCGTAACAGCAATACGAAATACATTTTGTAATATACTTTTATAATGTGAATAACTGTATTTTGTTTTCATAATAATTATATTATGTACTCTTTACATATATTATAACAACTAAACTTATTTAGTTTTATTATTTTCTATTTTTTCTTATCATCTGCAAGTTGGCTACTGGCGCAGGCAGATTAATGGCATTACTGCCTGCTAGTATTTTCGGAACTTACTCTAAAAGTCTACAATATAAAATTACATTATTTATTTCAGCTAATCCGAGGACAAGACACGAAGTATAATTGATGATTAAATGAGCTTACCTGTAAGTGAAATTCAATCATAATTATGCGAAGTGTCTTGTCCGAAGGATTAGCTCCCTCCCACCCACAAGGGAAGACCCAACAATGTTCCGAAAATACATTAAATACCTAACTCTCAAATAAATGAGCTGAGACGTTGCAGAAACAAACATGTAAAGTTGGTATCATGACCCAATGATACCAACACACAAAAAAAAAAAAAAAAAGGGATTTATTATCTATTCTCAAAAAAGTGTTGTTTGGCGGTAGCTAACGAGCGTTACTACAATATAAAATTACATTATTTATTTCAGCTAATCCTTCGGACAAGACACTTCGCATAATTATGATTGAATTTCACTTACAGGTAAGCTCATTTAATCATCAATTGTATTGTATTGTATTTACAGAGGGGACGCCGCCAGGCGGGTGATCAGTCCTATGTAAGGACCATTTCACCCAATTCCCCGTATTTGGACACAGGTTACTGGTGTCCTGGCAGTTTGTTGTGCACCGGTTTGAGGGGGGCAGCCCCTCAAACCTTCCCACGACTTTCGTAAACCTAAGAATGTATACCCTATAGAGAGGTGTCTTCTTTTTAGGGTTCCATACTCAAAGGGTAAAAACGGAACCCTATTAATGTCACTCGGCTGTCTGTCCGTCCGCCGGTCACAGGTCTGTAGCTCATAGACTAAATGAGTTGAGTAGAAAAACCTAAAATTTTGGTATTTGGTGTAGAACGTTAACCCAAAACTAAATATTGAATTAGAAATTGAAGTAAATTATTTTTCAGAAGGGCATGGAATATTTTTCAGGGGGGCTTTCCCATACATGAGAAAGGAGCCGAAAAAAAAATTTTTTTTAACCTAGCTTGTGGGGTATCATTATTTAGAACTTATTAAGTAGAGCACGAACATATATTTTTTTAATTTTTTGCTTAAAAAATAAGGAAATGGGGGGCATCAAAGTTGTTAGGTTTAGACCATTTTTGTGATGGGGGCTATCTCAAAAACTAAACCAGTTAGGAATATGAAACTTAGGTATATTATGAACCATATACTGTATTTAGACAACAAATACTAAAAATAATGATTTATAAAGTAATTTGTAAGCTGTGATCAAAACAAACGAACACTTTTTGGGTTTTTCTTTCACGGTTTGTTGCAATGTCTAGCTCGGAAATGAAATATTTCTCACGCCCAAAATATTATGTTGTTCATAATTATGTACGGAACCCGAAAAGAGCGAGGCCCGACTCGCACTTGGCCAGTTTTTTGATAATATCGTTACCTTGCAGTTCCCTTCTTACCAATAAGTACATAGGGCAATCAGCTATGAAGTGAAAGCTAGTTTCTTTTTCTCCACACTCTGGACAGGATGGGTCTTCTACGAGTCTCATTATTGCAAGATATCTATTAAGCAGATAGTGTCCAGTTGTTATACCTGCTACCTAGGTAGTGTTACTACACTACCTAGGTAGCAGGTATAACAACTGGACACTAAACCTAGCCTACTCTACTGAGTAGGCTAGGTTTGGGTCCGCAGAATTACATACATTTTATGTGTCATACTAAGTATAGGTGAATGGTTTTATAATGTTCTCCAACCTAACTTCCAATCTATACAAGATTAGTTTGTATGCGTACTACTCTTGTATAATTTGGACGATCTTGATTAAAAAGTAATTTACAATCTATACGCGACCAGTTTCACACCCTTGTGGTTTGGCTTTGTATAGAATGGAAATACACGTAACCGTGCACAAACTCCAAGGAATCACTCTATAGTACAGCTGTACTGACTTCGGCCCAAAAGTTTTTGCAAAAGGTCAATGTTACGTAGGCGTAGCAGAGTGAAGTTTTTGGACAAAATAGGTATATTAGACTTCAGCAATAGGTCTGGCAATATCAGAGAACATATTAGTGACATATGTATACATTTATGGTTATAACTGCGTACGTAAGAATGATAACTCGATGTGCTATATATTAAAATCTTCTTGAAAGTGTGTAAATTATGATAGTGAAATAATCATCAAAATCGGTTCATTAGTTGCGGAGATAATCGCGAACATACTTACATATATACATACATACATACTTACATACATACGGGTCGAATACAGAACCTCCTTTTTTTCAAGTCGGTTAAAAATTAGTGTGCGATTCAGTATTTTAGGCGCTACTTTCGAATATTAATAGTGGGCACATTTAGTGTGCAATTCAGTATTTTAGGTGCTACTTTCGGAACATTTTGTGTGCGAAAGAGAATCAATAGATATACGATTAAGTACCACCCTTTTTTAATTGATAATTTTTTATCGCCTATAATCTCTAAACACATTGTTTACTTTTTAGATGTTCTTGGAGCCTTTTGAATTGCGCTTAGGGCAGAAAATATCTAAACGAGCGAAGAACCATGATGATAACGAGTAAATAATATTTCAAAAACCAATGAAAATACTGTTATATAATTATTGTGTGCTTATGATTATGATAATCAAAATATATTGGGACAGGGTAGTCAAAGCGAACTAACATGTATTTTATAATATTATTATCTTACAAAGTGTACGAAACATTATCTCCACCGTAATGTACCTAATAGACAAATTTGTACAGAAAAAATTATTTTGTTTTGCAAAAATTGCATTGTCGATTCGGTCTAACATGCTCGCGCGCAGATTTGCTAAAAGCAGTAATGAAGTGAGGGGCACCCTCCTCAGGGCTTACTGTCAATGTTTATATACCTGTCAGTTGTGGTACTGGTACAAGAGGGTGTCCTTCAGCACCATAAGGGTGCAGTATAATAACGCATACCGCATCATTATGAAATTTCCCAGATACTGCAGCGCATCGAGTATGTTTGCCGAGTCGGGGGTGCCTGATTTCTTTGCTGTTATCAGAGCACGTATAGCTTCCTTCTGGGAAAGATTGCGTAACTCTAGTAACAGCATCCTCCAAGTGGTGAGCCAGGACTTGCGCGGTCCAATGATTGCTCATTGGATCAAGATGCATCGAGATCCAAATAGGAAATAACTCTGCACACCTTCAGTGTGCAGCGTTAATTTAATAGGTATATGTAAATTTATATATATAGTATTCTATATCACCTATTCTATTGTATTTGATTTTAATTTATTTAATTAATTTTTGATATGTTTTTTGTATTTCTATATTCATACCTACTTGGGTTTTTACCTGAATAAAGAAAATTATTATTATTATTATTAAAAAAAATCCATCCATCCATCCATCCATTACATGTTTCAAAGAACATTGAGCAAAATTCATGTTACGTCATTTCGCTTTGACTCTGCGCTAATATGTCTTGATATTTGATCCCTTACGTGCATAGCATACATATTATTATAAGTACTTTTATTTTATAATACGACTGTGTACAAACTGTCTAGTTGTGTCCTAATATCTTTTTTCTCTTTTGTGTCATTTTGCTCATCATTCAGACCGACTACTAAAAAGTTAGTTTTAATTTTAGTACTTTTGATGTTTAAATAAATGACTTTAAATAACTTTCTTATTTTATTTCCAATATTTGGTATCCTTAGCGACCATGCAAGAGACACGGTGTGGCGCCGGCACCACTGAATTTTTCATATATTATGTAAGTATAAAAGTTGGTAAGTATCTACGAAGATCATGAATACATCAATGTAATAAGGTGGATTCACGTTATTCATAATATAATGTAGATTCAGCCGTATTTTACATAGAATATAATATATTCACATTTAAAAATGTGTGAAATATTATACCTAAATACACATAGTTCTGTTATTTTACATTTCATAATATTGTCTTGTATGATTTTGTTTTATATATGCACATTCTAAGTAGGTTTTCGAATATACATATAAACAAAGTTTTGACAGCGAAAAAATATTATGTTACTTAGTCTGGACCCACCCTTTTGTCAATTATTTTTATCGATTTGTAAAATAATTATTATCACATTATCCTACTAACTATATCTAATATTATAAATGTGATAGTGTGGATGTTTGGATGTTTGTTACTCAATCACGCCGCAACTACAAAACCGATTCGGCTGAAATTTTGAATGGAGATAGCTTTTGAATGGAGATAGCTTATGCCCTGACTTAAAACATAGGCTTTTTAACTTTTATCCCGGAAAAATTCACAGTTCGCACGGGATTTTGAAAAAAAAAAAAACAAATCTATAGCAATAGCTGTAGGTAGATTACTATAGCAAACTTCCTTGAAAGTAGGTATAAAGGTTGGAAAAGGAAGCGGGAACGGGAACCGGAAATCCACGATTCCCTCGGGATTTGTGAGAAACCGAAATTCACGCGGGCGAAGCTGCGGGCAGAAGCTAGTTTTAAATAATTTTGGGGGATAAGTAATCAATTACATTTGTAGTATCTCTGGATTTTCAATTATTTTCTTTATTTTTTAGGATTCCATTCCTCAAAAGGAAAAACGAACCGTAAATGAAAAGGAAATAGGCATGATTGTGCATTGTACTGTCCAATGTCCATATGTCATTCTTTCTCGCTTTAGTTTTACGTGTAGCTATGGTAGCTGCATACTCTTCTTTACTGACGATGTCTCGCTCTCTAAATGCAGGACGAGACAGCAATATTTTAGGCTCCGCCCACCAACGACTTCTCGCTTGCATGGAGAGCGCTCTTAAAATCCAAACCATAAAATCTTGGTAATATTTGTCGTGAGTTTTCCTTGATTTTGCTGGCAAAAGATTGTTGGTCGGTGGTCAGGTGGAGTTAAATTTTCTTCAGTATCACTGCTAGACATTTTTCCGCACAATAAAAACCACGTCTTGAAAGTTTTGAGTAACAAAAATTTAAATAATATAACTAGCGTCTGGCGCCAAAATTCTGCAGTTGTTACAAAATGTGCGTGCAGACTGATGATGTCTATTGTTTATTGTCAGGTGATGTCTATTGTCTATGGTCGTTATTTTTTTTTAATTATGGTAGCGCCACACTCTGGCCGCCGCGCCGTCACGTCTAAATAAAAATCCAGGAAGAAATTATGTTCTATAATAATTAGTACAATGTGGCTAATTCTGTTGTACACAATCTCTAAACCTAAACTAAAATGACAGGCCTAAATCTATTGCTATCCTTTTCTGCAGTGAGCACTGTGAAAGAGATAGGAATAAATTTAGACCTGTCATTTTAGTTTAGGTTTAGAGATTGTGTACAACAGAATTGGCCACATTATCTAAAATTATAGTAGGTAATACAATAGCCCTCAATAGCAAAAGCTCAATAACCATAGACATTACGTCTCACGTAAACGACCAAGGAGGTCGTGCGAATTTTCCACCATGGCTCAAAAATCTAGAACCCAAAGTCGTGACTCGACCAGACCTGTACTATAATGGAGAAAAAATTATTTTATAACATTATTTTGCAAGAATTTCCTAACAAAAAAGTGTTATGACCCGCTGGCTGCACGACGTGCCTTCCGATGTCATTGCGGGCAAACGTTGTGTCCTTGATGTATCATCCAATAACGCCTTTGTAAAGAAAACTAAAAATTCAGCCCAATGTGTTTATACAACTGTTGTGTATAAAGTATATAATTATATACACAGATGGCCAATATATTTGCATCATAATAACTGTTTTTTTTTATGTATTTCCTTAAACCATAACAACGTCTTAGTGATAATGTTTTAAATGTCTTGCATTAAAATGTGTCCTAACAGAAGCTGGTAACGAAGAAACCCATACTAAGCGCGTTTCCGAAGAAGGGACACCTCGGTGTGAAAGAGTCGTGGATTTATCAGGACTGTTGAGTGCGCAAGCTTTAGGTCAGTGTCTTACAGTTTTGAATAATAACTATAGTTATAAATTATAATTACAGTCTATACATTGCCCGTACATCAATTTCATTAAAAACTGTTGAATTAAAAACCCAATACCAATATAACTTTTTTTTAATTGATTTTTAACGTATTTTTCATTATCCATATTACACCGGTAGAATTTATCCTGAAGTTATTGAGGCGAGGTGTTTTGTTTTGTTTTCATGATACCAATTGCAACTGAATACAAAAGTATAAATAAAAGTTGTTATCAAAAAGACGCTGCGCCTCGGCTCCTCTCTTGAAATTTGTGCGTAATACATATATATATCTAATTTTTGTAGCGCCACTATTTGATGCGTTCCAAGAAAACCTGCAAGAAAAGGATAGCCTCATACGAGACTACGAGAAACAATTCGAAAACATAAACAAGAAGTCGAAAGAAATTGTCACAGAAAACAAGACATTGATCGAAAAAGTTAACGTATTGGAACAGGAGTTGATGCAAGCGAGACAGAGCTGTAAGAAACTCATAGTTGAGAAAGAGACGGGTGATATTGAGAAAGCCACGATTTTAGAGAGAGCAGAAAGAGCTGAGTCCAAGTTGAAAGAAGTTTACGAACTGTACGAAGGAAAAAGTAAGACTACATTATCTATCTTTGTGCCACTGAGATTTGTAGTTTCTATCTAATAAAAAATTTATGTCCCTAAATAAATTGGTCATTAAAAGGCTCGCGCAAATTAAAATGGGCCGCTCCGCAACGCATTGCATTGCAAAAAGTTCCTGTATCGCTTTCATACATTTTATATGAAACATGGCACACTAATGGCGGGCGGCAGCGCAACGCACTCGCAGATCGATAAAGCTTTGTATGCATAGATAGGGTCTAATGTGCTTTGAGCGCGGTTTTGCAGTGCGCTATAATTTACGCTTACCGTTAACATCAAATGAGACTACTTTCGATATTTTGGATGCTATTCTGTGCTGTGCAAGTCACTTAGACCTTAGGCATGTTTTCAGTTATTTGGCTATAGCTGCTTAAGCTTTTTAAATTATGTGTCGTCGATCGTCTTGAAAATTACAATACCTACAGTGTGACGATCGCATTCACCGCCGACACTCTTTCGCTATTGGCTAAAATGCATCGTTGCTGCAAGAATACCATAAATTCCAGCCAATCATCACAATTGAGATGCTAGCAATGATGATATTAAAACACAATAGACGCACCGACCATTGCTGATGTTACTTTCATTGCTGAGACCATTTCAAAGTTCTAATTCACGATTCTGAAATCATTTTTTTTAATCAAGATTATTACAGATTCTCAATTACAGATTTCAGATCAATTACAGATACTCGCGACTTTTAAGCCTTCATACGCATTAGCGGTCAACCGCGTACGCGGCTGACCGCGCGGCTAGCCGCTTTTATATTTTTATATGCAACCGCTCATTTTGTACGCACTAAACCGCGACGAAATTCTAGAAGAGGCTAGCCGCGCGGTCAGCCGCGTACGCGGTTGACCGCTAATGCGTATGAGGGCTAACTCTGTCTCACTTAACTTTTAGTGGCGACAATGCTGCGAGACTACGAAACCGTCCATCGGGAATACTTCTCAGTGAAAACCGCTCTAGAAGCTTCCGCGGGCAAGATGGCGCATCTCGACGCGTTGCGAGCCAAAACCGTGCCCGCGGACCTGCACGAGCGGAGACTGGATGATTGTAAACGGTAATGTTTTGTAGCTTACCGCCTTGAAGATGTACTAATAAAAACTGCGTAAGGCAAAGGGATAATATTTAAACAAATTATGAATTGGCATATCCACATTATGATGTCATGAGAAATTGCACCGTGAATTTCGATCATTGTTAATGAGGCATAAAAGTATCCCAAAAGCGATTACAAAGACCTTTAAGCTTGGAATAAATATTTAAAGGTAAACGTATATTTATCTCATTTACTGAAAAAAATGTCTGTGACAGACTGACAGGTACAACCCGCGGCACGTAAGTCGAGCGGTGACCTTCAATGCGCAGAAGTCGAAAATGAGGTATCTCGGGTGTGAGGGATCGCGGGGATGGCGTGGGGATCCCTCGTAAGCGCTGATTGGCTCTCCAATCGTATTGTGTCCCGCTCACTCGTACTACGCTGCGCGCACTTGCAGGTCACCGCTCGACTTACGTGCCGCGGGTTATACTGAGGTGATAAGTAATAAGGTTTTTATTTTCAAGTATGGATCACAAAAAATGGTATAATTAAATGCAGGTTATTAGAAGAACTGAAACATCAGTACGGAATGGAATCAGAACGGAAGAGCGAACATATCAAGAAACTAGAAGAAGATTTACACAAAACAGAAGAAAAATACCACAAGATCTGTCAAGAACATGAAGCTGTTAAAGAAGAGTTACGAACCGCACTAAAGAATGTCAGGTGAATTGGTATAATTTACTCAAAGCTAGCTGTGATAGCCTAGTGGTTAGAACGACCGACTTCTAATTGGAGGTCGTGGGTTCGATCCCGGGCACGCACCTCTAACTTTTCAGAGTTATGTGCGTTTTAAGTATTTAAATATCACTTGCTTTAACGGTGAAGGAAAACATCGTGAGGAAACCTGCATGCCTGAGAGTTCTCCATAACGTTCTCAAAGGTGTGTGAAGTCTGCCAATCCGCTTGGCCAGCGTGGTAGACTATGGCCAAAACCCTTCTCACTCTGAGAGGAGACCCGTGCTCTGTAGTGAGCCGGTAATGGGTTGATCATGATGATGATGATGATGACTCAAAGCAAACTGATTAGTGTATCTAGGCGCACGAAGTGCGCCAGGCCAAGTTCCTCCGGCCTTGTCGCATGAGTGTGTTATTTACACGATCCATTTCGAGCTGTTTTAACCCCCCTCATAACTCTGGTTCGCGGGATAGTAATCCTACGAAATTTGAAATATAAGTTAAACTCGTGGATGTGATGATAAATTGAAAGTTTCAAATTTTCAAGTTGAACCGTTTCTGAGATACAGAGGTTTGAAAATCACATAAAACAAGACCTACTCACTGACTGATCAAAATTATGACGCACTTCCCGTGTATGTGGAATGTTGAAATTTGGTAAGAAGATGAGTCTTAGTGTGTATATGAAGGAAAAAATCGAAAAATGTCCAAAACTTGCATCAGACACTGACCAATTCAAAGATATATAAAAATCTGTCTGTTCCCACATCACACAAAAAATACTGAACAAATTTTCATTTTGTTTTAATAAATGTATTTTACTTTATTCGAAGCTATATATGGTTCTTGTTTCATCGAAATCGGTGCACTATTTAGGGAGATGTGACTTTTTAAGTTTTCTAGCAAGGGGTCAATCTTACTGGTCTTGAGTTCTAATAAAAAGTAAAGTGTAGGTAAATAATAAAACGCCAAGAGGTATATTTTTTTATCGAAGTCGCGGGCGCGACTTCGTCGGCGTGGACTACACAAATTTCAAACCCCTATATTACCCCCTAAGGGGTTGAATTTTCAAAAATCCTTTCTTTGCGGATGTCGTACGCCACATTAATAGCTATCTGTGTGCCTAAGCCCGTTCCTTCCAGTAGTTTGAGATTCGTCTTTGCCAATAAAACCAGAAGCGCGATTTTCTTAATAATATTGATAAGCAACCTTGACCCAAGTCAGGAAATGGATGGGTGGCCGACTTTGGAGGTTTGGAGGAGACTTTGGTGTCCTGTTGATTCCGGCTACTAGGTATCACTAATATCTAATACTATTCATTAAACTTAATGAGAGTCAAATACTCAAAATCTTCTCTTAGTTAAGCCGTATGGTTCTAAGTTCTGAAACTGACCACTGAGTGGAAATACTCTGGAGTGGAGTTTCTGTTATCTGTGATTTTGACAGACAGACGAACAAAATAAAAATTCACCCAATTAGAACAGAGAAAGCGACTTTGTTTTATACTATGTATTGAAGATTAAACCACATCTAATCAGACCGTAAAATGTGATAGGGTTCTATTCCTAATTATACTGAAGCGTAAGAGAGAAAAAAGACTTCATTATACTTATTGCATTAACTTTGAAATACTTAGAAAAAAGGAGTGAGATCCAAACAAAAACATTTCATGTGAATAATAAGGCCAACTTCCTATCAAAAAGTTTCGGCCATTAAAAGTACTGATATCAAAAATTATGACCAAGTCCTTTGCTAGGCTCGATAAATGAAACCATACAGTTTTAGAAGGTATATCTTCTTCGATCACCCTCAAGCTGTCATACCATTCCTAATGATCCTGTTAAAATATTTTTAAATAATTTATGTCTTACTAATAACACTTTAATATGAAGCTCATTTGGGACTGAGAATAGTTTTATTGTTTTCAACTTGGCAACATTTTTTAAATTAAACAAATTCAAAGGAGTGCAAAAATGTTGTCAAGTTGAAAACAATAAAACTATTCTCAGTCCCAAATGAGCTTCATATTATAGTGTTATTAGTAAGACATAAATTATTTAAAAATATTTTAACAGGATCATTAGGAATGGTATGACAGCTTGAGGGTGATCGAAGAAGATATACCTTCTAAAACTGTATGGTTTCATTTATCGAGCCTAGCAAAGGACTTGGTCATAATTTTTGATATCAGTACCTTTAATGGCCGAAACTTTTTGATAGGAAGTTGGCCTTATTATTCACATGAAATGTTTTTGTTTGGATTAAGATTTCTTGAACCAACACAAACTTAGTTTGTACTTTGTTTATTTCATGTTCATCAGCGAATTAGTGTTCCTGCCTCAAAATCAACTACGTTTATGTTGGTTAAACCCCTGTTTATTCTCTGAGCTATTATCGGTCACTTCAATCCTTCTACAAGTTTCCTCGTTTTGGACTTCATCCCTGCGAGAAACACCTAACGTAGCTCGCTCTATAGCGCCCTGAGCGATCGTAGACGAGGCCAACTGTCCATTGAAAGTTGTACCCTGTCATATCAGCTTAGAATAATAATAATAAGTTAATACCAGAAATACAATAAAATAAGTTAATAGGTACTAGAAATACATACATCATATACATAATACAGAGGTAGATACTAGGTAGCCTAGTGGTTAAGACTTTGAACTGCCTTTCGGGGCGACCGAGTTCAACCCCGACACACTTTTCCCCGAGTTAAGTGTGTTTTAAGCAATCACAAATATCACTCGTTGTAACATTGAAGGGACACATCGCGAGGAAACCTGCACGCCTGAGAGTTCTGCATAATGTTCTTGCTAGCTAGCAGTTCTTTGGCTAGCGTGGTGAATTACGGCCTAAATCCTTCTCATTCTTAGAGAGTCTCTCATTCTTAGAGGAGAGAGAGAGGAGAGAGGAGGTCTGACGACCTCCCGGCGCAGTGGTGAGCGCTGTGGTCTTATAAGTGGGAAGTCCTGGGTTCGATTCCCGGCAGGGGCGATTTGAAATTTTATAATTTCTAAATTGTCTCTGGTCTGGTCTGGTTGAAGGCTTAAGCCGTGGCTGGTTACCACCCTACCGGCAAAGCCGTGCCGCCAAGCGATTAAGCGTTCCGGTATGATGCCGTGTAGAAACCGATCAGGGGTATGCATACCTCTTCCAAGTTAGCCCGTTTCCATCTTAGACTGCATCATCACTTACCATTCGGTGAGACTGCAGTCAAGGACTAACTTGTAGTTGATTAAAAAAAAAAAAGGAGACCCGAGCCTTGTAGTAGTTAATCAGTTGATAATGATGATGATGAATACCAGAAATAAGCTAAAACATAGAAAATTGAAACATAGGTTATACCGTAAAGCGGCAGTGGTGTTCCGGCACAGAGCGCGCGCGGCCGCCGCCCGCGCGACCCGCGCGCGGCGCAGCAGGAGGATACAAAACACCGAACCCTTGCGGAAAGCTTTGGACGCGCTGGAGAGGATCAAATCGGAGATCAAGGTAACTTTGTGAACAGCCATCCATTACACGGTTTCAACTCGCTCTAGTTGCTATTATCCGCTTCTTTATTAGTGTTCCTCTAGTATTAACTCGAGAGTAACAAACGGAACACTATGGAAATACGTCAGTGTCCGTCCGTCCGTCTGTGTGTCACGTCACAGCAGTTTCTTTTAGAAACTATCAATGATATAGGCTAAGAATACTTACAAAAACTAATTTTACCGGCTACATAGGCTGGTCTGGTTTTTTTCAATTCAAGTTCAAGGTGTGTCGACACACTTGTCGATGCATTCAAAGTATTGACTTTGAATGCATCGTCACTTGTCGACCTTGTTTGTCAACTTGTTTGCCAAAGTTCTTTATTAAAAATTTGTATGTTTTTTAAATGGAATTCAATGGAAGCGGAATACTCTAAATTGGAAGCGCACTAACAGGCATTTTATTTAACCCAAACCGCTAATCGTACTGGACCGCAAAATTACTATAGGAGATACAGTTTTGTCGGTGGGGTGGTACAGGCCCACTGAGCACGCTTTACAGTGTATACCGTACAAAGTGACAGCCGCTTCCTGCGCCGATTACTTTACCGCACACGTGCTTTTTACTACATTTACCGCACGGCTTTGATACTGTGGTAATATTCGCAGGCGGTGAAGTCCCGAGCGCACTTGTCGCTGGAGGAGTTGGAGCGGCGCGTCGTGGAGCAGGAGCGTCGCGCGGCGCTCGCGCACGCCGAGCAGCGCCGCGAGCTGGAGCGCGCCGCCCTGGCGCTGCAGCACAAGGAGGGCATCATCAGGAGTCTCATTGACAAGGTGGCCGACGTCGAGGAAGTCAGGTAACTTCTTCGTATAGTCCGTTCGGTAACATAGTGTCGGTGCAGGCGCAGGTGCTCTTAGTATTCTGCTTGTATTTTTATTTATTTTTTCTGTTTGTAATTTTTTTTTCTATTCTTATAGAATCTCCGAATAGTCTGCCAATCCGCACTTGGCCAAAGTAGTAGACTATGGTTAAAATCCTTATCATTTTGAGAGAAGACTCGTGTTCATGATAATTTTATATTTTATGTTTATGGTTATATTGATATACAATACGAATATATAAATATAAAAAGGAAAGAGAATTTTAATAAAAAAATATGAGTAGGTAAAGGTCGACCAGAATCTCATGAAAAATACGGAAATGAAAATCCAAAGCTAGCAACAGATAAAATGAACAGATTTTAAAGTAACTGGCGACTGCCCACACAAATTCCCCGAATTCCCCGAAATTGGGGAAATTCAAAAAATTCGCCTTCGATCCTTGGCTGCATTAGGGTGTGCAAAATTTGGGCTTTCTAGGTCCAAGGGTTTAGCCCAAACCTATTTTATACCCCAATATAGGGGTTGTAAGGGGACCGCTTTCGGAAACGAAGGCAGGTAATAGCATTGATGATTACTGACAAGAAAAATATTAAAAAAAAGCGCGAAAAAAAAATCTAATATTTACTGTATTTATTAAAAGTTCGCGATGTAATGCAATCAATCAGCTGACGCTAGAGGTCAAACGTTGGGTGAATACCTAAAGTTTTCGGCGCGTTTTGCATACTATACATCGCTAGTTTAAAAAATATTAAATACTACAAGTATAAGATAAATGGTTATTGGTATTGGATTGTGTTAAGGTAGTATAGCATTAAGTTATCGAGAGCGGTCCTCTTATACCCTGTATAATAAATACCCAATTAACTTTATCTCAACTTAAATAATTATCTATCTTCGCCTTCGGCTCGGATGTATAAATGTCTCGGATAAAATGACTTGTTTTATGCACTTGTACAATCTACTAATTTGTAGCGTTTATACAGATTAAGCCAAACCAACACGCATCGCCTGCAGGGCATCGTCTCCGACTCGTCCGATCGCTCTTCCCCCAAAAACCAGGACAAGAAAGAGAGGTCCAACGTTAAACTGGTCCCCGGGCCCGGTGGCTATTACCAGGAGAAGGAAAAGAAAAAGAAATAGTTTCAAATCATGCGAGAACATAGGAGATAGAAAAGAAAAAGAAATATTTTTAAATCATGCGAAAACATAGGAGATATAAAAGAAAAAGAAATAGTTTTAAATCATGCGAAAACGTAGAAGAAAGAAAAGAAATAGTTTCAAATCATGCGAAAACATAGGAGATAGAAAAGAAAAATAAATAGTTTTAAATCATGCGAAAACATAGGAGATATAAAAGAAAAAGAAATAGTTTTAAATCATGCGAAAACGTAGAAGAAAGAAAAGAAAAAGAAATAGTTTCAATCATGCGAACACATGGGAGATGGAAAAGAAAAATAAATAGTTTTAAATAATGCGAAAACATAGGAGATGGAAAGGAAAAAGAGATAGTTTTAAATCGTGCGAAAACAGGAGATGGAAAAGAAAAATAAATAGTTTCAAATCGTGCGAAAACATTGTGTTCCAACATAATATTATGGAAGTTTGGCAAGTTCTAGCCATCAAGTCTTAGATGAGCGAATAACTGTGAAGTTATAACAGTTACGTGCACCGAAAAAGTTTGTTTATTATAAAATATAGCTTGGTTTTTAAAAGTTTCTGGGTAATACTTATATATTTAAAAAAAAATATTTTTGTAATTTTTTTATTTTCATGAAAAAAGTAATTACTCTGAACTCTACGTCTGATTCTTTGATAAAGAGAGTAATTTATCAAAGGTCTGATTGTTATTTATAAGGAACTTTCGGTTTATTATTGTTTTATTTCTTAGCAACTTGCCAACTTCCATTACAGGCTGTAACATACTATTTATTGGTTTGGGTCACTATAGGTTTATCTTAAATCATATGAAAGTCACTCAGGTCGTTTTCTTGTTCTCTTGATCTTCTTTGATTTTAAGTCCCATACAATATACATATTTTATTATAAGTAGGTACCTACGTAGAGTATGTACAACAATTTTATTATTGTGTAGAGTTTAAAGGATGTTTTATTTTTATGATTTCGTTATATCTATAAGCTTTGTTCTCAGTCACGGTATAGATTTTAATAATAAAAACTATGTACATATATTCATGAGTGCATTTTATTTACATTAACTTAAAACTACCCTAAGTTTTAGATTGTGGAGTTAACAAAAGGACGCAATCCATACCTCATATTCATGCGGCTTTAGATTTCACATAGGTAGGTACAAATAGGTAGGTATAGCTACTATTACAGTTTTATATCTGCGATAGGTACTCTACTCTAGGTAGAGGTCGACCAGAATCTCATGAAAAATAGGGAAATGAAATTCCAAAGTTAGCAACACTACGGCTGCCCTAGCGATAAACAAAGTAACTGACATTATTTGTGAAATTGACTTTTTTGCATTAACAAAAGTTTTATGTCGAGTAGTTTTTACCACAGTTTAATATTTCAAATAACTTGAACCCTTTACTGAAATTTGAATTGACCAAACAAAGTAACTGCACTCACTAACCCGGAATATAAATGCAAAAACCAAGTAAACAACAAGCACAACACAAAAACAAAGTAATTGGATGTTGATTACCTTGTATTATATTATATTTAAAATGCAGTTGCTTGACTTTTCGTTTCTTGAAACGATCCCAGGTAAGGTGTTCTGAATGTAATTATGTACTTTGTTTATCACTAGGGCAGCCGAGTTAACCTAGTGTTGCTTACTACAAAATTTAATTTTTCATGAGATTCTGGTCGATCTATACTCTGTAAAATGTCAGCCTGATATCTATTAGGTAGGTATCTCTAGTCTTTTCAGAACAAGGAACAACGTAGTACCTATACTATCAGACGAAAACACGAGTCATAAATACTTACCACCTTAAGACAATAAGTCAACGATGTTTTTCATGGTTCCGTACCTTAAAAGGTAAAAAAGGAACCCTTAAAAGATCACTTTCTTGTCCGTCTGTCCGTGTGTCACCACCGATTTTCTCAGGAACGGGTGGACCTAGCAAGTTGAAATGTGTATACTAGATAGTCTAGATACTAAGGTATGTAGTCCCTATTAGGTATACAAAAATTAAGGTCCTGAGTTCACACAATAAAAAGATATGGGCAAATTTAGATTTTCACGAAAACTTGTAAGTACCAAAATTTACCTTAATTTTCAACTTTTTTTATTTTTCGGAATTTTTCCTTTTTTTGATCTGTATAATACCTTGCTTTTAACCAAAATTGACAAATCTAGGTCAACCGGAAGTACCCTATAGATTTTGGGTCGAAAACCTAAATGGTAGTTCCAGTTGACCTAGAATTACGAAATTTGGCAAAAAACCAGGTCTTACAGCACAAATAAATTAAGGGGTGTCCCCATACATACATAGTTGAGCCAATTTAGATAGACCTTTGAGTTGTATGAGCGCTCATACAATTTAGAGGCCTAGCTTAATTAGCACCTTACCTTTTAAGACAAACTAATGAAAAAGTTTGTACAAAAAACAGTTTGTACCTATACTTCTGGAGTACGGAACCCTCGGTGCGCGAGTCTGACTCGCACTTGACCGGTTATTTTTTCCATTGAGCCTTGCTAGGTATCAGTTAAATAAATAAACGCACAACCTCCGCGAAGGCTTAATCTTTAAAATGAGCCAAGGGTGCCTTATCTTGTAGGAAAACGTTTTCAACCTACGTAAAAGAAGCCGACCTGGCGCAAGCCGCAACGGAATCCGGGGTGACTTTGAAAGTAAGATGTCCCAGTCTCGATTCCCGACTGGGAGTTAAAATAGGTATTTAAAATTTCTATTTTGCGACTGATCTGTTGGGGCTTGTGAGTACTATGATGTGAGTATTATATATTCTGTGCTTGTGATTGGAATGAATGATTGTGATTTGGATGAGAATACTTCCGGTACGATGTTGCGAAAAAGTGATTAGAACTGCCTTACCTCTTCCAGGCTAGCGCGCTCTGACTGCAACGTCACTTACCATCAGGTAAAATTGCGGTAAATTGTCATAGAATTGAAAAAATAAACACTTAACTACCTACTTACGCAGGTAGGTACCCATAATTTATATTATTTTTCCAAGATTTGTACAGATGTTATCGATAACTATAGTATATAATATCGTTTAATATTACAATTAGAATAACAATATGGGTAAGTAAGTACTGACATCTGCGTTATTCATAGTTCAGTAGGTAATTATTAATTCGTGGAGATAATTTCCATACCAAGAATCATCACAGTTGAGCCGCACTCGTGTTTCAGATTTTTTTTTCATATACAAGTTAGCTCTTGACTGCGATCTCACCTGCAGATGGTATGTGACGATGCAGTCTAAGGTGGAAGCGAACTAACCTGGAAGTTAGACGGACAGACCGACGGGGTGTTATAAGTTTGACGTGTCTGTGTGTGTGTGTGTCTATCTGTTCCCCTGTAGCGCTCAAACGGGTGGACCGATTTGAATGCAGTTTTTTTTTGTTTGAAAGGTGAATTACTCGAGAGTGTTGTTAGCTATGTTTGATGAAAATCGATCCAAGATGGCCGCCGCTACAAAATGGCGAATTACATATTTTTTTCACAACTCCTTTAATATGGGTATCAAATGAAAGGGCTTGACTAGTAGAATACCTAGCATTATGCAAATCCAAAATATGTGGATGCCGCCACAAAATGGCGGATGTCGGGGTTTTTTAATTTTTAATTTATACTTGTTAAACCCTATACTACTGATCGGTTTCTACGTGGCACTGTACCGGAACGCTAAATCACTTGGCGGCACGGCTTTGCCGGTAGGTAGGGTGGTAAATAGACACGGCTAAAGCCTTCCACCAGACCATACCAGAGACAATTTAGAAATTATAGAATCTCAAATTGCCCCGCCGGGAATCGAACCCGGGACCTCCCACTTATGAGCGTTACAGCTACAGCGCTCACCACTGTGCCAGAGAGGTCGTCAAAAATGGGCGATGCTAGTAAAATGCGAATGATGCCAGCAGCAGGAACCGCACGGCCCAAAGAAATGCGGGTAGAGTTATCAGATCGCCCCTATTATCACTGAAAACTGCGTCACGTGCGAGCCTCACCATCAAAATACATTCTATTAGAAGGTACCTACCTATCTTTTGCCAACCTCTTTGACTCAGGTTCAATTCGAACCTGGCTAGGCACGCACTTCAGGATAGGCCAGACTTCATCTCTTACAATCAAGTGCATTTCATGCTATTCCAGCAGTAGATAATACAGCAAAAACACATAGATGCACCATACAACATGAACCACGCACAATGGGCTTTTGTCCATTTGTCCAGACTTGACGTGACGAACGAACGAGTCATGAAGTCTTGTTATTTTCTTTTATTTGTTACTTACTTAGGTCACGAGTTTTGTTGTGGGCAAGATAACGCAACAAATGTTTGGCCAGAAAATAAAAGATGAACTTGATATTTAACTGATATTCATTGTATCCTTAGCCGAGCACGCTTCCTGTATGCTATTTATACGTCTGTATCTGATCTTATATCTACTTTTATATTACTTAGATACCAAGTGATGTGCTGCAACAAGAGAAATTGACTTCAGGTCGACATCAATAACATCAGTGGTTTGTTGGGGCTTACACAGTAGGTAATACCTACTTAGTAAGGTACTTGCGTAGGTAAGTACCTACCTTAGATACGAACAGAAACGATAGGAGATAGTAGAATCTCCTAATATGCGTAGGTAGATACAACTGATAATAACTAATTACGTTTATGGTATCTACGAACCACAGAAATCCTACAGGATTTCTGTGGTACGAACAGACAAAGAAGAAAAGTACGGATCCGGATACCTAGGGCTAGTACTCCATAGATCGCCGACCTACATAGGCTGTAATTTTCAGTACTGAAAGTGCGAGTACAATGTCGGCCCTGACGTCATCAGCGTATTCACCTGGAATTTAGATTCGATCGATTCGGCCGAGTCTTTCACACACTGTGTTCTCTATGTTTTTCGGCCTCCTATAAGTACTTACCTAGTGTAATTTAGAATTACTTATCTCACAATAAAAAGACAGGGTCACAACATGATCGTCAAAAAATTACATTCACGTATCTAGTGATATCTACCTACCTAACTACCTAATCAAAAACCTTGTCCCGCATGCTGCCGTCCTTTGTGTTTCTTTATCAATCCCATAAACATACCAGATTTTTTGTTACTAACACGAGCTATGCACATCAGATTCATTATTCATAATTCTGGGTATTGGATGGGATTATTTTGCTTCCATAAAATGTCTCAAAAGACGAGGAAATTGATGAAATAACTGTATCTAGGTAGGTATGTGACTTTCATTTAAACTCAGATTTATGTAAGGTCCGGGGGACTAATTCCGTCTAACGGGGCTTTGCCTTCTTTTTAGGATTCCGTACCTCAAAAGGTAAAAAAAGGAACCCTTATAAGATCACTTTCTTGTCCATCTGTCCGTCTGTCCGTCTTTCTGTTCGTCTGTCCGTGTGTCACCACCAATTTTCTCAGGAACGGGTGGACCTAGCAAGTTGAAATTTATACCAGATACTAAGGTCTATGGTCCCTATTAGGTGTATAAAAATTAAGGTCCTGAGTTCACATAATAAAAAGATATGGGCTTTAGATTTTCACGAAAACTTGTAAGTACCTACCAAAAACCTTAATTTTCAACTTTTTTTGTTTTTCGGAATTTTTCTTTTACTTGATCTGTAAGACCTTGCTTTTGACCAAAATTGACAAATCTAAGTGAACCGGAACTACCTACCCTATGCGCTCGTACGCATTAGCGGTTGCGGTTGCGGCGCGGCCAGCCGCTTTTGTATTTTTATATGCAACCGCTCATTTTGTACGCACTACACCGCGACGAAATTCCAACCGCGGCGGTTGACTGGGAGGCAGCGGCCCGCTTCGCGGCTGGCCGCCATGTTGCCTGTACGCACTAGGCGGTTCAGTTCGCGGCGTGCCGCAGGTGTGTTGTCAAAAAAGAAAATAAGCAATATGGAACTGTGAAGCAGCAGATTATAAAAACAGAGACCTAAAATGAAAACAATGGAAAGAATTAGAAGATATTTTTGGAAAATATCTACTAATTCTTCGTTTATGATAGACTGAACGTTGTTGTCAGACTTCAAGCGGTCCAACCGCCTGACGCGGTTCAACAGCGGCTCGCCGCCGGTGGCGGTGAACCGCTGTTTCAACCGCGTCAGGCGGTTCGAACCGCCTGCTACCGCAACCGCTAATGCGTATGAGGGCTATAGGTTTTGGGTCGAAAACCTAAATGGTAGTTCCAGTTGACCTAGAATTACGAAATTTGGCAAAAAGCCAGGTCTTAAGTACATCACAAATAAAGGAAAAATTCCAAAAACTAAATAAGTTGGAAATTAAAGGGTGTCCCCATACATACATTCTTGTGCCAATTAAGATAGACCTCTGAGTTGTATGAGTGCTCATACAATTTAGAGGCCTAAATTAATTATTAGCACCATACCTTTTAAGACAAACTAATGAAAAACAGATTGTACTTATACTTCTGGAGTACGGAACCTTCGGTACGTGAGACTGACTCACACTTGACCGGTTTTTAGGGTTCCGTAGTAAACAAGGAACCCTTATAGTTTCGCCATGTCCGTCCGTCTGTCTATCTGTCTGTCCGTCCGTCCGTCCTCGGTTAATCTCAGAGACTATTAGTACTACAAATCTGTAATTTGACATGTGTATAAATGTTAATCACGCCGACAAAGTGGTGAAATAAAATTTTGATAAATATTTTTTTTAGGGTAGCTCCCCTACATGTAAAGTGGGGATGAATATTTTTTTCTCGTCTACCCCATAGTGTGGGGTATCGTTGAATAGGTCTTTTAAAAATACTGTGGGTGTGGGAACATGATTTTTCGATTTCTAGATCCGTTTGTAAAATATGATGTTTTAAAGTGCTAATTTTTATTAGAGTCAAGTGTCCCCCCCCTCTATCAGCCAAATGGCAGTATATAGGAACGTGAAAAAATTCACAGCAGTAGGGTATATAATCAATTTTAAAGGAAAACTATCACGGCTAAGTAGGGTTCACAGGTTAAGGAGTTATATTCTGTTTTTCGAGGATTGTGACTACGGAACCCTACACTGCGCGTGGCCCGCCACGCACTTGGCCGGTTTTTAGGGTTCCGCACCCAAAGGGTAAAAACGGAGCCCTATTAATGTCACTCGGCTGTCTGTCTGTCTGTCTGTCTGTCTGTCTGTCTGTCCGTCTGTCCGCCGGTCACAGGTCTCTAGCTCGCAGACGAAATGAGTTACAAACCTGAAATTTTGGTATTTGGTGTAAAACGTTGACCCAAAATCAAATATTGAATTAAAAATTGAATTAAATTATTTTTCAGGGGGCTCCCATACATGAGAAAGGAGCCGGAAAAAAAATTTTTTTCTTACCCTAGCTTGTGGGGTATCATTGTTTAGAGCTCATTGAGTAGAGTACGAATATATATTTTTTTAATTTTTTGCTTAAAAAGGAAGGAAATGGGGGGTCATCAAATTTGTCAGTTTTAGACCATTTTTGTGACGGGGGCTATCTAAAAAACTAAACTAGTTAGGAATATGATATTTCGGTATATTATGTACTATATGCTCTATTTGTACAACAAATACTGAAAACAACGATTCATAAAATAGTTTATAAGCTGTGACCAAAACAAACGAACTTATTTTGCGTTTTTAACCCCCGACGCAAAAACGACGGGGTGTTATAAGTTTGACGTGTCTGTGTGTGTGTGTGTGTGTGTGTGTGTGTGTGTGTGTGTGTGTGTGTGTCTGTCTGTTCCCCTGTGGCGCTCAAACGGGTGGACCGATTTGAATGCGGTTTTTTTTGTTTGAAAGGTGATTTAGTCGAGAGTGTTGTTAGCTATGTTTGATGAAAATTGGTCCAAGATGGCCGCCGCTACAAAATGGCGGATTACATATTTTTTCACAACTCCCTTAATATGGGTATCAAATGAAAGGGCTTGACTAGTAGAATAGCACTATTGCAAATCCAAGATGGCCGCCGCCACAAAATGGCGAATGTCGGGGGTTTTTTAAATTTTCAATTTACACTTGTTCTTTCACGATTTCTTGCGATGTCTAACTCGGAAATTTAATATTTCTTAGACCCAAAATATTATATTGTTCATAATTATGTACGGAACCCTGAAAGAGCGAGGCCCGACTCGCACTTGGCTGATTTTTTTAGAATTCCGTTTCCAAAAAGAAAAATGGAGCCCTATTGTTGTTACTCTGCAGTCTGTCCTTCCTTCCATAGGTTCCTTCCATAGGTATGGCTCTCTAACTCGAATGAGTCTAACCTAGAGGCAGGTATTTGGTGTAGAATGTTGACCCAAAACCGAAATTCTGTCTTGCTCGAATGTAGGTCGAAACTTTTTGGTATGTCACATAATGAGCCACTACACTATAATGAGCGACTACAAAGTTGTTGGTGTATCTTAAAATAAATTAAAAAAAAAAAACTTAATAATAAATATGTATTTCACCCAACAGACGAAAAATTAGACCCATTTGGATAAATTAGTACCTAAGTATCTAAATTAATTATTGGTGATAATATGTACGGAATCCTAATGGAGCGAGGCCCCACTCGCACTTCGCTGATTTATTTGCTGTAGTAGTTTATTTTTCTTCAAGCAACGACGGTCGACGGAACAACAGATTCACGCTCTTTTTTAACCCCCGACGCAAAAACGACGGGGGGGGTGTGTGTGTGTGTGTGTGTGTGTGTGTGTCTGTCTGTGTGTGTGTGTCTGTGTGTGTGTGTCTGTGTCTGTGTCTGTGTCTGTGTCTGTGTCTGTGTCTGTGTCTGTGTCTGTGTCTGTGTGTGTGTGTGTGTGTGTGTGTGTGTGTGTGTGTGTGTGTGTGTGTGTGTGTGTGTGTGTGTGTGTGTGTGTGTGTGTGTGTGTCTGTCTGGTCCCCTATGGCGCTCAAACGGGTGTACCGATTTGAATGCGGTTTTTTTTTGGTTGGAAAGGTGAATTAGTCGAGAGTGTTGGTAGCTATGTTTGATGAAAATCGATCCAAGATGGCCGCGGCTACAAAATGGCGGATTACATATTTTTTCATAACTCCCTTAATATGGGTATCAAATGCAGAATAGTACTGTTGCAAATCCAAGATGGCCGCCGCCACAAAATGGCGAATGTCGGGGTTTTTTTTTAAATTTTAAATTTTAAATACTTGTTTATGATCTTAGGATAGTGCAGTAAGCATATCATGGATGTGCGTCATACTCATGCAAAGATCGGAATAGGTAGTGCAATTTAGGGTGAACGACCTGGAACATTATCAATAGTATGGATATGACTGTGGGATTTGTTTTGCGCGATTTTGATAACTCATATGTTCAGTATCGAAGAGATTTCTCTTTTTCATGTTGTACTACTTAATAAAACCTGATTAAGGAAACCAGGTAAAAATTTATGAATTGGCATATCTACATTATGATATCATGCGAAATTGCACCGTCTATTCCGATCCTTACCATAGGTCTCACAAAATCGATTTTGCCAATATAACTATTATACTTGAAACAATTTCCTGAAAATTGTAGATTTAGGGATTCAGGTTATAGAAAATTTGCGAAATAGGTAAGGTACTTTCGCAGCTTCGATTTTAAAGCCACGGTGTACCTACACGTATCTAGGTAGGTACTTAATACTTAGTTATACACTAAAGTCGTGGATCAAGAGAATCGTAGAAAAAACAAAAACCCATATTTTGGAAAAATCATTATGAACGTTTGAAAAAGTGTTGGCACTCGTGCATTCCGTCTGGACCATAAACTTAATAAGTAGGTACTTATCACTAGTCTGGAGTCGGACATACCGAGCAAGAAGGCACATAATAAAACAAAGTTTTTAAAAGGTATGATTACACTGTCTTCACGAATATGGCACCTATGTATATGTATAGACTTAGAAAACAAACTTTTGTCTTTTATTAAGTATCTCCTCAAAATTTAGTAGTATTCCACAGCCGTAGGTATTTTTCACTTGAGTAGGTAGGTAGCTAGATAGGACCTACTCATAATATTGTATAGGTGCTGCGCAAATTTCAAAAATATTTTCGGTAATAGAATAAATTTTATGTAAGACGACAACAACATGTTTATCTAATTACTTTGTTCCACTTATGAACTTATCTAGAGTTTGTTAGGCAAATAAATTCATTAAACTTATCTTTGCGAAGGAAAATTTTGGAACATTGTCACCAACTCAAAATAGGTAGGTAGGTACCTACGAAGCGAAATCTACTTAAAAATACGCATAATTGGCATGTCTATAATAAATTACCTCTCCAGAATCGAAAACAATTACCGATAGCATTTCTAAAAACAAATTTTAAGACGACTGAAGTACTGAAACATATCATAGCTTCATGAACATGAAAATGCGGTTATCTGCGCAAAGTAATGCAGCAATTTATACCATAAGTACTGCTCTGCTCTTTTTATATCAGTTGTTGTTGTGTTAATGAGACATTAAAGCAAATAATTTATTACGCACAGTTCCTCCCGCACGACTCTACTATTACTACAACTTCAGACTTCAGACTTCAGTTGCAGGAAAATTGTAAATGTTTTTGATTTTTTAATGTGACTTCAAATTAGGTAGAAGTGCGAAATTTAGGGCGCTATTACATAGTAGTTCGTGAATAAAATAATTTTAGTGCCTGTTATCATTCTTATCATTTTGAACATTTGAAACATAAAATGTAATAGCCATTTTTACTACAAGTATTTTTTTATTGTGAGTGAACATGATTCTAAAAGACATCATTTACAAGAAATAATTCAATATATATTCGTAGGTAACTAAATAGACAGTATTGTTTCACATTTGATACTTTACAAAGAATAATTACCTAGTTATATTTTTTGAAGTGAATTTGCACAAGTGTAACACTTTATATATAATATTTATGTAGCTGCAGTCGCTCATATCTTATTTTTTCCTATATTAGCTGCTCCATTCGTTTATTTGTTATATATTATTGTGATAGTCTGTAAACGAACTACCTATCGACAATGGTAAGTCAAGTCTATTATTTCATTTAAATTAAGTATTTTTAATTATTTTTTCAATATATTTCAATAACATAGTACCTACTAATTTTGGTATCTGGATAGGAACTACTAGATTGGGACATGTCCCCTTCGTACTTCGTAGGTATATTGATGATATATACCATACTTACCATTTGATTTTGATTTTCTTTTACATAATATATAGTACTATTATTTATATTCCGTGATTCTTTATTTTTCCACAAGTCTAATAAACAATTTTCTTAAAAAAAATTAAATTATTTTTCTATCGTTTTTATATTATCAAAAGCTGGTTTATGATTTACCGTCTACTGTTATCGAATTTAATATTCATATGTATTAATAAATAACTAAATAGGTAATCATAAATTTTATTGTAATCGAAATTTCTTTTAGATATTATTAATTAGATATATAAAACTTTTTACGACTCCGAAAAAGTAGGAAGCAAATGTAAAACTAAAACTTTTATGCTCTTTTGGAGAGGGCTCTCAAATCGACGGATTTTGTTAAAATTGTCAATACCTGCCTATATAGGGTTATTCTAAGATAAATTCAGTTTCCCTTAGTAATTTTGTTCTTCTGTGTATAGATGAGTACTTAATTAACATTCACACACAATTAGGTAATTGTTTATTTTTAATCGGTTTTCTTTCTTTGACAAAATAGCCAAATTATCAAGATCATAAATCATTATATAATCATTGATAAAATTGAATTTATTGATATTATAGATTAATCATTGATATTAGCAGTAGGTAGGTATAGGTAATAAAGATTTCAGTCAACAATGACTTAGTACCTACCTATCAGTTACCTAGTTAGTAGGTAAGTTTATCACGATAAAATATATATCGGAGAAATGAGCTCGCTACTGTTTTTAAAAACGGCAGAATCGCTGACCTCATGTGGGTCACCGATTCTGCTATCACTATCCATACTAAAAGCAAAAGCTAATCGAATGAGAAACCAAAGTTAAATTAATATTTTAAAATCATCGCCAAATCTACAATAAGGATTTGTCACTAAATAATTATTATTGATCACCCTCAAATAAAACAAAAGAAACACCACGTGCTAGTTTTTGAAAGTAAGGTTATAATTATTACACAGAACAACAACAGCGAGAAAACTAAATAGGAATTCGTTAACACATCTTTAACTTTAAAATCACAAACGTTATTCGTAATTTAGTAACACTAGACTAATTCTAAGTTTATAAATGAAGCCTAGCTAAAACCTAGGTTTCTATTTTTGGTACTGAAATTGACAAGGGTTTCCCCTTATAAACCTTCGCTAGCGAGCGTTGAAAAATTAATGATTGAAAATCGCCATCTTGGACGCGACCATGCCGCCAACGCGCCCCGCTCGCGCGCTTTATGACATCACAGCTACTTCGCTCTTATTGGTCGGATGGCATTGTCTCGTTTTGATGGTAACAAATAATTTAAGTACTAACTTATTAATAAGCAAGCTAATAAAGGTTTAAACACACCCAAATAACTTCTTAAATCATAATAATATTTTAAACATAAATTTCCAGCAATTTGGACAGCAAATTCATAATGTAAAAATAAATAGAAAACTAACAAGTACTTACATCAAGAACTCGTCATTTTAAATTACATTAACTGTTTGTTCACTATTTTAACACAGTATCATCGACAATAATCAAAGCATAACTAAAACCTAATAGGTTTATAATAAAAATAAGGAATTATGGTATAAAGGTTAAAGCCCGCCAAAGCCTCCGCGGCGACACGGCCATACTGCGTGCGATGCGTGCTCTGCAGCGCTTTGCTTTTCCAGGTTCAAATCTGTAGACAAAGAATTTTTGCTCTTTTAGGCTAGGTACTTCCACAGTAAACCTAAACCCACAGATTCTTATTGATTTCATTTTTATATGCAAAACTTTTACTATGTAAGATTTTCTTAAACTAAGAAAACCATCGTTATTGAATACCAATAGAATTGAAACAGGGGTGACAGTTAGACTTAAAAGATTTAGGTTTTAAATTTTTGCATATCATCAACACTGCTCGCTCCACGCAATAGCAGAGTAAAGTTAAAACACATACTATGTAATTGTTCATTCCACATGACAATAGTTGAATAAATAAATTATTTGCACATATCACATGACAATAGTCGAGTAAATAAATGATTTTTATGTGTAACTGCTCATTCCACATGACAACAGTTAAATTAATAAGTTAATTTCATATTTATAATGTGTAACTGCTCATTCCGCATGACAACAGTTAAATTAATAAGTTAATTTAATATTTATAATATGTAACTGCTCATTCCGCATGACAACAGTTAAGTCAGTAAGTTATTTTCATTTGTATAACTGGTCATTCCACATGAAAACAGTTATTATTACTATTATTATTTTTTTTTTTTTTTTGTTAACACACAAGACACTGCTCATAATTTTCATATGAATACAGTTATATGTGTGTTAAGGGTAGGATATGAGGGGGACAGGTCCACGAAGTAGGCTCTAAAAGAAGGAAAAATGGATGGGAAGCTGGGAAGGTCGATGCTGTGCTCCTGAGCGGTCCTGAGCGCCGTGGTACACAGGGGACTTTTATTCTTTTCGGATAGGATTAACTATTGAACGGCTCCACACGTCAATAGTTATTTTAAATAAGTTGGTCGTTGATCGGCTCCACACGTCAACGTACATCTTTTGTTATATTAAATAGGTTGGTCGTTGATCGGCTCCACACGTCAACGTACATCTTTTGTATTATTATAATTAGTCAAAGTCAAAGTCATTAAGTCAAAGTCAAAGTCACAAATTAAAAGTAAGTTATTATTATTATAATTTTTTTTGTCATGTGCTATGTGTTGTAATTATTATTATTATTATTAATAGTGAAAAATACCTCACCGGGTGTAACTATGAATCACTTGAGGCAGCCACGGGCACCACCACGGGCTGCGAGGCCGCAGTGACCCCAGAAGGCCCGGGCTGCTGATCATCTTGAGGCGACACGGCCGCCTGAAGGGTTGCGCCTGGCTGTGGGGCGCGTCGTAGTTGGTCGTGGGCGACTTTGCGAGGCCGCCCATGGTGACCGATGACTTTTTTCACCAAGTACCGGTCCTTGTCCAAAACTCTGTGAACTTCATAAGGTTCGCTAAATCTAAGATCTAGCGAGGTCTGGTTTCTAGGATTATTTTTAATCAAAACGAAGTCCCTCGTTGAAAATGATGAATTTTTGCCCGCCCTCTATCGAACCTCGCTTTGTCTTTAGTGGACGCCTCGGTCATCCTCCGCTGTACGTGGGCTTGCAACGCTTCAATATCAACAGAGACGTTCTCAAAGTTGACCAGGTTCAGGAGTTCCGGTGGTACACAGTTTTGACGACGCGTAAGCAGTGTAAGTGGGGCTGTACCAGTGGTTCTATGTACTGTGCAGTTAAAGGCCAATTGTAGACTTTCTAAAGCAGTATGCCACTCCAGAGTCTCATAATTTTTAATCATTATTAAAGCGTTCTTTAGTGTAGCCATTACTCGCTCCACTTGGCCATTAGCTCTGCTCACCCCGGGAGCTATAACATGAAGTTCAACACCAAACCTGTCGCAGTAATTCTTGTATTCCCCAAGAAACTCTCTTCCACCATCCACGATGATCTGTCTAGGGGCTCCAAATAGGTGAATGACTTGCTTTAAGGCTGCCAGGGTACTGTGTTGACTTTTATCATTAGTATAACGTAATAGTACGTACTTTGTATATGCGTCGATGGTCACGATGACGTACTCCTGGTCTTCAGGAGTGCCAAGCTTTCCAGTGATGTCCATGTGGATGACTTCAAATGCGACTGTTGGTTTCGGGATCGGATGCAATGTTACCTGTGTGGCTCCTGAAGTTTGTTTTGATGATCTACACACCACGCAGTTATCCACAAATTCCCGAACTACAGAGTTCATCTTATCGAAATGATAAGTCTCTTTAATTTTGTGGAGAGTCTTCTCCCAGCCTGGATGCTTGAGAGCAGTATGGTAAGTATTAATTAGGCTCCATTGGAAAGACTTTGGTACAACTATCAATTTTTGAATCCCCAAGATTGGGTCCTCCTTTTTGTACTTAAGAACATTACCCTCGAGTAAATATCCCTACACATTCTCTCCATTGTGAAGAGAATCTATAATAGAACGAAGCTGGGCATCGCGACGCTGTTCAATGTTAATCCACTCGATGTTCCTTGTTACAACATTAACAGTCATGATTTCAGGATTTCTACTGAAGAAGTCTGCATGCTGCATACGCTCGCCCTTCCTGTATTCTATGTCAAACTCGAAGTTCTGAAGATATGCCCACCATCTATGTATGCGGGGTAGCAGGTCTTGTTTATGCTTTGAAGCTTTCAGTGCATTACAGTCAGTTATCACCGTGAACTTACGCCCATACAAAAAGTGCCGGAAGTGCTTAATCGCACGCACAACTGCTAGCGTTTCAAGCTCGTAGGAGTGATATCTGCTTTCAGCGTCTGTGGTACGCATGCTAAAGTAAGCAACGACATGCTGACGACCATTGATAACCTGGATTAGTATGGCTCCGAAGCCGAGACTGCTGGCATCGGTGTACAATTCAATCGGCTCACCTTCTTGAAATATTGTGAGAACTGGTGCGGAGGTAAGGTGATGGATCACCTTTTGACGCGCTTCTTCATGAGTGTGACTCCATTGCCACTTGGCACCCTTCTTAGTCAAATTATATAGAGGAATCATTATTCGTGCGAAGTCCGGAATAAATCTTCTGAAATATCCGGCTAGTCCGTTAAGTTGACGAACTTGCTTAACCGTAGCTGGAACCGGGGCTTTTAATAGGGCTTCAACCTTTTTGGGACTGGGACGAACTTTTCCAGATTCTATTACATTACCAAGGTACTCTATTGATCGTTTAAAGAAAAGACATTTATCGATGTTAATTGAGAACCCGGAATCGCGTAAGGATATTAAAATTCTTTCTAAATATAAAAGGCCCTGCGAAAAATCACGACACTTACTTATAACATCGTCAATATAAACCTGCGCTACGCTATCATGATGATCATTATTAGCACTCCCAGGATTTAAAAGAGGCCCTAATGCACGATTAATGCATCTCTGATACACAGCTGGTGCATTGCAGAGGCCGAAAGGCATTGTGAGGTATTCGTATAACCCGTCTGGGGTAACAAAGGCGGTTTTCTCAATAGAAGAAGCCGAAATTGGGATTTGGTGGAAACCCGATGCCATATCAAGCGTTGTGAAGTATTTTCCCCCCGCTAGTTGGTTAATCTGATCCCCGATCAAAGGAAGAGGGTAATGATCGCGGATTGTATTTGCATTTAATTCGCGATAATCTACGCACATGCGATCGTTTCCGTCTTTCTTTTTTACTAAAATGATCGGACTAGAATATGGGGAATTACTTTCTCGAACAATGTTATTTTCGATTAATTCATTAACAATCCCCTTGACCTTTTCTCGCTCAACTGGACTCAACCGATAAGGCCTTCGCTCGACATACTTATCCGGGTTTTTCAATCGGATCTCTAATTCTCCGGTATTCACGCGAGATTTAGCAAAACCACGAGTAAAAAGATGTGCGAAATTATTTAGCAAGCTTAATAATTGATTAATCTCAGATTCGTCAGTAAGGTCATGATTTAAGTTTTCAAAAATTGGACTATTGTTTCTCAACTGCATAACGCGACGATGAGGTATTAAAGTCGCGCTGTTTTGAGTAACGATTACACTTAATCCGGTTTCGAACAACAAATTTGCACCAATAAGTACATCAGACGTCATGTCTACATCAGCCAAAACATGGAATAGAATCTCAACGTTAACATTATCAATAACACAGATCGCAGTTAAAGTGCTCATTGAAATAACCGGAAATGAACCTATTCCTTGTAAACAATTAACTACATCATTCCTACGTCCCGGTAATTTATTAGCAATTGATTCGCGCATTAAAGAACATTCAGCTCCGCTGTCAAACACAGTATTTAAAATTACATCTCCAATTCTAATCTTCATGGTATTTAAGTTTGACTTATTTTTAAAAACGGAGTTAACGTTTGAGTTGATTTGTCTTTCGCGACGAAAACATGTCTCGAAAGAGTGCCCTGGCCTTGAGCAGAATGAACAGAATTTATTATTATTGCTAGTTGGTTTAGCTGATGAAGCTGATGACGCTGGCGTTGCCACCGATTTGGTGTCACTGGAATTATTAAACGCGGGTTTAAAGCGACATTTATCCGTTAAATGACCCGGCTTTTTACAAAATTCGCAATAAGAGTTATTCCGATTGTCTAAAGAAAATTTAAGACGCATATTTGGGGGCTGGTTTGAACTATTTTGCAAACTAGGGCGTTTGGCACGTATAGAAGAAGCAACAGAAATTAGTTCAGGCACTGAAGTAGCACGTGCATTCATTAAATCTATTCTTAAGTGTTCATCACTTACTGTTCCGATGACTGCTTCGACAGCATCGCTGTTGTCAAGCTTGTCCTTGGTGATGCGCCGCCATAGAAGCCACGAACGCGTTAGGAACTCCGCTATATCTTTGGAAGAATTATAAACATGCTCTCTAAACCTGATTATATCTCTGGAGTAACGGGCTTCAGGCTCGAACGTGGTGATGATGATTTGACGTAGTTCCTCCCAGGTAGACGTAGTAACTAGCCAGTTGTCCGCCCAAATCTTAGCACGACCTTTGAGTAAACTAGTTACTTTCATACGAACGTCGTAGTCACTGAGCTGATAATTAATTTTAGCTGTGGAAATATGATCACACCACTCACGTACTCCTACGTTACCGTCCGGGTCGTAAGAGGGTAGGAAGACATCCGTTATCTTCACTTTGTCACCTGGCTGATGCAGCAGTCGCTCGCTCATGCTCTGCATCATGGTCACCATGTGTGTGAAGAACTCGGGCGGAACGGCGCCCGTATGCAGCGGCTGCGGCGGCTGGACAGCAGGGCTATTCGTGTGCTGGCTGATCTGCGCTGGTACACTGCGGCGAGGCGCGCTCGTGGGTGGCGCCTCTGGTTCCACATCGTTGGGGCCAGGATCTGAAACACACTGAGCGGCAGAAAGGGATCGCTGGAGCGATCCCACTTCTGATATCGGAGAAATGAGCTCGCTACTGTTTTTAAAAACGGCAGAATCGCTGACCTCATGTGGGTCACCGATTCTGCTATCACTATCCATACTAAAAGCAAAAGCTAATCGAATGAGAAACCAAAGTTAAATTAATATTTTAAAATCATCGCCAAATCTACAATAAGGATTTGTCACTAAATAATTATTATTGATCACCCTCAAATAAAACAAAAGAAACACCACGTGCTAGTTTTTGAAAGTAAGGTTATAATTATTACACAGAACAACAACAGCGAGAAAACTAAATAGGAATTCGTTAACACATCTTTAACTTTAAAATCACAAACGTTATTCGTAATTTAGTAACACTAGACTAATTCTAAGTTTATAAATGAAGCCTAGCTAAAACCTAGGTTTCTATTTTTGGTACTGAAATTGACAAGGGTTTCCCCTTATAAACCTTCGCTAGCGAGCGTTGAAAAATTAATGATTGAAAATCGCCATCTTGGACGCGACCATGCCGCCAACGCGCCCCGCTCGCGCGCTTTATGACATCACAGCTACTTCGCTCTTATTGGTCGGATGGCATTGTCTCGTTTTGATGGTAACAAATAATTTAAGTACTAACTTATTAATAAGCAAGCTAATAAAGGTTTAAACACACCCAAATAACTTCTTAAATCATAATAATATTTTAAACATAAATTTCCAGCAATTTGGACAGCAAATTCATAATGTAAAAATAAATAGAAAACTAACAAGTACTTACATCAAGAACTCGTCATTTTAAATTACATTAACTGTTTGTTCACTATTTTAACACAGTATCATCGACAATAATCAAAGCATAACTAAAACCTAATAGGTTTATAATAAAAATAAGGAATTATGGTATAAAGGTTAAAGCCCGCCAAAGCCTCCGCGGCGACATATATAATTTTTTTAAATAATTTAGTAAGTATACTAATAACTTTTCAGATGTATCAAACTATAGTCGTTTTAGTGTTGCTGTTTCGTTATACGCAAACGCAAGATGCCAATTGCGATTTCAGTACGAACGTAAGTATCCATTTAAGTACAATGTAAAAGTTTATAATATCGTCTCTGTGTTGTTACATTTTTGTCCAATTTTCTATTGCTTCTATTTATTGTCTTTTAAAAATTCAAATAGATATCTAAATATGAAAATCATTGAAAAAATCTTAGATTTTTTCTTAGATGGAATAAAACTCTGAATTGTTTCCGACAAAGGGTTAAGTTTATACAGAATCGGCAAGATTACCTAGTCAACTTTTCTAATAACTTAAATACTTAACAGTAGATATTATTGTTCCCGTCCTAGCTTCGAACTTCGAATTTGTTGTTATAGGGTGAATGCTCTATAAGTCGGCACTTTAAGGATCGTGTCATTTTTGAATTTGGTATACACTGGTATACTGTACACTTGTACTGTACCAAAATTGGTACACTGTACACTTTTTGAACGTCAATTTAGGAACAGGTAATGGTGATAATTACTTACGAAATCTTAAAACTAAAACTACGAGGGTTCCAAACGCGCCCTGGTCTGAGAAGAGCCCACAACAATCTCAGCCGGGTTAATTTTTTAGGGTTCCGTACCTCAAAAGGTAAAAAAAAGGAACCCTTATAAGATCACTTTCTTGTCCGTCTGTCCGTCTGTCCGTGTGTCACCACCGATTTGCTCAGGAACGGGTGGACCTAGCAAGTTGAAATTTATACCAGATACTAAGGTCTATGGTCCCTATTAGGTGTATAAAAATTAAGGTCCTGAGTCCACACAACAAAAAGATATGGGCAAATTTAGATTTTCACGAAACATTGTAAGTACCAAAATTTACTTTAATTTTCAACTTTTTTTATTTTTCGGAATTTTTCCTTTACTTGATTTGTAAGACCTTGCTTTTAACCAAAATTGACAAATCTAGGTCAACCGGAAGTACCCTATAGGTTTTGGGTCGAAAACCTAAATGGTAGTTCCAGTTGACCTAGAACTACGAAAGGCAAAAAGCCAGGTCTTACAGCACAAATAAAGGAAAAATTCCAAAAACTAAAAAAAGTTGGAAATTAAGGGGTGTCCCCATACATACATAGTTGAGCCAATTAAGATAGACCTTTGAGTTGTATGAGCGCTCATACAATTTAGAGGCCTAGCTTAATTAGCACCTTACCTTTTAAGACAAACTAATGAAAAAAAAAACAGTTTGTACCTATACTTCTGGAGTACGGAACCCTCGGTGCGCGAGTCTGACTCGCACTTGACCGGTTTTTTTTATTATCAGCCGGTTTTATTATCACCATCTATATGGCCATAAAAATTATTTGAACTGTTGGCTTTTAGAGCAATTTATGTCCATGGATTTTTGTCATTAAAAAAAACTTTTAAGCTATGATTTTTCAATTAATTTGTGTTTTATAAAAACCTTGAACTATTGAGAGACATATCCAAAATGTTCATATCGGAGACTTATTCGGATCTTTCTTCGGATTCCGAATTATTCGGGTTCGGACTTACATCGGAGTTCGATAAGTAACGATATCAAAAAAAAATGCGATTTGTCTATCTCTTAGGTTAACTCGAAATAACTATAATATTTTTGCTTTTGATCTTATAAGATCTTATATAAAATTCTCGTGTCACAATTTTCGTTCCCATACTCCTCCGAAACGGCTTGACCGATTCTCATGAAATTTTGTGAGTATATTGAGTAGGTCTGAGAATCGGCCAACATCTATTTTTCATCCCCCTAAATGTTAAGGGTAGTCCACCCCCAAAATTTTTTTTTTATTTTTTAGCCTACTGGGTCTCGATATAGGTGGCGCTGATGTCGGTATGTCACCGGGCAGGACGAAGTCTGCCGGGTCCACTAGTATAATATGTTACAGCCAAAGTAATAAATAAGGATATTATGTATACTATCCAGCTATTATAAATAATATCAACTCAATTTGGATAAAGTAATAATTGACACAGAATTATTAAAATTATCTAGCTATTATAAATAATATTCAGCTATTTTATATAATATCTTGCAAGACTTGGATAAAGTAACAAAACAAGGATTTATGTTTAACTGATCACCAGATATTGCAAAATATAACGTCAAATAAACAGTTTATACCACCCAAAAACATACTTAGTTACTTCTGCAACGGCTTCGGCGCTGCGGGAAGTGCAGCCCCATCGCCCTTGCGTAGCAAATCCCAGGCACCCACGCTCACCTCCGCAGCTTCGGCTTGCTGGTCGCCTTCGGCGACCTGCCTCATCCGCTACGGCTCGCACGGGTGCCTGCGATTTGCTACGGCGGGCGGGGGCTGCTCTCCCTTCGCACCTACGGCTTTATAAAAATACATATAAAGCCGTAGGCGCAAATATAATGTAGTTCCATTTTAATGTGCCACTTTTAACAGTATGAGCTCAAAGGAGTTTAGGAAAAACAAAGAGTTCCCGCGGGATTTTTAAAAACCTAAATCCACGCGGGCGAAGTGGCAGGCATCCACTAGTTAATTAATAATACTTATTTTCGTCAGGTACTTATATCCTGAGGTGTCTCCGGAGAAATTACAACAGTTATGCTTATAATGTTTCTATCATCAGCTTTGGCACGGTCTACATCAGAAATTTTAGGCTAGGTTAGGTTAGGTTAGGATAGGGTAGTTTAGATTACGAGATCGTGGTGATCACGCCACACCACAAAGGAATGTGATGCGGGAGGGGAAGCAAGTCGGGCCGTATTTATCATTTTGACCAACGTTCACCTGCTATTATGAATAATGTCTGGTTTGACATGATATTATGAATAATATCTGGACAATTTAGATATTATTTATAATTGCCAGTCATTATGAATAAAAGCTAATTAATTACTTTGGCTGTAACATATACATACCTACCGGATTACATTTTTTTTAAACACATCACACGTTCGCCTGTTCCTAAAGTAGGCAACTTAATGCCTGTGTTATAGGTAACAACCAACTGATAGAGATATTTTTACATACAATATACATATTTAATATTTTAATAAATGTATAAATACATAACATATTATACTTACATAAACACACCCAGACTCGGGGCGGGAATCGAACCTGCAACCCCGGAGCGGAAGGCAGGGTCTCTGCCAACCGCGCCAACGGGTCAGTTAAATACATACAGGTATACATACAAACCGGACCAATTTTGTACGAAATCTTAAATAATATTTTTCACAGGTGACTCCTGGCTACAGATACGATATCAGCAGTCCGAATTACCCTAATAACTACAGGCCAGGTGTTAAATGCCGTTGGATAGGGATATGCCCCACTGGATACAATTGCAGAATTGACTGTCAACTTGGTTTGCCCCAGGTAACTAAAGCACTTTTATTACTTACAGATTGAATCAGAAGGTAGGGAAGGTGATAACACCTCCTGACTCAATCTGGCAAATAAATGATGATAAATTGAAAAAACGTAAAATTGATATAAGTAGATACTTAATAATAACGATATGTACCTAATACTTACTAGGTAGAGCGTTATGTGCTCTAAACTCTAAATTTTTCTACTAAGTAGTAGAAAATTATAAGATAAGTAGTAGAAATTTTAAGAAAATAAGAAAATTTTAAGAAGGTGTTTGATAAAAGCTGAAGTAGGTATCCACCTAATTAATGACTCTAATGAATGATCATTTGCGTTACATGTAAACAAAGTTATTAATAGTACATTATGGTATAAGTGTGTAATGTTGGTGATTACCGCTGAGGCGATATTGAGACCCGAGCCGTTAGGTGAGGGTCTTAAGATAGCCGAGGACGGTAATCATCAATACACACGTGTATCATACGACGTTTTTCAACACACTTGCGAAGAAAATAACACTAAAATAGATATTTTTCCTTGGATATTTCAGGTAGTAAGCTTTCCATAACTTTAAGGGCTTCACATCTATCGGGCGGTGTACAACATAAATCATTTTCTTCATAATTAGTACTTGTAGATATTTTAATTTTAATTAATAAATAACTGTAATTTCAACAGTGAAAACGAGTTATGAAAATTTTCTCACAATGGCGGGAAAAATTAATCAGTTTTCCTATGCGCGCACACATATAAGTGCGATCGGCCATAGACTATATAGAATGAGGTTTGTTTTCTATGGCATTTTGCAATGGCGGGAAAAATTAATCAGCCCCCTGATTGTGTAACTTTTGACGATGAAATGGTATTCATTTGATGGCCTAAGGCATCAAAGTAAAATAAACCATAAATTCATTGAAATAGAGCTCAATTTCGTCTATCCATTCTTATACGTTTAGGTATGTACGATACGATCCATAACGCTCCATGTTGAAATCAGTTGTACTGAATTTGTACTTTAAATCAATACATTCAAGGTATAATTTACTTTAATGGTCTTAGGCCATCAAATGAATACCATTTCATCGTCAAAAGTTACACAATCAGGGGGCTGTTTTCCTATGCGCGCGCTTCATATAATGGCAATCGGCCATAGACTATAGAATGAGGTTTGTTTTATTTGGCTTTTCGCGGATAGCGTTTTAGCCACGTACAAAATGGGGAATTTCAAGTTTTCTTTATTACAGAAAAAACAAAAGTTATATTTGAGTGAAAGTTTTATTTATTAAACACGTAGGTACAAGTTGAAATTATCTATTTAAATACGAAGCTGCATGAAATGAGCAAGCAAAAGGTATATTAATTTATTTGTACTATTGAATACGACCTTTTTTGTATCGAAACTTTTTTAAGAACAAAGGAACCAACTCAACCAATAAATTAAAAATAAAACTCTAAGTATAATTCACTTGTGAATAATAGTAAAACAAAAGTCACAGTTTGAATAATAGGTGTAATTATCTGCCTAATTGCGGTGAACGTAGAGCTACTTTATGAGCAAGTGTGTTGAAAATTATATTATAACACGGGATTCTTAAAGGTTTAACCGATTTATACGAAATTTGGTACAGAGGTAGCTTGCGTAATGCGTCCCAGAAATTGACATATCTAAGCAACTTTAATCTCGGAAAAGCAAGTAGTTCCCACAGGATTTTATCAAACCTAAATCCACGCGGACGAAGTCGTGGGCATCATTTAGTATTATACTAAATACCTAGTCTGGTAAACTTGACCGCGGTGGGTTTTCGTATTAAGAGATTCGTATGCTTTCAATTCAAAATCATTTTATTATTATTAAAAAAAACATTTTATTATAATATTAAAAAAGTTAATATTTAAACTTCAAAATCATCATCATCAGATTCACCGAAAGCACTAATTCGTAAAATTGATTTTTGAAAATACACATACTAGGTAAAATAATTAAGTTTTCTTGATAAAATAAACAAGCTAAACCCGGCCACGTTTCGCTGTCGCTGTGGCTCAGTTTGATATTAATTTTTAGCGAAGTAAATAAAAGTATATTAGTTAATACTAGCTGATATAGGATTTTATATAGGATCGGATTGGATCCCATAATCCTTTTTTGTACCTAAACTAAATGTAGCCTAAGTTACTCCTTATAACATCACCTATCTGCCATTGAAAGTTCCATCAAAATCGATTCAGTTCGGTTCAGACGTTTCAGAGATTAGCTGGAACAAATAGACAGGTTGAAAAAAACATAAATTTAAACGCACGCCAGTTTAAAATAAGCCGTACGTACAAAGATCCAGGGCCCAAGTTATTTGAACCCAATAAATGTCTGTCATTTCTGAACTAAAAAACTTATGACCTTGAAATATTTACGGGACAATACTTGAAGTATTACCTTTCTAACAAAAAAAGAATAAGTGAAATCGAACCACGCGTTAATGAATTACAGCTAAATACACGTTTTAACTTTCATCCCCTCTCCCAAGAGAACCATGCTGAATTTCGAGATAAAAAGTATCCTATGTCCTACCTCGGAGTATAAACTCAAATCGTACCAAGTTTCATTCGAATCCATTCAGTAGTTTCGGCGTGATGCGCGGCCAAGATACAGACAGACAGACAGACAGACAAAAATGAAAAAAAATTGCAGTTTCGGCTTCAGTATCGATTATAGAGTGCCCTCCAATAAAAATTTTCAAAATATCTTCAATGTACAGAATTGGATCTGTTACAGTTTTATTATATTACTAGCCGACCCCCGCGACTTCGTTCGCCTGGATATAGGTTTTTATATAGAATCAGATCGGACCCCATAATTCTTTTTTGTACCTAAACTAAATGTATCCTAAGTTACTCCTTAACATCACTTATCTGCCATTGAAAGTTCCATCAAAATCGATCCAGCCGTTTCGGAGATTAGCTGGAACAAATAGACAGGCCAACAAACATAAATTTAAACGCACGCCAGTTTAAAATAAGCCGTACGTACAAACATCCGCGTCCCAAGTTATTGGAACCCACTAAATGCCTGTCATTTCTGAACTAAAAAACCTATGACCTTGAAATATTTACGGGACAATATATAAAGTACTACCTTTCTAACAAAAAAAGAATGAGTGAAATCGAACAACGCGTTAATGAATTACAGCTAAATACACGTTTCAACTTTCATCCCCTCTCCCAAGGAAACCGTGCTGAATTTCGGGATAAAAAGTATCCTATAACCTACCTCGGAGTATAAACTCAAATCGTACCAAGTTTCATTTGAATCCATTCAGTAGTTTCGGCGTGATGCGCGGCCAAGATACAGACAGACAGACAGACAGACAGACAGACAGACAGACAGACAGACAAAAATGAAAAAAATTGCAGTTTTGGCTTCAGTATCGATTATAGAGTGCCCTCCAATAAAAATTTTCAAAATATCTTCAATGTACAGAATTGGATTTGTTACAGTTTTATTATATTATAGATAGAAGATAGATAGATAGTCACAATTTTATTTTTAACTAGCTGACCCCCGCGACTTCGTCCACGTGGTTATATAGGTTTTTATATAGGATCGGATTGGATCCCATAATCCTTTTGTGTACCTAAACTAAATGTAGCCTAAGTTATTCCATATAACATCACCTATCTACCATTGAAAGTTCCATCAAAATCGATCCAGCCGTTTTGAAAATTAGCTGGAACAAATAAAAAGATCGACAAACATAACTATAAACGCACACTACTTTAAAATAAGCCGTACGTTCAAAGATCCGGGTCCCAAGTTATTTCAACCCAATAAATGTATGTCATTTCTGAACTAAGAAACCTATGACCTTGAAATATTTACGGGACAATACTTAAAGTACTACCTTTCTAACAAAAAAAGAATGAGTTAAATCGAACAACGCGTTAATGAATTACAGCTAATACACGTTTTAACTTTCTTCCCCTCTCCCAAGGGAACCGTGCTGAATTTCGGGATAAAAAGTAGGGGAGACTGGGTACGGTTGAAACATTTTAGCGTTAATCGTCCATAACGTCGGGAATAGTGAAGCGAGCGTTGAAGGAAATATATCAAATAAAAGACCACATATCTGTCTACAAATGGGCAATGTTATTTGAGATCACTGTATTGTATTTTATATGTAAAATCAAATCTAAAAAAAATGGGAAACTGTTTCAACTATCCCCATGCCAGGGTCGGTTGAAACAGTACCTGGGGTCAATTGAAAAACATGCAAATAATACAAAATATGATAAATGAACATGTTTTATTCATCGTCTAATATCATTTTACGACTTTCTAGTTATATATCCTTTAGTTTAGCATAGTTTAGTTAGACATCCTTTTTAGTTAGGCAAAAATATATGTCTGCACATCTAATTAAATATTTAGATTGTTCACGCTCTTGTTCCTGGTTGAACACTCGATTGTGAGCCTTATATCCCATTTCTTGATTTTCATTGCCACCAGTCACATCTCGTTTACGTACATTGTATACAACTGAGAACAGTGGTCCAGTCCATTCTTTTCTGCCGCTGTTCTTAACGAAGATCCGGCTTTTACTCCTTCTTATGCTTATTTGTACGTCGATAAGTCAGCTTGACGTCTCGTAGTCTTCCTTTGGCGTACCCTTGGCATCTTAGAAACAAGAAAATTAAATAAATAAATTGTTTCAACCGTACCCACAAAAAATGTTTCAACTGTCCCCAACCCCCCTTCTAGGTATAAAATGGTTCGCAGTAAGAATAATAATAAATTTGAATAAACATTAATCATACAACCATATTCTAAAAACTTCAATAAAAACGATACAAAACTCTCAGTACTCTAACTTTAATAAAACCATTATAATTGCAAAAATGTACGGACAAAAAATACTTACTTTTACGTCAAAAAACACAATGGGGCCTCCTATCTACAAGTACAGCGCGCGAAGGGCGACGCAACACCAAAATTCGTGTTTCGACTTGTCGTCCGCTTCGTTCTTCCCTTGTAACCATCAACCTCACGACACACGGTGTCGAGATATTCGCTTTGTTTCAACCGTCCACCGTTTCAACCGTACCCAGTCTTTTTTTTTTTTTTTTTGACGTGGTGGAAACCTTTTATAGGTACCCCCGTTCTGTGGCCGAATGCGGCAGAACGAAGGTTATGTGGGACTCCAACCGGGTATACCCACTAAAACCACCACGGCATGACCCTCATGCTGTGTGCTGGACGCCTGGGGAACCCAAAGTATGCATCCCAGGTGTCCGGCAGCCGCCCCAGCTGGGGCTCCCGCTCGCCTCTGGGCTGTCCCTCCAGAGGCTCGCGCCCTCCCGTAATTTTTTAACGAGGTTTTCTTCCTCCCGCGATGGGCATCGCTGCCCCCCGCCCCGGGGTGTCTTACCCCCAGTTTCATCCGCAGTGCCCTCTGCTAATCAGAGGGACACGCGGAGAAACCTCCCTCCGCCAGGTCATTGGCCATGGCTAACAATATCCCCGAAATTATTAACCATGTTACCGGGGTGCACCGGCCCGAATACTGCTCTTCCCCTCGGACCCCAACCGTACCCAGTCTACCCTATCCTATTTCCTACCTCGGATCGAAACATTATGAATCCCCAACGGGCCAGCTGGTAGGTAGATTAAACTACATCTACTCTATTCTATACATATAATAAAATCGTACAATTGCCGTATCTGTACATTAAAGACTTTTGCAAAATAATAACTGGGGGGTGTTAGGGATAAGTAATGGAACATAAAAAAGCTATTTTTGAAATTTTTGTCTGATTGTCTGTTTGTTGGTTTGTCTGTTTGTCTGTTTATCTGTTTGTCTATATGTTTGTGCGCGCATCACGCAGAAACTACTGAATGGATTGAAATGAAACTCGGCATACTTTAAGTTCATACTACGGAGTAACATATAGGATACTTTTTATCCCGAAATTCAGCACGGTTCCCTTGGGAGAGGGGATGAAAGTCAAAATGTGCTGTAATTCGTTAACGGGTTGTCCGATTTCATTCATTCTTTTTTTGTTAGAAAGGAAATACTTCAAAGATTACTGGCTAATCTCTGAAAGGCTGGACCGATTTTGATGGGACTTTCACTGGTGGATGTTTACATTTTGATCTACCTAAACATCCGCCAGTGAACTTTTAACAGTTTTTAGCAAGATATGAGCTCAAAATATCTTAGGAAAGACAAAATGATTCTCACGGGAGTTTTAAAAATCAATATCCACGCGAACGAAGTCGCGGGTTTCCACTTGTTTAAAATAATTGGGCAACGCAAAAATAATAAACATACCAAAATTATTGTATACGGACTCCCGGGCCATGAATCAGAATAAATGTACTTAGTAAATATTATCTGCAGAGCCAATCATGTAGCCTGGATAAATTCCTCATCTCGACGACGGGAGACCCGCTGCTAGCGTCCGCAACATACTATTGTAGTACGGGCACGATCAGCGCAGTTTCTACTGGTCAAAGGATAGTTGCAGGTTCGTTCATTTCTTTTTACTAACAGAAAATATGAATCACACTAATATTATAAAGGCGAAAGTTTGTGTGTGTGTGTGTACAATGTTTGTTCCTCTTTAACGCCGCAATTACTGAAATTTTTGAAAAACCTGAAATCTATAGCTACAGCTATAGGTAGATTACTATAATATAGCAAACTTCCTTGAAAGTAGGTATAAAAGTTGGAAAAGGGAGCGGGAACGGGAACGGGCCCTGGACCCGATGCCAATACATCACGCCTCCGAATGTGGGAAGGACTTCTTCTCAACCACGGACCCAGCGATCACCAGTAATGCATCATGAGGGAAAGGGGCAAGGGGACTGACTGTTCAGCTCGCTGCCGGAACGCGCCGGATGATTTGCGGTAGATTACGGCTGAAGTGTGGTAGCTAGCCAGGCGGATTCGGGGTAGGATCCAACCACAAAGCGGTGATACCATCCAGATTACATTGTGTGGTATCAGGCACAACGACACGTAGAGGGGGCATATTGGCAGGGCGCACCGCGTGCAGGTGACATATATGGACTTTGGCCACATATATGGAATTTGGGCCACTTACACCCCAAATAATACTACAAACACCCCAAATTTCAATTGTCTAACTGTCACGGTTCACGATATACAACCTGGTGACAGACGGACGTATAGACAGATAGACAAATAGACAGACGGACAGCGTCTGACAGAGTCTTAGTAATAGCCTCCCGTTTTACCCTTTGGGTACGGAACCCTAAAATGTACCTATGTAAATCCGACTGTAAAATGCAATAAGCTGTGCATTAGCAGGCAGTGATAAGTAAGGTAACAGACTGATATACCTAAGTATATAGATGTGTGAATTATTGCAGGTCTGAATACTTCGACCAGTAGTCCAGGAGGCAGAGTAAGGTGTGACTTGTATGCTCAGGCGGCATCAACTGCTCCAGCGCCTTGCACCTGTGGAATACGGAGGACGGTGAGAAAAATAAATAAACACATCGAATCAAACCTCGCTTTAAAGTCGGCCAAGTGCGAGTCGGGCTTCACTCTATTAGGGTTCCTTACAATTATGAACAATGTACATGAAACAATATTTTCATTATATTTTATCGTTTAAAAAATATTACCTGAGTATATGTATATAGCAGGTGCATAATACTGTTACGTGCTGGGGTTCGAAGATTTGGAATAAAACACCTGGTGACCCTTGATCAGACTTTATTCCGCACTTCCGTATTCCACTTGGTACTCCTGATCTTCTTGTAGACTTCCTCTTCACGCTTGTTCGCTTCCAATCCTCTTCACTTCCGATCGCTTCCTTCGCTTGTATTTCGCTCGGCTCTCAGAACTGAACTGCCCTCCGTCAGCTCGCCGGTCCCTTTATATACCCGTTACCGCGTGACTAAGCGTTTTCTAGAAAGTTCCACCCCTATCGATGTTTATTCTAGAAAAGCCGCGTTGTTGTTGTTTACATTATGGGTTGTTTACATCGATGGGTGATTAGGTATTTATTAGGTGACGAGCAATTATGAACCTTAATGCTCTAGAAATAAGGTTCATTCGTAACACTGCCCCCCTCTTAGCGATGCTCGTCCCGAGCATCACTGTTGCTTCCGTAATGTTTTGCCAAGCGGTCGATGTGCACAACCTTAAATTTTCCCCTTGGTTGACGTTGAATCCTATACGTGACGTCGTTAATACGGGTAACCACTTTGTATGGACCCTCCCATCTGGTTTGCAATTTTGGAGATTTCCCTTTTCGACGAGTCGGATTATGCAGCCAGACTAAGGCACCTTCCTCGAATCCGCTCGTGTTCGATTTCCGGTCGTATCTGGTTTTCATGTTCTCACTCGATTGCAATCCGTTTTCCCGAACTGTAGCATGTATTTCTCGCATTTTCTCTCTCAGATTGGCGACGTAGTCTTGTACGGTGCAAGGTTCATCCGGTGACCCTCCCATCAATAAGTCTACTGGTAACCGTAGTTCCCTGCCATAATTGACTAACGCCGGAGTTGCCTTTGTGCTCTCATGCTCTGCAGTCCTGTAGGCGAGGAGAAACAGTGGAATGTACCTGTCCCAGTCTCTTTGGTGGGCGTCAACCAACTTTGCCAAATGCCTTTCAAGCGTCTGATTGAATCTTTCAACCATTCCGTCAGACTGCGGGTGGTATGCAGTTGTGCGTGTCTTATGCAGACCTAAAATTTTGCATACTTCCTGAAACACTTGCGATTCAAAGTTCCTTCCTTGGTCTGAGTGGATTTCCAATGGTACACCAAAGCGACATATAACCTCCTCAACGAGCTTAGTTGCAACAGTTGTAGCTTCCTGGTTAGGTATCGCGAATACTTCCGGCCACTTAGTGAAGTAGTCCATAACAACCATGAAGTATTTGTTCCCTGATTCAGTCACAGGGAATGGTCCGGCTACATCAACAGCTATACGTTCCCAGGGTGCACCAACATTGTACAGCTGCAGGTTACCTCTACTCCTTGTCTGAGGTCCCTTCACGGCAGCGCAAATGGTACATTTACGGCACCAATCCTGCACATCCTCCCGACAATGGAGCCAGTAGAACCTCTCTCGTACTTTCGTTAGTGTCTTCTTGACGCCAAGATGACCTCCCGAAACTCCGTCATGCACTTCACGTAGGACATCGGGTACCTTGGCTCTCGGAACGACTACCTGAAGATGGAACTCCCTGCCGTTAGTCTTTTCCCATTTTCGGTAGAGTATTCCATTTTGTAGAGTAAGACTGCTCCACTGTGCCCAGTATGCCTTAGTGATAACGCTCATAGGTGCAACCTCACTCCATGTTGGTCTGGCGTCTCCTCTTTTCTTCCACACGATGATGTGCCGTAGATCCTCATCACCCTCTTGAGCCATCTTCATTGCATCATCCTCCCAGGGGCCTAAGGAACCCGTCCTGGTAAGTTTCAATGATAGCTCCGTCGACTCCTGTTTGATGCAATGTTTGCATTCTTCCGGGCATGGCCTCCGAGAAAGTGCATCTGCATTTCCATGTGACTTCCCGCTGCGATGTTGAGTCTCGAAGTCATATTCCTGGAGCTGTTCAATCCACCGAGCAACTTGCCCTTCGGGATTCTTAAATTGCAGTAGCCATTTCAATGCTGCATGATCCGTACGTAGTAAAAACTTTCGGCCGATTAGGTACTTGCTGAAGTGTTGCAATGTTTTTACCACGGCAAAAAGTTCCCTCCGTGTCACGCAGTAGTTCCGTTCCGGTCTTGACAGTGATTTGCTGAAATACCCCATAACGACTTCTCTATCTCCCTGCTTTTGGGATAGCACTCCTCCAATCGCGGTGTTGCTCGCGTCGGTATCGACGATAAACTGGCCTTCCGGTTGTGGGTATCCCAAAATTGGTGTTTCACACAGGTATTTCTTCAGTTTTGAAAAGGAATCCTCACAGGCTTCATCCCAACAAAATGGTCTTTTCTCTTCCGTCAGTCTATGTAACGGTTTTGCGATCTCAGAAAACCCCTTGACGAAACGCCTGTAGTAAGAGCACAAACCCAAAAATGCCCTTACCTCTGTCTTGTCTTTAGGGGTAGGCCATTTTTTAACCACTTCAATTTTCGCCGGGTCAGTCTGGATGCCCTCACTTGTGATGACATGGCCGAGATAATTCACTTCTTTCCTGAATAGCTGACACTTCTTCGGGTTAAGTTTTAAGTTTGCCCCATGTATTTTGGCGAAGACTCGCTCCATGTTTTGCAAATGGTCCTCGAAGTCTCGACCCATGATAACGACGTCATCTAGATACACCAAGCAGGCATCTCCTACTAAACCTGCTAGCACACATTCCATGAGTCGTTCGAAGGTGGCAGGTGCGTTGCACAATCCAAAAGGCATAACATTAAACTGCCATAATCCTTTTCCCGTTGAAAACGCTGTCTTCTCCTTGTCTTTTGGATGTATTTCTACTTGCCAGTAACCTGATTTTAGGTCTAGAGTCGAAAACCATTTCATGCCACTCAAGGTATCCAGAGTGTCATCGATTCTAGGTAGCGGGTAACTATCCTTCTTTGTGATGTCATTGAGCCGCCTATAGTCCACGCAGAACCGTGTGCTTCCATCTTTCTTCTTTACAAGCACAACAGGTGAGCACCAGGGACTTGCGGATTGTTCTATTATTTTGTTCCTTTCCATTTCTTTCAGCATATCCTCGACTTCTTTTTCCTTCGCGATTGGTAGCCGTCTCGCCCGCTGACGGATGGGTCCCTCATTCCCGGTATCGATTCTATGCTGCACTAACGATGTTCTCCCTGGGTTTCCTTCTTGACTAGAAAAGATGTCCGCGTAGCGTAATAGAAACTTCTTTGCCTTGATGCTTTGTGAATAAGTCAGGTTGTTTTTGCAGTCTTTAAGAAGCTCATAGACTGTAGGATCCTTCCAAGAACCTGATTTACCCATGCTTGGCATTGCTAAATTGTTCCCATCGCGTACCTGTGAGATAACCGTTGCTGGGGCTCCCTCCGTGCCAGCCAGTACTCGCCCCTTAGTCCTGGCTGTTACTAGTTTCCCTGATTTTGAGACCTTGCATCCTCACCTCTCTTCGCAAGCTCCTCCAACCGTTTCTCTATTTTTGAATGTTGAATGGAAGCAGGCGTTACTTTGCGGAATTCCATGATATACAATGAATATAAAATTATTTTGCTATAATCCGCTAACAGTGACAAATTTGTAGGCACAACACCACACAATCTTGTAGGCACAACACCACACAATCTTGTAGGCACAACACCACACAAATTCACCACAAAACAAACTCGACGATCGTTTCGCTCCGACACCGGAGCATCTTCAGGAGATGTCGACTTCACAACGGACGATTGCAAAGTGAGTTCGTGTCGAATGAGCGGTCTTATATATACTATCCCCGCTTAGTCATCTACCCTCCTTTCTCTTTCTCTCTGGCCACGCCCCCTAAATATGTTGAGCAACGGTGAAGATGACACATTTATTTGCTCATTCAGCAATTCGACACTTCTACCGCTGTGCCCAACTATTTCCAATTGTTCCAACACGCACAGTCTTAAACTTTTACAGCATGTGTGTAAAATTTCAAATGTATGACCCTCGTCTATCCTATGTCCACTATCCAAAAGATGTTTTGCGAAATGAGATCTTTGAGGCTGGTTGTTTCTAAAGGCAGCCATATGTTCTTTATATCGAGTTACAAAATTGCGCCCAGTTTGACCAACATATATAGCACTACATTCGGGGCACTTGAGTTTGTACACACCTGACTTTTGTCCATTATTTAATTTATCTTTACCATTACAAATTCTTCTGAGCGTATTATTTGTTCTAAAAGCAGCGTGTACATCATGTGATCTAAGAGTCCTAGCAATACGCTCAGATATTGGTCCGAAATAGGTCAAACTGGTTTTATATTTATTTATTTTGTCTGATGGCGCTGGATATAGGTTTTTCTTGACCTGCACTAACTGTTGTTTTCTAAGTATATTATTTACAATATTAGGGTTATACCCATTTGAACGCGCCATGTGATAAATAATATTTAATTCTTTTTTATAATTGTCTTTTGTAAGAGGAACGGACACTAATCTGTGTATATAACTATGAAAAGCTGCAAGTTTATGTTGCCAAGGATGGCACGATGATGCGGGTATGGTTGTGTCTGTATATGTAGGCTTGCGGAAGATCTCAAATTGATGTTTATTATTGACACGACTTATAGTTAAGTCGAGAAAATTTAGTGACTTGTTTTGTTCTATTTCCGACTTAAATGTAATTTTGGGGTGTATTTTATTAAGTTGCTCAACAAATACATCCAGTTGTCTCATTGTTCCTGTCCAACATATAATGATGTCATCGACATATCTGTAGTAATATAGAATGTTACTATTTTTTACAATATGTTTGTTTTCAAAATTATCCATAAAAATTTCTGCCATTAATGGACTTAAAGGAGATCCCATTGCTAACCCATCATTTTGTTGGTAGAACTTATCATTGAATTTGAAATAATTTTGTTGCATACATATTTGTGTTAATTCTACCAATTCTAATATTTCACCAGGGTGTAGCCGTTTCATTTCAAGTAATTTAGTCAAAATATCTATGGTCTCTTTAACTGGTACATTAGTGAATAAACTGTCCACATCTAATGATAATAATTTACACCGGACCGGCAGTAACATATCTTTAATTTTATTTACCAACTGAATACTATTTTTCAGTGCAAATGTGGGCTGAAAGGATGTCTTTGATTTTATAATGTTATTTAACTGCTTAGCCAATTCATATGCCGGTGCGCTAACGTACGAAACAACTGGACGTATTGGAATATTTTCTTTGTGGATCTTTGGCAAGCCGTACATAGTTGGCGCATGTGGGTTCATCACAATTACTTTCTGTTTAGATGATGTTTTCGGAAAGATGTACTCAGATTTATTTACAGTTAATCTAATTTTTGCCGCAAATTGTTTAGTTGGATCTGTGGACAACTGAGTGAACTAATGTACCAGTTAAAGAGACCATAGATATTTTGACTAAATTACTTGAAATGAAACGGCTACACCCTGGTGAAATATTAGAATTGGTAGAATTAACACAAATATGTATGCAACAAAATTATTTCAAATTCAATGATAAGTTCTACCAACAAAATGATGGGTTAGCAATGGGATCTCCTTTAAGTCCATTAATGGCAGAAATTTTTATGGATAATTTTGAAAACAAACATATTGTAAAAAATAGTAACATTCTATATTACTACAGATATGTCGATGACATCATTATATGTTGGACAGGAACAATGAGACAACTGGATGTATTTGTTGAGCAACTTAATAAAATACACCCCAAAATTACATTTAAGTCGGAAATAGAACAAAACAAGTCACTAAATTTTCTCGACTTAACTATAAGTCGTGTCAATAATAAACATCAATTTGAGATCTTCCGCAAGCCTACATATACAGACACAACCATACCCGCATCATCGTGCCATCCTTGGCAACATAAACTTGCAGCTTTTCATAGTTATATACACAGATTAGTGTCCGTTCCTCTTACAAAAGACAATTATAAAAAAGAATTAAATATTATTTATCACATGGCGCGTTCAAATGGGTATAACCCTAATATTGTAAATAATATACTTAGAAAACAACAGTTAGTGCAGGTCAAGAAAAACCTATATCCAGCGCCATCAGACAAAATAAATAAATATAAAACCAGTTTGACCTATTTCGGACCAATATCTGAGCGTATTGCTAGGACTCTTAGATCACATGATGTACACGCTGCTTTTAGAACAAATAATACGCTCAGAAGAATTTGTAATGGTAAAGATAAATTAAATAATGGACAAAAGTCAGGTGTGTACAAACTCAAGTGCCCCGAATGTAGTGCTATATATGTTGGTCAAACTGGGCGCAATTTTGTAACTCGATATAAAGAACATATGGCTGCCTTTAGAAACAACCAGCCTCAAAGATCTCATTTCGCAAAACATCTTTTGGATAGTGGACATAGGATAGACGAGGGTCATACATTTGAAATTTTACACACATGCTGTAAAAGTTTAAGACTGTGCGTGTTGGAACAATTGGAAATAGTTGGGCACAGCGGTAGAAGTGTCGAATTGCTGAATGAGCAAATAAATGTGTCATCTTCACCGTTGCTCAACATATTTAGGGGGCGTGGCCAGAGAGAAAGAGAAAGGAGGGTAGATGACTAAGCGGGGATAGTATATATAAGACCGCTCATTCGACACGAACTCACTTTGCAATCGTCCGTTGTGAAGTCGACATCTCCTGAAGATGCTCCGGTGTCGGAGCGAAACGATCGTCGAGTTTGTTTTGTGGTGAATTTGTGTGGTGTTGTGCCTACAAGATTGTGTGGTGTTGTGCCTACAAGATTGTGTGGTGTTGTGCCTACAAATTTGTCACTGTTAGCGGATTATAGCAAAATAATTTTATATTCATTGTATCGTTTCTCTATTTTCATTAGTCGGGACATCTGCGACTCTTTCTGTGGGCAATTCAGCTGCAAATGCCCTTTCTCACCGCATCTATAGCACACAGCGCCAAAGTTCTTCCTGAATGAGGTCTTAACCTCTTTCACCTCCTCGACAACTTCACGTAGTCTGTGAGTCTGCCGAATGTCGTGTCGAACTGCTTCGACCTCTAAGGCATGCGCCAATGCTTCTTTTAATGAGGCATGGTGACGAAGCCTCACGGCAGCTCTTACCTCCAGGTCTTTAATTCCATCGACAAAAGCTTGCACGATGTTTGCGGTTACCATCTTATCGTCGGCCGATGGATAAGCTTTCCGCACAAGCTTATCTATTTCCAACGCCCATTGCTGGAGACCCTCTCCAGATCGCTGGACTCTATCGCGCAGCTGGGCGCGGAACACATGCTCCAGATGTCGCTCCCCATACCTGGATTCGAGTGCATCCAACAGTTCCTTGTATCCACAGCCTGAAGTAGGAAAGGCCTCCAGAACAGTTAGAGCCTGCCCTCTCAATGCGACAGTGAGGGCAGTCAAGCACTGTTCGTCCGTCCATCCGTTGGCAGTAGCAACAGTCTGAAACTGTTGCCGGTACGCGGGCCAGGAGGTGCTACCATCGTATGGGGGTACCTTAACATTAGGTCCCTGAACTGCGCCCATCGCTCCACTTGATGTTAGCCTTGTCGTTTCAAGACGTATCACCTTTTTCTGTAACTCGGTGAGGCCAGTCTTCACACCATCTATGTCCGTTCCTAGGCAGGTGACTCGCTCGTCCATGAGGTCCAACTCTTTTCGCAATTTAGCCACCATGCCGCCAACTTCGTGAACGGCCGACAAAACATTTCGCTGCACCCCTTCTTGATTTTCCTGTATCGCTGCAAATTTGCAATCTTGATTTTCCTGTATCGCTGCAAACTGTTGTTGCATTATCCGCATCAAACCCGACAAGTCAACGGTGGGCGTGGCTTGCTCAGTGGGCGTGGCCAGGTGGGTGTGGCCAGTGGGCGGGGCCTCCGGCTGAGTGGGCGTGGCCTCAAGGGGCGTGGTCTGGTGGGCGTGGCCAGTGGGAGGGGCCTCCGATTGGGTGGGCGTGGTCTCAAGGGGCGTGGCCTGGTGGGTGTGGCCAGTGGGCGGGGCCAGCTGGGGGGACCCACCAGGTGCTGGTTCCTCCAGGTGCTCCTCCACAGGTGCTCGGCTGGATTCCGCTGCACGCTGGGCCCTGGTCTTGACACCCTCGCTGCCGAAGTCGTCTCTCGGAGTCAATGGCATAGCTTCCAAATCCCACTTCTGACACCAATTGTTACGTGCTGGGGTTCGAAGATTTGGAATAAAACACCTGGTGACCCTTGATCAGACTTTATTCCGCACTTCCGTATTCCACTTGGTACTCCTGATCTTCTTGTAGACTTCCTCTTCACGCTTGTTCGCTTCCAATCCTCTTCACTTCCGATCGCTTCCTTCGCTTGTATTTCGCTCGGCTCTCAGAACTGAACTGCCCTCCGTCAGCTCGCCGGTCCCTTTATATACCCGTTACCGCGTGACTAAGCGTTTTCTAGAAAGTTCCACCCCTATCGATGTTTATTCTAGAAAAGCCGCGTTGTTGTTGTTTACATTATGGGTTGTTTACATCGATGGGTGATTAGGTATTTATTAGGTGACGAGCAATTATGAACCTTAATGCTCTAGAAATAAGGTTCATTCGTAACAATACCTACACAGAAATTCAAAATTCCCAACTGGAGATAGATCCCGTATTGTAACAAAAATTGCCTAAAACCATCTTAAAACTGTCAATTTTAAACAAATAGAATATTTTTCTGTTATTTTGATTTAAATGGTAGCCTGTACAGGTAGTTTAAAATATTGTATTATATACTAATAGTCCAGTAACTTTAGTAATCTGACCTTGCGTTAAATCGGGTACTTCTGATTTTTTGCAGACTTGTTTATGATGTTGGCCCAATGATTAATCCAAGTTTGTGACCTCGAGGGACGAACGCAACTTTGTCAAAAATCGAAAAAACCGCGAAAATTTGGGATTTTTTTCAGATTTTGGCGATTATAACCCAAAAGGACTAGTTCTTGACACTACCTTTTCAGGGCGTTTTTAAAGTAGAATAAAATTGCTACAATTTAAGACCAGAACCAGCTCTGTAGGTACATTACTTACTGAGATGCTCGCGACTTCACTTGCGTGAATTCTTAATCTCATACAAACTTCCATCTCCCATTGTACCAACTTAGGGGTAGATTTTCCAAAATTCCTTCGATACGTAATTTTTAATTTTTAACTGAAAACCTAAATACCAATTTTCGTGGATATAACTCGATAAATGACGAAAACGTGACGGGGTCTCATTTAAACTTTCATCCCCTACTTAACCCACTTGCGGATAGAATTTTCAAAAATCCTAAAATTCATATTTTTTATTTTTTATCGAAAGCTCAAATACCAATTTTCATGGATGTAACTTGATAAATGACAGACTTTCATACAAACTTTCGTCCCCTATTTAACTCCTTTAGGGGTAGAATTTCCAAATATCCTTTCTTAATGTGCGCTTAAATCATAAAAGGAAGCTACTGTGAAAATTTTAAGTTCGTAGCTTTCAGTTGTTTAGGTTGTGCGTTGATGATCAGTCAGTCAGGACAAGCTTCTTGAAGCTAGAAACTTGAAATTTTCACAGTAGCTTCCTTTTATGATATAAGCGTACACTAGGAAAGAATTATTGGAAATTCCACCACTAAGGGGGGTAAATAGGGGATGACAGTTTGTATGAAAGTCTGTCATTTTTCAAGTTACATCCATGAAAATTGGTATTTGGGCTTTCCATAAAAAATAAAAAATATGAATTTCAGGATTATTGAAATTTCTTTTCGCAAGTGGGTTAAGTAGGGGATGAAAGTCTAAATGCGACCCCGTCACGTTTTCGTCATTTATCAAGTTATATCTATGAAAATTGGGATTTAGATTTTCGGTTAAAAATTAAGAATTACGTGTTGAAGGAATTTTGGAAAAACTACCCTTAAGTTGGTACAATGGGAGATGGAAGTTTGTATGAGATTAAGAATTCACGCAAGTGAAGTCGCGAGCATCTCAGTACGTAATGTACCTACAGAGCTGGTTCTGGTCTTAAATTGTAGCAATTTTATTCTACTTTAAAAACGCCCTGAAAAGGTAGTGTCAAGAACTAGTCCTTTTGGGTTATAATCTCCAAAATCTGAAAAAAATCCCAAATTTTCGCGGTTTTTTCTATTTTTGACAAAGTTGCGTTCGTCGCTCGAGGTCACACACTTGGATTAATCATTGGGCCAACATCATAAACAAGTCTGCAAAAAATCAGAACTACCCGATTTAACGCAAGGTACCCCATACTAGCAAATCCTAAAGTTACTGGAATATAACTAAGTAATACAAATATACCTAATACTAATAATATATTTTCGTAGTAAATAAAATAAATGGTAGGTAGGATACCTATCTGAAACTTTTTTACTACCTAATAATAATTCAAACTTCAGAAAAGTACTGTACAGCTCTTAATATTAATTGAGTTCCCTTGAATATTTTGTAAAAATACAACGAAAATTGCTTGCGTTTGCTTATGTAGCACTCCGTAGGATTTACCTACCTATAATGTTAATATTATGTATGTACCTACCAACCTACTCACACTCACGACTTTGATCGTCAGAACCGTATTGTGGGCGGAGTAGCCACTGGCCCCTACGAATACCCCATGATGGCCGGAGTCAGGTACGTGGATCAGGACGCCATCAGATGTGGCGGCGCGATCATTGCCATCAACTACGTGCTCACCGCAGCTCATTGCGTATTTGGCAAGCAACTAAACAGTTTATCCGTGGACGTTGGAGTTTACGATCAAGGTACGTATGCACTAGATTCTAGAATCTAGATATAATACTTACAAAATCTTAAAAGTTCGCTGTTGTTATTTTGGAAAAATATTTTTGTATAGTCTGTTCATTTTCTTACGGTCGCCCTTTGTGTCTGGCCGCCTCCGCCGCGCGGTGTTTTACCAAAGACGCCGCCGCGACTTCAAAGCATGCCGCGCGGCGTGTACAGGCATAAGGGGTTTTGGCGTTTTATACGTACTCATATTTTTTCATTAAAATTCTCTTTCCTTTTTATATTTTTTTATATTCGTATTTTATTACAATCCTACTAATATTATAAATGTGAAAGTGTGGATGTTTGGATGTTTAGATGTTTGTATGTTTGTATGTTTGTATGTTTGGATGTTTGTTACTCAATCACGCCGCAACTACTGAACCGATTTGGCTGAAATTTTGAATGGAGATAGCTTATGCCCTGACTTAAAACATAGGCTACTTTTTATCCCGGAAAAGTATTCCTGTGGGACTAAAATAGATATAATCTTCCAAAAACGCCATAGAGGGCGCTGACTGTTCTTAGGTAAATCACGTTCACATAACACATTATTGCAATAGTTTGCTGTGTTGCATGCATTGGCAACACATAGGCTACTTTTTATCCTGGAAAAAATGCACAGTTCCCATGGGATTTTGAAAAACCCGAAGTCTATATCTACAACTATAGGTAGATTATTATAGCGAACTTCCTTGATAGAAAGTATAAAGGTTGGAAAAGGGATCGGGAACGGGAACCGGGAATCAACGATTCCCTCGGGATTTGTTCAAAACCGAAATTTACGCGAGCGAAGCTGCGGGCAGAAGCTATCACACATAATCACAATACCAATCCTACTAATCCTACTATCCTACTAATCCTACTAATCCTCCTACTATCCTACTAATATTATAAATGTGAAAGTGTGGATGTTTGGATGTTTAGATGTTTGGATGTTTGGATGTTTGGATGTTTGTTACTCAATCACGCCGCAACTACTGAACCGATTTGGCTGAAATTTTGAATGGAGATAGCTTATGCCCTGACTTAAAACATAGGCTACTTTTTATCCCGGAAAAGTATTCCTGTGGGACTAAAATAGATATAATCTTCCAAAAACACCATAGAGGGCGCTGACTGTTCTTAGGTAAATCACGTTCACATAACACATTATTGCAATAGTTTGCTGTGTTGCATGCATTGGCAACACATAGGCTACTTTTTATCCTGGAAAAAATGCACAGTTCCCATGGGATTTTGAAAAACCCGAAGTCTATATCTACAACTATAGGTAGATTATTATAGCGAACTTCCTTGATAGAAAGTATAAAGGTTGGAAAAGGGATCGGGAACGGGAACCGGGAATCAAAGATTCCCTCGGGATTTGTTCAAAACCGAAATTTACGCAAGCGAAGCTGCGGGCAGAAGCTATCACACATAATCACAATACCAATCCTACTAATCCTACTATCCTACTAATCCTACTAATCCTCCTACTATCCTACTAATATTATAAATGTGAAAGTGTGGATGTTTGGATGTTTAGATGTTTGGATGTTTGGATGTTTGTTACTCAATCGCGCCGCAATTACTAAACCGATTTGGCTGAAATTTTGAAAGGAGATAGATTATACCCTGACTTAAAACATAGGCTACTTTTTATCCCGGAAAAATCCACAGTTCCCACGGGATTTTGAAAAAAACCGAAATCTCTAGCTACAACTATAGCAAACTTCCTTGAAAGTAGGTGTAAAGGTTAGAAAAGGGAGCGGGAATGGGAACCGGAAATCCACGACTCCAAAACCACGAAAAACCAAAATTCACGCGGGCGAAGCCGCGGGCATTCTCTAGTATAACCATAAACATAAAATATAATATTCTCATGAACACGGGTTTATTATTTTTTTTATGAGGATTTTATGAGGATTTTAACCATAGTCTACCACGCTGGCCAAGTGCGGATTGGCAGACTATTCGGAGATTCTGTTAGAATAGAAAAAAAATTACAAACAGAAAAAAAGTAATAAAAATAAAAGCAGAATACTAAGAGCACCTGCGCCTGTACCGACACTAAGTTACCGAACGAACTTATACTTTGTCAAGCCTTCCTTAGGTATTACACAACAACAGTGATTTTTCTGCTTATGCAGTTATTTTTGTTTTCTATATGTATGAATTTTCATGTAACATAATTGAAAATGATACTTTAATGTATTATGTAACACATTGAAAATTCACCAGGCTGCGGCCGCCGATCCCACGAAACGAATAAGTTTGTTCACGGGCTCCTATAATATAGGCTGGTTTCACAGCTACTAGCACAGTATCTACGGGAGACCCTGTTAAGATCTACTGGCGTAATTATTTTTGTGTGTCCTCTTGTATAACGTTACAGAATATAATTATTAGTACAATTAAAAAAGATTTATTACGTACATGTACCTAGTTATATTATAAGTTTTATCTACTCTCATATCATAAAATTCCGAATATGAAATCAAAATGTGTCATATATTGGACTACTTTATTCACATACATCTATAATATTTAAAAAAAAAATTAAAAAAGTTCATTATAACACTACTTTGTTAGGAAATTATTGCAAAACAATGTTAAAAAATAATTTTTTCTACATTTTAGTACAGGCACTGGGTTCTGGTATTTTTGAGCCATGCCGGGTGTTTATTATTATTATTATTATTTAATACTTTATTGTACACCAAAAAAACATAAATTAAACAAAAGAAACATTTTAAAAGAAATAGGTACAATAGTTAGTTTACAATAGTTAGTTAGTTTAATTTTGTTACTTACAATGATTATCCCGCTATCAAAGTTACCCTATTACTACTACTGCGAAAGTGTGGCGGTAGCAAGATGCGGCCAGAGGACAGAGTGTAGTGCTACCATAATTGACCATAGACGCACTGCACGCACCGCACATTCGAAATTGACAATTGAATTTTGGCGCCTATTATTTAAATTTTTAATTTATTATTTATTTACTATTCAGTTTTTGTAACTCAAAATTTTGCAAGTGATTTTTGTTGCGCGGAAAAATGTCTAGCAGTGATACTGAAGAGAATTTAACTCCACCAGACATTCTGGAAATAGCATCGGGAATGACAAATAATCTTTTGCCAGCAAAATCAAAGAAAATTTACGATAAATGTTACCAAGATTTTATGAGTTGGAAAATTTTGAAAAAAACCACTTCATTTTCAGAAAATGTAATGCTAGCATATTTCCAAGAATTATCAAATAAATTTAAGTCTTTGTCCTTATGGGCTAAATACTCAATGCTCAAAAGTATATTGAGTATCTACAACCAAATCGATATTATTAAATACACAAGACTGATTGCTGTTTTAAAAAGAAAATCGCAGGGCTTTAAGGGAAAAAATGCAAAAACGTTCTCCCCTGAAGAATTGAGTACATTTATAAATTGCAATATCCAAAACATGAATACTTATTATAATAAATAATTTTGTTAATTTCTTAGTCTTTTCTTTTATACGTAAGATACCTATTGATGAGCTTAGATAAAGTAGTGTATGAAACTCTACATAATTAGTTATTAAAACACTCGTGTAATACTATTAAAAAACTCGCCTGCGGCTCGTTTTTTAAACTAACACTCGTGTTTTAATAATCTCTATTATGCAACCGTTTCATAAACTACTATAATCATACACTTATTAGTACCAGAAATCTTTTGCAGGTAATGCGCCACAAAGACAAAACCTTGCCGTCTTATCAATATTGATACATCCGCAATATACATCGTAAGTACCTAATACCTTAAAACTTTTCATTCCTAGTACTTACCTACTAATTAGAACGTGTAAAATGACCATTTTCAAACTCAGCGTGAGTCACCGTGGGTTTGGGCGAGCGCAGAAGCTTCAGCAGAGGGGTTTTGAGCCCGGGGGCTCGTAGAAGGTCGGGTGAAACGTCGTCCTAAGGGCGCCTCCAGTAAGTCTCGGACCTCGGCTTAGGCCTACCATTCATGGGCACAGCAATCCGCGAGATTTGTCTCTGACGACGAGTCCGCGGACCAATCTTCGTGTGAATGGTAGGGTTCGCGGTTCGTCATGAGTCTCGCGGGTTTGTACGCGGCGAGCTGCACCCGCGCAGTGCCCGACCAATTTAGGCGTGCGGTAGATTTATCCGCGAACTCGAGGCCCAGCGGACACTGAATAAATAACTTTACGACTATTGACATACGGTCGCGCGGTATACGGTACGCGCGCGGTGTTAGCTAGCAATAGAGATACGTGCAAGGCTTGCCACAGTTCAGAAGCGATTGGTGCGCTCGCGTTGTGTGGGCGATGACGGATTTGTCGACGGTTTGGGTGCGGCTCGCGGCTGGTCCAATGAATGGGGCACTTTGAGGTGCGTCCAAACTTGAACATTTCACCGAACCGAACTGCGAACATTTCGGCGAACTTGTTACGCTCAATGTGGACGGCGCGCTTGGAGCGCTTGAGATGGGTTACTGCGTAACAATTCGGCGAAACTTTCGCCGAACTGTTACACAGTAACCCATATCAAGCGCTCGAAGAAACGACCGTACGTGGCATAGTTCGCGAACATTGTTCGGTGCGGCGAGTTCAAGTGTGGACGGTGATTTCTGAAATGTTCGGAGTAAAGACACGTGTTCGGGCCGATCCATTCAAAGTCGGTCTTTTCAAAGGATTTCCGCTAACACCTACGTAACTACGAGACATCCACACTTGTATTTCGTCACGTGACCATGTGCGCCTGTTGTTACGGTGCCGTACTTTGACCTATGACCGTATATCATGGGATTGTTGGATATTGTCACGACTCACAAGTCACAACACATACCTACTCACCCACTCCTCCGTCATTGCGTGAGTGCATCGTGCATCGTGCTCATTCGCGCAGAGGCTCTTGAGCTTATTTTTAACAAACTTCAAAAAAGGAGGTTCTGTATTCAACCTGTATGTATATGTATGTAAATGAGTACCTATGTATGTAAATGTAGGTTTGCGAATATTTCGAAAAACAATGAACCAATGATTTTTAACCGACTTCCAAAAAGGGAGAGGTTCTCAATTCATCGCGTATTTTTTTTCTATGTCTGTTCACCGATTACTCTTGAGATTTTTGAACCGATTTGCGTAATTTTTTTTTATCCACAGGAGAAGTTTGCAAAACAGTCCCATAAATTTTTTTTTGCTCCAACTCATCAATCCTGATGCTGCAAGTTACTGCCCACTTAAACTATGGGGATTGAAGCAATGTTCATTATGAATTCATATTAAAAGTATCAATCATAGACTGTAATTTTAAATTCCAAGTCCCAGCTCTTCAGCTCTGATGCTGCAAGGTACTATCCACCTAAACTATGGGGATTGAAGCAATGTCCATTATGAATTCATATTAAAAGTATCAATCATAGACTGTAATATTAAATTCCAAGTCTCAGCAAATGATCAAAATCCGTTGGTGATATTCGCGTAAAATTCTTATATTTTCCACTTGTTTCTTGAAATTGTAAATCTCTTAATAACATGTTTCCACCATGAGTATTTCTATTTCTAAAAAGTTCAGTTTGCCACCATCGCCTCCTTATCTTCCCTTTTTTCTTTTTTAAAGCACAAAGTATAATAAAAGATGCACTAGATTAAAACTAAATTTAAATTAATATCTGCAATTTCCTTAGCAGACGACATGATTGCCCGATTAATGAAACTAAAATAAATACACAGCGTAAACAAGTTCGCGGTAATGTTACGAAGCTCGGTTCGCCGGCCGTCCACATTGAGCGTAACAAGTTCGCCGAAATGTTACGCAGTTCGGTTCGGGGAAATGTTCAAGTTTGGACGCACCTTTAGGGTGACGTTGGGACTTGGGACGCTGGGGGTTTCGGACTGATTATCCTCGTGACCGTGGAAGGGTTCGTCGTTTCTCACGTCCGGGTGATGTAAGAAATCGAAAGCTCTGGCGGTAAGGTGCTGTAAGATTATATTGACGGTTGGGTGACGGGAGGCATGACAAAGTATAACTTAAAAAAAACATATCTAGGTACCTACTTCTTTTTTGAAGTCGGTTAAAAATAAGATATGTATATCAGCTTAATAAGTTTGTATGAAAAAGCGCGTAAAGTAAAAATTACTTAAGTTTGCGTTCCTTTCTTGCGTTACGTTGCGTTCGTCGTCGTCGTCGTTGTCAACCGATTGACGTCCACAGCTGGACATAGGTCTCTTGAAGGGACTTCCACTTGCCACGGTCTTGTGCCGCTTGTATCCAGCGGCTCCCTGCGACTCGTTTGATGTCGTCGGTCCACCTAGTGGGGGGTCTACCAACACTGCGCTTCCCGGTGCGAGGTCGCCACTCCAGCACCTTGGGACCCCAACGTCCATCGGTTCTCCGAACTATGTGCCCCACCCGCTACGTTGCGTTAATTTCTAAAAAATCCAAGAAGTGTAATAAATTCTAGGTAGGAGACAAATCACAAATGCCTTTTAGTTATTATTAGTACCTATTCTACTATTCTTACTCTAGCGGCACGCTATGATGGCCGGTTTGACGTTTGTCCGCTCATGAAGTTCCGTATTAATTGATAACGACTTTGAAGGAAATAATTGTATTACTTTATTGACGATAGTGATGTGCAGAGATTCATAAATTTTATCGAATGTAGTTTTAGGTTTAGGACTCAAAATTTATTTATTAAATTGATTTCTTAAATGTATACAAGTGTAGAAAAATCAGTTTGCACCATTTAAGGGGTGAATGTACTTGTGAATATGAACAATTTTCACTATGTGGACAAACCTCTGAAATCGCAAAAAAATATCAATAAATTTTTAAAAATGGAATCTAATACGATCGTCACATAGGATCGCTGGCTAGCACAACTACTACCTCCGGCAAACTCGCGTCAATGCTCAATGCAAAACAAAGCAGTTTCGAATTGACGTTGCTTCGAAAAGTATAAACTGTCAGTGCAATGCGATTGTGATATAGTTTTGACCTGGCTTTGGATTTCAAATATTGATACTGCATTACTGTTGACCCTTGCTCGTTAATTTGGACTCTGTTCAAGCCCTTTGTTGTGGATTTCGTCGATATGACCGAACGTACGCAGAGAACTGTTCTAAATAGTCAGACACGTGAGTTCGTAATACGCCTTCGTAACTATTTCGATCGTGAAGCTCAAAATGGAGGGCCAATTTTACCTATAACGTCAGTGGTTGAACGCGTAGCTGATGCGCTTAATATTGGACAACGAACTGTTAGACGGATAACTAAAAAAAAATATGGCGAGACTGGCACAGAAGAAAATAAACTTCACACACCAAAAAAGAGAAAACGAGCAAAACCAGTCGTAGGCATCGATAGCTTTGATGCCGATGCTATCCGAAGACATGTTTACGGCTACTATTTACAGAAGGAGTATCCAACAAGAAAAAAGTTGGTGCATTCACTGAAGGAAGCTGGATTATTCTTCGGTGGGGAAAGTTCTTTAACGAAGATTTTGAAGACCATTGGATTTCGATACAAAAAATGTAACAAACGCAAAATATTGATGGAAAGATTTGATATAGCGATGGCAAGGTATACTTTTTTACGGCAAGTGAAAGAAATCAAAAATTGGCAAAATGTTGTGTTCTTGGATGAAACATGGCTTAATGCTAACCATACTGTAGGCCGTTCTTGGAACGATGACACAGCAGCATCTACTTCCAAAGTTCCTGTAGGAAAAGGATCGCGACTTATAATTTGTCACGCCGGAACCATCAACGGGTTTGTCGAAGGTTCTCTCATGGCTTTTGCGTCAAAAACCACTGGAGACTATCATGAAGACATGAATGGAGAAAAGTTTACTGAATGGTTTACCTCAATGTTGTGTAGCCTCCCTGAACCATCTATTATAATTATGGACAACGCCCCATACCACTCGATGCAAATTGACAAGCCACCTGCCCAATCCCAAAAGAAAGCTGATATCGTCGCATGGCTTCGTAAAAATGGCGTAGATGCAAACATGAATATGTTAAAAGCGGAATTAGTACGTCTTTTAAAAGAAAACAAACCAACCAAGATCCGATACGTCATTGACGAAATAGCATTAGAACATGGGCACAGAGTTATACGGTTACCGCCTTACCATTGTGAGTATAATGCGATTGAGTTGGTGTGGGCTCAAATTAAGGGATATGCTGCAAGACACAATACAGAACCCCCATTTACCACAAAAAAAATGCTAAAATTATTAGAAGAAGCTTGTGAACATGTGACTAAAGGAGACTGGGAAAAGGTTGTGAATAGAACTGTTAAATTAATAAGGGAAGATTATGAAAGAGATGTGAAAATAGATAATATTATAGAAAACGAACATATAATTATTAATGTATGTGATGATAGCAGTGACGACAGTGAAAATAGTAGTATGGACGAATCTGATTAATTATGGCCTTTTGTGGCACCTTTTTTGGTATCTTTTGTATTCATATGTTTCTTGTGTGCATATAAAGTATGTATATTCATTTTCGTTCAAATATTCAGTTCGTTCAAATAAATTAAATAAACATATACATTTTTGTTTTATTAAACCTATTTAATCAGGTACAAAAACAAAACTTAATAATTGTTTTTTGTTCGAGAATAAATTGACATTCCACATCACTATTGTAATGTGTCAAACCGGCCATCATAGCGTGCCGCTAGTGTACAAAATGTATGGTACACAATTTAAAGAGCTAGGTATATGTTTTCAGATCAAACTACGATTACGACATGGCAGTACTCCGCACGCAGACGATGACGTTTAACCAGTACGTGAGCCCCGTGTGTCTGCCCTTCAAGTATGCCAACGTGGACCTCACTGGCGCACAACTTACTTTGATAGGTATAATATTATCTAAAGACGTATGTAGAGCACAGAGTACCTAGAGGGGAAGCTTCTAGTAAGCGGCCCGCTGTAGGTACACTCACACATATGCGCATGTTTGTCACCAACTGTACCGGTTAGTGGAACGAGCGCGCGTCCGTGAACCGTTGGTGAGTGTGTTTGTGTGAGTATACCTACAGCGGGCCGCTTGTGGAAGCTTCCCCTCTGTAGATTTACTACTCGTGTGACGTAGAGCTCACCATTTTATTATTTTACTGGTATTTAAAGAGTACAGTACAGACTACAGTAAACTTTTCATAAGGGTTCCGTAGTAAAACAAGGAATCCTTACGGTAACCGTCCACACGCATCGCGTTGCGCAGTCTGGTGAAAACTTCCTGTTCGATCAACAATAGACTTATCCCATATTAATAATATCTACTTAATTGACGAAACTTCGCCTAGTTTTTTGAATTTTTTTTTTTTTTTTTGTGAAAATAAAATTGAAGTTTCTGGTACACGTTTGCCCTTGTTCGCCAGCGCCTCAAATATGGTCTTCATAATATGATTTCTTAGGTTTTGGAACCACATCGTTCGGAGGTCCAACATCCAGGGTGCTCAGGAAGGTGGACGTGACTGTGATCAGCCAGGCTAGCTGCCAGAGCAGTGTGTCAACGCTGACCGCGCGGCAATTCTGCACCTTTACTAGAGGAAAGGATGCCTGTCAGGTATGTTGACATTCTAGTTGTTCCATTGCCTCGACGGTCTTATTTTGATGTACCTGTGCTCCACACGCAGAACTATCTGTGAAAAGAAAAGTGAAAAGTTGCTTGTTGAGCGAGCAGTTTCCTGTTACCTTAAGTTTTAAATAATGGAGTTACTTTTTGGTCTGATGAATATGGGAGGATGCTCAAGTATTTCAAAACCGGTAGGTATCTCAGATTGCAGCCATGGCGATAAATCTTAATGAAACAAGACAATCTTTGCAAGTTTTTCTCGCCGTTTTTCACGGATTTCGTTGCTTATTTTTTACATGCTTTATATTAGCTTCACCTGTATGTATGTTTGTAACCGACTTCTTTGAACGCGATTTGACCCACTTTAAACGGTCAGATTTCATTCAAACTTTGTAGATTTATCGAGGACCGATGACAATACACTAATTTGATAAGATTATTTCATTATTCAATTTGGAAAATAAGATTTTGTGTTCATTTATCAAAAGTCGTCGGTAAGGAAAAACAATAAACATTCAAAATGGCACGGTAACTAACTGTAACTAGGGTAAACAGAATAGATATCACACACAACTAAAATCTAAGCACAAAACGCACGAATGCGAAGATAAAACAATATTAAAACAAAATAATAATATTATTAATTAGTACTTATTTACTTTAATCATATTGTACGATTTACAATAAAAAAACAAATAAAATAATTTATTAATAATTAATATCTGTTGTATTTTAAGTGACATGATTTTTTTAGTGTTTTATAAATAAACCAAACTAAAAAGTAGAAAATAAATAATAGTTTAAAAAAAACTAAAAACACGCTTTTTATAGAAAACCAAACTAAAAAATAGAAAATAAATTTTAATAAATATAAATTAATAATAGTGTGCATATGAATAAAATATATTTTATTTAAAAAAAGCGTGGGGTGCTTTTAAGATATTATCGAAATGATAATCCTCTATACACCCATGCACCCCACGCTTTTTTTTAAATAAAATTCATTTTTTTCATATGCACACTATTATTAATTTATATTTATTAAAATTTATTTTCTATTTTTTAGTTTGGTTTTCTATAAAAAGCGTGTTTTTAGTTTTTTTAAACTATTATTTATTTAATTTTTGTTCTGTAAATAACTTTCCTGTTACTTACCCCTTGACTAAAAGATATAAGAAAAACCTAATCGATAATTCAGCTTTAAAAATACTGCCCGTGTTTACTTTTTAGGGTTCCGTACCCAAAGGGTAAAATCGGACCCTATTACTAAGACTCCGCTGTCCGTCCGTCTGTCCGTCTGTTACCAAGCTGTATCTCATGAACTATGATAGTTAGACAGTTGAAATTTTCACAGATGATGTATTTCTGCTGCCGCTATAACAACAAATACTAAAAAACAGAATAAAATAAATATTTAAGGGGGTTCCCATACAACAAACGTGATTTTTTTGCCGTTTTTATAGATAATGGTACGGAAACCCTTCGTGCGCGAGTCTGACTCGCACTTGGCTGGTTTTATTTAGTTTGCAAAGAGATTGTACCTACCGGATTTTCACTTTTTTATTGAACGCCCCGCGCACTTTAGTTGTACAGCAATGCGAGATAGATTTGGGCTGCTTTGGTTGTCCGAGACAGTTTTGTGGATGAAAGGTATTTTAACAATGTTTCTGGTTCCAGGACGATTCCGGTGGCCCAGCACTATACATGGATCCGCAGACCGGCGCGTTGTTCAACCTCGGTATAACTAGCTTCGGACAGTTTTGCGCGTCGCAGAGCTACCCCGGGGTATACGCTCGAGTTGCTTCTATGCTCAATTTTATAACGCAATACGCACCCGCTGACTACTGCATGAAATAAATACATTTTGTCAAATTATTAAGAAAATTTCATTTAGAACTTTCCTTTTTATGCTTTATTTATTTATTTATTTATTTAATACTAGTAGATCCGGCAGACTTCGTCCTGCCCAGTGGTGACATACCGAGACCCGATAGGTTACCTGTACCTGTACCCATCCAGGAACCCATTGAAATATACACACAAAATTTCATACAAATCGGTGCAGCCGTTTAGGAGGACTTTGGTGACAAACAAACGTACAGAAGAATAATAATTATAGGTACGGGTGAGAGGGTGAGAGAGTTTACCGTATCCACGCGACGGGATGTTTGACAGCTACGAAAACCGTGAACGTTTTGTATGGGAAAATGTTTTTTCTTTTATTTTATTATTTCGTCAATTTTTCAATGTTTTTAATACACCTGTGGTGATTACATCCCACATATGTGTAAGTAAGTCTAAATGTACATAATTGGTTTAATTTTTTAAGCCCGTAATTTAGGTATGTTTTACTACTAACTAAGTTTCTCACGCCTATGTTTATGATAGGGCCTAGTCATTAAGTTAGAAAATATTTTACTTCGTATTTATTTTCGCTTTTATTATTTTGTATTGTTAGTAATGTTATTGTTCTTTGTAATGCCGACTATTGTTTAAATGAATATTTTAAAGCTATTTCGTGTAATTCTATTCTCCTGTGTACCATTACTGTATTATTGTTTTTATTTTATTATTTCTTTTTATTCCTTTCTGTTTTGGATATTTGCTTGTGTCTTTTTAAGTTAGCCGCACCGACCGTAATGCAACTTTTGATTTTTGAGAAATTCCGATTTCTTAAGGTGCGTCCAGACTTGAACATTTCACCGAACCGAACAGCGAACATTTCGGCGAACTTGTTACGCTCAATGTGGACGGCGCGCTTGGAGCGCTTGAGATGGGTTACTGGGTAACAGTTCGGCGAAAGTCCACATTGAGCGTCCACATTGAGCGTAACAAGTTCGCCGAAATGTTCGCAGTTCGGTTCGGTGAAATGTTCAAGTCTGGACGCACCTTAAGACAGTAGGTACACACGCAACCACGGTGAGGGTCGGTTCACTTGTATCTTTGATAAATATACACCGTAACTCCGCTCTACGAATTTATTATTACTCTCCGATCAATCCCGCCAGAGCGCCGACAGTGCTATTCGGGACGGAGACAAATACAACAAATCAAAAACCATTAAAATCGCTCCAGCCGTTCTCGAGTTATAAGTGTTCGAACTAACACGACTTTGTTTTATATATAAATAGACTAGTGGACCCGGCAGACTTCATCCTGCCCGACTCAGACATCGGCGCCACTTACTAAGACCCGGTAGGTTACCTGTATCTACCCGGTAATTGTGTTTTCAAACTATCCAGGAACCCATTGAAATATACACACAAAATTTCATCCAGATCGGTCCAGCCGTTTAGGGGGGGTTAGATGACAAACACACGTACCTACGGAAGAATTATATAGGTACAGGTGAGAGAGTTTACCGTATCCACGCGACGGGATGTTTGACAGTTACGAAACCCGTGAACATTTTGTATGGGAAAATGTTATTATTAGATTATAGAGTGGCCTCCAAAAAAAATTACAAAATATCTTCAATGTACAGAATTGGACCTGACAGTTTTATTATAAGTAGGTATAATAGATATGTAGATGATATACGTGATATAAATAAATAAATAAAATAGCCCTTTAAAAGTATTCCATTTAACAACATTTTTGAAATTACTATCATAATAATTACATGAATTGCTCTTTTCTATCTATGAAAACTTTTAGACACACACACAGACACACGTCAAACATATAACACCTCTTTGTTTTTGTGTTGGGGGTTAAAAACAAAGACAGATAGATCTTAATTTCTTTTTTTGTGATGTAACCTCAAATTCACATTTTACTAGCGATTTAAAAGAAAATTACACAAATCGGTCCAGAAATCTCGGAGAAATCGGCGTTCATACATAAAATAAAAGATTCGAATGCAACCAAATGCAAATACTGGCAGGTGTCGAAACAATTAATTAATGATTAAACCTAGGAACAAGTTAAACAAACTTACCTCAAGATGAAGTTCTTTTATAATAAAGGAAGGCTTCGTACGATTTCAATCTACTTATAGATATAAATAAAAATCAATGCTTGTCTGTATATCCTCTACGCGCTCCTAGCCATACTTTAGGTGGCCTTGGCCTTGGTGGCCATGTCGGGAACAGCTATGCATAAAAAATCTATTATTATATTTACACGTGTACGAGTTTATTATCTATCCATCACTATTTAGTGCTTTGTTTAAGTGTTCAGTAATTTCATTATAATATTTGTTGCACCTATCAATTTTAGAGCAATAATGTAGGTATATGTTACAGTCAAAGTGATTAATTTGCTATTATACATAATGACTGGCTATTATATAATATTATCTAAACTGTCCAGATATTAAAGTGATAAATACAGTCCGACTTGCTTACCCACCCGCATCTTATTTCTTTGTGGTGTGGCGTGATCACCGCGATCTCGTAACCTAACCTACCCTACCTTATTTAACTCTAACCTAACCTAAAATTTCTGATGTAGATCGCGCTAAAGCCAATAATATTAACATTATAGCTGTTTTAATTTCTCAGGAGACACCTCAGGAGATAAGTACCTCACCTAAATAAGTAGTATTAGTTAAGATAGGTCGAGTCTGTATGAAAACTGATTTAGCACGCCCCGAATCTACGTAATCTTATCTACCCTTCCCCTAGAATGTTTTGTAAAGCCGTAGGTGCGGAGGAAAAGCAGGCTTACCGTAGCAAATTGGCACCTGTGCGAGCCGTAGCGGCTGAGGCTACGCAACCAAAAGCTGCGAGATGAGTATGGGTGACTGCGTTTTGCCACGCAAGGGCACACGAGTAGAAAAGGTACAGAGAGGAAGCTTCAACAAGCGCCCTGCTGTAAGTACACTCTCACATAGCGCCGCTCACGCACACACGCGCTGTTCACGGACGCTCCACTAGTTGAACGTTAGTTGAATAACGACAGGGCTGTGGGTCGTGCGCATTAAATTAATACAGAGAATAAAATGTTTGGCGAGAGTTTAGAGATTGTGTAAAATAATATAAATTACATAAAAAAAGTAGTCTTAATATATATTTAAGTGTTGTGTTTAGACAAAAATGCCTAACCATTGTACAGTATGTTTAAGTTCCTCTAGAAAAAATTAGGATATTTCTTTTTTATGATAGATCAAGTGAAGTAAGTAGGTACCCACCTTTTACGTATCTATACAATAAATTAATGAAAATCTATACACTAGAGTGACTATAAGTACCTACCTTCTGTATAGAATAGAATAGAAAAGTTTTTTATTCAAATAAACTTTTACAAGTACTTTTGTATGGTCAATTGAATCTACCACTGGTTCGGAATGCCATTCCAACCGAGAAGAACCAGCAAGAAACTCGGCAGTAAATAAATAAATAAATATACCTAAGTAAATATAATAAGTAAATATGAAATATATATACCTACCTAAGTAAATTAATTAATTACTTTTAGTAGGTACCTACCTAAGTATCTAACTAGTTAGGTAGTTACTTAATTCATTCATTTAACTAAAGTAAGTAGGTAAGTAGCTAGGTAATATCACTAGGGATATGTGCCTACGCATGTGCTATCACACTTACTTTTAGTAGGTACCTACCTAAGTAACTAGGTAGGTACTTAATTCATTCATTTTACTAATGTGACTAAGTGCCTAGGTACTATCACTAGGGATACCTACCTACGCATGTGCTATCACACTTACTTTTAGTAGGTAGGTACCTACCCTAATAACTAGGTAGGTAGGTAACTACTTAATGTACTAAAGTAAGTAAGTAGCTAGGTACTATCACTAGGGATATGTACCTACGCATGTGCTATCACACTTACATTTAGTAGATAGTTAGGTACCTACTTCCTACCTAAGTAACTAGGTACTTAATTCATTTATTTTACAAGAGTAAGTATCTAGGTACTATCACTAGGGATATCTACGCATTATATTTACTTTTAGTAGGGACCTACTACCTACCTAAGTAACTATATAACTTATATATAGTAATATAATATAAAAAAACATTTTTTTCCAATCATTACTACATATCTTGCTATATACCTATACTAGTATATAATATTTTTATTTTTACCTATAATTTTTCACATGCAACAGGTGACAACCCTATCAGAATAGGTATAAATTTTTGACGTTCTTAGGTAGCTTCCCTTCTGGTTATTCTGTGGCAAGGGCGAAGGGGCTGCACTTCCCGCAGCGCCGAAGCCGTTACACAAGTAACATGTTTTGGAAGTATAAACTATTTATTTGACGTTGTACTTTGCAATATCTGGTGATCAGTTGAGCCCTTGTTTTATTACTTCATCCAAGTCTTCCAAGATATTATATAAAATATCTCGTTAATTTGATTAATTCTGTGTCAATTATTACTTTGTCCAAATTAATAATAGCTAGTAAATAGCTGGATAGTATATATATAATATCCCGATTTATTACTTTCGCTGTAACATATTATATCTGTATCATGAACATGAGGAATGGATTGCGTTAGAAAATAAAACGAGCGTTTTTATACGCCTCATTTTAATAACTCCACAATATAAAACTTGTGTGTGTATATAGGTAACTAGGTTAGAATTTTTCGGGTTAGGTATAAAGATAAAACTTCTTCGCTATTTTCAATTTTAATCATTTTGATTATGATGAATAGATCCACTTTCCGCTTTACAATAATTACAAAAACACAACTCAACTCTGCTTGGTAGTTTCATTGAGCTACTTCATCATTATGACTAGGTACTTGCCTTTTTGTCGTCACATTAAAAGGAAGACAAAGTGTTCAACTTGACTACTAACGGAAACTGTGGGAAGTCAAAACTGGCACCAATAAAATTTAAATTAATTACAAGTACTTATAAATTAAAAACAAAAAAAAACCGACATTCACCATTTTGTGGTGGCGGCCATCTTGGGTTTACATAGTGCTAGTCAAGCCCTTTCATTTGATACCTACCCATATTGATGCAGTTGTGAAAAAATATTTAATCCGCCATTTTGTGGCGGTGGCCATCTTGGATCGATTTTCATCAAACATAGCTAACAGCACTCTCGGTTAATTCACCTCTCAAACAAAAGAAACCGTATTCAAATCGGTTCACCCGTTTACAGGGGAACAGACAGACACACACACACACACACACACATACAGACATGTCAAACTTATAACACCCCGTCGTTTTTGCGTCGGGGGTTAAAAAATGCATAAATTCAAAAATCACAACTTTTTGAAAATTACAAATTAGGTAAGTACGTAACTATTAATAAACATGTTAATCCGGAGGTTTGAACAATAATACATAAACATTGTGACCCTGTTCTATAAAACAATCTGGATTCCAACTTCTCAATACTGATGCTGTAGGGGGACCTGGGGGGTTATTCTGTAACTTAGTTAGCAACTGAAAATAGTTGCCAACTAATTAGTTAGATATACATTGCTGCTTTACTGTGTAAAATTATGAAAACACTTTATATTTCCCACAGTAAAGCAGCAATGTATATCAAACTAATTCGTTGGCAACTATGTTCAGTTGCTAACTAAGTTACAGAATAACCCAGCAAATCCCCAAAACTAACGGGATTTAGAAACTATATCCAACTCCTCAACCCTGATGCTGTAAGGAATTGCATTCCGGAATCGTGGGGATCCCACGGGATTTTTCCGTTTTGGGAACGGGTTAATACAGATAAGCTACATTTTGTCCTGGAAAATCAAAAGTTCCCACGGGATTTTTAAAAACCTAAATCCACACGGGCGAAGCCGTGGGCATCATCTAGTTATGTAGTAAAATCCGTTGAGCCGTTGAGTAGTTACAAGCAGACATAGGAATGGACATCATAAACACAGGTCAAACACATAAACCCAGTCAAAAATAGCCATTCGCAGATATGGAATAGCAACCAGCTGTTACATTGCGTTTAATAACACAAATATTTCATAAAAAATACATTTTATCAGGAAACTGGATGAGCTATTCGATTGCAGATCACGAGGTGTGTATTGGGTTTTTCTGTCAAGAAATTCTCAGTGCCAGCCCGGAGTTGGTAGTTGGCGGTGGTTCATCCCCGTGCCTCAGAGAGCACGATAAGCAGTCGCTAGTCGGTCCCGGTTATTATCAGTATCATGTTAAAGATAAGTCATTTAAAGATAAGTCATTAAAGCCCACCAGCCCGCATTGGAGCAGCGTGGCGGGTCTAATCTCTAAATCCCTCTATGAGAGAGGAGGCCTGTGCCCCGCAGTGCTGTTCCACCTAGTGCGTACGCCTATGGTGGTGGATGATGGTAGGTCAACGAACCCGGATCTTATACTATAAAATACACAATTCAAAAGAATATAATATATCAATATACAAATATGCACATTGTATATATACCGTAGTGTAGGCCGTACTAAGTACATACTAACTAAATTGACAGTATTGTTTCACGTATAATAATTTACAAAAACTTATATTTGTTGAAGACGTGAATTTACACAATACAAGTGTCACTGTGTAGTATATTTAGGTATTAATATATATATAGCTGCTCGTGCTGATTCATTGACTGACTCACTGATTGATCACCCCTCCTGTAAAATTTTGTATGAAAAATTTTTTTTTCACTAATGGTTTCGTATAGAGGACAAAAATTCATTCGGAACAAAAATATGGAGAGAGCTGATGATTGAGGATTTCAGAGACGAGCGAATGGCACGCTTAAGGTATTGAAGATAGGTGGGGGGTGCTCGAACAAATGTCACTCGAAACGTCATCCAATTGGCAGTGAGCTGAAAAAAAATTCAAAATGGCGAAAAAAAGATGGCCGCCATACAAATTTCGTCGGTCTCCATCTCGGAGGGTATAAAAGATGGAAGAGTGGTTTCTTCGCAAAAGATGATGAGAATCCAAAGGTCTACTTGATGAATTGAAAAAAAATTCAAAATGGCGGAATTTATTTTTCCATAGAAAATGTATGGCGAATATTGAAGAGACTACAAGTTGTAAACTATGCAAGGCTTTGATGCGGTTCTTTGGAGAACTCTCAAAGAAAAATATGGGAAGACATGATGATTGAGGGTTTGGAAGATGGATGAGGAACCCGGTCAGGGTATTGTAGATAGGTAGATAGGCTCAAACAAAAATTACTCGAAACATCATCCAATTGGCAGTGAGCTGAAAAAAAGTCCAAAATGGCGGATTCAAGATGGCGGCTATACAAATTTCGTCGGTGTCTATCTCACCAAGTATAAAAGATGGAATAGTGGTTTCTTGGCAAAAGATGATCAAGACCTAAAAGTCTACTTGATGAACAGAAAAAAACAAGATGGCGGAATTTATTTTTCTACACAAAAAAAAAAATTATTGATGGAAAAATACGGAAAGAGCTGATGATCGAAGATTTTGGAGACGGATGAAGAGCACGGCGAGGGTATTGAAGATAGGTGGGACGTGCTCAAACAAAAACTACTCGAATCCTCGCGGTCCGCTTGCGGGCCGCGCACCCACGCGCCATACTAGTTAATATATATATAGCTGCTCGTGCTGATTCATTGACTGACTCACTGATTGATCACCCCTCCTGTAAAATTTTGTATGAAAAATTTTTTTTTCACTAATGGTTTCGTATAGAGGACAAAAATTCATTCGGAACAAAAATATGGAGAGAGCTGATGATTGAGGATTTCGGAGACAGGTGAGCAGCACGCTTAAGGTATTGAAGATAGGTGGGGGGTGCTCGAACAAATGTCACTCGAAACGTCATCCAATTGGCAGTTAGCTGAAAAAAAATTCAAAATGGCGAAAAAAAGATGGCCGCCATACAAATTTCATCGGTCTCCATCTCGGAGGGTATAAAAGATGGAAGAGTGGTTTCTTCGCAAAAGATGATGAGGATCCAAAGGTCTACTTGATGAATTGAAAAAAGAATCAAAATGGCGGAATTTATTTTTCCATAGAAAATGTATGGCGAATATTGAAGAGACTACAAGTTGTAAACTATGCAAGGCTTTGATGCGATTCTTTGGAGAACTCTCAAAGAAAAATATGGAAAGACATGATGATTGAGGGTTTGGAAGATGGATGAGGAGCCCGGGCAGGGTATGTTAGATAGATGGGAGGTGCTCAAACAAAAATTACTCAAAACCTCATCCAATTGGCACTGAGCTGAAGAAAAAACAAAATGGCGGATTCAAGATGGCGGCTATACAAATTTCGTCAGAGTCTATCTCACCAAGCATAAAAGATGGAAGAGTGGTTTCTGGGAAAAAGATGATCAAGACCTAAAAGTCTACTTGATGAACAGAAAAAAACAAGATGGCGGAATTTATTTTTCCATACAAAATATATGGCGAATATTGAAGAGAATGTAAGTTGGGAACTATGCAAGACTTTGATACAGTTCCTTTTCAAAATCTTTTTTAATTATTCGGAGAAAAAAATATGGAGAGTGATAATGATCGAGGGTTAGGAATATGGGGGAAGATATGTAGGTGAAGGCTGCTCAAACAAAAAATACCTGAAAACAAAACCTCGCGGTCCGCTTGCGGGCCGCGCACCCACGCGCCATACTAGTTTTTAATATATATATAGCTGCTCGTGCTGATTCACTGACTGATTGATCACCTCTCCTGTAAAATTTTGTATGAAAAATTTTTTTTTCAACAATGGTTTCGTATAGAGGACAAAAATTCATTAAGAGGAAAAATATGGAGAGAGCTGATGATTGAGGATTTCAGAGACGAGCGACGGGCACGCTTAAGGTATTGAAGATAGGTGGGGGGTGCTCGAGCAAATGTCACTTGAAACGTCATCCAATTGGCAGTCAGCTGAAAAAAAATTCAAAATGGCGAAAAAAAGATGGCCGCCATACAAATTTCGTCGGTCTCCATCTCGGAGGGTATAAAAGATGGAAGAGTGGTTTCTTCGCAAAAGATGATGAGGATCCAAAGGTCTACTTGATGAATTGAAAAAAAAATCAAAATGGCGGAATTTATTTTTCCATAGAAAATGTATGGCGAATATTGAAGAGACTACAAGTTGTGAACTATGCAAGGCTTTAATGCGGTTTTTTTGAGAACTCTCAAAGAACAATATGGGAAGACATGATGATTGAGGGTTTGGAAGTTGGTTGAGGAGCCCGGGCAGGGTATTGAAGATAGGTAGGAGGTGCTCAAACAAAAAATACTCGAAACATCATCCAATTGGCAGTGAGCTGAAAAAAAGTCCAAATGGTGGCCATACAAACATCGGTGTCTATCTCACCAAGTATAAAAGATGGAAGAGTGGTTTTTGCCAAAAGATGATTAAGACCTTAAGTTCTACTTGATGAGCAGAACGATTCGAAGAAAAAATATGGAGAGTGATAATGATCGAGGATTAGGAATAGGGGAGAGATAGATGGAGGCTGCTCAAACCAAAATACCCGAAAGCGAAACCTCGCGGTCCGCTTGCGGGCCGCGCACCCACGCGCCCTACTAGTATATACAGTGTGTCCGGGATCGAATTAGCGATATTTTAGGGACATATTGTACAACTCATTACCTCTCTGAAAATACCACTTATTAGGGCCTGCCCCCCTCCCCCTCCCAGGGACAGCCATTTCAATTTGGTGTGCGTTTTTGTGGATATGTGCGCACAAAAAATGTAATAACTCGAAAGTCTGCTGATGCACAGGTCTTCAAATGACCTTATTCGATTGGATACAATATTTTCCATCACTAAATACTAAACAATAGAACAAAATGTTAAAATAACTCGATCAAAAATGCTTCGGAAAAAAAATATTTTTTCAAAAATATTGAAAACTACAAGTTTTTGCTGCATTTTGCAAAAACGAGGTCGTTAAGATTACATTGTTAAGTATTAAATCGACAGTTTTTGAGATAAACAACAAAACGACATAAAAATTTTGACTGTAAGTTATTTACTTTTGGAGATATTATTGTTTAAACATAACTTAACCGCGAGCGCGTAATTTCTTATGTTATTCGAATATGGGTTTCCATCGCATACCTCGGGCGATCAGGTAATAATAATATTGTTTTTGATTAGTCAGTGAATGAGGTTAAAACTAAGGATCGGACCCCTACTTCAACTGATTAAATATTCGTATAAAAAATTGAAATATCTGAAATTTTATTTTGTTGTTCCTGGCGAGGAGGCGTTATGATCGCTACTTAAGTTATTACTCATTTTTGTTTGTGATTCAGGTTTGTGAAGTTTGCTAAGTTTAAAGACATGCCTACTCGGTATTATTATAGCCATAAGAGAGCATTTAGATGTCAACTATTCGCCATGGATCGGACGTGGCAGCAATACAATGGAATGGCCACCTCATTCTCCAGACCTTACACCTTTGGACTTCTTTTTATGAGGACCTATGAAGCAGAAGGTATTTTATATGGTACCAAATACCAGAAAAGAATTATTGGAGATAAAATAAGATTGTATTTGGACATGATCCAACGATCCTCCCAACATGAAGTAACTAGCTAACAGAACAGAAGTGGTAATTTCGGTTTGTGGCGGAAATAACCTAGTTTTTAGGATATCTGATTTGTGTCACATACACAAATCAGAGTTATTGAGTTATTTAGTTTATAACTAACAAAAATTAAATTATAAAGTTAAGATTTTTTACCTTATGTGTAGTAAAAAAATGATGAATCTTAAATTTGGGTTCAATACTCGTAATTCATGTTTGGGGACGAAGTACTTACAATTACCAATATCTCTAGAAGTAAGTAACTTACAGTCAAATTTTTTATGTCGTTTTGTTGCTTATCTCAAAAGCTGTCGATCTAATACTTAATAATGTGGTCTTAATGACCTCGTTTTTGCAAAATCTAGCAAAAACTTGTAGTTTTCAATATTTTTGACCAATTTCTTTTTATTCCAAAGCATTTTTGATCGAGTTATTTTAACATTTTACACTATTGTTTGGTATTAAGTGATGGAGAATATTGTATTCAATCGAATAAGGTTATTTGAAGACCTGTGCATCAGCAGACTTTCGAGTTATTACATTTTTTGTGCGCACATACCCACAAAAACGCACACCAAATTGAAATGGCTGTCCCTGGGAGGGGGAGGGGGGCAGGCCCTATTAAGTGGTATTTTCAGAGAGGTAATGAGTTGTAGAATATGTCCCTAAAATATCGCTAGTTCGATCCCGGACACACTGTATATAAAGCTACTTGAAGTCAGGTACTGATCACCTCTCCTGAACAATTTTGTATGGGACTTTTTCACCATAATTTTCATGTGTGTAAAATTCAAAAATATAAGGTCTACAAAATTATAGAGAGAGCTGAACGTGGAAAACTGGCTAGGGTGCCCTAAGGGATCTCGAAAACTATCAGTCGGAAAGGTACCGTCCCGAAACAAAAAATGTTCAAAACCTTGGGCCATTGGGTAAACCGGTGAAAAAAATATGGCCACCAAACAAAAAAAAATTTCGTCTCCATACAAAAATTTTGCTAATTTTCAAGAGGCTCTCCAGAACAATTTTGTATGGAACTTTTTTCGCTTCACTATTTATATGCGTAGAACTTATGGGTCTTCCTTCAGGAAAAATATGAAACGTCATGAATGTGGAAAATTTACCAGAGTACCCCAAAGGCTCTCAAAAACTATCAGTCGTAGAGACATGGTCCTGAAACTGAAAATGTTCAAAACCTTAGGCCCTTTGGTGAGCCAGTAAAAAAAAGATAGGCACCGAACAAAAAAATTTTTCGCGTCCATACAAATTTTTTTTTTAATTTTCAAGAGGCTCTCCAGAACATTTTTGTATAGAACTTTTTTTACCTCACTAAGCGCATACATAGAGCTCATGAATGTGCTTTCAGGAAAAATACTAAACGTTATGAATGTGGAATATTTACCAGAGAACCTCATGGGTCCTCCAAAACTACCAGTCATACAGACATGGTCCCAAACAAATGTTATTAAAGACCTTGGGCCATTGGGTGAACCGGTAAAAAAAAGATGGCCGCCGAACAAAAAAAAATTTTCTCCATACAAATTTTTGGGTTCTTTTCAAGAGGCTCTCCAGAACAATTTTGTATGGAACTTTTTCCTTTCACTATTTATGTGCGAAGAACTTATGGGTCTTCCTTCAGGAAAATTATGAAACGTCATGAATGTGGAAAATTTACCAGAGTACCTCATGGGTCCTCCAAAACTACCAATCATACAGACATGGTCCCAAACAAATGTTATTAAAGACCTTGGGCCATTGGGTAAACCGGTAAAAAAAAGATGGCCGCCGAACAAAAAAAAATTTTCTCCATACAAATTTTTTGGGTTCTTTTCAAGAGGCTCTCTTAGACATTTTTGTATGAAAAATTTTCCCCCTACTGCACTTATAAATAGAACTTAAAGATTTTTTTCACAAAAATCACAAAACGTAGTGAATGTGGAAAAATTACCAGAGTATCCTAACGGCCCTCAAAAACTATCAATCATAGAGGCATGGTCCTGAAACTAAAAATGTTCAAAACCTTAGGCCCTTTGGTGAGCCAGTAAAATAAAGATAGCTACGGAACAAAAAAATTCGTGTCCATACAAAATTTCTTTTTAATTTTCAAGTGGCTCTCCAGAACATTTTTGTATAGATCCTTTTTTCCACTAAACGCATGCATAGAACTGATTAGTGTCCTTTCAGAAAAGATACGAAACGTGATACCAATATTTCTTTCTATCTTTCAAGAGACTCTAGAATATTCTGGTATTTGGTATGGCCTCCTATTTCTTTATTTTACGAATATTGAAGAGACTACAAGGCACGCGAGCTGCTTGCAGCTCGCGCACCGAGCGCAACACTAGTTTTTTATATAGCTGTCGCTCATATCTTGTTATTACCTATAAAATAGTTGCTTCATTTGGTTATTTGTGCCATATTATTGTGATAGTCTGCAAACGAACTACCTACGACAAGGGTAAGTCATGTCATGTTGTTATTTTATTTAAATTAAATATTTTTAATTTTTTTTCAATTACTATTAGATTTGATATCTATGGTCGGACTTTTAATTCGATGCAGTAAACTGACGTTTCACGGGTTGCTAATTTTTGACAAAAAAATAGGGATGTGCTAAAAGTAAATGATGCGAATGATTCACATCATCACAACATTAATTATTTTATTTTATCTTTCTTTACTACAGCCCAATTTTTATTTTTAAGATTATAAAGTAGATAATATTAGTTAAATACAGGTGTAATAACTTCCTAATTATGTAAATGTAAAACTTTATGAAATTATAGTCTCTAAAACGTTAAATATTGCATGCCTGTTAGAGGTATAATATTGTTCCTGCTAAATACATTTATTTTATCTATTATTTATTTTTATTACTATTATTTAAGATCTTATTATGTAACAGTTAAACGATTTTATGATTATAATTATAAATTTATTGTATTTGGAGTAAAACGTTAACCTAACACTTAATATTGAATTAGAAATTGAATTAAATTATTCAGGGGGTCCCGTCCCATACATGAAAAAGGAGCCAAAAACATTTTTTTTTCTTACCCTAGCTTGTAGATGTAGATAGAGTATCATTGTTTATATATATATATATATATATATATATATATATATATATATATATATATATATATATATATATATATATATATATATATATATATATATATATATATATATATATATATATATATATATGTATATTTTAATTTTTTGCTTTAAAAATAAGGAAATGGAGGGCCATCAAATTTGTTAGTTTTAGACCATTTTTGTGACGGGGGCTATCTCAAAAACTAAACCAGTTAGGAATATGAAACTTCGGTATATTATGTAGCATATACTGTACTTAAATAACAAATACTGAAAACAACGATTAATAAAGAAGTTTGTAAGCTGTGAACGGTTTGTTGCGATGTCTAGCTCGGAAATTAAATATTTCTTACACCTAAAATATTATATTATTCACTAGCTGAACCCCGCAACTTCGTTCGCGTAGATATAGGTTTTTATATAGGATTGGATCGGATCCCATAATTATTTTATGTACCTAAACTAAATGTAGCCTAAGTTACTACTTATAACATCACATATCTGCCACTGAAAGTTCCATTAAAATCGATCCAGCCGTTTCGGAGATTCGCTGGAACAAATAGACAGACCAACAAACATAAATTTAAACGCACACCAGTTTAAAATAAGCCGTACGTTCAAAGATCCGGGTCCCAAGTTATTTGAACCCAATACTGAGGGTTGTAATGTCTGTCATTTCTGAACTAAAAAACCTATGATCTTGAAATATTTATGGAACAATATATAAAGTACTACCTTTCTAACAAAAAAAGAATGAGTGAAATCGAACAACGCGTTAATGAATTACAGCTAAATACACGTTTTAACTTTCATCCCCTCTCCCAAGGGAACCGTGCTGAATTTCGGGATAAAAAGTATCCTATGTCCTACCTCGGAGTATAAACTCAAATCGTACTAAGTTTCATTCGAATCCATTCAGTAGTTTCGGCGTGATGCGCGGCCAAGATACAGACAGACAGACAGACAAAAATTAAAAAAATTACAGTTTTGGTTTCAGTATCGATTATGGAGTACCCTCCAATAAAAATTTTCAAAATATCTTCAATGTACAGAATTGGATCTGTTACAGTTTTATTATATTATAGACTAGCCGACCCCCGCGACTTCGTTCGCCTGGATATAGGTTTTTATATAGAATCAGATCGGACCCCATAATTCTTTTTTGTACCTAAACTAAATGTATCCTAAGTTACTCCTTAACATCACCTATCTGCCATTGAAAGTTCCATCAAAATCGATCCAGCCGTTTCGGAGATTAGCTGGAACAAATAGACAGGCCGACAAACATAAATTTAAACGCACGCCAGTTTAAAATAAGCCGTACGTACAAACATCCGCGTCCCAAGTTATTGGAACCCACTAAATGCCTGTCATTTCTGAACTAAAAAACCTATGACCTTGAAATATTTATGGGACAATATATAAAGTACTACCTTTCTAACAAAAAAAGAATGAGTGAAATCGAACAACGCGTTAATGAATTACAGCTAAATACACGTTTTAACTTTCATCCCTTCTCCCAAGGGAACCATGTTGAGTTTCGGGATAAAAAGTATCCTATAACCTACCTCGGAGTATAAACTCAAATCGTACCAAGTTTCATTCGAATCCATTCAGTAGTTTCGGCGTGATGCGCGGCCAAGATACAGACAGACAGACAGACAGACAGACAGACAGACAGACAGACAGACAGACAGACAAAAATGAAATAAATTGCAGTTTTGGCTTCAGTATCGATTATAGAGTGCCCTCCAATAAAAATTTTCAAAATATCTTCAATGTACAGAATTGGATCTGTTACAGTTTTATTATATTATAGATAGATAGAAGAAGATAGAAGATAATTATGTACGGAACCCTAAATGAGCGAGGCCCGACTCGCACTTGGCCGATTTTTAGGGTTCCGTACCTCAAAAGGTAAAAAACTTTCTTTTTCTTTCTTTCACTATCTTGTCCGTCTGTCCGTCTGTCTGTTGGAGAAAATCGGTGGTGACACATCACCACCGATTTTCTCAGGAACGGGTGGACCTAGCAAGTTGAAATTTATACCAGATACTAAGGTCTATAGTCCCTATTAGGTGTTTAAAAATTTAGGTCCTGAGTCCACACAATAAAAAGATATGGGCAAATTTAGGTTTTCACGAAAACTTGTAAGTACCTACCAAAATTTACCTTAATTTTCAACTTTTTTATTTTTCGGAATTTTTCTTTTACTTGATTTGTAAGACCTTGCTTTTAACCAAAACTGGCAGTACCCTATAGGTTTTGGGTCAAAAACCTAAATGGTAGTTCCAGTTGACCTAGTACAAAATTTGGCAAAAAGCCAGCCAGCACAAATAAAGGAATAATTCCAAAAACTAAAAAAAGTTGGAAATTAAAGGGTGTCCCCATAAATACATAGTTGAGACTTGAGCCAATTAAGATAGACCTCTGAGTTGTATGAGTGCTCATACAATTTAGAGGCCTAGCTTAATTAGCACCTTACCTTTTAAGACAAACTAATGAAAAACAGATTGTACTTATACTTCTGGAGTACGGAACCCTCGGTGGGCGAGTTTGACTCGCACTTGACCGGTTTTATTATATTACTAGCTGACCCCCGCGACTTCGTCCGCGTGGTTATATAGGTTTTTATATAGGATCGGATTGGATCCCATAATCCTTTTTTGTACCTAAACTAAATGTAGCCTAAGTTACTCCATATAACATCACCTATCTGCCATTGAAAGTTCCATCAAAATCGATCCAGCCGTTTCGGGAATTAGCTGGAACAAATAGACAGATCGACAAACATAACTCTAAATGCACACCAGTTTAAAATAAGCCGTACGTTCAAAGATCCGGGTCCCAAGTTATTTGAACCCAATAAATGTCTGTCATTTCTGAACTAAAAAACCTATGACCTTGAAATATTTACGGGACAATACTTAAAGTATTACCTTTCGAACAAAAAAGAATGAGTTAAATCGAAGTACCCGTTATTGAATTAGAGCTAAATACATGTTTTAACTTTCTTCCCCTCTCCCAAGGGAACCGTGCTGAATTTCGGGATAAAAAGTATGCTATGTCCTACCTCGGAGTATAAACTCAAATCGTACCAAGTTTCATTTGAATCCATTCAGTAGTTTCGGCGTGATGCGCGGCCAAGATACAGACAGACAGACAGACAGACAGACAGACAGACAGACAGACAAAAATGAAACAAATTGCAGTTTTGGCTTCAGTATCGATTATAGAGTGCCCTCCAATAAAAAATTTCAAAATATCTTCAATGTACAGAATTGGATCTGTTACAGTTTTATTATATTACTAGCTGTTGCCCGCGACTTCGTCCGCGTTAAAAAAATGTAAACGGGAAACCTTTGTTTCCCCGGGATAAAATAACAATGTCACTTTCCAGGTCCTCAACTAAAAAAATGCAACTGCAAAAAATCACGTCAATCTGTAGTTAAATGTCCAGTGATAATAATATGTCGAAAGGAAACCATTTTACCCCCCTTGAGGTGGATTTTCGTCAAATTTTTTTTAGCTTATGCCTACACCCCCTAGAAAGAACCTAACTTCCAATTTTCAAGTTAACTAATAATAACAATAACTAAAACTTCACATACAAAGTTTCATCCCCTTTTTTACCACCCTTAAGGGGAGATTCCAGAACAACTTATACAGGTTTTTATTATTTAAAATTTATAATCTAAATGCCTATTTTCATATCTGTAACTTCAAAAACATAGAACTTTCATATAACCTTCCTACCCCCATTTTACCCCCTTAGGGGAGGATTTTCGTGAAATCTTTTCTAGGCCGATATCTAAGCCCTAGAATGAACCTACCTTCCAAATTTCAAGTTGATAATAACAATAATTAAAACTTAACATAAAAACTTTCAACCCCTATTTTACCACCCTTAAGGGAAGATTTTTCAGAACAAAATACACAGGTTTATATTACTTAAAAGTAATAATCTAAATGCCGATTTTCAGGTCTGTAACTTTAAAAACATAGGACTTTCATACAAACTTTCTACCCCCATTTTACCCCCTTAGGGGAGGATTTTAGGGATACTAAATAGCCTATAACCTTCCCGGAAAATTGTACTACCGAATGCAAAAAGAATCCAGAGATTAGCGCGTTCAAACAAACAAACTCTTCCGCTTTATTATATTAGTATAGAGTATAGATATAGATAGATCAAAAGCCAATTTATGATTTACCGACTAACTGTGTCTGTTTGCTAGCTTTTCACGGCCCAACAGTTTGACCGATTTTGATGAAATTTGTACAGAGTAAGCTTATATCCCGGGAAAGGGCATAGAATACATTTTATCCCGGAAAATTAAAGAATTCCCACGGGATTTTTAGAAACCTAAATCCACGTGGATGAAGTCGTGGGCATCATCTAGTATATAATATTAGGATACAAGCGGATACCCGCAACTTCGTTCGCGTGGATATTGGTTTCCCGTGGGATTCATTTTGTTTTTTCTAAGCTCCTTTGAACTCATATACCTTGCTAAAAACTGTTAAAAGTTCACTGGCGGATGTTTAGGCAGATCAAAATGTAAACATCCGCCAGTGAAAGGCCCATCCCAGTTTCTCCTTTCTAACAAAAAAAGAATGAATAAAGTTAGACCACGCGTTAATAAATTACAGCTAAGTAGGTACATATTTTGTCTTTCATCCCCTCTCCCAAGGGAACCGTGCTGAATTACGGGATAAAAAGTGTCCTCTATATGTTACTCCATAGTATGAACTCAAATCATGCCAAGTTTCATTTCAATCCATTCAGTAGTTTCTGCGTGATGCGCGCACAAACATACAGACAAACAGACAAACAGACAAACATACAAACCGATAAACAGACAAAAATTTCAAAAATAGCTTTTTTACGTTCTATTACTTATCCCTAATATCCCCTAGTTATTATTTTGGAAAAATCTTTAATGTACAGATACGACAAGTCTACGATTTTATTATATGTATGTATATATAGATAGATAAGTAGGAATAGGTAATCATAATAATTTTATTATTGTAAATACATAAGTATTTCTTTTAGATGTCATCTCATAATACTGTCTATATTTGACTCCTAAAAAAGAGGGAAAAGGCATAATCTAATAGTTCTTTAGTGAAATCTAAGAATTATTAGATTATGCCTTTTATATTTTTTGGGAGGAGGCTCTCAAATCGACGTGTTTTTGTTTTTAATTTCTCTTAGCAATTTTGCTTTTCTGTGAGTAATTTTAAGTTTTAACACACACAATTTATTGTTTATTTTTAATAAATTTTCTTTCTTTGATAAAATGATCAAGATTACATCATTGATATAATTCAATATGTTAATATTATACATTAATTGATATACGCAATATACTTATAATAAAGATTTCAATTTAACAGTCCACAATTACTTATCTAGGTAGAACACGATAAAATACATATATATTTTTTAAATATTAACTTAATATTAATAACTTTTCAGATGTATCAGACTATAGTTGTTTTAGTGTTGCTGTTTCGTTATACGCATACGCAAGATGCCAATTGCGATTTCAGAACGAACGTAAGTATCGATAATAATCGTCTCCGTGTTGTTGCATTTATGGCCAATTTTTCCATTGTTTCTAAATATTTATTGCCTTTCAAATAAGAAAATCATGAAAAAAAACTAATAGTCCGGCAGCCGCCGATCAGTTTTTTAGTGATTAATAACAGGTTGAATCTTTGTGAGTATAGGTTCGTTTCGACTAGACGACCAAGTTTTTCCTCTGTGAAAATTCTCGATGGAGTACTTAGTGCGCATTTCGATTCGCTGGGATGGGAAAACGTACCTACCACTTTTGTAGGACTATGTAGCCATTTCATTGCACAAGTATTTACTAAGCTGCATACAAAAAAAAGATAGTTATTAATAATATTTTGTAATATTTTTTATGACATCATTATTTGGAATTGTTCGTAGTGGAGGACGCTGTAATAAATTATTAATAACCAGCTGATTTTTTGTATGCACCTAAGTAAATACTTGTATAATGAACGATAACAGGTTTTCTTAAAAAAATATTACTAGTTCTCGTCCACCCCTTTTTTAGGGTTCCGTACCCAAATGGTAAAAACGGAGCCCTCGTGTTAGGTATCGAATACGCAGTTCTTTTTGAACGAAAATCATGTTGACAAATCTTAAAGATTATAAGTAATTATAACGCGCAAACATGAAATAGCACTAGCTCTTTTTAACGCTAACCTATCTCCTATCTCCCATCTCACCCAATTTCACGCTCCTAGCCGACCGCAACCGAAAAATGCAATTCATTATTGCAACAAGTGTGCATCGAACCGCCGAATCCGCCGCATGCGTTGCGCTAGTCGCCGCCGCAAAAACCGCCATTTTGTATGTAAAAAGTGTGTGTTGGACATTATATTACCTACTACAATTTCAACGAAAGACACTTATCCTTGGCCAAGTGATTGTGAAATGTGAGCATTCGTGCCTGTGCTGCAAGGAACTGCTGTGACGCATCAAGAAGTTTGAAGATCTCCGATTGCTGCCACGTGAGTCCTTCATCTCATTCTCCACTTTCATTTTTCCACATTTCCTTTCCTGCCAAGAGAGCTAGTGTCGAATCGCGCATAGGGGATATATGTATAAAACCGCAAAGAATACAGTCCACTAATATCATAATAAGAACTCATATATATCGCATACCTACATACTATATTCACACCGCAACCCCAAATATGGTAGTGGTCATCCCCTCAAAATTAAATTGACCCACCACCTCGTAATGTCACTCTGCTGTCTGTCCGTCTGTCCGCCGGTCCCAGGTCGTAGACGAAACGTGTAACAAACCTGAAATTTTAGTATTTGGTGTAAAACGTGTACCTACTCAAAACTAAATATTAAATTAGGTACTTCAATTACTTTCAGGGGGGCTCCATTAGATACATGAAATAGGAGACCGAAATATTTTTTCTTACCCTTGTGGGGTAATCATTGTTTAAAACTCATTGAGTACGAATATATATTTTTATTATTTTGCTCAAAAAATAAAGAAATGGGGTACCATCATCATCATTTTTGTGATGGGCTAACCCAGTTAAGAATATGAAACTTCAGTATATTATATACCATATTATGCTGTATTTAAACAACAAATACTGAAAACAAGGATTCAAATAAAGTAGTTTGTAAGCTGTGACCAAAACAAACGAACATTTTTTGAGTTTTTCCATAATTTTTCTTTCACGGTTTGTTGCGATGACTAGCTCAGAAATGAAATAATTCTTACACTCAAAATATTATGTTGTTCATAAATATGTACGGATTTTTTTAATATTTTAATGTAAGTAATCAAAAGTAAAAAAAACACGTTCAAGGCATTTTATGAAACATAAGTAAGTGCTACAAAGAAAAATCCAACTAAATCTTATAGAAAAACAAGCGGACACCCGCGACTTTGTTCGCGTGGATATAGACTAGTTTTTAAAAATCCTGTAGGAATCATTCTGTTTTTCCTAAGCTCCTTTGAGCTCATATCATGCTAAAAACTGTTAAAAGTTCACTGGCGGATGTTTAGGTAGATCAAATTATTCAAAATGTAAACATCCGCCAGTGAAAGTCCCATCAAAATCGATCCAGCCTTTTAGAGATTAGTCGGTAATCTTTAAAGTATCTGCTTTCTAACAAAAAAGGAATGAATGAAATCGGACCACGCGTTATTGAATTACAGCTAAATACACGTTTTAACTTTCATCCCCTCTCCCTAGGGAACCGTGATGAATTTCGGGATAAAAAGTATCCTAAATTTTACTCCGTAGTATGGACTTAAATCGTACCAAGTTTCGTTTCAATCCATTCAGTAGTTTTTGCGTGATGCGCGCACAAACATACAGACAAACAGACAAACAGATAAACAGACAAACAGACAAAAATTTCAAAAATAGCTTTTATACGTTCTATTACTTATCCCTAACATTGCCCAGTTATTATTTTGCAAATATCTTCAATGTAGATACGGCAAGTTTACGATTTTATTATATGTATAGATGTATAGGTAGAAGATATAGAAGATAACTTCCAGTGATAGTTGCAGGCTGCAGCATGCCACTATTTTTGCTTTGCTCTACACGACTCGTTTTCATTCATTAGTTGCAAACTCAAAATTCGATTGCTTTGTTTTTAAAAGAAACTTGAGCACTAGTAACATATTCAGTTGACTGAGAGATTAATTTTATTTATCTAAGTCATAAAATACTCCTATTTTTAAGCATTCCTTAAAAGTGATCTAGGTGCTAGGTGGACGATAATAGGTGTCAATTACCTTGGTCATTTAATATGCTTTATTTGCAATAATTTTTAAATGAATACTTTAGAACCTACCTACCTATCACTGAAAGTTTCACAGAAACTGATTCAAAATTTTAAATTACGACCAAAGCTCGATTACGACGATCGCGATCGAAAAGTAAAAAAGTTAAGTTGAAAAATTTCAAAAATAAATGACACAACATGTAAATTCCGTGCTAAGCCGGAGAGGGTCGCTAGTCGACAATAAGGCTTCTTCCGATTAAAATTTTGAAACGTAATTACAGAATTGGCCCAGTTACAGTTTCATTAAATAGGCACCTATAGGTAGGTATTAGATAACAGCAAACGAGTCGCAGTTTCTACCACAGACCACAGTATCTACTGACCGCGGCGGCACATGAATTACGAATAGGTAGGTATAGGTATCGCCAAACAATTGATATTCGCCTCTGAATGGAACCGCAAGGAGGGAGTACGCAATAGCATATTTTAAGTATCAGTGAGGGGACATAAAGGGAAGTAGGTAGCTAGCGCGAACCCTGCGCGAGTTCGCTCTCGCACGAAGCTTAGAGATAGCCCAGTCATTCTACTGCCAAAATCGACAAATAAAAATAAAAACTCTTATAGTTTTGGAAATTGGCCTAAAGTGTTCTTTGGACCTTCCTCTATAACATATCCAAAACCCCCATATGGGGGGGGTGCGGAACCGGCCGCCATTTTGAATTTTAGGTCCCTTTTTTCGGTTTTTTGCACATATCTCGAAAACCTCTACTTCTAGCATTATGATTACTTGTGACAAAGGTCTTTAAATAAAATTTGCTACAAATTTGATTCCATTCATTTTTACTCTAAGGTTATTACTTTAGGAGATACAGGGTGTTTAAGCTAACAGAGAGATAAAAAATAGGTAATTAAGAATATGGCGTCGTTTATAAAAATAATATTCACTATCGCTCACATTTTTAGTTTACAATAAGTAAGCTCATAGTCATCTACCGACCCAATATAAAAACTGGCCAAGTGCTAGTCGGACTGACACACCAAGGGTTCCATACCATAGAGCAAAAAGAAAAGTTTATTGTATGGAAATTCCTTTAAATTTCAAATTTATTTTATTTTCATTATTTTGTGATTATAGAGACTATAATGATACTCACTCTCTGAAAATTCCAAATATCTACCTATAACGGTCTAAGAAATACAGCGATTGTTAAGGTCAAGCAAATAACGCCGAAAAAATCATGTTTCTTGTATGAGGACCCCCTTTAATTTTAAATTTTATTTAATTTTTATTATTTATTAATAAAGCGGCAACAAAAATATACTCTCTGTGAAAATTTCAACTGTATATCTTTTAAGGTTTTTGAAATATAGCCCGTGATATATGTATTTACATGATTTTTCGATGCTATATTTTAGGTGCACAGGCTATATTTCATGAACCGTAAAAGACAGACAGTTGAAATTTTAACAGAGTGTATATTTCCATACAATAAACTTTTCTTTTTGCTCTATGGTACGGAACCCTTGGTGTGTCAGTCCGACTAGCACTTGGCCAGTTTTTATGTTGCGTCGGTTGATGACTATGAGCTTGCTTATTGTAAACTAAAAATGTGAGCGATAGTGAATATTATTTTTATAAATGACGCCATATTCTTAATTACCTATTTTTAATCTCTCTGTTAACTTAAACACCCTGTATCTCCTAAAGTAATAACCTTAGAGTAAAAATGAATGGAATCAAATTTGTAGCAAATTTTATTTAAAGACCTTTGTCAGAAGTAATTATAATGCTAGAAGTAGAGGTTTTCGAGATATGTGCAAAAAACCGAAAAAAGGGACCTAAAATTCAAAATGGCGGCCGGTTCCGCACCCCCCCCATATGGGGGTTTTGGATATGTTATAGAGGAAGGCCCAAAGAACACTTTAGGCCAATTTCCAAAACTATAAGAGTTTTTATTTTTATTTTTCGTAGATTGACTGGGCTAAGACGAATATATTTGTTTGGCGATACCTATACTTACTTAGGTAATAATGCCTATAATATCTGTAGATATATGTACATAAATACAAACCATATACGTAGTAAGTAATAGTTTTTTATCAAACCATAAACAATAATTTTCACAGGTGACTTTGAGCGAAAGGTATATCAATAGTCTAAACTACAGTCCAGGTGTAACATGCCGTTGGATAGGGATATGCCCTACTGGATACAATTGCAGAGTTGACTGTCAACTTGGTTTGCCGCAGGTAAGTAACTAAAGCACTTTTATTACTTTTATCACCTTCCCTACCTTCTGACTCAATCGGGCAAATAAATGAGGACAGGGCGTAGTTAATGCATGAAAAGTTGCTTTCATGTAAAAAGAACGCTGGCCGACAGTGGAATTGATGTACAGGAAACTCATTATGAGCAGGAAACCAGAGGTGGCTATGAGCAAACCCCTAATTAACATAGACAGATTAGACACCCTTGCTGCCGAGCTCCATTTATATGATGCCAGCAAATAAATGGACAATTCGCCTACTGACCAAGTCTTTTTAGGTGAGACAAACTGTATCAAGCCGCATTAAAATGAAACCGATTGCTCTACTAACTGAAGGTCTGCTTTGGAAAAAAAGCATAATATAAGTAAGTAATAAACTTAAACTCTCTTCTATTATAATTTAATGTAGCGTAAAAATTCCATCCATCGACTCCAATCATCGACTACATTTCGAATTTTGCGAATACAAACACACGGAAGCTGAATTTTAGTATATAATATGTCTTGGCCAGATTTTAAATTGATCACTTCATCAATGAAACAAAACAGTTTTATGAAATGGTAGTCAGCCACATCATGAAGTGATCAATTTTAAGATCTGACCACGACATAATATACAGTTTACACGGTGAATTTTCGTTGGTTTGGAGCCGAAAACCTCATAAGTATTATTAGAAAAAATCTTAAAGATCAAATCAACCTACGAAGTAAGATAAAAAAAATCTATTTTTTTGGAACGAAATTCCCTATCGCGCGTTGCGAAAGGGGGCTAGACGGAAAAAATTAAGAGAAAAAGTTGTAACGACACTTTTTGCTAAAGTTGTAAGCCATGAGATAGGATTAGGTCAGCATTTTGGTAGGTAGGTACATCGCCAGTGTATGTGAGAAGCGCAGCGGGCGAACTAACACATTATAATACCGTGTAAAGTGCGGCGTTGCAGGTTCGAATCTCACTCGCGTTTTCGTTGTACTTTGCTTTTTCGAATTTGTTTTTTTTAAATTACTAGCGAATCCAGTTCGGTGTACAACAAAATATTACAATAATTACGACGATTTATTTTTGTTGAGTATACATAATACATATACATAATAAATATACTTATGTGGTAAAGACCTGATAGGTGGCAGGCGTGTTCAAATATTATTTGACTGATTACTACGACTTGAGGTTACTTTAACCCTAGAAGCCTTATCTATTTCGGACGTACACAAAGCCTTAATATACGTCTCAGAGGCGTACACATATAAATTACAATCTCTATGCAAAAATAGCCCTATTTTAGAAATATTGTTTAGCAGAAATTTAAATTTGGAATATAAACTAACAATAAAACAACACTGTTATAAATTATAACTATAACTACAGTTATTTATTACAACGAAAAAACAATATGCATAAATTGGAACAATAAAAATTAACTTCTTCAAAATCAAATAAAACATATATATTTTTTTATAAAATCTTTTTTTTTAACGCTTATTAGTTGTTCTTAGAGCAAATATTAAATCTAATCAGACTAAGACTAACTAAACTTTAGGAGCAGTCTACACACATATCAATTTTGTGCTTTTTAAAAGTTACACAAAGCCTAAACATACGTCTCGCAGTCGTGCTATACTTCGATAAATCAAAAATGGCGGGACTTTAATGACACGGACACCGTCCGCTAGCTCCCGTCGGCCGCTGAGATGGCAAAAAAGCACGACGCGCTAACTTCAACAGTTACAAAGAGACAAACGATATTCAATTGCGTGTACGCCTTGCAGACGTAGATTAGGCTTCTAGGGTTAAGTTAGGTACAAATAGAAACACAAAAAACACCCTGTTTTATGCCACGTTTTCATACTTGAGGCGTTTTTAAGTAAATAAATGTAATATAATAAAGACCTACATACCTATATACCTACCCAAAATCAAATAAAACCGGTCAAGTGCGAGTCAGACTCGCGCACCGAGGGTTCCGTACTCCAGAAGTATAAGTACAATCTGTTTTTCATTAGTTTGTCTTAAAAGGTAAGGTGCTAATTAAGCTAGGCCTCTAAATTGTATGAGCACTCATACAACTCAGAGGTCTATCTTAATTGGCTCAACTATGTATGTATGGGGACACCCTTTAATTTCCAACTTTTTCCGTTTTTGGAATTTTTCCTTTATTTATGCTGTAAGACCCCAGCTTTTTGCCAAATTTCGTAATTCTAGGTCAACTGGAACTACCATTTAGGTTTTCGACTCAAAAAATATAGGGTACTTCCGGTTGACCTAGATTTGTCAATTTTGGTCAAAAGCAAGGTCTTACAGATCAAGTAAAGGAAAAATTGAAAATTAAGGAAAATTTTGGTACTGACAAGTTTTCGTGAAAATCTAAAGCCCATATCTTTTTATTGTGTGGACTCAGGACCTTAATTTTTGTACACCTAATAGGGACTATAGACTTAAGTATCTGGTATACATTTCAACTTGCTAGGTCCTCCCGTTCCTGAGAAAATCGGTGGTGACACACGGACAGACGGACAGACGGACAGACGGACAGACAGACGGACAAGAAAGTGATCTTATAAGGGTTCCTTTTTTTACTTTTTGAGTTACGGAACCCTAAAAATTATATATATAAAAACCAACGAGCTAAGTGTTGGATAAATCATATTCAGGAGCAGCAACGCAAGAACCCGTTCAGCCTATGATTATTTAGACAGGTAAATAATCATAGCTTCCAGCTTTTATCAAACATATCAAAATGATTGTGTAAACCGGAATAAATGTACCTAATAAAATATTATTATCTACAGAACGAATCATGTAGCGTCGACGGAGTGGATCGATTCCTCATCTCGACGACGGGAGACCCGCAGCTAGCATCAGCAGATAACTATTGTGGTACGGGCACGGTCAGCGCAGTTTCTTCTGGTCAAACAATAACTGCAGGTTCGTCCTTTTTTTTGCTTACAGAAAATATGAATAGTATAATATATATAATAGAAAAGTACTGTTACGAATGAACCTTATTACTAGCGCATTAAGGTTCATAATCGCTCGTCACCTAATAAATACCTAACAACCCATGATGTAAACAACAACAACGCGACCACACGAGTAGATATTATACAGAGGAAAAGCTACCTAAGAACGTCCAAAATTTATACCTATTCTGATAGGGTTGTCACCTGTTGCATGTGAAAAATTATGGGTAAAAATAAAAATATTATATACTAGTATACATAATATAGCAAGATATGTAATAATGATTGGAAAAATATGTTTTTTATATTACATTACTATACTATATATAAGTTATATAGTTACTTAGGTAGGTAGTAGGTACTTACTAAAACTAAGTGTGATAGCACATGCATAGATATCCCTAGTGACAGAACTAGATACTTACTTACTTTAGTAAAATGAATGAATTGAGTACCTAGTTACTTAGGTAGGTAGTAGGTACCTACTAAAAGTCAGTGTAATACCACATGCGTAGATGTCCCAGTGATAGTATTTAGATACTTACTTTAGTAAAATAAATGAATTAAATACCTAATTACTTAGGTAGGTAGTAGATTATAAAACCGTAGACATTTTTATGAACAGATACCTACTAAAAATAAGTGTGATAGCACATGCGTAGATATCCCTAGTGACAGTACCTAGAATCTAGATACTTACTTACTTTAGTAAATTGAATGAATTAAGTACCTAGTTACTTAGAATGACCCGTTAGCGCGGTTGGCAGTGACCCTGCCTTCCGCTCCAGGGTCGCGGGTTCGATTCCCGCTCCGAGTCTGGGTGTATTTATAATATGTATGTATAATGTATATATACCTTTATATAAAATATATATATATATGTATTTATATGTAAATATGTCTATCAGTCGGCTATTACCTATAACACAGGCATGAAGTTGCCTACTTTAGGAATAGACGGCCGTGTGCGTATGTGTGAGTATTTATTTATTTATTTAATTATTTATTTAGATAGGTACCTTAGATAGGCCCATCGCGATGGCCCATTGCATAGAGGATCTATAACACATTTTAACTTACAACCCGTTTACTAAAAGATAGGACCTCGCTGACAAGTTGCTTTGACTCGCTCGCTCGCAAGACAATACTAACACAGCATACCTGGGTATAAGACAATACTAACACAGCATACCTGGGTATGCTGTGTTAGTATTGTCAGTTTTTCACAAACATTTAAGTTTCATACAATACCTAAATATTCTTAATGATGCTTTTTTGCACACCCTTCCCATGCGTCGCAGTGGCGTCATCGACGCTAGGTCCAATCTTTTAGTAAACGGGTTGTACCTGGCAATGTTATTACTCAATTCTATTCAGTAGAATCTGCTTTTTGAACCAGTAGTAGAGTCTTGACATAGTATCATAAGTGGCACATACTATCCTACAATAAATAAATTCATGTCAGTTCAATTAATTTCATTTCATTAATTTTATTGTATAGATATGTAAAGGTAGGTATACTTACTTCACTTGATCTCTAGGGTACACAAAAAAAGAGATTGGAAAAGTGCGCACGACCCACAGCCCTGTCATTTGTCTACCAACTGTCCTACCAGCGGAGCGTACGTGCATCGTTGGTGAGAGCTCGTGTGTGCGTGAGCGGCGCTATGTGTGCGTGTACCTACAGCGGGCCGCTTCTAGGTAGCTTTCTCTCTGTATAATATCTACTCGTGTGACGCGACTTTTCCGGAATAAACATCGATAGGGGTGGAACTTTCTAGAAAACGCTTAGTCACGCGGTAACGGGTATATAAAGGGACCGGCGAGCTGACGGAGGGCAGTTCAGTTTTGAGAACCGAGGGAAATACAAGCGAAGGAAGCGATCGGAAGCGAAGAGGATTGGAAGCGAACAAGCGTGAAGAGGAAGTCTACAAGAAGATCAGGAGTACCAAGTGGAATACGGAAGTGCAGAATAAAGTCTGATCAAGGGTCACCAGGTGTTTTATTCCAAATCTTCGAACCCCAGCACGTAACAGTACCTACCTATAATTATAACATACACGTAGGCACTTACCTATTACCAGCGGGCCGCTTGTAGAAGCTTGCCAGAAGTACAGAGTACTTATCTACTCGTGTGCTATTACTATAGGTAAAATAATATAATTGGTGAATCGGGAGACAGCGGGTAAAACCATAGATTGTTCTCATATCCACCTTAACCGCGTCGTAAGAAAAAAAGGTAGGTTATTTAGTAAATTTATTATTAACTAGCTGACCCCCGCAACTTCGTTCGCGTGGATATAGGTTTTTATATAGGATCGGATCGGATCCCATAATTCTTTTATGTACCTAAACTAAATGTAGCCTAAGTTACTCCTTATAACATTGAAAGTTCCATTAAAATCGATCCAGCCGTTTCGGAGATTAGCTGGAACAAATAGACAGACCAACAAACATAAATTTAAACGCACACCAGTTTAAAATAAGCCGTACGTTCAAAGATCCGGGTCCCAAGTTATTTGAACCCAATACTGAGGATTGTAAGTCTGTCATTTCTAAACTAAAAAACATATGACCTTGAAATATTTACGGGACAATTCATAAAGTACTACCTTTCTAACAAAAAAAGAATGAGTGAAATCGAACAACGCGTTAATGAATTACAGCTAAATACACGTTTTAACTTTCATCCCCTCTCCCAAGAGAACCGTGCGGAATTTCGGGATAAAAAGTATCCTATGTCCTACCTCGGAGTAAAAACTCAAATCGTACCAAGTTTCATTCGAATCCATTCAGTAGTTTCGGCGTGATGCGCGGCCAAGATACAGACAGACAGACAGACAGACAGAAAGACAGACAGACAGACAGACAAAAATGAAAAAAATTGCAGTTTTGGCTTCAGTATCGATTATAGAGTGCCTTCCAATAAAAATTTTCAAAATATCTTCAATGTACAGAATTGGATCTGTTACAGTTTTATTATATTATAGATAGACTAGCTGACCCCCGCGACTTCGTTCGCGTGTAATTCTTTTATACATACCTAAACTAAATGTAGCCTAAGTTATTCCTTATAACATCACCTATTTGCCATTAAAAATTCCGTCAAAATAGATCCAGCCATTTTGGAGATTAGCTGTAACAAATAGACAGGCCGACAAACAAATTTAAACGCACGCCAGTTTAAAATAAGCCGTACCTACGTACAAAGATCCGGGTCCCAAGTTATTTGAACACAATAAATGTCTGTCATTTCTGAACTGAAAAACCTATGACCTTGAAATATTTACGGGACAATACTTAGTACTACCTTTCTAACAAAAAAAGAATGAGTTAAATCGAAATCGCGTTCATGAATTACAGCTAAATACACGTTTTAACTTTCTTCCCCTCTCCCAAGGGAACCGTGCTGAATTTCGGGATAGAAAGTATCCTATGTCCTACCTCGGAGTATAAACTTAAATCGTACCAAGTTTCATTCGAATCCATTCTGTAGTTTTAGCGTGATGCGCGGCCAAGATACAGACAGACAGACAGACAGACAAAAATGAAAAAAATTACAGTTTTGGCTTCAGTATCGATTATAGAGTGCCCTCCAAAAGAAATTTTCAATATCTCAAATTTTCAAAATATCTTCAGTTTTATTATATTATAGACAAACTGATCCCCGCGACTTCGTTCGCGTGGATGTAGGTTTTTATATAGGACTAGCTGAACCCCGCAACTTCGTTCGCGTAGAAATAGGTTTTTATATAGGATCGGATCGGATCCCATAATTCTTTTATGTACCTAAACTAACTTAAAACATCACCTATCTGCCAATGAAAAATGCATTAAAATCGATCCAGCCGTTTTGAAGATTAGTTGGGACAAATAGACAGACCGACAAACATAAATTTAAATGCACACCAGTTTAAAATAAGCCTTATTTTCAAAGATCCAGGTCCCAACTTATTTGAACCCAATACTGAGGGTTGTAATGTCTGTCATTTCTGAACTAAAAAACCTATGACCTTGAAATATTTACGGGACAATATATAAAGTACTACCTTTCCAACAAAAAAAGAATGAGTGAAATCGAACAACGCGTTAATGAATTACAGCTAAATACACGTTTTAAATTTTATCCCCTATCCCAAGGGAACCGTGCTGAATTTCGGGATAAAAAGTATCCTATATCCTACCTCGGAGTATAAACTCAAATCGTACCAAGTTTCATTCGAATCCATTCAGTAGTTTCGGCGTGATGCGCGGCCAAGATACAGACAGACAGACAGACAGACAGACAAAAATGAAAAAAATTGCAGATCATATTGACATTGAGAGAGAAAGAAGGGCCATGACGATTAAATGCAATATGCTGGCTCGCAGGTTCGCCCGATGTAGCAAGGAAGCTAAAGGTGCGTCCAGACTTGAACATTTCACCGAACCGAACAGCGAACATTTCGCCGAACTGTTACGCAGTAACCCATCTCAAGCGCTCCAAGCGCGCCGTCCACATTGAGCGTAACAAGTTCGCCGAAATGTTCGCTGTTCGGTTCGGTGAAATGTTCAAGTCTGGACGCACCTTAAAATAACGCTCTTCAAGGCTTACTGCCAAAACTACTCGGGCAGCCTGTGGGTCAATTATGCACAAAACGCCATGAACACCTTTAGAGTGCAATATAATAATGGATTCAGGATGCTGTTGGGATTGCCGCGGTTTTGTTCCGCATCAAGCATGTTCGCGAATGAGCGAACTGACGATTTCTTCGCGATAATGCGAAAGAAGTCGTCATCGCTGCTGATGCGATGGCGAGCGAGTTCTAACAGCATCCTGAAAGTTTTTGATTATGATGGACTCACCAATACTTGAACACACTATTCAAGCATTGGGGAGGCCGCAAACTTAAGTTAATTATAATGTTTTAGTTTTAATTATAAGCTACTAACATTAGTTATAAGATTGTAATATACTAACACAATGAGCCCCAGTTGCTTAAATAAAGAAGATTTATTATTATAACTAGATGATGCCCACGGCTTCGCCCATGTGGATTTAAGTTTTTAAAAATCCCGTGGGAACTTTTGATTTTCCAGAACAAAAAGTAGCTTATCTGTAGAAACCCGTCCCCAAAACGGAAAAATCCCGTGGGATCCCCACGATTTCGGAATACAATTCCTTACAGCATCAGGGTTGAGGAGTTGCATATGTACCTACTCGAGTTCATTCAACGATAAAGTCTTTAATTGGTACCCCCAATATTAATTTAAATAACCGAAAGTTTCTAAAACCCATTAGTTTTGGGGATTAGGTCCCCTACAGCATCAGGATTGAGGAGTTGGAATCCAAATTTTTTATAGAACAGGGTCGCAATGTTTCTCTATCGATTAAAAAAAAAATTACGCAAATCGGTTCAGAAATCTCGGAGATATCGGTGTACATAGGTAGAAAAACACAACTCCTCCTTTTTTGAAAGTCGGTTAAAAAAGTAGCCTATGTTACTCCCTGGTTAATTCTCTACTTGTATGTGAAGGTCCCGTCAAAATCGGTTCAGCCGTTCCGAAGATTAGCCCGTTCAAACAGACAGACAGACAGTTTAATGAATAGTATTAGATATTAGTGATACCTAGTAGCCGGAATCAACAGGACACCAAAGTCTCCTCCAAACCTCCAAAGTCGGCCACCCATCCATTTCCTGACTTGGGTCAAGGTTGCTTATCAAAATTATTAAGAAAATCGCGCTTCTGGTTTTATTGGCAAAGATGAATCTCAAACTACTGGAAGGAACGGGCTTAGGCACACAGATAGCTATTAATGTGGCGTACGACATCCGCAAAGAAAGGATTTTTGAAAATTCAACCCCTTAGGGGGTAATATAGGGGTTTAAAATTTGTGTAGTCCACGCCGACGAAGTCGCGCCCGCGACTTCGATAAAAAAATATACCTCTTGGCGTTTTATTATTTACCTACACTTTACTTTTTATTAGAACTCAAGACCAGTAAGATTGACCCCTTGCTAGAAAACTTAAAAAGTCACATCTCCCTAAATAGTGCACCGATTTCGATGAAACAAGAACCATATATAGCTTCGAATAAAGTAAAATACATTTATTAAAACAAAATGAAAATTTGTTCAGTATTTTTTGTGTGATGTGGGAACAGACAGATTTTTATATATCTTTGAATTGGTCAGTGTCTGATGCAACTTTTGGACATTTTTCGATTTTTTCCTTCATATACACACTAAGACTCATCTTCTTACCAAATTTCAACATTCCACATACACGGGAAGTGCGTCATAATTTTGATCAGTCAGTGAGTAGGTCTTGTTTTATGTGATTTTCAAACCTCTGTATCTCAGAAACGGTTCAACTTGAAAATTTGAAACTTTCAATTTATCATCACATCCACGAGTTTAACTTATATTTCAAATTTCGTAGGATTACTATCCCGCGAACCAGAGTTATGAGGGGGGTCAAAACAGCTCGAAATGGATCGTGTAAATAACACACTCATGCGACAAGGCCGGAGGAACTTGGCCTGGCGCACTTCGTGCGCCTAGATCAGGGCGTTTTTAACATCTGTATTTACCGATTTCAACACAACTCCTTTTTTGAAAGTCGGTTAAAAAAGTAGCCTATGTTACTCCTTGGTTAATCCTCTACTTGTCTGTGAAAGTCCCGTCAAAATCGGTTCAGCCGTTCCGAAGATTAGCCCGTTCAAACAGACAGACAGACAGACAAAAATTTTAAAAACGTGTGATTCGGTTATGGTAGCGTTCAAATAACCATATGAGCTTAATATGAGGTAGTTATTTCGATATTACAGACAGACACTTCAATTTTATTTATTAGTATAGATTATGTACGGAACCCTAAAAGAGCGAGGCCCAACTCGCACTTGGTCAGTTTTTTGAAGTCTATTAAAAAGCTATTATTTTGAAATTACGAACAAACACTTAAATATTAATTAATTGTATATGTATACAGAGAAAGACAATAATTTGTGCTAGCCTGCAACAGCAGCCAAGTAATCTCTTACAAGCAACCCACGCGTATAAAGTTAAACATAATATACAAGGACAGACATTTTACTGTTAATACCTACTATCAATTAATAATCAAGAATTTCTCTTGACTGTCTTTTAGCTCCGACATAAGGAAATATTGGCATACCGTTCCTAAACTAAATCCTCAAAAAATGGTTGGCGAATTCTAACTTACTGTTAGGGCAAGTGCGCCATCTGATACAATCTTATCTTTTTAAAACAATCCTATATCTATACTCTATACTAATAAATAAAATTGAAGTGTCTGTCTGTAATTTCGAAATAACTACCACATATTAAGCTCATATGGTTATTTGAACGATACCATAACCGAATCACACGTTTTTAAAATTTTTGTCTGTCTGTCTGTCTGTTTGAACGGGCTAATCTTCGGAACGGCTGAACCGATTTTGACGGGACTTTCACAGACAAGTAGAGGATTAACCAAGGAGTAACATAGGCTACTTTTTTAACCGACTTTCAAAAAAGGAGTTGTGTTGAAATCGGTAAATACAGATGTTAAAAACGCCCTGATCTAGGCGCACGAAGTGCGCCAGGCCAAGTTCCTCCGGCCTTGTCGCATGAGTGTGTTATTTACACGATCCATTTCGAGCTGTTTTGACCCCCCTCATAACTCTGGTTCGCGGGATAGTAATCCTACGAAATTTGAAATATAAGTTAAACTCGTGGATGTGATGATAAATTGAAAGTTTCAAATTTTCAAGTTGAACCGTTTCTGAGATACAGAGGTTTGAAAATCACATAAAACAAGACCTACTCACTGACTGATCAAAATTATGACGCACTTCCCGTGTATGTGGAATGTTGAAATTTGGTAAGAAGATGAGTCTTAGTGTGTATATGAAGGAAAAAATCGAAAAATGTCCAAAAGTTGCATCAGACACTGACCAATTCAAAGATATATAAAAATCTGTCTGTTCCCACATCACACAAAAAATACTGAACAAATTTTCATTTTGTTTTAATAAATGTATTTTACTTTATTCGAAGCTATATATGGTTCTTGTTTCATCGAAATCGGTGCACTATTTAGGGAGATGTGACTTTTTAAGTTTTCTAGCAAGGGGTCAATCTTACTGGTCTTGAGTTCTAATAAAAAGTAAAGTGTAGGTAAATAATAAAACGCCAAGAGGTATATTTTTTTATCGAAGTCGCGGGCGCGACTTCGTCGGCGTGGACTACACAAATTTTAAACCCCTATATTACCCCCTAAGGGGTTGAATTTTCAAAAATCCTTTCTTTGCGGATGTCGTACGCCACATTAATAGCTATCTGTGTGCCTAAGCCCGTTCCTTCCAGTAGTTTGAGATTCATCTTTGCCAATAAAACCAGAAGCGCGATTTTCTTAATAATTTTGATAAGCAACCTTGACCCAAGTCAGGAAATGGATGGGTGGCCGACTTTGGAGGTTTGGAGGAGACTTTGGTGTCCTGTTGATTCCGGCTACTAGGTATCACTAATATCTAATACTATTCATTAAACTTAATGAGAGTCAAATACTCAAAATCTTCTCTTAGTTAAGCCGTATGGTTCTAAGTTCTGAAACTGACCACTGAGTGGAAATACTCTGGAGTGGAGTTTCTGTTATCTGTGATTTTGACAGACAGACGAACAAAATAAAAATTCACCCAATTAGAACAGAGAAAGCGACTTTGTTTTATACTATGTATTGAAGATTAAACCACATCTAATCAGACCGTAAAATGTGATAGGGTTCTATTCCTAATTATACTGAAGCGTAAGAGAGAAAAAAGACTTCATTATACTTATTGCATTAACTTTGAAATACTTAGAAAAAAGGAGTGAGATCCAAACAAAAACATTTCATGTGAATAATAAGGCCAACTTCCTATCAAAAAGTTTCGGCCATTAAAAGTACTGATATCAAAAATTATGACCAAGTCCTTTGCTAGGCTCGATAAATGAAACCATACAGTTTTAGAAGGTATATCTTCTTCGATCACCCTCAAGCTGTCATACCATTCCTAATGATCCTGTTAAAATATTTTTAAATAATTTATGTCTTACTAATAACACTATAATATGAAGCTCATTTGGGACTGAGAATAGTTTTATTGTTTTCAACTTGGCAACATTTTTTAAATTAAACAAATTCAAAGGAGTGCAAAAATGTTGTCAAGTTGAAAACAATAAAACTATTCTCAGTCCCAAATGAGCTTCATATTATAGTGTTATTACTAAGACATAAATTATTTAAAAATATTTTAACAGGATCATTAGGAATGGTATGACAGCTTGAGGGTGATCGAAGAAGATATACCTTCTAAAACTGTATGGTTTCATTTATCGAGCCTAGCAAAGGACTTGGTCATAATTTTTGATATCAGTACTTTTAATGGCCGAAACTTTTTGATAGGAAGTTGGCCTTATTATTCACATGAAATGTTTTTGTTTGGATAGGTATTTTCGCTGCGCGCGATCGCGACGGCCGACGCGGACGCTCGCGCTCCCCGCGCCGCGCCACGCGCCCCTGCGCCCCGCGCCCGCCGTACGCGGTACCGCGGTACGCCGCCGCGCGGCGGGGGGCGGATGGACCAGAAATCTACTTATCCCTCAGGATTTGTGAAAAATCGAAATTCACGCGGGCGAAGCCGTGGGCAAAAGCTAGTCGATAATAAATACGAGATCATATATGGTCACAGGTTTCAATGACCCTAAAAATAAAGTGGTGGATAGGTATATCGAATTAGGACGAACAGAATCAACTGTGTCTGTGATGTGGAAATATGCATTAGTTTGTAGCATGGATGTAAGATATCATTAATTGTATAATATCAGTAGTTCCTAATATTTTGAGGGTAGGCGCACTTACCTAGTTACCCCGTTGGCGCTCTACGACCATAAGCCTACCATTGACGGGCGCACCAATCCGCCGGATTGGTCCCTGGCGACAAGTCCATGGACAAATCTGCGTGTGAATGGTATCCGCGAGCCTCACGGCGAACCGCGAACCCTACCATTTATACGCAGTTGACAAATCCGGCGAATTGGTGCGCCCATGAATGGTACGCATTAGGTACGATTTTCAAATAGAGTTTCAGTGTTCGAGCAGTAATAAGGACAGACAGATAAGTAATGTATGAATAATTACAGGTCTATTTGCTTCGAGCAGTAGTCCAGGAGGCAATGTAACGTGTGACTTGTATGCTCAGAGGGCAGCAACTCCAACACCGACTTGCAACTGTGGAATACGGAGGACGGTGAGAAAAATAATACTACTTTACAAAAAAATAATTTTTCTTATACCCATTGACAATTCATAGTGAATATGTTTTGTTTATACCTTCTCATCACTAAAACATTTACCAAATATTTTTATCACGTCACGTTTTTTAAATATACCCTCAATTAGTTTTATGCCAATTTGTACATCAGGCTTAGTTTGTCACTAAGTATTCTTGTGTAAAAGTAATTGTTGTACATGTTAGGCCCCTATCCCACTGGCGTTTTGTGAGCGTTCGCGTCTCTCCAACGTCTGCACAGCGTTGTCGCGACGTTAACGTTGCGTTGACGTTGCGAAGTCGAAGCGTGACGATTGCCATTATAGTAGGGGAGCCGAGGATGCTAAATGTGAATTTACTCAAGCGTCGTCGGGACCTAGTCGATTTTATAGATTAGTTGATAGGAAGAATAAAAGGTTTTATAGATTAGTTGATAGGAAGAATAAAAGTTTATATAAGGTTTTCCATTTCAGTGGTGGGGAAAGCTTCTAGCTGCACGCTCTCATCTTCAATAGATGATTTTTTATAACTTTGCCTTGTGAAAATCGGCTGATTATATTTTTTTGTTATTTTTGTATCATTTCCTTCAAAATAGAAAAAAATTCAACTACCCTCGAGATTCGAGAAGGTCAAGATGACGTTTTTTTTGCAACTTTGTAACGCCATTCTCGTACGTTACGTTCAAATAATCTGATTTTCTAAATATACTTTTCTTAGCTTGTAATTATTAACCCACCGTATCTTAATCTGACGTTTTTGAGTATTTACGTCCATCATTTTTTTTATTTTGCGCGCGGCTTATTTAAAGGGCTTAGGTATACATATATGGTAGAAGGTACTCAGCAGGATGCAAGATGCCTCGCCTCTCTTATCTTAATCTGACGCGCTCGAGTAAATCCAAAAATTCCCTCTTGGGCTCCCCTACTATTGGACACTCTCAACGTTGACGTCGCGTCAACGCGACGTTGTCGCTGCGCAGACGTTGGCGAAACGCCAACGCTCGCAAAACGCCAGTGGGATAGAGGCCTTATCCTTTCTAAAATGTCTTCAAGATAGTGTAAATTAGGCCCAAATAGCTTTTTTTATGTTTGCGGTAAAATAATCGTTACAAAAAAGGAGAGACCTATTACAGAAGTGGTTAGACGAGCCTATTTCCAATATATTCAAATTCCTGTATTAAACCTTGATAAAAATGGGTTCCTCGAGTAGTTTGCGAAAATTGCAGAAGTGTGCTTACGTACTGGGCTACAGGAAAAAATAAATATTTACAATTTGGTGTCCCAATGCAATGGAGAGTACCTACCCAACAAATCACGCATCAGACTGTTACTTTTGCCTAACAAAAACTTTTTGTTTTAATAATAAAAACAAGAATTAAATCCAATATCCTATTTTTCCATCCATCACAAAACCTGTGCTACACTTTGATGGAGTTCTTTACCCATCATTGCCTAAATTTAAAAAATGAACCAGAACAAATGATTGTAATAGAAGAATCTTCTTCGAGCAAATGCGATTTTAACAGTGATGACATGAATTCATGGAAGATTCAAAATTGTTTCCAATTTATTGCAAAATTGTCACAAAATGGGACTGAATATGTCACTAAAAATTCATTTTTGCACTTGCACTTGGATTTTTTTTCCTGAAAACCTGGGAAGCGTAAGTGACGAGCATGGTGAACGTTTCCATCAAGATTTGAGGTTGTTTGAAGAAAAGTACCAAAGTTTATGGGATAAAAATATGCTGGCTGAATATTGCTGGTCTATTCTAAGAGAATCTGACCCTGACCAGTATAAAAAAAGAATGACTTTGAGTCAATTTTCATTTTTTCTGATGTACTAAACCTGAATTTTTGAAAAACTTTTTAAATAAATATTTTCAAAACTTGACGTGCTAATTTTTTTTTTCTTTCAGTATCGAACTAAGGGTAACTTACTCTAATCATATACATAAGTATCATGCGTGGGTGTTTTTTGTTGTAAAGTAGTGTAATTATACGTGTATCGAGTCAACCTCGTTTTAAAGTCGGCCAAGTGCGAGTCCGCGGTATTCACAATTAAAGTCGGCCAAGTGCGAGTCCGCGGTATTCACACTTAAAGTCGGCCAAGTGCGAGTCCGCGGTATTCACACTTAAAGTCGGCCAAGTGCAAGTCCGCGTTATTCACACTTAAAGTCGGCCAAGTGCGAGTCCGCGGTATTCACACTTAAAGTCGGCCAAGTGCGAGTCCGCGGTATTCACACTTAAAGTCGGCCAAGTGCGAGTCCGCGGTATTCACACTTAAAGTCGGCCAAGTGCGAGTCCGCGGTATTCACACTTAAAGTCGGCCAAGTGCGAGTCCGCGGTATTGACACTATTAGAGTTCCTTACAATGAGGAAGTTTCCTGATGTTGAAAATATCATATATTTAACACAATGGAATTAAAATATAGACCAAAATAATAAATCAGTGAAAAACTTTTTAAAATCCATCAATAGTCCAGTAACTTTAGGATTTGTTAGTATGGGGTACCTTACGTTAAATCGGGTAGTTTTGATTTTTTGCAGACTTGTTTATAATGTTTGCCTAATGAATAATCCAAGTTTGTGACCTCGAGCGACGAACGCAACTTTGTCAAAAATCGAAAAAACCGCGAAAATTTCAGATTGCCTACATAACCTACTTGCGGATAGAATTCTATCCGCAAGTAAGTTATGTAGGGGATGAAAGTTTAAATGAGACGCCGTCACGTTTTCGTCATTTACCTATCAAGTAGGTACCATGAAAATTGGTATTTAGATTTTCGGTTAAAAATTAAGAATTACGTGTTGAAGGAATTTTGCAAAAACTACTCCCAAATTAGTACAATGGGAGATGGAAGTTTGTATGAGATTAAGAATTCACGCGAGTGAAGTCGCGAGTATCTCAGTAAGTAATGTACTTACAAAGCTGGTTCTGGTCTTAAATTGTAGCAATTTTATTCTACTTTAAAAACACCTTGAAAAAGTAGTGTCAAGATCCCATAGATTGCACAATGATCCCATAGATTTTTCGATTTTTTTTATCTTTTTTTCTCGAAAAAATCTATAGGACAATTTTGAAAACATCCTTAGCTGTCGATTAAAAAAGAATCACGCAAATCTGAACGCAGTGCTGAACTTGTTTTCGGAGAACCTTTGCGATTACCAGGTGCGTTTTTTAACCCGCCTGCTAACGATCGCGTTTCGGACCCGGCGTATTTTGCCGATAGACTTCGCGCGCATATGGCCGAGTTAGTTCCGACTCCTTCTTCGAAACATGGTAAAACAATTTTTTACATTCCGAAGGACTTAGCCTCTGCAGATCATGTTTTCTTGCGTCGAGGGGCAGCTAAAAAACCTTTTGAACAGCCATACACTGGCCCGTTCAAGGTATTAGAGCGTAATGAAAAATTTTTTAAACTTAGTATAAAAGGCAAACAAGTAAATGTAGCAATAGATCGCCTTAAGCCGGCTTATATTTTACAGCCTCATCAAGACGATTCGCCCTTGCAATCGTCCCGTCCTGCTGTCACTACTCGCTCCGGTCGTAGAGTTCGTTTTTGTATTCCCTATCAAGCAGCTTAATGATTAACAAATTATTAATTTTTCTTTTTTCTCTTTTTTACTCCGTAGGGGGGTGATGTCGAGGTATGCAACCTCTGTTAATTCGTGTGCGCTGGCCAATTACACCAGAAGAAAAGAGTTTGTCAATGAGAACATTTTAAGAATTCGAATTACGAAGCCGCAATCGAGAATTAGCTACGAGAAGACACTTCAATTCCGTCTCCTGTACCGGACACTTCAATTCTGTTTCTTGTACTGTGCATATACCTGAGTAATCTCCTGTCCGGACCGGAGCCCTAAAATCCTTTTGGTCCATTTATTGTTGTATTGTTTATCACAAAATATACGGAGTTATTGTATTCAAGATGTAGCCACTTGTTTGATTTCCGCTACACTGTCATTTTAGTTTAGATTTAGAGATTGTGTACAACAGAATCGGCCACAATATACGCCCAATCCTATACCTACTAAAGTTGTATACGAAATGCTGAGTTTGACAATAGTCATTTTACTTGACAATAATAATTCTTATATTATCTAAATATTAAATAGTCTAGTAGTATTCTTTGCATTCTAATTATACTAGGAATCAAAAGTTATAGCTGTTATGTAGGTATCTATCTACTTACTCTGTGTATTGCGGATGTATAATTATTGATGTGACGGCGAGGAGTTGTGCTCCTGGATTTACCAGGCGATCTGCAAAATATTTCTGGTAATACTAATGATAATAAATATAACTACATAGTTACATTATCCATTCTAATATTATAAATGCGAAAGTGTGTCTGTCTGTCTTGTAGCTTTTCACGGCCCAACAGTTAAACCGATTTTGATCAAATTTGGTACAGAGCTAGCTTGTAAGCTCCCAGGGACGGACATAGGCGACTATTTATCCAAGAAAATTAAAGAGTTCCCACGAGATTCTTATACTTATCCGTTTAACCAATTTGTATGTTTGGTTCAGAGGTAGCTTGCGTCCCGGAAATTGACATAGGCAATTTTTTATCCCGGAAAATCAAAGAATCCCCACGGGATTTTTTAAAACCTATAAAATCCACACGGACAAAGTCGCTGTGTCAGTGCTGTGGTTGCGTTACGTATCGATTCGTGCGTTGTTTCGGAGAGTTTCTTCGAGGAATGTCCATGCGGTTACCGTCTATCCCTGGCAAACTGTTGTAGGACGGTTTCGGCCGACAGGTTCGGATACGTCGGTGAAGAGTACGAGCGTGACGTCGAGCGATGGGTGTGCGAGTGGAGCTGCATTTTGGATTGCATTTTTACACGTTTCGAATACTTTCGTTGCTTCATCGGTCCATGCGATGATCCACGGTCTCTTGACTCTTTGAATTGCATTGTGAGGGTACCTACAAGTGAAGTGGAGCTTGAATTTCAGCGGCTTTCGGAGTATGCTCGTGCATTCCGAAAAGATTCCTTAGCTCATGTACTTAAGGTTTCGGATGGTTTCATATTGCTGTGAAGCATTTTGACGAAATGCCACCTTATAGTTGCGCCATCCACTGCCTTCTTGAACGTGGTATCAATGACTTCATCTGATCTAAGCTGTACGCCCGTGACAACAAACAGCAAAGACCCTCTTGTAAGGTTGCTTTTTTGCTTCAGTAGAACCATAGTTAAGACTACGTACGATTTCTCCGCGTTTGCCAAATTGGGACATTATTAAATGCGTTCACGTCTTTTAAATTCGTTTCAAGTTCAACAAAAGCGGGTGTACTGATACATGGTGGTACCTCGTCCTTTGTACAGTGATAATGTAAGCAGCGACTAGCGTTGCTATGTGAGAGTACACCCTGTGCGGGGTAGGTACTTGCATTTGCGCAAGATTCAGTTTGCTCAGCTCTCTGTTAAATACAATAATTTGAACCAAAAATCGTTTTTCCAAAGCAGAAGTGGAATCACAATTTTTAAAAGTCAATTTGAAAATCAAATAAAATAAAGTTAAAGATAAATAGCGGTGAAATAGCGGTTTAATCACCCGAACTGTAGTGGAGTTGACCACTTGCGCCCGCGCCGGTTAAAAAGACGCCAATGATCCGAAATCGTTGTGGGCTCCCGGCTCAGCGCTAGTGCTGAGCTCCCCACCCTGCCTAGCGGGACAAGTGTGCGGTAATAAACACATAAAAATGCTGTGTAAAAATGTGAAAGAAAGTGAGGGAAAAGCAAATGCTATCTTAATATAGTTACCTATGTGTGGGCTTTAAATGATAGTATAGGTGTTTGATACGTGATTCAACACTAATTTCTGTCTTTGGTTCCCTTTAGGCTTTTTATCTTTATTTTTTTAGGACTTTATTTCGATGATAGACCGTATGTTACAAATCGAAAAAAAAAAACTTCGAGCCTCTGCCGATGTACAAGGCAGCCTGGCCTCGAGCGTGTACCAATGGTGTAAATAGGAGCCCGTGAACTAAGTGTGTACCAATGGTGTAAATAGGAGCCCGTGAACTAAGTGTGTAGTGTGTACCAATGGTGTAAATAGGAGCCCGTGAACTAAGTGTGTACCAATGGTGTAAATAGGAGCCCGTGAACTAAGTGTGTACCAATGGTGTAAATAGGAGCCCGTGAACTAAGTGTGTACCAATGGTGTAAATAGGAGCCCGTGAACTAAGTGTGTAGTGTGTACCAATGGTGTAAATAGGAGCCCGTGAACTAAGTGTGTACCAGTGGTGTAAATAGGAGCCCGTGAACTAAGTGTGTACCAATGGTGTAAATAGGAGCCCGTGAACTAAGTGTGTACCAATGGTGTAAATAGGAGCCCGTGAACTAAGTGTGTACCAATGGTGTAAATAGGAGCCCGTGAACTAAGTGTGTACCAATGGTGTAAATAGGAGCCCGTGAACTAAGTGTGTACCAATGGTGTAAATAGGAGCACGTGAACTAAGTGTGTACCAATGGTGTAAATAGGAGCCCGTGAACTAAGTGTGTACCAATGGTGTAAATAGGAGCCCGTGAACTAAGTGTGTACCAATGGTGTAAATAGGAGCCCGTGAACTAAGTGTGTACCAATGGTGTAAATAGGAGCCCGTGAACTAAGTGTGTACCAATGGTGTAAATAGGAGCCCGTGAACTAAGTGTGTACCAATGGTGTAAATAGGAGCCCGTGAACTAAGTGTGTACCAATGGTGTAAATAGGAGCCCGTGAACTAAGTGTGTACCAATGGTGTAAATAAGAGCACGTGAACTGTGTACCAATGGTGTAAATAGGAGCCCGTGAACTAAGCAGCAACGAATCTCTTTCGTGGGATCGGCATCCGCAGCCTGGGGAAAATTCATACATTCATACATTCAATAGTGAAATAACTGCTTATGCAGAATAAAATCACTATTGTTGTCTCAGAATGCTTGTAAAGGTACAAAAATATTTTACAAAATAACAACAACCTTGATCATAAAGTCCAACCAACACGCTTATTGCCCGCAGATTCCTGCGAAATACGCAATGAGCTGCGGTGAGCACGTAGTTATCAGTAATGATCACACCGCCACATCTGATGTCCCTCAGGAACAAGTCAACTATTGAAGCCATCATGGGGTACTCGTTGATGCCAGTGGCTACTCCGCCGACAATACGGTTCTGGCGATGAAAATCATTAGTAAGTATGTGAGTACTGAGTAGATAGGTAGGTACATGAATAAAAAAAAAACAATCATACTGAATCAATACTGAATGCTACTTATGCAAATGCACCTATTTTTACAAAATCTGGAAGGGGTTTTAAACACAGATTAATGATTAGTATCTACGATAGTTTTAAACATTAATGTCGGGCATCGCTCTTTTAGGATTCCGTACATAATTATCAATACCTTATATAATATTTTGGGCCTAAGAAATATTTAATTTCCGAGCTAGACATCGCAACAAACCGTGAAAGAAAAACCCAAAAAATGTTCGTTTGTTTTGGTCACAGCTTATAAATTATTTTATGAATCGTTGTTTTCAGTAGGTATTTGTTGTTTAAATAGAATATATTATGGTGCATAATACATATACCAAAATATCATATTCCTAACTAATTTAGTTTTGAGATAGTCCCCGTCACAAAAATGTTCAAAAACTGACAACTTTGTTGGCCCCCCATTTACATATTTTTTGAGCAAAAAATAAAAGAAATATATATTCTTACTCTACTCAATAAGCTCTAAACAATGATACCCGGGTGGTTATCGATTTTCGTTCGAAACACCTTGCAAAGGCTAAAATCGCTATGTTTTATCTATTATGGAAAAAATGGTTTTGATTATCTTGTTAAGACACAAACTATGCAAGAAGGCATCCTATTACAAAAGGGCTGAATGCTCAGGGTAAAAAGAAAATTAGGAAAATCCTGTGAAAAAGTCATTTATCTCCGTGTGCAAAAGCCCATCTATTGAATTACATATTTTTTTACTCAATTCGTGTGCATCAAACGAATTAGTTAATTTGTTTTTCAAATTAAACAATGATATAAGATTAGACTGTTTACCCTTTGTAATTTATAAAGCCATTCTAACCCTGAAATAATCCAACTTTTAATTTTGTCAATCGCAAACGGTCATTACGTTCTCTGGTAATGGAATCGCTACTTCACGACGTGTTCAAACGTGTACAGCAACGATTTACCCTCCTGCGTATCCGGCGTCTCAGTTAGTGCCGCTGATGTTCTGTTATAGTATGGTATATATCTTTCAATTAACACAAAAAAATTGCATTCGCGAGTAGTCAGAAGTATTTTGTCACGCGGTAGAGTTCATTGCGTTCCATCGATTTTCAACGTGACTTAATTTTTTTAATTTTTTCTAGATTTAGTACTAGGATTTATGTTTTGTTTCTATTCAGAGTTCTATTTCGGAGATTTTATGCATTCACGTATCTCGAGTATTTTAAATTTAAAGTCGATTTGGTCATTTGTTTCCAGTTCATTTATATCCATTCCGTTCCAAAAAAACAAGTAGACATGAGTAAAACAAAGAAAAAACTTACAAAAGAAGAAAAGTTAGCTAAAGATAGAGCCAGAAAACGCCAAAATTAAGAGAAATTAAAAAAACAATTCAGGAATTATTAAAATTAAAAAAGAAAAATAGCGAAAAATTACCTTTTAAGAAAAGAACAGAAAAAGATTCGCAGCATCATTGAAATGTCCGCTTGAGCACAACATGAACAGAAAAAAACTCTTTGAAATATAAGAAAAAAAAGAGGGGGCAAAATAAAGTTAAAGAGATAAGTATTGGTCAACGATAACCCTGAAGTTCCTCAAAAAGAGAATTAAACTGCAAATATTTCACCTGAAATTACAGAAACCAATCAAATTATTGTCAAACCTATCTCCTCAGACAAGGCGACTACTTTACTCGGTTTAACAAAGATTGAGACGTAAAATTTCTGCAAGACCAGCCTCGTCAAATCTAAAATTTTTAATTCATTTTTTTAATTTATTTAAAATGATTATGCTTGTTTACTGTTAATCTTAACTAAAGGTTTAGATTTTATTTCAATTTTATTCGTTTTTTTCATATAATTATTCATTATTTCATAAAATAATCAAAGATGGGCTACTAAAAAGCTTCTGAATTCATTTTTATCCGACGATAGGTCATTACACTCCAAGTGATTTTCATTTCTTTCCACTGGTTCATTACACTCCATTAATTTTCCGGAAAACTGCTAGAGTTACGAAGAGGCCTTGTGCATGTAATTTTTTCTCATACTGTAATCTATAAGTGTATATACAAAAAATAATAATAAAAAGCAAAAAAAAATTTTTTTTCAAAACCGCGAAATTAAAACGAAAATCGATAATCACCCACCCCACAAGCTAGGGTGAGAAAAAAATTTTTTCCCGGCTCCTTTTTCATGTAGGGGAGCCCCCCTGAAAAATAATTTAAATCAATTTCTAATTCAATATTTGATTTTGGGTCAACGTTTTACACCAAATACCAAAATTTCAGGTTTGTAATTTGTAACTCATTTCGTCTGCGAGCTAGAGACCTGTGACCGGCGGACAGACGGACAGACAGACAGACAGCAGAGTGACATTAATAGGGCTCCGTTTTTACCCTTGGGTACGGAACCCTAAAAAATGTTCAAAACGCTAAGTATAGTAACTATAACCTTAAAACTAGTAAGTTTAAAACACGAAAACAGATGATTGCTGCTTTCGAAGTGGCTTGAAGATTCTACGTAGGTATATGGTTGGTCATCATGGACAAGTTTCCAAATATATTTTTTTTAATTATAAAAATTTAAGTACAATACAACAAAAATCTGAAAGAATCATTAAATTATCTCAAAAACTGAAAAGATATCGAACTTTGAAGTTTCGCTTTCTCGAAAACGCGGTGCTCCAGCGTGTGACGACATCCCAGATACGGTAGGTACGGTTTTAGGGTATTTTTTTCTACGTAAATTTACTTGTTTTACCAATTTCTCCGAGATTACTGAACCGATTTGCGTGATTCTTTTTTAATCGACAGCTAAGGATGTTTTCAAAATTGTCCTATAGATTTTTTCGAGAAAAAAAGATAAAAAAAATCGAAAAATCTATGGGATCATTGTGCAATCTATGGGATCTTGACACTACTTTTTCAAGGTGTTTTTAAAGTAGAATAAAATTGCTACAATTTAAGACCAGAACCAGCTTTGTAAGTACATTACTTACTGAGATACTCGCGACTTCACTCGCGTGAATTCTTAATCTCATACAAACTTCCATCTCCCATTGTACTAATTTGGGAGTAGTTTTTGCAAAATTCCTTCAACACGTAATTCTTAATTTTTAACCGAAAATCTAAATACCAATTTTCATGGTACCTACTTGATAGGTAAATGACGAAAACGTGACGGCGTCTCATTTAAACTTTCATCCCCTACATAACCTACTTGCGGATAGAATTCTATCCGCAAGTAAGTTATGTAGGGGATGAAAGTTTAAATGAGACGCCGTCACGTTTTCGTCATTTACCTATCAAGTAGGTACCATGAAAATTGGTATTTAGATTTTCGGTTAAAAATTAAGAATTACGTGTTGAAGGAATTTTGCAAAAACTACTCCCAAATTAGTACAATGGGAGATGGAAGTTTGTATGAGATTAAGAATTCACGCGAGTGAAGTCGCGAGTATCTCAGTAAGTAATGTACTTACAAAGCTGGTTCTGGTCTTAAATTGTAGCAATTTTATTCTACTTTAAAAACACCTTGAAAAAGTAGTGTCAAGATCCCATAGATTGCACAATGATCCCATAGATTTTTCGATTTTTTTTATCTTTTTTTCTCGAAAAAATCTATAGGACAATTTTGAAAACATCCTTAGCTGTCGATTAAAAAAGAATCACGCAAATCTGAACGCAGTGCTGAACTTGTTTTCGGAGAACCTTTGCGATTACCAGGTGCGTTTTTTAACCCGCCTGCTAACGATCGCGTTTCGGACCCGGCGTATTTTGCCGATAGACTTCGCGCGCATATGGCCGAGTTAGTTCCGACTCCTTCTTCGAAACATGGTAAAACAATTTTTTACATTCCGAAGGACTTAGCCTCTGCAGATCATGTTTTCTTGCGTCGAGGGGCAGCTAAAAAACCTTTTGAACAGCCATACACTGGCCCGTTCAAGGTATTAGAGCGTAATGAAAAATTTTTTAAACTTAGTATAAAAGGCAAACAAGTAAATGTAGCAATAGATCGCCTTAAGCCGGCTTATATTTTACAGCCTCATCAAGACGATTCGCCCTTGCAATCGTCCCGTCCTGCTGTCACTACTCGCTCCGGTCGTAGAGTTCGTTTTTGTATTCCCTATCAAGCAGCTTAATGATTAACAAATTATTAATTTTTCTTTTTTCTCTTTTTTACTCCGTAGGGGGGTGATGTCGAGGTATGCAACCTCTGTTAATTCGTGTGCGCTGGCCAATTACACCAGAAGAAAAGAGTTTGTCAATGAGAACATTTTAAGAATTCGAATTACGAAGCCGCAATCGAGAATTAGCTACGAGAAGACACTTCAATTCCGTCTCCTGTACCGGACACTTCAATTCTGTTTCTTGTACTGTGCATATACCTGAGTAATCTCCTGTCCGGACCGGAGCCCTAAAATCCTTTTGGTCCATTTATTGTTGTATTGTTTATCACAAAATATACGGAGTTATTGTATTCAAGATGTAGCCACTTGTTTGATTTCCGCTACACTGTCATTTTAGTTTAGATTTAGAGATTGTGTACAACAGAATCGGCCACAATATACGCCCAATCCTATACCTACTAAAGTTGTATACGAAATGCTGAGTTTGACAATAGTCATTTTACTTGACAATAATAATTCTTATATTATCTAAATATTAAATAGTCTAGTAGTATTCTTTGCATTCTAATTATACTAGGAATCAAAAGTTATAGCTGTTATGTAGGTATCTATCTACTTACTCTGTGTATTGCGGATGTATAATTATTGATGTGACGGCGAGGAGTTGTGCTCCTGGATTTACCAGGCGATCTGCAAAATATTTCTGGTAATACTAATGATAATAAATATAACTACATAGTTACATTATCCATTCTAATATTATAAATGCGAAAGTGTGTCTGTCTGTCTTGTAGCTTTTCACGGCCCAACAGTTAAACCGATTTTGATCAAATTTGGTACAGAGCTAGCTTGTAAGCTCCCAGGGACGGACATAGGCGACTATTTATCCAAGAAAATTAAAGAGTTCCCACGAGATTCTTATACTTATCCGTTTAACCAATTTGTATGTTTGGTTCAGAGGTAGCTTGCGTCCCGGAAATTGACATAGGCAATTTTTTATCCCGGAAAATCAAAGAATCCCCACGGGATTTTTTAAAACCTATAAAATCCACACGGACAAAGTCGCTGTGTCAGTGCTGTGGTTGCGTTACGTATCGATTCGTGCGTTGTTTCGGAGAGTTTCTTCGAGGAATGTCCATGCGGTTACCGTCTATCCCTGGCAAACTGTTGTAGGACGGTTTCGGCCGACAGGTTCGGATACGTCGGTGAAGAGTACGAGCGTGACGTCGAGCGATGGGTGTGCGAGTGGAGCTGCATTTTGGATTGCATTTTTACACGTTTCGAATACTTTCGTTGCTTCATCGGTCCATGCGATGATCCACGGTCTCTTGACTCTTTGAATTGCATTGTGAGGGTACCTACAAGTGAAGTGGAGCTTGAATTTCAGCGGCTTTCGGAGTATGCTCGTGCATTCCGAAAAGATTCCTTAGCTCATGTACTTAAGGTTTCGGATGGTTTCATATTGCTGTGAAGCATTTTGACGAAATGCCACCTTATAGTTGCGCCATCCACTGCCTTCTTGAACGTGGTATCAATGACTTCATCTGATCTAAGCTGTACGCCCGTGACAACAAACAGCAAAGACCCTCTTGTAAGGTTGCTTTTTTGCTTCAGTAGAACCATAGTTAAGACTACGTACGATTTCTCCGCGTTTGCCAAATTGGGACATTATTAAATGCGTTCACGTCTTTTAAATTCGTTTCAAGTTCAACAAAAGCGGGTGTACTGATACATGGTGGTACCTCGTCCTTTGTACAGTGATAATGTAAGCAGCGACTAGCGTTGCTATGTGAGAGTACACCCTGTGCGGGGTAGGTACTTGCATTTGCGCAAGATTCAGTTTGCTCAGCTCTCTGTTAAATACAATAATTTGAACCAAAAATCGTTTTTCCAAAGCAGAAGTGGAATCACAATTTTTAAAAGTCAATTTGAAAATCAAATAAAATAAAGTTAAAGATAAATAGCGGTGAAATAGCGGTTTAATCACCCGAACTGTAGTGGAGTTGACCACTTGCGCCCGCGCCGGTTAAAAAGACGCCAATGATCCGAAATCGTTGTGGGCTCCCGGCTCAGCGCTAGTGCTGAGCTCCCCACCCTGCCTAGCGGGACAAGTGTGCGGTAATAAACACATAAAAATGCTGTGTAAAAATGTGAAAGAAAGTGAGGGAAAAGCAAATGCTATCTTAATATAGTTACCTATGTGTGGGCTTTAAATGATAGTATAGGTGTTTGATACGTGATTCAACACTAATTTCTGTCTTTGGTTCCCTTTAGGCTTTTTATCTTTATTTTTTTAGGACTTTATTTCGATGATAGACCGTATGTTACAAATCGAAAAAAAAAAACTTCGAGCCTCTGCCGATGTACAAGGCAGCCTGGCCTCGAGCGTGTACCAATGGTGTAAATAGGAGCCCGTGAACTAAGTGTGTACCAATGGTGTAAATAGGAGCCCGTGAACTAAGTGTGTAGTGTGTACCAATGGTGTAAATAGGAGCCCGTGAACTAAGTGTGTACCAATGGTGTAAATAGGAGCCCGTGAACTAAGTGTGTACCAATGGTGTAAATAGGAGCCCGTGAACTAAGTGTGTACCAATGGTGTAAATAGGAGCCCGTGAACTAAGTGTGTAGTGTGTACCAATGGTGTAAATAGGAGCCCGTGAACTAAGTGTGTACCAGTGGTGTAAATAGGAGCCCGTGAACTAAGTGTGTACCAATGGTGTAAATAGGAGCCCGTGAACTAAGTGTGTACCAATGGTGTAAATAGGAGCCCGTGAACTAAGTGTGTACCAATGGTGTAAATAGGAGCCCGTGAACTAAGTGTGTACCAATGGTGTAAATAGGAGCCCGTGAACTAAGTGTGTACCAATGGTGTAAATAGGAGCACGTGAACTAAGTGTGTACCAATGGTGTAAATAGGAGCCCGTGAACTAAGTGTGTACCAATGGTGTAAATAGGAGCCCGTGAACTAAGTGTGTACCAATGGTGTAAATAGGAGCCCGTGAACTAAGTGTGTACCAATGGTGTAAATAGGAGCCCGTGAACTAAGTGTGTACCAATGGTGTAAATAGGAGCCCGTGAACTAAGTGTGTACCAATGGTGTAAATAGGAGCCCGTGAACTAAGTGTGTACCAATGGTGTAAATAGGAGCCCGTGAACTAAGTGTGTACCAATGGTGTAAATAAGAGCACGTGAACTGTGTACCAATGGTGTAAATAGGAGCCCGTGAACTAAGCAGCAACGAATCTCTTTCGTGGGATCGGCATCCGCAGCCTGGGGAAAATTCATACATTCATACATTCAATAGTGAAATAACTGCTTATGCAGAATAAAATCACTATTGTTGTCTCAGAATGCTTGTAAAGGTACAAAAATATTTTACAAAATAACAACAACCTTGATCATAAAGTCCAACCAACACGCTTATTGCCCGCAGATTCCTGCGAAATACGCAATGAGCTGCGGTGAGCACGTAGTTATCAGTAATGATCACACCGCCACATCTGATGTCCCTCAGGAACAAGTCAACTATTGAAGCCATCATGGGGTACTCGTTGATGCCAGTGGCTACTCCGCCGACAATACGGTTCTGGCGATGAAAATCATTAGTAAGTATGTGAGTACTGAGTAGATAGGTAGGTACATGAATAAAAAAAAAACAATCATACTGAATCAATACTGAATGCTACTTATGCAAATGCACCTATTTTTACAAAATCTGGAAGGGGTTTTAAACACAGATTAATGATTAGTATCTACGATAGTTTTAAACATTAATGTCGGGCATCGCTCTTTTAGGATTCCGTACATAATTATCAATACCTTATATAATATTTTGGGCCTAAGAAATATTTAATTTCCGAGCTAGACATCGCAACAAACCGTGAAAGAAAAACCCAAAAAATGTTCGTTTGTTTTGGTCACAGCTTATAAATTATTTTATGAATCGTTGTTTTCAGTAGGTATTTGTTGTTTAAATAGAATATATTATGGTGCATAATACATATACCAAAATATCATATTCCTAACTAATTTAGTTTTGAGATAGTCCCCGTCACAAAAATGTTCAAAAACTGACAACTTTGTTGGCCCCCCATTTACATATTTTTTGAGCAAAAAATAAAAGAAATATATATTCTTACTCTACTCAATAAGCTCTAAACAATGATACCCGGGTGGTTATCGATTTTCGTTCGAAACACCTTGCAAAGGCTAAAATCGCTATGTTTTATCTATTATGGAAAAAATGGTTTTGATTATCTTGTTAAGACACAAACTATGCAAGAAGGCATCCTATTACAAAAGGGCTGAATGCTCAGGGTAAAAAGAAAATTAGGAAAATCCTGTGAAAAAGTCATTTATCTCCGTGTGCAAAAGCCCATCTATTGAATTACATATTTTTTTACTCAATTCGTGTGCATCAAACGAATTAGTTAATTTGTTTTTCAAATTAAACAATGATATAAGATTAGACTGTTTACCCTTTGTAATTTATAAAGCCATTCTAACCCTGAAATAATCCAACTTTTAATTTTGTCAATCGCAAACGGTCATTACGTTCTCTGGTAATGGAATCGCTACTTCACGACGTGTTCAAACGTGTACAGCAACGATTTACCCTCCTGCGTATCCGGCGTCTCAGTTAGTGCCGCTGATGTTCTGTTATAGTATGGTATATATCTTTCAATTAACACAAAAAAATTGCATTCGCGAGTAGTCAGAAGTATTTTGTCACGCGGTAGAGTTCATTGCGTTCCATCGATTTTCAACGTGACTTAATTTTTTTAATTTTTTCTAGATTTAGTACTAGGATTTATGTTTTGTTTCTATTCAGAGTTCTATTTCGGAGATTTTATGCATTCACGTATCTCGAGTATTTTAAATTTAAAGTCGATTTGGTCATTTGTTTCCAGTTCATTTATATCCATTCCGTTCCAAAAAAACAAGTAGACATGAGTAAAACAAAGAAAAAACTTACAAAAGAAGAAAAGTTAGCTAAAGATAGAGCCAGAAAACGCCAAAATTAAGAGAAATTAAAAAAACAATTCAGGAATTATTAAAATTAAAAAAGAAAAATAGCGAAAAATTACCTTTTAAGAAAAGAACAGAAAAAGATTCGCAGCATCATTGAAATGTCCGCTTGAGCACAACATGAACAGAAAAAAACTCTTTGAAATATAAGAAAAAAAAGAGGGGGCAAAATAAAGTTAAAGAGATAAGTATTGGTCAACGATAACCCTGAAGTTCCTCAAAAAGAGAATTAAACTGCAAATATTTCACCTGAAATTACAGAAACCAATCAAATTATTGTCAAACCTATCTCCTCAGACAAGGCGACTACTTTACTCGGTTTAACAAAGATTGAGACGTAAAATTTCTGCAAGACCAGCCTCGTCAAATCTAAAATTTTTAATTCATTTTTTTAATTTATTTAAAATGATTATGCTTGTTTACTGTTAATCTTAACTAAAGGTTTAGATTTTATTTCAATTTTATTCGTTTTTTTCATATAATTATTCATTATTTCATAAAATAATCAAAGATGGGCTACTAAAAAGCTTCTGAATTCATTTTTATCCGACGATAGGTCATTACACTCCAAGTGATTTTCATTTCTTTCCACTGGTTCATTACACTCCATTAATTTTCCGGAAAACTGCTAGAGTTACGAAGAGGCCTTGTGCATGTAATTTTTTCTCATACTGTAATCTATAAGTGTATATACAAAAAATAATAATAAAAAGCAAAAAAAAATTTTTTTTCAAAACCGCGAAATTAAAACGAAAATCGATAATCACCCACCCCACAAGCTAGGGTGAGAAAAAAATTTTTTCCCGGCTCCTTTTTCATGTAGGGGAGCCCCCCTGAAAAATAATTTAAATCAATTTCTAATTCAATATTTGATTTTGGGTCAACGTTTTACACCAAATACCAAAATTTCAGGTTTGTAATTTGTAACTCATTTCGTCTGCGAGCTAGAGACCTGTGACCGGCGGACAGACGGACAGACAGACAGACAGCAGAGTGACATTAATAGGGCTCCGTTTTTACCCTTGGGTACGGAACCCTAAAAAATGTTCAAAACGCTAAGTATAGTAACTATAACCTTAAAACTAGTAAGTTTAAAACACGAAAACAGATGATTGCTGCTTTCGAAGTGGCTTGAAGATTCTACGTAGGTATATGGTTGGTCATCATGGACAAGTTTCCAAATATATTTTTTTTAATTATAAAAATTTAAGTACAATACAACAAAAATCTGAAAGAATCATTAAATTATCTCAAAAACTGAAAAGATATCGAACTTTGAAGTTTCGCTTTCTCGAAAACGCGGTGCTCCAGCGTGTGACGACATCCCAGATACGGTAGGTACGGTTTTAGGGTATTTTTTTCTACGTAAATTTACTTGTTTTACCAATTTCTCCGAGATTACTGAACCGATTTGCGTGATTCTTTTTTAATCGACAGCTAAGGATGTTTTCAAAATTGTCCTATAGATTTTTTCGAGAAAAAAAGATAAAAAAAATCGAAAAATCTATGGGATCATTGTGCAATCTATGGGATCTTGACACTACTTTTTCAAGGTGTTTTTAAAGTAGAATAAAATTGCTACAATTTAAGACCAGAACCAGCTTTGTAAGTACATTACTTACTGAGATACTCGCGACTTCACTCGCGTGAATTCTTAATCTCATACAAACTTCCATCTCCCATTGTACTAATTTGGGAGTAGTTTTTGCAAAATTCCTTCAACACGTAATTCTTAATTTTTAACCGAAAATCTAAATACCAATTTTCATGGTACCTACTTGATAGGTAAATGACGAAAACGTGACGGCGTCTCATTTAAACTTTCATCCCCTACATAACCTACTTGCGGATAGAATTCTATCCGCAAGTAAGTTATGTAGGGGATGAAAGTTTAAATGAGACGCCGTCACGTTTTCGTCATTTACCTATCAAGTAGGTACCATGAAAATTGGTATTTAGATTTTCGGTTAAAAATTAAGAATTACGTGTTGAAGGAATTTTGCAAAAACTACTCCCAAATTAGTACAATGGGAGATGGAAGTTTGTATGAGATTAAGAATTCACGCGAGTGAAGTCGCGAGTATCTCAGTAAGTAATGTACTTACAAAGCTGGTTCTGGTCTTAAATTGTAGCAATTTTATTCTACTTTAAAAACACCTTGAAAAAGTAGTGTCAAGATCCCATAGATTGCACAATGATCCCATAGATTTTTCGATTTTTTTTATCTTTTTTTCTCGAAAAAATCTATAGGACAATTTTGAAAACATCCTTAGCTGTCGATTAAAAAAGAATCACGCAAATCGGTTCAGTAATCTCGGAGAAATTGGTAAAACAAGTAAATTTACGTAGAAAAAAATACCCTAAAACCGTACCTACCGTATCTGGGATGTCGTCACACGCTGGAGCACCGCGTTTTCGAGAAAGCGAAACTTCAAAGTTCGATATCTTTTCAGTTTTTGAGATAATTTAATGATTCTTTCAGATTTTTGTTGTATTGTACTTAAATTTTTATAATTAAAAAAAATATATTTGGAAACTTGTCCATGATGACCAACCATATACCTACGTAGAATCTTCAAGCCACTTCGAAAGCAGCAATCATCTGTTTTCGTGTTTTAAACTTACTAGTTTTAAGGTTATAGTTACTATACTTAGCGTTTTGAACATTTTTTAGGGTTCCGTACCCAAGGGTAAAAACGGAGCCCTATTAATGTCACTCTGCTGTCTGTCTGTCTGTCCGTCTGTCCGCCGGTCACAGGTCTCTAGCTCGCAGACGAAATGAGTTACAAATTACAAACCTGAAATTTTGGTATTTGGTGTAAAACGTTGACCCAAAATCAAATATTGAATTAGAAATTGATTTAAATTATTTTTCAGGGGGGCTCCCCTACATGAAAAAGGAGCCGGGAAAAAATTTTTTTCTCACCCTAGCTTGTGGGGTGGGTGATTATCGATTTTCGTTTTAATTTCGCGGTTTTGAAAAAAAATTTTTTTTTGCTTTTTATTATTATTTTTTGTATATACACTTATAGATTACAGTATGAGAAAAAATTACATGCACAAGGCCTCTTCGTAACTCTAGCAGTTTTCCGGAAAATTAATGGAGTGTAATGAACCAGTGGAAAGAAATGAAAATCACTTGGAGTGTAATGACCTATCGTCGGATAAAAATGAATTCAGAAGCTTTTTAGTAGCCCATCTTTGATTATTTTATGAAATAATGAATAATTATATGAAAAAAACGAATAAAATTGAAATAAAATCTAAACCTTTAGTTAAGATTAACAGTAAACAAGCATAATCATTTTAAATAAATTAAAAAAATGAATTAAAAATTTTAGATTTGACGAGGCTGGTCTTGCAGAAATTTTACGTCTCAATCTTTGTTAAACCGAGTAAAGTAGTCGCCTTGTCTGAGGAGATAGGTTTGACAATAATTTGATTGGTTTCTGTAATTTCAGGTGAAATATTTGCAGTTTAATTCTCTTTTTGAGGAACTTCAGGGTTATCGTTGACCAATACTTATCTCTTTAACTTTATTTTGCCCCCTCTTTTTTTTCTTATATTTCAAAGAGTTTTTTTCTGTTCATGTTGTGCTCAAGCGGACATTTCAATGATGCTGCGAATCTTTTTCTGTTCTTTTCTTAAAAGGTAATTTTTCGCTATTTTTCTTTTTTAATTTTAATAATTCCTGAATTGTTTTTTTAATTTCTCTTAATTTTGGCGTTTTCTGGCTCTATCTTTAGCTAACTTTTCTTCTTTTGTAAGTTTTTTCTTTGTTTTACTCATGTCTACTTGTTTTTTTGGAACGGAATGGATATAAATGAACTGGAAACAAATGACCAAATCGACTTTAAATTTAAAATACTCGAGATACGTGAATGCATAAAATCTCCGAAATAGAACTCTGAATAGAAACAAAACATAAATCCTAGTACTAAATCTAGAAAAAATTAAAAAAATTAAGTCACGTTGAAAATCGATGGAACGCAATGAACTCTACCGCGTGACAAAATACTTCTGACTACTCGCGAATGCAATTTTTTTGTGTTAATTGAAAGATATATACCATACTATAACAGAACATCAGCGGCACTAACTGAGACGCCGGATACGCAGGAGGGTAAATCGTTGCTGTACACGTTTGAACACGTCGTGAAGTAGCGATTCCATTACCAGAGAACGTAATGACCGTTTGCGATTGACAAAATTAAAAGTTGGATTATTTCAGGGTTAGAATGGCTTTATAAATTACAAAGGGTAAACAGTCTAATCTTATATCATTGTTTAATTTGAAAAACAAATTAACTAATTCGTTTGATGCACACGAATTGAGTAAAAAAATATGTAATTCAATAGATGGGCTTTTGCACACGGAGATAAATGACTTTTTCACAGGATTTTCCTAATTTTCTTTTTACCCTGAGCATTCAGCCCTTTTGTAATAGGATGCCTTCTTGCATAGTTTGTGTCTTAACAAGATAATCAAAACCATTTTTTCCATAATAGATAAAACATAGCGATTTTAGCCTTTGCAAGGTGTTTCGAACGAAAATCGATAACCACCCGGGTATCATTGTTTAGAGCTTATTGAGTAGAGTAAGAATATATATTTCTTTTATTTTTTGCTCAAAAAATATGTAAATGGGGGGCCAACAAAGTTGTCAGTTTTTGAACATTTTTGTGACGGGGACTATCTCAAAACTAAATTAGTTAGGAATATGATATTTTGGTATATGTATTATGCACCATAATATATTCTATTTAAACAACAAATACCTACTGAAAACAACGATTCATAAAATAATTTATAAGCTGTGACCAAAACAAACGAACATTTTTTGGGTTTTTCTTTCACGGTTTGTTGCGATGTCTAGCTCGGAAATTAAATATTTCTTAGGCCCAAAATATTATATAAGGTATTGATAATTATGTACGGAATCCTAAAAGAGCGATGCCCGACATTAATGTTTAAAACTATCGTAGATACTAATCATTAATCTGTGTTTAAAACCCCTTCCAGATTTTGTAAAAATAGGTGCATTTGCATAAGTAGCATTCAGTATTGATTCAGTATGATTGTTTTTTTTTTATTCATGTACCTACCTATCTACTCAGTACTCACATACTTACTAATGATTTTCATCGCCAGAACCGTATTGTCGGCGGAGTAGCCACTGGCATCAACGAGTACCCCATGATGGCTTCAATAGTTGACTTGTTCCTGAGGGACATCAGATGTGGCGGTGTGATCATTACTGATAACTACGTGCTCACCGCAGCTCATTGCGTATTTCGCAGGAATCTGCGGGCAATAAGCGTGTTGGTTGGACTTTATGATCAAGGTTGTTGTTATTTTGTAAAATATTTTTGTACCTTTACAAGCATTCTGAGACAACAATAGTGATTTTATTCTGCATAAGCAGTTATTTCACTATTGAATGTATGAATGTATGAATTTTCCCCAGGCTGCGGATGCCGATCCCACGAAAGAGATTCGTTGCTGCTTAGTTCACGGGCTCCTATTTACACCATTGGTACACAGTTCACGTGCTCTTATTTACACCATTGGTACACACTTAGTTCACGGGCTCCTATTTACACCATTGGTACACACTTAGTTCACGGGCTCCTATTTACACCATTGGTACACACTTAGTTCACGGGCTCCTATTTACACCATTGGTACACACTTAGTTCACGGGCTCCTATTTACACCATTGGTACACACTTAGTTCACGGGCTCCTATTTACACCATTGGTACACACTTAGTTCACGGGCTCCTATTTACACCATTGGTACACACTTAGTTCACGGGCTCCTATTTACACCATTGGTACACACTTAGTTCACGTGCTCCTATTTACACCATTGGTACACACTTAGTTCACGGGCTCCTATTTACACCATTGGTACACACTTAGTTCACGGGCTCCTATTTACACCATTGGTACACACTTAGTTCACGGGCTCCTATTTACACCACTGGTACACACTTAGTTCACGGGCTCCTATTTACACCATTGGTACACACTTAGTTCACGGGCTCCTATTTACACCACTGGTACACACTTAGTTCACGGGCTCCTATTTACACCATTGGTACACACTACACACTTAGTTCACGGGCTCCTATTTACACCATTGGTACACACTTAGTTCACGGGCTCCTATTTACACCATTGGTACACACTTAGTTCACGGGCTCCTATTTACACCATTGGTACACACTTAGTTCACGGGCTCCTATTTACACCATTGGTACACACTACACACTTAGTTCACGGGCTCCTATTTACACCATTGGTACACACTTAGTTCACGGGCTCCTATTTACACCATTGGTACACGCTCGAGGCCAGGCTGCCTTGTACATCGGCAGAGGCTCGAAGTTTTTTTTTTTCGATTTGTAACATACGGTCTATCATCGAAATAAAGTCCTAAAAAAATAAAGATAAAAAGCCTAAAGGGAACCAAAGACAGAAATTAGTGTTGAATCACGTATCAAACACCTATACTATCATTTAAAGCCCACACATAGGTAACTATATTAAGATAGCATTTGCTTTTCCCTCACTTTCTTTCACATTTTTACACAGCATTTTTATGTGTTTATTACCGCACACTTGTCCCGCTAGGCAGGGTGGGGAGCTCAGCACTAGCGCTGAGCCGGGAGCCCACAACGATTTCGGATCATTGGCGTCTTTTTAACCGGCGCGGGCGCAAGTGGTCAACTCCACTACAGTTCGGGTGATTAAACCGCTATTTCACCGCTATTTATCTTTAACTTTATTTTATTTGATTTTCAAATTGACTTTTAAAAATTGTGATTCCACTTCTGCTTTGGAAAAACGATTTTTGGTTCAAATTATTGTATTTAACAGAGAGCTGAGCAAACTGAATCTTGCGCAAATGCAAGTACCTACCCCGCACAGGGTGTACTCTCACATAGCAACGCTAGTCGCTGCTTACATTATCACTGTACAAAGGACGAGGTACCACCATGTATCAGTACACCCGCTTTTGTTGAACTTGAAACGAATTTAAAAGACGTGAACGCATTTAATAATGTCCCAATTTGGCAAACGCGGAGAAATCGTACGTAGTCTTAACTATGGTTCTACTGAAGCAAAAAAGCAACCTTACAAGAGGGTCTTTGCTGTTTGTTGTCACGGGCGTACAGCTTAGATCAGATGAAGTCATTGATACCACGTTCAAGAAGGCAGTGGATGGCGCAACTATAAGGTGGCATTTCGTCAAAATGCTTCACAGCAATATGAAACCATCCGAAACCTTAAGTACATGAGCTAAGGAATCTTTTCGGAATGCACGAGCATACTCCGAAAGCCGCTGAAATTCAAGCTCCACTTCACTTGTAGGTACCCTCACAATGCAATTCAAAGAGTCAAGAGACCGTGGATCATCGCATGGACCGATGAAGCAACGAAAGTATTCGAAACGTGTAAAAATGCAATCCAAAATGCAGCTCCACTCGCACACCCATCGCTCGACGTCACGCTCGTACTCTTCACCGACGTATCCGAACCTGTCGGCCGAAACCGTCCTACAACAGTTTGCCAGGGATAGACGGTAACCGCATGGACATTCCTCGAAGAAACTCTCCGAAACAACGCACGAATCGATACGTAACGCAACCACAGCACTGACACAGCGACTTTGTCCGTGTGGATTTTATAGGTTTTAAAAAATCCCGTGGGGATTCTTTGATTTTCCGGGATAAAAAATTGCCTATGTCAATTTCCGGGACGCAAGCTACCTCTGAACCAAACATACAAATTGGTTAAACGGATAAGTATAAGAATCTCGTGGGAACTCTTTAATTTTCTTGGATAAATAGTCGCCTATGTCCGTCCCTGGGAGCTTACAAGCTAGCTCTGTACCAAATTTGATCAAAATCGGTTTAACTGTTGGGCCGTGAAAAGCTACAAGACAGACAGACACACTTTCGCATTTATAATATTAGAATGGATAATGTAACTATGTAGTTATATTTATTATCATTAGTATTACCAGAAATATTTTGCAGATCGCCTGGTAAATCCAGGAGCACAACTCCTCGCCGTCACATCAATAATTATACATCCGCAATACACAGAGTAAGTAGATAGATACCTACATAACAGCTATAACTTTTGATTCCTAGTATAATTAGAATGCAAAGAATACTACTAGACTATTTAATATTTAGATAATATAAGAATTATTATTGTCAAGTAAAATGACTATTGTCAAACTCAGCATTTCGTATACAACTTTAGTAGGTATAGGATTGGGCGTATATTGTGGCCGATTCTGTTGTACACAATCTCTAAATCTAAACTAAAATGACAGTGTAGCGGAAATCAAACAAGTGGCTACATCTTGAATACAATAACTCCGTATATTTTGTGATAAACAATACAACAATAAATGGACCAAAAGGATTTTAGGGCTCCGGTCCGGACAGGAGATTACTCAGGTATATGCACAGTACAAGAAACAGAATTGAAGTGTCCGGTACAGGAGACGGAATTGAAGTGTCTTCTCGTAGCTAATTCTCGATTGCGGCTTCGTAATTCGAATTCTTAAAATGTTCTCATTGACAAACTCTTTTCTTCTGGTGTAATTGGCCAGCGCACACGAATTAACAGAGGTTGCATACCTCGACATCACCCCCCTACGGAGTAAAAAAGAGAAAAAAGAAAAATTAATAATTTGTTAATCATTAAGCTGCTTGATAGGGAATACAAAAACGAACTCTACGACCGGAGCGAGTAGTGACAGCAGGACGGGACGATTGCAAGGGCGAATCGTCTTGATGAGGCTGTAAAATATAAGCCGGCTTAAGGCGATCTATTGCTACATTTACTTGTTTGCCTTTTATACTAAGTTTAAAAAATTTTTCATTACGCTCTAATACCTTGAACGGGCCAGTGTATGGCTGTTCAAAAGGTTTTTTAGCTGCCCCTCGACGCAAGAAAACATGATCTGCAGAGGCTAAGTCCTTCGGAATGTAAAAAATTGTTTTACCATGTTTCGAAGAAGGAGTCGGAACTAACTCGGCCATATGCGCGCGAAGTCTATCGGCAAAATACGCCGGGTCCGAAACGCGATCGTTAGCAGGCGGGTTAAAAAACGCACCTGGTAATCGCAAAGGTTCTCCGAAAACAAGTTCAGCACTTGACGCACCGAGGTCTTCTTTCCATGCGCTCCTGATACCTAGGAGTACCAATGGTAATACCTCGGTCCATTGCGGATTTTCGTGGCACGCAATGGCTGCCTTGAGCTGTCGGTGAAAACGCTCCACCATACCGTTGCATTGCGGGTGATAAGCTGTCGTCATGCGATGCTGCGCACCAGTCAACTCAACGATTTTCGCGAAGAGATGCGAACTGAACTGCGAACCTCGGTCTGAAATGATAGAAGAAGGGCACCCAAATCTCGCCACCCAGCCATCTAAGAAGACTCTGGCACACGTTTCCGCAGTTATATCTGGCATTGGAAATGCTTCAGGCCAACGTGTAAAACGATCAATGGCTGTGAGGCAATATTTAGAGCCAGAGGAATAGGGTAAAGGACCTATAATGTCTACATGCACTACAGAAAAACGCCCAGATGGCAAAGAGAAAGATGTAAACGGAGCAATTGTATGACGAGAAATTTTCGAACGTTGACACGCTTCACACGCTCGCGCCCACATATGACAATCTTGTTGAATCGATGGCCATACGTAGCGATCCATAATTAAACGAGCGGTTGCACGAATACCTGGATGGCTGAGGTTATGAAGTTTTTCGAAAATGCTCCTCCTGAACTGTGGAGTTACGTACGGACGGGGTTTACCCGTAGAAACATCACATATTAGCTTAATTGTTGTACCAGGTACTGTAATGAAGTCTAACTTCATGGATGTTCCATCACGCAGGCGCATCAACTCTTCATCTGAAGCTTGTGAGCGCGCAAGCGCAGCGAGGTGATCTTCTAACGAGATGCTCTCCACGCGTGAGAAAGCATCAGCGACCAGGTTGTCAGCACCCTTGACGTGCTGAATGTCCGTAGTGAACTGTGAAATAAATATTATTTGATTTAACTGTACAGGCGGAAGTTTTTCACGCCGTTGAGTAAAAACGAATAAGAGTGGCTTATGATCACTGAATATAGTGGCATGTTGACCTTCCAGAATGTGCTTGAAATGTTGCACGCTCTCATAGACTGCCAGAAGCTCTCTGTAATAAGCAGGCCATTCGGATTGCTTTGCAGTTAGCTTTTTGCTAAAAAATGCAATTGGTTGCCACCCCTTATCAACTAATTGTTGTAAACACGCGCCGACATGCGTATTAGACGCGTCGGTAAACAACCCGAGTCGAGCGTCGGCGACTGGGTGAGCTAATAAAGTAGCATTAGCTAAACTCTCTTTACACGAGTTAAAAGAACGCTCTAAGTCAGGCGTCCAAGTAAACGGCTTAGCGCCTTTACCTTGAATGACCGACAGAGCATCTATGAGTGGGGCCTGGTACCGGGCTATACCAGGTAAAAACTTACGATAAAAGTTCACCATACCAAGGAATCTTCGAACACCTTGTACCGTCTTCGGCAAGGGAAACTCCTGAAGATCCTTAATGCGCTCAACCGGCGGACTTATGCCGGCGGCGTTGATTTTGTAACCCAGAAATCGAACTTCTGAAACATTAAAATTGCATTTATTTTCATTTATTACAACGCCGTATTGTTCTAAGCGTTTAAATAAAATATTTAAGTGTTCCGCATGTTGTTGCGGATCCCTAGAAAAAACTAAAATATCATCAACGTAAGCAAAACAGAAATTAAGACCCCGAACGACTTCGTCAATGAAGCGCTGGAATGTTTGACCAGCATTACGGAGTCCGAAAGTCATGTATGGAAATTCAAATAAACCAAAAGGTGTAATAATAGCAGTTTTACAAATGTCGTCTTTTGCTACGGGAATCTGCTGATAGGCTTTTACAAGGTCGATCGTGCTGAAAACTGTTGAACCAATTAGATTTTGATTAAAATCGCCTATGTGACGCACAGGATACCTATCGGGAATCGTCCGCGCGTTTAAAGCGCGATAATCACCGCACGGACGCCAATCAGATTCACCTTTTGGAGCCAGATGCAAAGCTGAAGACCAAGGACTATCGGAAGGTCTGGCGGAGCCGCATTCAACCATACTTGCGAACTCCTTCTTTGCGATGGCTAACTTCTGTGGGCCCAGGCGCGGGCGACAAGCAACCGGCGGACCATCCGTTGTTCGGATGTAGTGCACCGTGTTGTGTTTAATCTCGCGCACAGGACCTGGTGGCCTTAAAATAGCAGGATACTTACATAGTATTTCATTTTTAGTGTCAATAGACTTTACACTAACGTGTCCTTCTGAAGACACGGACGCCACGTTGGACAGACCAGTCGTGTTATCGAACAACCGGCCGCTCCTGCAATTTGGCATTAAATTAAAATAAGATAAAAAATCGGCCCCTATAATAGCGGTAGTTACGTCGCATATTATAAAGTTCCATTTGAAGGCACGTCGAAGACCTAAATCTAGTAATAAGGTAATCGTACCGTATGTTTTGATGTCGCTGCCGTTTGCGGCGCGCATGGTAAACTCAGTTACCTTAGGTGGTCGATTAATCCACGTTACCGGATAGCAAGACAGATCAGAGCCAGTATCTATTAAAAAACGCAATTTAGATTTTGCTTCTGTAATGAATAAACGGCGACTATCAGCTGGGCAGTCAGGCATCGCCCCCACTGATTGCCGCTGGTGATTGCTCTGTGATCTGTAAGAATTTGTTTTATTATTATTATTTCGACCTTTACGCCTATTGCGTTTATAATTATTTCTGCTTAGTGCAGCAACCTGTTCTGATAAATCATCAAGAAGGGAATTTAAAAGACCGAACAAACTATCAGTGGCAGAAGGTGCCAAGCTGCCTGGGGAAACCTGCGAAACTGCGAAACTACAATACTCCGTAGGGGTTGAGGTTGGGGTTTCCGAAGCTTTGGCCAATATGGAACGGAGGGTTACATTTTCCTTTATAATTTCCTCTAGCTCTTTAATCTTTTTACTTAGAGTTGCATTCTCATCCTCCAATTCCTTTAACCTTATGTCCATAGTCAAAATGAGTGTCCGCAAAATTTAAAATAAATGCTGAAAATAAACTGGTAAAAAAGGAAAAATATTTACAATATAAGAATTACAAAATAATAAAAAAATTTCTTGTTTACACTTTGACACTTAATGTCTTTACGTTCTTCTATTTTTTCATTCGAATTCCAAAAAATTCAAAAATAAATTCCGTGACGATGTCAGATGTCAATCACAACGTTCTTTTCAGCGAACGAAAAATAATTATTTTCCAATGCAATAATTATCGTAATTCTTGATTTTTATGTTTTTTAGCACTGGTTATGTTCCGGAGGTACTTGGTTAAGGAAAAGAAAAACCTCAGTCACGTCTTCCAAAGTACGTAGGTAATGAAGTTCTCCAAATAATTCCAATAAAATTCCTCCAATTAGTTACATCTCCAAATATTTATGTCTCCATGGATTAAATCGCCCGTGGGTCCAAACAATCGTATCACGTCGGATTCGTAGCCGTGTATCATGATCACGTCGGATCACCAATATGTAGCGGAAATCAAACAAGTGGCTACATCTTGAATACAATAACTCCGTATATTTTGTGATAAACAATACAACAATAAATGGACCAAAAGGATTTTAGGGCTCCGGTCCGGACAGGAGATTACTCAGGTATATGCACAGTACAAGAAACAGAATTGAAGTGTCCGGTACAGGAGACGGAATTGAAGTGTCTTCTCGTAGCTAATTCTCGATTGCGGCTTCGTAATTCGAATTCTTAAAATGTTCTCATTGACAAACTCTTTTCTTCTGGTGTAATTGGCCAGCGCACACGAATTAACAGAGGTTGCATACCTCGACAACAGGTCTAAATATATTCCTGTCTCTTTCACAATCCTCCCTGCTGAAGGGGATAGCACTATTTTTAAACCTGTCAATTTAGTTTAGGTTTAGAGATTGTGTACAACAGAATTAGCCACATTGTATGACAAAAAATACTAATAAACAAACAACCTTCCTCAAAACTTTTGCTACAATTTTTTTTTGTTTGATGGGCTACTAACAAAAGAGGCGATAACGTTGAAACTGCTGAACCGATTTTGATAAAACGTGTTTAAGAACCATCAGTAAAAATTTGCTTTCAAATGAAAAAAACCGCATTCTAATCATTCACCCGTTTAAGAGCTACGATGGGACAGACACTGACAGACACACAGACAGCGGTCAAACTTATAACACCCATCTTTTTGTGTCGGGGTTAAAAAGCGCGTGAGTAGCGTAGAACCAATGACCTTCTATACACAATAGAAGGTCATTGAGCCTAACCATAAAAAAGTATATTTTTACTTCGCCCGGTCATGTTAGACATAGGTACAAGGTTACAATAATTCGCATAGAGCTGAAAAGTAGAAATTCGGAACACCATTATCATTACATAATATAAAACAAAGTCGCTTTCTCTGTCCCTATATCCCTATGTCCCTATGTATGCTTAAATCTTTAAAACTTCGCAACGGATTTTGATGCGGTTTTTTTAATAGATAGAGTGATTCAAGGGAAAGGTTTATAAGTAGAAAAATTGGACCCGGTAGCTGGCGCTAATAGCGGGCAGGACGACGTCTGCCGGGTCCGCTAGTTTAAAATAAATGTGAAAGGTGATGACCACCAATGACATTCCTAGGTACATACATCATACATACACATAGACCTAAAATACATAGACTTAAAATGCCTTTTAGTTGTATTCTACTATTCTTGCTAAATCTAGGTATATGTTTTCAGATCAAACAGGAATAACGACATGGCAGTAATTCGCACGCTTCCGATGACGTTTAACCAATACGTGAGCCCGGTGTGCCTGCCCTTCAAGTTCGTCGGCACGGATCTCACTGGCGCCCTACTTACTTTGTTAGGTAGGTATAATATCTACAATTCTACACACGCCAGCCCATGTTATTACTTTTTTAATAACCCCCGACGCAAAAAATGTTATGATATTCTCCATGAAGTTTAAAATTTTTAGGCCAATTATTTATACCTTTCATCACATTGTTTATGCCAACGGAAATTGGCAACTTTATTAGTTTACAATTGAATAACTTATTGAAAAATGGTGATTAAACTTTTTTTTCTTCAGGGCTCGATGCTTTCAAGTGTCAAGAAGATAGTAGAATTTTTTCAAATTTTTAAAATCACATTTTATGTTTTAGTTTAAATATTTTCATTGTTGAGCGCTCGCGCGCGCATGCCGCGCGGAGCCCTATATTCAACGTCAAATTAAAGTTATAAATAATGGAGATAGAGTTTCGGAAGTTGAGACTTTTTTATTGAAAATTTCCTCCTCTTTAACGAACTTTTTTCAAAATTGCTTAAATAGGTATAAATATTTTTCGAGTTATTAACATAAAACGAAATGCCATTTTTTTTTTTCATCTTTAAAATTATTGTTTATAACTTTTGCAATTTTTTATGTGCTAATACACGCTTTTGGCACATTTTTCTAGACGTCATTCCGGATCCAATGAGCTATCGCACATAATTTTAAGAGCAGTATCTCTAAGTATTTTGTACCATTTTCAACTTGTCGACTAGACTAAAATGGTCTTCATATTATGATGTCTTAGGTTTTGGAACTACATCTGTCGGTGGTCCAAAATCCAGGGTGCTAAGGAAGGTGGACGTGCGTGTGATCAGCCAGGCTAGCTGCCAGAGCAGTGTGTCAACGCTGACCGCGCGGCAGTTCTGCACGCTTACTGAAGGAAAGGGTGCCTGTCAGGTATGTTGACATTCTAGTCGTTCCATTGCCTCGACGGTCTTATTTTGATGAATGCTCCACATACTGCCACGTACCTACTACTCCACATGCTCCACTACTCGACTGGTCCATTGGCGCGGTTGGCAGTGAGAGTGACCCTGCCTTCCGCTTCGGGGTGCAAAGACAAAGTAAGTATGCCGCTATAAGTACCTAGCGAGCTCCGGTTGGTCGGGCCCATTCAATATCCCTTACTTAGTCGGAACAGATTATATTTTGTATGGAAAAATATATTCCGCCATCTTGATATTTTTCTGTTCATCAAGTAGACCTTTAGGTCTTGATCATCTTTTTCCAAGAAACCTCTCTTCCATCTTTTATACTAAGTGAGATAGACACCAACGAAAATATGGCCTCCATCTTGAATCCGCCATTTTGGATTTTTTTAGCTCACTTCCAATCGGATGAGGTTCCGAGTGATATTTGATTGAGCACCCCCTACCTACCTTCAATATCCTAGCCGGGCCCCTCAAATTAATTTTTAAATCGTTAATTAGGTACTCATATTCTGGACTAAAATGTAGAAAACTAATTTGAAATATATTTATTGACATACGGAAACCGGAAATCCACGATTCCCTCGGGATTTGTGAAAAACCGAAATTCTTGTTTCTCCGACAGATTAAGCTAGTTTGATATACAAGTGTAAATTGAAAATTTAAAAAACCCCCGACATTCGCCATTTAGTGGCGGCGGCCATCTTGAATTTGCAATAGTGCTATTCTACTAGTCAAGCCCTTTCATTTGATACCCATATCAAGGGAGTTGTGAAAAAATATATCATCCGCCATTTTGTAGCGGCGGCCATCTTGGACCGATTTTCATCCAACATAGCTAAGAACACTCTCGACTAATTCACCTTTCAAACAAAAAAAACCGCATTCAAATCGGTCCACCCGTTTGAGCGCCACAGGGGAACAGACAGACACACACACACACACACACATACAGACACGTCAAACTTATAACACCCCGTCGTTTTTGCGTCGGGGGTTAAAAATACTTTTCATCAATTAGGTATGTAACCAAATCGAAAACCAAGGTCGTCATATACAGGGATCTTAGACTATAAACTAAACTAAAATGACAGGTCTAAGGGTGGTTATCGATTTTCGTTCGAAACACCTTGCAAAGGCTAAATTCGCTATGTTTTATCTATTATGGAAAAAATGGTTTTGATTATCTTGTTAAGACACAAACGATGCAAGAAGGCATCCTATTACGAAAGGGCTGAATGCTCAGGGTAAAAAGAAAATTAGGAAAATCCTGTGAAAAAGTCATTTATCTCCGTGTGCAAATGCCCATCTATTGAATTACAAATTTTTTTACTCAATTCGTGTGCATCAAACGAATTAGTTAATTTGTTTTTCAAATTAAACAATGATATAAGATTAGACTGTTTACCCTTTGTAATTTATAAAGCCATTCTAACCCTGAAATAATCCAACTTTTAATTTTGTCAATCGTAAACGGTCATTACGTTCTCTGGTAATGGAATCGCTACTTCACGACGTGTTCAAACGTGTACAGCAACGATTTACCCTCCTGCGTATCCGGCGTCTCAGTTAGTGCCGCTGATGTTCTGTTATAGTATGGTGATCTTTCAATTAACACAAAAAAATTGCATTCGCGAGTAGTCAGAAGTATTTTGTCACGCGATAGAGTTCATTACGTTCCATCGATTTTCAACGTGACTTAATTTTTTTAATTTTTTCTAGATTTAGTACTAGGATTTATGTTTTGTTTCTATTCAGAGTTCTATTTCGGAGATTTTATGCATTCACGTATCTCGAGTATTTTAAATTTAAAATCGATTTGGTCATTTGTTTCCAGTTCATTCATATCCATTAAGTTCCAAAAAAACAAGTGGACGTGAGTAAAACAAAGAAAAAACTTACAAAAGAAGAAAAGTTAGCTAAAGATAGAGCCAGAAAACGCCAAAATTAAGAGAAATTAAAAAAACAATTCAGGAATTATTAAAATTAAGAAAGAAAAATAGCGAAAAATTACCTTTTCAGAAAAGAACAGAAAAAGATTCGCAGCATCATTGAAATGTCCGCTTGAGCACAACATGAACAGAAAAAAACTCTTTGAAATATAAGAAAAAAAAGAGGGGGCAAAATAAAGTTAAAGAGAGGAGTATTGGTCAGCGATACCCCTGAAGTTCCTCAAAAAGAGAATTAAACTGGAAATATTTCACCTGAAATTACAGAAACCAATCAAATTATTGTCAAACCTATCTCCTCAGACAAGGCGACTACTTAACTCGGTTTAACAAAGATTGAGACGTAAAATTTCTGCAAGACCAGCCTCGTCAAATCTAATTTTTTTAATTCATTTTTTTAATTTATTTAAAATGATTATGCTTGTTTACTGTTAATCTAAACTCAAGGTTTAGATTTTATTTCAATTTTATTCGTTTTTTTCATATAATTATTCATTATTTCATAAAATAATCAAAGATGGGCTACTAAAAAGCTTCTGAATTCATTTTTATCCGACGATAGGTCATTACACTCCAAGTGATTTTCATTTCTTTCCACTGGTTCATTACACTCCATTAATTTTCCGGAAAACTGCTAGAGTTACGAAGAGGCCTTGTACATGTAATTTTTTCTCATACTGTAATCTATAAGTGTATATACAAAAAATAATAATAAGAAGAAAAAAAAATTTTTTTTTTCAAAACCGCGAAATTAAAACGAAAATCGATAATCACCCCTAAATGTATTGCTATCTATTTCCTAGTGCTCCCTTCTGAAAAGGATAGCACTATTTTTAAACATGTCCTTTTTTTACCCGACTGGGTATATGTGTTTCACCTGTGTGTATGTATGTCCATTCCTATGTCCGCTTGTAACTAATCAACGGCTCAACGGATTTTGATAAATGATACGTCATTAGATTTGTCTCGATGACGCGAGTGTCAATGGGTATCAAAATAAAGGGATTCAAAAGGCGAATACGAAAATGTATACAATTTATATATTTGGAAACAATTTGGAGTGATAAATCGTATAAAATGACCGTTTCCTATGTCAGTTCGTAACTACTTAACGGCTAAACCAATTTTGATAAATTATACGTCATTAGATTTGTCTTGATAGCGCAAATGTTACTGGGTACATAAAAATCATAAAAAATCAAAATGGCGGATTTTATGCACTTTAATGTGCGGGCTGAAAATTTTTTTTTCTTCAAGACCCTCGAGTGGGGTATCAAAATAAAGGACTTTAAAAGGCCAGTACGAAAATGTATACAATCTATATGTTTCAAATCAGTTTGGAGTGACAAATCATGAAAAACAAAATAAATAACAACTACACTGTGAGTGGTACGGTGGTAGTTTATTAATTTTTTAGTTCGTTTTATAGCATGGCAGTCGGGTTTTTTTAATTTTTTAATTATAGCTTGTTTAACAGTATTTTTTTTGGTTAGACTGCCTAACAATGCCTGTGGTTATTTTTTTTATTTTTTAAAGATATTCATTCTCACTTTTTTTATAGAACGCCCCGCGCACTTTAGCTGCCGCAGTGCAGGATGGATTGGGGCTATAAATACCCTACTTTGGGTGTCTAAGGACTGTTTTGTGGATGAAAGGTACCTATTTGAACAATGTTTCTGGTTCCAGGACGATGATGGTGGTCCAGCCCTATACACGGATCCGCAGACAGGCGCGTTGTTCAACATTGGCATAATTAGCATCGCAACTTGCGGATCGGAACGCCCTGACGTTCATGCTCGGGTTGCTTCTACTATGCTAGATTTTATAACGCAATTCGCACCCGCTGACTACTGCAGCCAGTAATACATCATTGACTGCAGCAAATAAATAAATACATTTCGTCGAATTTATAATAGATTTTCATTTCAAACTTTCCTTTTTGTGCTTTCAACGAGACTCATTTTCAATCGCAAAATGCAGCAAAAACTTGTAGTTTTCAATATTTTTGAAAAAATATTTTTTTTCCGAAGCATTTTTGATCGAGTTATTTTAACATTTTATTCTAATGTTTGGTATTTAGTGATGGAGAATATTGTATCCAATCGAATAAGGGTATTTGAAGACCTGTGCATCAGCAGACTTTCGAGTTATTACATTTTTTGTGCGCACATACCCACAAAAACGCACGCAAAATTGATATGGCTGTCCCGGAGAGGGGGAGGGGGGCAGGCCCTAATAAGTGGTATTTTCAGAGAGGTAATGAGTTGTAGAATATGTCCCTAAAATATCGCTAATTCGATCCCGGACACACTGTATACTTTCGATCTGCGGAAATTTCATTTCAATCGGTCCAGTGATATAAATAATAATAATATCCTCCCGACCGAGTCTCGGCCACGGCGGCCAATCTCAACCGAGGCAGAGACTAGCCATCTACGCAGGAGATATTGATGATGATGTCTGTCAGGAGATGGCTGTATGTGCACAAGTGTGTGCGCATACACAGGTGCACTTTCTAATCACTCACTCTCATAGTCCGTCTGATGCAATTTCTTAAAACTCAATACCTCATAATTTTTTGTCTGGCCCGACCCGGGGATCGAACCCAGGACCTCGTGATCCGCAGTCGAACCTGCTAACCGCTAGACCAACGAGGTAGTTGAATACACATAATGCATGTAGGACATCCTGTCATCATCGTCGGTCTGCTGACCATCTGCTGACACCAGTATGCTTATAGTACAGGATCCCCCTATAGTACAACGACCTTCACCAAGATGTTTATTTGATGAAACGTATTTTTTATATAATTTAATATGTCAATAAAATATATTGTATATGGTTCGCCTAACAAATTTCAGTCCAGGATATGATTAATTAATGCCCATGCCGGTCGGAGTGGGGGGTGTTAGGTTATTTTCGTTACGGAATTTCTGGATTCGGTCTCCACGCTCAAGGCCCGCGATAGAAGCTATGCAATAGCTTAAAAAAATTAACATTTCACTGGTTTGATTATTAGACAAATTCATAATGAAATAATCTTTATTTTCATTTAACTTAATTTTAAATCAATTAATTTTATCAGAGCGGTGCAAAATGCTAGTATCGATTTACCTGTTTACACCTGGCTACCCGAGAGTTGTGACCGGACAAGAATAGGCATCCTAACGTTTGCATATTGTATGGGCTTCATACTTTCGATTGGTATAGAATTTGTCTAATAATCAAACCGGTGAAATGTTAAAAAAAAATTATTATTTAATCATATCCTGAACTGTTTGTTAGGCAACCCATATGCAACATATTTATTGACATATTAAATTAAATATAAAATATGTTTCATCAAATAAACATCTCGGTGAAGGTCGTTGTATAGCAGGATCTTAGACCATTACTCTCAGTTTACACTTTACACAGCACCAAAACTTTACCAAATACTACTTACGTATCGAAAAAATTTAAATGCACTTAATGCAAAATTAACCCAAAGACTCTTATTTTAAAGTCATAATTCAAGCAGAGCAGAAATGAATTATGTGTTGTACTTATTGAAGTACAACACATAATTTATTTCTGCTTGGGGCCTGGCTGTAGACGAATGCTGAATGGCGAACTCAAACCTTAAAATAAGCCAGTTTAGGTTCCATTTTACTCTGAAGTCATTGTGTTTCGATACGTACCTAGTACCTACGTACCTATTTGATAAAGTTTTGGTGTTGTGCAAACTGAGACTAAGCATACTAGACTGGCACACAAATAATTTAATTACGACATATTGACAATAAGTACTTAGACAGTAACATATTCTAATAAAAAATTTTTTTTTTATTAGAATATACAGGGTATAAGGAGACCGCTACCGAAAACTTAGCGCTATTGTTATACTACCTAAACATAATCGTATAGGGTAGGTATCGGCGTCGGCGCGACCGCGGTTTCGTAGGTATCTAACGATACGTAAATAGGTCACATCAAGTTCGTTGACCTCCAGCGTCAGCTGATTTTATTTTAATCACGCAAGAATTACGTAACAAACTTTTACAAAATACAGCAAATAAGTTTTTTGCAATTACAGGGCTGTTTAACCCTCCAAAACAGGTATTGCATAAAAAGTGCAATTTTTTTTTTGTAAAAAAAAAATTTTTTTTTCACGTTTTTTTTAGTGATATCTTATCAGTAATCATCAGTACTATCACCTGTCTTCGTTTCCGAGAGCGGTCTCCTAACACCCTGTATATAAATATAACGAAATAACCACATTTTCATTACTTCACATTCGTCGCCCCCCGCTAGATGGCGTTGAGCACAAGACCCTAGTAACAACATTTTCTAACCGCATTATTGATTTTCCCCGTTTCCATTCGGCGCTAACATCGTTCGTCCATAGCCCTCCATTCTTGTTTCGGAACTCACAATTATTTAATCAAATTATTTGGTAGTAACGAATTTTTTAAACACTCAGCAATGTAGTCGGTGTCTTCGGTTAAAATCCAATTTTTCGGTTGTTAAGTATGAAGTTATATTATGTGCTATTTTTTGATCCAAATAAGTGAATAGAAATCTAGGTAGCGATGGAAACTAATATAATTTTAATGAGAGTATGCAGGTAGCTTGGGCATCATGCCGAAACGTATACCCTTCCACGTCGTTTACGCCACAAGTAAGTAATTTTATAAATTATTTTAAATATAATTGGCAGTTTATGCTTTTAGTGATAGATTTTTATGTATTTTCATGAAAATACAATCCAAACAAAAACATTTCATGTGAATAATAAGGCCAACTTCCTATCAAAAAGTTTCGGCCATTAAAAGTACTGATATCAAAAATTATGACCAAGTCCTTTGCTAGGCTCGATAAATGAAACCATACAGTTTTAGAAGGTATATCTTCTTCGATCACCCTCAAGCTGTCATACCATTCCTAATGATCCTGTTAAAATATTTTTAAATAATTTATGTCTTACTAATAACACTATAATATGAAGCTCATTTGGGACTGAGAATAGTTTTATTGTTTTCAACTTGACAACATTATTGCACTCCTTTGAATTTGTTTAATTTAAAAAATGTTGCCAAGTTGAAAACAATAAAACTATTCTCAGTCCCAAATGAGCTTCATATTATAGTGTTATTAGTAAGACATAAATTATTTAAAAATATTTTAACAGGATCATTAGGAATGGTATGACAGCTTGAGGGTGATCGAAGAAGATATACCTTCTAAAACTGTATGGTTTCATTTATCGAGCCTAGCAAAGGACTTGGTCATAATTTTTGATATCAGTACTTTTAATGGCCGAAACTTTTTGATAGGAAGTTGGCCTTATTATTCACATGAAATGTTTTTGTTTGGATCTCACTCCTTTTTTCTAAGTATTTCAAAGTTAATGCAATAAGTTTAGTGAAGTCTTTTTTCTCTCTTACGCTTCAGTATAATTAGGAATAGAACCCTATCACATTTTACGGTCTGATTAGATGTGGTTTAATCTTCAATACATAGTATAAAACAAAGTCGCTTTCTCTGTTCTAATTGGGTGAATTTTTATTTTGTTCGTCTGTCTGTCAAAATCACAGATAACAGAAACTCCACTCCAGAGTATTTCCACTCAGTGGTCAGTTTCAGAACTTAGAACCATACGGCTTAACTAAGAGAAGATTTTGAGTATTTGACTCTCATTAAGTTTAATGAATAGTATTAGATATTAGTGATACCTAGTAGCCGGAATTAACAGGACACCAAAGTCTCCTCCAAACCTCCAAAGTCGGCCACCCATCCATTTCCTGACTTGGGTCAAGGTTGCTTATCAAAATTATTAAGAAAATCGCGCTTCTGGTTTTATTGGCAAAGACGAATCTCAAACTACTGGAAGGAACGGGCTTAGGCACACAGATAGCTATTAATGTGGCGTACGACATCCGCAAAGAAAGGATTTTTGAAAATTCAACCCCTTAGGGGGTAATATAGGGGTTTAAAATTTGTGTAGTCCACGCCAACGAAGTCGCGCCCGCGACTTCGATAAAAAAATATACCTCTTGGCGTTTTATTATTTACCTACACTTTACTTTTTATTAGAACTCAAGACCAGTAAGATTGACCCCTTGCTAGAAAACTTAAAAAGTCACATCTCCCTAAATAGTGCACCGATTTCGATGAAACAAGAACCATATATAGCTTCGAATAAAGTAAAATACATTTATTAAAACAAAATGATTTGTTCAGTATTTTTTGCGTGATGTGGGAACAGACAGATTTTTATATATCTTTGAATTGGTCACTGGTCAGTGTCTGATGCAACTTTTGGACATTTTTCGATTTTTTCCTTCATATACACACTAAGACTCATCTTCTTACCAAATTTCAACATTCCACATACACGGGAAGTGCGTCATAATTTTGATCAGTCAGTGAGTAGTAGGTCTTGTTTTATGTGATTTTCAAACCTCTGTATCTCAGAAACGGTTCAACTTGAAAATTTGAAACTTTCAATTTATCATCACATCCACGAGTTTAACTTATATTTCAAATTTCGTAGGATTACTATCCCGCGAACCAGAGTTATGAGGGGGGTCAAAACAGCTCGAAATGGATCGTGTAAATAACACACTCATGCGACAAGGCCGGAGGAACTTGGCCTGGCGCACTTCGTGCGCCTAGATATGCGCAAGGCTAAGTAGGTATAAGAAATTATTCAATCCCCAAATATTTAAAATAAATATAGGTAAGTATTTAGCAATAGTAGGTATATAGCAATCTATAGATGACGAACATACTTATGAACACTTATTTAAAAAATACACAGAATTGAATAAAAATATTTCATAGATGTTTCGACTTTTCTTTTAATAAAGAATACATAATTGTATTGTTAGACTATACGTACCTACCTACCTATAACTAAGTACCTACTCTACCAAGTCTGCTATGGGGTACGTTCTTATTTTCGTACATAGGTATGTACTTTAAAATAAAAATACTTTTCCTTAAAACCTCTAATATAACATTTTATCATTTTGCGAGGACAGCTCTTAACCAGAATGCGAGTTGAATGTCCTCCGATTGAGGGTAACTAATGAATATTATAACATACTCAATGATATTATATCTAACATTGTCACTAGGCGCTGATAACTCCTATCCAGTAGGCGAGCTGAACGTCCCACAAAAGAGGCTAATAAATAAATAATTACTGAATATTACAGCACACACTATGATATATCTTACATTATTGCACTAGGTATAAGGATAACTCCTATCCATCATGCAAGATTTAAAGTGTCCTCTAACTGAGGCAGCTATATAAGCGTATATCTAACTGATCTAATTCTAATACTAGCAGATGCCAGCGACTTCGTCCGCTTGGATTCTTATAAATCTCACTTGGGGGTGGAATTTTAACCGACAATACAAATACCGATTTTCATTGATATAACTTTAAAAATGACGGACTTTCATACAAACTTTCAACTCCCATTTAACCCACTTGGGAGTAGTTTTTCCAAAATTCTTTAAACTGGTAACTCTTTATTTTTAACCAAAAACCTAAATAGGTACCAATTTTCTTGGATAAAACTTGAAAAATTACAGACTTTTATACAAACTTTTATCCCCTATTTAACCCGCTTAGAGGTGGAATTTCCAATAATCCTTTCTTGGTGTGCGCCTACGTTAAAAAAGGAAGCTGCAGTGAAAATTTCAAGTGTCTAGATTCAGTGGTTTAGGCTGTGCGTTGATAATCAATCAGGGACAAGCTACTTTATATAATAAAATCTAATATTAGGCGAAAACAACTCCTATCTAGCATGCGAGTATCATTAGGCGAGGACAGCTCCTGTCCCGTATGCGAGCTAAACTTTCTCCAACTGAGGCTTTCTAAATATTACCTACCTACTAAATATTAGTAGTGCATACTCTATAATTAATATTTTATAATTAGATGAAAACAGCTCCTAACCAGCGTGCGAGCTGAACGTACGCTGAGGCTAACTACTGAATATTAATACAGCATACACTATAACTAAAATTATATCATTAGGCGTAAGGCGAGGGCAACTCCTTCCAGCATGATGACTAACATTATATCACTAGGCGAGGACAGCTGCTATCCAGCATGCGAGCTGAACGCCCAGGGGCCAGCAGCTCGCGGCTGGCGGAGCTCGGGGTCTCCACCTCACGAACTTCTGCTCCGCCTCACCGCTGTCACCAACATACACAAGTTGCAGCTGCTCGCCCACCATCAGCTCATTCGTAAGTTGGAACCAATCATTATGAAGATATATGATACTTTTAAAACCATCCACTAAACATCATCATTATTTCAGCCTGTCATAGACTTTATGTAATGAACGCCATCACACACTCCTCAGGCTGTAACAACTTTATACCACCTCCTGGAGTTATAGCACGTTGCGAGAAGGTATGCGAGGAAGATAGGTACATGGCCTCAATTCTAGTACAAATCTCCAATGTCAGGCCTACCGAAGCAGCTACTTTAACTCGCTTATGGTTTGGGCTAAATCAATGGCCGTGTTTCTTCTGCGGATATCTTCAATAGTCAATACGAATCTTATCTTTCAGGTAAATTCAGAATTGAAGAATTTAAAATATTCTTAACATAGTCCTTTTCCAAGCTCACTTAGCGACTCTTATGGATTACGCCCCTCTTCAGTGTTCAAGTTTCAATGCCATAAGTTATACTTAGTAGGTAGGTATGGGGAGCACAGACTGATTTTGACATTAGTCTTCAGGCGGTGGGTATTAATAAATATTTCCACCACTACAGCCTTTTAGTGCTTACGTATACGTATAATACGTATTAGCGGTCAACCGCGTACGCGGCTAACCGCGCGGCTAGCCGCTTTTAGATTTTTATATGCAACCGCTCATTTTGTACGCACTAAACCGCAACGAAATTCTAAAAAGGCTAGCCGCGCGGTTAGCCGCGCACGCGGTTGACCGCTAATGCGTATAAGCACTAAAAGGCTGTAGTGGTGGAAATATTTTATTAATACCCACCGCCTGAAGACTAATGTCAAAATCAGTCTGTGCTCCCCATACCTACCTACTAAATATAACTTATGGCATTGAAACTTGAACACTGAAGAGGGGCGTAATCCATAAGAGTCGCTAAGTGAGCTTGGAAAAGGACTATGTTAAGAATATTTTAAATTCTTCAATTCTGAATTTACCTGAAAGATAAGATTCGTATGTACCTATCTTTTCTCATAGGAGAGAGGGATTTAGAACTTAGACCTGCCACGCTGCTGACTGCTCCAATGCGGGTTGGCGCGCTAATAATAAAAAAATATATCATACCTACTTAAATAAATTCAAAATTCAGAATCCCATAAATTATTATAATAATTATTGTAAGCTTATTGTAATTAACTATGCTTAAACTGATTATTTTATCATTTTCCGGTTAGCTGCCTGCGTAGAAGTTTTGGTGTCGGGTGGTCTGGTGTCCGAGGGAGCAGCCACCCCGTGCGGCGCTACCTACACCAGCGTCGGACGCGTCACACTCGTGAAACCCGCACCACAAGCGCGGACTAGAGAACTAAGGTGATCAATAAGTTGAATCAAATAAAAAAATAAAAGAATCATCTAATTACTGGGCTAGGCATGGTATCGATGTGTATGTTTTTGATATTTACAGATCTGCAGCTCTCCCAGAACCAACTGTAGCACGATTCGTGAAGCTACGACTGTCCGGACCGCACGCGCCAGCCAAAGATGACGATCAGGTAAAAACACGTTAACTGTGTATAAAGTTAGATTTTGGTTTTGATCGATAATAATGAAGCTAATCATAGGTAGGTAAATCAATTTTAGGCACATTGACAAATTAAATGAATTAAATGAAATTACATTTTAATGTTGGTGATTTATTTTCATGCATATGACTAGGAGTCCTTAAAAAACCTCACTAACACATTAAACTGCCCAGACATTTATATTATAGTCGTATTGAAAATTGCTCATGTGCTATTTATTTCGTTGGGTTCTAAAAAGAGCCGTTTGACATTTTGTTTTAATTAAAACAATTTTGGAGCATGTGGGTGAAAAGTTAATTTAACGTTTTAGGTAGCGTTAATGGCAGTGAACGTCCTCGGCGAGGAAGTTGAGGACGTGAGCCAGTCGACTGCCGCCACGAAAGCCGAGGTGTTCTTCTCACCGTACGACGACTTGGCGTTTGTCATGTACGTGGACAATGAAATCGCTGACCTGGTGCGTAATTTGGATCGGAAGAAGAAAGCTGCCGTGGCTGGTATGTTGTTGAGGGACTCTATTCAAAATTCGGCTGTCGAAACGTCTCGACAAAAAAACTTCTCCGTCCTAAACGTCTGTCGACCTAATTCGACAAGACTATGTTGTCCTAGTTTCGACCTTATAGTTTAAATTATTAATATCAGAATAGTTTGTATCGTATATCAAATGAATGGTAAACAAATAGCCTATTCATTCAATAAGATTGCCAACCTACTAAAACAATACTCACTCTGTGAATACCATTCAAGTTTCGGCGCTCGTGCGCTGTCGGCATTTGTCGACCACATGTTGACTTTCGAGTGTCTTTTGTTTGTGAAATCCTTCGAAGTAGTTAGAAAATGGGTACGTTATCAATTCTTTATACATCTTTCTTATATTTAAAAGAAACCGTACACGAATCCATGCTTTAGTTTTTGAATAATTCGAATACAAAAAAAAAGAAAAACCTATAATTTTTCCGACTTTCCATTTTCCATGATTTTTTTTTGTGATTTTTTTTTTGCGATAATACGATACAGTTTTGTCGTGATATTCAATATATGTAAATTACTGATATTTCAAATGAAAATTTGCTAAGATATATCTTATAATTATGACACAGGACCGTTTCGAAAAAACCGTTAGTCAGCCCGCGCGAATTGCTTCCGTCGCGAATTTTTTGCGTTTTCAAATAGTTGTAGTTTTATATTTACAATATTTATAAAAATTACCAATTTGTTTAGGTAATTTTATGAATAATCTAATAAAAAAATGTTGTTTACGGAAAATGACATTTGGTAGCTAATTTAATCCATCTTTTGTAGAAAGTAGTTAATTTTTCAATTCCTCTAAGAACAAGCTCACATTTCCGCTTGAAATATAAACAAAACGTGTTTATTTAGTGTTAGTCAGCTAGTTTATTTCATTAGCTTTCTGAAAATATAAGCATTGTTGAGCTTTGTATAAGTGTAAGTCGTAAAAAATACGATAAGATCGAGCCAGTGTCAAGTGGCGCGCTCAAATTTCAAGTGCGCCGCGCGCTACGGATCGCAGGCGGACGGGGGGACCTCGCGTTTCATAGGTTAAAACTACCTACTATTGTTTGTAGACCTGCCCCCTGATTGTGTAACTTTTGACGATGAAATGGTATTCATTTGATGGCCTAAGGCCATTAAAGTAAAATATAACTTGACTGCATTGACTTAAAGTCACAAATTCAGTACAACTGATTTCAACATGGAGCGTTATGGATCGTACGTACATACCTAATCGTATAAGAATGGATACACGAAATTGAGCTCTATTTCAATGACAGTATGGTTTATTTTACTTTGATGCCATGAATACCATTGCATCGTCAAAAGTTACACAATCAGGGGGCAGATACCCCATATTTTAATAATATTACATGATAGGTACATTTACATTAACTGCCTTGTTAATGTAAATGTATATAATGTCCACGAGGTCCCGGGTTCGGCAAATTATTGTTAGGTATTGGGTTATTATGTTAAGAAATTCTCAGTGCCAGCCCGGAGTTGGTAGTTAGCGGTGTTTCACCCCCGTGCCTCGGAGTGCACGTTAAGCACTCGGTCCCGGTTATCACTATCATGAGACAATAGTCGTCAAAGCCCGCCAAGGACCTAAGCTCTAAATCCCTCTCTCCTATGAGAGGAGGCCTGTGCCCAGCTGTGGGACATAACAAGGCAGAAGTGGTAATAATAATTAGGAATTAAATACAATTACGGCCTGTTTCCCCACCGCCTGATATGTTTCGGATAGCCTAAACGTAAGTTTTGTCACTTTCTTACTCTATGTCAAGTGACAAAGACAAAAGTTGTAGATACTATCCGATACTTATCAGAAGGTGATGAACCAGGGTCTTAATATCATTATAACGGTTACGTTTTTTGACAGACTAAGAAGACAAAATTCAACTCCTAGACTTCACTAATGTAATGCTTTTCGTTATGTTTTAAAACTTTTTTAGAGGAACGTTTCGAATACGCGCGACGGCTGAAATCTGCCGGCTCCGCTTTAGCGGCTGCTGGTATAAGGATCGGCAGGTGGAGGCTTCGCAAACGCACAGCGGCCGCTAGAGATGACTTCGAGCTCGCGAGACGAATGAGGGATAGAATAACTGACGCCCTCATAGGTGTGAAAGAAGACCCCGAGTTGCGGAGACTGTTTGAAGATGACGGAGTAAGTCAGAACTCAGAATTTATATAGCTAACTTACATAAACTAGTTTTTACTCATTAAAGTACATCTTCCGCTAGGTCGTATTTTTCATGTCTGAATGTATCACGGCTCAGGTACCTTCATGTTTGTTCGCTACCTTCTTCCATCTTTGACCTTTTCTTACGTAGTGGCACCAGCAAGCAGCAGCGCTTATGTTCCATGCCTCTACTCTACAAAATGTTTCTGATAATTTTGTTCCAAACCACCGTACACAATATTTAGTATTAAGTACTGAAAAAATATTAATTAGGTATCTATTAATTTGGTCCTTTCAGCCGGATTCCCGCAACGACTCGTCCATGCCGCAAGCGTACGACTTTTCTCATCACCTCTCACCGTCTGTCGCAGCTGGCGCCCAAAGTATCGACATACCCTCACCAGTTCCACCCATAGAACACCTCCCGGAACCGCAGGAGGATTACAATGGAATAGATGATTTAGACAGTCACCACATTCCTACTGTAAGTGTACTTTTGTCTATTGCGTATTTAACAATCGCTGATAGAGCAGAACAGCACTAGAAATTATGAGTTGTTTTATAATTAATCTTGGTGTACAATATTCTAAAACTTGAAAATAGGAACGTGTCAAATATAATCAAAGTTCCGAATTAAAAACAATGCCTGCTTAAGTTCCGGGAATATGCTACAATGAAAAGACTACAATAAATTGCTACGAGCCAATTAAATGACGTCTACCCAAATGGTAACCAATTATAAAGTTTTTATAACATCCAACAGTCACCCGTCCAAATTCTTGAAGAAGAATTAGAAGTACAAGCACAACCGGCCGAACAAATCGAACCCATCCAAGAATTAAAGCCAGAAATACAGAAGAAAGAAGAAGAAGAATTATTAAGAAAAGAAACAGATAGTCCACGTAGAAGTATTACTCCCAATGCTGCCAATGGTAAATTTTGACACTTTTCACTAGTACAATAGAAATTGTATTATTATAATTCGAATCGTTTCAGTAAAAATACATTTTTCTGTTTTAGGTACTCTAGTAAGACGTAGAAATAAGAGCGCCGGACCAAGATCTACATTTGAAGCATACGAAGAAAGACTGTTACCAGCTTTGAGGCAGTATGCAATAATAGTGTAGTTGCAGAATCTTTCAGATTCAGTAGAAAATAAACTTTTAGAGATTTTCATAAATGAGTTATTGTCATATTCCAAAAAATTTTTTGCATGAAAATTTTTGCACTTTTTGTGACAACTCATCCCTAAAGTCGTACTTAGCAAAACAAGCAAGCAAATTTTAGATTGAAGTATCTATAGAAGCCCGATGGCATCTATTTATCTACAGATACTTTAATCGAAAAATACTTCCTCTCTTGTGAATGTCGTTTTATTTTTCTTCTTTATCTCTACAGTTCTCACACAAACGAGTATTTAAGAGAAGCTCGTGAAGAAGAGTGCAGTGGTGGAAGTGCATCCTCACATCCTCGCGTCCCTCATAAGCTCAACGAGCGAGAGAGGAAACAAGCTGCTTTGCCAATACTTATATTTGGATATCCTTTAGTAAGTTGATTCTTTGAAGAGTTCTACTCGCAACTTGACTATATTTTTGTAAGGATAACATATAGGTATTAGGTACGTAAATAGTCGCATGGGTACAATTTTGACGCGTTGCGAAATCATGGGTGGCTTTTAGGCTTGACACCGGACGGCCATGTTACGTCACTCTTTTATCTAGCAAAACTAATAATAACACCATACGGTAACGATCATTAACCTAAAACAAATTCAAAATATTCTCTACTACTGGGTTTATCCTCAACTGGTTTAGACCCTGTTCAGCAAATAAGTAGACCGTGGTTAAAGGAACGAAAAAATGCTTGGAACAATGAGAACAATTTTTTCCAGGTCGAAAAATTCTTCTCCAAAAACTACTTGGACAAGGAAGAAGGATTGGCGCGTCTCCGTGCTGAGCTGACCTCTCCGTCCAACGGCAGTACCAAGACGTCCCCCAATAAGACCGCAAGGGCAGCGGCGACCTTGCTGCAGAGGGCTCTGAGAGACAAAGTGTTCTCGGTATACAGTCAGGCTAACGAGGTCGTCAGGGTTTTGTTCAAGGAGTTTGTGCCAGACAGGTAAAGGTGGACACAGACTACAATGTTGTGACGTGTGTGTGTGAAACTGAGAGCGTACATTTTATACGAACATAAAGACACACTGCGAACTGTGCATTGTGCAAGTGCACACTGGAGTCCTCGTGACGCTCAGGATCGAGGCGCATTGCGATCACGTACGCCACGCCAGTGTGTTGCGATCTGTTGGAACACATATACGATACATACTCGATATAGTAGTCTGTTTGTGCCTATCAAAGTACTTATTAGCTTAAATTACGATTAACTTAACTCGGAAACAAGGCTTTGGCATAATGCCTTTGAGACGTAATATCTCAACGGGCATGAAGTGAATAGAAATTCGAAAAATCGACAGTTCAAACTGCACCAGTTGAACTATTGTTGTGCCAACTCCTAACACAAGCTTTCGTTTAATTTGAAGGGAAGAGGAGAAAATGTGTGTTTTTAACAAAGTTAATATTATTCTTTACAAAATGCCAGCAAATAATAATTAGGAATTAGTAAGGTTACAATTTACTAACTAACATGCAACATACTCTTTTAGCTTAATTATTGCAGTTAATCGTTTGAGTAATATATCTAAGAGGAGCTACGAACTAATTATTATTTTATTTTAATACTAGCTGACCCCCGCGACTTCGTTCGCGTGTTTATAGGTTTTATATAAGATCGGATCGGATCCCATAATTCTTTTATGTACCTAAACTAAATGTTGCCTGTTACTCCTTATAACATTGAAAGTTCCATTAAAATCGATCCAGCCGTTTCGGAGATTAGCTGGAACAAATAGACAAACCGACAAACATAAATTTAAACTCACGCCAGTTTAAAATAAGCCGTACGTTCAAAGATCCGGGTCCCAAGTTATTTGAACCCAATACTGAGGGTTGTAATGGCTGTCATTTCTGAACTAAAAAACCTATGACCTTGAAATATTTACGGAACAATATATAAAGTACTACCTTTCTAACAAAAAAAGAATGAGTGAAATCGAGCAACGCGTTAATGAATTACAGCTAAATACACGTTTTAACTTTCATCCCCTCTCCCAAGGGAACCGTGCTGAATTTCGGGATAAAAAGTATCCTATGTCCTACCTCGGAGTATAAACTCAAATCGTACCAAGTTTCATTTGAATCCATTCAGTAGTTTCGGCGTGATGCGCGGCCAAGATACAGACAGACAGACAGACAGACAGACAGACAGACAGACAAAAATGAAAAAAATTGCAGTTTTGGCTTCAGTATCGATTATAGAGTGCCCTCCAATAAAAATTTTCAAAATATCTTCAATGTACAGAATTGGATCTGTTACAGTTTTATTATATTACTAGATGATGCCCACGGCTTCGCCCGTGTGTATTTAGGTTTGTAAAAATCTCGTGGGAACTTTGATTTTCCAGAACAAAAAGTAGCCTATCTGTAGTAAGTAGTAACCCGTCCACAAAACGGAAAAATTCCGTGGGATCCTTACGATTTCGGAATGCAATTCCTTACAGCATCAGGGTTGAGGAGTTGGACATGTACCTACTCGAGATCATCTATACTAATAAATAAAATTGAAGTGTCTGTCTGTAATATCGAAATAACTACCTCATATTAAGCTCATATGGTTATTTGAACGGTACCATAAACGAATCACACGTTTTTAAAATTTTTGTCTGTCTGTCTGTCTGTCTGTCTGTCTGTCTGTTTGAACGGGCTAATCTTCGGAACGGCTGAACCGATTTTAACGGGACTTTCACATACAAGTAGAGAATTAACCAGGGAGTAACATAGGCTACTTTTTTAACCGACTTTCAAAAAAGGAGGAGTTGTGTTTTTCTACCTATGTACACCGATATCTCCGAGATTTCTGAACCGATTTGCGTAAATTTTTTTTTAATCGATAGAAAAACATTGCGACACTGTCCTACAAAAAACTTGGATTCCAACTCCTCAATCCTGATGCTGTAGGGGAACTGATCCCCAAAACTAATGGGATTTAGGAACTGTCGGTTATTTAAATTGATATTGGGGGTGCCAATTAAAGACTTTATCGTTGAATGAACTCGAGTAGGTACATATTCAACTCCTCAACCCTGATGCTGTAAGGAATTGCATTCCGAAATCGTGGGGATCCCATGGAATTTTTCCGTTTTGGTGACGGGTTACTACACAGATAGGCTACTTTTTGTTCTGGAAAATCAAAAGTTCCCACGGGATTTTTAAAAACCTAAATCCACACGGGCGAAGCCGTGGGCATCATCTAGTTCAACAATAAAGTCTTTAATTGGTATCCCCAATATCAATTTAAATAACCGACAGTGCCTAAATCCCATTAGTTTTGGGGATCAGATCCCCTACAGCATCAGGATTGAGGAGTTGGAATCCAAATTTTTTGTAGGACAGTGTCGCAATGTTTCTCTATCGATTAAAAAAAAATTACGCAAATCGGTTCAGAAATCTCGGAGATATCGGTGTACATAGGTAGAAAAACACAACTCCTCCTTTTTTAAAAGTCGGTTAAAAAAGTAGCCTATGTTACTCCCTGGTTAATTCTCTACTTGTATGTGAAAGTCCCCTCAAAATCGGTTCAGCCGTTCCAAAGATTAGCCCGTTCAAACAGACAGACAGACAGACAGACAGACAGACAGACAGACAAAAATTTTAAAAACGTGTGATTCGGTTATAGTATCGCTCAAATAACCATATGAGCTTAATATGAGGTAGTTATTTCGATATTACAGACAGACACTTCAATTTTATTTATTAGTATAGATATAGATAGAAGATAAGTGCACCAAAATTTTATATGACGGTCTAGATTTCCATTTTGATTTTGCAAATTATGTTCTCTAATATTTATCAATATTATGTTTTTAACCCCCGACGCAAAATTTTCAATTTTACAGTCGACTAGCATGATAAATGAGCAGGCTATCTGTCTCACAAATGTTATAATATGACTATTTAATGTAATGGACGCTTTCACCTTAAATTACTTGTTTAAGGTATTCTATTTGTTAACCCCCGACGAAAAAACGACGGGGTGTTATAAGTTTGACGTGTCTGTATGTGTGTGTGTGTGTGTGTCTGTCTGTTCCCCTGTGGCGCTCAAACGGGTGGACCGATTTGAATGCGGTTTTTTTGTTTGAAAGGCGAATTAGTCGAGAGTGTTGTTAGCTATGTTTGATGAAAATCGGTCCAAAATGGTCGCCGCTACAAAATGGCGGATTACATATTTTTTCACAATCCCCTTAATATGGGTATCAAATGAAAGGGCTTGACTAGTAGAATAGCACTTTTGCAAATCCAAGATGGCCGCCGCCACAAAATGGCGAATGTCGGGGTTTTTTTTTAATTTTTAATTTATACTTGTAGAGTATGTGCTGCAGAAGTTGGTCGATGTTTAGAGAAGTTGTTACCGGAACTGCTCCGCGCTTGCGGCGACCCCGCGCCCCGGGTGCACTCGACGGCGCAGCACACGGTGCTCACCGTGGCCGACTGTCCGCTGGTGAGGTCGGTGCCAACCACACACTATACCGAACATTGATGAATGATAAGGATTATTTCTCACCGTAGCTTCAACGCGTTTTATTTGATTCAGCAGCTGTTTTGTATTGAATCTGTAAAAATCTATACATTTAACATTATAAATGCTATAATACTTAAGTCTGTCAGTCTAATGTCTATTTTCTTGACAAATTTTTGCTCACGCACCTAGCGTCCTCAAGCTAGGATTGATATCCTTGGTCATAAAATAGTTGTTATAATATGTTTACATGAACATAATTTTTTTAGGAGCCTACACATAATACCCCAACAACTGGTCCGACCTGTCGCCGCCTCTATGCATCCACGTCTTGCTCTTTCCCGGCTGCAAATGCTCGAACAACTCCTCCTGAGCCACGGTATATCAACAGATAAAAACAGGTAACATACCTACTTTACCATACATATCTACAGAACTACAGATCTACTTTACTTATTCCTCCGAAATGTGATTAGAGTTAGTGTTAGCGAGGTGCGGCGACTTTTCCCTCTTCTGGACATGCTCTTAACCAATGCTAAACGTCAACAGTGGCCTGACAGTCCGTCGACTAGCGGAGTGTGGAGCAGCCGGCGCTCAGCACGCGGCAGGGTCTGTGAGGGCTGCGGCTGAGAGGATCCTCCTGGCCGCATACGCCAGGTCACCCAGAGTTGTCAGAGCTCAACTACCGCCAGACGACGCCGTCACAAGACGCAATCTCATTTACAGACACCTCTTTCAACAATTCGACAGGATAGATATGCAGGTAGGTTTTTGCTTTTACTACACCAATGCTTTTATTTCTTAATCCGCTATAAAACGATTTAAATGGAATAATTTTATGTTTACAGAAATTGCTAAACCAAGCACCGACTGAAGAGCAACTTCTCAACGGTGGAGACCAATCTACTCTTGATTCAACTTTAGAAGCAAGCGTCACTCAATCTACTCGAAGTGGCACAACAGTCAGCGGGATGACAACGTCTTTGATGTCTTCGTCAATGGACGCAGCATCTTCATACAGTTTAAAATCGAGTGCGAGTGGAGCTACATTAGCTCCTTCTAGTTTAAGTGGAAGCTTTACAACTTCTAGAACCAAAAGCAGCTTAAAGAAATCACCGACAAAGAAGTACACGCCAACTCGATCACCAAAAGACGTTTCAGGCTACCCTGGTTACAATAAATTGAGGTTAGATAGTGCTGTTAGCCCAAAACATTCACCACGATCGTCAGTTGTTGGAAACGAAAAGGTAGAGTATGATATAATATTTTTGTAGACTCAACACAAGTGCCCATATGCTCAAAGCACAAAATTCATAGGTTTCGCCTTTCAGGTACACTTCCAAGAAAGTCAAACAGATGAAGTAGTATATCGTCGCGCTAATCGTAACCCGGAAAACCGTCATTCTATGATACACTATGATCACGATCCATCTAAACCTCAACTTAAAGAAAGACCCGCTACAGTTTATGAACCTTTGCATCTAGAATACAGAGACTCACCAACTATTGGATCACCAAAAACCTCAAAAAATGATGTACGAAGTATGGATTCCTTACCATTGGACTCCCCACAAATGTCGAAAAACGATTTAAGATGTGATTCAGACAACAGAAGTTTAGATTCCCCAAAGCTTAAGGCTGATTATTTTCGAGACGTTGGCTTGGAATCTCCGAAACTCGTAGCTGGGGTTCGAAATTTGCATTTAGATGAACATAGTCAAATGGATGAGAGCGGGTATTACAGTCCAGGTAAAGAATAAGAGCAACTTCAAATCAATTTGGTTGTTAGGATTTTACATTAATGTAACTATATGTCCTTCTTTCATATTTGTTACAGGCAGAAGACAATTACCTAACAATGAACAACCTTATGAAGGTTATGAAGGGGTTGGTGCTGATGCGAGTAGTGAAACTACTCCAGAACCTGTATGCAAGTGAGTATCAAGAGGCCTATCGCCGTAGTTTAACAGCTGCAGTTTGACGATCGCCTCTGACTGGCTGACTACTTCAACTTATTGGTTAAAATGTGCTGTTGCAGCAAGAATACCATTTTAGCCAATCACAGTTATTGAACTTGTAGTGTTGTGATAATCACAACTTTTGTGCAAAAGGTGCCGGTGATTTCGATTTTCGACGCATGGTTCATGGCATAATAAGAAATACCTATGTAATAGGTAGGTAAACTCTATTCTTCTGTTTCTGAAAGATCTCTTCAGAGATAGGAAAGCTATAACCTCGTACACGTTTATTTAATTTTCGTAATTATTCGTAATGTTAGTTATAGGTTTTCATGAGTTTTATTTTGTTACGGGGATTCTATCATTTCATAGGGATTTCATGTCCATATACCTAGCACATCGTGTACGTGGTGCGGGCGGCGCGTGCGCGCCGCGGCGTTGGAGGCGCACTACTGGCGTCGCTGCGTGCTGCTCGCGCGGTGTCCTCACTGCCATTTCGCGCTCGAAGCCAGAGCTCTACATGCGCATCTTTTGGGTGAGTTGCGTATGTTTTTGGAAAAATAGTATCTCTAATGATGATATGTGCACCACTCCGGAGGAAGGCTGCCCAGCATACCAGGCAATGTTCTTAGGAAGATGTTGGTGTTACTCAGGACTTCAGGAGTCTGACCATCATAAAACAATTGTGTACAGACTGACTGACTGACACAACGCACAGCCTAGGCGGACCTAGATTTGAAATTCGACGGAAATAAATCTTGAGTAAAATAATATTCTTTCCCACTTCTGAGGAATGTTTTTTTTTTTTTCATCTTTAAAAGAGTGAAAAGGAGTGGTTAAATATGAATAAGGTTCAAGAAATAAAAACCGCATTAACGAGGCTTTGCTGGAAAATAGTGTTCATATTAAATTAAGTAATTACTTATTATAAGTATTAAGTATTTTTGGATCCGTTCGTCCTTTGTAACGTTTGGTTTACTTTTATTATTTACAGAGGAATGCTCGCTGAGCGAAGGCCTGTGGAAGGCGTGTCATAAATGTGGAGCGGCGTTACGAACAGACGAAAGCGAGTACCACGTCAACTGTATACGTACGTGTTTTGATACACTAAGGACCTGTTTCACCACCTTCTGCTAAGTGTCGGATAGCTTGTTCACAACTTTTGTCTTTGTCACTTGACATAAAGTAAGAAAGTGACAAAACTTACCTACGTTTAGGCTATCCGACACTTGTCAGAAAGTGGTGAAACAGACCCTAAACATATTTTTTCACTTTGTCATGGTAAAGCTACTCGTTTCCTCAGTTTAAGTAATCAGAAGCAGTAAATCAGAGCAATTTAAGTCGTCGGTACCGGTTATTATCCCTAACATCAGATATTAGTCGAAATCCCTAGTGAGTGGTAAGTGGATCTGTTAAACCATTACCCACCGTATTATTATATCAAGAGATCCCCTACCATTATGGGGAAGGGATCACTCATAGATAAATTCATTATTCTATGGGATCACTGCACTTATCATACTTAATTATAAAGCAGGGAAAGAAAGAGAGAGTTTGTGACAAAATGTTTTTGTTTCAGCTCTCGGCCTGGATGAATGGAAGTGCCCGTATTGTCTCACAAACGTCCTGGCCCGGGACCTCCCATGGCAGAGGCATCTAATGCAATGTCCTCGCAACCCTCGACTGACGCAGCAAAACTAACGGGTATCTACTAGAGAATAAAGTGTTGAATCTTAACGTATGTCTAGATAGGTACGCATTACTGATTTCAGAATCATCATCGTATGTTAATATACTTAATCATAATTTCAGAATCGTAATTCGTAAATCGTTGTATATAGGTCTGTACCTATGTATACTGTATACCTATATACATACTTATAGTACCGACTTGATAGACATGACGGCGTCGGCGATGCGCACGTCCCCCATCCCCCCGCATATATCGATTATTCCCAGCCTAGAGAATAAATAATTAATTAATCGACGCATGTGAGAAAAACCGGCGGCCCGTCGCGTTTTCATACGTCGTTGCGTATTAAAGATACCCACTTACTGTAAACTAAACTTTGGAATAATAAAAGATTGTGTGTAGGTGCGCGATAAGTACAAATTGGGGCAGTTTCCCCTATTATATTTCTAGGTACACAATTTAAAGTTGTGTTCACCGATGTTTCTTGTCGCGCTCGCGTTCTTCAATTTATAACGGTGTCGGGATTGTCACGAGTGCGTCCATCATCTAAAAAAAACCGGCCAAGTGCGTGGAGGGCCACGCGCAGTGTAGGGTTCCGTAGTCACAATCCTCTAAAAACAGATATAACTCCTTAACCTGTGAACCCTACTTAGCCGTGATAGTTTTCCTTTAAAATTGATTATATACCCTACTGCTGTGAATTTTTTCAAGTTCCTATATACTGCCATTTGGCTGATAGAGGGGGGGGACACTTGACTCTAATAAAAATTTGCACTTTAAAACATCATATTTTACAAACGGATCTAGAAATCCAAAAATGATGTTCCCACACCCACAGTATTTTTAAAAGACCTATTCAACGATACCCCACACTATGGGGTAGACGAGAAAAAAAAATATTCATCCCCACTTTACATGTAGGGGAGCTACCCTAAAAAAAAAAATTATCAAAATTTTATTTCACCACTTTGTCGGCGTGATTAATATCTATACTCATGCCAAATTACGGATTTCTAGCACTAATAGTCTCTGAGATTAACCGAGGACGGACAGACGTACAGACGGACAGACGGACGGACATGGCGAAACTATAAGGGTTCGTTGTTTACTACGGAACCCTAAAAATGGCAGCTACAGCGAAACGATCGCATTCACCGACATTGGCCGACAGTTTCTCATCATTAGATATTGCTGCAACGAAAACACCAGCTTATAATATAATTGTGATTGTAATCATAATCATGGTAATCACAACAATATTATTGTGATTGTAGCAATAAAATTAATGCAGCTTTTACACAATAGACCGCCAGATTTTAAAATCAGTCATGCGTAACTTTTTAAAATTATTTTATTATTACATAATTATTATTCAGTCATTATTTTGCCTCGTTTGGAGATTGAGGCTAACTTAATTTTCTATAGGTGATTTACATAATAAAATCACTTAAAACTACTTAAATGGTCAATTATGTTTTTCCGTATAGTATGGGTATATATACATACCTTAACCTATAATATTTATAGTAGTATACATTAGACCGTATGTTTTTCTATGTATGGTTTATGTACAGGTACTTAAACTTTAACCAGTTTTATTGAATTGAATTTATTGTTGTTTTGTAGTTGGTGTTATAAAACATAAAATACAACGCGATACAATTTAAAAATGTGTAGTGCAATAACCATGAGTACATAGTTAGGTTCTTTGAGTTTATATATTTTTAGTAGAAGTAGTAAGTAATTGTTTTTAGTTAACTATTTTATAGAATTTTTTATTTAGTATCTATAATAATAATCTAACTATAGATATTAAGTCAGGAATTAGGTGTCTAATAATTTTGAATTTCATCTAACAATTATTATTCATATTTAACAACACAAGTATCTATTACTTTAACTAGTGTGATGTCAATTCTAAACTACGTCATGTATCTATTTATTTTTATTACATACTTATATAATTTCATAACATCCTTTAAAAACAAGCGTTCTAGTGATTTAACTAGATTTCTGCTGAAGCTTTCTTGTCCATTTCTACCGTCCATGGTTTATGAATTCCGTCTAATCGAATGCTCACGGTTATGTTTTGAATACTGCAATCAAACTGCAATATTTGATTTGTATTGAAATGTTTTATTTTTTAACTATTTTTATAGTTTAAGTTCTCAGAATGCACAATTAATTACTTTATATAACACTAAATATACCTACCTACATATAATAAATAAATTATGAGTAAGTACATAGATACATTTTTGTGCTTATCTGAAGTTTTTAGTATCTATTTAATGTTATAACTTTATTTATTTTTACTAGTTAAATACTTTGATATTATATTTTTTTGAAATAATTGTGTCCAAGACTTAATAAGACTTAATAAGACCTAGGTACCTGAAACATGAGAATCAGCGATTTCAATTGGGTTAATTTTAATCGGTATTAATTCAATTGGTCTTTTTGTTTTAATTTTTAACCGACTATGGAAGGATTATAACCAAACTTTATATGTAGGTGGATCATAAATAGAAATTAACATTTATCTGCTTTTACAACACATACATAGTACATATTATAGTTTTCTAAAAAATTAATCCAGTAGAATGTATAATTGGAACGTACATTGGAATACTATTAAATAAAATTTTTTGAAAAAAAAACATTCCTTATTTAGTACATCTATCAGTCAAATGGATTTCAAAACGACATAGATACATAGATGGATTTTATTAGCGGGTAGTTTTAGCTTTTATTAATTAAATTAAAAAGTGTAACTAAGTCTTGGTTTGTAATAGAAAATTATAAAAATCGCGAAATCTGTGAAAATGTAGCTAAAAGAAAATGTAGATATTAGAAAGAAGTAGAAATGTAGATATTAGAAAGACAATCATGTAGACTTTATCTTTATTTGATACCATTTAGTATTTAACAACGCTACATTGCCAATAACAAATTGACTAATTTTTTTACCTTTTATGTGCCTATTTATTCACGTTTACCCAAAATGAAATACATGTTAGTGATATGTAATTAAGATTATTCATAAATTAAATTGAATCTATTCTAGGTTGGTCGACACACTTCTTTCATAGTTAAACTGACTAATACTATCTATAAAAATTTTTATTTGTTAGTAAATCTCACTGCTAACAAACTCTTGCAATTATTTCCTATAGTTTTAAAACAATTTTAAAATAAATGATTGACTGGTATATGAATAGTCCCGAAGTAATTATAAAAATAGAACGTCACTAGTAATATTTAAACAATAATTTAGCATAATTCGATTAACGAAACCACATCACCCACTGTGATATTGGGTTGGATACAGTGAAACAGGATTTAGAGCGTGGATCTTCAGTTGCTGGTATAGTTGTAACGTTATAATAAATAGAATATTTAGCATAAGATAATATTATAGAATATAGATAGAGTGCAATATTATTCAGTCTATATTGAATAGTCCCACCGCACGCCGCTGTGCACCGCGACTGAACTGTTATTAATTTTTGTGGACTTTTTTTTGGATATTGCAAGAGTGAGAATATGCTTTGTAAAAGTTTGCAGAATGTTGAAAATTCACTGGCACACTGTGTCTAATAAACTTCTTTACAATAACCTTCCAGAAATTAAATAAAACTTGAAAGATTAATCACAGAAATATTATTAGTTATTAATTTAAGATTAGTATTTATTAAAGTTTCATATTTTAAAATCTTATGCAATAAAATATTAAAATGTATGAACTGTGAGAATAAGATAGCGTTGATAATTATGATCTAAATCTACATAATATTATATAAATCAAATCTATACTAATAAATAAAATTGAAGTGTCTGTCTGTAATATCGAAATAATTACCTCATATTAAGCTCATATGGTTATTTGAACGCTACCATAACCGAATCACACGTTTTTAAAATTTTTGTCTGTCTGTCTGTCTGTCTGTCTGTCTGTCTGTTTGAACGGGCTAATCTTCGGAACGGCTGAACCGATTTTGACGGGACTTTCATATACAAGTAGAGAATTAATCAGGGAGTAACATAGGCTACTTTTTTAACCGACTTTCAAAAAAGGAGGAGTTGTGTTTTTCTACCTATGTACACCGATATCTCCGAGATTTCTGAACCGATTTAAGTAATTTTTTTTTTAATCGATAGAAAAACATTGCGACCCTGTTCTGTAAAAAATTTGGATTCCAACTCCTCAATCCTGATGCTGTAGGGGACCTAATCCCCAAAACTAATGGGTTTTAGAAACTTTCGGTTATTTAAATTGCTATTGGGGGTACCAATTAAAGACTTTATCGTTGAATGAACTCGAGTAGGTACATATCCAACTCCTCAACCCTGATGCTGTAAGGAATTGTATTCCGAAATCGTGGGGATCCCACGGGATTTTTCCGTTTAGGGGACGGGTTTCTACAGATAAGCTACTTTTTGTTCTGGAAAATCAAAAGTTCCCACGGGATTTTTAAAAACCTAAATCCACACGGGCGAAGCCGTGGGCATTATCTAGTAATTAATAAACGTCAGCGTTTTATATAAGGTTACGTGGATTTTGTACTGTGATCTTTCCTAGAACGTTGCCTAGAACCTAACTGTAAAGTCTTGGGAGTACCTACCTTTATTAGTATGTACCTACTTACGTATTAATAGGACGTTGGCATCACACACGCAAAATGGAAAACATAATTAATCTACTTTACATTTAAGTAAGTATCACTAATTAATTGGCCGGTTTTGCAATCTTAATTTTTAAACAAAATGAAATTTACAAAAAAATAATTCAGCTCAAAAGCCTACCAGATTGCATTTAAAATGTAGAAAATATGTAAAAATAAAATAGGTAGCTCTTTAGAATTACTAGGTGTACTATAACTCCATAGAATTCTATTAAATAATAATTAATAAATAGGAACACTTCTTTGTAATATTAACTTAATATTTCTAACTAGGTATACCTTCTAAACAATCGGTACAAAATAATACAGAGTCACTAAATAAAGTTTGAGACAGTTACTGTTGTACGCTTAGTAAATCCATTCGACTGATATTGTAAAGTAAATAGGGTCCAACTTTGTTATTATTGACTAAATAAATGCATAATGCTAAAATAATATGTTGATATTCTTTTGAATAAATGTTTCTTACAACAATATTCACTACTAACTTAATTATTATTACTAATTTAAGATAACAGTTACCTACCTGTCTACCACGTTACAAAATTATGTTTTTAATTATTATTTTCTCTGAAAGCAGGCAAATGTTAAAATTTCTATTTATAACACACTAAATAAAAATATAGATTCTAGCCTATCTAGTACTGATAATTGAACTTTGAATATTACTTTATTAAATTGGACAGAAAACAATTTAATAAAGTAATATTATGATTCTGTTGAAAAATAAAATTCGACTGTATTTGGAAACTAATTAAATCAATGATATAAAATGTTAAAAACGACTGAATTAAACATTTCTAAAGTTTTATTATGTCTTAACTATTATACAATATTTGCAGTATTTAAATTGATTAATATAAAATCCAAGAACAATTTGCCTCAAAAAGACATAACTAATTATTCTTAAAGAATGAGCTTGCAAATTATCTAAATTACTATTAAGTAATATTTAAAATATTGGCAGAATAAAGATTGGATAGAAAAAAAATGTTTGTGACGCTATTTTGCTAATAAAAAAATATTTTAACAATTTTATTTAATATGATATTTTGTCTGAATCGTTTTCGCCGGCCAGCGCGGCTCATTGTGTCCGTGACTCCATAAGTCATAACGCACTCTTTTGTTAATGTAGCACTTTCGTCTTTAAGTTTGAGGTAGTAAGGATTGTTATCGCTCTGAAGCGAATTCGAGTGGTGGTGTGAATAAAGGGTTTCTAAACATATTTTGTGCTCGTTTTATTTTATTCTTATCCATTATTAAAGATGAATCAATATGACGATGAATTTTATTCAGCCTTATTTACTTTTACATACGGTTGAAATTGGTACAACGAAAACCAAACCTGTTTTGTTTTCATTGTACCAACATCGTTGGCCTGTTTTACCACCCTAGCCTGTTGTAAGTGTCGTATAGCTTATTCACAAATTTTGTCTTTGTCACTTGACATAAAGTATCTAAGAAAGTGATCCCTTATCCGTCACTTATCCAGGTGGTGAAACAGGCCCTAAACGCGCTCTATTGCGCCCAGGTAGACCTGAATTTTAAGTTGGTGGTTGGCGGTGTTTCAGTCCCGTGCCCCGGAGAGCATCTTAAGCCATTGGTCCCGCTTATTATCACTATCATGATTGTCACAGTAGTCATTAATGCTAGTGGTGGATTGGCCTCTGAGAAAAAAGTAGTAGTCCCATCACGAGACAACTTAAAAATCAATACATCGATATATCGATACTCCATGGGACCCATGATGCCCAGTGGTACCATGGGTACATAGTAGTATAGTGTGGTGTGATCCCACCAGTAGAACAAATCGGTGGGACCACGGGCCCTTCACCCTAAATCCCTCTCTCCTACATCATCCCAGTGTGCCCAGCAGTGGGACTCTGTAGTAGTGGTGATAGTAATCCAATAAAATATATGTAGGTGTGCATAAAAAATATTTATTATTCAATAATAATAATTAATTATAATGTACAAACTCAATCAAATGTTATGTACAATCAACCTTATCTTCATTGTTGGTTTCGCTCTTCTCGGCGCCGTTAAGGTCATTTTCGCTAGTGTGAGTCTCGCCGACCTCAGCGGAGTCTGCTTCAGTTTCAGTTACTTCGGACGCTTTCTTGAACTTATTTACATCTATAAATAATTAATAATCGTATTTAATAAATTACTTTCAATAAATAATGAATAAAAAATTAAAATTATATTCATACGGAAATTGGCAAAAATGATTTCTTGCGCGTCTTGGAGAAAACGGCGATGTTTTTTGTAATTAATAATTGTGGAATAAAATAATTTAAAAAAATACCTACTTTAACAGGGTAGTTAAAGCCACATTAAACTAGTATTCAACAAACTATAATCTAGACTTAATCAACTGACTGTCTGAAAACTGTTGGACATCCCAACAGTTTTCAGACAGTCACAGACAGACCATCCCAGATTTTTATAATTTTTGTAGATAACGCGCAATAATGTACACGCATTATTCAAATAAAAATAAAATAAATAAATGATCATCATTCTGGATTTAAAAGCGCCACGGAATAAAAATTTAATAGGCATAACTTTATTGTATTTATAATTTTCAACTAAGCAGAAAAATCCCGAAAGGCGTTTTGATCAATAATAATAATTATTGTGTTCGTATCCATAACGGGAAGACAAACTTTTTTACAAAATGAGGGCGCGCCTTTTGCTGACTACAGATGTTACCCGTTTTCAGTATTAGCTGTGGTATTAGTATGTGACTCTCGCGGCCATGCGAGAAAACATTAATTTTTCTAACTTTTTTTCATTCATCTACAAGTTAGCCCTAAATTTCCACCTTAGTCTAAGGTGGAAACGGAATAACTTGGAAGATGTATGGCAGTTTTTATACCCATACCCCTGATCGGTTTCTACGCGACATCGTACCGGAACGCTAAATCGCTTAGCGGCAAGGCTTTGTCGGTAGGGTGGTAACTGGCTACGGCTGAAACCTACCAGACCAGAATAGAGACAGTAAAAAAGAAATTGGTCGTCTGTAAAGTCGGTTTACGAACGATAATTTTACGTGATAACGTCATAAGAAAACGGAAAGAGATAGATGCGTCACAAGCCGAACGCTTAGGCCGATCGTGCCTTGTTCCGCGCTCTCGCTTACACGCGGTACGTGATAATGAGTAATGTTTTCGTGCGTGTAGCCGGCGTTTATAAGATTACATCAAAATTATAGAACCCCAAATTGCTAGGTACTGCCGAGAATCGAACCCGGTATCTACTCTCGCTGTAAGAAAGCTGTGATAGCCTAGTATGGTTAGGACGACCGACTTCTAATCGGAGGTCGTGGGTTCGATTCCGGGGTACGCACCTCTAACTTTTCGGAGTTATGTGCGTTTTAAGTATTTAAATATCACTCGCTTTAACGGTGAAGGAAAACATCGTGAGGAAACCAGCATGCCTGAGAGTTCTCTATAACGTTCTCAAAGGTGTGTGAAGTCTGCCAATCCGCTTGGCCAGCGTGGTAGACTATGGCCAAAACCCTTCTCACTCTGAGAGGAGACCCGTGCTCTGTAGTGAGCCGGTAATGGGTTGATCATGATGATCTCCTCTCGGGATCACTTAAGGCCACAAGCGTTTACCGCTGTGCCAAGGAGGTCGTCTAAATTGGTCGTAACTAATTGAGGATTACAAGTATAAATTGAAAATTTAAAAAACCCCCGACATTCACCATTTTGTGGCGGCGGCCATCTTGGATTCACATAGTGCTATTCTACTAGTCAAGCCCTTTCATTTGATACCCATATTAAGGGAGTTGTGAAAAAATATGTAATCCACCATTTTGTAGCGGCGGCCATATTGGATCGATTTTCATAAAACATAGCTAACAGCACTCTCGACTAATTCACCTTTCAAACAAAAAAAACCGCATTTAAATCAGTCCACCCGTTTGAGCGCTACAGGGGAACAGACAGACACACATACACACACACACAGACACGTCAAACTTCACCCCGTCGTTTTTGCGTCGGGGGTTAAAATGAAACATACCGTATTTGCTATAATCAGCGCCCAGCAGCCGCAAGTAGTGCACGGTGTCGGGCGTGGCGGTGTACGCGCGCAGCGAGTGCACGCCGCGCCACCCCACCAGTGTCAGCTGCAGGCTCGACTCCGTGTCTGTGTAGTCCAGCACACAGCTGCCTGTAGCTGTGAAACAAATGGATTACATTTATGTAACTAGTTCCAGATGAATATTCTTAAAATTATTAGTTACTTAAAATTATAGAAAAATATCTTTTTAGCATTTTTCCAAATAGATAACTTTAAAATTGCACATTATTGAAAAATATCTAGTCTTAAAATGTCAGTATTCTTGCTCAAAATTTTCATCTATTCATCTTAGAACCGCCTCGTTGATGAAGTGTGTAGTTTATTTGGCTGCGTATCACAGGTTGCGTGTGGGGCGAAAGATTAGGTTTTTCTGTCTAATAAATTCTCAGTAGCAGCCTACAGTTGGGAAATTGGCGGTGTTACACCCCGGTGCCTCGGAAAACACATAAAGCCGTTCGTTCTACGCTTGATCCATCTAGTCATTCTCTAGTCATCCACCGGACTATGAGAGAGAAGAAATACATAACCACACTTATTTTATAATATCTTCTGTTTAGTCCGACTAGTCTCCATTGAGATTGGCTGCAGTGGCTAAAATTCCGTCAGGAGAGCAATATTAATTAGTTGGAATCCAAATTGTTATAAAAAAGGCCGTCTCTTTTGTAGGAAACAAAAAACAGAAACCATGCTGTTGCAGTGAAGGTTCGGGGTTAATTACTTTCTTTCGACATATGAAACACCTAAATTGTAAATCCTAATATTATGAAACGTAGCTTGTCATATTATTATTAAATAAATTACCTGTTCTGTATGATCCCATATTTAAAAAAAATATTTGTTTCACACTTACCAAAGTCCTTAACCAGGCTCTGTGTATGTTCAGAAAAGAGTTTAATGTCGGGCGGATTGCTGGGGTTGTCATTCTGTAACACCAGTATCAGATCGTCCTTCAGTATGTTCACCCGCCGCTTCGCACCTATGTGCCGGGATATACTTTGAAGGCCCTCCTGGGATAATCTGGAAAATAAAACATTCTTTTTTTGAAAACAGAATTGCGCTTCATTAAAACTGATCAAAACTTGAACTTATGAAACCTTATACACAAGGAACAACAAGCTTATAATGTTATGTAGATAATAGGAATGTAAAAAACCGCCATTTTCTATTTATGTCTGATCTGTAAGACTCTGTGAACAAGACAGAAATAGAAAATGGCAGTTCACAGTTCAATTAAATGGAGGAAAATTTAAGATTAGGTCATGCCTCATAAAAGGTTGTAGCGCTGATGAACGGAAAAAGAGGTATATTATGAAAATTGTTGCAAGTGCTTTTTCAGCTAAATCCAGTTTCCAAAAATTACTCACCTAAATGGACATGTCATATTTTTATTGTCACATCTCACAAAAGTTTTAACGCCTGTATTTATAATCTTAATGTTGTTCTCGTTTTTCTGTACAACATCTTTTACTGTTGGAGACACCAAATATATATTCTTCTTCTTGCCAACGTGACAGCGGGTGAGCAAACATTTAGCGTCAAATTCTTCGTTAAGGTCATAGAACTCCTTTATTGAAGGAAACACATCTTCTGTGTCACCGGAGAAGAAAACGAAGGGATCTTCTCTGTAACCGCCCATTCTTCTTCTCTTCTTCGGGGGTTCCTTTTTCTCTTTCTCTTTCTCTTCCTCAGGTTCGATTGTTTCAGGCTTACATTGGTCCTTCTCCCAAGGTAATGGGGCAGTCTTTTCGAAAACTGCGACGAAAAATCCACCCGTATCTTGGTGGTGTGGCAGGATTCTTATACTAAAAAGAGTTAGAAGATAGGTTATAACTAAAACATGTAAATAATGACTTAGAATTGCAAACCAATTACTTATTTTTAAAGCCGGTTAAAAACACATTATTGTGTGTTCTGTTAAATGTCCGAAGTCCATTATAGAGAGAGTACGTTACTTTTTCGCACGCCGTTTCCGCTAGATTTTTGATTTCCGTCATGTGTTCCGCGCCTCCGACGCCTCCAACGGCCTATCTGTGAACTAACAAACACAAGCCGACACAAGCCACAATATTTCGCCATTGTTGCGTTGTCTTTCGACCACGCGAGTTCGTTAGATTTATTTAAAACTTTCGAGATAGAAGTAGAAAGTTTTATAATTTGAGTAAAAAGTATTTATTTTTTACTGATAACTGTGCTAAAAATTCCGTGCCGCTGGAGGCCGGACAAAGTAGTTCGGTCCGAAATCGTGTAGTGAGAGTGAAGATTCTTCATCTGAGGAGCGCCGCCGCCTCCGACAAGGCGACGCCGCAGCGCCTCAGGGCGCCGCAGCCGCTCAGGGCGCCGCAGTCGCTCACGCACTGCAGGCGCTCGCTTTCTACTTTGGAGGAGGTAGAACGGAGGTTTGAGTTTTCAATTCGGTGAGTCAATTTATTATTTTGTGTGCCCAGTTGCAAATACAAAATTTTTCAAATTCAACTAATATGTTGCATGTTTTCTCTAAACGAGACTACTTTAAGTGTGTTACAATACCATGCTCTCCCAGGAAGCTCGGGTTCGATTTCCAATATACAAATAACTGAACTATCGGATGGCGCGGGCGGTATTTTTGATCCTTCACGAGAATAGTTTTGCCGCACTTTCAAAGGTGTATTTTTTGTTCAAACTAGTTGCTAAATGACGCCTTACAATACCTTGGTCATACAATTCTGATGTAGGGTAGTTACTACTACTACCGAGTCAGCGAAAATATTGAATTAAATAAAAGGAGAGTACTCCACATGGTATACTCTAGTTTGTGTGGAAAACAAGTCGAAATACGTAATCTTTTTAAGGCTTAAAGTCAAACCCCCTTCTTCAGATTACATTTCTGAGCATTGGAGTTGACGATATCTATATTGACAAAAAATTTGGAGGTAATGCCAAAATGCAAAGCTAAGCGCTCAAACGCCTTCGCATTCGCAGGTGCGGCCAATAAATTACCATAATCACATCTCAGAACAATACTTTTCATACCTACCTTTTACTAATCCCTAACAAGGATAAAAGGATAGAATTGTTGACTCTTGTGATAGAAAGAAAGGGGGGGGGGGAGTCGAAAAGAGAACAGTTTTAAACTAGAAATTTCTTTCAATCCCTCCTTTAGTTCTTCCAAATTTGGATAGTTCTAACAGAGTATCAAACTCTGTCTGTCCGCAGCATGTCTTTACAAATTCTGTGGATGATTTTGAACCAGATATGTTCCGCTAATAGCCATATAGCTAATATTCATCGCCCTAATTTTCTTAATATTCAAAAGTTATGTTGAATTTGACGACTGAACCGATACATGATGTCGAAACATTAGTAACATGATGTACAAACATTTTTTTTTTTTTGTATCACCGTCAAAGTACAACGTTTCTTCAACCGACGACTGGGTGGTCAAGCTTGACTTTGATCGGATGATCATGTCCCTAGAAGTGCATCGACATTTTTTTTTTTTTGCACATCAGTTACAAACGTCGGTTGCTGCAAATAACTTGCCTATCTTTTGGCCGGATGGTAGCTCCAAGAATACTAATCTCTGTGACAAATCGGACTGCCAAAAATATTATGCAACACGGTCTTCGCCTTGCATTAGCTCAGGAAAACTCTTGAGAGCTCACATCTAAGTGGCTAACAATTTCTTAATCAGCCTAGGTGTCTCAATTTCAAAAAATCGATCACAAACCAAGGAGATCGTTCCAGTTTTCGGGAGTAAATGGGATGCATACCACATCAAGTCCCTATCTCCAGAAAAGACAACAAAAAGTCCGTCAGAGTCAATGCCTCTTCTAGCAAATCGGCAGTTGGACCCTTAAACAGGCGCAATGCCTTTTAGGATATTCCAATTTTGCAACCTTCATCACCCTCCGGGGAAGGTTGCATTGCCGTATCTTGCTACGCCTCAGCAACTTTCTTCGCCACGGACCCTCAAACAGGCGCAACGCCCTTTAGGGTGTTTCAATTTTGCAACCTTCATCACCCTCCGGGGAAGGTTGCGTTGCTGTACCATTCTATGCCACAGCAACTGTCTTTGCAAATATACTCGTTATTTCCAAACGGTTTCCGAAAGAGGTGCGCGTCGAACTAGAATGGTGGCTACAAAATATGATTCAGTATCCTAAAAGAGAAAGTCCAGCCAACGTCCATACCAGGTTGAGTATGCTGATTCTTGTCCGATCACCGAAGTTAAGCAACATCGGATACGGCCAGTACTTGGATGGGTGACCGCTTGCGAACATGTTTAAACCTTTTGAATTACTTTATTATGGATGCATCATTATGTACATTGGGAGCTCTAGTGAACAACAGCAGAAAATTAACTAATGGAAGGGACAACAAAGCAAATTCCTTTCTAACTTAATCGTAGGTACGCTGTGATTGCCGTCATTTCAACTGAAGCCTCATCTCTCAAGAATTTGGCAGTGGTATTACAGACCGGCAATAAGACAAGGTATCCTTATATAAAAGACAAAAGAGGAACGAGATCACAACGGTTCTAGACTTGAAAAAGGAGCTTTTCACTCTGACGGATAGCCTCAATATTGTACTCCTCCCTCACCACCTTCCGGGAGTGTACAATACCGAAGCCGACAATCTCTCGCGCAATCGCGCAGGCTCGGTGTGGTATCTACTAGAAGGAGCAGCTTTAAACATACTTCATAGATCGCTAGTCTCAAAGGGCTCAAGTAGTTTAGAAATGCGCTACTCTCGGCTTGTCCGACTCTAACGCCTGCTTTCAGCAGATGTTGGACTTACGAGCTAATGTGGATCTTCCCTCCGCCGGAGCTACTACCGCTCGTCCTGCAACACCTCGCCTCGCCTCGCCGTACCTGCCTATTGTATTCTACAATAGGCAGGTACTTAACCACGCAAGTGGATGAAGCCCTTATAGCGCCCAGTCTTGAAGAGCCGCGCTTGCGCATCCAGCCGAGATACGATACCTGGCCAAGGTAATCGTCGATACACCACAACCACCAGCTTATATCGAAGCCTTGAAATCTGAAGCTTGGCTCATTTTGGGACGACAACAAGTTTGTTATTGTGCAGATACGCTTAAAACTTATGCCCCCATTGGAGAAGATGGTCAGAACGGTGTTTATAGTAATATGATGTAGATTTTCACTGTCCTTTACCAAATGATGTAACTAAATATACAACATACTGGCATATTTGTATTTGACGGATATTTTTTGGAGAATGTGCTCATGGACTTCATAACCTTTTCCTGCTTCACCGTTCTACTACGGAACTGCAAGAAGTCGTGAGTGCCCTAGGGACGCCTCCTAGGTGGTTGGCGTTCGATTTACTTTGCTGAAACATATAGAATGTCCTCCCAGTGTCCGTGTGTCCTGCCTGGTACAATTTGAGTGCTTCCACGGCGGGAATCAATGTGCATTTTCTGGATAGGCTCATTCCTAATTTGACCTCATCATTGCTTTCCATTGGGAGTGATTGTTGTCAAGCGTAAACCTATCATTTGTACATAAATCAGCCAGTTTCTATTTATGACACAATTTCGAATGTTATAATCCCATCATATGATTTATTCAAACATATCTTGGACGTTGTAGCGAGGCCTCCTAATCTTGCTTTTTGAACGCACGAATACGGGACACAATTCCAAATATAAATAATTTATGTGAGGTATCTAGTCATACGGCCAGAATTCTTTTGTTGTCATTTGAGCTTTCGTGTTCATGACCTTACACTTTTAAATTGTGATCCTAGACATATTATAGATGGAAATATCTACTTTTCAGCATACATATTATATGGCTTCTCCTGACCACAATATTTTATGTAAACTGACCCAAATTCGAGCTAAAATAGAGAATTAAGTATTGTTTTGGCTCAGAACTGTAATAACTGTATCAAAATTACTTATAAGTACACTTATTAGCACGCGGGAGGCACACAGGCCAGCCTAGCCCATAGTATCATTGGCGTTTTAGGTTCAAAGGCTATGTATAAAGAAGCTAGTGTTGAAGCTAAATCATATAGTTTCAGATCCACATTGGATTTTATTTTAATTAAATTGGGTTAAAAGTTCTATAAACGATATTCTTGTCTAAATTAGGGGCTTGTGAATACAAATGCTATCTTAAAGAATTAGATGGAAATTGTAATGACATTAGTGCGCTATCAAAAAGTCCCTTTTGCTGTCAAGTTTTACTATTTCCTATAGACATAATTGGTACTATTACCTGTCGCGATGTTTTAATAACATAATATTCTTTGAAGTAAAAGTATAATAGGTACCTGCTACAACTTTTAATTCATATGTACTTATGTACTTAGTAAAAAAATATATCACATTATTGCGTATTCTTCTCCACAAGCCACCAGGAGATAACAAACAGGTCTCAATAATGGACTTCGGACATTTAACAGAACACACAATATGGAAATTTTACCTTCAAATAAAATTTTTATTGTGTTTCTTCCAATGTCCGAAGTCCAGATAATGTCTTCCTGGTGCTACCATTATCTATACACATCATTATTTATCGAACAATGGCGAAATATTGTGGCTTGTGTCGGCTTGTGTTTGTTAGTTCACAGATAGGCCGTTGGAGGCGTCGGAGGCGCGGAACACATGACGGAAATCAAAAATCTAGCGGAAACGGCGTGCGAAAAAGTAACGTACTCTCTCTATAATGGACTTCGGACATTGGAAGAAACACAATAAAAATTTTATTTGAAGGTAAAATTTCCATATTTTTAGCAATATACCGCTTTGAGAAAAAGCATTTAATTGATATACATAACTCACCATCTGTCCAGGTGGTATTTGTCCAAGTCTTCATGTTTTGGCGGGAACATTTGCGGTCTCACCACAGTTTGCCACTTCTCTGGTACATCCTCAAACTTGTCATAGAACACCATGTCCTTGGACGCTGGACGCCAGTGTGTCATTCCTTTAATAATGGAAATATGTCATTGTAGTGTCATTACCTTTTTCTACCTTGGATTTAAGCGGAAAAGTGCTTTGTTTCCATGCATATAATGTTTCATTTGGTTTTGATACACTTTAATCTAATTGTAGCACCAATTTGAATTGAATTGGTACTACAAATCAATTTTTCTCAGTTTTTCTTGCAGAAAAAGATGGACTGAGGGCCAGTAAATTTTATCTAGTCAAGGGTTTGAATAAAAGTTCAAATCAATATTTGACCTTTACCTTTATGGAACTTTAAGCCAGGCAGCAGTTCGGTCACGTCTACCAATTTAACAGTCTCTCCAACTTCTTGTAACAGGCGATGTATGACGGCCTCGTTCTCAATCGGATTGAATGAGCAAGTCGAGTAGACCAGTCTACCGCCGATTGAGAGCAACTCGCAGCCACGGCGAAGGATACGGTATTGGATGCTGGTGGAAAAATAACCGGAACAATTTTATATATGGTACTCCAAGCTACAAAGTATAAATATGGTGGCTGCTTTTGAATTGAATCGTGTTGTAAACGCTTTAAATCGGAGGAATAGCTAATTAACAGCAGACGAAATTAGTCATTAAGAACACAGACGTAAGGTCGCATGTAATGTATTTGATAGAAGATTGATAAAATCTTGTATCAAATATATTTTTGAGCTCTTTCATTGTTCTACCACACAAGTAGGAGAAAATGTGAGCATTGGCATCCTTATGGTTGACACCTATCTACTGGCACAAAGCGCTTTCTTTCAACTTTTTTGATATTGTTTCCTGCGAGTATGTCTTGATTACCTTCAGGCAAGAGTAAAAAGGTATCCTTTAGGCAAACACACTCCAAACTAAACCTCATCATCACTTTCCATTAGGTATGATTTTCGTCGAGTGCTAACGTTTCTTTTTAAAAAAAAAAAGAAAGTTAAAATGTAATAGTTAAATCAATTTAGATCACATATTCCCTAGAATATTACTTCTACTTAGATATGTATTTACATCTTACCCATGTAAATTGTTTCCATTGCCCGTGGACCACTTCAGCCATATGTCGGGATTTTTTCTCAAAGTCGCGTCGCCAGAGCACGGGACGTCACACAGTATGCGATCGAACTTTAAAGGTTTCGTTAATTCAGGATTCTAAAAGAAAAAATAGTGTTATCAGAAACATTTTCCCCAGAAATCATTATTTTATAAGAAGCTGTCTTGACTAAGTGACTGTACAGACTTTGAGCTGCAATCCGAATGCAAAATTGCAGTGTTGATGCTGTTCTGTTGCAGTTGATATAACTGCATCGAAACTGTTGACAACCTTACGTCGGCCTACGTGAGCGAACCTAACGCGAATGCGATACGACACGGCGGTCGCGCAAATTTAAGTGTCTTGACAGACGGACTGCATTCGGACTGGAACTGGAATACTGCAGTTTGGATGCAGTTCTATTGCAGTTGACATTGTTAATGTAGAATATTCCAAGATGCTTGCGTCGTCGCATGATCGCTCTGAGTTCACTTATTTAGGACGGTATGTTAGTAATTCTTCGAATGGAACATTTTTACCTGTTCATCGGTGACAAGCAAAGAGGGCATCACAGCAGAATCGTGGTTGGTTATCACGATACACGGGGAGTTGAGCCTCTTCGCCTGATGCACCAGCATGTAGCAGCGGCTGTTATCCACGTCGTTCGCCATTACGAAACCTGCGGAAAGTTCGTAGTGTGAGAAGCTTTTAGTATAAAGCAATTTGACTATCGCCATTTTGGCGCTATTTTGTTAACAAGTGAGAGTCAGGCCTGTGACACTGTAGTTCCCTTGGACTTCGCAAAGCGCTAGTATCGCAACCACAGAACCACTTTTCTAAGGTCATATCCAAGAAGGTTATATACTCTATGTAGACACTGGAAACTGCGCCTGAAACATTTTAATAAAGATAAAGTCATTCAGCTGGGCTATTTTTCCTCTCTAGTTTTTCTATATCTCACACACTTTATTTAAGTAGTCTGTTGAGAACGAGACAAAGCCTGTTCAAGACCATATTTCTTTGCTTCAACATTTTGTTTTGATTGTTCCTGGTCTGTGGTGCTAAGATTCCATAGGTTCTTGTTCTATGTTAAAGTGTTCTGACTTCTGTGGTAATTATTGTTTTTTTCAAAATGGCGTCTTCGTTGTTGTTGTGTTTCGAAAAAAATAAAAATAATTATTGATTTCTTGTAATCTTCTAAACTTTAAATACGTCGAGTCGAGCTTCTGTTCCTCTGTTTGTGTTTTATACTGTAGTGCTATTTATATTTGGCATGTTGACTCTTTTTTTGTTTCATTGAAACAAGACTCGTACCTATGTTTTGTTTTTTGAAATATCTAACCTGACAAAGAAAACAAGGAGAAATGTGGCTGCTCGCCAGTACAAAACAACATTAAGTTGTTTCGATTTCCTAAACCTGCTGGAATTTTGCGCGGTACGTATTGTAACCAACCTAACCTAACTAGATTTATACTATCACTACATAGTATAAAACAAAGTCGCTTTCTCTGTCCCTATGTCCCTATGTATGCTTAAATCTTTAAAACTACGCAACGGATTTTGATGCGGTTTTTTTTAATAGATAGAGTGATTCAAGAGGAAGGTTTGTAAGTAGAAAAATTGGACCCGGTAGGTGGCGCTAATAGCGGGCAGGACGACGTCTGCCGGGTCCGCTAGTACGTTATAAAATTCATTCTCCATAAACAGACACAAGCACACCTTTTGATATTTATAGTGATACCAACAGGTGTGCTTAAGTTGGCTTAAGTCTATAGTTTTCTGCTGAACATACTGATGTGTTACTGTCAACCATTTTCCAGATATTGCAGATACCACTAGTGAGGAAAAAAATTTATTGGTAGCCCACCTTTTGTGTTTACTATTTATTACCTATAGGGTAGTAAAAATACTACTATTCATATATGGTATATATTTGTAATAATTAGTACCAATTATTTAACTTTTATTAGTACCAATTAATTATTTTTAAATTTATTTGTTTCTTTTCAGATGTGAACTATGTGATTTTCAGATGTGAAGATGAATTAAACAGACAGGTTTTACTGATTGTTTTATTGGGTTTTAATTCAAGAAGTTCTCAGGGCCAGCCCGGAGTTGTTTGTTAGCGGTATTTCACCCCCGTGCCTCGGAGAGGATGTTAAGCAGGCTGTCCTGTTTACTATTACTATTATTATCATCATAATAGTCGCTAAAGTCCACCAACCTGCATTGGAGCAGCGTGGTGGGTCTAAGCTCTAAATCCCTCTCTCCTATGAGAGAGGAGGCCTGTGCCCAACTGTGGGATGTTAAAAGGTTGTACTGTTGGTGGTAAAAAATTATTTGTTCCATGTTTAGTAACTTTTGTCGTTCTTCTTGCGAACACATCATTAATTATGACTATTCATATTATGATCTTTTATATTTCTGCAAAAGAATTTATTGATATTTTACTTTCAGCCAAAGATTAAAAGAGTGATCACAATTATGCTATTATAGTTTGATAAATATAATTGATGGTAGGTTTAAACAATATCTGACTCGTGGTTTCTGATTGTACCTAAACAAAATTTTTGTACATGATGCCTTAATATATTGCCCAGTTGTGAATAATCAAGATTTACATAATATTTTTACCTTTCCATCGCCACTGTCACAAGTCTATGCAAGACAAATTAATGTGATGGTCTGCACAGAGACACAAAGTCATTACTTTATCACTTTGTACTGACATCCATAAAATAGATTTTATTTTCCATAGCAGGATGAGAAGAGGAAAATGTTGGCAATGTTAATTTGTGGATATAAATAAGTGGGAAACAATCTCTTAGAATAGTTTTTATATATTCTGTATTTTATGTTAATTTAATTTTATGCCTCGATCTGTATAATATTTGGTGTAATATTATAATAAATAGGTAAATATAATTTGAGAGGGTGTGCAAGAAAAACTTAAGAAACAAAATATATGCTTTTCTCAAATTACTTTTGATAAATATAAAGCGTATAGATTAAGAAAAAAGAAATATAAAATTGAATATAGTAAGTTGTTTTATTTTAAATCCAAAAATTTCAAAAAGAATAAAAAATGTAGTGGTACCCCATTTCAACGTTTGTCAATGGGACATCACTATACTATCGATATCGATATTTTAAGGTGGGATTGTGTCCCATCACTTCTTGCGACACTAGCGCTTTGCGAAGGCAACGGAACTAACTGTAAATTTTTGCCACTGTCCCATCTGTCTTAGAGACTAGTATATTAGTGATCTGTGGTGAGAGTGAAGGTTTTCGGAGCTAATGTGGATTCTGTTTAATTTTTGATTGAGAAATGCCTTTGGTTCCCAGTATGTAGAATCCGCAGAGAAATCAACTGTCATTTTTAACCCCCGACGCAAAAACGACGGGGTGTTATAAGTTTGACGTGTCTGTGTGTGTGTGTGTGTGTGTGTGTGTGTGTGTGTGCGTGCGTGCGTGCGTGCGTGCGTGCGTGCGTGCGTGCGTGCGTGCGTGCGTGCGTGCGTGCGTGCGTGCGTGCGTGCGTGCGTGCGTGCGTGCGTGCGTGGGTGCGTGCGTGCGTGGGTGCGTGCGTGCGTGCGTGCGTGCGTGCGTGCGTGCGTGCGTGCGTGCGTGCGTGCGTGCGTGCGTGCGTGCGTGTGTGTGTGTGTGTGTGTGTGTGTCTGTCTGTTCCCCTGTGGCGCTCAAACGGGTGGACCGATTTGAATGCGGTTTTTTTTGTTTGAAAGGTGAATTAGTCGAGAGTGTTCTTAGCTATGTTTGATGAAAATCGGTCCAAGATGGCCGCCGCTACAAAATGGCGGATGATATATTTTTTCACAACTCCCTTGATATGGGTATCAAATGAAAGGGCTTGACTAGTAGAATAGCACTATTGCAAATTCAAGATGGCCGCCGCCACTAAATGGCGAATGTCGGGGGTTTTTTAAATTTTCAATTTACACTTGTGTATCGACTAATAAAACATGATTCGATACAAAATGACAGCAAAATACATGGATTTTTTTATAACACACATATATGTATTACACTTATATTTACCAGTAGGAGTTTTGTCTTCATCCGAATGCAAAAATTCGATAAGTTGTGCAGTTTTAGAACCTGGTGCTGCGCACATGTCTAATACCTAAAACAAACAAAAATATGTATTTGAAAGACAAACGAGTAACAAAGAAAAGGTACTTTACTTTTTAAGGTAAATAAAAAGTAACTTGACAAGGCAGTCAACGAAAGAATGATATTATTAAAAAACTAGCTTTTGCCCGCGGCTTCGCCCACGTGAATTTCGGTTTTTCACAAATCCTGAGGGATTTCTGGTCCACCCGCCCCCCGCCGCGCGGCGGCGTACCGCGGTACCGCGTACGGCAGGCGCGCGGCGCGGGGAGTTCCATGCAGCGCGAGCGTCGGCCGTCGCGCGCAGCGAAAATACCTATCAGGGCGTTTTTTAACATAGGTACTTACCGATTTCAACAAAACTCCTTTTTTGAAAGTCGGTTAAAAAAGTAGCCTATGTTACTCCTTGGTTAATCCTCTACTTGTCTCTGAAAGTCCCATCAAAATCGGTTCAGCCGTTCCGAAGATTAGCCCGTTCAAACAGACAGACAGATAAAAATTTTAAAAACGTGTGATTCGGTTATGGTATCATTCAAATAACCATATGAGCTTAATATGTGGTAGTTATTTCGAAATTACAGACAGACACTTCAATTTTATTTATTAGCATAGATAGTATAGATGCAATAAACATAATAATTATATGCCATGCCACAAATGCGGTGAGTAATTTCTGGATTGAATTATAACAATTTTTATATTAATAAATAATTTATGTTGCCTCAAAAGGTACTTTGATATGTTTTATAATAATAGTAAGTTGACTAGCCTTATGATGAGGTTCTACTTGTAAAACAACCGGGGGTATCATGGAAACAGCTTCCTGTCTCGACACTCCACCGGCTGCTGTCTCTGCTACAAGGAAGTTGTGCAGACGGTACAGCGCCTCGTTGCGACGGATGTCGGTGCGCGACAGGCGGAGTTGCCAGGCCAGGCCTCCTGGGTACCTTGACACCAAAATATATTCCTTAACAATTAATAGTGCATTAAAAACATTCAATAACCTGGACAGTGGATACCTTATCACCAAACAGTTGGTAAGTTTCAAAGGATCAGTAGGTACTAATGAATTACTTAATCTGACATATTGTTTCATTTCTATTGGTCTTACATCAATTTTGCTCATCATCGTTTGTACATTATGTAGTGGACAATTTCCAATATACTGTGGAACAGTTTAGCAATGACACATCAAAGTTAAAGTAAAATTCTTTGTTTCTATGTTACAAATGTCCTTTGAGTCCTTAACTGTTGAATAATTTTAGAATTTCTATAACATATAAAAATAAATAAAAAAATAAACATTATGTGGAATTTTGCCAAACTGAAAAATTCCCAAACATACCAAAAACAATACTTATATATTTGCTCTAAGAAAAGCCATCAATGCCAATTCTGGCAGAACTTACCAAGGCAAATTAATAGGCTTAATCTCCTCTTCTTCATCCTTCCCCTCCACTTTTAACTTCATGTTGAGTATCTTGGAGAAATATTCACTGGTAACTATTTTCAGTAAAGCATCCGCCTCACATTTAGAGCCTGTTATCCTGAACGCAGTAGGCAGGTTTTCTTTTATGCTTTTCATGAAATCTTCCCATTGATCTTCTGGGCATACTTTTTGAACCTATAGAGAATAGAAATGAGGGATTAGTCATACTATTTGCATTAGGATGGCCTAGTTGCAACAATGTGTATCAGTGTATTGCCCTAATTAAGCAACATTTACTCAAGTTGATAACTGGACAGTTGACCAACTTTGGAGGTCATTTTTTATCTTGATAATATTATCAATAACATCTGACAATAATTGGAAAACCTAAGAGTAGCAATCTCATATCTCATTGAGTTGTATGTGGAATCACAAGGAAAACTCTTAGCATTGTTATTAATAGAAGCGCTCAGGACTCTCTGTAATTAGGTTTATGATGCAGAGACGAGGAGAAAAAAACATTTAAGGAAAATTAAGCTATTGTTATAAAAAATATAAAAAACGTGGTCTCCTGGTATACTCCTGGTGCACCAGGGAACTAGCAGAAAAGTTGTGATTATCATGTCAATTGATACACAGTCAACTGTGTTAATTGTGTGAAATTTTTCTCATCCATAATAATATTACAAATGTGAAAGTGTGTCTGTCTGCTAGCTTTTCATGGTCCAACAGTTTTACCGATATTGATGAAATTTGGAACAGAGCTAGCTTACATCCCGGGGATGGACATAGGCTACTTTTTATCCTGGAAAATTGAGATTCTTAAAGTTCCATCCGTTAAACCGGTTTATATGAAATTCGGTACAGAGATAGCTTGCATCCCGGAAATTGACATAGGCAACTTTTTATCCCGGAAAATCCGGAATCCGGCAAGTCCGGAGTTCTCACGGGATTTTTTAAAACCTAAATCCACGCGGACGAAGTCGCGGGCATCCTCTAGTATAAGATATATCACCCATCTGGGGTAATACAATCTGTACTTATTAATATGTTTGTTGATTTATAGCAGTAAAGGCAAAAAAATATAACCTCATTTTTTATTTACCTTATAATATTCCTGAAAAGCCGCATTTTCACGTACTATATCTTCATAGTGTTTACGGGTATCAGGGGCCGGATTTTCTAGACGGTTTTTTTCCTTTAGGGCACAAAAAAAAATTTAAAACTTTCAAAACCGTGTTTCATAAAATATAAAGCCTTTAGAATTCATTCACCTGTTCTTTGCGGTCCCTCTTCCTTTGAGCGAATTTATTAACGTTACGGTTTCGACGACCCATTCTCGCTAGATAATTGCCAAGTGAAACAAATCTTTTCTGTGAAAAATGTCGACAAAGCATTCAATTAAAAATCCAAAATAAAATTATTGATATTTGATTGGCAACAACATAACCTATAAATTTTTTAATCAGAATGCAGTGTTGCCAGCACGGTCATGTCAAAAGTTACCTAAAATAAATAAAAAACAAAAAGTAACCTTTTAGTGTAAAAAATAACCTTTAATTTTTTTGACGTGATATTAACGTCTTATACCGTCTTATACCCACTGACTAGTACTAATAAGCAGTGTTGCCAGCACGGTCATGTCAAAAGTTACCTAAAATAAATAAAAAAGTAACCTTTTAGTGTAAAAAAATAACCTTTCATTTTTTTGACGTGATATTAATGTCTTATAAATAAATGAAGGCCAGTCGCACGCACGTAAAAGCATGACTCATTGTCTCGTACCTACCGTGTGCAAGCGAGAGCGCGGAACAAGCGATAGAGGCAATGTTTTCTTATGACGTTAACACGTAAAAATGTCCGTAAACCCGTAAACCGACTTCACAGACAACTATTTTTTTTTTCTAGTAGAAAATTGTATTACAAGTTGATAGAATTGATGATGCTTGTAAATAACTTGCACAAATATTCATTCAGACTGCTCAGACATTGGTCGAGATCGGTCGAGAAGAGTTGCATTATGAACAACACAGATGACAGAGTAGGGATTTATGAAGATTCGAAAAATCACCTTAAAGTAACCTTTTGAATAGTGTAACCTAAAAGTAACCTGACCGAGCTAAAAATCACCTAAAAGGTTACAAAAGTAACCTTCTGGCAACGCTGCTAATAAGTCAGTGCTTATACCTAAATAAATGAACGCCAGTCGCACGCACGTAAAAGCATGACTCATTGTCAAGTACCTACCGCGTGCAAGCGAGAGCGCGGAACAAGCGATAGAGAAAACACGATCAGCCGGCATAGACGAGCATGCAAGCGAAAGCGCGGAACAAGCGATAGAGAGGCAATGTTTTCTTATGATGTTAACACGTAAAAATGTCGTCCGTAAACCGACTTCACAGACAACTATTTTTTTTCTAGTAGAAAATTGTATTACAAGTTGATAGAATTGATGTTGCTTGTAAATAACTTGCACAAATATTCATTCAGACATTGGTCGAGTTCGGTCGAGAATTGAGATGAAACGAGTGTGAAAGAGAAACTGATGAGAAGAATTGCAATAAGAACCACAGATGACAGAGTATTTATGAAGATTCGAAAATCACCTAAAAGTTACATTTTGAATAGTGTAACCTAGAAGTAACCTGACCGAGCTAAAAATCACCTAAAAGGTTACAAAAGTAACCTTCTGGCAACACTGTCAGAATGACAAATAATGATGACTTTAATATGTTAATATTAAGGTCTGTGGAATGTAAAATAGGATAAGTATAAACCACAGACTAAAACTTTAAAGAGGATCATAGCCTTACAAAGGAACAGACCTGGCTCTGACCTGAAAATAAACGTGACTTACGCCGGAAACACACTTATGTGTCGTGGCGCGCTGGTTTCGTGCATTTAGTAAAAACAACACAATCTACAAATGTGTTTCTAACCACTATGTACTAAATGTTTATGTATGAAACTGCTTATTGCTATAAGCTTCTGGCGCGCTAAAACGCCACGAAACGCGCTTGTGTTTCCGTCGTTAGCCATCTCAAAACGCACAATCAACCACACAACTGGTGCATACCTAAATTCATTAGGATAATTCCAATTATTGTGCATGTGAGTGTTCATTTCAGGGTTTGAAAACCCTAGAAAATTTTGGATAAATAATAGATACCAACCTAACTGGATAAAAATATTGTTTTTCTATTCAACGGTTAATTAATTGAAACAACAAATCTAAGATTTTATTCTTAGAGTGGGGCCGCACTGCGAAAATTATTCGCGCGAATTTTATTCGCGCGGTTTAAAAGTATATTCCGCATTTTAATATATTTTTCTCGCGAATTTTAAATCGCATGTGCGTGCAGCTTCATACATTCCCATATGTCACAGCATGGGCGTCGCCAGGTAGGGGTAGGGGGGCAGCTGCCCCCCCCCTAGAGATTAAAAAAATATAGATATGCTATATTTTGCATTAAGTATCTAAATTAAACCTGGCGCAAATGGAAACGAGGTCAATGAAAAATTCTAATTCGAAAATAAATTAAGAGCTCATAACCAGCTTCAAAAGCTCTGGACTGTACCAACAATACTTTGTACTTTTACCATACTATAATATCATCAACTTGCCCCCCCCCCTTGGCCATCGGCTGGCGACGCCCTTGTGTCACAGAATTTTGCGAAAAAATTGGCGCGAATAAATTCGCGCGAATAAATTTCGCAGTGCGGCCTAGGCCTAATACTTACATAATCAGGAATACAGGAGTACATAGGTATAAAAAAATAGAATTCGTTACCTTGGTAACATAATGACAACAATGAAACACAACAACAAATCCTCTTCAAATTCATAGAATTAAATGTCACAACTACAAAACTTTAAATACTAACTACAAAACTACAAAATAGGCATAATATCCTATTTTATAAATTATTAAATACATATAACAGTGACAAGAATGAAGGCAGTAGATACGATACTTTTCGATATTTCTAAAAATGAACTCTTCAAAATCAATGAAAACTTTAAAATGCTGCATCGCAAGTTGAAGAGCGCTTGGAAGGTTATTATGTGGGTTTGTTGATGTTTTATTCAATTTTTTCACCGATCTTTTAATAAACGAGAGGTGGTACATGTGCCTTACTTGTGACAGTGTATATCGCGCTGGTTAAGCAATGTTGACCCAAGTCGGTAACTGGTTGGGTGTCCGACATTGATAACTATACTTCGACTTTTAATTGTATGCACTAATGTGAAGTTTCGTGGGTTGTCACTTTTTAACGAAAATAAAATAGGGATGGGGTACAGTTGATTGATTTAAATCATTCAATTATTTTATTCAAATTAAAGTTTATATTTTAAGTTCCTACAGTTAATTAATTTGTTGCCAACCTTCGTTTAAATATTGATGTTTACCGTTTTTCCCCTTACTTCTGTTATCTATTTTGTTTACCCATGTGAGTTTTTAATTTTCCCTCTTTCTTATGTAAATTCTATTTGTGAAAACTTGTTACTAGCTATAATTTTTCTACTGTTTTTATCTATCTACTTTTTTTACAATTAGCTGTAAGTTTTCCTTGTAAAAAAATAAAATAAAATAAAATAATTATTATAATTTATGTACAAAGTGTACCTATATATATGTATATATATAAATACATATATTTTTAATATATAAAACAAAGTCTGGTTTGTTAGAACACTTATAACTCGAGAACGGCTGGACCGATTTTCATGGTTTTTGATTTATTGTATTTGTCTCCGTCCCGAATAGCAGAATAACTGTTAAAAATATTGGAAAATTGACGAAAAAATAAAAGAAAAAACATTTTCCCATACAAAATGTTCATGGGTTTCATAACTGTCAAACATTGAATGTTCATCCCGTCGATACGGAACTCTCTCACCCGTATGATGGGGTGACCATGATTCCGCATTAAAGACAAAAGTTGAAAAAAATTATCAAAAATCAGATTAAGTTCATAATCATCATCTATTTTTTTATTCAACTACAAGTTAGTCCTTGGCTGCAATCTCACCTGATGGTAAATGATGATGCAGTCGAATACGGAAGCGGGCAGACTTGAAAGAGGTATGCATACCCCTGATCGGTTTCTACACGGCATCCTACCGGAACACCGGGACGCTAAATCGCTTGGCAGCTGGCCGGCACAGCTTTGCCAGTAGGGTGCTAACCAGTAACGGCTAAAGCCTACCACCAGACCGGACCAAAAACAATTTAGAAATTATAAAATCCCAAATTGCCCCTGCAGGGAATCGAACCCGGAACCTCCCACTTATAAGACCTAAGCGCTCACCACTGCACCAGGAAGGTCAAAATTATCTAGAAAATTATAAGTAGATTCCAAAAATATGTAACTACTGTTCAATATATTTTTTTCTGAATAACTAGTAAGTATTCTTTTAAAAATATCATTTTTTTAAATAAAGGGGCAGCAGCATGTTAACTATGACAGATATCGTCCTTATTTACAACATGGTGTTATATTTGTATATATTTAAGTTATTCTTTTACTGCACTTTAACCCTTGTACATTAGTTTTTATTATATTTATTTTACTCCAAAAACAACCTAATAAGGCCAATGTGCCAAAGTGGCCGTTAAAATATGTAATTTTTTTATATTTTTACTCATCATATAGTGAAAGTTAAATTAAGTTGTTATCTCACACAATAAATATAAATTATTTATGATCTGGTTTTCAGTACTATAGTCTTTACTCTTTAAAACGTATAGTTATGAACCCGTATTTAAAACGTATTGTGTTTTCTTAAGAAATAACTAGTTAACAAAAGCAAGTTTTTTTTTAAAGATCACAGTTTAATCAATAAAATTACCTAAAATTATACAAAAAGTCTTTCACATTGTTTGTTAGTAAAATCACAAATTAACAAAAAAAAAAAGTTTGCCACAAAAAGTCAAGACAAAATTAGTTGGCTTTTATACGTAGGAGCCATCGATTTACTTAGTAGATAAATCAAATTATGATGCTAATGAAAGAGTAACTTTGAACGAAACTTTTGTGAATGAAATTGAATGAATTGAATGTATCACATCACTATAGAAATGGGGTTGGCAACATTATTTTACGGAATGACATTAGGAAACGTCAGATTACTGCAGATAATTAAAAGTTGAACTATAGCTGAGAACACTCCCGACTACCTTTCAAACAAAAAAAAACCGCCTTCAAATCGATTCACCCGTTTGAGCGCTACGGAGGAACACACACACACATACACTCACACAAACACTCGTCAAACTGTTGACGAGTCTGTGTGACACGTCACCAGATGGGGTGTATGACACGTCACCAGATGGGGTGTACTCTCATTTTGATCGCGTTGCACATTGGTACATATTATGTACTTATACTTCGACTTTTAATTGTATGCAGTAATGTGAAGTTTCGTGGGTTGTCACTTTTTAACGAAAATAAAATAGGGATGGGGTACAGGTGATTGATTTGAATCATTCAATTATTTTATTCAAATTAAAGTTTTTATTTTAAGTAATTATTATATTTTATGTACAAAAGTTACATATATATATTTATATATATAGTATATATATATAAATACGTATATCTTTAATATATAAAACAAAGTCTCGTTTGTTCGAACACTTATAACTCGAGAACGGCTGGACCGATTTTCATGGTTTTTGATTTGTTGTAAGTATTTGTCTTCGTCCAGCAGAATAACTGTTAAAAATATTGGAAAATTGACGAAAAAATAAAAGAAAAAACATTTTCCCATACAAAATGTTCATGGGTTTCGTAACTGTCAAACATTGAATGTTTATCCTGTCGATACGGAACTCTCTCACCCGTACCGATATAATTCTTCTGTACTTTTTCCTAAAGGGCTGGACTGATTTGGATGAAATTTTGTGTGTATATTTCAATGTTTCTCATTTTCACTTAAATTCTTACGCGGTTTTTTTTAACAGAAGGTAAAAATGTATCCTCAGCATGCGATGTACTTGGCTGAGCATTCATTTTTTTATTTTATTGTGCTTTACAAAACCAAATGGCAAATTTTACAAAAATAATGAAAACCCAACACAACGTTACAAAAACTTAACAATTGGTAACAAATATAACGCGCAGTAGGCGAAATGGAAATAGTCACACTCAGAACGTAGAAATGAAAATGGACAGTGAAAAATGAAAATGTCGAATGACAAACGAGAAAAATGGCGACAAAATAATATTCGCCGAGCGTCAGTGTCAACAGCGTCAACAGCAGCCTGAAAAAGCGTAACCTCGGTCATCGGTGTTTAAAAGAATCGACATAAAGAACCTTTTTAAAGGACTGCCTGAAAAAAAGGAGTATATTGTTTTCAGGGTTCATGTATGTTTGTATGTTGTACCATAACTTCTATATATGTATGCCGGAACCGATTTTGATGAATAAGGTAGGTATCGTTAGAATCTTTAGCTTATTCTAGGTGACATAGGCTAGTAAAATTTAAGAAAAAATGATGTGATGACCATGGTCCCGCATTAAAGACTAAAGTTGAAAAAAAATAATTAAAAATCAGATTAAGTTCATAATCATTATAAATTTTTTTTATTCAACTACAAGTTAGCCCTTGACTGCAATCTCACCTGATGGTAAGTGATGATGCTGTCGAAGACGGAAGCGGGCAAACTTGAGAGAGGTATGCATACCCCTGATCGGTTTTTACACGGCATCGTACCGGAACGCTAAATCGTTTGGCGGCCGGCCGGCACAGCTTTGCCGGTCGGGTGCTAACCAGCCACGGCCCACGGTTAAAGCCTGCCACCAGACAGGACCAAAGACAATTTAGAAATTATAAAATCCCAACTTGCCCCTGCCGGGAATCGAACCCGGGACCTCCCACTTATAAGCGCTTACGAGCACGAAGTAATCAATGTAAAAATATTAATATTATGTATTGTAAATAAAATAAATAAAAAAAATAAATAAAAAAAAGACCAAAACCACTGCGCCAGGGAGGTCAAAATCATCTAGAAAATTATAAGTAGATTCCAAAAATATGTAAATATGTTATTATAATGTTAAATATATTTTTTTCTGAATAACTAGTAGGTATTCTTTTAAAAATTTTTTTTTTTTTTGTAATAAAAGGGCAGTAGCAACTTAGCATGTTAACTATGACAGATATCGTCAACACACATAGGCTGTTATTGCAATAGAAATAGTACTTCTTACTTTTTTTTTCAATTAAAGCTCATATAATTAATTGTACCAATAGGATGCGTTTGCCACAAAAAGTCAAGATGACAAAATTGTTAATTTGGCTTTTATACGTAGGAGCCATCGATTTACTTAATAGATAAATAAAATTATGATGATAATGAAAGAGTAACTTTGAAAGAAACTTTTGTGAATGAAATTGAATGAATTGAACGTATCACATCACTATAGAAATGGGGTTGGCAACATTATTTTACGAAATGACATTAGGAAACGTCAGATTACTGCAGATAATTAAAAGTTTGACTATAGTTTTCGGCATGAAATCTGCCATTAAAATGTAACGCAATTGGTTGCGTAGGAGTTGAAAATTGATTTTATTTTGGTTACCTACCTCTTGCGTGAATAAGTTTGATTCGCCCCAAGAAAATAAAACTATACATAATATAGTCTTTTCTAGGAAAAAAAACTATATTTAAGCACACGGTGCTATCATCTGTGTGCAAAGCGCAAAACAAGCAGCACTTTCCTACTTTTCAAAGTTCATGATTTTGATAACAAGTGTAAATTGAAAATTTAAAAAACCCCCGACATTCGCCATTTAGTGGCGGCGGCCATCTTGAATTTGCAATAGTGCTATTCTACTAGTCAAGCCCTTTCATTTGATACCCATATCAAGGGAGTTGTGAAAAAATATATCATCCGCCATTTTGTAGCGGCGGCCATCTTGGACCGATTTTCATCAAACATAGCTAAGAACACTCTCGACTAATTCACCTTTCAAACAAAAAAAACCGCATTCAAATCGGTCCACCCGTTTGAGCGCCACAGGGGAACAGACAGACACACACACACACACACACACACACACACACACACACACACACACACACACACAGACACGTCAAACTTATAACACCCCGTCGTTTTTGCGTCGGGGGTTAAAAATACACCTAAACACTTTGGTTGCTCAAGTTTTATAAAGAATGATCTTTTAGTTAGGTAAATGTAAGTATATGTACGATATATGTGGTTGCAATTCAGTAATCGTGAAGAAATATCGCCTCACATCCTCCAAGATGCGAAGATCCTGGTGATACCAGGGCCACAGAACGCGTTCACGGATGATGAACTCGCGTCACTCAAAGGCGTGGTTGAAAGGGGCGATTCCGTGTTGGTGATGATGACCGATGGGGGGGAGGAACGTATGAACACTAATATAAATTTCTTTCTCGAGGAGTATGGAATTGTTGTTAATAATGGTAGGTTTTTAGACATTTAAACTCCTTTTCATGTAAGTCTTAGTTTAATCATATGGCAACGGTATGTTGCAGTATCCCATTCTCGTAGATTTAGATTATTTTAATCCCGTAGTGTTTTCTTACGTTGACCCTAGCTTGAGATGGTCTGTCTCGTTTCGCGGTGTGAGGTCACCACTTGAGCACCTTTGAAAATTTTAAATTATCTTTTGAATTTTCAGATTGCGTAGTCCGAGCAAAGTATCACAAGTTCTACCACCCTAAAGAATGTCACATATCGAATGGTATACTTAATCGAGCTGTGTTGAAGCACATAATGAAGATGCCGAATTATATCAGCGAATCTGATGACTTTCTGTAAGTACACGGCAGGTATAGTCTGTAGATATTCTAATGATTCTTATTGGCAGTTGAGTTACCCTCGGTTTCTGTAAAGTTGGTCAAATAACTCAACGGTCAAATTAAGTAACACACTTTAAAAACATTATTAAACAAAACCTAATCGTCGCTCGTGGGTATTTTCGTACTGCGATTCGCTATTTTTTTTTTTCAAAGAAAAGTATACACGTAAGAATGGGCGTTGAACAAAACAGATAGGAGAGGTTAGAATAGCTAATTTTTGGTATGTTCTCTCTGGCATACTATTTCCATTGAGAAGCCAAATGGATGTCCGGTTTTGTTTTAGAGAAGAACCGCCAACACCAAATTTTGTCTATCCATACGGCGCTACGTTAACAGTGAAGAAACCCTCAGCAGCGATACTTTCCAGTAGTGACGTGTGCTACCCTGTGAAACGACCAGTGGCGGCTATGTACGTTTCGGAGAAAAGTGGAGGTGGGTTTATACATCATGTATTTACGTATTTAGGTAATACCATCACCACCTGCCCTTTAACATCCCAATGCTGGGCACAAGCTTCCTCTCGTAAATGAAAAGGTTTGTATCGTATCATTCTGACATGCCTTCTATCACTATTGTCTTACTTCTTCAATTGAAGATAGCCAAAATTGATTAAAGTTTGCGCTTACTAAAATATGGCAAAATGCAAAATAAAAATGATACGATTTTTAATTTCCAGGAAAGCTTTTCGTCATTGGATCTGGGCATTTCTTCGCAGACCAGTATTTAGATAGTGAATGCAACGACCTCATTCGGGAAATGATTTTCAACTATCTGGGAGGCGTCACTGACTTTCATCTCAACGCTCTTGATGTTGAGGATCCTGATGTAAGTGTTAGGTATTCAAAGTCTTAAGTCAGTTATTCAATCCTTTTGAATTCATTTCAATTAAAATTGTTAACCAACTTCATAAATTAATAAGATACCTACTGTCGAACTCGTACTGTGTCGCGTCGCGTGAACATACTCGTGATTGCCCCGGATGGGTTTGAAACTAGTCGTGAGCTTCAATGAACGAATTGTTCCAGATCAACGAATACCGAACGCTGGGGGATATTCTATGGCTGAGCTCAGTGCTACTGCCGGAACCAGCCAGCACACCGCCTCCGCGGCTTGCGCCTTTGCATCCTCACGCACTGTTCACATGGACGCTGTTTTCGTTAAACCTTTCTCACCGTACGTATTCCCGCCGTCCTTCAAGCTCCTTCATCATCATCATCATTATGTCTAATATCTCCAGTACACCCATTACATCTGTTTTATTGACTCGCCCTACCGAATGAAGCCGGCACAGATGTAAACGATCCTCAGCCATGAAATCACTAAAAAATAAGATCTGCCCAAATGCCCAGACATAAGTTTCGAAGGGCATCTGTTATAAGTACTCTAGACTAGGACCTTCGTATTCCTTCTGCATATATTAAACAAAAACACACTGATTTTGAACAAGTTTTGGGAGACACTTAAAGTGATTAGGTAATCCAAGTAAGCTGAAAATAATCCTATTCATACCAAGGTATAACAATTTGAAAGGACTGGTCGCGTCGGAGAGAACTATTATTTTTTTGGTTTGTTTTCAGTACCTGAAGTGCTGGGATTATATGAAGAGCTAGGCGTGAAACATGAGCCGTTAAGACTTATAGCTCCACAATTTGAAACACCCTATCCACCACTACAGCTAGCTGTGAGTAGGTAACCTTTATTAGTATTTTTTTAAACGATGAGGAAAGATTCTGAGTGTGGTGTGGCATAATTTGCGCTCAGTTACTGCTACAGCCTTCAGCTGATTAAAAATCGGGAACGTTCTAGAAGAAGAGGATAGATCAAAATATTTTATTTTAAACAATGAAACACAATATATGTATATAAAATTTAATTGTCAGGTGTTCGCGCCAACATTCAGAGAGCCCCCTCCCCCGCCATTAGAGCTTTTCGATTTGGACGAAGCTTTCAGCTCAGACCGATCGCAGCTCGCGAGACTCGCTAACAAATGTTTGCAGCCTCAAACCGCGAGAATGGGACAAGGTACGTATTTCCATTGTCGTTATACCCACTGCCTTAGATTAAAGATTGGAGGAGACCAATTCTTAATCTAAGCCCACTGCAATTAGGTATATTGTACCATATTTTACGTGCATTTAACCTATTTAAATTTCAGTAAGTAGGAACGCACTGAAACGTAAAAAGAGCAAATCTTCGACTTCATATCCCAAACTGGACCTTGTTCACTGTGGATATCTTACTAAAAAAATTACCTACCTACTCGTATAACCCGCACAACGTCGCGTACATCAAACGCTGAAGGTACATAAGTGGAGCGGGTAAGCTATTAATACAATAGCTTACCCGCTCCACTTATGTACGTGCGTGACAATTCCCATACGCAGCTCTATCCCCTCCACGTTTCCTTCAGCGTTTGATGTACGTTGCGCGGGTTATATAAACCTTTCGCATATACACAAACACACCACGAGAGAAAAATTAGTCAAATAAATAAAAAGTAAAATTAAAAATGTTTACAGGTGACGGTTTAATTTATTTATAAATTTATTTTTATTTACAGGTGACGGCAGGCAGTTGGAAAACGAATTGGAATATTTTGTCCGTGAATGCGGCCGCGCCGTGAGACTATCTCGAGCGATATCTTCCGGCGACGCGCCCGCCGGCAAGCACATCCTGCACCAGCTCGCCGTACAACTGGCTACTTTCAAGAAAATCGCACCACGGGATTGAAATACAAACACATTTTAACTTCTAAAAGTTAAACTTGAATCATATACGTCGATTTATAGTCATAATGTTAGTCTGAATTTGTTTTTTCTCAGTAAAATATTGTAAAAGTTCTGAATTACCTATTAAAAGTTTTATTTGTAAAATAAGAATCTTTCGCTACGGAGTACGGACCTTTGGTTCCACTGCTGCAAGACACGGGACACGCGACACATAAAAGTTGCTCGATCGACGCCTATTCTCTCCATCTTTAGCATTCTACTCACAACAATGCGGCAGGGCCGATTTAGGAGCCATCTGGATAGGAACAATCTAAGGTGGTCTCTACACATGGGTCTGCCACTCAGTGCGTGCGCGTGATCTAGGATCCGACCTTGAATGACCCTACGCCCGACATTTAGGAGGTAATTTAGGATCATTTCCTTTTTCACCCTAAATTGACCCTGCTGCAGTCCGTAAGTAGAATGCTTATTTCGTTATTTGATTAGTCTCGACTCATAAGTGTATGATCGACCAGAATCTCATGAAAAATAGGGAAATTAAATTTGGTAGTAAGCAACACTAGGTTAACTCGGCTGCCCTAGTGATAAACAAAGTAAATACATTCAGAACACCTTACCTGGTATCGTTTCACGAAACGAAAAATCAAGCAACTGCATTTTATATACAAAAACAAAGTAATCAACTTCCAATTACTTTGTTTTTGTGTTGTGCTTGTTGTTTACTTGGTTTTTGCATTTATATTCCGGGTTAATGTGTGGTGTTACTTTGTTTGGGCAATTCAAATTTCAGTAAACGGTTCAAGTTATTTGAAATATTAAACTGTGGTAAAAAACTACTCAACATAAAAATTTTGTTAATGCAAAAAAGTCAATTTCACAAAAAATGCCAGTTACTTTGTTTATCGCTAGGGCAGCCATAGTGTTGCTTGCTAACTTTGGAATTTCATTTCCGTATTTTTCATGAGATTCTGGTGACCTATACATGTGAGTGCACGACCGCAATGGTCGTGCACGTAAAAGTCAACCATAAGAGTAGAAATTAAAAGTTTCACATAGCAACCCTGAAATCACAAACCACCATAGACCACAGATCGTAGACAGCCACAGATCTCTTGGTAAAAATATGTGGTAGGAACATTGACCTATAAGAAGAGGACTTGAAATACCTACTTTTTTGCCATGCATACCTACACTCACACACGCACAACTGCTGGTCCTAAAATGGCGGTTCTCCATAGAGTAAAGTGAGTTCATAGAGTAAAGTGTAATAGCATTTATCGATAAATTATAATAATCATTAGTTATTAATTAATCCTATCTACAAATTATTATTAAACTGATAGGGGTTTACACTACGATACTATATTATTTTATACTAGCTTCTGCCCGCGGCTTCGCCCGCGTGACTTTCGGTTTTTCACAAATCCCGAGTGAATCGTGGATTTTCGTTTCCCGTTCCCGCTCCCTTTTCCAACCTTTATACCTACTTTCAAGGAAGTTTGCTATAGTATCTAATCTACCTATAGCTGCTATAGGTTCCGGTTTTTTTTCAAAATCAAGCACAACACAAAAACAACAAGCACAACACAAAAACAAAGTAATTAGATGTTGATTACTTTGTTTTTGTATTTAAAAATATGCAGTTGCTTGATTTTTCGTTTCGTGAAACGACACCAGGTAAGGTGTTCTGAATGTAATTACTTTGTTTATTACTAGGGCGGCCGAGTTAACCTAGTGTTGCTTACTACAAAATTTAATTTTCCTATTTTCCATGAGATTCTGGTCTACCTATAATAACTACTTCGTCATTTTGACAATAGTATTAAAAAACTACATAATTTCAGTATTCTTACTAGTAAATGTGCTGATGGCATTGCATTATCCCGTAACCTTAAGACATCTAGTGTTCTATTAAATGAATTTTCGTTAAAATGCCCAGAGCAAACATAAACCACTTTTTTATTTAGATTTATGTTTTCAGTACCTATTATATCCAGCCATTTTTTGCGTTTATCTTCTCCTTTTGGTAACCTTATCAAATTAAATACCTATTAAAATATATCATATCTTGTCGATATATTTTATGAATAAGTATAACCCTAACTTCTACTAATCTATGAACATTAACTATCAGCTCTCATAACAAAAGATTAAGGTTAAATAAATACGAAGAAAATGGTATAAAATATAGTTGAACAACCTTTATTTATGAAGTAAAAGGTTATTTATCACTTTTATGATAATTATCCGTGCAACATACAAGTTACAAAAGAATTTTATAGTGCTAACCGATGAGTTGACAATTTTGGATGTTTTTTCCTATTTTTCCATTGGCAGCCTCTGATGTCGCAGCAAGTGAAGGAACTCATATTGTTAGTTGAAATTTATGTTATTAAGTGCTTAATGAATAAGTTCTATTGAATAATAAGTGAGAATTGTGATTTGTAGGTTATAGCTTTATTTGTTTTTATTGTAATATCCGCCATATTAAGACCTAAAAGCAATAAAATTTTTGCCACGACCTGTTTTATTGTTATGTTTAAAAATGTAGTGTTGTCTCTTACACACTTATGAAAATTTTGATAAGCTTGAGCTATTTTCCGATCCACTATTTTATATAGGACATTATGCCATTTCTATATTAATCTTATTTCTATGGGTAGGAATCAACTGTCAATGTCAATTATTGTATTCAACATTTGACAATGTAAAAAAAAAACGGTAAAAAATAAAACCACATTACCAAAGGAACACAATTAGAATTCTTTTAATAAACATATTTTTAGTTTGTACATTTGCGCGAAAATCGCGAAAAAACATTTGTAATTTGTAAGGAGAAGAAACAAGTAGGTAAGCAAATCGACCTAATCATTATCTATATGTTTACAAAAAACCATTATCTCTATGCAAAAAACTCACAGACCGTAGGTACACAAAATTCACAAGTAAACAAAATATAAGTAGGTACCTACATGAGCAAAAATTATTAAGAAAAATAGTATCCAATTTTATAACTAAGCTTTGCAGGAATTAACGAACTCTTGTATTTATTAGGTACCTACCTACCTACATAATTAACTATTTTTTCCATGACATCCACTGCCTTGGTTTAGGTTTATTAAAAATCCAAGTGAGAGTTCTCAAAATCTTCGTTACATATAGGTAATGAAAACCTACGCGCAAAATTCGAGTGTCTGGACCAAGTGATTTGCACCGTACATTCATATCAGTTATTAAGATAAAATATTCTCCTTTAAGTTTTACTTGTGTATGTCCTACATACAGTTATGTTGTATAGATAATAGTGGGTAGTAGAAACGCAAGTCTTATCTAATAAATTATCTCAAACAATACCTTATTCTAATAAGAAATAATTATTATGTATAATTTATTTTTTATGTTATTCTTAAAAGTAAGTGATTGTAACAATAATATCTCATTTCTCAATGTTTAGTTTTGATAAGATTATGAATGGAATACCTAACTAACATTTAGCATTATATTTTCAGTCAGTCTGTGACATTAATAGAGTACAATATAATTATTGAGTTTTTTTGTATAAAGTTGAGGTAATTTATGTCAATAAAATTTTAAAAATACTCTTTAAGAAAAGATTCACATGGAGTACCTATTAGTGACATTTCATAACTAAATGATCTCACAAAATGGTTTAAATGAAATTACAGCAAAAAGTAGCTCAAATTGTTTGATTATTCAATTATAGAGAACTTCATTAGAGAGTTTACTTTAATCATTTTAAATTTTTCAGTTTTAAATGGGTCCTAAAGGCTTCCAGTTTGCAATCGACAGAGGGGGCACTTTCACAGATGTGTTTGCATCTTGTCCCAATGGCAAAATACGGGTTATGAAACTGTTATCAGTGGACCCACAGAATTATGACGATGCACCTAGAGAGGCAATACGGAGGATTTTGCAGGAGGTAAACAGGTCTTTTCTTTTTTTAACCATTTATTCCAAGGCAAAACAAAATGTGTAACATGTCACCTTTTGCCCTAGGAAGTTCTTACCTAGAATTTATGCAATCAAACAATCACTATTGTTGTGTCAATGAAACGCGTATCGGATGACAACTAACTTTATTCTATGTAACTACCCACAACATCTCCCCCAATAATAAAAGTACACAATAAATCATAATATCATTTCCCCCAACAAAAAAAAAAAGTACAAAATAACAATAAAAGTTTACATTAATAAACAAAATAGCAAAAAAGGAAAGAGAAAAAACAAACAAGCACTTACTAAAACTAATTACATAATCCTAAATTATTATTTAACTAATTATCAGCATTTAATTGTAGTAATCTAGCTTTTTGTCTTCTTGTCATCATAGGACGAGAGAGATCGTCAGCTACAGCATCTTTCTCACCCTTGACATCAGAACTGTTTTCGGGACTACTGGTAGTTTTACAACTAGGTCCCGGCTGAGTAGGGGGTTCAGAGCAATCATAAGGTTGGGGTTCGCATTTTTTCAAATGTCGGCGGTTTCGGCGATACGTTCGGCCTATGCTATTTTGCACTATATAAGATCGCGGAGTAGGCGCCTTCATCATAACTTGAGCCCTCATTTTCTTGTCCCCGTCCTGTACGATTACTTGATCTCCCACATCTAACTCTGGTAATTTTTTACTATGACTATCATAATACATTTTGCTCTTTATCTGTTTATTAATTAAATAATTATATTCATCTTCGCGAACTACTTTTGGTTCTAATAAAGAAGGATGAACCGGCAGCCTACAATTTAATCTTCGCCCCATCAACAGTTGTGCAGGAGAGCTCAAATTTTTATCGCGTGGTGTATTTCTATAGCTCAGGAGGTTAAGGTAAAAATCACCGTTAGTATTTATAGATTTAATCAGTAATTTCTTTACCGTTTGCACGGCACGCTCACTCTTGCCATTCGATTGAGGGTAATTAGGGGATGAAGTCAAGTGATTAAATCCCCATTCACTAGTGAACTTTTTGAATTCACGGCTAGAAAATTGAGTTGCATTATCACTTATGAGTAACTCAGGAATCCCATATCTAGCAAAGTTTTCCCTCATCGCTGTTATGACTGTCTTTGAACAGATATTTTTTAACTCACTGACCTCAACGAAGCCTGAATAGTAATCTACTAATATTAAATAATATTGCTTTCTATATTCGAATATATCGGCCCCAATTTTATTCCATGGTAGCCGAGGAATCTGCACTGGAATCAATGGTTCTTTACTTTGTGAATTTGAGTTCTCCTGACAGACTTTACATCGCTTAACATAGAGTTCAATATCACTTGTAATACCAGGCCAGAATAAAACTTCGCGCGCACGTCTCTTACAGCGATCTACTCCGAGATGGCCGTCGTGAACAATGCTTAACATTTGACTCCTTAAAGAACTAGGAATTAATATTAATTTGTTTTTAAATATGATCCCATCTATCACAATTAATTCATCCCGCAACGACCAATAAGGCTTTAATTTGTCTGAAATATCAACTTTTCGCGTCGGCCATCCCTTTACAATGTATTGACAGAGTTGATTAAAATCCTTATCGTTTGAAGTTTCCTTTCGCACTAAATTCAACTTATTAGTAGACATCTGAACATGATCAAATAGCAGTTTTACTTCATACAACAATTTGTCATCTAACTCACTCTCAAAAGAATCTGGAAGCGGTGCACGCGACAAAGTGTCGGCTATGTACATAAATTTGCCGGGCACATATTTAATGATCAGATCATAACCCTGTAGCCGAAGTAACATTCGCTGTAAACGCACTGGATTAGACACCAAAGCCTTTTTAAAAATACTCTCTAACGGTTTATGGTCCGTTTCTACAACTACAGCTTTTTTGCCAAAAATATATTGATGAAATTTTTCACAAGCGTACACTATAGCAAGAAGCTCTTTTTCAATTTGAGCATACCTAGTCTGTGTGTCCGTGAGCGTTCGCGACGCGTACTCGACCGGGCGGCCGTCCTGCATGAGCACTGCGCCGAGCGCTGCACTGCTAGCGTCCACCGATAGCACCACGGGCCGCGTCACGTCATACAGAGCCAATACCGGGGCGCTGCTTACCAAATCTTTTAATTTTGAGATCGCTTCCTCGTGAACGCGGTCCCAGTACCACATCGACTCTTTTTTGAGCAAACGAGTAAGATGAACAGTATAGTTCGAATAGCCCGGAATGAATTTTGACAAGTAGTTCGTAGCACCCAAAAATCTCTCTAACGACTTTTTGCTGTTCGGAGTAGGCATATTTTTAATAGCCTTCACCTTCTCTTTATCCGGTTTCATACCGTTTTTATTGAAGACATGTCCTAAATAAACCACCTCTTCTACACAGATTTTACATTTCGCCTTGTTAAACTTCAAATTTATTTCATATGCTCTTTTTAGCAATGCAGATAGTCGTTGATCATGCTCATTTTTATTTCTTCCCCAACAAATAATGTCATCAATGAATAAATCCACCCCTTCCAAATCCTCTAATAGCTGCTTGAGTGTTGAGTGAAATACCTCGGACGCACAGTTCAGGCCAAAGGGTAATCTCAAAAACTGATACCGTCCGAACGGTGTACTGAATGTACATAAATCGGCACTTTTATCATCTAACTTGATAGCCCAAAATCCAGAATTAGCATCTAATACAGAAAAATATTGCGCGCCATTAAGCTTAGTGGCTAATTCATTAATAGTCGGTAATTGAAAGTGGGCCCGTTGAATCGCACAGTTGAGCGGACGGGGATCGAGACATAGTCTTATACCACCATTTTTCTTAGCTGTAATTACTAATGAATTCACCCATTGAGTAGGATGAGTAACTTTCCTAATTACGCCCGCTTCGATCATTCTATTTAGCTCATCATGTAACTTGTCTCGAAGACTGAGAGGTACCTTACGCGGCGCGCTCACTACCGGACTCACAGACTCATCTATCACAATGCTATATGTACCGGGAAGGCAACCGATGCCGCGAAATAAATCATCATATTTTGATAGGTTTATATTGTGTACACGTTTTATTAAACCTAATTCGGTACACGCATGCCTGCCGAGAACACTTTGACAATTAATTGTAGCTACCGCGAACTTTAAGATAAACAAGTTATTTTTATACCGCCATTTTAAATTGCATATTCCTTTTATCGGAATAATATTACCACTGTAGGATTGAAGCTTTACATTACTCTTATCATTAATTAAAGAAACATCATATCCCAATGACAAAAACCTCTCAAACGATATAACATTTATGTCTGCTCCCGTATCTAGTTTAAATTTCTCGACGCCACACTCACCGGTTAATGTTTCATACCACTCTTCCGTCGCACAGTCACGCTGCGATGTATTCGCAATCGTCGATACGAAAAACGACTCGCCGTCGTCACTTTCCGTATCATTTCCCAGATCATTCACACAGACATCGATGTCGTACACTTTTTTAGCACGATTTACACACATCCTGGCAAAATGATTATAACCCCCGCATAAAAAACACCTCACTCCATTTGCCGAACAAGAACGCGAATCACAATACTTTCCACAATGTTTACACGGCGTCGGGGTACGGTTATCGAATCTGCCAGCGCGCGCGTAACCGCCGTGACGCGTCGCGGCCGCACCGCGCGCTGCACCTCGTCCGGCCCGGCCTCCGCCGCTGCTGTTCCATCGCCGGCCGGCAGCGCCGCGGTCCCCCCCGCGCGCTTCCACCGCATCGATGGACGCTCGCCCCGAACTCCCTGCACCAGATTCTAGCTGACGAGATCCGTCCGTTGAAATTTCATCGGCTTGACATATTTTTATTGCTTTTTCTAAACTCAACTCGTCCGTCCGAAGTAAACGATCTCGAACTACAGTATTTCTTATGCCGCACACGATTCTATCCCTGATTAGCTCCTCTTCTAGCGACGAAAACACACAGGTTTTGCTTAAAAGTTTTAATGCGGTGACGTACTGATTTATTGATTCGCCTTCGGCTTGATTTCTTGTAAAAAAGTTGTACCTGGCTAATGTGATGTTCGGTTTCACGCCAAAGTAACTGTCGAACTTTTTTATCAGAACTGCAACGTCATCGCGCTCTGTCTCGTTTGCGAAGTTAAACGTTTGGTACACGTCGAAACCATCCGGACCTATTAAGTTGATCAATAAGCTAGCCTGCACCGCTGCATCTTCTTTGTGCACGCCTGCAGCTTTTATAAACAACTGAAACTGCGTTTTCCATTTCTTCCACGCGTCAGCCCGGCTGACGGGGCTGCCATCCACACTGAGTTCCGGCGGTGGTCTTGCATGTTCCATTACTAATTAATATGCAATCCACCGTAAGTAACGTTTATTTCACTAAATTTAGCCAAATAATGCACTGTATCCACGTTAAAATAATTAATTTTACACCGCTGCCACCATGTTGTGTCAATGAAACGCGTATCGGATGACAACTAACTTTATTCTATGTAACTACCCACAACAACTATCACAATCATAACAGTATAATCATAATAAATGCAATTTAATCATAAATCTTATTCCATCCATAGTCCATTTCTTTCACATACAACTTGAGTAGTAAAGTAGATATGCGCCCCATACTAGATCTCAGGCATCATTATAGTTAAAGATGGTAGGTAAGTCTATTTTGCAAAATATCGTGAAGATTTGTTATATTATATTTCTCATTTTGTCTTAATCCAAATATCCTCTGATGATATTCTTTGACCCAAGGTGACTTTGGTCTGAGTTAAGAGTTTTTCTAAAGCTGATTTTAATATTGTTAGTTAGGATAAGTAGAATATTTGGTAGGATACTTAGTTTGTTTTTTTGGTGGCAAATGGCAATTAATGTACATATGTAGGTAACTATGAGTAAAAAGTATGTGTTAATTAATAATAATTATAGTTTGCTATTATTAAATGCAACAGTTTTATTGAATTCAACTGCCTCGTTGGTCTAGTGGTTAGTATATTAGACTGCAGATCACGAGGTCCCAGTTTTGATTCCTGGGTCGGGCAAATAATTGTTAAGTATTTGATTTTTCTTTCAAGAAATTCTCAGTGCCAATTCAGAGTTGGTAGTTGGCGGTGTTTCACCCCCGTGCCTCGGAAAGCACATTGAGTCTCCGTTATTATCATTTTATGTGACAATAGTTGTTAAAGCCCGCCGACCTGCATTAGAGCAGCGTGGTGGATCTAAGTTCTAAATCCCTCTCTCCTATGAGAGAGGAGGCCTGTGCCCAGCTGTGGGACGTCAAAAATCTGTAGTGGTGGTGGTGGTGGAATTCAACAGTTAAATATTAACAGCATCAGTTTGGGTATTGCATGTTAGTATTATATGAGGTTGGTTTTCCTTTTAAAATGGCTAAGACAATCTGAAACAGTCAGTTGAACTGCCAGCTGATTGGGATAGTGAATAAGCTGCAACTTGCTCAGTAAATAACTACAACTGTTTTGTTATTATTCAAAGCTAAAGAAAAACATTACAGGAAACTGGAAATGCCTTAGATAAAAATGGTAAAGTCAATTCATCGCTCATTGAGTCAATTCGGATGGGCACAACGGTAGCTACCAATGCTCTACTGGAAAGGAAGGGTGCTAAAATGGCGCTCATCATCAATAAAGGATTCAAAGATTTGTTGTATATTGGAAACCAGGCTAGACCTCATATATTTCAACTGGTAATATAATTAATTTTGCACAATAATTAGTTATCAATTTTATTATTAGAACTTTAACTGTCCCAGATTTTTTTATTAGATTATGTGTCACAATATAGGAATTTAACTATCAAGATATATGCTGCAGTCCGATGCGCTTCGTCAGATCTGGATCGTACTTTACAGGTTCAGTGTACAGGACAAGGGACTTTTCGTTCCATCTTGTCACATGTATTTTGTTACTATATTTTTATATGGCAACAATGTCAAGAAAATCTTCCTGTCCCATTCCTTGCACAATAAAACATGTTACTCATGCTGAGGCCTTATGTTATGCATAAGTTATGAGGTACCCATTTTTATTTGTAGAACATAAAACGTCCTGATGTATTATATACCGACGTAATTGAAGTAGACTGTCGCGTTATACCAGGAATGGATCAGTGCCAGATCGACAAGTCCAAATTAAACTGGAAAGAAGCTTATGGCACTACGGGTCAAAAAATTCTGGTTGTTAAAGATGTTGATGAGGATGCAGTGCGGAAAGATTTAGCAGCTTTAAGAGAGAAAGGGATAGATAGTATTGCAGTTGTTCTTGCTCACAGTTATACATATAGAGAGCATGAATTGAAAATCGGGAAGATTGCTGAGGAATTAGGTAAGTAAATTAAATTAATTTATTGGGTTGATAATCATGTTGTCCTATTCTTCAGAGAGCATTGTAAAAAGGATAGCACTTTAGAATTTAAAGTTTAAATCCTATCAAATAAGTATTATATTCAACGGAATTATTTGCATGAAGACTATATTTCTTTCTCTTTTGCGCAGGTTTCAACCAAGTCTCTCTATCGCATTCTGTCACGTCTATGGTAAGAATGGTACCGCGCGGGTTCACAGCGTCGGCTGATGCATATTTGACGCCACACATTAAGGAGTATGTGAAGGGTTTCTCTGATGGATTCACTGATGGCTTGAGGAACTCCAATGTACTGTTTATGCAGTCTGATGGAGGATTGACACCAATGGATTTGTGAGTAACCAAATAAGTTCAATTAAACTAGGAACTTTGCTCTAGTGTTAATTAAGCTAAGCTAAACGATTTAACCTTTAAGATTCCATGCCAATTAGAGATTACACCTTTGCTGTTTTATTGTTATATTTATTTCACATTCATTTTGAGTAATATTCCCATACATCTTCCAGGTTAGCCCACTTATATGTTAGACTGCATCGTTATTTCCCATTAGTTAGAGATAGCAGTCAAAGGCTAACTTGTAGATAAATAATCATAATCCATAAATAATAATGATGTTAATGACGATTATAATGATGATCATAATGATCATAATGTGAGGATGTCTTAGAAAGGTCCGTAATTTATTTTTCAGATTCAACGGTTCCCGCGCGATACTATCAGGGCCCGCCGGAGGGGTAGTGGGGTATGCTCTCACTTCTTATCAAAAGGAGACTGGATTGCCTGTTATTGGTAAGTTTTCATAAAAAATAGATAGTAGGTATAATAACTTTTTACCTATGTATGTATGAAATTTTAAGTTATTGAGAATTGCGGTAAGTTGAAAATTAGTCGAGGTATTTTAAATATCTGAGTCGCAGGGGCAGGTTTAAAATAGAGCCGAGAGTTTAAATTTTAATGCGCACCGTACAATGTTTTTTAATACATTTGTAAGTAATGGTAAAAGCAATACAATGTTACAATCACCAGTATCACTAGAACCATGGAATTAGCTTAGATCCCTCATAATACCATATACTTAGTAAGTTCAATACAGGTTTTAACTGATATTTACTTATATCTATTAAACTCATATTTATGTACCTACTTAAATAACGACATGGCACTAAAAGTACCTCGTAAAAGATGGTAGTCTCAAAATATTGCTTGTTTGATAGCCATATTGGTTTTGGTTACATAATAATGTAACGTTATTCAAATAGTAAGAGGCACGGTTTTGTGCCTCCGGCTAACTTCACTCACAGCTCCATTATTCTAGAAACGTTATTAGGTACATTTATCAAGCTGTGGCTATTGGCATTTGATAATTGAATTACCGCACATAATATGATTTTTATGTGCTGGCAATATTTTAACCGCGCTTGCGCGGTAATGGTCTACAGTTTTGACAACGGTGTAATAAGCTCTCACTTTACGAGCAAATGTATTGAAAACTAGCTTTTGCCCGCGGCTTCGTCCGCGTGAATTTCGGTTTTCCACAAATCACGAGGGAATCGTTGATTTCCGATTCCCGTTCTCGCTCCCTTTTCCAACCTTTATACCTATTTTCAAGGAGTTTACTATAGTACCTATAGCTGCAGATGTAGTAGATGTATGCTACAGCAAATTTTGATTTTTTCAAAATTCCCGGGAACTGTGGATTTTTTCAGAATAAAATTCCTATTTGTTAAGTCAGAGCATAATCTATCTCCATTCGAAATTTCAGCCAAATCGGTTCAGTAGTTGCGGCGTTAAAGAGTAACAAACATACACACAAACTTTCGCCTTTATAATATTTACGGCCTGTTTCACCACCTTCTGATAAGTGTTGGATAGCCTAAACGTAAGTTTTGTCACTTTCTTACTTTATGTCAAGTGACAAAGACAAAAGTTGTAGATAGTTATCAGAAGGTGGTGAAACAGGCCGTAAGTGTGATATATAAATTGTATAAGGTTTCGACATGGGCGGCACGTCGACCGACGTGTCCCGGTACGCCGGCGCTCTGGAGCACGTGCACGAGGCGACCACCGCCGGCGTCACCATACAAGCGCCGCAACTGGGTAAGTCGCACATATTCAGTGTCCATAGGGAAAAGAAGAGATCACTAATTGGTAACTACTGTTAATTCAAATGAATTACGTTGCTAAAGTTTCGAATTACACAGCAGGCGATGGAGAGAGCCAAAATTATGTATAAAAGTTTATCACAATATGCATTCGTTGAAATAAAAAAAAGTTAAAATCTAACGATAAAATCTAACGACATAAATCTATCGAAATATCTGCTTTTATATATTTCAAAAATATATAATGTGAACATTAAAATACGCATAATAAAATAGGGAACTTGACTTTTTATTTGCTGTTGCATGTGAAATAATGATCAATACTACTCCAATAGAGCAGATGTCTAACATCTATCTTATCTGAGTGGTCAGGATTTAGTATTTGAAATTTGTGTTGTTAATGTGCATGTGAGTGTGTATGTTCAGTAAAGTAAGAAATATTGCCAACTTTTGTATTGACAATACAAAAGTTTACAATTTTTCTTTTGTAGAGAGCAGGCTTAAGGTTATGTCACATTTACTCGTAACATTTGGTGATGTGTAGATATAAACACGGTGGCGGCCGGCGGCGGGTCGATGCTGATGTTCCGCTCGGGGCTGTTCGTGGCGGGGCCGGAGTCGGCGGGCGCGCAGCCCGGCCCCGCCTGCTACAGGAAGGGCGGCCCGCTCACCGTCACCGATGCTAATTTGTTATTAGGTATGTATGGTTATTGAGCGAGCGAAGCGAGGTACCGAGTCTACTTGTGTACCGGGAGAAATTTACAAGGCGACCCTTTAGGGGTCGAATTACGTAATTGATGAAAGGATGATAATTGTTATAGCGCTGGCCGTCGGGGCGTTATCAAAGGTAGATTTTGAATGTAACAAATGATTAAATTTTTCAATCGTTGTCTCCCAATCTATTAGGTGAATTAGCACATGTCCGTCCGTCGCGTGTCGGTCCGTCTGTCTGTCCCTATTTTTGAACCCAACAACTTCAAATTCACAAATGACATATTGTGCATTGATAGCTCAAAGCCGAAAGTTAAATAGTTATTTGGGAACGGCGCTCACAGAAAATAAAAAGGGTGCAAAAATAGTTTTCGACTATTATTGATATGTATAAGCTGTATCGGTGAAAAAAAACTTTTGAACTGAGTATTTTATTTTAATTTTATTTCAAAAATTGACATTGTGATATGTAATGATAACCAATACCAATTACGGTATTGCAGAAACTTACAGGACGACAATGACGTATTCACAGGACAAACAACAACTCTCCGATGCCAAATATGTCAGTCTGCCTGCGCTAAATGGTATATGCTATGAAATATACATGAGTAGATACAACCTGTATATTCTGTACCAGCTTCAACCATTTTCCTTATCGTTTTTTACGATCACACAGACCAACTTAGCGCAATTAGACCGACATATTTGGCATCAAAGAGTGACTCTTTATTCTGTGAACCCAGAATCAGTAATTTCAGCCTTTGTTATGACGATATACCAAAATAACATTGTTATCCATTAGGACGCCTTCTGCCCGAATATTTCCCAAAAATATTTGGACCAAACGAAAACGAGGCGTTAGATTTGGACGCAACGATCACCACCTTTAAGAAATTAACAGATCAAATTAATAATTTCTTGAAACACGATGGCGGGAAAACGGTATGATTTTTTTATTTTCTTTATTAAAGCGATGATAGCTCTACTTATTAAGTACATCGTTTATGAAATGTTCTTACATTGGAAGCTCTTGGATATTCCATACCGAGGATTGTATGTTGTGAAATCTAATCCTTACATATTTTTAGATGACTATGGAAGAAGTTGCAATGGGATTCATTAATGTTGCCAATGAAGCTATGTGTCGTCCAATAAGGTAATAATTGTTTTATTTCAATTGGGCTGTCCTTTAAAGACATAATTATAGTATTTAGCTAAATCTATGGACACATATTCAACAACATTTTTCCCTCTCAAGAAGCTTATGGTGGTACGTTTTCCATACTAATTTATTATTACCATTTAAGAACGAATGGATTATATATTTGCACTGAAATTACATCGCACAGCCTTAATGTTTAATTTGCGGAAAATTTTATTTACATAAAGAAAACATTACATAAACAGCTAAAGGTGAAGTAAAGCCATCTCGGTCAGCTAGGCAAAACAGCGTTTAATAGATGGCTATTATAATAATTAAGCTGTCTATGTAATGTTTTCTTTATGTAAATATAATTTCGCGCAAATTCAAAATTATATTAAGGCTGTGCGATGTAATTTCAGTGTAAATATATAATCCACTAGCGGTCCGCCCCGGCTTCGCCCGTGGTACATATTATATAGTCTATAGCACTCAAGGATCACGTACATATCCAACGGTGAAAGAATTTTTGAAATCGGATCAGTAGGTCCTGAGATTAGCGCGTTCAAACAAACAAACTCTTCCGCTTTATTATATTAGTATAGATTCGCTCTTGCATGGTAACATGAAGTTAGTATGGAAAACGTAACACCTTAAGTTTGATAATAATAACTGTGTAATTTGAAGTAGGTATTTAAGTTAATTTTTCGCTTTATAGATATATTTGTTCGTGAGGGGTTCCATCCAGGGGGAGCGCATACACATGAGCAATTTTACTATGTGACAGTTCCATCTCAAACATCAAGTAATATGGCTTCGTATGAAAATGACATTTCTCATAATAATTAATATCACATCATATATCACACTAGCAGGAAAGTTCTGATTATCACATTGCTGCAATCGCAATTGTTGTTTTTGGCTGAATCTGTGGTATACCTGCTGAGTACCTGTACCTGCTGAGTGTCAGCCAATCGGTGCTGTTACGATTGTCAGCCCAGACCAGGAAGGTAGGGCTACGGAGGTATTGTCAGATTTAAAATGATTCGACAGGGCGTTGACCACGGCCCGCGGGCACGACGCGCGCGCGCACGCGCTGGCGTGCTTCGGCGGCGCGGGCGGCCAGCACGCCTGCCAAGTGGCCGAGCGGCTCGGTATTGCGACTGTGTTCGTGCACAAATACGCAGGTGCGTTTCAAGGGACATAGGAGTTTCGAGAAGAAAATGCTTTAGATGTGATCTAAGCCTATTCTCACACGGGAGGATCAGCTTTCAATATGGTTGCGTCGCTATTAAAACTGGGTTTTGGCAAGTTGTGCCCTGTATTGAAATGTACATATTTCGACGCGATCGGTTACTTGAAAAATGATTTTATTTTGGTTACCTCATGTGAGAGTAGATTAACTTATATACGTTTTAGACACGTGCACGCATATACGCATTATTAAAGTACGTATACGTACGTACGTAAAATTAATATTTTTAGTTCGAGTCGAATCAATGCTCAGTTGAAATCAATCACACTAAAAACGCACAAAACAAAACTACTCAATTTAAAACAGTTAATGATAAAAGTTTCCGAATAAAAATTAGTTTTTGTTTGAAAAAGTATTTAAAGTACGATACCACAATTTCTTAAATAATGTGATAAAAAGAGGACCTTGAAAATAATGTTCATTGAATTTATGATGCAGGAATCCTCTCAGCGTACGGCATGGCGCTCGCAGACGTAGTACAAGAAGGGCAAGAGCCCTGTGCACTGGTGTACTGTCCCAAAAGCTTCCAAGAGCTTGACACGCGATTGGACACGCTAGCTGCAGTCTGTAGGGACAAATTAAAAGCTCAAGTAAGCCCTAAAGTAGTAGTAAGGAAAAGTGAAGTAAATTAAGCCCTACAACCCAAAACTTACAAAGCAAAGTAAAGTAAGCTATTTTTAATGTTGCCATAAATACAATATATTCTGTAGCTTGAACAAGCCTCAAATGGGATCCTAGATCTTCGGTTTTGGAAAGATCAGAAAGAAAAAATCTGGGATAAATCTTTGGGATTGGTTTTCAGCGACTCTTGTTATTTCCTTACGTTTCATGACTTACGATTGACTACCGATATAATAATATGCTAAGAATCTACGCAACCGTTAATAGCTGTTAAAAAATCGGGATTTACGCTGCGAACATTTTTGAGAAGAGAAACTATTTCGACATCATGTAACTGAGTTGCAATAACGATTGGGGAATGGGACGGTTGGAATGGAATGGCCTGGACATACATAGTAGGAATACTGTAGCTTACTGGAATACTGTTGATCTAGTTGTAGTTGACTGTAGTTTGCTGATATTGGATTTTGTGTCTTGAAAACAGGGTTTCACAGAGTCACAAATAGTGCTAGAGCCGTACCTGCACCTGCGATACGCGGGCACGGACTGCGCGCTCATGGTGTCGCCCGCGCCCGGCGATACCGCGCATGCCACTAAACATGGCGACTTTTACACCGCTTTCGTCAATAGGTACGTGGTTATTAAACGTCATTGATTGATGCTGATATTGTATTTACTGGATTGTTTTTGGAATTTTTGATAATATTTTTTGTTTATAAAGATCTCAACACAGTCTATTCAAGGCACTGAATTAAATTCTTAAGCAATATACACACCAAAGTGAGCTGCATTAATCCGGTGGATACCAATTATGTACCTAAACTTTGCTAAACGCAGAAAGTGTCTCCCTTTGCTCTAAAAGTAGTGCCATCCTTTTCACAATTTTCTCTTATGTTTAAACATATGGACTTCTTTTCACAATTTTCTCTTATGTTTAAACATAATGGATACTTTTATCGGACTCCTCTGAAACATGAATTCATTATTGACAATAATATTTGTAATCCAATTTTTTTTATACATATAGATACAAAAACGAATTCGGCTTCACACTGTCCGATCGCGACGTTTTAGTCGACGATGTGCGAATTCGCGGCATCGGTAAAAGTGTTGCAGCGGAAAATGTCGCACCACCCAGCGGGAAGGGGACGAAACCACCCGTGGAGAAGGTACACCCCTTGTAGCTAACACACTAATATTATAAAGGCGAAAGTTTGTGTGTGTGTATACAGCTATAGGTAGATTACTATAGCAAACTTCCTTGAAAGTAATAAAAGTTGGAAAAGAGAGCGGGAACGGGGACTGGAAATCCACGATTTCCTCTGAATTTGTGAAAAACCGAAATCCATGCATTCTAAATTGTATGATTATAAAATTATTTTAATTTATTGTATTTCATTAATGTTTGTAGGTAGTTAAAGTGTATTTTGAAGGTGGTTACCAAGACACTGCAATATATTTATTGGAAAATATGCGTCCCGATCAAGAGATACCGGGACCCGCTATCATTATGGACAGTCTTTCCACTATTTTGGTTGAACCAGGTAAGTTCTATTGCATGATTCAATTTTACAACTAGTCTTTAGGGCACACGAAAGGAGTGGAGCTGTGGTGCAGAGTCTTTTAATGATAACAACGCAAAGTCGGCCTTATTCACTTAGACGTATGTACGTTTGACAACTAAGTTGTTTTTTGTTTTCGCTATGCCAATTTGAACCCTATATCAAAGTAAATATATGGGCATAACTATTTAAGCTTTTATAGTCAAAATACACTGTGCCGTGATGTTATTCGTATACGCTGGCACTAAGACAGTTAGTCAAAGTAAAGACAATTTTCTAAGGTCACGAAATGACAAACAGATTTTTCTTTACAAGTTCTTCCAGAATCTCTGATTGCTTGATTTCGTACTTAAACCAATGATGTTTTACCTTAACTAGATCAGCATTCTAAAGCACCGACTCATCGCTACTTCGCATATGTCAATGGGCACCTACGACTTCAGTTGCCAGCCCGACGTCCGAGTGAACACGAACGTAACTGTTACTTGCCACACAATTTGTCAAGATGGTGAAATGTGTTGTTAAAATTTGTTTGTCACGGTCAGAAAAAGATAATAAAGCAACTGGTGTTACTTTTCACAAGTAAGTTTGTTTTATTTAATTCCGATTATCCAAAACAACACGTAATAAAAACATAAATTTACCGCGCATTATTTTTACTATAAGTGTTGCCAGTAAAAACTATTTTGATTTTCCCTACATTGTTGGGAAATTAGTGAATGAAAAAAGCGAATGATGAACGTATACCTATAAGGCAAACGTTATATCATTATAAAATAGTTAGTAGTAGGTATAATGATTTATTACTAAGCGAGTTCAAAAAAGAAGGTTATATATTCGACCCGTATGTTCGTGATTATTTCAAAAACCAATGAACCGATTTTGATAATTTTTTCACTATCGTAATTTACAAACTTTCAGAAAGATATTAGTATACATATACATACCTAGTGATCATTCTTATGTATGAAGTTACTAACATAAACGTACCCATATGTAACTAATATTTTTGATTGGTTCAATAAATTTCAAAATATTTTCTAAATTTCAGAATTGGACCTGTTACAGTTTTATTATTAACTAGATAATGCCCATGGCTTCACCTGTGTGGATTTAGGTTTTTAAAAATCCCGTGGGAACTTTTGATTTTCCAGAACAAAAAGTAGCCTATCTGCAGTAACCCATCCCCAAAACGGAAAAATTCCGTGGGATCCCTACGATTTCGGAATGCAATTCCTTACAGCATCCAGGTTGAGGAGTTGTATTTATATACCTACTCGAGTTCATTCAACGATAAAGTCTTTAATTGGTATCACCAATATCAATTTAAATAACCGACAGTTCCTAAACCCCATTAGTTTTGGGGATCAGGTCCTCTACAGCATCAGGATTGAAGAGTTGGAATCCAAATTTTTTTTTTAGAACAGTGTCGCAATGGTTTTCTATCAATTAAAAAAAAATACTCAAATCGGTTTAGAAATCTCGGAGATATCGGTGTACATAGGTAGAAAAACACAACTCCTCCTTTTCTCTGAAAGTCGGTTAAAAAAGTAGCCTATGTTACTCCCTGGTTAATTCTCTACTTGTATGTGAAGGTCCCGTCAAAATCGGTTCAGCCGTTCCGAAGATTAGCCCGTTCAAACAGACAGACAGACAGACAAAAATTTTAAAAACGTATGATTCGGTTATGGTACCGTTCAAATAACCATATGAGCTTAATATGAGGTAGTTATTTCGAAATTACAGACAGACACTTCAATTTTATTTATTAGTATAGTAGTATAGTATAGATAGATAGATGAAAGATTTAAATAAAGTTATTTACGTTCACGCATTTAAATATTTATTTCCTATCCTTATTTAATTCTATATGGTTTATATTGAAAATTTTAATAAATAATATAATTATTAAATCTCATAAACTCAAATAATTTTTTGGGGGAAATCGTTCTTTTGTGGGAAATTATTCCTGATACTGGTAACTCTAATCGTTTGTCTAATTGCAATGTCTTGTCCTTTTCTAACGTAATTAGTTTGAGGGCAGAAGAAACGAGACAAATATAGTTTACTCAAAGTTTTCTTGGCGTATTTGTCAGTTTCAAAGCTACGTCTTTGAAACTCAAAAGTGGTTACGTTTTTCTGAAAACAGTTTATATGACGCTTCTACTCTTTATTTATTACACCTCACTGACTTAAACCAACAAGAAATTATTACATTTTTAAATAACGTTGCAGATGAATTGTTAGGACATTATTATATTTTTTTTAAAGCACGAAGAAATGTGGTCCTTCTTTTCAGAAATTTATTCTGTATCTGCTTGTTTTAGGAAGTCGAGCCGTCATTACAAAGTACGGCGACATTCGTATCACAGTGGGCGCCAGTCAGTCAAAGTCTGTGTCCGCTGAACTAGACTCGGTGCAGTTGAGCATTTTCTCACACAGATTCATGTCTATCGCCGAGCAGATGGGCAGGTACGACACTAAATAAGTTTTTAATACACAAGGCATACAGTACATTCGGTTTTAATTTAAATTACCCTTTTGAAAGTACTTGTTTGAAGAAAGTACCCTACTGACGCTAACCAGTGTTTTGTTTACACAAAAACTCAGAACCCAGGATTCCTTTAATATAATAATAACTATTGATAAATTATACGAAAGTATATTTGAAACCCTAAAGTGTTTTAGCAAAGTTCACCATAGTGCCCGATTTTACAACACCATTGTGGCTAATTCTGTTGTACACAATCTCTAAACCTAAACTAAAATAAAATGACAGGCCTAATCTATTGCTATCCTTTTCTGCAGTGAGCACTATGAAAGAGATAGGAATAAATTTAGACCTGTCATTTTAGTTTAGGTTAAGAGATTGTGTACAAGAGAATTGGCCACATTGACATTATTATTGAACTCTTCCTTATTCCAAGATTTGATGTGATTAATAGCGGTTAAGTTTGTCAGGGTGCTGCAACGCACGTCGATCTCGGTGAACATCAAGGAGCGGCTGGACTTCTCGTGCGCGCTGTTCGGGCCGGACGGCGGGCTGGTGTCCAACGCGCCGCACATCCCCGTCCACTTGGGCGCCATGCAGGAGACTGTGCAGTATCAGGTGAGGCTCATGGGGATCTATAACACGTTCATACAAACTAGTGATGTGCCGGATATCCGTATCCGTATCTGCGGATATCCGAGGCAGAAGAAAGATCCTTATCCGTGACTTATTTTCCTCATTTTCTTTTACCTCATTAATTTTCAATACCATATAGATTAAATTATATATAAGGTGATTAGGTAGCAATAAAATACTACTTTGAAGCAAAAGAAGAACTCGCGCAATGCAAGTAGAACCATGTCCTGTCAAGCAAAGCGTCAAGTGGCGTCAACTATCGTTTCAAAGTCACGCGCATCGACTATGATTTAGTAAAAAAAAGTTAAGATCCGTATCGGCGGATCTTGACACCAAATATTCGGAAAATTCGGATTCTTATCCGTGAATATACATTTTTTAACGATTGTGCGTTAAGAGCCCTCTCCATGGCAGCGACAAATCGTTGGTGAGTGGAGTCTAAAACAGTGATTTCTGCATTTAGAGAGCGAGACGTCTTCAGTAAAGAAGAGTACTAAAAATATATACATAAATTAATAAAAAATTAATTAAATAAATAAATTTTGCTTGAGATATCATGATTTTTAGTGAAAAACGGCAAAGTAAAAAGATGCAAATCTAGGTTTGGTATTTCGCCTATTTTACCAAATATTTGGCAATTTTTTACATGAACTAAAGACATTTGTAATTATTATGAAGTAACCTATGATAAGACTTCGGTCGTTTTCAATTTTCTAGTTTCTTATATAGTTTATTTACGCACGAAGTTGCCCCAAAATTTGCCCAAAAATAGTGATTTTTCAAGCGTCATACCTTTCAAAATAAATATAATTTTACTATATATAAATTATATCTGGCTTAACTTTAGACCTATTGCGACAAATATTAGAATAATAGGCGTAATACGTTTGTATGGAGAAGCGCGTGAAGAGAGCGGCCTTAATGCAAACGCACAATTCAGTTACACATGTTCCGCGGGCTCGGTAATACAGACATTTCGAGAAACGTTTCGAACTGGAAAGCGGTCCCGTGTGACGTCACAGCGCCTAAAATGCGTGTGCGCCCGACAAAGAAATCGCTTTATTCTCTGGAAAGAATGATGAAACATAGCCAAGAACAGGCTACGAGCGCAGGGCTCGTAGGCTGTTCGTGCGATTGAGTTTAATTTTTATTGGTTTAGTAATAACTCTTTTATTCAACTTTAAAATCCTGTGATACAATATCTATTATTGTTAAATTTTTGTCTGATAGAGAAAAATAAGAAATCAAAATCTATAGAATATTCATAGTATTTTCATATCTTTGTCTGGAACTTTGGAGTCTAATTTTTTGCATTTCGGTAGATGAAAGTACGAGGGGACACCTTGAAGCCAGGAGATGTACTGTTGGCCAATCATCCTAAAGCGGGAGGGTCGCATCTCCCCGACTTGACTGTCATGACGCCTGTGTTTCACGAGTGAGCCTGACATATTATACAGCTTGCTTAATAAATTTGAGTGTACGATAACTAAACTAACTAACTAACATCATATCGGCTTCTACTCGGCATCATATCGGCTTCTACTCAGCATCATATCGGCTTCTACTCGGCATGATATCGGCTTCTATTCGGCATCACATCGGCTTCTACTCAACATCATATCGGCTTCTACTCGGCGTGATATCGGCTTCTACTCGGCATGATATCGGCTTCTAGTCGGCATCATATCGGCTTCTATTCAACATCATATCGGCTTCTACTCGGCATGATATCGGCTTTTACTCGGCATCATATTGGCTTTTTAAAACGCTAAACCGCTTGGCGACGTCTTTCTTTGCTGAATTTGAATTATCCATGCTAAATGATAAATTAGACACGGTTAATGATGAATTCAGAGCGAACTATGTACAAGTTGGCGCAATGTGTACTGTACATGTTCAGATCCAGCAAGCGCGCGATATTTTTCGTGGCGTCTCGCGGCCATCACGCGGACATCGGCGGTTTGACTCCCGGCTCGATGCCGCCGCACTCCGTCCGCCTGGCGCAGGAGGGAGCCGCTTTCAAGTCCATGCTGCTCGTTGACGGGGGCCAGTTCAACGAACAACTTCTTGTCAAAGGTAAAATACGAAACGTAATAAAAATAATAATTGTATGAAGATAAAATTAGTCTAAAAAATACCAAGAGATCGATTCCAAGATCCCTACGTTACTTTTATGGTACTTTAATGTTACTGTAACATAAAAGTAATTATGTTACTTTATGTTACAAAGTGTAGACATCTATGGCTTTACCCAGCTCCTATTGAAAAGAAACTGGCAAGAAAATCTGCAGTTACTCAATAATGAAGTGTGATTCCAGAGCTAATGAAGCCGGGCGAGGTGGCCGGCTGTTCCGGCACTAGGAACCTGTCCGACAACTTGTCTGATCTAAAAGCGCAAGTCGCTGCGAACCAACGGGTATGTCCTTACATATTTAGAATTCTGTGTGTGTGTTTGTTTTTTAAGTTGCATGCATGCATGATCAACCCATTACCGGCTCACTACAGAGCACGGGTCTCCTCTCACAGTGAGAAGGGTTTTGGCCATAGTCTACCACGCTGGCCAAGCGGATTGGCAGACTTCACACACCTTTGAGAACGTTATGGGGAACTCTAAGGCATGCAGGTTTCCTCACGATGTTTTCCTTCACCGTTAAAGCAAGTGATATTTAAATACTTGAAACGCACATAACTCCGAAAAGTTAGAGGTGCGTGCCCCGGGATCGAACCCACGACCTCCGATTAGAAGTCGGTTGTCCTAACCACTAGGCTATCACAGCTTTTTTTAAGTTATTCTGCACGTTTACTGTCCACTTCGGGTATATTCATGTCTACATGAAAAAAAGCTGTTCTGAATTCTACATTCGACGTCGGAGGATCTAGGTATCAAGTTTTTTCAATGTTCTATGCACGCAGCTTCGTTTAAGATCTCCTATGCGAGTTTGTCTTCGCGACTTACAAAATGCTACTTACTGTATAACAGACAAGATTGATGGAGTTCGACCATACAATGCAATGCATTGTATGGTCATATAATGCATTATCTATGAACTGTACCGTCAATCCTACAAAGCACAAACATGTTAAATCTTCGTGCACTATATAACATGTTTGTACTTTTGTAGGCTTAGTTGCAAGTAATCCATATTTGAAACTTTCCTATTTCATATGTTGTAGGGCATCCAACTGGTCGGCGAATTGATAGAGCACTACGGTTTAGACGTAGTGCAGGCTTACATGGCGCATATCCAGAGGAACGCGGAGCTAGCCGTCAGAGATATGCTGAAGGTAATCTAGGACTTGTGTATGTATATTATATAATTATCTGCCTGATCACGCAAGCGTGGATCATTCAATGTGCTAATACTGAGATTTAAAACATGGAAGATTTGTTTTTCTACTTTTTGCTGCAGAATACGCCCTTAATGGCTGCAGAATACGCCCTTAATGTTTTGAAAAATTGAATAAATTCGCTGTTAAACAGGTGTTTAATTTGTTTATCAAAGATCCCTAAACTTTGATACTTGATTAACTTCTTCTTCTTGTAGTGCCGTCTCCTATCGGAGGTTGGCAACCATTAGGGCTATTTGTACTTTGGATGCTGCTGCACGGAACAGAGATCGGGTACTTTTCCCGTACCATTGGCGTAAATTCTTTAGCCAGGACGTTCTTCTACGGCCAGGTGGTCTTTTTCCGGCTATTTTGCCCTGAATTATGAGCTGCAGGAGGTCATATTTGGTGTTTCTCATAATATGGCCAAAGTACTCTAGCTTCCGCACTTTTATAGTCTTCATGATTTCTAGGTCTTTGCGTAGCCTCTGTAGTACAGTCGTGTTTTTGACACGCTGAACCCACGAAATTCTCAACATTCTTCTATATACCCACATTTCGAAAGCCTCTATCTTCTTACAAAGAGTTTCCGTAAGCGTCCAGGTTTCGACCCCGTATAGAAGAACAGAGAAAACGTAACAGCGTGCGACTCTTATGCGCAGTGGAATGCTGAGATTGCGATCGCAGAGTATCTTATCCATTTTACGAAAAGCTGCACGGGCTTGTTCGATTCTGCATTTGATCTCAATGCTATAATCCATTCGATCATTGACCATTGTACCCAAATATTTGTATTGGCTCACCCTGTCTATGCTTGAGTTATTAATCCAAATGGAAGATGAAAGCTCTGGTGTTCGAGTAATGATCATATATTTCGTCTTTTTGCAATTAATAGCCTCGATCATTTTCTTCTTTATTGTTTTGTGGAGCTTTTTATACTGTTCATCATCTTTCCCTTTGGACTTTCTTCTTTCTGTTATTAAATCTAATATTTCTGTGGTTATCCAAGATTTATTTCTCTTATATGGAGGTGGTTTTAACATGTTTTTACCTATTTTAGCAAATGCAGTTCTGAAATCACTCCAAGTTTTATCTACATCCATCATTTGACTGTCAGTAGTTTTCAGTCGAACTATTTCATCATTTGTTGCTACATGTACTTTGCAACGAGTGTCTGGATTCTTTAATTGAGTAACATCAATATGTGATGTTATCGTAGGTTGATGGATTTTCTTGAGTTTTACATGCAAAGTAGCTATTAAGGGATTGTGGTCTGATCCAATGTCTGCACCAGGGTAAGTTTTGACCGATTTAATGTTATTTCTGTGTCTTCGATTAATAAGTACAAAGTCAATTTGGTTTCTAATAATTTTGTCAGGTTTATCAGCGGGTGATTTCCAAGTGTACAGCCTCCTTGGAGGTAATTTGTAAAATGTATTTGTAATGACAAGGTTCTCTTCCTGGCAAAATTGTATAAGCCTATCTCCGCGCTCGTTTCTGCTTCCCAATCCGAAGTCGCCAACTGTACCATCAACTTTACCATGTCCTACTTTGGCATTAAAGTCGCCCATGATGATGTTTATGTCATGCTTTTTCACATTTTTCAGTATTGTATTAATATGATCATAAAAATTTTCAATATCTGTGTCACTTTTATCAGCCGTAGGAGCATATACTTGTATTAGGTTAACATGGAATGGCTGTCCTTGTAGTTGCAGAAACATTACGCGATCCGATATAGGGATGAAACTTCGAACGAATGGTTTTAGATTTTTCTTTAGAATTATAGCGACACCATTTCTGCGATCGGATGTATTGCTGCCGGAGTAGTACACCACGTGTTTATCCGTTGTTATTTCTCCAGTTCCTGTCCATCTTAGCTCACTAATTCCAAGAACATCCAGATGTAATTGTTCCATTTCTAATTCAGCGTTGTCCAGTTTTTCGTCACCAAATAAACTCCTCACATTCCATGTAGCAATCCTCATGGCTGACCCGGAGATTCTTAGCACCCTCTGACCATTTAAGATCTGCCGGGGACTGAGGGCCATTGTGTTATTGTTTTCAGCCATAATGATTTTCCAGGGAATTAAATAATGTGGTGGTTTTCCTTTTGCCTTCCACATCGCTGCACATCTCAGAGATGATGTATGACGCGAGACTGTACTGATCTCCTTGACCTCCACTCTCACATCTACAGTACATGCAGCTGCCCATGCACCGGGGAGGGCTTATTTACTGGCGGCCCTGACTCGCCATGACACAGCGTTGTCATTGAGTTTTGCAGAATTTCATAGGACTATTCTTTCCCAAAGAATATCCTCTGCACCCTCTAACACTGCCGCTGCTTGGTCGGGGACTGTATACACAGCTAGTTGTGATATCTCACAACCGTTCCATTATCCGCCACCTATGGACCCCGGTAGTAGCCTGCAGCTCAGCCCTACCAATTGATTAACTTAAAAAACAAAATAGATAAGTATATAAAAACTGCTTTCAGAAAAAATTTCTTCCCTTTTAGGAGAATTACAGTAAAGGATAAACTTGGGAAAAGGTAAACCATGAAAGCACGCTGTAGATATCAAGTTTTCTTGGTATTGTTTTACAGGAAATTGCTAAAAACACAATAGCCAAGACTGGTTCCGCAGTTTTGAAGGCCACCGAATACCTGGACAACGGCACCCCCATCGCGCTCACGATCACCCTCGACAAGGACCGAGGCAGCGCCGTGTGCGATTTCACGTGAGTTCATAAATCGAACAATCCGAAACATTTTACTCTTAGCATAACGTAAAAATTTGAGGTTATGAGAAGTTCATCATCATCATCATTATCAACCCATTACCGGCCCTCTACAGAACACGGTTCTCCTCTCAGTATGAGAAAAGTTTAGGCCGTAGTCTCCCACGCTGGATTGGTATGCTTCACACGCCTTTGAGAACATTATGGAGAACTCTCAGGCGTGCAGGTTTCCTCACGATGTTTTCCTTCACCATTATGACAATCCATAATTACTGGCGGGACTTAACCTCTTTCTGAATATTTAAAGAGGAAACGCGGTTGCTCTTTTCTCCATACAAACGTTCTCGCGTGTTTTCTCCCTGGTTTATGACCCTAAAGCAATGATTTTTTACAATAAAATAAATATCAACCTCTTCTATGTTCCTATGTTTTCCTTTTTGAAGATACATTATTTTTATAAGCACTACGTTACAAAATGCTCAAAATTGCCTATTTTAGATCGCTTTCAACAGAGGCCTAATGTACAAATTTGACAATTAATAATGAAAAATGCAAAACATAGGGACACAGTATATATCCTTTATATCATACTTGCTCAGTAACTAGGGATTACTATGGTGGAAAGTCTCCTTGTAAGTTGGTGTTTGCAATTCAAGGCAACATTACGTCGCACTATGCTTGAATTGTAATGTTCACATTACAGTTAAGCTATGCAAAACTCCTTGGTAAACAATCTCTTTTCTTATAAAATGGTAAGAAAACTTTTTACTGAAAAAAAAACACAGAACATGGCGGCATTTAATTTTCATACATTTCAAACTATGCAAAACTCCTTGGAACTCAGAGCCGTAAAAAAAAATGGAAAACTATTTACAAAAAAAAAATGGAAATGGCGGCATTTCATTTGATCTGAAAGTTTGTGAAGTTTTTTCGTAAAGGGATTTAAGTTATTTACAACAATGTCAAGCACTTCATCAGATGATGAAAAAGGAGGAGAGCCTGATTTTTGTTTGCTTGAAGCAGAACAAATGATGCAAAATCTTTTGCCGGATAAGTCCAAAGAGCGCTACGTGAAAACTTACGAAGAATTCAACAAATGGCGTGCAATTTCTATTTTTTCTCTAAATTTGCTAATTATTCTAATTAAAATTTCATTTTGCATTACCAATGTTTTATTTACCTCGCAAGAATGATATAAAGTAGAATGCTTACCTCGGTTGCAAGTAGCTATTACACCCTCGAACTATATTCACCCTCGCTCGCTGCGCTCGCTCGTGTGACTAAATATCTCGGGTGCACGCGATCCATTAGCGCCCTATGCGAGCTGCGCTCGCACTGGCGCCAAATTGGATCTTGTTCTGTAATAGCTTACTTACGTCCCTTGTGTAACAATCTACTATTATATTCAGTTTACGAAATATCTTTTAAATTAGTCCAATATTGGAGGAGGAAACACTAGAGAGCCAAACCACGAATTATGACTTTTTCCTTACGGCTATTGAGTCGGAATTGCAGTTGTCCTTATTGTACGAATTTGAGGCGCGGGACGGTCGAACGCGACAACGATAGTTTTTTCAAATACCTAATTTTCAAAAGTCTCTTCGACCACATTTCCTCTTAATACATGGCAAAACTTTTAATATGGTCTAGTAGGTAGATTTATTTATTTTTATATTGTCAGAGGTACAGGCGTTGAAGTTTGGGGTAATTTGAACGCTCCTCGTGCGATCACTCTGTCCGCGCTGATATATTGCCTGAGGTGCATGGTCGGACACGATGTTCCTCTGAATCAGGTAAGATCTACGAGTCAGTCATTGATAACTATTTTAGTGGATCTGGAATCTTTTACAAAATATATAATTTACTTGAATAGGTAGGTTTAACCAGGACTACTTATTGGTCGAAATATAATTCTAAAATCGTCACAAAGCGTGAAGGAAAAATCTTGAACCCAGATTTTCGCGGCAAAAACAAGTTATTTTCCTATCTATGAAAAGTAATCTTTAACAAAATCTTCTGTATTTTTAGGGTTGCCTCAATCCGGTGAAAGTAATAATTCCGGTCGGCTCGATATTAGACCCCTCTGAGGACGCAGCTGTAGTGGGAGGGAACGTGCTCACCTCGCAGCGCATTGTCGACGTTGTCTTCAAAGCTTTCCAGGTAAGGTTCAGCGTCTCAGAAGCGACTTTTAATGGTACGAAACACCAACTTAAACAGTTCGTTTTATGTTTTGAACCGTATGTCAACAGTCAAAGTGCATAAAATTGAGTTATACAAGAAGCTGCGTTTCGGCATCACTCTATGTGGTGGTTATATCTTAAAAATATTATTCCGACCAAAATATTGTGTTCCTCTAGAACGCTACAAAGATTTTAAGTTTGTAGATTTTTCGATTTTCGTTGGTACAAGGAAAATTGACAAGTCTCTTTATTTAAAAGAGATCGATATCTCGAAATTAGTTATCGAATTTAAATAAATCGAAGTCAGTTAAAAACGATAGTTATTTTACGTTGTCAGGTCTGCGCCGCTTCCCAGGGCTGCATGAACAATTTGACGCTGGGCGAGACCAGCTGGGGATACTATGAGACCGTGGCCGGAGGCAGCGGCGCCGTAAGTTCACATTTCATCTCGTAATACATCTCTTTCTTCGTAATATATCTCATTTCTGCTGGTCGTAATCCTTTCCCATTAATGACAATGTTTTATTTTACTTTAGCTCATGTCTTAAGATAGGTCCTTTGGTCTTTAAATAAAAATGCTTGTACAGTATTTTAATCATAGCTTAAGTGCTAAAATTGGTACCAAAACGTCGAAATGTTTCACTGTTCAATACGGTCAGGGTCCGGGCTGGCGCGGCACGGGCGGCGTCCACACGCACATGACCAACACCCGCATCACCGATGTCGAGATCGTGGAGATCCGGTACCCCATACTTGTGACTCGTTTCTCCCTCCGAGAGGGCTCCGGTGGACGAGGTATGTTAATGTTTCCCTCCCTTTGTGTGGTCTGTTGACTCTGTGATCAGCTGGGTTATTCTGTAACTTAGTTAGCAACTGAAAATAGTTGCCAACGAATTAGTTTGATATACATACATTGCTGCTTTACTGTAGGAAATATGAAGTGTTTTCATAATTTTACACAGTAAAGCACCAATGTATATCGAACTAATTCGTTGGCAACTATTTTCAGTTGCTAACTAAGTTACAGAATAACCCCCCAGGTGTTCTGAAAGATTAATTATGTGCAACAATACCATCTTCAGTGTTTTGAAGGAAACTTTGGAACATTTATATGATAGCGGAAGAGAAGGTAAAGGCACTATCTCACTAGGATATGCCCTCCAGTTTTTTAATCTGATGACTTTTGCGTTTCGAATGATTCCGTCTATCCGACATTTCTTTGGCCTACCAATAGACTTTCTTCCACCCGGCTATAAGTACTTGATCTTGATTCTATGTCGTAGGTGAATGGCAGGGCGGCGACGGCGTGACTCGGGAGTTGGTGTTCAGAAGAACGGTTCAGCTGTCCGTGCTCACGGAGCGACGAGCATTCCAGCCTTACGGCATGAATGGTAAATAATTGTTTGTTTTTTAATTCGTAGAGTTTGTCCTGTTTATTTATTTTTAACAACAGTGTTGTTGTTTTAAACATCTTTAAAACACAAGAGATTCTTCGTACTTTACCCTTTAAAGAAATGGTAAAGATTACCTATTTCCGATTGAATGAGGATCGGAATCAGGAAAAAAGTAACCGATCTTCTGTGATGATTTATATTTAAAAAAAGTAGTTTAAGGATTTTAGTTCTGAATTACCCATAATATGTTATTTGAAATTGTTATAATTCAGTGTGATATTATGTTTAATGTTACCAGAAGGTGAGCCGGGTGCAAGAGGTTTGAATCTCTTGGAGCGAGTCGACGGAAGGGTGATCAACCTTGGAGGGAAGGCTTCGGTGGAAGCTTATCCTGGGGTAAATTTATTCTAGTTGTAACTAAGTACTCTCTCATTAACGACAGGTTTTGAGAGCCGGTTATACTGCTGAGGGTTACCACAGTTTCTGTATTTGATTGTAAAACTACTATCGATAAAAAGCTATTTTTATCGATAAAAATCACTCTTACTATCAACAGAAACGAGCTTCTGATAAATTAAGAGGTTTTTTTTTGTCGTTCGCTGTGTGAGCAAAATGGCAAAAAATTTATCAAATAAGTATGTATGCGTTTTCTGGCAAATTATTTTACGACGTGAGTTAATTTATCATTTTTTTGTTAATAGGATAAATACATAATGAATTCCCCCGGCGGCGGAGGGTACGGGCGTCCGTGTGACGCAGCCGCAACGAACAAGGAGACAGACAAACATTACTGCGAGTTCTTAGAGCGCGGAAGCGTTTATGAATACCGGAGCGCACAAGAATCTGTATAGTTGAATGTATATTTTAATTCTATTTCAATATTTTGTTAATGTCATATACATATATTATTTATCTATTAGTTTCGATGGCCATTAATTAATTATTATTTACTTTTACAGTGGTTTTTCAGATTAGAGGGCTCGATTATATAATTGATTTAATATATTGCCAACTTGTTCTAAATGTCTTACATATTTACGTAGTTGAAAATACGCCATATAGTGATATATAAGTACAAACTGAATACTAGTATTGTAATTATGTTGACGCTGCCGCACCAACTTGGCATGTATTCATATTTAACGCAGCTTTTAATGAACTACAAACAATATTCCTAGAATTTAAACCTGCTACACACAATGAAGTATATCATGTCATCCAATTTTTGACAAACTTATTTGGATAGAATCGTGTTTAGATTCTGTCTACCTGATCAAGCTTTGAGCCGAACAAGTCCTACAGCCCCCGCACACTAGGCCACTAGTGGCGGCGATAAGATTTAGATTAGATTGGCCGCCACAAGTCGAGCGCTCGTGTGCGATGCAGTTGTACCATATAAAATGTATGAAATCCTCCCGCGGCTTGTGGCCGGCCACTAATGGCCGCCACTAGTGGCCCAGTGTACGGAGGCTGTTTACATGAAAGTGTGTACCCGTTGTCATACAAGTGTAACGTTACACTTGACGTGTGTGGCGGGCATAACAGTTTTATTAAATCGCATTTTTAATTATTAATGATCCATATTAGATGTGGAACAAATGATGTTTAACATCAATACATATATAACCCCCGGCACGTAAGTCGTCCGGTGACCATCAAGTGCGCGCAGCGTTGTACGAGTGAGCGGGACACAATACGATTGGAGAGCCAATCAGCGCTTACGAGGGATCCGCGAGAGCTAATCAGTGCTTACGAACGATCCCCACGCCCTCCCCGCGACCCCCTCACACCCCGAGATACCTCATTTTCGACTTCTGCGCATTGAAGGTCACCGGTCGACTTATTTGCCGTGACTTGTATTGAAGTTATTTTCGGGTGATATGTTGTTACAATAATTATTACAATAATTAATATTATGTAGCTTTAAAACTATGCACAATAAAAATACAATTTGGTGTTCTAATATTTTATTGATAGTAAGCGATACAAGAATATACAATTTATACAATATGTTGATTGTTTAGGAAAATTATTATATTATTCTATATTGTTCATTGTTATATTTCTTTGTTAATCTTACAAAATATTGTTTATCTTTTTTCTAGTAATTGTTTCATATTTTATATTATACAATAATAATGTTATTATACAATTATATTATGATATACAACAATTATTTGTTTTCTTTTCAATCAAGTAATCCTAGTATTTTTATTCAAACAGCTCTAAAATTATGTGCCGTCTCACACAAACACCTGTATTTGTTCATAGTTCGTGATGGTTATTATTACTATAAACTTAAGTCACGATTATAATTGAAAGGTTTTATTCAATAATTGTGAAAGGAAAGGCGGGAAAGAATAGCTTAACTATTCTTTCCCGCCGGGAACATTTGTGAAAAGGATAGCACTATTTTTAAGATAAATTTTGTGACACTGTACGTCCGAATTAGCACCACAGCCGCAAGAACGCAGCGTGTCCGATGCGGCTGCTAGATTAACACTGTATGAGGGTGAGGTACAATATAAAGGTGTGTAAGGAGCCGCGTTGGGCAACGGTTCAGCTGGTAAGGCTTCAGTACAATAAGGTACAATTTCGTTAACGCTATTTGCAAATTGCTCCCAAATACATGAAAACGCAAAATTCTTCCAGCACTATGCAGGAATTGGATGAACGCTATTTGAGAATTGCGTCAATATCATTTAATGTTTACATGAAAATGCACAAAAGTCTTTCAGCCATATGTAGGTGAAATCGTCCTGTACAAGTTCACCGAGTCACGAACGCATAGGTGTTGGAACCGTGTGTACGAATCTCTATACATCGCACACAGTTCAGTGACAATCTGCCGCGCGCATTTCGATGCCTGCAACAACTATCACAAAGTGATATCGATTTTCTTTCTAAACTCCATCTTTTCCTGTCAAGCGTGATCTCCGGCCGCGGCGAGGGCCTCTCTATTCTCGTACGCCCAAAACCCATGGAGTTCCAACAGAATCGATACAGCCGTGTGTCCGTGCCCGCTGCGGATGAGGTCCTGCAGGGTGATCCGGGAGGGGTGCTCGGGGCGGATCATGTCGAATATTTCGTCCTTCACGTCGTCGAAGTTGACGGGCTCCGCGCCGTGGGCCACCATTTGTTCCTGTATTGCCTGTAACAAACAAAATATATAAGTTTTCAGCTCGAATCTACTGAAGTTGATTGCCTCATTGGTTTAGTAGCAAACTTGTTGACATAGGTCACCACGTTTGCCGAGTTGAGTCCCGCGTTTGGCAGAAGCTATTGAGTTTTTTTTTTCAAGAAAATCTCAGTGCAGCCCAGTTGAAAAAATTATTTTTGGGAAATAATATGCCGTGAATTTTTTTCGATTCTCTTCGACTCTGTTCAATTATGCCCCGCCCCTTAATCGTACGAGACTTCTCGTAGACTTCTGCACAGTTATCGCTAATTTGAAAACTTGCAGCCTTAGATTAGAAAACAGCTGAAATATTTAGCATTTTGTGATATCAAAAAGAAAAAAAAAAAGTGCGAGGCAGTCTTTGGGGACTGCCGATAGAAGTGAAAACTGGATTAAGGGATAGAAGATGGATACAAGTGATCAAGGATTAAAAAGTTTGAACAGTATACATAGCTCATGGGAAGCGTGCGGTAACGATGACGCGAGTTTCACGCTTTTTATCACCCAAGAAGTACACATACATATACATATATACACAGTATACATATACTTAGATCATGGAAAGCGTGCGGTGACGATGACACGTTCAATGATTTTTGTTCAACCAAAAAGGGCGCGCCTAAAGAAGTTCTCAGTTCAAAATACCTTAAAGAAGTAATTCAAGGTGAAAGCGTCCAGGTAGCCCTGCGAGTTGATGTCGAGCACTCGGAACAGGTAGGCGAGCGCGGCGGGCTGGCGCCGGTTCTCCAGCGCCAGCACCAGGTCCAGGTACGTCTTGTAGTCCATCTCGCCGTCGTACGTGAGGCACTGCTGGAACACGCGCTGCAGGAACGCGCGCGTCAGCGTGCCCGACCCGTACCTGCCAGGTTGTTATTCAACAAGTATAACATTAAAAATATAAAAAAAACCCCGACATTCGCCATATTGTGGCAGCGGCCATCTTGGGTTTGCAATAGTGCTATTATACTAATCAAGCCCTTTCATTTGATAGGGACTTGTGAAAAAATATGTAATCCGCCATTTTGTAGCGGCGGCCATCTTGGACCGATTTTCTTCAAACATAGCTAACAAGTTAACAACATTTGACTGGCCCGTTGGCGCGGTTGGCAGTGACCCTGCCTACCTCTCCCGGGTCGCGGGTTCGATTCCCGTCCCGAGTCTGGGTATATTTATGTAAGTATATAAGTATGTATTATGTATTTATACATTTATTAAATATTTATATGTGTAATATATGTAAATATGTATATCAGTCGGTTGTTACCTATAACACAGGCATTAAGTTGCCTACTTTAGGAACAGCCGACCTTGTGTGTATGTGTGTATATTTATATTTATAAACACTCGACTAATTCACCTTTCAAACAAAAAAAACCGCATTCAAATCGGTCCACCCGTTTGAGCGCCACAGGGGAACAGACAGACAGACAGACAGACATACACACACATACTCAGACACGTCAAACTTATAACACCCCGTCGTTTTTTCGTCGGGGGTTAACAAATAGAATACCTTAAACAAGTAATTCAAGGTGAAAGCGTCCATTACATTAAATAGTCATATTATAACATTTGTGAGACAGACAGCCTGATCATTTATCATGCTAGTCAACTGCAAAATTGAAAATTGCAATTGATGTAACTGTATTGCAACTGCCGCTTTAGTCCGCATGCAGTTCTAATAAAATGTTCATGCTTTTTGAAGGATACACACCCAGCGAGTTCGTTGATGCTAAGCATGCCGTTGTGGTCTCTGTCCAGGTTGAGGTACTGTCCGTACACGCGCAGAGCCGACGCGGCGCTGAACCAGTTCTGTTCCTGCAGCTCCATTGGTAGATCTTCTTCGCGCAACTGAAATGCATATGAGTAGCCATATTTACATAACAGTTTGATTCCAAACTTTTTGGCAGCCGAGAAATGAGCTGCAAGAGCAGGTCCACGTAGATAGTTTCTGATACCAAAAAATATTGAACTGTACTCTACTAAGTTGAGTTGATGCTCTAAAGCCGTGAGATCTATAGAGCATACTCTAATTTTACTCAGACTCAAGACCAAGTTAAAACGAGTTTTTTTGTTAGCTCTAATGAACAATCGTAGACCGTCAGGCTGAGATCTATAGAACATACTCTGACTTGAACAATGTTAAAATGGGACAAACATATCCCTGACATAAATCTGTCTAAAGTTTGAGTAGATTCAGAGTGAGGTATAGACCTCTATGATTACTCCTGAGTATGTATTATTGATTATGTATTGTTCATTAACTACGAAAGTCAACATACAAAAAGTATGGCATACAAGTTTCTTATCTTACCTCTAACAAATCATCGAGGAATGAACAGGACAGCACGTCGCGGATCCTGACGCGGCCCACGCGCAGAGGGTCTAGGAAGAAGAGGAACTTCCTGGCAGCCGTGCATACGTAGAACGACGTGAAGGACGAGTCCAGCCCGTCCAGCGCGGCCAGCGACGGCACCAGCTCCGCTATGTAGCTCTCTAGATCCTGGAAAGAGAGTAAGAGTGAGTTTTAAAGTGACACTTCTTTAGGATTGTTGTGCATTTGAAAATTCGATGAAACGAAAAAGCAACTCCATTTTAGCCTGCAAAGTCAAAGTTAAAGTTACTTTTCTGAAGTTTCATTGCTTCCGTGTGTGAATTTCACATGCACAGTTTTTTTATTTGCAAAAATGTGGTACAAATATTATAGAGAGAAAAGCTATAAATGCCTTGACAGACTCAACAGTGTCATGTGGACAAGACGGCATCAGAAATACGGACTGATGAATCTCTCTAATGAAAAAAAAAAATGGTCTCTCTATACTTCACATTCCTCATTCAAATTTCGCATGATACACTCAGATTTTCAATGAACATACATGTTCGGTGAGATATCCTTGCCCAGTAACATCATACAGAGAAAGTCCTATTCTGGTCTGTTGTAGCCAGACCCGGCGCATCACGTAGTTGAAGAGAGAAACACCGCGCACACGACCTATACCTCCTTCAGCGGCTTGCAGACGACCAAATACCTCTGCAGTGAAGTATGGCCTAAAAAGGATTTAAAGTTTTTAATTTAATCACAAAATATAATCTGGAATCAAGTCACAAAATCCATAGTAATATTATAAACAAGGGACAAGCCTATTTTGTTATAATCTACTCGATCTAATTTATGATGAATAATATGTATGTTACCAACATGTATCATGTGCTATGCACTGCTTTTCTTCCAGCTAATTTATTATACATGCAAAAATAGCAAATAAGTAATACATGAAACCACAACACAGTTTCCAAAAACACAACTTAAGTTAGGGCAAGATGACATAAATATACACCTATACTTTGGGCCTGCTTCCTCTCTTATCTTTTTAAACTGCATGTAATCAATAGTGAGTTCATCACTGTTCGCCATGCTGTAGCTTCCATTAGATTTCTCTAGCAAACTCCACAGATGTTTTAATTCACTATTATCAAGCAACTCTTTGCTTTTCTTCTGCAAGAATTGAGCTCGTGTCTCCTCTCTCAACTTCTGTGCAAGAACATCGTCAAGACGTGGCAGTTTAAAGTAAAATTTAGGAATCTTCTTGTATGTTTCTTCTTCACCATCCAGTTTAGGTTTGTAGAGCTGTTTGAATGTTTCTAATTCTATTTTTTCACTCTCTTCTTTAGTTATACTAGTTTTTGTGTCTGGAAAAGTACAAAATTATCATTTTAATTAGGTATAATTTTTTAAATACATTAAAATATGCATTTTGACATTTAAATCAATTAATGTTCATACATTTTGTTAAACATTGCAACTTGTAAATTACTTGTAATTTACATACTGATTTTATAGATACTTCTGTACTTAGTCAATTTGTGAGCATGTTTTTGTAGTAAATAATCGCAAAAGACTTTTGGTGAAGTAATAATTCATATAATTTAACCATTACTTACCATCTAACTTTTTAATGTATTTTCTCAAACGATTCTTCAACATTTGATTAACTTTTTTCTGCTCTTCATCAATTACCGGAGTATTTTCAACGGGTAAATCACTAGTAATAGTTTCTACACTTTTATTTTCTTTGTTAGACATTGTTCAGATTAGTAAATTTTTACCCATTTGTTTGTTTTGTTTTCTATTTGTAAAATATTTAAACAAAAAATTATTTGACTTTTGACTGATTTTTGACTTTTGACGTTTACGATTCTGACATTATCACATAGAGATAATAATAATAAATAGAGTTGGCATAATGTCCTATAGAAATTAGTGGATCGGAAAATAGCTCAAGCTTATCAAAATTTTCATAAGTGTGAAAGAGACAACATTACATTTTTGACATAATAATAAAACAGTTTGCAGCAGACTCGTGACTTAAGATGGCCTCCCTAAAATGTATACATAAACACTCACACACGCACAACTTGAGACATCACAATGAACACGCGCCATTTTATGTCTTCGGATTGTGCGTGTGTGAGTGTATTTTTGGCACGTTTTTAAGGTAGGTATGCCAACTCTATTTATTATTATTATCTTTATTATTATTATCTCTATGCATTATCACCTAGTTGTTTCAAGTTACGCACACTGTGCAATTAAAAAATGATGGTCACTAATTTTAATATACCTACACATTAATTTCCCAACATCCCTTAGAAAAATAAAGAGATGCCTACTTAGAATTTTTATATTCAAAACAATATTTTGTCATATTTAGTTATATTTCAAACGTACTTTGAAACGTTATAAGGGTTCCGTATAGTTATTTCGCCACGAGCCAAGAGGGGTTATGTTTTCCTCTCTTGGCCCCTCTAGTATCTCTCTCTGGTCGGTCCCGTAAGAATTCCTACGGGATCCTTAAAGATCCTTAGAAAATATTCATAATTATAATCACTACATACTTAGTATAAAACAAAGTCGCTTTCTCTGTCCCTATGTCCCTATGTATGCTTAAATCTTTAAAACTACGCAACGGATTTTGATGCGGTTTTTTTTTAATAGATAGAGTGATTCATGAGGAAGGTTTAGTAGAAAAATTGGACCCGGTAGGTGGCGCTAATAGCGGGCAGGACGACGTCTGCCGGGTCCGCTAGTTAAGTATAATTTTAATCTACGTGGTCGAAGTTGCAGGCATCAGTAAGTCGAAAATAATAGTTGATGCCTCCTCTAGAAATTTAAATATTATGGATGCTTATCCGAATTCCGATGTCAGTTTGAATAAGTATATTTTGTTTGATTATTATTTAGGATTATTCGGCCGTAAAATATAAAAACACGCGTTGATGTCTTTTCTATAGACATCATAGAAAGTAATCAAAATAATGGCAAAAAGTTTCAGTAAATTATTATAATATAGTAGTTAGTAGGTATGCGAAAAATATATACCTACATAGTTGATTCATAGAGCTAATTATTATAATAAGCTATATGAGGAGGAGTATAGGTGTTTTGAGGATAAGCTCTTGTCTCTTTTAGCTGTATGATTTTTGGTATGACTATATAGGGTAAAACCCGGATAGACGCCCCACTTTTTGAAATGGCCTCATAACTTTTAAAATATTAATTTATCACAAATAATATTTATGAATATAGCTAGTTTAATCTTTTGGGTTCCATTATGACTTGTTTTTGTTGTCCTAACGATTACAGATTTTGCAGAATTTAACTTTTCGCAGACCCTTTTTTTTGGGTATAGATGCCTACCTGTGTGGATAGATGACCCACTATGAAAATACTAAAAAGGATAGATGCCCTATGAAAAAAAAATAAGCAAAATACATAGTTTCATAAGGTTTTATTATCTAAATATATAAAAGGCAAAGGTGACTGACTGCCTGACTGCCTGACTGATCTATCAACGCACAGCTCAAACCACTGGACAGATCGGGCTGAAAGAGATAGATGCCCCGAAGTATATTAAAACTATCAGGAATTTATTGAAAAAAGAAATAAAAATATAAAAGAACATTAAAAATATTAAAAAAATACTTGATATATCTATAGGTATATTAGGGGATAGATGCCTCTAAGGGCACCTATACCTCGAAAAATCGAGGCAACTATCCTTTTTGATATGGATAGATGCCCTTTTATTTATTAAATAAACTAAAAACTAAATAGCGATTATTTACACTTAGGTGTACACTTATTGAACCAGTGTATTGACATAATAAAAAATATAACAGAATCTTCTACTACTTCAAAAGTTATACAACGGCAAATACTCGCCTCTAAAACTTTGAAGGATTTGCCGCGTTCGCTGCGGAGATAATCACACGCACAAGCGAAACAAATTGTTTTAATACAAATGTATGTAGGGGCCTGAGGTTTGGGGGGCCTGCGCTTCTTATTTAAACTATCAATTTTTAGTCGCGAGTTTGGGAAGTCAGGTTTTTTGACACTGAGGCATCTATCCAACTGCGGCATCTATCCGGGTTTTACCCTAATATGCAGAGACCCTTACAATGAGAGATTCTGGGTCCAACTCCTGGTTTCGTTACTCCTTGAATCTGAGTGCCTAGCCCCTATCCCCACAAGGGCTAGGCACTCAGTGATCCAGATAATAAGATGACATCATGTATAAGTACCTACTTGTACATAATGTACCTGTATATTATTATAAAGGACTTTTAGAAAGTTAGTGAAAACTAATAATTTGTCACCAAAGCCGCAAGGTTTTAAGTAGTATATTTTATGGGTAAATATTGTGATGATTTATAACCTACCTATCAATCCTACCAGTGAAACTTATTTATGAGATAGGCTTATTATATGAAAAGCGCGTGCAATACCTAAGTACGCGAGCACCATGGGACTCCAACGTGTATCGGTTCTTTGAGCTGTGTAACATATGTTACCTACCTATGTGCCGCGCTCATTGCCACTTCATCATCGCGACTCGACGAGCTTTGTCGGTAACATTGGTTTTCCTAAGGATCTATTCATTCCTGATTTGATCCCGCAAGGATCTGATTTGATCCCGCAAGGATACTCCAAGAAGAGATATCTCCACCGCTGGTTGAGTGACCCTGAGCCTTAATAAGAAGCCCTCAGTTACCATGTTTCGGATTAGTATTTCATCGCTGGCAACCTGCACAGTTCGAAATAGGTACCTACTTACTATGAATAGCGACCTCCTGTCCAGGAAACGCAGCAATACCCGATACAGGAAGGCAGGAAGCAGATACCCGGCTAGGTAGATGAACTATCTCAAGCGAGTCGCTAGCATCTGCTGCATACAAGCGACACAAGATCATGCAGTTTATTGGTTGAGAGGACGATAGGTATATTATTTAAGTACTTACTAGTTCCATTGAATTAAGAAAACTACTTATTATTATATATCTACTTACATAGAATATTAGAATTCATTTATGTATTGGCTTTAGATGTACCTAGGTGTGAAGTACTAAACGGTTAAGTATCTAAACTAGGTGCGAAAATGTTTACGATCCGACAAATAACAGTATAATTAACACTGCAGTAACAGTATGAAGTTTAAAGTCTTTGGTTTGACCACTAGCCCAGAATCTATATAATATTATATAAATAAATATTAATTGCCCACAGCTGGGTAAAGGCTTCCGCTTTCAATTGATACTGAAATATATGGAACTTAGACCCACCACGCTAGATACTCGTAATGCTACAGTGTGGTGATGAGCCTTGACTTCTTCCATGATATAAAGATTATAACGACAATTTTTACCTCCTTGGAGTAATTGTATTCTGTAATTTTTACATAATATGCACCTACCTATTATGGATTGTAAAGCGTGGTAAAGCTGCATGGGGATTTTTTGGCATGGACTTAATTTATTTTTCGCAGTTTGGTTATTTACATTGTATGTACAATGTAGGTAGTATGTAATGTAGAAAATATTTATATACTTAGATACCTAATTTGAATTTCAAAATATATGTCGGCTCGTTGATATTGTATTGCAAATAATTGAACATTACGTCATTCTCCCTACCGACATTCTTACCAAGAGAGAGAGCGGTAGCGCGTGTGACACATTCCGATCTGGGCGCTCGACGAGAGCGCTGCTTCGCTCGTGCGGTGTACTGTGTTATAGGTTGTGTTGTACAAAGTAGGTGGTATCGTGCGATGTGTGTCGTGTAGATTAGATTGGTCGGAAGCGGTTCGGTTGCAGGGGAGGAGGAGACCGAACTAGGTAGGGTTAGTCAGTTAGTGTGTCAGTTAATGAGACGGCTTTTCAATTAGGCCCGTACCCATGTGACGCCCACAGCAAAGTAATTCGATCTACCCTGATAATGAATAATGAATAATGATACTACTAGAATAGCCTTCTGATGTCGTCTCTGGTCCATCCGCTGGTCATCACTGGCGACATCAGAAGTGGGATCTGAAGGGCTGATTGATGAGCCAGAGCCTTTAGCTGCATTTGCGTCTGTCGGTCTCCTTTGTGGCACAAAAGCCTTGTAGAACCGGTGTTGTGTGCGCGACGCGGGTCGTTTTCATTTTGTTAAGATTTCGGTGCCGCGATTCTTCTCGTTAACGAAAGTATTGCGAATAGGCTATCGGGTGTGCGTTATAATAAAATTGAATTACCGGTATTGAGAATTCAAGTGTTAATAGTACCTTGCAAATTTTATGTGAAATTTTTAATTGATGGACACACCCACTTTACAAATTTTTGTTTGACGTTATATTAGATGAGTTTTTGCGTTAAGTCGTGATATTTTAAAGGCAGGTTGTGCAATGACTGCGGATACTTTTTCTATTTCAATGTGTAAAATAGTTTTCGGATATTGATACGGATATACCAGATGAGGATAAACCGCGACTATTGTCATTGCTTAACGAAAACTCGCATTTCTCGATTAACAGATGACAGAAACCGAGATAGTTTCAGGGGCCTGGCGGGCTGCCTAGGTTTTTGACGGCTTTTTGAAGTAGGGCTGGCGATCTCGGGTATACCGATTGCTGAGGATAATTAATAGTCGCTCGGGGACGATCGAATGTCAGGGTTGGCCGTGCCGGTCGGCGGACAGCTTTATGTCGATAACAACTGACAGCGCTAAAATAGTAACAAAAACCAACAAACAAAAACCAAAAAAAAATCGTGATTAATTGAAAGTAAAGTTCTACAAATACTCGCAGAATAATTAAATACCCGCTATTGAGATGAGTGATTAGTTTGACAAATGGTTTTGGTTGCTAACCAAATTCTGTTGTCCAGGTACCTTCATCGATGTTCAAAAGTAAGCAAGTTCGAAACGTGGTTGTGATAAAGCCGTAAAGAGGTTGTAGTTCTTAAAATGGTTCATCAAGATGATGATATTATGATAAATGATGAATGGTTTACACGATTGGAATTAAAGAAATAGGATTGCGTTTACGGGAAGTAGTTTTTGATCAATTATGTCAGAAAGTTAGACGCCGCCGAGTTTCTTACTGGTTCTTCTCGCTAGGTTGCGGCATTCCGAACCAGTGGTAGATTCGTTTTAGTTTGAGTTGTTTAGTTGAGAATAGGTAAGAGTAACTTTAACCGTGATATTTGATTGAGGGTTTGCGATAGCAATTGCACCCTAATCAGATGAGTGTTGCCATTTTCGGGACTTGGCAGGGAAAATGACGTGTGCGTGTGTGATGTAGTTAATTAAATGGACTGGCCTATATGGGTCGACGTTCTTGAGCAAATTATGGGTTGACTGTAATTATTATTTTGACTATGACGTTGACTTTGACCTTTGTTATTGGAGGGCGAGTGAATAGTCTAAGGAACTGGCTCATGCGGGTCGAAGTTCCGGATTACTTCATTTGCGGCAGCCTATGACCGTGTGTTACAAGTGATGACTGACAATTGACAGATTGAAGTACTGACTGGTTGGGTGTTATATCAAGTTACTGAGTCTATCCTGGTAAGAAAGTGTCGTCCGGGCCAGACTCGTAGGAGTTGGTTGAAGGGACACACTCCTTCCAGACGTGTATTGCGATTGACAGCTGAAATGATGACAGACAATTGACAGATTGAAGTACTGACTGGTTGGGTGTTATATTAAGTTCCTGAGTCTATCCTGGTAAGGAAGTGTCGTCCGGGCCAGACTCAAGGGAGTTGGTTGAAAGGACACACTCCTTCCAGATGTGTATTGCGATTGACAGCTGATGTGATGATTGACAATTGATACATGACAGACAGAGGTGACCTAGAAGCAGTGAAGTGTCAGGGATGGGCGAGCGTATTTAGAGGTGTACTTCACCTGTGTGTTGTTCTTTGTAGACATCCTTGGACGCTGGCAGTCGCACGGGGACGTGCGAATGTCAGTATGGCCGTGTCGGCTCGTTGATATTGTATTGCAAATAATTGAACATTACGTCATTCTCCCTACCGACATTCTTACCAAGAGAGAGAGCGGTAGCGCGTGTGACACATTCCGATCTGGGCGCTCGACGAGAGCGCTGCTTCGCTCGTGCGGTGTACTGTGTTATAGGTTGTGTTGTACAAAGTAGGTGGTATCGTGCGATGTGTGTCGTGTAGATTAGATTGGTCGGAAGCGGTTCGGTTGCAGGGGAGGAGGAGACCGAACTAGGTAGGGTTAGTCAGTTAGTGTGTCAGTTAAGACCCCTCTCCCAGTTTCGCGCTATGGAAGTTTAGGTATCTAACGGCAGGTAGACGGGCGGCATGCTGCACGGACGACCACTTGCATATAGCGCGACCATGAATTTAGTTTTGGTACTTGTATAAATTTCTGAATTATTTCTTTGATGTTGTAGTATTATATATATAATGTTTATTATAAAATATTTTTATCGAATAAGTATTTCATGAATCTACGTTCAACTTACAAAACAAAAGCGACCAGGATAATATGATGTTCTTCTCTATGAATACATGTAGGGTTCCGTATTTATATCATAGGTGTCACGCATATTTAGCCTTCAGCCATTTTTTTCTAAACTAACTAATAAAAGAAACAAATACCTTTTTAATTATTTAACAATTACCTACCAATTATTATTATTATTATATTTCAAATCATCTGTCTGAAAATAACATAACAGAGCTGTTGCATTGCACCTGATGAAGTTCTTGAATAGGTACATTTTCTGATAAGAGTAGGTACAATTATTTAAAGTTTACCAATAGAACAATAAAAAGTAGGCAATCTTTGTTTACTGCTAAAATGTCGGTTTAGTCAGAAGTGCAAGTGCGACTTTTATTATAGTAACAAACGGACACCCGCGACTTCGTTCGCGTGGATATGTATTGGTTTTTAAAAATCCCGTAGGAATCATTTCGTTTTTCCTAAGCTCCTTTGAGCTCATATCATGCTAAAAACTGTTAAAAGTTAACTGGCGGATGTTTAGGTAGATCAAAATGTAAACATCCACTAGTGAAAGTCCCATCAAAATCGATCCAGCCTTTTAGAGAATAGTCGGTAATCTCTAAAGTATCTACTTTCTAACAAAAAAAGAATGAATGAAATCGGATCACGCGTTATTGAATTATAGCTAAATACACGTTTTGACTTTCATCCCCTCTCCTTAGGAAACCGTGCTGAATTAAAAAGTATCCTATATATTACTCCGTAGTATAAACTTAAATCGTACCAAGTTTCGTTGTTTCAATCCATTCAGTAGTTTTTGCGTGATGCGCGCCCAAACATACAGACAAACAGACAAACAGACAAACAGATAAACAGACAAACAGACAAACAGACAAAAATTTTAAAAATAGCTTTTTTACGTTCTATAACTTATCTCTAACATCCCCCAGTATTTATTTTGCAAAAATCTTCGGAAATGAAATGAGACCCATATTATAAACAAGTGGATACCCGCGACATCGTTCGCGTGGATATTTTATAAAATCCCGTGGGAATCATTTTGTTTTTCCTAAGCTCCTTTGAGCTCATAACTTGCTAAAAACGGTAGATCAAAATGTGTAAACATCCGCCAGTGAAAGTCCCATCAAAATCGATCCAGCCTTTCAGAGATTAGCCGGTAATCAGTATCTCCTTTCTAACAAAAAAATAATGAATGAAATCGGACCACGCGTTAATGAATTACAGCTAAGTACACATTTTGACTTTCATCCCCTCCCCCAAGAGAACCGTGCTGAATTTCGTGATAAAAAGTATCCTATATGTTAGTCCGTAGTATGAACTTAAATCATACCAAATTTAATTTCAATCCATTTGGTAGTTTTTGCGTGATGCGCGCACAAACATACAGACAAATAGACAAACAGATAAACAGACAAACAGACAAAAATTTCAAAAATAGCTTTTATCGTTCTATTACTCAACCGTAACATTTCCCAGTTATTATTTTGCAAAATTCTCTTATGTACAGATACGGCAAATCTACGATTTTATTATATGTATAGATAGATGATAATTTCTTCAAAAAAAAAAAATATGACGGCCATCTTGGATTTCAAAATGGACTACTTTAGTATTAGTTTATAATATCATATTTCCGTGACTGTCCTAGGTGCTATGCTGTAATTTCACTTATTTAAAAAAATACTCACGCATATTTTTTAGAAAAATATTCATGCTCAAAACTTTGCAGTCGTTGTATAAATTAGTGTTTACACGACTCTCGTACGTGCATCTGGATGGTGGCAAAAACTGCACAGGTCCTTCCCCAACGAGCGCCGGGCGCATACTAAATAAGCGAAGACATTGCATAGCTATTTATTGTAATTTAGGGGGATGTTTAATAAGTTTTTATGTTTGATCAAATAAATGGATTGTTAATTAAACTATATATATAGATTCGTTAAAGAACGTAGTTTATTTCTACATAAAAATTTTATTGAATTTATGCTTTTTTCAATACAAAAAATCGTGTTAAAGTAACCGTATAATTCGGGAAATTTGGCGGAAGTTCTTTTTTTTTTAACCATTAATTTGATTAAAAATCTATATTCTGGTCTGTAATGTGTCAATAGGACTATATGTCTGATATTTAAGTATTTTTTTCAAGTAAATCAGATGACTTTTAAGGACAGATATAGAGCTTCAAAGTTGAGTCTGTTATTTATTTTATTAAAACGAGGTGTGGGAAATTGATCATTACAAAATAAATAAAATAGTTTTTGTAAATATGTTCTGACAAATGTCAATATGAAGGATTAGTTTATTTAAAACATGTATTGAAATATGTGAAAGTCTCTCCTACGATGCTAAATTTGGAGCTTGAAATCTTAGATTTTTCAGAAAAAAGGTAAAACTGCTCTTAATGAGACGGCTTTTCAATTAGGCCCGTACCCATGTGACGCCCACAGCAAAGTAATTCGATCTACCCTGATAATGAATAATGAATAATGATACTACTAGAATAGCCTTCTGATGTCGTCTCTGGTCCATCCGCTGGTCATCACTGGCGACATATATGTCGTGTAGTTTAAGTTTTATTTACCAACATATTTTGTGTTTATAGTCTTCTTAGGTAAGTACGTATTTGTCGTCTTTGTTGCGGTTTTATACAAACTTTCTTACAATTTGTTACCACATTGTATTTTCTAAGTGAAACTCGAAAACATTTCATTATAGACACCTACGAATCTTGTTAATAATACAGTATAGGTACTCGTATTTACTAGAAGGGTGAAACCTTATCCAAATTCGATGTATTTGGATGGGCTCTATAACTTGTATAGGTATACTGTGACTATAAGCCTTTCGTGGACATAGGTCTCTTGGTATGTAAGTACCTACTTCCACTCACTTTAGGGACTGGACTGTGATCTGTCCACCAGGGGGTCTGCCAACACCGCTCGTCATCCGATGCGAGGTCGCCATTCCATCACCTTGGAACTCCAACGCCTATCGCTTCCGCGAACTATCTTCGTGCCAATTGCCACACTTCTGCTTCATAATTCGTTGAGTTATGTTGAATAGAAGAAGGCGTTACTTTGCGGAATTCCATGATAATTATACCTACAATGAATATTAACGGTCGATTGCAAAGACTTTGCAATCGACCGTTGTGAAGTCGACATCTCCTGAAGATGCTCCGGTGTCGGAACGAAACGATCGTCTAGTTTATTTTGTGGTGAATTTGTGTGGTGTTGTGCCTACAAAGTCACTGTTAGCGGATTATAGCAAAGTAATTTTATATTCATTGTATTCGTTCAGTTATATTTACTTTGGTTCATTTACATTAGAGAATTACATATAATAAAATTACTTTCTAGTAAGTATGTAAGTAATTTATAGATGCAGTAAATTTTGGGCATTAACCAGATTTAAACCAAACCTTTTCCTAGTGTATCGAAACCGGCTCTGAGCCATGAATTAAAAAAAAATTGCAGTCAATCAAGTGTTTACTTCAATATTTGCATATTAAGGAAAGAAATGATAAATGTACATGATCGGTAACATATTTTCCTCAGTGCGGTAACGCACGCATAACACGTTAAATAACGTTCCTTAGTAATTTCTGTGCCAATTAAATTTTTTTCAATTCATTATTCCATCCGTTTTACGCAATTTTAGTAACGTTATTTTGTTATGTTATTAATATCAAGAAATATTCCTGCAATAAACTAAAAAAGTATTTTTTTTTACTTTAGTGAAGATTACTTAATCTACGAATGACGTTATAATAAACTTGAAATGAATTACTTAGGTAATTTTTTTTAATTTCGAAGAATGGATAAGTAGGTAGGTACCTCACCGTACCTGCCTCTTTTATTCTACTTATCAGATTCTTCATAAGTTATCTCGTTCTTTTGGCGACCACCCTGGCGCAGTGGTGAGCGTTGTGGTCTTATAAGTGGAAGGTCGAATTGGCAATTTGGGGATTTCTAAATTGTGTCTAGCCTAGTCTGGTGGGAGGTTTCAGCCGTGGATAGTTACAACCCTATCAACAAAACGGTGCACCCAAGCGAATTAGCGTTCTGGTACGATGCCGTTTAGAACCCGATCAGGGGTATGGGTTATTAAAAACTGCCCTACCTCTTCCAGGATAGCCCGCTTGCATTCTTAGACTGTACACCTATAGTCCCTTTTTATAAGAGAGCTCGAGGGTCCCAAATGCGCCCTGGTCCGAGAAGAAACAAACCTAGCTAGTTACGCCTCGAATCATCATTTAATTTGCATTTTATTGCGTGGTTATTAGTTTCTTAGTTTCAAAAGAAACGAATATAAACCCAAAACAGCCCAAACTAAGCTACTTATCCACATATTTCATCACATAATTTCATTTGATTAGTATGGACACCATTAGTTTAAACGGATAAATAAGTACACCTATGAACCCAAAAGCCAAAACAGCCTACCACTAATCCATATAGGTATTTCATTACATAATTTTTGTAAGACGATATTCTTATGACAAAAGACGAAGTCGAACAAGCAAACCGGACCATCCGTTGGGTGCGCTGGCGCGGGCCGCGGACCCACCGGGCAAGTTTCCTGCGGCGGCGCGGTTCTGCCAGCCCGCAGCCGCCCGCCAGGCTTTAGTTAGTTAGTTTAGTTATGCGCGAGTCGTCTACCCGAATGAGCGTGCGTTCAGTTCAAAGTGACAGAGTAACCGTGCCGATGTTTCAGTGATCAAACACTCATATTGACGTGACACACACAAAAAGTTCCACCGAGTGATCACAATGGTCGGATAGTGTCGCGGCGGCTCACTTTGTATCGGTAAGCTTTATGGAGCTTTAACTTTTTTTTTTTGACGGTTCACTCGTTCGTAGGTTCAACTTTTGCAAGGCGATTCGCATTCTAAACATGTTACGGTGTATTTATGAACGGAATAAATTGTGAAACGTAAAGTTTTTTTTTCTTCGAGCGTTGAGACACTAGTTTTGTAAGTTTTTGTTATGGTGGTCGAATCTCTCCGACCTTGCGTCGATGGAATGTTAAGCGGACGAAGAAAATGTGAACGTCGTTTTGGCGTTGCACTTAGATCCGGTATATTATGTATATATGTAGTTAGAGCTACACTACAACCTTTACTACAATTACCTACTTACTATTGAGCTCGTCGAGTTACGTCTAAACAGTTGCAACAGTTGAGTATTGCAACTGCAACTCTTCCAATATCCGATTATGAAAAGTTTCATCCATATCGATAATTGAGATAATTATTATATAGGTAGCTATTTAAGTAGCTGTACCTACCTACTTATCGTTGCTTAAAACATTTTTTATGCAATATAAACCTACCAGTGCAATTAATAACAAGGTCCTGTAATCTAGGCATAGGTAGCTATAGGTAGGTATAGGTATAGGTAGTAAGTACATCGCAACTCGCGTCGTCCCTAGTGTGTGAATGCATGTATCGATTTTGATGCAGTTTCATTTGAAATTTTATTGCTCGTACGATACACAAGGGGCAGTGGTGTTCACTTCATAGAGACAGAAAAACACTGCTAACCAAACCGCATCAGAGCGGCGTGGCGGATCTAAGCTCAAAATCCTTTTTTTTTTTAAATAAAAATCGCGGGCAAACGAGCAAGCGGGTCACCTGATGTTAAGTGATTACCGCCGCCCATAAACATTTGCAGCACCAGAAGAACCAATTGTGCGATGCCGGCTTTTGAGGAATTTGTTGATCCTCTCGTTGAATAACCCCATATCGAAATTATGTGGAAACGTTAACGTACGAAGGGAGTTGGTTCCACAGTTTTAGAGGAAGGAAAGACCTCGCACACCGCTTAGTTGTGGTGCGCCAATCAGAGGCGGCGGAAGGCGTGGGCGACGTGGGCCCAGGCCCACGGCCTCGCGCTTCGGAGGGCCTCGCGCCCCGTAGATTTATGCATTAAACTTAAAAGACGTGAACGCGTTTTGGGGGCAGAGGGCCTCGCAAAATATATCTGGCCCACATAAAATTTAGGTCTTGCCCCGCCACTGGCGCCAATGATCCAGGTGGTGAGGATGATAACATTTTCTGTGGCGTGCGGAGCGGCCTTCTCTCTCCTATGAGAAAGGAGGCCTGTGCCCAGTAGTAGACGTTAAAGGGTTTTAGTGGCTTTAATGGTTTTGAACACCTCCCTGGCGCAGTGGTGAGCGTTGTAGTCTTATAAGTGGGAGGTCTCGGGTTCGATTCCCGGCAGGCGCAATTCCAATATGTAAATTGTCTCTGTACAACAGAAAAGTTTAGGTAGGTACCTACCTAACACCTATTTTTCTGAAAGTGATTTCTTTTAGTATCCCTCGAGTCAATGTACCTACCTACCTGAGTAGGTAGGTACCTTATGTGCATTGTGCAACCAACATGATATTTTTGAAAAAAACGAAAGTGGAATCTCTTATGGACGTAGTGACCCTGACGGGCTTAATGATATAATTTTGAATTAATTAGATAGGGCACCTACATACATCGTAATCCTTGACGGACTGCTAAGGTCAGATGGTAATCGCTGTATAGCCAGTTTGTAGATTCTAATCTATGAGATTATCTGCGTGAACTGGGTTACTGAGTTACTTTCGTACCTATTGCTTCTTCACGTAGTTACCTAGGTATGTACCTGCCTGCAGAGATTTTTTTTATTATTCATCTACAAGTTAGCCCTTGACTGCAATCACACCTGATGGTAAGTGACGATGCAGTCTAAGGCGGAAGCGGGATAACTTGGTAGAGGTACTATCGGTTTCTACACGCGACATCGTACCGGTGCGCTAAATCGCTTGGTAGTACGATTTTGCCGGCAGCGTGGTAAATAGTCACGGCTAAAACCTCCCACCAGACCAGACCAGAGACAATTTAGAAATTACAAAATCCCAAATTGCCACTGCCCGGAATCGAACCCGGGACCTCCCACTTATAAGACCACAGCGCTCACTACTGCACCAGGGAGCTCGTCAAAGATCATCCATTCAATATCGTCTGTCTGGGTAATATTCGACATTGCTGAGCCTTCCGTCTTTACTTGTCTTTAGTCGCGCGCATCGACCAATGAGGTGCGAGTATTTTGTTCCCTAGGAATGGAATAGTCGCGAGTTTTGCAAAATCGAGTTAGTCTCGAAATTAGAACTAAAAGACTAGACTGTTTTACAACAGTATCTTTACGTATTACATGATACAATAAATGACCAGTAAGCTCCAAAGATTGATGACAGTTGTCACAGTTTCATGCATAGGTACCTACCATGCAAATGCGATTATAGCTACTACTAGTGTTGCGCTCGGTGCGCGAGCTGCAAGCAGCTCGCGTGCCATGTAGTCTCTTCAATAATCGTAAAATAAAGAAATGGGAGGCCATACCAAATACCAGAATATTCTGGAAAGTCTCTTGAAAGATAGAAAGAAATATTGGTAGGTAATAAATATTTAGTGGAAAAAAAGGATATCTATACAAAAATGTTCTGGAGAGCCACTTGAAAATTAAAAAGAAATTTTGTATGGACACGAATTTTTTTGTTCCGTAGCTATCTTTTTTTTACTGGCTCACCAAAGGGCCTAAAGTCTTGAAATTTTTTAGTTTCAGGACCATGCCTCTATGATTGATAGTTTTTGAGGGCCGTTAGGGTACTCTGGTAATTTTTCCACATTCACTAAGTACGTTTTGTAATTTTTGTGAAAAAAAATATTTAAGTTCTATTTATAAGTGTAGTAGGGGGAAAATTTTTCATACAAAAATGTCTAAGAGAGCCTCTTGAAAAGAATCCAAAAAATTTGTATGGAGAGAATTTTGTTTGTTCGGCGGCCATCTTTTTTTTACCGGTTCACCCAATGGCCCAAGGTCTTTAATAACATTTGTTTGGGACCATGTCTGTATGACTGGTAGTTTTGGAGGACCCATGAGGTACTCTGGTAAATTTTCCACATTCATGACGTTTCATAATTTTCCTGAAGGAAGACCCATAAGTTCTACACACATAAATAGTGAAGGGAAAAAGTCCCATACAAAATTGTTCTGGAGAGCCTCTTGAAAAGAACCCAAAAAATTTGTATGGAGAAAATTTTTTTTTGTTCGGCGGCCATCTTTTTTTTACCGGTTCACCCAATGGCCCAAGGTTTTTAATAACATTTGTTTGAGACCATATCTGTATGATTGGTAGTTTTGGAGGACCCATGAGGTACCCTGGTAAATATTCTACATTCATAACGTTTCGTATTTTTTCTGAAAGGACAGTCATGAGCTCTATACATGCGCTTAGTGAGGTAAAAAAAGTTCTATACAAAAATGTTCTGGAGAGCCTCTTGAAAATTAAAAAAAAAATTTGTATGGACGCGAAATTTTTTTTTGTTCGGTGCCTATCTTTTTTTTACTGGCTCACCAAAGGGCCCAAGGTTTTAAACATTTTCAGTTTCAGAACCATGTCTCTATGACTGATAGTTTTTGAGAGCCTCTGGGGTACTCTGGTAAATTTTCCACATTCATGACGTTTCATATTTTTCCTGAAGGAAGACTCATAAGTTCTACGCATATAAATAGTGAGGCGAAAAAAGTTCCATACAAAATTGTTCTGGAGAGCCTCTTGAAAATTAGCAAAATTTTTGTATGGAGACGAAATTTTTTTTTGTTTGGTGGCCATATTTTTCTCACCGGTTCACCCAATGGCCCAAGGTTTTGAACATTTTTTGTTTCGGGACGGTACCTTTCCGACTGATAGTTTTCGAGATCCCTTAGGGCACCCTAGTCAGTTTTCCACGTTCAGCTCTCTCTATAATTTTGTAGACCTTATATTTTTGAATTTTACACACATGAAAATTATGGTGAAAAAGTCCCATACAAAATTGTTCAGGAGAGGTGATCAGTACCTGACTTCAAGTAGCTTTATATATATAATATCTGTAGATATGGCGTCAGAGTGATAGACCACAATGTAAGAAACCTTATGACCTTAATAGCAGGTCATGTTAAGCAAAGTGGAGATAAAAATTTTCGCGATCAATCAAGCTATTGTTGTTCTGATCTGATCCTCCAGATAACTGGCGCACCAAGACAAGGTGAAAATAGAAAAGACGAAAGTTTATCGCCGACTACAGTTTGATGGACATTTCAAAGCAGACACGTCCACTAAAGAATCCAGAGATACAGCCTACAGGCAACAATGAAAATAAACAATACTCAATGGTGCAACTTTTTGTGGCTAAATACTTTTTTTTTTAAATTCTTCTTCTGGTTTAAAGAATATGTCGATGTTCATACTCTCTCTCAAGTCGTAATTTTATTATTTTTACTCAAAGGCAGTTCTGATTGAAATCAGGTTGGATGAAACGGAGGGAAGTGCCAGGATTGATGTGCGATCAACAAAGTTATTGGATGACTGTTTTTGGACGATCTTGAAGGACACAATGAACACCCAAGACAGAACAACTTGGATAAATCTGATTAGGAAAGCCGACCCCAATTAACATGACATAAGGCAACCATTTTTAACACCTAACGCAAAAACGACGGGGTGTTATAAGTTTGACGTGTCTGTCTGTTTGACCGTAGCGCTCAAATGGTTGAACTGATTTGAATGCTTTTTTTTTTGTTTGAAAGGTGAATTAGTCGGGAGTGTTCTTAGCTTAGCTATGTTTAATGAAAATAAGTCCAAGATTGCCGCCGCCACAAAATTGCGGGTTACTTAAATTTTTTATAAACTCTCTCTACATGGGTATCACAAGTGTAAATTGAAAATTTAAAAAACCCCCGACATTCGCCATTTTGTGGCGGCGGCCATCTTGGATTTGCAATAGTGCTATTCTACTAGTCAAGCCCTTTCATTTGATACCCATATTAAGGGAGTTGTTAAAAAATATGTAATTCGCCATTTTGTAGCGGCGGCCATCTTGGACCGATTTTCATCAAACATAGCTAACAACACTCTCGACTAAATCACCTTTCAAACAAAAAAAACCGCATTCAAATCGGTCCACCCGTTTGAGCGCCACAGGGGAACAGACAGACACACACACACACACACACACACACACACACACACAGACACGTCAAACTTATAACACCCCGTCGTTTTTGCGTCGGGGGTTAAAAATATGAAAGGGCTAGTAGAATAGCACTATGCAAATCCAAGATGGCTGCCACCACAAAATGGCGAATGTCGGGGTTTTTTTTTAATTTTTAATTTATTATTCCTCAATAGCACAACGGGTAAGAGAGGTACTGAAATCCGAAACTACCCCCTCCCACCCATTGAATTATTGTCGTTCCCACTCCGACCACAAGCTTATTTTTTTAGGGTTAAGGGGAATATTAGTCCTGGCTTTTCCTAGACCTTTCTTCTTCTTCTTTCATTGTCTTGCAACACTCTACTATGCCAACTATTTGTGAAAATTAACCCATCTTCCTTTTAATGGTCTATTTCTATAAAAATCGGAGGATGTTTTGTTAATCGTTTTTGCCGTTTTTATTTCTCTTTTTGTGTTCGGCCTTCGTTCCAACTTCCAATCGACCCAAGGAGGTACAAAAATGTTAAAACGAATACAAAATATCAAACAATTGGCTTAGCATTGGATTAGAGGCTAGAGCTAATCAATTCAGCCGGACTCTGTAACTAAAATGTTAGCTATGCGTTTCATAACAATTATTCAAGCACTAAACTGGTTTGTATGAAATTCGGTACCAGGTGTTGCGTGGTGAGGTTTGATTGTATTGTTTTATTAGATTTTAGTACGTGTTTCGTACAAATAATGGTGTATGTTTCATGATCTAGTTTTTATTTGGAATTTGGAAATGTTATTGTTATAGTATCTCTTATATTGTCCAAGACTTTATTTTATTGTTGCCAGTTTACGCAAAGAATTAGACATTGACTTGTAAGCTGAAAGCGTTTTAGTATCTAGATATGCAATATTAATATACTGTTTCTTCTTGTTTTTTTTTTCTTCACATAGAAACCTACTTAACTATCTACTATGTATTTTAATATTTTGTCTAAGGTTACGTGTTCGTTTAATTTTCTTTTACCGCCCCTGACAGACGATAGCTAAAAACTTACGTAAACTACTTACTACCTCGTAAAATACCAGGTTCTTTTTCACACCATAACCATTTTCACACCATAACCAGGTTATTTTTCTTTGACTAAATATGTAAACCTCAAAATATAATATTTGTGGTATTACAAAATGTTGTGATGCAATCGTTATGAACATCTCAATCGGCGTCGGTCGGGCGAGCGCAGTCATGGCTGTGATTCACGCGGTTTTAATTAATTCCTTCTAGGTATAATTATTATTCAGTTTTTAAAATAATATATTGCACTGTTGCACTCAATGAAAACTAAAGTGGAAAAGGACTTGGCGTAGAAGTTATAGTACCAATCGGCCTTTTCGCTTAAGAGAAGTCTCCCTCGAGCGTTTCCGAGCTCTCCCTATACACGAAATTTAATTCTTTTAAAAATAATAATAACCATTTCAGTCAATGAAATTTTATAGACATAGGGCGTTTTTCCACTCACCGGCCCGGCACCGGCACGGCGCCGGCATGGCCCTAGACCGGCACCGGCGCCGGGGCTTCGTTTTTCCACTGAGCCGGTGTCGATGCCGGTATGCGTCTGCTCCTCCTACCCACCCCGCGCACTCACACACGCACACGGCTACAATTCATATACAACACACATGCAGTTTTGCCGGCCGGCATGCAGCGGGAAGCTTGGTACCCCGGCGCCGGCGGCGGCGCCGGCGGGAGTCAACGCCGGGCCGTCGCCGGCGCCGGTAAGTGAAAAACGAGCCATACATTTCACACATTTATGCTTCCCCGGCACCGGCACCGAAGCCAGCGCCGGCGCCGTGCCGGTGCCGGGCCGGTGAGTGGAAAAACGCCCATAAGATTAGGTATCTTTTCGCCGTTTATACTAAGTTGCGTTTATATGCACACAGGAACCCTTAACTTTAAGCTAATTGAAGATTCAGTAGTAGTTTCATAAGCATAATTGCATAGGCAGTTATAAACACATTTTCTAAGTATATTTGCATAAAAATGTACTCCTTAAAGTATGGAAGAATGATTTGATTATGCAATAAATCAAATGATTTTGGCCTAGAATTAAACTAGTTTAGGAGGAAGTACGTAAGGTCGAAACGCGTTAAAACTTCCAGGATGAGCGCAATGTCCGACCGTAGCGTTACGGCATAACAAATCTTTAGATTTCATCTATAGATGTATGTTTTTGGAGGGTAGATGCGAGTTGTGACAGCACGTAACTTTCCACACGATTCACGAGGCTGCTGCGAGAGCGTGGATGACGTCCTTTGTCCACTCTGTGTCTGTTTTTTCCCGGAGTTTAACGAGTGAGGCGTGTGGTGCGGACAACTGTATAAAGAGAGAGTGTGGACGGCTAACGCTAATGTGGACCTCCGCTTGCTCCAGAGACGCTCGCGAGTCGCGAGTGTGAATCCGGGGTAGTGTAAACAAAAGAAGGTGTTGGTTAAAGGCTCGGACAGACTATCTGACTCCGACGGCCTTCACTTTGCCGAGTGAGCTTTGGAAATGCATAACTGCCGTCGCGAGCCAGATTCGTTCTCTGCAGTGTGTCGTGCTTGGTACAATTATTGTAATACCTGCTATTGTAGGTATTGTATTAATTATTTATTGTTAATTCTGTAATTGTGTTCAAAATCGTATAGCTATAGTCAGCGTTATTATAATTGACAGCTTTATAGAAACAATGTACCTAATTAGCATGATCAATACTTAATAATAAACTTTAATAATTATTTAATAGTTAAGTAATACCTTTTTTCCTCTCGATAATATTTATATAAATGTTACCCATATACCCAGGAAAAAAGATATTATTAAAATAGGCACTTTAATAATACTTACTTTTTTCCGGTCGGTAATGGGACGGAGTATTTATTTAAGGGTCTCCCCACATTTATCGAAGCGGAATCGGACTTGGCGTAGGTATTGCCATACCTCGCATAAAGCCGATTGCCTGTCGCGACAGCTCTCAATCTATACCTATGTTCGACACATGCATTCTTCGTACGGTCGTCGCGATTGGTGTTCAGCAGCTGCCAACTGCCCCTCAACTAATGAAATGACAACTGACAAACTGAAAAGCCACGCCGGCGAACAGCAATCGCTTCCGTTCAGCTGTCGCTCGCGCTGAGCGGCTATCGTCAGAAATGTAAACAGCAGTTCGGCCGGCGGAGCTGTTCGGTGATCGTCGGTGACGTAAGCGCGGTGACTTGCTGTCACCGTACGGAAGCCGCACGGAAAATCGACCGTTTTCCCGTCGACTGCTGTCGAGTTCCGTCGACAGGGCCACGTCGAGGCGATGTCGACATTAAGCGTGAAAAATACGTTGATTCTTATACATCGTCTTCTATGTATTATATACAGCGTTTATTATTTATCATAGACATCGTACTGGCTCAAGCAGATTCCGCAGCGACAGATATGGACAGACCCTAACCCGACCAATGATCCGAGCGGCTGAAACTCGAACTCATGACATAATATTATTGATATTTTGATCTACTTTTGTTTATTTATGCCTAATTAAAAAGGTATCACGTTTCATTTCTCGCGTCCTATTAACATATTCTTATCACACGAGTAGATATTATACAGAGAGAAAGCTACCTACAAGCGGCCCGCTGTAAGTACACTCACACATAGCGCCGCTCACGCACACACGAGCTCTCACCAACGGTTCACGTACGCTCCGCTGCTGGTAGGACAGTTGGTAAACAAGCGACAGGGCTGTGGGTCGTGCGCACTTTTCCAATCTCTTTTTTTGTGTACCCTAGAGATCAAGTGAAGTAAGTATACCTACCTTTACATATCTATACAATAAAATTAATGAAATGAAATTAATTGAAATGACATGAATTTATTTATTGTAGGATAGTATGTGCCACTTATGGTACTATGTCAAGACTCTACTACTGGTTAAGCAGCATTCTAATGCAGATTCTACTGAATAGAATAATTGAGTAATAACATTGCCAGGTACAACCCGTTTACTAAAAGATTGGACCTGGCGTCGATGACGTCACTGCGACGCATGGGTAGTGGGTACAGTGTGCAAAAAAGCATCATTAAGAATATTTAGGTATTGTATGAAACTTAAATGTTTGTGAAAAACTCTGGGTATGCTGTGTTAGTATTGTCTTGCGAGCGAGCGAGTCAAAGCAACTTGGCAGCGAGGTTCTATCTTTTAGTAAACGGGTTGTAAGTTAAAATGTGTTATAGATCCTCTATGCAACGGGCCATCGCGATGGGCCTATCTAAGGTACCTATCTAAATAAATAATTAAACAAATACTCACACATACACACACGGCCGTCTATTCCTAAAGTAGGCAACTTCATGCCTGTGTTATAGGTAATAGCCAACTGATAGACATATTTACATATAAATACATATATATATTTTATATAAAGGTATATATACATACATATTATAAATACACCCAGACTTGGGGCGGGAATCAAACCCGCGACCCCGGAACGGAAGGCAGGGTCACTGCCAACCGCGCTAACGGGTCATTCTAAGTAACTAGGTACTTAATTCATTCAATTTACTAAAGTAAGTAAGTATCTAGATTCTAGGTACTGTCACTAGGGATATCTACGCACGTGCTATCACACTTATTTTTAGTAAGTATCTGTTCATAAAAATGTCTACGGTTTTATAATCTACTACCTACCTAAGTAACTAGGTATTTAATTCATTTATTTTACTAAAGTAAGTATCTAAGTACTATCACTAGGGACATCTACGCATGTGCTATTACACTGACTTTTAGTAGGTACCTACTACCTACCTAAGTAACTAGGTACTTAATTCATTCATTTTACTAAAGTATCTAGTTCTGTCACTAGGGATATCTATGCATGTGCTATCACACTTAGTTTTAGTAAGTACCTACTACATACCTAAGTAACTAGGTACTTAATTTACAAAAGTAAGTAAGTATGTAGATACTATCGCTAGGGATATCTACGCATGTGCTATTACATAATATACTTTTAGTAGGTAACTAATAAAAGTACTAAAAGTACCTACCTAAGTAACTATATAACTTATATATACTATAGTAATATAATATAAAAACATATTTTTCCAATGATTATTACATATCTTGCTACATTATGTATACTAGTATATATTTTTATTTTTACCCATAATTAATTTTTCACATGCAACAGGTGACAACCCTATCAGAATAGGTATAAATTTTGGACGTTCTTAGGTAGCTTTTCCTCTGTATAATATCTACTCGTGTGTTCTTATCGTTTAACAAAAGGAGCTATTTTTTGAATCGTATAATTATATACATATAAGTATAGATAAATAATTTATTGATTCAGGTTTTTATAGTTTATTGACCTTATTATATGCAAGAAGACAGGTAGGTGTCGTTTTTTAATTTAATCACTTTTATTTTAGAAAATATGCGTTTCGTCGTATGCCCGGGATATTATTTCTTTGATTATTTTTTAATAAATTTTTAGACATTTAGTTTACTAAGTAGCTAGAAATGTTTGTCTATTTTCTGTTTTTACCGTTCACTTCACTTTTTATGAACATCTACGATAATATCTCCCTATTTAAAAAATGATATACAAAAATGCTCAAGCTAAGAATTTTATTCACAAAAAATGTGAACCAGAAGTAGGTAGATTTAATTTATTAGTTTCAATGAATTAAGTAACGAAATAGTAGAGATTTCCAATTTGAGCTGTTGCATTTGACTGTACGTGTCAAGGACACGATTATCGTCACGGATATTACATAAACGAATGTAGGTATACAGAATACAGACTTATTTATCACCCGACTGCGCGACGCAAAGGAGTGGTAATGTGTTTATCAGTCTATGTATGTTTATTCCTTTGTGACACTCTTGAGACGAAATACGTCGGCCGATTTTGATAAGTGGCACGTCCGCGTCGCGTCGTTAGATTCACCATGCCAGCGGGAGTGTCAGCGAGAACATAAAAATTTTAAAAATTCAAAATGGCGGATTTTGGACGCCATGATGTGCGGTTCAAAAATTTTAACGCAGTCGGGTTTTTTATTTTCTTGCCAATATAAAGTAAAATGCCAGGTAATCCTACTCCCTGTAACACAATAACCAACAATAACACTTATCACGTCGATCGCCCGTATGACTTTTATTACTTAACTGTTCATAGGTTGTAAAACTAAATGAAACACACAAACAATGCCTCGTGTTTATGATGCCTAGTCGGTATGTTAAAATTTTAAATGCACAACTTAGGCGTCCATCTCACAGTCAACGGTCTAGAGTTCTGCGGTCCGCATTCACTTTTAACCCAATAGCTTCAAGAACCTAATTCAAAAGGTTTTGTGTGTCGAGTTGTCGACTCAAGTCGTCGCACTGATAGCGAAAGCTGTAACTACGGCATAGTTCAGATAATATGAGGAGATTGGACAGTGTCTGATCACTCAATCATCAAATAATTTGACCACCGAGATCAATAAATCTATCGAACTATTTGGTGGTAGGTACAAGGTACGACGGTGGGGAATTGGGGATACAGTCTGCTCCGTTGCGGAATTGGTCCTTCAGTCAATCTTTCGCTTAAAAAAACGTTAAGTACAAATTAAGTGGGTACAGGTACATACGCACGTACCTTTTAATTCATTTTGAAACTGGAAAACAAGAGTTTACAACAAAAAGTATCTATTGAGTACAGAACCTACAAAACTGTTTACTCGAAAAATCAAACCGGTAGCAGGTGGGACTGTGTCCAGACGGTTGACAGCACTCCACTGCAAGCTATGCATGCATGATGCAATGTTTAAGAAACATAAAGACGTGTAATTCATATACTAATCAAACTGACTCGACGCAGTTTCGCACGGGTTGTCATAAGTACCTATACCTAGAGTGCTCGTATACTACAAATTTCTGAGAGATACTCTTAAAACTTGAATATAACCTGTATAAATATTTTGGAGATAACTCTTTCAAACATACATATACAGAGTACGAACACAGAAGCGGCAGTACGTATCTCCCACGGGAATACGCTGCAACGCTAATAATTATGTTTTTCCGGGATTATACCCTTCCGGGATGTTAAAGAGCTTTAACATTCGTACCTAAGTATAGCATCGACATCGGTGATCTTAAAAAATGTCTTCTTTAAAATAAAAAGTTTATCAAAGTTATAACCTACTTATAATTTACAATATTTCTGAACCTTAGTCTCCATGCTTGGCTATGCGTAGGTATATGTTGGCGCGTATTCACACAGCCGTCTTTATATTATAAGCGACTGCATTTGCCACTTATCTATAATTTGCTCATAATTATTGGAAATAAAGTTATCCCTATGCAACCAGTTATTGCGCTCGCAAACTAAGAATGATATAAAGCCTTGAACAGACGGCGCGTGGTGTTAACAGCACTGCAAGACGACGTGAACGCGGACGCGACATTACAATGAACGCGTGCGGCGTGACGTAATCTGGGAGCAGCTACCTAGACAAAGATTTGTACAAGGAATTGTATGAAGCACGACAAAATGCGGAGCGCGATTGCAGCAGCACCGCTCCATCGCCTGCTCCGCAATGTAAATTATATGATGGTTTATATAGTAGCCGATTGTATTAGGAGAGTGAGTGCTTTGAAAATTTTAAATGAAAAATATATTCCTAATTTCCTGCACATATTTACTTTAAATTAACTTATAAATATTATAAAATGGGTGTTAAAGTTTGGCGTATTGGCAAGCCAAGTACTGCCTCGAAAGTCGAAAATATGCCAATACCGCTGACTTGCATAAAGTGCATACCCTTTGTCTCCAAAACTGCCTTCATATTTTCAATTTATCTTACAAATTATACCTTTTATCAAACCTTCCAAGAGCCGCGTGGGAAACGTTACCATTGAGCGTTGTGTCTGTTCTAGCCTTTATTAAGTTACGATAATTGTTATCTGTTCAGATCAATAACTCCTTGTATCAATAAATGTATTGAAATTTATTCATGAAGCCGAACAATGCGGGACTTTTATTTTGAACATGAATGCAAATAAATATGCTTTTATTTTCGAACTCTAGTTCCGATATTATGTAAATTAACGTGTTTTGTACAAACTATTCCGAATTATGTGGACGTTGAACTTGCAAAGTTGAATGAATATTCAATAAATAATAATTTTTCGTATTAAAATGGTCTAATAAATAAATATCGAAAAGTTGAAATAAATAAATGTCTATTGTCTATGTACCTACACACTACAGTCAAAAATAGATAGTAGGTATTTTCTATTAGTGACATTTTACTCTCAGTAATTACCAACATTATTTACTTATTTATTTATGATTCTTATAAATTACTAATTGATGCCCATAACTTTGATCGTGTGGATTACGTTTGAAAAAAATGTTTTTTTTTTCATACAATCTTTACCACGCCTTTTTACCTTCCATCTCGCATCTCTATTTAACCTCCTTGGGAGTGGAATTTCCAAAAATATAAAAAAGATTTATTCCTTAATTTTTAATCGAAAGCCCAACTAACAATTTTCATGAATATACCTAACTGGAATCAACTGATGCTGGATGCATATCAATATTGGCTAACGGACCTTATATTGTTTCTACCTCGCTGCTTAAAAAAAAAAAAACAAAATCTAGTTAGTGTAAGAAGAAACAGAATTCAATAACAGGTTTCCAACACCTACTCGTACATAGCTAGGCATATTATATTCATGAAATTGCCGCCAACCGCGAACATCGGGTAGGTTACATCTACCAGTGGGTATAGTAACTTAGCTTAGAGCAAACGATAAACGTTCTTCTCTATGTCTATTAATAGCTAGCACAGATGTATGTATATTTGCACTTTGTATAGCAAAATAAGTGGCATCTGAGTGATGGTCGCCCGGGGCGGTGCGACATTCCGCCGCGCAGATGTTGATAAAGCCTCCCCCACATGAGTGCGTCCTTGTGTCCTGACTCCCGCTCCTGTATTGCGATATCTGTTTTAAACCGCCCACGCAAAAAAGGGGGTGTTTTAAATTTGACCACTATGTGTGTGTGTCTGTCTGTATGTATGTCTGTCTGTCGCACCGTAGCTCTTAAACGGGTGAACCGAGTTTAATGTTGTTTCTTTTACATGAAAGCGGGTTTTCTAGCGATGGTTGTTGGACATGTTTTTATCAAAATCGGTTCAGCCGTTTCAATGTTATCAGCTCTTTTGTTAGCTGCGGTAGGGATCTTAGAATGGGTTTTTACACCGATCTGCGTACGGTTTTATTTATTTATTATAGTTAGATTTGTCTCGACGATAATTTGGTAACACGTCACTCACAGTGATCAAGGTTCTGAGTTTCTGACGTTTGGAGCAGGAGGGTGGTGGGATGTCAGGTTTTCGCACAGGTCGGGGTTTATTTAAATTTATAGTTTACAGTTATTAGTACATATTTTTGCAAAAAAAAATGTATTGCAATTTTATCGACCCATAAAAATGTGACGTGGGGGAGGCTTTATGCTTCGTATTTTGCCTTTTACTGTTTTGCTATCCTGGACTCCGCAACCTTTAAACGAATCTTCTAGTTTACCGGATATAGATAAATTGAATTCTTGAATATGTGAGTGTTTTTTTTTTTACTTTTTAATGAATAGGACACTTACCTTACTAATAACTACATAACTGCGCAATAGATCTGCACAAATCTTATATTACCTAGTGTACCTTTTATGTTAAAAAACATGACCCCGAAGTTACGCAAATCTGCCGTAGGTATGGAGTTGTCTAATCACAACATTTGCCCGTCCATACTTAACGTAATTTGCGGCACATGTCACATTGAAAAGTTACACAGTGTGCTTAGTCTAAATCGGAGCACTCGAAAACGAACTCGAATAGTTTTCGAGTTCGTTTTCGAGTGCTCCGATTTAGACTAAGCACACAGGCCTCTATATTATATAAAAGTTGGTTGGATTTCAAAATACATATCTCATTATTACTCTCTATCTCATTAGTAGGTAGATATACTTACTTAGAACTTAAAAATAATAACTCATTTATTCATAAAAATAAGTTTTACCTATCTGTTAAATATTATATACATTATACAGATATTATAATAGCTCTATTATGTAAGTAAATATAGGCTCTAAAATAGCTATATTTACATTAAAGACCAAATACGTAATAATACTAAATAGTTCTAATTAGTTAATTAGAACTATATAATTATTGTTATTAATTGATGTCGTTTAACTAAGCAGTTTTAAATTAATATGTTTAAAAATCATTATATAATTAATGCATTAAACAAATGTAAAAACAAGCAAACAGGAGACGTCTTGAGCAAAGATTCAATTACAAGTGTAAATTGAAAATTTAAAAAACCCCCGACATTCGCCATTTAGTGGCGGCGGCCATCTTGAATTTGCAATAGTGCTATTCTACTAGTCAAGCCCTTTCATTTGATACCCATATCAAGGGAGTTGTGAAAAAACATATCATCCGCCATTTTGTAGCGGCGGCCATCTTGGACCGATTTTCATCAAACATAGCTAAGAACACTCTCGACTAATTCACCTTTCAAACAAAAAAAACCGCATTCAAATCAGTCCACCCGTTTGAGCGCCACAGGGGAACAGACAGACACACACACACACACACACACACACACACACACACACACACACACAGACACGTCAAACTTATAACACCCCGTCGTTTTTGCGTCGGGGGTTAAAAAACGAGCATAGTCATCACTGATACACATCAAAGGCACCTACCTATTCGCTTGCATTGCACGCAATCACGCGACACTACGTACAGTGTACTTTAGGTAAATAACTTTTGTTGTAATAGATGTATAGTTGAATTACATAAGGGTTCTAAATATCACCTTATTAAGACTGTCACTGTTTAATTTAATAAACAAAACGCCTCGTAAGGATTTCGGATTTCGGAACTTTGCACGAGTAAGTTATTGCCGGAAACATATTATTATTAGAGTCCGACCGAAACGGGTTTTCCGGCCGAAACCGAAACCGAATATTCGGCCGTGGCTTTAGTTTCGGCCGAAACCGAAACCGAAACTCACGTGGTCAAGTATAAAATTCCTTAAAAATCTTAAAATACTGAAATGTTAAATTACTGAATAATGGATAAAATGCAGCAACATTTTATCCATTATTCTGCATTAATCAGGACATGAAATGAAAGTATGTTAAGTTTGTTTTTATCATTTATTTAATATAATATAAAAAAAATATTGATAATATTTTTAACGAGCGGATACCCGCGACTTCGTTCGCGTGGATATTCATTTTAATAATCCCGTGGGAATCATTTTGTTTTTCGTATGCTCCTTTGAGCTTAAACCTTGCTAAAAACTGTTAAAAGTTCACTGGCGGATGTTTAGGTACATCAAAATGTAAATATCCGCCAGTGAAAGTCCCATCAAAATCGGTCCAGCCTTTCGGAGATAAGCCAGTAGTCTTTAAAGTATCTACTTTCTAACAAAAAAAGAATGAATGAAATCGGACCCCCCGTTAACGAATTACAGCTAATTACACATTTTGCCTTTCATCCCCTCTCCCAAGGGAACCGTGCTGAATTTCGGGATAAAAAGTATCCTATATGTTACTCCATAGTATTAACTTAAATCATGCCGAGTTTCATTTCAATCCATTCAGTAGTTTTTACGTGATGCGCGCACAAACATACAGACAAACAGACAAACAGATAAACAGACAAACAGATAAACAGACAAACAGACAAACAGACAAACAGACAAAAATTTCAAAAATAGCTTTTTTACGTTCTATTACTTATCCCTAACATCCCCCAGTTATTATTTTGCAAAAATCTTCAATGTACAGATACGGCAATTCTACGATTATTATATGTATAGATATAGATAGATATAGATATAGAAGATAGATATTTTTTCAAATTCTGAAATTTTGATTAATGCAAATCCGTGTAATGTTTATTTTTTTGGTACGTGGCTTCCTAACGAATAGGACTTCCTACATATCTTGCAAACAACTTTTGATGTATCACTGACACTTTTGTCGAAGTAGAAGAAGAAGAAGAGAAAAAAATCCTATTTGGCAGAAATAGGATTTTTTTCTCTTTGTGACATTTTACTCTGAAACAATTTAAAATTAAAATAAAACTGTAATAATAACCCTAATACAACAAAACTACATCAATAGGTCATCGGAATGAAAAAAAATCTTGAAATAAATTTACCTATACAACGTAATTTAACAAATTAAACACTTCACATTTTTCATTTACAATCTCTTTTTTACATGTGACTTGATTTGTTAATAACAACAAAACAAAGTTACTGACTCAATATTTAATTAACTATATAAATTATTCAAATACAGAAATGAAACAAAAACTTACACGTAATTAGTTCCATCAAAACATAACCTCTAAAGAATGTTTGTGTCGGGTGATAATGCGCTGACTAAGTTTTGTTGCTACAATTTTACAAAGCTATCCGAACGGCGCACGACAATTCCCAAACAGGGCCCGCCAAAGCGTTGCCGCGAGAAACGAAGTTAGGCGAGCGTGGGCAACTTCCGAAATCAGTTTCGGTTTCGGCAAAAGTTTCGGCCAATTTAGGCCGAAACCGAAACTGCCGCCGAAACTTAATTTTTGGCCGAAACTCGGCCGAAACCGAAACCGAAACCGAACATTCGGTCGGACACTAATATTATACCTACTTCGTGGGTACACTAATACAGGATTTCAAAATAATTTGAAGAAAAAAGAGGACTTGGTCCAATAGTGTACATCAAGATGATGAACAAAATGATAATAAAAATTAGGAAAAATTAATTATTGGTATATTATTTCTAGCATTAAGTTCTAGTCATTTATATGAAAATTGGCACACTGTGCACTTTTTGAATGTCATAAGTATACTTAGCATTTACTTACTAGTTTATAAATAAGGAAGTGAGTTAATGGTGATAATTATGTACGAAAACTTGAAACTAAAGCTACGAGGGTTCCAAACGCGCCCAAACATATTTTCCGTATATATACGTATAATTTTAATATATAATATGTTTTGAAATGTTTAGAAGTGTAGGGCACCTTGTATCCACTCCCTCCGTGTGTGGGCTCGCCTCGCGATCTTTGCATACGAGTGTGCCGGCCCGTTAACGGAGCAAATCGCGTGAGAGGTCAATACGGAACCCTCGCGCCGGCTGAGATGATCTTTGTTCTGGCACGGGACTTAATAGGCTGTTATTTAGCACTGGCAGATACCAGCGACAAAGCCCGCCTAACAGAACTTTGGAAATACTCGAGCCTATCGCCTCGGCGCACCTGGCTGTTAATTGCATCACTGCGAGACGGCTATCGGGTTCGCTGCAATAGGTTCGGTCAGTTACCCCACTGAAGCCCCCCGGCTTTTCACTGATAATAATTTTAATACATGATTACATTTTTTTTGGATTAAGAATGGATTTATATTACACCGACCCGACGAGACACGATGTACAGAATTTTTGCTGATTAATAATCTTAAAATCGAAGACATGGATATAGCTTATGCAAGTTCTTTCAGGAGGACAAATAGCTGCGTAGCCTCGTTAATGCAAGAATAAGACATTGTGTGAAGTAATTCACGCTAGACCGTGCAGCACCCGTGGCCCGAGTGCAAAATTATAGTGATGCCCGTAACTTCGCAGGCGTGGATTTAGGTATTTTAAAATCTGTGATTTCCCGGTATATTATTATCTCCGGAATGCAAGCAATCTCAATGTGAAATGTCAAAATTGGTTCAGCGGTTATACCGTGAAAATGCATTAACCTTTTTACAATAGATCACAATATTGTATATTTTTTTACGCAGGAATCATAAATGTTTACTGCATAAAAAGTAATCTACTTATATTGTAGATTACTCTTTGCATAATCCTCTAGCTGCCTGTGAAAGTTCTGTAAAAAAAATCGGTGTAGCCGTTTCGAAGAATAGCCAAACTGATAAACTGAAACAAAATCATCGAAATAATCAAGACACAATTATTTCGAAATCACATACAATAACTACTGATTCTTCAATTTGTTTATTTGTATTTTGTATAGATTACTGGATGCGGCACGGCTTGTCCTGCATGACACGGCGTGAAAAAAAATCAGAATTATAGATATAACGAAATCGTGATAATATATCGGTGTAATTTTATTGCTAATTTGACATTTAACACTAACACTAGTGATCGAGTTTTTAATTCAAACACTAATAAAGTCTCTGTTGAATCAATTAAGTGTAGGTAATAAAATGTCTTCCTGAGTGGAAATTAGGTTTCCACGTATTTCCCACGGTAGGTGGCGCTGTCAGTGACTCTCAGGATGTAGATATTCAATTAAATAACTGTAGTAAACTCTAAAATATAACGGTCCTTCGTGTAACTGGATGGAACGATCTTGCATCATTATTTGCTAATCACCCAAATTGAGGCTAAAAACATGTTTATTGTGTTTGATAGCTCATCAAAAATCCTCTCTAAATATTAAAATAAGGTTATTTTAATATTTAGAGTAAAAACTGCAAACTTTATATCGCAGAAAATTGAAAATTAAGTACTAAGCAATTTTGATATATTATTTGGTCTTCGCTGCGCATCAACGCGCATATCATCTGTTTTGTGTAATTATTACATGATAAGTACATTAACTTATCATTTTGAATTTTATAAGTAACATAAGCTATAAAACTGAAAAAAAAAGTTATTTTAGCTAAGTGAACCATCTGTCAAGGAACAAAGATTCAGCTTGACGTGTCAAATCGCTGTATGCTATTGTTGTTACATATCTATTGTGTTTTTTGCATCTATGGCACGTGGTAACTCGGTGCACATCTGCTTAAGTAATGTAGAGTTTTAAACCCTACCTAATTAACAATATCCGTAAGGTTTAAATTGCTTCGGGTGAAAAGGATCAGCTGTTTGTAGAATGTAAGACAACTTGCTCCCTGATTTTCTAAGAGCTACAATTGTGGTGATAGGCTGAAATTTATGGTATGCTTGCTGCAACAATGCATTTTATCCAATAACCTCGGTCGATTAGAGCTGAATGCGATCGTCACATTGTAGCAATCATGTTCGGATAACGAATAACGATATCGATAGATCGACCCCCTGACTAACTGTTTGGTGAATGGTGATTTACGAGGATTACTAACTAATTTATAAACATTACACAGAAAACTAAATAATCGTAGGATGCGATAGGTACATATTATGCACATATATAAAATAATAATGGCTGGTTCACATTATTCCAGTAGTATTCGCGCCCAGCGACCTTATTCATTGCTAATTTGCTACTCGAGTTCTTAAAGTCCGTCCTATCCAATGTAAATCAAGTCAACAGTGTTTGCAATTCATTGGCGTTGAATCTCTAGAGTAATTTATACGTGACATCCATTCTGGTCTAGCGCTGCCGTCTACTTATCTAGGTTCTGGATTCAGCGATTGAGATAATGTAAACGGGCATCAAGGTACCTTTCAAGCCGCCCTTTTTTCTGGCCTGTCTATCTGATTTCATAAAATTAACTTCGCGTTTCAGTTTTAATTGTATTTTATGAGATGCTTCATGCAGCATCTCTCAAAATACATTTTTTGTTAAGAACTTAAAAACCACCACGCTTCTTAATTGTACGACACTACGAAACCGAACTTTTTGCCCTCTTAAAGTTGCAATTTGGATTTTATTCAATTTAAACCAAAGTGCAAGATCGAAGCCCGACCCTCTAGTCTCGTGCGAGCTTCTATATGCAAAGGTCGAAATTGACAAGTCAAATAGGCTTTTTGTGAATGAAATGAACGTAAAAACTTATTCAGCGCATCCTCACGTACGTTGACACATCGATACATACTCTATTTGCCTTCCTAAAATAATTTAAACAACGCGAAAATCGTCATTGTTACTTCACACTAAAGTTTGAATTCTGATAGTAACCGAAGTAAATTGAGTGTAAATATAAAGTTGCAAGCCGTAACTACACACAGATAGTGTATTCGGGTTAACAGTACATAAAACAATGTAGTAAGGTTGCCATTCCCCTGTTTGGACGAAGATTAAAGTTGTCGAGTTCAACGAACCGAATGAATGGTTAAGTAAATAAATTGGTGCGAGCGATCGGATGCAAGAGTGAAAAAAACGGTACCTTGGCACGGATTGGATGTTAGATAATTTTATCTCAGCTAGCTCGATGCAAAGGTTCCTAAAAGGGAAGGCACGAGGAAATGGTTAGGCATACATGGGATAAGAGATAAATCTTTTATAACTCGTATGATATAAGACCCTTTTTAGGATACGTTCATGCTCAATGTAACTACCCTATATATTGGTACTGAAAAAGAAACAATCATAGGGCGTTGAACTGTTTAGATGTTTGAATTATATTTCGAATTTCTAGAACAAAGTACAAACCTTTTTGAAATATTACTCTAGAATGGTATTTAAGTTAATAAGTTCAAAGAATAAAATCTCGAAAGCATACACATTCAAAATTATATACTTACCTAGATTTTAATTTTGCAATGTACTAGGTATAGGTAATACAAAATACAAATTAAAATAGTGCGAAATAACTTACGCTGTTTTTAGGTGATTGTAATCCAGAGCCTTAGGATACAAGTTATTCCAAACCTAGCTATATATTTCTGAATATTATTTTACCTACAGTGTACAGTTCTATAGTCCGTTTCAGTAGAGTTGAGCTAAAATGTAAACCAACACACCTTTTTGCTAAAAAACTACAGAATGGATTGAAATGAAACTTGGCACGATTTAAGTTTGTAGTATAAATTTAAATCGTGCCAAGTTTCATTTCAATCCATTCTGTAGTTTTTTAGCAAAAAGGTGTGTTAGTTTACATTTTAGCTCAATTCTATTGAAACGGACCATACATTTATTGGGCCTACAATAAGCTCGTGCAGCAATGGAGTTTGGAAATTCCCACATGACACATATTATTATATCCATCAGTAGACTTTCATCGGTTGAGATGACGACGTTGCTTGTAAAGCTTATCATCTTCAAAACTAAACTCAATTTCGCGGTATCATCCCGAAATCATGTCCGCCGTGTTACGGTACAATTTGAACGTTAGCTGTTTATAACAAATACTGTTATAACTCGATTATCCGTTTCCTTTCGAAAAGTACGTACTCCGGAAGTCTAGAAACCAGTTGGTTTCTTTCACCTTGATTTACTCGTAGTTTTATTGAGTCATGTATGCGTATTACTGTAACGGATTCAACCGATATTCTGTTGCGAATAATAAGCATTAAAAAATCTTTATTCTGCACATGTAAAAAGAGATGTCGGTCTCATTCTTTATAATTAGAATGCGCTTGATCTCTGCAATCGCGCCTTAAAAATAGTCTAGATGGAACGTGGTTGTTCAGAATATGTATGCTCTACGGTTTTTAGGGTTCCGTACCCGAAGGGTAAAAAACGGAGCCCTATTAATGTCACTCGGCTGTCTGTCTGTCTGTCTGTCTGTCTGTCCGTCTGTCCGCCGGTCACAGGTCTCTAGCTCGCAGACGAAATGAGTTACAAACCTGAAATTTTGGTATTTAGTGTAAAACGTTAACCCAAAATCAAATATTGAATTAGAAATTGAATTAAATTATTTTTCAGGGGGGCTCCCATACATGAAAAAGGAGCCGGAAAAAAAAATTTTTTCTTTACCCTAGCTTGTGGGGTATCATTGTTTAGAGCTCATTAAGTAGAGTAAAAATATATATTTTTTTAATTTTTATCTCAAAAAATAAGGGAATGGGAGGCCATCAAAGTTGTCAGTTTTAGACCATTTTTGTGACGGGGGCTATCTCAAAAACTAAACTAGTTGGGAATATGATATTTCAGTATATTATGTACTATATGCTCTATTTAAACAACAAATACTGAAAACAACGATTTATTAAATAGTTTATAAGCTGTGACCAAAATAAACGAACATTTTTTTGGGTTTTCTTTCACGGTTTGTTGCGATGTCTAGCTCGGAAATTAAATATTTCTTAGACCCAAAATATTATATTGTTCATAATTATGTACGGAACCCTGAAAGAGCGAGGCCCGACTCGCACTTGGCTGATTTTTTTCGTCTGGGTTACCTATGGCTAAGGACAAGACTGTAGCTTGTAGTGGTAGTGTAAGGGGAAAGTAGTCTTATGTTATTACTTTTGTTGGCTTGAGACGGCTTTATGCGAATTCAGGTGTCGAAATCTAAGTAATTCTGAACAAAATATTTTACTTAGGACTCCTTTACACATGTGTCATGTGTGTTTAATGCTTTAATTTTCGATCAGCAGTCGGTCAATAACTAACGTAATGTAACTTCAATATAGTTGCAGTCTTGGAACGATCTTAATCAGAACAAAGTCATTAATATTTCGAATAAGAATTGATGGCCTATTGATGCTTGTATAGATAGATTAGGTAGATAATATTTATCCTTGCAACATGTGAAGGTTGCTCTAGTAATAAATTATACGTAATAATGGTAACTTGTACTCTATATGAATCATAATAATTTATCATATTATTTACTGACCATAAAGGACTTTAAAAATAATTTACATAATAGACCAGGTAGGTACGGCTACGTATTTAATCATAATTATTCTTATTTGCATAATATTATATTGCAATCTCAATTATAAACTAGTTTTCTGGTCTGTTTTAATCTATAGGTAGGTTTTGTTAACGGTGTGGGTTTTTATTTTGATAGTAGGATAGGTATATCTTCTTTACTTCAATTCTCTAAAGTCTAAATAGTTAGTATAAAATAAAATAGCAACAAATATGTATAGATACAACTTTTGAACCTTTTTACTGTAATTTAGAGCATTTCATGTATGTATAGATAAGTGTAGATAGATAGATACCTATGTGGAGGAAGTCGTTTTAGTTGATAGAATTGATAAGCCCACCCGTGCGAAGTCCAGTGTGTCAGATAGTTTTTCTATAAAAACAAATCGTGCTCTTAGATTGTAGACTAGTCAAGCACAACAATAATTAATTTATCGAGCACTTTAACTTTAATAAGGCAGTTAAAACCATTTCAAATCCATGATGCTTCTGGTATAAGGACAAACAAACAACGAGGCCAGCATGACTATGTACATGAAGTAAGTACTGTAAGCTTGTAACTAAATGGCAGATTAGATAAACCGGGTCAGTAGATATGTGGAGATATAAGTCAATAGACGTGACTTTGCATTCAGTTACCTACTCGTATAAATGGTTGTTTCGTATGTTCACTGTTCAGCCATCGGTTTCCTGTTCGGGATCGTTTTTCATTCATGTTTATTAGAGGAACCCTCCGGTACAGCGATGCAGTATACTCGTCACGTAAGTTGAGGTCGCGAATAAGGCTTCGTATCGATTCTGTCTATCAAACTTCGCGTCGATTAAGGCGACCGTTTATCACTCTGTCGAGCTCGTTTCCGCATTCTAATGATTTGTAAAACTTATTTTCCCTGCCTCTCCTGTAATAAAACATGGCGATGCATTTATACCCTACTAAGTGTCTAGACAAACGGAGCTGTATGTACTAGAACGGTTCGTCGACTGCACGTCGACGGCACGCAGACGGCACGCAGACGGCACGCCGACGGCACGCAGGCGGTACGCAGAGTCGATCAACAGTTGCGAATCACTTACAATACAGTTATTTCAATTGCAATATTTTGGGTGTAGGTTCATACAAGTGTAAATTAAAAATTTAAAATAACCCCCGACATTCGCTATTTTTTGGCGGCGGCCTTCTTAGATTTGCAATAGTGCTATTCTAATTTCTACTAGTCAAACCCTTTCATTTGATACCCATATTGAGGGAGTTGTGAAAAAATATGTAAACCTCCATTTTGTAGCGGCGGCCATCTTGGAACGATTTTCATCAAACATAGCTAACAACACTCTCGACTAATTCACCTTTCAAACAAAAAAAACCGCATTCAAATCGGTCCACCCGTTTGAGCGCTACAGGGGAACAGACAGACACACACACACACACAGATACGTCAAACTTATAACACCCCGTCGTTTTTCGTCGGGGTTTAAAAAAGTTAAAACTCCTGAAATTACCTGTGTGATTTCTGCATAAGATTATGTCCACACGTGATGATCTTTTTTTTAATACCGTGTGATTGCTGTAGCTATTAAAAACATCCACATAAAAGCAGGTCACTTCCATTACAAAGTACCTACCTACCGTCTATTCAAAACGCTGTGATACTGGTGGATGTTAGAACAACACTTTCAATCGTCGCGCGTCGCCTGCATTGTTACGTAACGTGGAAACCGTGCCGTGGCTTATTGTTCTACGATTTATGGAAATGCCTGAGCAACTTTAATACCGTAGAAGTATGGATTACTAGAGGTCGTCTGCTACTTTATTCGTGTTTGTATAATTTCTACACTCTGGCGTTATTAACATTATTACGGCATGCGATGCAACATTTCGCTATTTGAAAACCCAGTAACGAACAGTATTTTGATAGTGGCGCAGTCAGACCAAAACTTAAACTAAAAACTGCATTCAAAGATTTTCAGAAAAATCTCATATTGTACCTACAGGTCAGGATTCGAGCCCGCACTTTTCTCATAATAATCGTATCTAAGTGATTTAGGGGTAATTGTTAGAATATGGGAAAATCGTAATTCTAGCTCTTTCCTTTTATTTCAGACGCTTTTGCCCATTTTCAACGACAAGCCTTACATTTTAGCGAACAATTAAGCCATATTAGGTGACACTTAATTTTCATTTTTCAATTTAATTTTCACATCTTCGCCAACGTTTAAGGAATACCGAAAAGCTATGGATTATGACGTTTCCTGGGGAATCTTTTGGTACCACTTGACAAAAGATTGATTCTGGAATAAATCTAACACCAAATCCAGTACCCCAATATCTTTAAATATTTTGCCGCTGAAAGTAACCACAAAGCAGTAGAACATAGCGGGAACATATTTTTGCAATAAACATGTCGCTGTATTCAGTTTCTCATTCCATGTTTTACCTTGATCACTTGATTCAGAGAATAAAGCAAGATTTAGACTGAATTTATTCATGCTCTAGGACATAAACAATGTGCCTAGCCGAGATCTGCCCACGCATTGACGGTTAGGTAATTGTGTATCGTCTGTGTATAAATGTGCATATGTATCTATTAAAAGTCAAGAGGAGATCAAAATAACTAACAACTTAATTTGAGTAAAAGAAAAATGAGTTACATAATAATACCGTGTGCATATCTATAGTGCGTTTCAATAGAGTTGAGCTAAAATGTAAACCAACACACCTTTTTAACCCCCGACGCAAAAACGACGGGGTGTTATAAGTTTGACGTGTCTGTGTGTGTGTGTGTGTGTGTGTGTGTGTGTGTGTGTGTGTGTGTGTGTGTGTGTGTGTGTCTGTCTGTTCCCCTGTGGCGCTCAAACGGGTGGACCGATTTGAATGCGGTATTTTGTTTGAAAGGTGATTTAGTCGAGAGTGTTGTTAGCTATGTTTGATGAAAATCGGTCCAAGATGGCCGCCGCTACAAAATGGCGGATTACATATTTTTTCACAACTCCCTTAATATGGGTATCAAATGAAAGGGCTTGACTAGTAGAATAGCACTATTGCAAATTCAAGATGGCCGCCGCCACAAAATGGCGAATGTCGGGGGTTTTTTAAATTTTCAATTTATACTTGTTGCTAAAAAAACTACGGAATGGATTGAAATGAAACTTGGCACGATTGAAGTTTATACTACAAACTTAAATCGTGCCAAGTTTCATTTCAATCCATTCTGTAGTTTTTAGCAAAAAGGTGTGTTGGTTTACATTTTAGCTCAACTCTATTGAAACGGACTATAGGTATAAGTAAATTAATCTTAAAATAGTGCAACGGTCGTCGGGCGCGCATCGAGAACCGTTGGGTCCTCCTAGGGTCCACTCCTAGCACAAGTTTTCACTTAATTGGAGGAGAAAGGGAAATATCAAAGAATATTAGCCATGATGAACATGACTAATATTCTTTAAAAAATATATCATCATCATCATCATGATCAACCCATTACCGGCTCACTACAGAGCACGGGTCTCCTCTCAGAGTGAGAAGGGTTTTGGCCATAGTCTACCACGCTGGCCAAGCGGATTGGCAGACTTCACACACCTTTGAGAACGTTATGGAGAACTCTCAGGCATGCAGGTTTCCTCACGATGTTTTCCTTCACCGTTAAAGCAAGTGATATTTAAATACTTAAAACGCACATAACTCCGAAAAGTTAGAGGTGCGTGCCCGGGATCGAACTCACGCCTCCGATTAGAAGTCGGTCGTCCTAACCACTAGGCTATCACAAAAAAAATATACCTATCTGTAATTTATTTTCGGTTACAAAAATTTGCGAACCATAACTAAGTAGTTAGGTAAGTACCTACTTTTGTAAATGCTTAAACTGACTTACGTATAGTATTAATGCTAAGCAGTTTTTCCATCTCTTAGAAATAGAAATATATCTAGAAAATAGTAACATAAATATACTTTGGTATTCCGTGGTAGTTTAAAGGGACTCCAGGACTCATAAACTACATAGGTACCCGAGACCCGCCCACGTAGTGGCATTAGGTAATTGTTTATCGTTACCTAATGTTATTCATTGTTGTCGATGAAACAATTCATTTAAAGGCACCCGCATTGAATTGTTTGGATTGAAAGATTGCTTTGATTAGACAATAGGGTAGGAACACCGGTTTCCGGACACGCACCTGTTATCGTCCACCGAGCGGATCACTCTTAAGAAACGCTTAAAAATAGAAACATTATAAGACTTACATAAAAATAATGCATCTCTATGCCAACTTGAATGTCTTATCAAGACACAGAGAAAGAAAAAAGTCTATTTCACTTAAGTTTCTTTGAAAACAAAGCGATCGAATTTTGAGTATGCAATTAAGGAATGAAAATGAGCCGTGTGGAGCAAAAAAATTAGTGGCATGCTTCAACTATCGCGGGAAGTTATTAATCATTTTACTATAAGATTTAGTTTGATTCTTCTTTGTAGCACTTACTTATGTTTCATAAAATACTGTGAACGTGTTTTTTTACTTTTGATTACATTAGAATACAAATAAAAGGGGTGGACGACAACTAGTTCACTATTTTCTTAAGAAAACCTGTTATCGTCCGGGCGGTCAAACACAGGTTTAGCGTCTTAATTTTAGGTAGTCTTGTTATCAATCGAGGTGTGCACAAAATTGGAATTAAGTTTATTAATTCGAATCCTATACACATACACTAGTTAGTGACTAGTCTTCGTCCACTTTTTTCTCATTGTATATAAAACTATGAGTCTTCAAAATCACGCGTGGACGATATCTAAATTTGCACTGAATAGATATTCTAAGTTTCGACCACCAAGCTATTATTTGAAAATAAATAGATTTAGTAAAAATATAAATAATTAAACTTGTTTGACAAAAGAATTACCTTATATTTTATGTGTTTCTCCTTGGAACTTTGATATATTTATAAGTTAAGATAATATTGTCGATCATTATAATTTGTGGACAAAATTTAAAATAGAGAATCTGAAGTGCACCGGTTATCCGTCCACCTATATTTTAAACTGTATGAAAAACATATATTTTTTAATATTATGTTATTATTTAGGCGAATTTTGATTATTACTCATATCTATAATTTATTTATTATTCATCTACAAGTTAGTCCTTGACTGCGATCTCATCTGATGTTAAGTGACGATGCAGTCTAAGATGGATGCGGGATAACCTGAAAGAGGTACAGCAGAATCCGTACCCTTAAACGCTAATGACTTGGAAGTAAGGCATACTAGACTAGAGACAATTTTGAAATTATTAAATTGAATTTACCAAATTGGTCTGCCGAGAATCAAGTAGAGGACCTTCCACTAATAAGACTTACCCCTGCGCCATGCCAGGGAGGCTGCCAAATTATATGTACCTACTTTTATATAATGTAAGTGCGATGTGGTAAAAGACGATGCAAGATAGATAGGCGCAAAGTTGGTAAAGATATTATGTCATATTGTAGACTCTATAAACCGCGTTAACAAGGCAATAGTTTTTTTATCTGTTTTATTTTAAAACAAGCAGTTGACCGCTATTGCGTATGCGTAGAAAGACCACCACTTTGTATAAAGTTCTTTATCACCCTGTGAAAGTTCTGTCAAAATAGGTTCAGCTGTTTTGAAAAGTAAGTATGTACATATTACGAATAGACGAAAAATAGAAAAAAATTTTTTTATAAACGGTTATGTGGATTTTTAATAATGTATAAGTTAACATAAGTTCACTAATAAAAACCCATATATTTCGAAAAGACGGACAGGAAGTTAATTTTAATTGGTATAGATATTAAATACATATTAAAGTGGTGTTAATATTACATATTCAATTACTTACTCATTACATACATACTTTTTCATAGTAAATTTCTCATAGAAATCAGTGGACGGATAACAGGTACAAGGGTGGACGATAACTAGATTTAGTGGACGATAACCGGTGAAATCGGCATTTTCAGCTTTTTATTAGGATTTAAAAAAAACTAGTTATCTGACTAAAAAAATACTAACATGCAATGAAAATAGACTATACTAGAAGTATATTTTAACAAGTTTTTGTTTAATTTTTTTTATAGAACATATATTTTCACCCTCTCAAACTCAGTAACTCCACTAAATGGACGATAACCGGTAAGAAAACCCTACTTTTGTGTAAACTCAATTGAATTCCTATGTGGTTCTTGTGAGTTGTGAGTAGGGTTACTAGTATAGGTAATTATAGTACAATATCTTTGGAAGTTTGGTGGGTGTAATGCCCAAAACTGCCCAAATGGAAATGAACATAGACTATCAAATTGGACTATGGAACTCTATAAAACTCTATGGAATTTAATGAATTTAATTATACCAGACTGCACTTATTTAACCTTAAAGTGCAGTTGCAGTTTGATTTCCTTGCCACTACCAGTACAAAGTACGCAGTACTTTTGTGAATATAAAGTGAATTATCAAGAAATACGTAAGATACGTCACCGGACAATTTCTTAGTATATACCTTTAAGATAATAATTAAAAAGTCTAGGTTGAATTAAATTAGGTACTTATTAGCCAATTAGTTAGGCTAGAAAAGTTCGGAGCGGGCGCGCGAAGAGGCTCTCGACGCGCATCCGCTCCGGCGCAGACGGGGGGGAAGAAGGCGGCGGTTATTCGCCGCTCGCCAGCTTCCCTCGGGAGACGGCGGGTAGCTATTGGGCTAGCTATCCGCCACTAACAGTCTCCTCACTGTCTGAGGGGGGGATCACGCTGTCCCGATCCCCTCCTCTTTAGCGCGGGAGCCCCGGCAGGTGGCCGGGGCGGCTGACAGACGCCTGGGACGTATACAACGGGTTCCCCAGGCGTCCAGCACAGTCAGCGAGAGGGAACAGCCGTGGTGGTTTTAGTTAGGGTATACCCATAGGGGGAGTCCCACATAACCCCCGTTCTGCCCAAAGAACGGGGGTACCTATAAAAGGTTTCCACCACGAAAAAAAAAAAAAAAAAAAAAAAAAAAAAAAAAAAAAAAAAAAAAAAAAAAGGCTAGAAAAGTTGCATTGATCTACCTACCACATTGGTACTCAATGCAACTACGTAAAGAAAAGAAAAAAAAAACTATGTCCCAATTTTAGCTTCTAATTCGCTTGTACAGGGCAGACAGCCTCAATCAGAGGAATGCAGATGAGCGTTTTACACCTTTATTAACATTTTATTAGAGGGTAATGAGGCTGTATACTAGAGAAGCGCTTACTGTTTAATTTACAACTCGTAGTTTCAACATACCTCCTAAGCACTCGTAACTAATCTTTTCCGTCTATCAGTGTTGTCGTTTCACAACAATTGCTCATAAATGCCTCCGATTTTCACTCCCATGCTCTACAAAATGTTGCCTATAATAATTACACATGTACCTACTTATCACGAAGCGTAGCATTATACAATACTACTGATGTCTAAAAACAACACGTTATATAACGAATGGGAGTAGCTCATTACGAGTCAACAATAAGCAATTCGCAAAAACCCTTTAATCAGATCGCGATACAAAACGTGGGATACACGATAATCTAGATGTACGGTGAATCATGCAACGATCTGTGCAATTCTGCTTGACATACCGGGATCGTGTGGCCGTCGGCCGACCTGTGAGTATCTATCTTAATTTTTAACCCCCGACGCAAAAACGACGGGATGTTAGAAGTTTGACGTGTGTGTGTCTGTCTGTTCCACCGTAGCGCTCAAACGGGTGAACCGATTTGAATGCGGTTTTTTATTTCAAAGGTTTATTTTAGGTATTAGTCGGGATCGTTTATTTCACAGGTGAATTAGTGAAGCTATGTTTGATGAAATTCGGTCTAAGATGGCCGCAGCCACAAAATGTCGGATTACATTTTTTTTCACAACTACCTCAATATGGGTATTAATTGAAAGGGCTTGAATAGTAAAATAGCACTATGAAAATCCAAGATGGCCGCCACCACAAAATGGCGAATGTTGGGGGTTATTTAAATTTTTAATTTATACTTAGGTGCTTGTGTTATAATCGAATTAGAATATACGTGACTTTCTAGCTAATGCCGGTAGTTCTGCTTTTCGGGATACTCCGAGCATAGCTCTCTCCAACACCCGCTGAGTGACCCTGAGCCTTGTTTATTAATAGTTATTATTACCACAATAGTTCACCAACTATAAACTCCCATCAAATAGGTACGTTCTTAGACAATTGAAGAAATGCTGCTGATGAAATTGTTGACAATACATACCCACCTATAGTATTGGAAATGATCTTGATAAGAATCACATGAAGAAACAGTTTCTATCTCTATTTAATGTCTGGAATTATGAACCCGACTCGTTGGCAAATCAATTGCAGCATCCCGACGGAGTTATGTCATAGCGAGGTGCATCTGGATTGTGTGTAATTATCGATAACATCGAAGCCTATTGTCGATGTTATCTGTAACTCCTGATCTTGTCTATGTTATATCATATTCATTTCATTTCATGATTTCAGTATCTATTGACCTGATAAATATTGAGTAACTTTTTGTTAGCAAAATGTGGACAGGTCAGTTCAAGGTAGTTTTATTTTTCTACTAGCTTTACTTCTTAGCTTCCTAGCTCGCGATTTCGTCCGCGTAGAGTTAGGTTTTCGAAAATTCCGCGGGAAACCTTTTATTTTTCTCGTGATAAAAGTATACATACATCGCTCTCTAGATCTTTAACTTTATCCATGCGAAAAATCAAGGCGATCTGTTGAAGTATCTGCCTGTAATTTCGAAATAAGTGCCTCTTTTTAACTCATATTTGAAAGATAACATAGCGTAAACACGTTGCTAAAATTTATGTCTGTCTGTTTGTCCGGTCTAATATAAATATTAGAAAATCCCGTGATTGCCACTTGATTTGAATGGCGTCCCGTAGAAAGTCCCCTAGACGGAACTTTCTGAGGCAGGCAATGGATTGTATAAGGAGAGATCTATTCTATTTATATCCAGGAAAAACCGAATTTCCACGGGAAAAAGTAAAAATTCTCGCTGACGAAATTGCGGGTGATTGTAAATGTAGTGAATTTTTTAATGTAGGTAAATTATGTAGATAAATTGATGGTATTATAAAAATTGTTTCAGTGTCGTCTTTTGTGAAGCTAAGTAATGAGAATTTCATTATGAAAACATCCAAAGGGGCTTCTTATTCCAATGCATGAATTCCGTCGGTTGAAGATAATATTATTACCCATTATAATCGAAATAAGGAAGCTATCCGGACTGAACCGTTATATTTGTTGTTTTCATTTGAATAATTCACGAGTGACTAAAGTATGGTGAAATTAAGTCTAATTAGAGGGAACTTTGCCCTAAAGAGGAACATTAATAGGCAATTACTTACTAGGCCTTTGCCCTCCTACGGCTTCTTAGAGCGGTCTTTTGGTTATAAGAAAATCATACCCTATTGCCAGGTGTACGTAGGTTTAGTTTATGTTACCAAATATTTTTATGGACGAATTTAATAGCTTTGTTAAGTTGTTTCGATGTATTTATGGGCCAATATATTCATTAAATAATTAAAACGGTAAAAATTTATTAAGCAAAATAATAATAAGTACATATAGGTAGGTACTTAAACTTATACTTTATCAGTATAGCTCTTCCATTTACAAGTAACTTCAACAAACATATTTTTCATACCTAAGTACCTACGTTATTTTACCTAAGTAGATAACGTCGTCGTCGTCGTCGGCTGAACCGATTTTAATGGGCTTTCGCAAGTTGGTAAAACTATGCAAGGATTGATGGAGGCTTTACTTTTTCTCTTTGTTCCGTGAAGACAAAATGGATAGTCGAGTAGGTACTTGGTTGTGATTCTGATTCCGGGAACGAAGTCAGGGTAAGAAGCAATTACATAATTATTACATTACGAAATAATAAATCACATTTTTGATAGAAAATACTACTTGCGATTAATGTGTACATGCTATTTACATTTCACTTCACGCTTAAATAATATGTTTGCTCACAATATTAACACAGATAAAGAACAATGTAAACAGACAACGAGACGAAAAAATGAATCCAAACAAAAACATTTCATGTGAATAATAAGGCCAACTTCCTATCAAAAAGTTTCGGCCATTAAAAGTACTGATATCAAAAATTATGACCAAGTCCTTTGCTAGGCTCGATAAATGAAACCATACAGTTTTAGAAGGTATATCTTCTTCGATCACCCTCAAGCTGTCATACCATTCCTAATGATCCTGTTAAAATATTTTTAAATAATTTATGTCTTACTAATAACACTATAATAATTATGAAGCTCATTTGGGACTGAGAATAGTTTTATTGTTTTCAACTTGACAACATTTTTGCACTCCTTTGAATTTGTTTAATTTAAAAAATGTTGCCAAGTTAAAAACAATAAAACTATTCTCAGTCCCAAATGAGCTTCATATTATAGTGTTATTAGTAAGACATAAATTATTTAAAAATATTTTAACAGGATCATTAGGAATGGTATGACAGCTTGAGGGTGATCGAAGAAGATATACCTTCTAAAACTGTATGGTTTCATTTATCGAGCCTAGCAAAGGACTTGGTCATAATTTTTGATATCAGTACTTTTAATGGCCGAAACTTTTTGATAGGAAGTTGGCCTTATTATTCACATGAAATGTTTTTGTTTGGATCTCACTCCTTTTTTCTAAGTATTTCAAAGTTAATGCAATAAGTATAATGAAGTCTTTTTTCTCTCTTACGCTTCAGTATAATTAGGAATAGAACCCTATCACATTTTACGGTCTGATTAGATGTGGTTTAATCTTCAATACATAGTATAAAACAAAGTCGCTTTCTCTGTTCTAATTGGGTGAATTTTTATTTTGTTCGTCTGTCTGTCAAAATCACAGATAACAGAAACACCACTCCAGAGTATTTCCACTCAGTGGTCAGTTTCAGAACTTAGAACCATACGGCTTAACTAAGAGAAGATTTTGAGTATTTGACTCTCATTAAGTTTAATGAATAGTATTAGATATTAGTGATACCTAGTAGCCGGAATCAACAGGACACCAAAGTCTCCTCCAAACCTCCAAAGTCGGCCACCCATCCATTTCCTGACTTGGGTCAAGGTTGCTTATCAAAATTATTAAGAAAATCGCGCTTCTGGTTTTATTGGCAAAGACGAATCTCAAACTACTGGAAGGAACGGGCTTAGGCACACAGATAGCTATTAATGTGGCGTACGACATCCGCAAAGAAAGGATTTTTGAAAATTCAACCCCTTAGGGGGTAATATAGGGGTTTAAAATTTGTGTAGTCCACGCCGACGAAGTCGCGCCCGCGACTTCGATAAAAAAATATACCTCTTGGCGTTTTATTATTTACCTACACTTTACTTTTTATTAGAACTCAAGACCAGTAAGATTGACCCCTTGCTAGAAAACTTAAAAAGTCACATCTCCCTAAATAGTGCACCGATTTCGATGAAACAAGAACCATATATAGCTTCGAATAAAGTAAAATACATTTATTAAAACAAAATGAAAATTTGTTCAGTATTTTTTGTGTGATGTGGGAACAGACAGATTTTTATGTATCTTTGAATTGGTCAGTGTCTGATGCAACTTTTGGACATTTTTCGATTTTTTCCTTCATATACACACTAAGACTCATCTTCTTACCAAATTTCAACATTCCACATACACGGGAAGTGCGTCATAATTTTGATCAGTCAGTGAGTAGGTCTTGTTTTATGTGATTTTCAAACCTCTGTATCTCAGAAACGGTTCAACTTGAAAATTTGAAACTTTCAATTTATAATCACATCCACGAGTTTAACTTATATTTCAAATTTCGTAGGATTACTATCCCGCGAACCAGAGTTATGAGGGGGGTCAAAACAGCTCGAAATGGATCGTGTAAATAACACACTCATGCGACAAGGCCGGAGGAACTTGGCCTGGCGCACTTCGTGCGCCTAGATTATAATATTAGACATGCATTGACCTTTACACTTATGTTCTTTGGCACGTACCTATCTAGACAAACGATTATAATTCATCTTCTATCATTCTTTTGGACGTCTAAATGCAAGCGTTTTTTTATACTTACGATTTTTTGTTATATTTACGAATTTATAATTTATAATCTAAGCGGTTCATGTTTAAGGAAAATCGTGTAAATTTAATTTAGGCTAACGAATATCTTGTTTTATATGCTGCTTTTTTGCTATCATAAAATCATTTTATAATAGGTAGTAAAAAACAGATGAAGATTATTTTTGTATTATCATAAGATTCTTAAGAATGTGTCAATCAGGATGTTTCAATATTTTTTTCTTTGGTGGACAGTTTTGTTTAATTTAATGGTGAGTAAAAGGCCCTATCTAAATTATAGAAATTATTTTGCAATGCTCCAGCAATAGATAACAATCCAGCTAAGTACTTAGATCCAATTTTGAGAAAGAGGTCAATCACTGAATCCATTTCACGCGGGCAGCGTTCGGAAAGCTTCGAGATATCTTCTCGTCTTAAATCGTCCAAAATCATTCTGTAGCAGAAGACGAGTCTTCAAACTTCGAACAGTGCGTGTTGACAGTGACGACTTATGGGTCCGTAACATGGTCACTAACCATGGGTTAAGCTGTAAGCAGCATAGCATCGTGTTCTGTGGCGATCCTTGCAAGAGACCTATGTCCAGCACTAAACGTCTATCGGTTTATTTTAGATGATGATGATGATGATTTTTTAATGCGCTTACGTCAATAAGGTGGTCTGCATTGTTTGTCACCTGAAATGGTGTCGAGTTGAAGGTCGAATGCGAACAATTGAAGATTTTCGTCATTACAGTGGCGGTGTATAATATGTAAGTTGCCGGGTTTTCACATGCTGTTGCTCACATTGAGTCACTTGATCAGAAACTTAAAAAAAATGTGACCTTGGAAAGGAAAAATAATAAACAATAAAGAGTAGTTCAGATAGCAGTTACGCTATACTCTATTATATTAATTATATTTTGCTACAGCGTGCTACGTAATAAGCCATCACCACCACTACAGCCTTTTAACGTCTCACTGCTGGGCACAGGTCTCCTCTCTCATAGGAGAGAGTAATTTTAAACATTACACGCCATAAGCATAGAAAGCCAAATCTATCTATACCTACCTACATATAAGTACTTGAGAGGCTGCTGCAGCCTGAATTGATGAAGAATGTACAGATAAATGATGCTCAGTTTGGTTTTCGTCCCGGTCTCTCTACAGACTCGGCAATACTATCTCTGAAGCACGCCGTAAATTTCTATAAAAGTCGTGAAACATCTATTTATGCGTGTTTCCTAGATCTGAGTCGCGCATTTGATCTCGTTAATTATAATATATTATGGAGAAAAATGCGCGACTCAAATGTCCACAATGGTATTGTCGAACTGATGAGATACTGGTACGAAAACCAAACGAATACTGTGCGTTGGGGCGACACAACTTCTAGTGAATTTAGACTAGAATGTGGTGTGCGTCAAGGTGGTCTAACCTCTCCGGACCTGTTCAACCTTTACGTTAATGACTTGATTGCGGAGCTAAGCAGTACTGGTATAGGCTGCCACATTGACAGAGTTTGTTTTAACAACCTAAGCTACGCTGATGATATGGTGCTGCTTAGCCCCTCAATAAATGGTCTTCGCCAATTAGTGCGGATTTGCGAAAATTATGCCTTAAGACACGGATTACAATACAATGTGCGCAAATCAGAAATGCTAATCTTTAAATCTGGTAAAGGTCCGGAGAGCATTCCACCAGTTTTGTTAGACGGATCACCAATTCGGGTTGTGCAGCAGTTCAGGTATCTTGGACACATGTTGACGGGGTCCCTGAGCGACGATTTTGATATAGAACGGGAGCGAAGGTCACTGGCAATACGGTGCAACATGCTCGCTCGCCGATTTGCTCGGTGCTCTGAGGATGTTAAAGTTACACTGTTTAAAGCTTATTGCATGAGTTTTTATACGTCACAATTGTGGATCAAATACACCAAAAGATCCTTTAACGTCCTCAGGGTACAGTATAACGATGCACTTCGTATTTTATTAAAAATGCCAAGGTATTGTAGTGCGTCGGGCATGTTTGCTGATGCTGGTGTCCCGGACTTTTTCGCCATTATCCGAAATAGAATTGCTGGTTTCTGGGAAACCGTCCGCAATTCTAATAATAAGCTGATCAAAGTCGTCGCTCAGGTATCTCCTGACAACGTGTTTTATAAACACTGGCTAAAGGTACACCAGACCCCAAACGTAAAATGATTAATCATTTTTAATCTTAATTTTCAATTTTTTATCTTTATATAATTTTGTACTATTTTTATTTTTATATTGTACTTTATTTTATATGGGTTACCGACCTGAAATAAAATGATTTTATTTATTTATTTATTTATTATTTATATAATAAAATCGTAGAATTGCCGTATCTGTACATTGAAGATTTTTGCAAAATAATAACTGGGGGATGTTAGAGATAAGGTAATAGAACTTAAAAAAGTTGTATTTGAAATTTTTGTCTGTTTGTCTGTTTATCTGTTTGTCTGTATGTTTGTGCGTGCAAACTTCAGCACGGTTCCCTTGGGATAGGGGACGAAATTCAGCACGGTTCCCTTGGGAGAGGGGATGAAAGTCAAAATGTGTACTTAGCTGTAATTCGTTAACGGGTTGTCCGATTTCATTCATTCTTTTTCTGTTAGAAAGAAAATACTTTAAGGATTACTGGCTTATCTCTGAAAGGCTGGACCGATTTTGATGGGACTTTCACTGGCGGATGTTTACATTTTGATCTACCTAAACATCCGCCAGTGAACTTTTATCAGTTTTTAGCATGATATGAGCTCAAAGGAGCTTAGAAAAAACAAAATGATTCTCACGGGATTTAAAAAAACCAACATCCACGTGAACGAAGTACTACATAATATTATATACTCTTAGTAGGTATACGTAGTAGCTTAGTGTAAACGTGTCCATACAAATGAATGCTAAGCGATATTGTTTTGCCATATAATCTATATATATAAAACAAAGTCGTGTTAGTTCGACCACTTATAACTCGAGAACGGCTGGAGCGATTTTCATGGTTATTGATTTGTTATATTTGTCTCCGTCCCGAATAGCAGAATAACTATTAAAAACATTGGAAAATTGACGAAAAAATAAAATAAAAGAAAAAACATTTTCCCATACAAAATGTTCACGGGTTTCGTATCCCGTCGCTTGGATACGGTAAACTCTCTCACCCTCTCACCCGTATTTATAATTAAAATTCTTCTGTACGTGTGTTTGTCACGTCACGTCTAACTCCTCCTAAACAGCTGGACCGATTTGTATGAAATTTTGTGTGTATATTTCAATGGGTTCCTGGATGGTTTGAAAACACAATTACCGGGTAGGTACGAGTAACCCGGTACCCCGGTAACCCGGTAGGTCTCAGTAGATGGCGCCGATATCGGTATGTTACCGGGCAGGACGAAGTCTGCCGGGTCCACTAGTATATTATATATTGGAAAAAAATTGACTATAGTCTTTTGACATGGCTGTGACTGCGAGTTTCCCGCGTAATAACTACTATTAGTAGCACTGTACCCCTTTACCTGGGGACATTTTGTTCGCGCTACACCACTCGCCACTTGTGTAAAAATCTAGCCTTAATCTGCAATATTAAAAGGATTATAAGTAGATAATGATGCAAGTAACATGAAAAAATAACACCTACGACTGCCTAATCTTAAAAAATTACTCAATGACAAAAGCAAAACCATTTAGAGGCAAGACAAATTGCATAGTACATTTTGACCTCATAGCCACATCTCTAGAATTGTTTCCTACTTAGCCGTACAATTGCTGTAGCAACAATAAACAATATAGCTATGTTCCCACGTGTTTTAATTGTATGAAAATCCTTGGTTTTTACGCGCTGAGGCTGTTGATACTGATCTTAAGGTTGCGTAGGTTTTGGGAATTACTTAGGTACTTTTGTCATCGCTTGTTTTATTTGTAATTTTTCATCGTACATTTATTACCAAATTCAAGCTTTATTGCAGTGTAACTTAATAGTTGTTTAATTAAGATGGGAATATTTTAAAGTTGGTCTCATGTAAATGAAGTTAGTAATAAGTAATCGTAGTATGATGCGTCCTCCATCAAGATGGCCCCAAATAAAACATAATCAAATCTGTATAACAAAATAAAGGTTCTAGAAATTTGAAAACAGGGAATAAATGTTTTTTTCTTTACTACATAATACTTATCATCAATTTTAATAGTTTGTGCACGCATCATGTAACTAACTAACTAACTGAGTTAAATATTGCTACACAATAATTGATTCAAATCGATCTACTTGACCCGAACTTCACATCACATGGACGAAGTCAATAGTAAAAAAAGTCGTGATGTGTAGGCCACCGTACAGAAGCGAAGCTTTGTCGCGCTCGCTCGTATCCGCAGAAATACTGCTGGCCAGCCAATGAGATGATTTTCATCGCTGTGATCGTTCGTTTGTCCAAACATCCGTAAAGAAGCTTCACTTTAATAGTATAACCCTCAGTGCACTACATACTTGTACAAGTATAATGCACGCAAGCGCCTCTATTATTCAAACCGCTTGAACGTAACATTATGCACTCGAGAGGGTACACGAAAACGCTTCCTTGCCCGACAAGTAAACCCCACCCCACCTTGTGATAGATTACAGCTTGACGGAACGCTAGGGCTTGCAAAACGTTTGTATTTTGTACGAGCGAATACCCGCGACTTCGTTAGCGTGGATAATATTGATTTTGATAATCCCGTGGGAATCATTTTGTTTTTCCTAAGCTCCTTTGACCTTATACCTTGCTAAAAACAGTTAAAAGTTCACTGGCGGATGTTTAGGTAGATCAAAATGTAAACATCCCCCAGTGAAAGTCCCATCAAAATCGGCCCAGCCTTTCAGAGATTAGCCAGTAGTCTTTAAAGTATCTACTTTCTAACAAAAAAAGAATGAATGAAATCGGACTACACGTTAATGAATTACAGCTAAGTACACATTATAACTTTCATCCCCTCTCCCAAGGGAACCGTGCTGAATTTCGGGATAAAAAGTATCCTATAAAAAGTATAAAAAAAAAAGTATCCTATATGTTTCTCCATAGTATGAACTTGAATCATGCCGAATTTCATTTCAATCCATTCAGTAGTTTTTACGTGATGCGCGACAAACACAAATATACAGACAAACAGACAAACAGATAAACAGACAAACAGACAAAAATTTCAAAAATAGCTTTTTTACGTTCTATTACTTATCCCTAACATCCCCCAGTTATTATTTTGCAAAAATCTTCAATGTACAGATACGGCAATTCTACGATTTTATTAATTATGTATAGATATAGATGTATAGATTGTACGCCACTAAAACTGGTAATAAAGTAAATCAAAATAATATGCAATAGAGATTTTTAAAAATGTCACCATTTTCTCAAATATATTATAAAAGTTGATAAAAGTGTATAATAATAAATAAATCAAACGTAAGTATCCGCTGCAATTATTGCTCTTAGCGGTAAGCTAAGCAAAAGTGAAAAATGTTTCACAGATTTAGATAATCTTACTAAAAATGAAGAAAATTCAATTCATAGGAAATGCTAAAAGAAATCGACTCCAGAAATATGGTGAATTCTATTTAACTAAACAGAATTCGTTTCTAAAGTTTCATTTAATATTCAGTAGGTATCCCACTACGTTATTCTAGATTCCTAGCCCTATGTTTCATATAGAGTGCATGTAGAGTGTAGAAATACGGGAGTTATAATAGATGGGCGTAATTAATAGTAATGCATCCAGGAGCGAGGAAATGATTTGCGTTTATTAGCAGATCCGATACGGTGTAATGAAATTTGAGTTAAGTACCATTAGTCGGAACTCAGGATGTTTATAAGGAATTAATATGGAAGCTCGTAATGATAAAATTTATTAATATCTACTATTCTGTCCGCATTTATCAGGGGATAACTGAAATATATTATTTATTAACCTTTGTATATTATTCAGAACGTTCCAACATGAAATCTTTTTATTTACTTTACCACTTACAGAGTAAATACCAACATCGCATTCAAGAGGTGATGATTAGTGTTTTGTTTATTTTAACTAAACTACTTTCATGAATTGGTAAGACCGTTAATAAGTGAAAGAACGACTTAAAATCAGGCAAATAAATCTAGCGGAAATTTCCTCCTATATACGAACTGCTACACATTGGAAATTCCAAAACTTTCCGCACGCAATTTTCAGTTGGATTTTTATCTAAAGTAATACACTGATAGTCGTAGATTGCTACGATTTTGTTCGATCTAATAGATACTAAATAGGTATTAAGAATTATTTATCCTTCATAGTCAGATTGTGTTTCATAGCATACCTAGTAGTGGTAGGTATTGTGAAGGAAACGTGATCTGAATGAAGCCTCAGTAGGTATTGTGTATCAAATCATCATAAAAATAACATATTATAAAATACTTTACAGTCTTTCCGCGTTCGTCGTCAAAAATATTTGTCACATAAACCAAGGTCTGTGTCAAATAAATGTTTTTTTTGTCACATCTGCGTTATAAACTTGCTATATGCTTTTTGAAGATATCTACGCTTTTATATAATATTTATTGCAATTGAGTCTTTAGTACGTTGACTTTGACTCGTCTATAACTTGCATAATGTTTTCAACTCACAACAATTCGGGTATTGATATAATAAGCTCACACGAGCTTCGTACTTGTCATAATACGTACTTAGTACGCTTAGTACTAAACTACATATTTAGTGACACATGAGAAGTAATCGTTTAACAAACTATATTATGTGGTCAGCTTCTTTTCACTTACGTTACACTGGCAGTCTTCCTAATACTAAACACTAATTCATCATGTATATACGCAGGGTGTTAGTGACAAGTACTAACCATTCGTTACAAAATTTGTGTAAACTTAGCATATAGAGATGTTTAAATGAGTGAAAAGCGATAAGTTATTATGAAAAATAAATTCTCGCCTCACGTTCAACAAATTACACAGCAATTGTTCGCAACTCAAGCGTGAGTTGAAATACGTTGCAGTCCTCTGGGCGAACCACTCGCCATATTCGCGTTGCAACTGACATCAACCCAAGCCTGGCATGTTCAAATAAAAAGCGATAAGCGATTTAGCGCGGTCAATTTAGACATCCAAGGTTACAATAATTCACACTTGGCTGAAAATTGGTAGGATTGTTCAAAACACTAGTTATTATAAATGAAATTTAAAAAATGCTCATCGATCCGACACCTGAAAAAAAAATTACTCGCGGTCACCCATAGTTTATTCATACTTGGCCGAAAATTGGTAAGATTGTTCAAAACATTATTATAAATGAAATGTGAAAAATCCTCATCGATCCGACACCTGGAAAAAAAATTACTCGGGATCAAAGGTCACAAAAACGGATTTTTCGCGATTTTCAGCAAAACGGTAAGTTGTGTCATAAAATTAGCTCAGACAAAAATTGTAGATCAGATAATTACCTGTTGGTTTCCGCTTGTAACTTGAAATTTTCGCATGTTATTAAATATATCCAAAGGTCCACTTACAGCCCTTTAGCTAACAGCTCGTTATGTTACCGTCTCAACTGACGTCAAATGGGCTGAATTAACCTCGGGCAAGGACGTTTAAGTGACGAGAGATAGGCGTTGAATTCACTAAATTCTTCTTCGACTTAACGTTTTCTCAAAATATACACGTAACTAATACGATTGATTTTAAGAAAGGAAGGAAGTAGGAAATATTATACAGTGTGTGCTTATCAAACACTTATTACAGTTAATATTAATTAAATCCTGATGGATATTCATCACCATTTAGGGTGGTTTAAACAGTGTTAGGTGTTTCGACCAGCTGAGGAAGTCCAGCAGATGTTTTTACCATATCCTTAAAAGGGCTACCAACAGAAGCTGGTGGAAACAATTAATCCATTCGAGGGCAGTATGCCAGGACCACGATCTTCAATAATGAAGGAATGACCGACGAGACAGAAAAGAGAGTCCACGGCAGCCCCAAACCTTCTCAGGTTCTGGCAAGTCACGTATCAAACCTGCGCAATTGCTTGATTTTGAGGCTTCTTAGCGGTGTGCGCTATACCCCGCCAGTTTTTGATGGGACACGTAAGAACCCAAGAAGATTTTCGATGCTTGTAAGTTCTGCAAGAGCAGTCGTATTGCTCTCATGAATAAGTCGATCACGGTTCAATATCAGCAAAATGCGAAATAACGAAGACAAGTCTTTGTTACAAATAAATTGCTGGCTCTAGCAACATTTAAATTCTTGAATACGTTTGAATTGAACAACGTTTGTTCTGCGTTCAGGCTTTGCGGTATCTCAATACGTCCATTAGTCGCCCTCAGGGCTCGCAACTGGCCATGTTAGCGTCTCAACTTGACGTCGAATAGCTGAGGTGACCTCGGGCAAGGTCTGTTTGAGTTATAAGCGATTAGCGATTTTAATTCCAGTTAAGCATATTTTGCGCACCACCGTGGCATGCTCTAGTATGAATAATTAAATTATTTATTATTGCTCTATAAAATTTTCAAGCGTCCGATATAAGTAATCCAACGTTAAACATATAACTAGAAGTCAACTTCAGCTAGTAGGACAGGTAATTCAATTGTTCATGGGAATAAAATAGTTTATATTTAATTCTGTATCTAAAACTCTTGCTTTCTGTCTTGGTAAGAAGAAGAGCTACCAGATCACCCCAATTCAGGTAATTTGCTCTAACAATATTGTTTCTGGTTCACGTTGCTGATTGTTATGAAACACTTCGGAAGTTAACTGAATTTACTATCAAACTACCTTACTAGATTAATAAGCTTATTCTGCCTTGCTTCCTGTAGTAATATAAATGGATGCTGTGAGCACTGGTGTTACTTTAATATGGGTTAGTTTATGAATTATAAAAAATCGAGTCCGCTAGATCTTATGATCAACTCCACACATATTTTCCACCACGGGCTACCATATTCGTCAACGATGACACTTGCAGCTTGTACCTTATAGATAGAGGCTCAATGTACTCAACCAATAAAGAAGCACATTCAATTATAAACCTTACGACGAATGCACCAGGCATGTTAATTGCATGTATGTATGTATGTATTAGTCAGTTAAACATGCATTTGATATGGTGTGTGCATATATTAATTCTGACGTATCCACTTTGTATTCGACGTGGCAAGGGCCTACTTTGTATTTGATGGTATTGATTTTTTTTATTATGACCTCTTTACTAATAACATACCTAATTTATTACTAGAAAAGGTTGTAATTCTTTTCTTAATTATTTACGTCCTGTCCTGCCTGCGTAGAGGGAATAATAGCTTAATATTAATTTATTATTTTGTGTTAAATCTCATCTACATATTTATATCTACTAAAATTAGGATGATGCTATGTTTTTGTTGTTTTTCAAAATTTGGCTGAACTAACGTTACTTACATGAAAAACTAACGAAAACTAATGGATTTCCAATTTTCGTCCACTGTCACATAGCATATACCTACTTAGGTCTCTTTTGGGGATTTCAACACTCCACAATTTTGAGCCACTTGTGTACAGCAGCAGCTTCTTGTGTCTTTTATCGATCAGAGGAAATTATTTCAGACTTCTAGAATGTTCATTTCTAGTAGGCATAGTCCAATCGACACAAAAGATGTCATAATATTATTTATCAGAGGTAGCCGATATTTTTTGCGACTCCCACATAGATTAAAGCTGAGGTTGGGTAGATCCAAGGTCGAAGATGAATAAACTTTTTACTGCCGCCTGCCACTAGAACAATCAACACAGGAATATCGATCTAATATCTAAACCTTCTGGAAATAAATGATGATTAAAAAAATATCCGTAAACGAATCTAAGAATATAATCCTCTATACAGGGTGACTGGTAACAGGATACATTCCTTGCAGGGGCTTAAAGTAGAGCTCATTTGCAGCAAATTTTTTCATATAATGTCCTATCCGAAACTTAGTCGTTTCCGAGTTATTGAAGATTTAAGGTTTTTAGCAAAAAATTCCAGTTTTAAAGTTAAAATTAGTTGCTGAAGAAAATCATACCAGGTTTTGTTGGTTTTTTTGTTGTTTTCTGATAGAAAAACGTTCAGAAACTCAATCAAAATCAAAATAAGCTAGAACATACCGTTGACTTTTCAGTTAAGGCCTAAAAACCACGTATTATTTTTAGGTAAAAAATCGAATTTGGTGAAAAGCAATAGTATTTCTAAAAAAAAATGTATGGAACGTTACGTACAAATTACTGAAATAACTTCCTTGATTCATTAGCTATTCAAAAAGGTACAGATGTCTACAAATTTTTCCAAAACCTTGATTTTATTAAGAAAATACTGAGGACTGACGCGCCTCAATTTGACCGGGATGGAATCACAAAGTATCATAATTTACATTATTGGGCGGCAAAAGGAGAAAACCTAAAGAAGAAAAAGAAAGGGGATATCAACGGAGGTATTCTGTAAAAGTATGGATGGGATTAATCAATTAGACATCTAATTGGCCCGCATTTTTTCCTCAGAATTTAAAAAATACGAATTAGGTGAAAAGAATATTATTTCTAAAAAAAAATGTATGGAATGTTACGTAAAAATTACTGAATTAACTTCTTTGATTCATTAGCTATCCAACGAGGTAAAGATGTTTACAAAAAACTGCAAGAAAGGTTTTTAAATTAAATTTGAAACTTGTAGTAGTTTAATAACTAATTGATTAATTTTAGGAATAACAATAAACTAACTAATAATTATTAGTAATTACATATTTTAGGTTCGCAAAAAAAACAGTTATGATTTTAATCTAAATTTTAATCTTTATTTTATTCTAAATCTCAGTCTTAATCTTAATATTAATCCAAATCTAATTTCAATCTTGCTCTAAATGTGAACCTCTTTGTCTGATACAAGCCCAAAGTCTTTTTCGTATTTCCGTTTTAGTGACTCTTGTTGGCAAATTCTCACGCATTTCATGAGCTGCACGAAGAGTATTCGCGAAGCTCATCTGTGATAATGGAGTAAGCGTACATCAAATCATTCATGTGGCCCCAAAGATAAAAGTTTCAAGGCGTTAAATCTGGTCAAGGAATAGGTTCACCTATCGTTATTGCAGATTTTTGTAGACATCTTTACTTCTTTGGATAGCTAATGAATCAAAGAAGTTAATTCAGTAATTTTTACGTAACGTTCCATACATTTTTTTTAGAAATAATATTCTTTTCACCTAATTCGTATTTTTTAAATTCTGAGGGAAAAATGCGGGCCAATTAGATGTCTAATTGATTAATCCCATCCATAATTTTACAGAATACCTCCGTTGGTATGCCCTTTCTTTTTCTTCTTTAGGTTTTCTCCTTTTGCCACCCAATAATGTAAATTATGATACTTTGTGATTCCATCCCGGTCAAATTGAGACTCGTCAGTCCTCAGTATTTTGTTAATAAAATCGAGGTTTTGGAAAAAGTTGTAGACATCTGTACCTTTTTGAATAGCTAATGAATCAAGGAAGTTATTTCAGTAATTTGTACGTAACGTTCCATACATTTTTTTTTAGAAATACTATTGCTTTTCACCAAATTCGATTTTTTACCTAAAAATAATACGTGGTTTTTAGGCCTTAACTGAAAAGTCAACGGTATGTTCTAGCTTATTTTGATTTTGATTGAGTTTCTGAACGTTTTTCTATCAGAAAACAACAAAAAAACCAACAAAACCTGGTATGATTTTCTTCAGCAACTAATTTTAACTTTAAAACTGGAATTTTTTGCTAAAAACCTTAAATCTTCAATAACTCGGAAACGACTAAGTTTCGGATAGGACATTATATGAAAAAATTTGCTGCAAATGAGCTCTACTTTAAGCCCCTGCAAGGAATGTATCCTGTTACCAGTCACCCTGTATATCTACCTAATATTTTTTATTGAGAGAAGCTTGCAACGTTTATGATCTCTTAAAATAGTCATAGATAGATCATACTGTCTCTCCATAATGAGTATTTACACTACTTAACAGTATTTTTCTGAAGTTCGCGGATTAAATCTATGGGCCTTTATTTACCTACCTACGATATTTGTTTTTGCCGCTGATTGATTTTGATTAAGTATAACGGAATGTTCGTGAGTAGGTCTTTGAGACCCCATTTTATTATTGTGTCGAATAAAATCTTACTGTGATACTAATGACCTACATTTAACAGTTGTTTGACGTGGCGTGTAGAAAACATGCCTAACTGTTAAACTGCTAAAACTGGTAAAACTGTGGTGCTGTGGTGTGTGCTGGTGGTTTACTGCTGGTAAAACTGTTAACCTCGTAAACCGATTAACTGACAACCTTATAATTAACGGATGGGTTTAGTTTTACATCCACCCGCGGATTTTACAGGTACAGTCTGTGGTGATCTCTCAATGTCCTGGTCCGAAAAGGACCATGGTCCAATCTGACACCGACCAGAGAAAGATCATGCGTACCAACCACCAACGACCAAACGGTCGTGCGACCAACGACTTTACGTGCTCTCCGAGGCAGGTGTACTACTGAGAATTTCTTGACAGAAAAACACAATAACTTTTGAAACCGCAACCAAATAACCTAGCCCAGTGACCACTAGGCAGATTCAAGTACATATATTCAACTACACGATAAAAAAATTCAATAGCACCTGTTTAACAAAAATATCTCCGATTGCCACGCGAGTCGACAAAAAATCATAAATACAGATGAGAAAAAATCTACGAATGATTATAATAAACCTGAGACCAAAAAAACTAATATGAAATTCAATGTCAACTTGAATGAGATCTGGAATGAGTCATGTACTCTGGTTTATACGACTTCCGTGCATATAACATGTATGAGGCGTGTCCACTTGTTGTTTTATATATGTTTTGAAACTATGTTACTCTTCACTGACTCCTGACCAGCCTTAAGCAATATCATTTTTAGGGTTCCGTACTAAAATGTTAAATAAAGGAATTCTAAGGGATCTTCACTTATTCAGTTCTTCTCGTGTTTCGGTGGATGATTTTGGTTACACTTATTCAGTTCCGCTTCTGTCAGCCGCATACAGCATCGCAGCATTTGTATTTTGTTGTTACCCCTGACCGTTACACTATTGAGGCTAGAAGGAACTGGGTAAAGGTGTTTTACACTGAGGAGCATCCGAACAACCGAGCGTCTACACTTGCTCGCCGTTGCGCACTGCAGTGTAACGTGCTTTATTTACAGATCCTCGTTCCACAAATCGTACGACGCATTCAGTGTGACTTCCTCCGTGCTTCTTTCATGCTTCAATGTGTTTGTCCGGGCTTTTATGCCTCCTCTACATGTCTGCAGACGCGTCCGCGGACGCCCGCAGATGCATCCGCAGATGGATCTCCACGAGCTGTCCACACGTCTGCAGATCGATCAGTCTAGGTTCATTCTCGACAGACGCAACACGCACGTTTAAAAATGGATATTGAGACCGTAGCTGCCGCAACTATTTATTTATTTAGTACTTTTAACTTCTACGTGAATGTGCATCCTCGGTGCTCATATTATTAGCCATTTAAACAAGAATTAAACCGCAAGAAGCACGCGTGCACTCTCAATCGCAACTCCGATGAAACTGATGCGTCACCAGACGTGTGGACAGTCGCCGGACGTCCGCGCCGAAACCCTTTGATCTGTGCCACAAATACCGCCAACAATCGGATTCGAGGCGGACGCATCTGCGGACGTCTGCGGACGTTAAATACCTACAACAGATGCACAAATTACCCCCTCTATACGTCCGCGGACGCATCCGCAGATGACGTCCGCGGACGCGTCTGCAGACGTGTAGAGGAGACTTTAGAGTCCTCTCCATGGCATCGACAAATTGTTGGTGAGTGGAGTCTAAAACAGTGATTTCTGCATTTAGAGAGCGAGACGTCTTCAGTAAAGAAGAGTACTAAAAATATATACATAAATAAATAATAAATTAATTAAATAAATAAATTTTGCTTGAGATATCATGATTTTTAGTGAAAAACGGCAAAGTAAAAAGATGCAAATCTAGGTTTGGTATTTCGCCTATTTTAGCAAATATTTGGCAATTTTTTACATAAACTAAAGACATTTGTAATTATTATGAAGTAACCTATGATAAGACTTCGGTCGTTTTTCAATTTTCTAGTTTCTTATATAGTTTATTTACACACGAAGTTGCCCCAAAATTTGCCCAAAAATAGTGATTTTTCAAGCGTCATAACTTTCAAAATAAATATAATTTTACTAATATTTTTATTTTATGGTATAGATAATGGAGATATAAATTGATATCTGGCTTAACTTTAGACCTATTGCGACAAATATTAGAATAATAGGCGTAATACGTTTGTATGGAGAAGCGCGTGAAGAGAGCGGCCTTAAAAACTTTTGGTGAGCTCGGATCGGAATTTAAAGCTGACGACATCAACGCACATGCAGCTCGCTCCCTAATGTTTTTCTGAAAATTATGTCCTATCAATAAAGTACTATTAAAAATATTCAAATTAACTTACGAGAAGTGAGAACATAATATTTACTATCTCTCGAAAAACACTCTTGAGATAGTATAATAAAACCATCCTACGTTTTTTTTCTAAAGCTAAAAAGCCCTAAAAAACTGATAAAAAAAAACTAGAAAAATGTTGTAAAAAATAAGACCCTGGGGGAATAAAAAGCCTTCAGCGACTTTTTGCTTTGCCTCAGCTGATAATAAAAATATCCTAACGCATAAAACATCTCATCAGCAATATCGAGAAATGTTGCGAGGTGTAATACGATATTTTTTTCTTACAATAAATTCTAAAGCCTATTCTTTGAATTCCTGTTATATAAGACGTTGTCAGATGTTCAGAATAATTTACAAGGTTTTTAAAAAAATTAATAAGTGTTGTGATATAATATATTATAATTATATGTCGTAGGTATACATCTTATTTGATACACATTCATTATAGTACGCCAGCCCTGGAACAAAATTTTTAGTGATTACTAACAAGCAGAATTTTCGTGATTAGGTTCGTTTCGACATGAAAGACCAAATTTTTTATCTATGGAAATTGAGGTAGCTATTCGAGTGCGCAGGTGTTAAACATTTCGATTCGCTCGGGTAGGAAATCGTTCCACTAAATTTGTAGGACTATGTAGTCATTTCATTATACAAATATTTACTAAGCTGCATACTAAAAATCTATCTACATTCCAAATTTCAGCCATTCAGTAGTTTTTGCGTGATTCAGTAACAAACATCCAAACATCCACACTTTCACATTTATAATATTAGTAGGATTAGTAGGATAAGCCTAATCGATTTCTACGGGGTATTTTGCTATGTTATGCAGACATTTTTTTCCCTTATGTGCATAGGTAATTACATAATTACATAAATTTAATTACCAAATTCTTAATTCAGTAATTACCATTATTAGGTAAAACTGTCAAATTATATTATATCACTACATAGTATAAAACAAAGTCGCTTTCTCTGTCCCTATGTCCCTATGTATGCTTAAATCTTTAAAACTACGCAACAGATTTTGATGCGGTTTTTTTAATAGATAGAGTGATTCAAGAGGAAGGTTCATAAGTAGAAAAATTGGACCCGGTAGGTGGCGCTAATAGCGGGCAGGACGACGTCTGCCGGGTCCGCTAGTTTAAAAATAAACTTGTCTTTGAAGTTATTAATTTGCACTGTTCTTTAGAAAGTTACGTAAGTGAAACATTGAATAGATTTGCATTCAATATTAATTAATTGCTTGTTTGTTTTTATATGAGATGGAAGTGAATGGGGAGCAAAAAATTCTAATTAGCAGTCGTGTCTATTGACTTCTTTATAATGTATACATTTCACTCTTGAAGAATCATAATATTATGAACTAGCTGATACCCACTACATTGTCTGGGGCATTTAGATTTTAAAAAAAATGTATATTCATGCAGACTTAGATAGAATCCCAAAAAAAATCCTTCTCATTGCACATCTTGAGTCAAGGAATGTTTCCTCGACATTTCAAATCTAGTCTGTGCATTGTTTGTATGTCGGTCAGTCAGTCATGGTACTATTATAGAATAGGTATAGCCGATAGATTTATGACTATGGCATTAATTTGACCTAGGGTCATAAGTGAGTATCTAATGTAAAACGGTATATCCATAGTTGCATCCTATTCTTTATTGTAATAACTCCTGTACTAGCGTCATGGGGGAGCCATCGCGTAATTAATTTTGTACTATTCTCATTTTACTGAAGCTTCATCTGAGAAGTCATCAATCTATGTAACTCGCAGAACCTTAGCGAGTAGCACCAATACACGTTGCAGATCTATACATATAATAAATCTTCTATCTATACATATAATAAAATCGTAGAATTGGCGTATCTGTACATTGAAGATTTTTGCAAAATAATAACTGGGGGATGTTAGGGATAAGTAATAGAACGTAAAAAAGCTATTTTTGAAATTTTTGTCTGTTTGTCTGTTTATCTGTTTGTCTGTTTGTTTGTTTGTCTGTATGTTTGTGCGCGCATCACGTTAAAACTACCGAATGGATTGAAATGAAACTCGGCATGATTTAATTTAATACTATGGAGTAACATATAGGATACTTTTTATCCCGAAATTCATCACGGTTCCCTTGGGACAGGGGATGAAAGGCAAAATGTGTACTTAGCTGTAATTCGTTAACGGGTGGTCCAATTTCATTCATTCTTTTTTTGTTAGAAAGTAGATACTTTAAAGACTACTGGCTAATCTCCGAAAGGCTGGACCGATTTTGATGGGACTTTCACTGGCGGATGTTTACATTTTGATGTACCTAAACAACCGCCAGTGAACTTTTAACAGTTTTTAGCAAGGTTTAAGCTCAAAGGAGCATAGGAAAAACAAAATGATTCCCACGGGATTATTAAAATCAATATCCACGCGAACGAAGTCGCGGGTATCCGCTCGTTATGAATAAGCAGTATTGCTTATTCCAGAATATTGCATCGTTAGAATTGTAGATGACTACAAAATTCTTAAGCAAGAGATGGCTAATCCTTTTTAAATTAAAGTTTTATCTTTCTATTCTGTTAATGGAACAATTTTGTTATCTTATCGTTTAGAAATAGTCGAGAAATGGACCTAATATGGAATGTCATATTAAATGATGCCCAAATGTGGATTTTCTGTATTTTGAATAATAACTGTCCGTATTGGCCATATTTAGTAACTATCTCAAAGTAATAATTCCCGTAGTGAATTACTTACTACTAGCTTTTGCCCGCGGCTTCGCCCGCGTGAATTTCGATTTTTCACAAATCCTGAGGGATAAGTAGATTTCTGGTCCACCCGCCCCCCGCCGCGCGGCGGCGTACCGCGGTACCGCGTACGGCGGGCGCAGGGCGCAGGGGCGCGGCGCGGCGCGGGGAGCGCGAGCGTCGGCCGTCGCGATCGCGCGCAGCGAAAATACCTATCAGGGCGTTTTTAACATCTGTATTTACCGATTTCAACACAACTCCTTTTTTGAAAGTCGGTTAAAAAAGTAGCCTATGTTACTCCTTGGTTAATCCTCTACTTGTCTGTGAAAGTCCCGTCAAAATCGGTTCAACCGTTCCGAAGATTAGCCCGTTCAAACAGACAGACAGACAGACAAAAATTTTAAAAACGTGTGATTCGGTTATGGTATCGTTCAAATAACCATATGAGCTTAATATGTGGTAGTTATTTCGAAATTACAGACAGACACTTCAATTTTATTTATTTTTACTTACTATATTCAATCTACCTATCTGTAATCTCTCTTTAAGTTAGGAATGTAGTTATTTGTTAAAAAGTCCATTAAGTTTTTGACAAACGAAAACATTGCTGGGTAATTTTATCGCTAATTACAGATAAATTTGATATAGGAACAGGGTGTTAGTTATAAAAAAAAGTATCTTTGTTTATTTTATGATTTGAATACTTACTGCCACTTACTAATGACTAATGAGTCATTAAATAATTATTATCATTAATATCTCAATGAGCTGTCATTTAACTGAAATAACGAAACGTTAATCGGCTTTGAGAGAGTCTAAATCTAAACTAATTAAGCGAATCTGAGTGCGGCAGTTAGTGTTGGAAAATGTAAACAATAATTATTCGAGAAAATTGAGATCACTCGGTTTCTACCAATTTTAATATTAAATCTTGTTCGATTTACCGTAACATCCTTTCCGAGTTAAACGTTGTAATTGCTGTTAAACTATTTAAAATGGGCTCATCCGTTGCATGCAGTTACCAGCTTCCAGTAATGAGCCGCGCGTCGATTACGTATTGATTGATCGCTGGCAGAACATTTATCAAGTGTGTTACATAAATATAAAAGGTATATGTTATTGCAAAAATGTTCCGATTTTTGCATGCGTACAAAATTATCGATAAACTTCTTTAATACTGACGAAAATAAACATTCGTAATGTAATAGCAAGTTTTTAAGCTTTACCGAAGCTATGAATATTTATATATTTATTTGATAAGCAATTCCGCTTGGAGTATTAAGATACGTCTTTCAAAACAAAAAATCAAGTCGATCTATCGCTCCGTGGCTGTATTATTGAGATACAAATCAACAGACCAACATAAAAAAAACATTTTCGCATTTGTTTTTTATACTAAGTATACTTAAGTACGGATAATAATCTGCAATAGATATGCAAGGGAATAGTTTGCGCGGAGTTAGGTGCTTTATGCTGTACCTAAACATAAAAGTATTAAAAAATGAGATTCTTATCGACTTCTCAGTAGAATAAATACGAGTCAGATAAAATTCATAAGTGTCACTTAACGTTAACACTATTTATCTCAGAAATTTTATAAAACAAATGTGTATACCTGTAAAAGTGTCACTATTAAATTCAAATAAAATTATTATTTATAGATTTTATCTACTTGTTTTTTATTTTTATCTATTTGTGTTTTAATATAGACTTGTGTGCTATGATTTTACAATCTTCTTGTACTGAAGCGTTGAATTCGTATTGATTGACCGCTGGCAGAACATTTATCACATGCACACTAAGAGGAGGTACTTATTACTTTATCTTAGCATGCACAGATGTTACTGAGGTGTACACTGTACATGAAACAGTCTATAGTCTGTATCTTTTTAATTAATGTTTTTGATCTTTGTTATGATAACATTGATTGACTTTTACTTACTCTTGCGTATTGTGTAATGTAACTACAGTAATTTCAAAGTGATAAAATATAGGATGCTTAATATACTTGTGTTCCGGAAATTAACTACATAAATTAATTTCAACAACAACAAATGTTCATTCTTCGTTCAATCATATATATACAAACAAACCATCGTCCTGAAATGTTCTAAATCCAATAAGAACCATAGAAGTTGAGAGTATAAATGAATAAACAGACAACGCATATTTTCTATGAGTCAGATAAACTTGCCTTTAGCCATTTGTTCAATAAAATGTACAACTATTTTATTAAAGACACATCTCCTCCGATTCGTAGAGACAGTCCATTCAACATTTCTTCTACTATTAAGAATATAAATAATGGTCTAAAACGAGTTAGTCCTGTATCCAGCTCGAAGATTTTAATTACACGTATGCAAATTATGCGCCTGGCTAGGTTTGTAAACAAATAAGTATTAATGCCAACAAATTAAAGTGGATGCGGACTCATTAGCATAATTGTGAATCGTGGGATTATGTGAGGGAGGGAACTTGATATTGCGGGGTTGTTTATTGCGTGCGATAAGTCGTCTCGTTACCAGACCAATATAGTTGCAATAGTTGCACGGTAAAGAGAGAAATACATGCTAGGGTTTATTAGGTTCACTTAAACCTTTCCCATTGCATGTAAAAAGAATAATTCAAATTTAAGTAGACTATTTCATACTGCAGTTCTTTATACAGCTACTATTACTGTTATATAGGTATTCCGTTTATACAATTTGATCAAAAGTTCTTTGTATTATGTAGAATAAATTATAATATCCTACCAAAATTCCGAAATAAACTTATTCAATCGTAAGAAATGCTTTGAAAGTCGAAGTAAAATATATCAAAAATCAAAGTTATATAAATAATAGCTCTGCCACATAAAAATCTTGTCGGATCATTTAAAAAGTTATAGATTTATTACGTGCGTGCAAGTTTATCATTGAACCTACTTATAAACCGTTTAATAAGGTAGACGAGGATTAGATTCAGACTATTCTTATAGTGGCATTGAAAATCTAATACCTATCTAATCCTAATCTAGTAAAAACAAAGTAATTAAATGGAGGAAAAACTTTTTCACAATGGTCTACGACGCCCAGGTAACTGCGACACAAGACTGAATATTATTCGTTTTCCCATGCGATATATCTATTAGTTAAATATCTTAAAAAATATCTACAAAAATCAATTAATTTAGAAACATATTAAATTAATTGTGGCCGAAGTTGAAACAAGAATAATAATTGCTGTTAATAAAATCCTTATGTTAGAGATCAAGAATTTAAATAATGATGAAACTTTATAAGTTCTTGGAACTTATTGCAATACAGAAATAGCGTAAGAATTCAAAAGAATTGGAAACACTTTAACGAACGTCACTTATTACAATCAGCTAGATAATACACTTATTTATCTGTGTGAGAAAATCGTAAGTTATGTATCATATTGTATGCAAAAGTTTTAACGGCGCAATAATAGTTCTTATGCTTAAAAATATAAGGACGATGTAATATAACAGAAACTAAAGCACTTTTATTGCGTCCACTAGGACATATTTACAAGTCCACAAAGTTCAAAATCATAAGCACTCTACCTCACTTTTTTATCCGTGTATGTGTGAATAAAATTGGCAGTTACAGCTTCTTTGAATTTGCATAACGCGATTGTTTGGTAGATAAAGCTTAGTAATTGTATATGATATTTTTTCTGAAGTTTTACGATAGTGAAGATTGATTGTAGATGCAATTTAAAAACTTTAATATTTAACGGTAAATAAATAAAATGCACAAGGCATTATATTATGTAGCAACTTAATTATACCTAAACGAACTATTGTTTAATGTAGTTGATTCATCTTCACTCCGAATACCACTTGTTCATGATCTTTGCTGGACATAATACTGTCACTAAACACTCGTATTCAATGGTACCTACTATCGATAAATTCATCAACATTTATTAATAATATTTTTTTGGTTAAACTACCCAAAGTTGACGGCAGATCTACCTATATTAAATAGGGTTTTGGGTTTATTGACTTGCTACAATAATAATCATAAAGAGTAGATTTTAATCTAATAATTCTCAGTAACTTAAATTAAGTAGAGGCATCGTACAAAAACTGTACGAGCAGTTTTGTCGAGTCATTTTTGGGTTATTACTTTGATGTATGATACGAATTATTTCATAAAAAGCAGATCAACCAAATAGCAATTATATGAGGTTTTTATTTGGATATAACGCGTACTTGTAGAATTTTTGATACGCATAAAACTTCATTCACACGACGACAGATTGATCCGTATGAAGTTCCTATAGGATCCATTTGTAAATAGAAAAGATTTTTTCCTTATTCGAACTTGGCTTCACAAACGACCGTGCGTCTTGATCCTTAGAAAGAGAAGTGAGAACTCAATCATATTTTTTTGTTTCAGGCGGCAGTTTCAATGGCTTGAGCCATGTTCCGCACGGCGTCAGCTGAGGGCTCCGGGCCGAGGACGCCGCCCGCCTACGCCCCGCACCCTCCTTACGTCCCGCCCCGCTTCTTTCCGCCTCGAATCCGCCCTCCGCCGCCTCAGTACTGCTTCGACGCCGCCCGCTTCGCTTGCGATGCTTCTAAACCTCGATACCTCGACGTAGAAAGAGAAAGACTCGTCACAAGGTGGCTGGCCGAAGCCAACGAAGCGCTGGTCCGGAGGGACCGACCGCCGCGGTACAAGCCGAGGAGCAGCGAGCGAAGGCCGGACTTCCTGGAGCGGCGGCCGAACGCACCCGAATGGGCGGACAATTTTCTTCTCGGCCGGCGGAACGGTTCCGCCGAGCCGGAAGACGAAACTAGTGATGTGATGACGCTGAAAGAGTTCGTGGATAAGTTTTCCTTGCCTCGTGTCGTGAGGTTCGAAGGAGAAGATAGGGCTGTGCTGTTGTATCGTGTGTTAGAAGCGCATAGGCGGGTCGAGGCCGTGCCGTTGTCGGGGAAGAAAGGAAAGCTAGTCGGGAAGCCACTGTACATCCCTGATTCTTATGATGGTGAGTTTATTTTAATTAAATCGTATTGATATTTTTAGTATTATTAGGTATACATATATTTACTATATGAGCAATCGATAGTTGAAATTATATAGCAGTCTTTCCAGAAATTAGTTTGGTTCATGTCATCATTAAGAAAAAAGCGTGACGATTACCATAATAACATGAGGAACTTATGTACAACCCACGTGCTCTTTTGACTTGACATGGACAATTGTGTTCGAGTGTTGTTTAAATCGAGTACTTATTTGAATACTTAGGTATTTTTGCTTCTTAATTTCGGGTCTTTGATGAAAGGCTCTACAGGTTTTCCACTGGAATATGAATAATATTTGCTCACGACCCTTTGCATATTAAATTTTAATGTTTTCTTTTATATAACCTCGTGACAATATGCACCTAGCCATTAGGGTATTACCTAAGAACAACAATGCATAATCTCTGACCTAAATGCCTAAACGGTCGGAAACGGCAATGTAGTCGCTATTATGATAGTGTAGGATTTCATCACTTATTGTTAAGCTTATAAGGGTGAAAACAGCGTGCACTCATTTAACACAAAAAACTTGTATGCGAGTATGTACGTCTGAAAAAGGTTCACGCAAATTCGATCCTAACAATAATAATAGGTATGACGATGTCAGATGATAACCGGTTGGATGTCGAGACAAATTGCTGAACGTATGTTTATAAAAACTAGCTGATGCCCCTGACTTCGTTCCCGGAACAACTCTTCTATAAGGTTTAACATGAGATAGTTTTTAACCCCCGACGCAAAAACGACGGGGTGTTATAAGTTTGACGTGTCTCTGTGTGTGTGTATGTCTGTTCCCCTGTAGTGCTCAAACGGGTGAACCGATTTGAATGCGGTTTTTTTTGTTTGAAAGGTGAATTAGTCGAGAGTGTTGTTAGCTATGTTTGATGAAAATTGATCCAAGATGGCCGCCGCTACAAAATGGTGGATTACATATTTTTTCACAACTCCCTTAATATGGGTATCAAATAAAAGGGTTGACTAGTATATTCTACTAGTCGCACTATGCAAATCCAAGATGAATTTTTAATTTATACTTGTATACCAGAAAATCGGAGTTCCAATGGGATTTTTAAAAACCAAACAGGACGAAGTCGTGGGCTTTATTTATTTATTGATACCTTAGGTATAAATGTATCTAGTTTAAACATGTTAAAATTTTGTAATTTCAACATGATTGTAAATTGTAACCCACATATGTGGCTCTGTCAGTTTTTAAACAGAGTGATTGTCATCTGACCGGCACATATTCCTCCTATGGATTATGAGTTACGATCTATTCCATCTGAAATCACCACTGGTTAACGTTCAGTGTTGTCGTTTTGAGTCTACTGATATTATTCGTTTTGCAATGCTGTTATTTGACATATTAGGAGAAAAAATATAGGTAGTGCATTGGAAATATAGGTAGTACGCACATTGTTCACAGCCTATGTAGAAACTATTAAGTAAGTAGTAAAAATAGTATCTATATAATATTTATCTATATAATATTAATATTGAAGCACCTACTTAATTTTAAACCAAATTAAGTAGGTGCTTCAATAAGTTCCTGGTCTATACGTTGAAATATTTTCAATTCTAAAAATGGATAAAAAAGAATGCAAATGATATTTTTTGTATCGACCTAGTAAGAAGGTATAAATAGATCGATGCATTCAGTACTAGTTATATTAGATGCTAAATATGTACCTATTACTGAACTAGAGTCCATCGACCCTTCACATCTCATACCTTATTTGGCTCAACCTAATGGGACGTCGTCCCTGAGAAACATGGCATAAAATTAACTTCTAATAGGGTTCACTTCAAACCAGACAAGTCCAATATCCGTTATAAAGTATACCAGTTATTACACAAAATATACCTGCACATCTCTACATCATAGCAATTTGCGATGTGGGTGGAGTAATTTAAGTCGTTTGCTTTTATTATGCAAAGTAGGAATCGTCATATTTCTGTATATTTAAAAAAAGTATCACACATTTCTTAAGGCTTGAGCACACACAATGAGCGATGGAAATATAATGACACTATATTTCATGTTCTGCCATTACCAATTCTTTTAAAAGAAGCATTGGTTGCGGCTGGGCATTCGACCGAAAAAAGAAACTGAGTGCTTAGTCTAAGATCGGAGCACTCGAAAACGAACTCGAAAACTATTGATCGAATCACAAGTGAATTCAGAGCAAAATGAACTCAAATACTCGTATTTTAAAGTCGTAATTCCATAGTTCGAATATGTATTTTACAACATTTCTGCTTGGGGCGCTCGTTGTGTTCGAATGCTGAATGTATTGGCGAACTCAAACCTTAATAAAAGCCATTTTAGGTCTATTTTACTCTGAAATCGATCAATAGTTTTCGAGTTCGTTTTCGAGTGCTCCGATCTTAGACTAAGCACTCAGTTGTCGAAAGTGTACAAAATTTTATCATCCGGAATTTCCATTCAATTGCTCCAAATTGAAGACAGTACCTCCTCCTCCTACTCTAAAAAATTCTTAAAGAAACTAAATGCAAAATATGACATCATGAATCATGATAATGAACGTATTCAGCAAAATCCAATAGGAAAAACGGGCTACCAAAATAAAAGCGAACGAACCTATGCACCGACCTAAATAAATTAACTCAAACAACTTTGTGTATCATAAATCTAAATCCCAATACACAGGTTGGGTTTTAAAACCTTGGTTCAAGCGTGGGAGGCCCTATTACTGCGAACTCTATACATGGCGAGGCCTTAGGAACTACAGCCCGTTTAGATAACATCGATGCATTTTTATGTGATTTATTGTTCGGACAGTTTTGACTTTAACCATTACAAAATTGTACTTCCAAAAACGGAACTAACTGACAGGGGAAGTGACTCCCTTCTATAAAGGTAGTTTAAGATATACCTACATAGGTACATATCTACGAGTATGTTTACGAAAATAATGAATGTCAAAGTGGCAGTTTTACTTGTCCTGATAGTAAGTGACAATGCAGAGACTAAGATTGAAGCTGGCTAACCTGGAATAGGTATGGCAGTTTTTATTAAACCCCTGATCGTTTTCTATGCGGCATACCTCGAAACGCTGGAAATCCGCGCGTATTTTAATTTAGATGTCATTATAGGAATTATGATAGCTATAAGTTAATATATTATTTTAAATTATGATATGATTATTTTAAATTAAATAATGGTAAATATTTATATGTATAACTTTATAATTAATGTTGAAATTCTATGTAACTACTCAGTTCGCAGGTATAAAACAATATTGTCACTTGTATGCACTATGCATACTCAAGTAGTAGGTATTTGGTCTACGATATGTTTTAGGGTTACCACAATATTATAATAGGTTACTTTAGAAATATTCGCAGTTTCAATTTTGTTTTTATTGTCGATGAAGTTCCTGCCTATTAAATTATTTATAGACCTACAATATGTGATTTGAATACAATCGGCCTATCGGAGTATATTAATATTTCAGTGAAGTTGCAAACCAATATTATACAAGTAGTTAATCGAGCTAGTAACACTTGTTATCTCAAATTTCAATGGGCATCATAATATTATTAATTTCTTATCGTCAATCTGTCTTCTTATATACTATTTAGGTCATAGTCACCCTAGCGTCTGTCACTATCTGTATACTTTATCAATCGTTAATTAGTTTTTAACGTTTCACTTAATGTCTGTACAAAAACGCAAAGAAAAACATAAACTGTTCAAGTGTCAACCCTAAAATCAGAACTAAGACACCAAGACATAGTTACATACCTTACAAACCATCAATATCTTTGAAATGATTCACAACACAGGCCATTTGTACTCTACAACGGTTTCAAATGACCTATACCCACACATTGTAAACAAACGTGCACGGAGTGGTTAAACAACGGAATGAATCAATTTTTATAAAGAAACGATAACATTCCCAGAGCCAAATTGACCCGACACTATACCGAAGATATCCCGGACGTCAGCCTATACGAGATTAGTATGGCTCTCAAACAACTTAAGGACAACAAGGCGCCAGGTGATGACGGAATCACAGCAGAACTCCTGAAAGCAGGTGGAAAACCGGTTCTTAAAGTCTTTCAGCGATTGTTCAATTCCGTCATCGACAAGGGCATAACGCCAGAGGCATGGCACAGAAGCGTGGTGGTTCTTTTCTTCAAAAAGGGCGATAATACCCTGCTGAAGAATTATAGACCCATCTCGCTGCTGAGCCATGTCTATAAGTTGTTCTCAAGAGTCATTACGAATCGTCTCGCTCGTAGGTTCGACGACTTCCAGCCTCCCGAACAAGCCGGGTTCCGAAAAGGCTTCAGTACCATAGACCACATTCATACGCTGCGGCAGGTTATACAGAAGACCGAAGAGTATAACCGGCCACTTTGCTTAGCGCTTGTGGACTATGAGAAAGCCTTTGATTCGGTGGAAACTTGGGCTGTATTGAGATCACTGCAGAGATGCCGGATCGACTATCGGTACATCCAAGCGCTGAAGTATTTGTACGAAAACGCCACTATGTCAGTTCGTATACAGGACCAGACTACGAGGCCAATCCAATTGCAGCGAGGAGTGCGTCAGGGAGATGTTATCTCCCCGAAGCTATTTACCGCTGCGTTGGAAGACGTCTTTAAGCTTCTGGACTGGAGCGGACTTGGCATCAACATAAACGGCGAGTACATCACTCACCTACGATTTGCCGATGATATAGTCGTGATGGCAGAGACTCTGGGAGACCTCAATACAATGCTCAACGACCTCAGCAGGGTTTCTCAACAGGTGGGCCTAAAAATGAACATGAGTAAGACGAAAATCATGTCAAATACTCATGTCCCGCTTCACCCGGTAATTGTTGAGAACTCAGCACTCGAAATTGTAGACGAGTACATATACCTGGGACACACGGTCCAGCTAGGTAGGTCCAATTTTGAGAAAGAGATCAACCGCCGAATCCAACTCGGCTGGGCAGCGTTCGGGAAACTTCGAGATGTCTTTTCGTCCAATATCCCTCAGTGTCTGAAGACGAAAGTCTTCGAACAGTGCGTGTTGCCAGTGATGACTTACGGATCTGAGACATGGTCGCTAACAATGGGCCTCATAAGAAGGCTCAGGGTCACTCAGCGGGCGATGGAGAGAGCTATGCTCGGAGTATCCCTGCGGGATCAAATCAGAAATGAGGAGATCCGCAGGAGAACCAGAGTCACCGACATAGCTCATCGAGTCGCGAAGCTGAAGTGGCAATGGGCGGGGCACATTGCACGAAGAACCGATGGACGTTGGGGTCCCAAGGTGCTTGAATGGCGACCTCGCACCAGCAAACGAAGCGTAGGTAGACCCCCCACTCGTTGGACAGACGATCTCAAGCGAGTCGCTGGTAGCCGCTGGAATCAGGCGGCACAAGATCGTGTGCTGTGGCGATCCTTGCAAGAGACCTATGTCCAGCAGTGGACGTCCATTGGTTGAAACGAACGAACGAACGAACGAACATTTCCGTTAAGAGTACGCGAAGTTCAGTATCAAGGAAATATAGAAATGTCAGGCTTGATACGTATGTACGTAAGGTACTTTACTTGAACGTAGGTAACGTATGTACCTGTGTACATGTAAAATGTTAAAATATTATGATTACGTACTATTGACGCGCAAGTTAAATGCCAGTTTTTTATTTCATTCAATAGGTAATCAATCTCTGTAATCTTTCTTCTTATTAGGTCGCAATAACACTTGCGCATTTCTCAGGCATCAAGATGGCCCTCATCTGAAACGATCCTACTAATATTATCAACAAGCGGACACCCGCGACTTCATTCGCGTGGATATTGGTTTTTAAAAATTGAATCATTTTGTTTTTCCTAAGCTCCTTTGAGCTCATACCTTGCTAAAAACTGTTAAAAGTTTACTGGCGGATGTTTAGGTAGATCAAAATGTAAACATCCGCCAGTGAAAGTCCCATCAAAATCGGTCCAGCCTTTCAGAGGATAGCCAGTAATCTTTAAAGTATTTCCTTTCTAACAAAAAAAGAATGAATGAAATCGGACTACCCGTTAACGAATTACAGCTAAGTACACATTTTGACTTTCATCCCCTCTCCCAAGGGAACCGTGCTGAATTTCGGGATAAAAAGTATCCTATATGTTACTCCATAGTATGAACTTAAATCATGCCGAGTTTCATTTCAATCCATTCAGTAGTTTTTACGTGATGCGCGCACAAACATACAGACAAACAGACAAACAGACAAAAATTTCAAAAATAGCTTTTTTACGTTCTATTACTTATCCCTAACATCCCCCAGTTATTATTTTGCAAAAATCTTCAATGTACAGATACGGCAATTCTGCAATTTTACTATATGTATATGTTACAGCCAAAGTAATTAATTAGCTTTTATTCATAATGACTGGCAATTATAAATAATAGCTAAATTGTCCAGATATTATTCATAATATCATGTCAAACCAGACATTATTCATAATAGCAGATGAACGTTGGTCAAAATGATAAATACGGCCCGCCTTGCTTCCCCTCCCGTATCTTATTCCTTTGTGGTGTGGCGTGATCACCACGATCTCGTAATCTAAACTACCCTAACCTAACCTAACCTAGCCTAAAATTCCTGATGTAGACCGTGCCAAAGCTGATGATAGAAACATTATATGTATAGCTGTTGTAATTTCTCCGGAGACACCTCAGAAGATAAGTACCTCACGAAAATAAGTATTATTATTGAACTAGTGGATGCGTGCCACTTACAGAAGCTAGGTTAGGTTAGGTTAGAACATAAATATTGAGGTGCCCGGCTGCAGGCCGGGCACTTAGGTTCTATTGGATCCTAGGTAGAATGTGGTCCAAAACGAAATCTGAGCACCCCAACCCAAAGCAATAAGTCGGTTAAATTCAAACAGTTACCTAATTAATTTTGAAAAAAAAATCGTATGGTTGCGTTTTGGCCTTGTATATATTGGAACGATGCACGCGCGCGTCCACGTTACAAAATATATACTAGTAGTACACAAAATTCGTGTATACTTTGTAGTACAAAATTTGAAAACTGCATTACAATGTATACATAAGCAGAATCCTATGGGTGCATTCTGTCTATGTATATTATGTAAATACGCGCCCCCGCCCGCCGTTGAAAATCGTAGGCACCCGCGCGAGCCGTAGCGGATGAGGCAGGTCGAAGGCGACCAGCAAGCCGAAGCTGCGGTGGTGAGCGTGGGTGCCTGGGATTTGCTACGCAACCTGGGCGATGGGGCTGCACTTCCCCCAGCGCCGAAGCTGTTGCAGAAGTAACTATGTTTTTGGGTGGTATAAACCGTTTATTTGACGTTATATTTTGCAATATCTGGTGATCAGTTAAACATAAGTCCTTGTTTTGTTACTTTATCCAAGTCTTCCAAGATATTATATAAAATAGCTGAATATTATTTATAATAGCTAGATAATTTTAATAATTCTGTGTCAATTATTACTTTATCCAAATTGAGTTGATAATATTTATAATGGCTGGATAGTATACATAATATCCTTATTTATTACTTTGGCTGTAACATATAGATATAGATGTGAAAGTGTGGATGTTTGGATGTTTAGATGTTTGGATGTTTGTTACTCAATCACGCTGTAGTAAAAACAATCATTTCCTGCCAGATTCTAATGATTTTCAGCCAAAAAATAAAGATCTGAAAAATTTTAAGTCGAGCTCGAACTTGACCAATTTTTTTGAAGGTAAATGATACCTTCCATTGTGCCTTTCATCTACGATGATAATTTCATACTGATGGTGAAATTCGTGTCGTATCATAATAATAGATATTTAAGACTCCGAGTTTTATAGAAAGAAAGAATCAAATTTATTTTTATCGTGCTCGTGATAAAGCATATATATTAATTTGATTTTAATTAACATTAAGCTTGGTACATACATGCGTATTATTTTTCCATTCAACACACGGCTATTTCTTACGTAGTAGGGTACCATTTTGCCTGAATTTCAGTTCAATAGATACAATGAAGCTTGGTGTGGACGTGCGTGATCGTGATCATATAAAAGATAGAAGGAGAATGCTATTGTTGTGCCGACGAAAGGGAATGGCGGGAACGAGACTGTTTAATGTCCTTCTCACGCCTTCAACACTTCTTATGCAGAGAATGAGCGTGGACAGTTTTAAAATGCACGTACTTATGCTTTATGTGGTCATAAGACTGGCTTTTAATTTAATGATGATGATAAAATAACATGACAAAAATATTTTAGTGTTTTAAATCTTGAAACAATGATTTAATTTTTGATAAAAATCTATGAACGAAAACGACGATATCGCTATATTTATTTTCTTTTATACTCATTATCATGATCCTCATTTGTCACCTTTTTGGGATAGCAGATAATAAATCGGTTGACTCCCATATCCTTAAACATGGAACTCGACTGAAGTTGGTAAGGTATTGGATTTTATCAATGTTAATTATTTAAATATCGGGATCGAATCGAACGTACTCTCCAAAGCGTCCAAATTCAGACGTCAAAGTTATTAACCAACTGAGGTAAACGTTGCTTACACAACACTTTCAATTTATATGCGAGACGACAATCAATCTTTAGATATACTTATTTTAATTCTACAAAAAAGGTATAAAAATCTCTTGCAAATACTCTCTACATCTTCAACATGTATAGGAAGATCATTTCACGATCGTATAAACATCATCACGAGCAACGTTTCATGTGTACTTCGTGTAATGATAGTAATAATGTACAGTTACGTACACTCAACGTCAAATAAATGCACAAACTACCAACAAACAAAAAAAATGTTTACTCTAGTGTAAAAAACAACATGACATGATCCAATTATTTCAGTGTTTGTGCTAAATTGTGATTCGTATTAAAATTATTTTTTACGAATGTAATAATAATACATTAATAAATATCGGCAATGAATTTCATGTCAGACTGTATAAATATATACCTATTAAAAAGGTAATCATTTTGTTTCATTATTATAATATTATCCATATATTAAAATCCAGCCATTCTAATACATCAACAAGTGTAAATTGAAAATTTAAAAAACCCCCGACATTCGCCATTTAGTGGCGGCGGCCATCTTGAATTTGCAATAGTGCAATTCTACTAGTCAAGCCCTTTCATTTGATACCCATATCAAGAGAGTTGTGAAAAAATATATCATCCGCCATTTTGTAGCGGCGGCCATCTTGGACCGATTTTCATCAAACATAGCTAAGAACACTCTCGACTAATTCACCTTTCAAACAAAAAAAACCGCATTCAAATCGGTCCACCCGTTTGAGCGCCACAGGGGAACAGACACACACACACACACACACACACACACACACACACACACGCACGCACGCACGCACGCACACGCACGCACGCACGCACGCACGCACGCACGCACGCACGCACGCACGCACGCACGCACGCACGCACGCACGCACGCACGCACGCACGCACGCACGCACGCACGCACGCACGCACGCACGCACGCACGCACGCACGCACGCACGCACGCACGCACGCACGCACGCACGCACGCACGCACGCACGCACGCACGCACGCACGCACGCACGCACGCACGCACGCACGCACGCACGCACGCACGCACGCACGCACGCACGCACTCACGCACGCACGCACGCACGCACGCACGCACGCACGCACGCACGCACGCACGCACGCACGCACGCACGCACGCACGCACGCACGCACGCACGCACGCACGCACGCACGCACGCACGCACGCACGCACGCACGCACGCACGCACGCACGCACGCACGCACGCACGCACGCACGCACGCACGCACGCACGCACGCACGCACGCACGCACGCACGCACGCACACACACACACACACACACACACACACACACACACACACACACACACACACACACACACAGACACGTCAAACTTATAACACCCCGTCGTTTTTGCGTCGGGGGTTAAAAAAATTAATATGTCAAACTTCTACACAAAAAGATTTTTGTGATAATACAATTTTTGTAAAAAAAATCTGCATTATTATTAAGTACATACATATATTATATTTTTGGAATCTTAGCATTTCAGTTTTGATGGTGATTGTACTAGTAATTCTAAGTGTAGGCGCACCTTTATGATCGATCAACCGTATCGAGGATAGGTTTGTTTATTTTGTCTGCTCTGTTGATACATGAGGAAGAGCTTCGTGCAAGAGCACATTGGGTCCAACGCAAGTAACTACATGTTAGGACTAAGAAGGCCTGCAATTAGTAACACAATATTTTATTGGCTTTAACTTACGGATACAGCTTTAAGCGCAGGTGCTCCGTGAACTTTTAGTGCTTTCTTATGTACTAATTTTATGGGAAAGCGACCGTTGCGTATTTTTCACAACCTACCATTGTCAATCTCAATTCATAAAAATTTGGTTTCAAATCATTCAAAAACTTGGTTTTTTGAACTTTTCACATAAATTTTGAGGTTATGTGAAAAAAGTGTAAATACAAAAGTTGTAGATCTTTTTATTACATACAACTTTGCCATTTTATTTTTTTCCATATGGCTTGTAGTTTTGCCGGAAATCGAGATAAACCGTTTTTTACCCTTAAAACTCCCCCCCCCTTTTCCCGAGCTCAGATCGCCCGTAAATTACCTTTCCTTTTATTTTTATAATATTCTCCTCCTTTTCCAATGGGTTTCATCCTACTGTGATTATTTTTGGTTTCAAAAATTATCGACACTGGGCTATTAATCTGTTGATAATTTTGGAAAACTTAGAGCTTGTTAAATGTAGATCGGTCGGTAGAGTCTCTACCATAAAGTCGCCTGTTTATACTTTCAAATTAAGATCATATTGACTGAATTCACTGATGCAGAACCTATTGTCTAATGGAACTCGCAACTGTATCAAATTTTTAAAAGATAGATCATAAACTTTGCGTACGTATGGTAAACTTTACGAGTGGATATAATTCAATTGATCTAAGAATGATTTACGTAGCTGTTTGTAACAACACCTCTCTTTCAATTTGCTTCTGGTTGTTTTATGGAGTGACCAGTTTTACGATCGCGCTGCAGCGACACTGCAATTTGTTTCCGAAGTTTATGATCATGTGATGGTTAAGTATGCTATTTAGTTCATGTAGGTTAACTTTTTATGTTTTGCAATTTTATTTAACATCGGTTTAAGGTTAATTTAATCGATTAGCTTCGAAATGAGAGGAGATAGAGGCTGACAAGGCTCCCTTGATTAACTCCGATCACGTCTGATGGTACCTAAGTGTCGACGTAGTCTGATAAAAGCGTTTCAATCAGTTTCTAGTTTCTACGCGGCATCGGGTCGTACTTACCGGAAATGGTGGTAACAGGTAAAACTTTGCCAGTAAGGTGGTAGCTAGTCACGATCTGTGCGTAGGTATACCATCTAAAAATTCTCAAAACAAACCAGCAACTGAGGTTGTCAATTCTCTGGAAGATACGCGTCATCCAATCAACTTTTACACCAAGATCTCCTTTGAATTTCGCAATGTTTGTTTAGTTTTAAAAAGTCGGATATTTATTCACATAGAAATATTGCTCATTCCCAGCTATCCACGCAGCACAAAGAACCTATAGACCAGTTGGAGTTCCAAGGTGGTCGAAGGACGACCTGACTTTATGGGTTGGAAGACCTTCAACAAAGTGAGGGACGATCTCAACCGAGACGCTAGCTGACGTTGGATACAAGCGGCACAAGATCAAATTCTGTGGCAATTTTTGCAAGAGACCTATGTCGAGCAGTCGACATCTGTCGATTGAGATGACGATTGCTTATTTAGCGTCTGTTTCTCCACCTTCTGATACCTAAGTGTTTAAGACAAAAGTTGTGAATAAGCTAACCGACAATTATCAAAAGGTGGTGAATCAAGCCCTTAACATCATTAATAGAAAAAGCAATAGTAACGTTAACGCGCATCGCATTAATCACGCGTGGCGTTAGATGCGCTTGCGCACCGTAAAATGGAAAGTGGCCGTTTGTAATGATGATTTGTTCCGTGAATAATTGTTTTATGTTGTTTTTATGTGTTTTCTTTCTTCGCGTGCCGTATAAGCTTCTATATCATTCAATCTGAATTCTAGACTATTTGTTTAAGAAACATAAACTATTTATTTTTGTTCGATACGCTAGTAATGATGGCGCGTGGAACTCTTTCGATACCAAGTCTCATCCCTATTTATCGCGCCTGAAATTCTTTGAACGGTCATTGCTTCATAACCGAATTTTGGTTAGTTAAAAAAACCCATGGGTACAACTGGTAGGTACCTACTTACCGACTTTCAGCATCAACCATTTCCGTTATAGAATTTTTTGGTCACGAAAATTCGTTTGACAAAATGACGTAAGAAGAAAAGCAACCATTTAGTACAAGTAGACTGACATATTTGGCATCAGAGATTTGCTCTTCATCCTGTGAAGGTCGTTATCAAATTAGTTATGGCCTCTTAACTTAGAAAAAAAAGAAAATCGACACTCAAAGATCAATTGGGTACTTCCTTTATACTTCTTTATACATTAATCTACAACTTCCTTTATACATTAACTTTATACAAAAAAAAAATGGGTTACCTTATAAAGTATCATCTATCGAATTTCATTCTGCCCTTTTGTCGATGTATTAATTATTAATTAAGGCTTGCATTGTCTCACACCAGGCCATGTCCTCATGAGAGTTTTTCCCATTTACCCGTAGACGGCTGCTATTTACTATTGTTATGTGTTTCATAACTGTCCCATAGACCATGGACCATTGTCTATGGTGTTGCAATTGCCACCACATAATTGATGTCGCCGATTGAAAAGTAAAATTTGTTCCAATTTTCCGAGAAACGTTTTTAGGAAATTATTATTAGGTTCTGTGACCTTCGTTTCCATTACGATTTTCAGTCTATTGTTAGATATTGTGTCCACCTTATTTTACTGCTACTTTACCTAAGGATTTCAATGCCTCTAATTTTTCAAAAAGTATATTAATCATTTATCCGAGTTGCTTTAGTATATCAAACATAAAAAATTAGTAGGTATATCACCTTTATGTAATGTAGTTCACAACAGCGAATCATCATCATCATCATGATCAACCCATTACCGGCTCACTACAGAGCACGGGTCTCCTCTCAGAGTGAGAAGGGTTTTGGCCATAGTCTACCACGCTGGCCAAGCGGATTGGCAGACTTCACACACCTTTGAGAATGTTATGGAGAACTCTCAGGCATGCAGGTTTCCTCACGATGTTTTCCTTCACCGTTAAAGCAAGTGATATTTAAATACTTACAACGCACATAACTCCGAAAAGTTAGAGGTGCGTGCCCGGGATCGAACCCACGACCTCCGATTAGAAGTCGGTCGTCCTAATCACTAGGCTATCACACAACAGCGAATGGTGGTCCCAAATTAATATTTATATCGACCTTTACCCAACTTTCAACGCTGGCGTGTATTGTAATGTAGGAAGCGCATGAATTATTTGGGTCCGTGCAGTGCAGGTTATTGGTTTCGGCTATAAATCCAACGCCCTACTGCGGACGTGTTATCGAATCAGTGGCGGAGACCCGTTACAAACGAAAACAGACAACAGTGTGCTTAGTCTAAATCGGAGCACTCGAAAACGAACTCGAAAACTATTGATCGATTTCAGAGTAAAATAGACCTAAAATGGCTTGTATTAAGGTTTGAGTTCGCCAATACATTCAGCATTCGAACAATGCTGAATGTATTGGCGAACTCAAACCTTAATACAAGACATTTTAGGTCTATTTTACTCTGAAATCGATCAATAGTTTTCGAGTTCGTTTTCGAGTGCTCCGATTTAGACTAAGCACACAGGGTACGAAACGATAAATGTGAGGCAAACATTGTCGCTGAACCACAGTCCAATATTAGTAGAAGAAATTTTAAATACATATCGAAAAATGTGGGACCGGTGGGATTAGAATAGAATAGAAAAGTTTTTTATTCAAATAAACTTTTACAAGTACTTTTGAATCTTCAATTGAATCTACCACTGGTTTGGAATGCCGTTCCAACCGAGAAGAACCAGTAAGAAACTCGGCTCTTTTTAACCCCCGACGGGGTGTTATAAGTTTGACGTGTCTGTGTGTGTGTGTGTGTGTGTGTGTGTGTGTGTGTGTGTGTGTGTGTGTGTATGTGTGTGTGTGTGTGTGTCTGTCTGTTCCCCTGTGGCGCTCGAACGGGTGGACCGATTTGAATGCGGTTTTTTTTGTTTGAAAGGTGAATTAGTCGAGAGTGTTGTTAGCTATGTTTGATGAAAATCGGTCCAAGATGGCCGCCGCTACAAAATGGCGGATTACATATTTTTTCACAACTCCCTTAATATGGGTATCAACTTGACTAGTAGAATAGCACTATTGCAAATCCAAGATCGCCGCCGCCACAAAATGACGAATGTCGGAGGTTTTTTAAATTTTTAATTTATACTTGTTAAAGATAACAATTTAACAATTTATGTAAGTACATGATTGAAATGCCGTCTAGTGCATTGCTGGAACAAGTTAAATCCATGCTTTTTGAATCGAATCTATATTCTATTTCGATTTGAATCTCTGGGAATCTTCTAACTGCGAGATTTAGAGACAGAGTTAAAACGGTACATAAACATGTCCTTGACTTAAATCTGTCTTATCTTAACTGTCTCAAGTCTGATTAGAGTCAGAGTACCTACACTCTGTAGATGTACATCTGTGGGCGAGAGCTATACGTTGGAATCTCGTCGATTTCGCAGTTTTACATATGTAAGCATAATATTTATTCTGAAATCTCCTTCAGGTATTGGTAAATTATAAATAGTCCGTTAGTAGATAGAACAAAGTCCTAGTCATCAACTCATCAAGGATACTTCCTTAATCACAAAGACCTTGATTGAACCCCTAGAGTCACATTGTTACTTGTTTAATAGAAACAAAGCCTCCCTAGAGCCTAGTTAGGCTATTAAATATTTATATTATAAACACGTATAGAGTACATTATAACTCTTATTATAAATGAAGAAATGAAATCCCGGTTAGGTGTTGAATATAGGTATATTAAATCATAATCCTATATTGTAACTAAATATTTAGACAGCCAATAAGAATATCTTTTTATTGAACGAATATGTATAAAATATACTGTATACTAAAATATGCTATAGATACGAACAAATATGATATATTATATGGTTAAAGTTATAACCGCAATACAGTATTATCGGTAACACGAGAACATAACACCAAATGAACAGGAATTACCGCATCCATTGCGCTTCGTAAACCAGAGCTAGTTTGTAACTGGTTCCCGATGCTACATTATTCCGATTACATAAAGCTCGCAAAAACTGCAGAGCAGAGGTTACGTTCTGTTACGTCGGGGTGTCCTGCAATGTAACACCTCGTAATAGGCGAAAAGTCACTGGATTGAATCTAATGTTATACTACTGATTTATGAACTAAACCAGATTCCTGTTGGCATGGCAAGCGATGTGTGCACAGATCACCCCTATTGTGGATGTGTGTAACCCACCAATACAATCGCTTTATTTATTTTCATAGCTCATTAAATTCAGAAGTAAGATTAGTTCTATTAAACTTAATGAAGCGATCCTATATTGTGGATTTAGCACAAATCCCTACGCAACGCTTTCTCATACATCTCCGGTGGAAGGTTTTTATTAATTAATTTAATTTAATTATTTAGCTACTGTACAGTGTACACGCGTCAATTTTCCTTTTTGCCTGCCTCTACTTATATGGATAACTAGCCGACCCCCGCGACTTCGTTCGCATGGATATAGGTTTTTATATAGAATCGGATCGGACCCCATAATTCTTTTTTGTACCTAAACTAAATGTATCCTAAGTTACTCCTTAACATCACCTATCTGCCATTGAAAGTTCCATCAAAATCGATCCAGCCGTTTCAGAGATTAGCTGGAACAAATAGACAGGCCGCCAAACATAAATTTAAACGCACACCAGTTTAAAATAAGCCGTATGTCAAAGATCCGGGTCCCAACTTATTTGAACCCAATAAATGTCTGTAATTTCTGAACTAAAACACCTATGACCTTGAAATATTTACGGGACAATATATAAAGTATTACCTTTCTAACAAAAAAAGAATGAGTGAAATCAAACAACGCGTTAATGAATTACAGCTAAATACACGTTTTAACTTTCATCCTCTCTCCCAAGGGAACCGTGCTGAATTTCGGGATAAAAAGTATCCTATGTCCTACCTCGGAGTATAAACTCAAATCGTACCAAGTTTCATTTGAATCCATTCAGTAGTTTCGGCGTGATGCGCGGCCAAGATACAGACAGACAGACAGACAGACACAAATGAAACAAATTGCAGTTTTGGCTTCAGTATCGATTATAGAGTGCCCTCCAATAAAAATTTTCAAAATATCTTCAATGTACAGAATTGGATCTGTTACAGTTTTATTATATTATAGATATGTGCTGATAAAAAAAATAATTAGTATTATTTATAGAGCGGACCACTCTTATAAGTAAGTTAACAACATATTTTGAGACTAATTTTTAATTATATTTAAATAATATTTTCGCTTCTCATTCTTTGGACTTTATAAGTATACCTAGTGATCTACTTTCTTATGCGTAAGAGTATATTATAGTACGTACTTACATATCTGTCGCGTATATCAATGTCATAAACATAGTCGTCGCATAGCTTTCTCTACTAACAAGCATTTGTGTGTATGTATGTTTTTATGCAAATTTACGCATTTTCTTACTGCACTAAGAAATTTCTAGCGATAGAACTTCGATAACAAACTTTCTAAAGGGTTTGTTAACCCCCGCTTCTACTTTAGTTCACACTGCTTAAAAAATGAGCTATAATTTTTATAATAACTTTGAAGTTCCAGTCAGTTTTAAGTACGTAGGTATTATCTACGAGTATTTAAAGCTTCAAGTGAAAATTAAAAAAAAAACTTTAATTTCCATTATTCTGCCATTTATCTGTTGGTTTCAACTGAAAGTCATATTATCTTCATAGAATCGATAACCCAAAACTCCAGTGATTCGTTTTCATGCAAAACTTAACTCGACGCAACTCTTCAATTTTTAACATTGTTTATTCCGTTAATTTCTTATTATCAAATAATATGAATAATTGGGTTTACGACTACATAATTATACCTATTAGAATGCACTATATGTACTAGGGCACCAAAAAGGCTGGAGTAATGCACTTTCGTAACCTTCTCCGCATGCCGCAGTGGCAACAACAGTAGAGGCTGTCACCATTCTATGGTAATGACTAATTGTTGCCAGCGAATTATTATCGTGAATTTAACATCCTTAGTTGCTTTGTAATGAGGTTCAGTTATAATGTGACATTGGAACAAAATTTTAGATTAGACAAGGAACGCTTATTTTAGAGTAATCCGCCAAACGAGATAAAGCAGTATCGTAGATTGTGCAGCCTGCGTTATGCTCCACCCGCCCTATAACATGCAGGAAAAGCAAGCAACACTAGCATCACTCAACATTGCACAAACTCTGCAAAATACTCTCATGCACATTTCACTCCGACACAGGAGCATCCTCAAGAGATATCAGATTTATCTGTTTTGGCGGATTATAACATAATAAGCTTTCTGTTCGGATTTCCGCAAAGTAACGCCTTTCTTGTATCCACCATACATGTTACCAATTACCTACCATAATTTACAATCTCACTATATGAGAATACTATACGTAATACAGCTAGCTGATGCACACGATTTCATCCGTGTGGATTTAGGTTTAAGTAAATTGTTTCTTCATAATATTTTTACCATTTCTTTTCACCCCTTTAGAAATGGAATTTCATGAAATTCCTCCTCAGTGAATCTCTTAGTTACTCAAAGAATATTTTCTCCAAATCCATGGTATCGTTTTTAAGTACACATACATTGTACACTACTTCTACAGAGCGTTCTGTTTTATTGCTTTTGAGGTGTGAAACTTAAAAACGAGAACTAATTGTATTCAAATTAACAAAGAGCATAAAGATTAGCAATCGTATGTTTGTAGATTAAAAAAATATATTCGTGCGTTTACGCTAATTTAGTTTATAATTCTCGAACGATTTAAATCGTTTCCAACACGCATTACGTGACCTGAATAACCATATAGCAAATCTCCCATCGGAAGTAAGTTTAAAGATACAAACGGAAATTTTCTGTTTTAAAATTTTTAAACTTAGTTAGTATAGCAAATCTCTGACATTTCGTTGTTTTTGTAGAAAATGCGCATGATTACAACCCATTTATAGAATATGAAATGGGACAATCTACTATCCGTCCGTACTATAGAATAAGAAATGGAACAATCTATTATTGTATCTATATATCTGTCTATCCGTCCGTCTGTCACCTTTTCACTCAACCGCTGAATCGAACTTTGCAAGATTTGCAAGATAGCTTGCATCCCGGAAAATTAAAGAATACCTCTGCATTTTTTATAAAGCTAGTATAGGACTTAGTAAAGTACTCAGAAGATCGCCCAAGAGGCTCAAATAAAGGCTCGGAAAAAAGATAGCTTGTAAGCGATTACTGTCAGAAACGAGCTGTCGTCATCGTCATTATAACATCATCTCGACCGATGGAAGTCCACTTCTGGACATTGGTATCTAAGATACCGTATCTTGTAGTGATTTTAACACATCTCGGTCTCGTAGCCTCTCTGTACCGTGTCCAGCGGCCCTCTGCAACCCGCTTGAGATCGTCTATCTGCATAGGAATCTCCCGAAAGTGCGGTATCCGATGCGGAGTAGCTTTTTTAGCACCTTGGGATCCCGAAGTCCACGGTTTCTACACGTCATATTTATGCCACATCACGAAGACGACCAAATCTGCTAAATCGAAAAAAAAAACATTTTTAAATACTTAATTCCAGACACTTGCGTTTTCTGTATGAGACTATAGAGAGATAAGTAATGTGTAAACTAATTTACATAAGTAATATTTTCGATTATAAACGATCGTTTCAATTAAAATCCTATCAGGAAATAGTAAAATTAAAATAGCTCACTATTGATAATTGAGGAGTCGTATTTATTAAGGTCGATTTATTGATCGAACCTAATTCAATTTAATGTATTACAGTCATAAGTATTATAGATCGATGTTGAATAACAATTAACATTTATCGATGTTAATATCGATTACCGTCAAGGTCCATTAGAGGGGTGTGGTTATTGTATTGCTACCAGATGTTTGAATTCGTATAACAATAAATAATTATTTTGTTTAAAGATTCGGAAAATATTTAGGGTTTAAAGCTCCTCTTCTGAGTTAAGTATTGTATTTCCTTTAACTAATATTATTTTCATATTTTCAAATAACTCAATTTCCAAACTATGGCTTCTAACATATTTTATAGTACCTACCTATAAATACCGAGAACAAATTGCTCATTGAAACTTCTGAGATTTTTACATTCCTAAGTAGATAATTACCACAAAAATGACACAAGGAAATGTTGCCGCCGGATATAATTAACTAGCAGATGCCCGCGACTTCGCTCGCGTGGATTTAGGTTTCTATAAATCCCGTGGCACCATGATGCTGAATAGCCAAGAACTTCAACCTTTCCCAAGAATTGGGCTATCAAATGCAAAAAGAATTATTCAAATCCGACTGGTAGGTATTTGTAGAGATTAGCGCGTTCAAACAAACAAACTTTTCCGCTTTATTATATTAGTATAGATTATGCTCCGATCAAAACCACTTTGTTTAGTGTCAATAGTTATGTATGGGTATAACCCATTGACTCTATAGGAAGAGGACTTGGCATAATGTCCTATAGAAAATAGTGGATCGGAAAATAGCTCAAGCTTATCAAAATTTTCATAAGTGTGTAAGAGACAACACTACATTTTTAAACATAACAATAAAACAGATCGTGGCAGACTCGTGACTTAAGATGGCCTCCCTAAAATGTATACATGAACACTCACACATGCACAACTTGAGACATCACAATGAACACGCGCCATTTTATGTTACAGGATTGTGCGTGTGTGAGTCTATTTTTGGCACGTTTTTAAGGTAGGTATGCCAACTCTACTTATTATTATTATCTCTATGGTATAACCGGCAAAAATATTCCTTTATTTATGTCACTTTAAAGTCAGTTTGTTTATTTTTATTATGGATAATAATCAATAATAAGTAATTAATTATTATCGAACTTCCTACTTTGGCCAGTATTATTTATTTTCCTTAGCTTCGCCCTCCTATGAAGCAAATTCTGGCTACGCTCCTGGTTGGACACGCTAAATTGTCTTCTTCCAAAAGAATTTTACACCATAATGTATCGTAGATGCGGGTGCAATCAAGTTTTTTTTAAAGTTCACCACAGTAACCTTTAACAGGTTTTTAAAATCCTCAAAATTGATATGAGAAATATGAGAAGATAGGGTTAATAAGAATTTATATTTACTCTATTTTATCTTTCTTGGGTTTACCATTCCAAATACAGCGTGTGTGAATAGATGAATAAATCCAACACTTTTAGTTCTTGTTCCAGCATCCGTTGACCGTTCGCACTATCTACGGAACATGGAAATGCCCTTTATTTTTCTGATCAGCGGATATTGATAACATTATATGTATAAATGGATTTAACGATGGACTTTTTTGTATAGGGTTTATCGTCAGCCTTTGCTTTTTATTTGATTCGTATCATCTCTTTGCTGCTTGTGCTTAAAAAGCATCTACTGGCGTCTGATTAGTCCTTTTGTTAATCAATATTTTTGTAGTTTGAGCTGGCTAGACAAAAGTATACCTAGTATAATAGTAGGCATGTAACTAATATACTTTTTTATTTTAGAACAAGTGTCCGGAAAAGTATCTAAGCTACCCACGTAGTCTTGAGTATAAAGCGAGGTCTGATAAGTCTAGAAAGGGCTAATAGCTACTTCTTGATTTTGGAATTCCGAATTTCTCTTCCATTTTTTTCATAGTACGTCAAAAGTATAAAAGAAATTCTCTAGTGAGTTTCGCTGAGACCCAAATACCTCCTAATAAAAGTCTAGAATTTTTACCGTTGTCTTTAAAAGTTTGCTTGTAGATTTAATCTACCCGATAGACAAGAGCTGAAAATTTAAACTCTTCCATGATACAGTGTTTTTTACTATTGGATACCTGCTTAGACAAGAACAAGTCTTCGGCATTAGGAAAAGTATCGCGGTTAAAGCTGATCGCATACTAAGTACGAGCCGCAAGAGCTCGCTGCACGCACCGAACACAACGCATTTTCAGTTCTGAAAGCGTGACATCAACATACAAATCGATCACTTTGAATGCGCCAAGCTACGGATCCATTTGAGAAATTGATTCCGACTTGATCCGTCTTCCTTATAAACGCATTTTTAGCACTAGATACACTCGAGCTGCGTCTAATTCCTTTCCGCTCTGTGGATGTAAAGCTATGGAAAATTGGAAATACCGTTGAGGCCATATTTATGTAGATGTCATTCGCTTTTTTATTACTGAAAAATGTAGCTCTTGCGTCTCTTACGATATATCCGGCTTTTTTATAATCTGCGATCAGCTTAAACCAATGCCGATCTCAGTTCCGATATCCGTGTTCGGGCATCGAACTCGCTGCGTCTTCATCTTGATTCTTGATAACAACAGAACAACGACAATTGAATCAAACTATGCGCGTCTTTGTTCTACAAGAATCAAAAGAACGCTAGATGTGACTCGATAAAAGTTACCATATTTTTTTTTCGCTCGTCACATCCGCGAGGAATTCAGTTTTATCTATCTTATTTACAGGAATTAAGGACAAAATAAAATCTTATCGGCTGTGAACTTCATTTTTTTAGCTTCTTGTAATGTGTGCGTAATTTACTTTCATATATTTTTTAGATTCGGTTAGTATTTTTTTTACGTTTTACTTTTAATAATGAAATCCTTTGTGCCAATATTTATAGAGATATTCGTAGATAGATATAGGATATCATTCGCTTCGCATGACTGACATGAAAACCACAAAAAACTTAGACTAAAATATTTTGCCGTTTTTGTTAGATTTGATATCGGTGATTGGACATTGAACTTGGATTCCGCATCTTGATAACAACATAACAATGATAGTTGAATCGACCTGTAAGCATTTCTTTGTCTAAAGGAATTAGAGCAATAGATCTGAACTTTATAACCATGACTGACATGAACATAAGTGTACGATAAAATAGACCAACACTACTGAGACTTTAGACTTCTATTCTCAATAAATTTTTGAGCTATTGAGAGATACATTATTCTGTATATCTGCAAAATTTAAGTAGAGTAAGATATATGTATGTCTGCAGGATATAAAGTAAGATTCCTGATGATTTATATGTATTTTTTTAACTAGATACATATATCGTTAATAAATAATAACCCATTGGGTATTTCCTGCAGATATTTATGTTCCTTTACGGAAATATTAGTATATTTCTTCAACTATTTTCGTTTTGCTTACTGTATTTTTTCATATAGCATTACCGTAACACATTTTGGTGGCCATTTATTATTTACATTAACATTTATGTGTCACTTCCAGTATTTTATTACTTTGTAACATTCTGCCAACAAGTGCATCGAAAATGCCAGAGTCGAGACTCGTTCAAATTTTACTCTACTCCGAGGGCAGGTATATGGACGTTTATTTTGTTTGTTCGTCTATTTATTGGTTCCCTCTTTAGCGCCAGACTTCTCTTAAGATAACGTCGGTGTCGCGGTTTGAATATCATAGACTATTATGATGTTATGACAAATTCTCTTTTTTTACAGAAACTTTGTCAGTACTCTTTGGATCACATAATTATTATATTATTTCTTAAAGCATGACTAAAAAATTTCATTAGGTTTGATTCAGTTATTATTCAAATAATTTGCAATTAATTTTCTTTCTTTGTATGGGGTGCGCTACTCTACCGGTAGCTACTCTACCGTCTACACCGTCTATTGATAGTGGGATGTCTATTGATACTCTTCTACACCGTCTATTGATAGTCTTCGCCATGGACTTAGATTTTGTTCTTTTTTTATGTGAATCTGAGGCCATTATATAAAAAAAGGCCTACAAAATATACGAGGCCATATGAAATTGGGCGTGATAAGGTCTCTGCTTTGTATGATTTTTTACAACAACGACCTACCTAAGTTTATTTTTAGCGGAAATTAACGATGCTTTTACAAACTCCATGCCACTTTTTCAACAGTTACCTACTAAGTTGAGAATGTAAGTACGTTAGTGACTAGTGTAACACAAACGCAAGTGAACTAGATAAAAACTAATCAACGTAGCATCCGGGCGTTTTCACTTGGCAAGGAACGAACAATTACTATCAACGTGTGAACGTCCCACTGTGTTATGTTTTCCTGGTGGGTACATGTGTGAAACACTTTCTATGACTTTTCAATTAATTATGCGCATTTTAAAAATTCAATGAATGATGAATTCAAATAATTTAACATTAAAAGTGACATTTTGAGGGGGGTTATTATAAAAAGACATATAATATTTCATATAATATATGTAAAAATATGCTAGAGTATGGTTATTTACGAGTAAAGAACCTAGAGCTTACCGTTTGAGACGAGCAGGCTCGAGAAACCGTAGTAGGCTAAATTTTATAGAGTGTATAACAAAAAGAAAATTGACGCTTAGCTATAGTTATTATTAATTTGTGAATATCTGACAATTTATTTAGTTACTTTAAAGTAACTACTTACTAACTCTTAAATATTTAGGTATAGTGAAAATATTTAGTTAATACATGTAATGTAAAATCCATTTAAAATCCCCATAAAAAGTGAAAGTTTCTCTTATCACACGGTACATATAACATAATATAAAAGGGAAACACTAACGCCGGTGCTCCGCTGACGACTAACGACTTGGTTACAAAAATGGAACCGCAGTCACTTGCATTCCATGAGAGGTAATGCCGTATATGTCTTGTGGTTTATTGGATAATTACTTTACTTAGTTGCATGAATATACATTTATTTCGTGCGAAAAATTATCATTCAAATATGCGGAATAAAGAAAAATTTTAAGGAGTCTAAGTATTCAAAGCACACGTTGAATAATAATATTGTTTTAACAGTCACAAAGCGGAGCATTATCTGGAACTAATTCGCCATTACTCATTTGAAATGTAAAAATATTCAAAGCACACAGTGAAAGTATCGGCACTAGTTCAAGATCAGCTGAGTGCAGTATACGTGGTTTTATTTACGTTTTTTTATGGAGTTCTCTATGCATGTTATCGTAATAATAAAAGTGTGGAGTTAACGCTCCAGAAACTAGATTGCATATTTACGACAATGCAAATTGATATGCAAATATTACCCAAAATAAAGAGTTAACTACCGACTGCGACACGACTGCGGCGGTTGCGGCTCCTGTCGCTCGTGTGTGCGCGTTCACCATAAAATAATCCTGTCTTTTTTAAAGTCTGAAAATTTCAATATGCATTCAATAGCGTTGAATGCACATTGCGTTGAATATACTATTGCCACTTAATTTCAATACGACTATCTTTTCTTGACCTAAGTGTCCTAATAACTTGGTCGTCATGCTCTAAGCATAACAGTATACAAAACAATAGCGCAATCAGCGTGGGCTGGTGTGCTATGGTTATTATACAGATACTAGTTGCATAACGCGGACGTGCCTCTGACACAGATAGCCTTTACCAAAACACTGATGTAGGTTGTGTCGGCTAAATTTTGAAACCTCTTCAGTGTTTTTTTTTAATGAACTCACAACGCAGTAGGTAGGCAGTTAGTTGACAGTGAGCAGGCAGCAGTATTGTCTTCGATATTGCTTGAGGATATTCTTGTCAGCGGTTATTTACAATTTTAACATAGACCTGTAGGCGTATGGGAGAACCCCCAGACCCACAACTTGGACGCTAAAAACGGAACGGCCATTTACTCGCACCATTCGATAACACCCGGCAATATTATTATTAATATTTAATATTATACTTAAGCACGCGATTGTTGACCCAGCAAGGACAAAGAAATTGTGGTCGGTCGAAGCCCACCTGGCGCGGCAATTTGGTGATGAGGCTATTTGGCCTTCGAGTTCGGTAACATGTACGGTAGGTCGGCTTGGGGAAAATAGTGTCATCCTTCTGGACATAGGATTTCATGATCAGCAGCGTTGAGAACTCGATCATGGCCATTATTTTTGAGATTCCAGATTATTAAAAAGGTTATATAATTGAAGAGGCAGTTAGAAAAACATAAGGTTTGCGGTAGGTTGGCTTGGAGAAAAGTAGTGTCTTCCTTCTGGACATGGTATTTTATAATGATGACTGATCAGCAGCGTTGAGAATTCCATCATGGTCATTATTTTTGAAATTCCAGATTATTAAAAAGGTTATATATAATTGAAGACGCCAAATCGGCTGAACTGCTCTGGCTATTATAGAGAGGATGGGAAAGAATCGTGTTTACAAGAAGAGCATATTTGGATCATCAAATAGTATAACCATCTGTTGATCGATCCAGATCGATCGATAGTTCGACGAAAGGAATAAAGATCTGCAAGAAGATCTGCAAGCCTTCAGAAGACTCTATTTACGTGAATCTGCGCAGCACAAACATGATGAGACTTTGGTGTCGGTGGCCAAAATCTGAGTTCTTTGAGGTAACGAAAGAAAAAAAAAATCAAGGACATACATAGCTGTTACAAATGGAAGCCCATACCCAACCCATAACGGACCTATACTAGTTGATGATGATTTCACACCTGTAGCAGTAGTTTTAAATGCCCTCCTGTCTTTGGTTACTGCCTTGACATAGTTCCACGAAAGACGTACTTTTGAGCTTCTATAAACCTCTTCCAGATCTTGGATGACCTGGAATCCTTCTTCCGGCAGATGTTGTACCTATACTAGTTACAGATGTCATTTTACCCCACGATATTAAATTTTAAAAGTGAATTTTTAATAATTCTTGTTACACACTGCAGTAGTCAGTTACGAGTAATTATCTAGTTACGTTATTATGCGTTCATAGCAAGCTTACACATGCTTAATTGCCTACAGATGTTTCGTGTCGCATAGGTTAAGCAACTAGTCAAGCTGACACATAAAGTGAAATTCCGAGATTCCACACCATGAACGCTGATGGGGTTTTTCCTTCCCATTTATGAATTTATTGAAAACGTTACTGTAACACTTATTATTAATGTAATAAAGTATTTACTAATTATAATAATATTCAATAATAATAATGTATTATCACAGAATATATAATAGGTATTAATACAAGCCAACGGCCAGCCCGCCAACCCGCATTGTAGCAGCGTGACGGATCTAAGATCTATAGATTTTTAATTTATTGTATTTTTGAATGAATTGCATACCTACTTAGTACCTACTATACTAAAAATGAAAACTTCTGACTATATTCTTAGCTAGTTCTTTTTTCTTTATTAGTTTGTTTTATACTAGGTAGAGACATAGAATAAAATATTATCTAGATCAAAACGTGAAACATACCTACGTGCAAAATAAAAATCTTTACCTACTCACTTATTTAAAATAGGTATGTAGGTACGTAAATGTACGTAAAGGTAGGTGTACAATGTACATACCTGCTTTCTCTTCACTACTTTTTGTTCTAAATATAGTTTGTTATGCGTATTAGGCCCAATTTATACCGCCGCGGAATGGAATGGAAGCGAATTTTTTGTACAAAGCATTGTGGACTTTATGTCAACTGTATAACATACAAAATAGTAGCTATAGGGAAATTCTCGAGAATGCGCGAGAATTCCGCGGAAGACGCGCGACCTTTTTTAGCTCCTATTTAATTTGTATGTTATGCAATTGACATAAAGTTCATTTAGCTATGTACAATTTCGTTGCAAAAAGTCGCTTCCATTCCATTCCGCCGCGGTGTAAATTGACGCTTAGGCACAAGGTGTATTTAGAATTAACACAATATCTAGTCAATAAGCTTATCCGTCTTAGTTCAGACGTTCATATTCATAGAATAGTGTAGAGACAAATGAATCTGTCAGTTTCCATGTTTGATTATCTGTCAAATTGTCAATTCCGCGCGCGCGATGCATTTGTTTAAAGTTATTGTTTTGATTTCTCAATGGCTACTGTATAAAAATGAATGTCTATTATTTTTATAATTTATAGTTTGGTTGTGCGACAAATTGTGTATGTATTAGAAAAAAAAAACATAAATGTTTCTGAAATGGTTTTCATATACCTACCTATAAGTTTCCTTCTGAAAACAATCAAAGATAGCCTTTTATTTTATACCCATTCCTTTCAGCTTATTTATTTAAAAAAATCTGTCTCTGGGCCAGTCTTCAATCTGGGTGTTTTTCGTAATTTTCTGCTTAAGTAGTTATTACTCATTAGTTAAGTGTTACTGTTAAGTTTGGAAAATTCGAGTAGGTGAATGCTTGAAGAATATACCTATTTCACCGCGCGACGCGACGAAAATTTATCATCTAAGTATAAAAATATTGTATCATAAGTAAACTACGTTTAAAAAAAGTTATCGTAAACAATTTTACATCGATACCCAATACCCATGCTAAAAAATTGTCAATTTTTAAATGTAACTTACCTATGTTTACACTAGATAAATAGCTAGAGGCGTGTTTGCTTGTGTCAAACATTTTGATATTACATCGTGTTATGGACTTATCTTATTGTCAAACGATAGCCATCTGCATAAATATTAGCGGTTAGAGTTTACATAACGGACCGTATAATATTATATTGATTAAAATTAATAAAGTTATGTTATGGATGGTAAAAGTGATTATTGTACACCTATGAGATAGCTATGACGAAACATTATTATAATTGAATTGAAGTCTCTCATGCGCAGGTCCCATTTTGAGCTAAACGAAGTTCATCTCAAAAATTACATTGATATTTATTTAATTATGCAGGTCAACTGTTAGTAACTGTCAGTAATAACGGTAATTACTGATGATGTAACATTAATTGTAGAGACTGAAAAAACAAAGTACTTAAATAAGTACTTATAATATAAACTGAAAAGTTTAATAGCATAACAAAGGCGGACTTTGCTTGGAAAACGCGTATAATTTGAACAAATTCAGTCCTAATATGCGTGCAGTGTTCCAGCGCAGTCGTATCCTATTCTCTATAATGATGTGTATAATGTAAGAGATTTACACGCACGAGCACCCGCCGCCGACGGATCGTGAAACAGGGTTATGAAATTGTTATACATTACGATTTTATAAGCTTCAACCGAGCCAAATGTTGGGCAACAATGTTTTACAATATACGAAAGTTTACCTCCTAGAGAACGTAATATGTAAATATGTAAACCTACTTACTCCTGGGCGTCGACCCCTAAGTTCCGAAGTTCTGTAAATCTGAGATCTGAGTTTTATCATTTGTGTCGTAACAGTGGGATAGATATTTTCAGTAATGCGATTATTTATAGTCGTAGTCGACTTCACCGAAATGCTTATTAATGCGGTGATTCAGCTAATAGGTATCTAAGTAGGTACTAGGACCAAGTACTCCTGTTCACACTGAATACCTAGTAACTAGGTATTCAGTGTGAACAGGAGCACGTTGATCGGTTGGTTCAAGTACCAACTGCGATGTTTCCCAAAAAGCTAGTGGTGTAGATTTATCCAAAACTAGCGGTCCGCCCCGGCTTCGCCCGTGGTACATAATATATAGCCTATAGCACTCAAGGATCACGTACATATCCATCGGTGAAAGAAATTATGAAATCGGTCTAGTAGTTTCCGAGATTAGCGCGTTCAAACAAACAAACTCTTCCGCTTTATTATATTAGTATAGATTTTATGTATAATTTTTTTATTTTACAACTAGCTGATCCCCGCAACTTCGTTTGTATAGGTTTTTATATAGGATCGGATCGGATCCCATAATTCTTTTATGTATTTAATCTAAATGTAGCCTAAGTTACTCCTTATAACATCACCTATCTGCCATTGAAAGTTCCGTTAAAATCGATCCAGCCGTTTCGGAGATTAGCTGGAACAAATAGACAGACATACAAACATAAATTTAAACGCACACCAGTTTAAAATAAGCCGTACGTTCAAAGATCCGGGTCCCAAGTTATTTGAACCCAATACTGAGGGTTGTAATGTCTGTCATTTCTGAACTAAAAACCTATGACTTTGAAATATTTACGGGATAATATATAACCTTTCTAACAAAAAAAGAATGAGTCAAATCGAACAACGCGTTAATGAATTACAGCTAAATATACGTTTTAACTTTTATCCCCTATCCCAAGGGAACCGTGCTGAATTTCAGGATAAAAAGTATCCTATGTCCTACCTCGGAGTATAAACTCAAATCGTACCAAGTTTCATTCGAATCCATTCAGTAGTTTTGGCGTGATGCGGGGCAAAGATACAGACAGACAGACAGACAGAAAGACAGACAGACAGACAAAAATAAAACAAATTGCAGTTTTGGCCTCAGTATCGATTATACAGGGTGACTGGTAACAGGATACATTCCTTGCAGGGGCTTAAAGTAGAGCTCATTTGCAGCAAATTTTTTCATATAATGTCCTATCCGAAACTTAGTCGTTTCCGAGTTATTGAAGATTTAAGGTTTTTAGCAAAAAATTCCAGTTTTAAAGTTAAAATTAGTTGCTGAAGAAAATCATACCAGGTTTTGTTGGTTTTTTTGTTGTTTTCTGATAGAAAAACGTTCAGAAACTCAATCAAAATCAAAATAAGCTAGAACATACCGTTGACTTTTCAGTTAAGGCCTAAAAACCACGTATTATTTTTAGGTAAAAAATCGAATTTGGTGAAAAGCAATAGTATTTCTAAAAAAAAATGTATGGAACGTTACGTACAAATTACTGAAATAACTTCCTTGATTCATTAGCTATTCAAAAAGGTACAGATGTCTACAAATTTTTCCAAAACCTTGATTTTATTAAGAAAATACTGAGGACTGACGCGCCTCAATTTGACCGGGATGGAATCACAAAGTATCATAATTTACATTATTGGGCGGCAAAAGGAGAAAACCTAAAGAAGAAAAAGAAAGGGGATATCAACGGAGGTATTCTGTAAAAGTATGGATGGGATTAATCAATTAGACATCTAATTGGCCCGCATTTTTTCCTCAGAATTTAAAAAATACGAATTAGGTGAAAAGAATATTATTTCTAAAAAAAAATGTATGGAATGTTACGTAAAAATTACTGAATTAACTTCTTTGATTCATTAGCTATCCAACGAGGTAAAGATGTTTACAAAAAACTGCAAGAAAGGTTTTTAAATTAAATTTGAAACTTGTAGTAGTTTAATAACTAATTGATTAATTTTAGGAATAACAATAAACTAACTAATAATTATTAGTAATTACATATTTTAGGTTCGCAAAAAAAACAGTTATGATTTTAATCTAAATTTTAATCTTTATTTTATTCTAAATCTCAGTCTTAATCTTAATATTAATCCAAATCTAATTTCAATCTTGCTCTAAATGTGAACCTCTTTGTCTGATACAAGCCCAAAGTCTTTTTCGTATTTCCGTTTTAGTGACTCTTGTTGGCAAATTCTCACGCATTTCATGAGCTGCACGAAGAGTATTCGCGAAGCTCATCTGTGATAATGGAGTAAGCGTACATCAAATCATTCATGTGGCCCCAAAGATAAAAGTTTCAAGGCGTTAAATCTGGTCAAGGAATAGGTTCACCTATCGTTATTGCAGATTTTTGTAGACATCTTTACTTCTTTGGATAGCTAATGAATCAAAGAAGTTAATTCAGTAATTTTTACGTAACGTTCCATACATTTTTTTTAGAAATAATATTCTTTTCACCTAATTCGTATTTTTTAAATTCTGAGGGAAAAATGCGGGCCAATTAGATGTCTAATTGATTAATCCCATCCATAATTTTACAGAATACCTCCGTTGGTATGCCCTTTCTTTTTCTTCTTTAGGTTTTCTCCTTTTGCCACCCAATAATGTAAATTATGATACTTTGTGATTCCATCCCGGTCAAATTGAGACTCGTCAGTCCTCAGTATTTTGTTAATAAAATCGAGGTTTTGGAAAAAGTTGTAGACATCTGTACCTTTTTGAATAGCTAATGAATCAAGGAAGTTATTTCAGTAATTTGTACGTAACGTTCCATACATTTTTTTTTAGAAATACTATTGCTTTTCACCAAATTCGATTTTTTACCTAAAAATAATACGTGGTTTTTAGGCCTTAACTGAAAAGTCAACGGTATGTTCTAGCTTATTTTGATTTTGATTGAGTTTCTGAACGTTTTTCTATCAGAAAACAACAAAAAAACCAACAAAACCTGGTATGATTTTCTTCAGCAACTAATTTTAACTTTAAAACTGGAATTTTTTGCTAAAAACCTTAAATCTTCAATAACTCGGAAACGACTAAGTTTCGGATAGGACATTATATGAAAAAAATTGCTGCAAATGAGCTCTACTTTAAGCCCCTGCAAGGAATGTATCCTGTTACCAGTCACCCTGTATGTAGAGTGCCCATCAATAAAATACGAAATATTTAAAAACATGCTCGCTTGAGTCATGACCGCTTCAAATGTTTCCTAGCAGAAGCTATCTTGCATAGAGCGAGCAGTCAGATTACAAATATCAAAATTGGAACGTTTTATCGGAGGCCTTGTCTCTGGCCGGTGCGCGTTCACAACCTCCTTGCTTGCCTTGCCTCCATAGAGAATAATGCTTTGGAATTTCTATTTAAATCCACACAATTTTCGCCCTATACACTTGGAACTTAGGGATCAAAATCCTATGCAGTTAGTTTTAGTACAGAGAAAGCCAGACTGATGTACAGTCCGAGGCTTTGATAAGTATACTTCCCAGTTTGGAGCAATGCAAATTATTATCACTATTCTGACCTGACTTTCGTGGGCGTTGTCAATTGTATAATCGTTATTTATAGGGAGTATCGGCCGCGATCGTGGGCATAAATTATAGGATCGATTCCTGGATTCGCATCCGATCTTGATAGAAGGGGGATTCTGCGATAAGTAGAGCTGGGAAAACTAAGTTGTACTCTTTCGATAACTTAGTTATACCTAAGCGGGAATTGTCTTTGCAACATGCTGCATATGTTTGACGTTGTTATTGTTATTATGTCTAAGGCCTAGGCCGCACTGCGAAATTTATTCGAGCGAAGTTTTTCGCAAAATTCTGTGACATATGGGAATGTATGAAGCTGCACGCACATGCGATTTAAAATTCGCGAGAAAAATATATTTAAAATGCGGAATATAAACCGCGCGAATAATTTTCGCAGTGCGGTCTCGCTCTAAGATCTTTGACGAACATTTCTATAGGTTCTGTAGATGTATACCTAGTCTATTAATGGATACTTTTTCTCAAAAGTAATTTTCCGTAACTACTAATGTAAATGAGATTGAAAAAGTTTTCTTTTGCACAGTTGACGTTAATTTGAAAAGTTACATTTACAGGCTCATGTTTATCTTTTCAATTTACCGTTTTTAAATGTCGTTTAGTATGGAGATGTCACATAAAGTAAGTACATAGACGACACACAGTGTCCCTAAGATATTGTAATATTATCTTAGGGACATCTTAGTTTGCAGAAGTTAATTACCATCATTTAAATGACATATTTAAAGCACAGTTAACGTTAACTTAAGAAGATATACTGCGAGTCCAGGTATCTGATGTGTTCACTAGTAACCGGCAGGAAAATAAAAGAATGTTGTATAATAAGCACAAAACAAATATTACACAATCATTCATCTTCGAAATGTACCTCTACTCAAAACGTACACGAATAGTATAAACACGCTTGTCTTTCTAAAAAGCGTAAATAGAGAAGTGTCCATATGTTAATAGATATATCAACATTGAGAAACGCACGCAACCCACGCACCAGCTTTAAGAATGCGTAGGCTGTGGTGTTAATTCAATAAAATGATACTGCTTTTGTTGACAAAACACGATTGAGAGACGATAGCGAAAGACAACTCACTAAAACGACGCAGCCACACGACCGCAAAGTTCTCTTCTAGAACTGAAAATGGGAGTCAGCATCATTATTTGCGTCGAAGAAATACGTGAGCAGAGGTCGCAACAGCGCTGAACTCTACTGACGTCACCAGCATTTGTTCTACGCTCCCGATGAAGCCGACTCTTGTTGCTGACGTTTACTTTGGCACTAAATATGCGAAGCGAACGTTTCTTGCGGCTCTTGCGGAATTTAAAATAGGCATAGTAAGCATGAGATTGTTGCCTTGCAGATTGCAGTGAAACATCTATGCGCTTTATTGTAAAAATGTGTGTGGTTCACACCGCAAACGACAGAGCTAAGCGAAGCCACCGATGCGAACTTACGAGCTATCATAGTCTAGCGATATGAGCGAAGCGAAAAGAGATTCGAAAAAGACGGCAGATACCATTTCTTTTACCATATTTAGATTTCGAGCTCAACAAATAAATCTTGCTCATCGAGCATATATTACGGGAGATACTTGGTGCTATTAAGTAGCTCTCCGAATGCGTATGTACACGCTCGACGTTTTTGAGTTCACTCAAGCGAGAAATTAGAATGTGTGGACGCAACTTCGAGCATTTCATGCTCTATATAAATCTTAACAAGCATGTATATCTACAGCTATATTATGCGATAAGGCAGGAGGCAAGGCAGGAAAGGGCGGGAGATCGCCTGTGTCCCCGCACGCGTCGATTAATCTCAATAGGGGTCAAGACGACGCATGCGGGGAATGATTTTTCAATCTGAACCTAACATAAAATACATTTTATAGCTTCATTTAGCTCGCAATGTTGCTTGCACGCTAAATACGTGAGCTAAACTAAGTAAAGTTAGTTTAGTTTTCGGTGTGGCGTAAGCTTTTACCTTTCAGCCGGATCTCTATAGAACTGGCCATAATATAATGGTACACGCTTTAATTGCGAACGAATCGTGAAATTCATTTTTAACGATAAACGTTAACGTAATTTACGAGGACTGTGTGACCATAAATAACGTGAATTATATTGGCAATATATTAGCATGTAAGTTATAACGCACGCGCGATGCAATAACATAAACTATTATGCCCACTAAGGAATAACTTATTTATAAGTTTCAGCACGGCTCCTATTTCCGCTTCTACTTATTCCCCTGATCAGTACAATAAACCAGGATCTGTTTTATTATTTTACACAGATTTGCAAGGATACGTCTCGTCTCTACACTTAGCCATAGGTATTATAAATGACCGCTATATTTTCTAGACTTTCGATTTTCAAAGACTATAACCGTCGTTGCCTAATAAAACCCGACCTACTTATTAATTTCAAAGGAGATCATGGACAAAAGTGATCTGAAACATTTTTTTCTGCTGTGAATGAAAATGGGTTCAGTCCCTCAATAATTAAGATGCTCTTAAGATGGATTCGGTTTTACTTCAGTCAATTTTTAATAATGATACTAAGAATGTTGACGTACAAAATTGTAAATCTCTTTAAAAACCTAAATCCACGCGGACAAAGTCGCGGTGTCATCGGCCAGTAGATAAATAAATCCATTATGTCCGTATATAAGTATTATATGCGAATCAAGTATAAAGAATAAGTGTTGACAGATACGAGTTACGACCAGATTTACAAAATGTAGTAAAGCACGGAAAGATATCCGGTTTGCGCTGCTGGTCAATGACCTTCTTTTTGTACAAGTGCAATTGTGATTGGACAGTCGGGATCGGATTAAGCTATTAAGCTAACCTGGTTTGTTTATAAATCTTTTAAGAAAAATATGTAGGTACCTATGTGTACTTAAGGGTCGCCGCACACGGGCCACACGCGACAGACACAAAAACCGCCACGAGAAGCTAGAAGCGGCCACAAGGTGGCTGAAGCGCGCGACAGCCACTTGTGGCCGGTGGCCGACACTTGCGGTCGGTGGCTGCTACTTTTTTTAACCCTTGGGTGCAATATCATAATGGACTCTGAATCCAACTAAACTGACCGCTCCCGGTCGAGAAGACTAGAAGAGGCGCAAGACTAGTTATCTGAGGTAAGGTAGAGAGGGGTGGGAAAACGCGCGAGTGGCGTGAGGCGGCTTTTCGTGTCGGGCGTCGTTTCGTGGCCGGTGCGAGCCACAAGAAGTGAGCAGCAACGATTTACAGCGTGGGACGGCACCGGCGTCAACCGTGTGCGGCGAGTCCATATAAAATGTATGAAAACTACAGTAAATATACCGGTGGCGGCGTTTTGTGGTTGTGGTCAGTGCGGGGACGTTAACAGGTAAAATGTAGCACATATGATACGTCAAGACCCTGCCACCGGTTTGGAAAGAGAATTCTGCTGAGAGAGCCAGGTGTTCACCAGGTGCTTTTTTCAACAAAAAGTTACAATATGTAACTACTAGGCATATTAATTTAACAAATTAGACACTTCACACTATCTTGTGGACAACTGTATGCACAGCTGATTGCTTCTACGCAACCTTGTTATTACGCAATTCATGTTAAATAGCAACTTAATATCTACATGTGTTTTTAGTTTTTTACACATTGATCTAAAAATTCCTTCGGCATCATGTTATACTCAATATCAACTCCACCACGGATTTCTGGCCATTGCGCAGACAACATGACGTTGTTACTAATTTATCGCGGTTTCCATTTAGTCAACTTCTTGTGTGTTTCACATCTCTGTTTGTAAAGAAGTTGTAAGTACCTATAACCAAAGAAGTCGTACACGTGTTCAGTGTTTCGTTCTAGAATGGAATAGAATAGAATTTTTTTGTTCAAATAAACTTTTACAAGTGCTTTTGACTCGTCAATTGAATCTACCACGCCGCGCTTCTTTCTGCCCCGCCAGCGCCGATGCGGTTACGCGCTGTATCTGTCCAAGCCTTTATCGATCTCGATTGGCACACAATACGCCGCGTGCTCGGCGCGCGTATTTTATCAGCGAGATAGCTGATTAAGCCGACGATCCGTATTTAAGATATAGTACAGTTAAATGTAAGTGGGCTAATTACTATTTGGAGCATGTTCAGGATTCCGTTTAAGCGAGAGTCAAGGTTTACGGGTTATTAGTCGATAGTTACTCGACTGTCGAACAATTTAGCACAGTGGGTATGCAAAATATCTATAAGTAAATATAATTAACTGCCTCGTTGGTCTAGTGATTAGTATGTTCGACTGCGAATCACGAGGTCACGGGTTCAATTCCCGTGTCCTGTGAGAGGCCTGTCGTGATGGTGATGTGGATGAAATATGACTAGCTGATGCCCACGACTACGACTGGGCTTATGTTTTTTAAAATCTCGTCAACAGTGTTTGATTTTTTGGGACAAAAAGTTGCCTAGATCACTCCTTGTATGATCCTCCACTACCTGTCTGTGTAAATACAAAAGGTTTTTACGGTACTCCTAAATCCTATTCCTTGCAAAAGCTCATAAAAAAGTCGATATACTTATCTACAAGCTTATAAGCGCAGATGATTCTGGTTCATAAAAAATATCCCTGGTCAATTTTAGTAGAGTTAGAAGAATAAATAAATAGGTACATTTTATAAAGAATAATCGTTTCGGCGATCTCATACCCATATCGATAATTGGGCACAGCCAATTATGTATATTGGTATATTGGTATAGAGCAGACGTGGGTTTTTACTTTTTATTAACATCAATACCTACCTACCAGCTACCTAAATGATTATTACTGCCTTCCTTAGTAAACTGCAAGCACCTATTGGCTATTACCTCTGAGTCTGATTGCTTCTGACTCGCGTTCGATTGATTCAAACTACTTACTACGGCTGTTCACACCGTTCGACCGTTCTCGCAGTCTTAATTTTGGTAATATTGCAAGTATTGAAATGAAATAAAAAATAGTTTAATATAGGTATACCTAGGTGATCTAAATTCTGATTTTTATATTAATGTAGACGACTGCCATTATATTTAACGGAGATGTTTGACGTTGGCTTACTAGAATCAACGACCTGAGAATCAAACAAAATGCTGAAATTATGAATGCCGTCGTCATCACGCTTTGCTGTACATAACATGCTCACACAGGTGCTCGTCACTCACTGTAGGTCTGCTTTGTCTGCGTAGAAAGGTCCTGGGAGCCTACTATCAAAGCTTAAAGCAGCAGTATTTTAATATTGTTTTGATTCATACCATGACGTCCTTAAAAGTAATAGCAATCATGAAAAAGTTCTTGCGACGGTTTTCCGGAGAAAGTAACTGACAAACAATAGGTATTATTTTTGTAAGGTCATGGTACGAATCTAGTTAATGTTATTTTAATATAATTAACAAAACGTACCTGCATTATCATGATTTTGTAAAAGATGGTGGTGAGCCCACTGTTCGCGGGCAATGTCCACCTACTAGCTATTTGTCTTAAAGAGTAACGACCGCGAGTACCGGGTTGTGGTCCAGATACGCAGCATACTAGCAGATAATCCTAATCTATGGGGATCACGCGAAATCCAGTACAATAAATAACCTGACAAACTTGTCTCACTTCGCAGTTATGCGAAACGGTGGGTTTTAGACTCGTAACACTATACGACTAGTCGGACCTGAATTTTTTATTAAGATTAACTAAATAATGTTGATCATATTTCATAATAACTAAACTTTTGATATATCATAATATTTTCTACTTTGTGTACGTCGAATACTTACGTCTGTCTGACATTAAACAAATAAAACTATAAAATGCTATAAACCCACATTATACCTACTTAAGACAGAACTTAGAAGCTTATAAATATGGTGATACTTCATAATTATTTTTTTTATATCCTACCTAAGTAGATATTCCAAGTTTAGAAAATCTTCGTGGGATAGGTACATATTTAAGACACTATCTCAAACAGTCTGGTAGGTAGTTATAACTAGGTATTCAATATACCTACCTAATTTTATAGAGCCCAACATAGTTATGCGTAATGCGATTTGTCGCATCGTCGCATGCATATACAACTCTTCATAGCTATCTGACATTCGCCGTGGCTTGCATAAGTATTGCGTTCGAAATAATCATCTGTCACTGATCTGACGGGTGTTCTGTCGTTAATAAAGTAACAAGTACACTTGTTTAGGAGGTACTTAAATTTTTCGTAAAAAGTAGGTACAGGTACTTACTTTAATTTGGTAAACTTTCCATGATAATAACATTCAATTGTGTTGATCGAATTAAAAAAAAATCTTCTGTCTTCTTTAACTCTCAAGTCCAGAGCAGTTCTACAAGTCGATGATACGCTTCTTCCAATTATGTAGTTAAATTACTTTGAGTAAAAAAATCAATTTTTTATTATAAAATGAAGTCAACAAATAAAAAACCGGCCAAGTGCGAGTCGGACTCGCGTGCGAAGGGTTCCGTACCATTACCTATAAAAACGGCAAAATCACGTTTGTTGTATGGGCTCCCTTAAATATTTGTTTTATTTTAATTTAATTATTTATTTTTAATTAATTATTTATTTTTAACAAGCGGACCCGGCAGACGTCGTCCTGCCCGCTATTAGCGCCACCTCCTGGGTCCAATTTTTCTACTTATAAACCTTCCTCTTGAATCACTCTATCTATTAAAAAAAAACCGCATCAAAATCCGTTGCGTAGTTTTAAAGATTTAAGCATACATAGGGACATAGGGACATAGGGATATAGGGACAGAAAAAGTGACTTTGTTTTATACAATGTAGTGATGTGAATATAATTATAACTAAATATTCTGTAAATATTTCAAGCGTCTATTCCCGTTAACAATATCGAGCAAAAAAATCACGTTTGTTGTATGGGAGCCCCCTTAAATATTTATTTTATTATATTTTTAGTAGGTATTTCTCGTTATAGTGGCAACAGAAATACATCATCTGTGAAAATTCAACTAACTATAACGGTTCCATAAATTGTATTATGCAAGGAAAGATAAATACATAATCTACTTTAAATCACCAGAAAAATATTTTTAACTTTACATTTATACATGTGAAATTCGCTGAATAATTTTTATATAGAGGAGAGGTTATTTAGACTCTGCTACTAATTGAAAATAAATGTATTTTATCAACAATATGTCAAACAAAAATTAAGATTTCGATTAAAATAAATATAATAGCAAATCGTTATTATAACACACGAAAGCTCAAAAAACGTCCTTGTGAAGCGGTTGTCCTTGGAGGTCGCTCGCGCAGGTTCTATGGGTTTTAAACCATAAAAAATTACCACGAAATATTTATTGTACAGAGCAATGAAGAACATAGGGACTACCTATTATTTATAAAATTTATCAAGAAGTATCTATATTAATGAACTAGCGGACCCGGCAGACGTCGTTCTGCCCGCTATTAGCGCCGCCTACCGGGTCCAATTTTTCTACTTATAAACCTTCCTCTTAAATCACTCTATCTATTTAAAAAAACCGCATCTAAATCCGTTGCGTAGTTTTAAAGATTTAAGCATACATAGGGACATAGGAACATAGGGACATAGGGATATAGGGACAGAGAAAGCGACTTTGTTATATACTATGTAGTGATAAATAATCTAATATCTAACTCTAATAAAAACTACTCATTAAGAAAGTCTTATTAAATACTACTCTTGCGAGTATCAGTTAGCTAGTTTAGTTTGACTGACAGAAAGACAACCCACAGCCTGAACTGGTGGATCTAGACATTCAAAAGAAGGAAAATTCGCTAAGGACGGATTTTTTAATACCATCCCTAAGGGGTGAATTTTAAAACTTAAATCCTCACAGATGAAGCCGCGGACACCAGCTATCAGCTAGTAGATAATAATTAAATACTTGATACCTACACTTCCAGTATTAATTAATAAGCAGGTTACGATGTTTAATTAATGAAGTGGATGTAATATAAAATTGTATCGTGATTCGTGATATAACAAACGGAAACCCGAGAGCCGCCCCTGTGAGGCGGTCGTCCTTGAAGGTCGGACGCGCAGGCTGCATTATAAAGGTTTACCATAAAACGTCAAGCGATATAATGTACAGACCAGTGAATACACAGAGGCATGTTCCTGAGATCCCGAAGGGTGTGTGATCCTTTAGACCCGGACTCCACCAGAGCGGAGACGAGACGAGAGGAGAGATGTAATTTAAACAACTAATAGGATTTTGTTATTCCCGCATTTCTTCTCCGCTCTGCTTCAGTGGATACCACTGAGTGGAGATGTATATATTTGTATGGCACGATCGATGCGGAGATGTGAGTTGTGCCTGAGCTGGGCAGCGGTACAAAGCAGAGATGTGAGTTGTCCCTCGCAAGCTGGCGACGGCACGTAGCGGAGACGAGAATCAATCATCATCAAATCAAAGATATCATTTCTGCTTCTTCAGACTCAAGTTCTTCTTCTTCAAGTAAAAGAAGATACAGTTTTTGTAATAGTGACATGACTGTGACGCCTGCCTTTCATGTCAGATCGCGCTAAACTGTGCGTTCAACTCGACATCCAAAGCTCGCCGCACGCAGCTCACATCTCCGCTCTAGCCAGCACACATCTCCGCTCCAGTCTAGCCAGTAGTGCGCATCTCCGCACAGCTTCGGTGGATACACCCTTGCTGAAAAACATCTCTTCTCGTCTCCGCTTCAGACATCTCCACACATCTCCACTCTGGTGGAGTCCGGGCCTTAACGTCTTTTAATGTGGTTTTTACTTCTTCTTTCTTCGGGCTGTATCTTGTACCGCATGTATGATATTTTATAAGTAAGACAACGAAATACTCGTAAATATCCAAAAAAATTAGGATCTAAGTTGAGGGATTCTCAGAGTAATAATAATTAATGCAAGAAGATTTAACTCCTTAGTAGATTTAAAACATTTCAGAATGCGGCTGTATAACATTATACTTTTGCTACTAGGTACCTACACAAATGTAAGTGTAGTGTATCCAAGTTGATGCCCAAAATAAACACATTATCAACTAAATTACAAATACGGTTGGATCATTATCACCTAGGTCAGGTCAAAGTGGAATAAAAGTGGAATTCATCATCTCGGAATTAAATCGCCTGATGATTAGGGTCACGGTAGAGAGGTTTGAGCTTCTTTTTATCTACTTACAAATATAAGAAACTAGCTTACCCACCTTGGCTTCGTATGGTTGGACTTTTATTTTTACCTTCAGTAGTTTTAGCACAGAATAATAACTAGTACCTAATTAGCACACAAAGACAAACTTGACGGGGGGACTTTTTTGTTACATGTTTTATACATAGATACCTATTTCTTTATAGAATATTTCTTTATTAATTTTATTATTTCTTTATTAATTACTTACTAGCTGATGCCCGCGAGTCGCGACTTCATCTGGGTGGATCAGCTAATCCGCGTCGTCATAATATAAGTCTCATGTAAACTTTCAATCCATATTTAGCCCCCTTAAGAGTTGAATGTTTAAAAATCCTTTCATAGCAGTTTCCTACGTTTTAATACCTATCTGCATGCCTTTCAGCTCGATCTTTCCAGTGGTTTGATAGATCAGTCAGTCAGTCACCTTTTTTTTCCTTTTATATATTTAGCTTACTTCTTTATTATTGCGGCACTCTAATAATATTCACTCTGTGGTGCTGTAAGCGAGTCTCTCGTGAACTTTTTGCCGTAGCGAAGCGGACGGCTCGGGCACTCGGGCGCGGGGTAACAACCGTTTTATGCGTCTGCATGATTTCAGCCCTAAGACACGCCCGCGAAGGCCCGAACGCCGATAAAGCTCTATATTATGCATCTAGAAATATATTATTATGTATCAGAAAATTTGTGTTTTATTGTGTGCGGCTAACGTGGCAAACTGTTTTTGAGTTCCTATAACGATATTCTTTCGATCTGTAAATTTTTCTCACCTGACTACCAATATCAATTCGTCGCAACTGCTATCCGCTAGTTTTTCCAACTGTTGCGACTTTGAGTTTGAAAAACAATGTTTCGAAAAAGTTTTCCTTCTGTTTTAGTTTTTAAAACAGCTTTAATTTGCACGGCAATAAGTAATATGGTCAAAAGGCAGTAAATGATAATAATATACATTCCCTTGTTAAATGCCGATAAAATATTGTACATTGTAAAACGAACTGTTTTTGCAACTTGCTACCAACAATTCAATTGACGCCATTTCATTTTGTATTCAAAACTCTTGGACCTTTTTACATACGATCATGGCACATGGCATTGTTTAGAAAAAAATAATAAATCTTGTGCGATTTAAAAACAATGTAAACAATTTGAAATTCAAAATCGCTAGCATTTCATCTGTTAACAAGTTTACACGTAGCTATTAGTATTCTGTGCTCGAGTGCAACAGGAAAAAGAATACCGATAATGCAATAAAACACTGTAGGGTTAACAGGGATTTTTCGTTAAGCCCATTTTAGGGTTGATTGTTATCTATGTACAGTGTAATTTACTGTAATGATAATGTATGGTTTTCGAGGGAACTACCCGTTAATATAACCCCTGCGACAGAACTAAAATGCTAAATATTTATATATCAATATCTATGCACAACTTAATAGTTTTAACCTTTCCTTCCCTTCCACAACACATGAATTATGTAACGACCCATTGTGTGAACTTTATAAGGACAAACATTATTACAGTTTTTGCAAGAGAAAGTTGTTGATTAGTTTGAATTGTCTATAGTTAGAGAGCTGATGGTTGAAAAATCAATTAATTAGTTCGCGTGGCAGAAGCTGATATTAGTGAAGCCTTGATTATAGAACTGCCTAAAATACAACCCTAACAGCTATGACTTAGAACAGCTTTTACTTGACCTGAGCTTGACACCTTGTTTACCTTGTTCATAAGCTTCAATACTCTATTACCTATCTACATCGTCGACTAGCTAATCATACCATCAACTCCTTAGCTAGTAGATCGATTGAATGGCTGGTACCTACATTGTATTTGACTGGCACACTGAAATTAAATGGCTTAAGTACTATAGAGTTTGATATTCGTTAATTTATTTTGAAGTTTTTAGACCGTTAGTAAAGTTATGATTGCAAATGCGTAATCAGACCTTTCCTTCCGTGGCTATTATCATCATCGTAATCATCATTCATCACAACAGTCAAGGTGGGTGAAATTAGAACTGCGTTACATTATTGACCTCCATGGCGCAGTGGCGAGCGCTGTGGTCTTATAAGCGAAAGGCATCGGATTCGATTCACGGCAGGGGAATTGGCATTTAGGAACTTAAATTTCTGAATTGTCTCTGGTCTGATCTTGGTGGTATCTGATCTTGAATCTGGTGGGAGGCCTAAACCGTGATTGGCTACCAGCAAAGACGTGAAGCTATTTAGCGGTTTTGTATGGTGCCGCGTAATAACCGATTAGGCGTATGGGTGTTTAATTCGAGCACCTTGGGATCCCATCGGTTATCGTTTACAAGCTACAAGCAAGCAAGTCTTGGTCATTGTCACCTCAGTTTCACGACTCGATGAGGTATTCGGCAACTCTAGTTCTCCAAAAGATCTCCACATTTTTAAATTGATTCCGCAGGCAGGGATATGTAATATCTATGAGTATTGAGTAGGTATATACCTCTGTATCGCCCGCTGAGTGGGCCTGAGCCTACGGAGCACCATAGTTAGCGACTTGAAATTTATTTGTAACGTATGTAAATTGGTAACCCTAGTAGTCAAGAGTGTCATGACGTGAGCGAGGTACTGGAATCTGCGTCTGACATCGGTAGCAGAGATCAGGTGTCATGCTACTTGTATTATTTTCTCGGTCGCTAATGAGGCATCACCTCATTTAAAACTGAATGATGTGCCTTTGGAACGTCGCTTTTTTTGCTTGACACCAATGTTTACTTTTTATTTTTATTTGTATGCCTTAAGCTTCATACCCAGTAGAAGCAGCACGGGTTTAAAGGACGGAACAACCGAGTTGGTGATGCATCCTCAACCTGCCCCAGTCTGGGGCAAACGGGATAAAAATAGCCTAGATCACTCCTTGTATAATCTACTACCTACCTGGGAAAGTGCCGTCAAAATCTGTTCAGTTCGAAGATTAGCCCGGATAAATAGACAGACAAAATTAAAAAATATATATATATATATATATATATATATATAAGTAGTGTTTAGGATAAGATCGTTCAAATAAATATATTATAAGTTAAATGTGAAACAGTTACTAGTATTTTAAAATCACAGACATACACTTTAGTTTTGCCTTATAAAGTTATAACGTAGGCAATTAGACATGTGTCTAATTGCCTACGTTCATACACCACGTCACCGAACTCGCCGCGCCACTTCTCTGGAAGCTGCACCTAATTAAGTATATTGTTGCAGAAGTAGTTTGCACAATAATATATCTTATACTAAGCAGAACAATTTATGTAGAGAGATCAGATTGTATTAGCTTTTGATCTAGGTCGAAATGATCGATGAGTTCTCCAATTTGTAACTAGTCGATCAGATTGAATAGGGTTTTTATATACGATCGTGATCTATCTGTACCTGTAACCTGACCATTTGTTTAGGTCTGGTATACGCATTATAATATTTCTCACGTCAAGAATCTGCAAAGACAAAAATTAACCTTGTAGGTAGGTATAGATGTTGAAAAATATTTTCGTGTATTTTTACTTTTTAGTTGCATGGAGACGATTTTGTAAAAAATAGGTCCATCATACAAAATATGACTATTATTTAAAATTATACGTTAACATGTTGGTATAAACTAAGTAGAACTTTTTATTCAAATAAATATAGATGCTCGAAACGATGCTCCAACGCTTTTCTCCCGTCTACCATGGACATCTTTAGAGTTATTATCCCAGTTATATCTAATAATTCTATGTATAAATGTTAAAATAAGTGAAAACTACTTAGTTATCATTAAAAAGTAAGTATCATTCTGTATCCCCAACTGCTCTCTTCACATTATAAGTAGATAATATCATTTTCAATCGATACACTTTGCTCGAAAACTGCACTTCTTTGATAAAATGAGAGTCATTTATCAAAGCTGCACTTACAATGGTAGTAGTAAACATGGCTTGAAAGTTGTGCCTTATGTAAACCCGTTTCGAAAAACCTAAGTACTTACTGCCCTCTTATCATATATCATCATAATGTATTATTAACTCCTCTTCTTATATGCTATGTGAGGCTATCTGGTTAATCTAAAATAAATATTTATTTATTTGTTCGCAGGCTGGTTCTCGGCGTGCGGCTGTCGCGGCGGGGCTCTGGCAACGGCCCGGGGCTCCATCGCAGCGCTGTTACGGAGTAGAGCCTTCGCCCTCGTGTCGCCGCGCGCGATCTCCGCCTATAGAGCAAGGCCTGCTTCTGGTAATATTTCTTTTTTGTCAGTGGTAATATCAGTGGTCTCACCTGCTGGGCTATTCTGTAACTTAGTTACCAACTGAAAATGATTGCCAACTAATTAGTTCGATATACATTGCTGCTTTACTATGTGAAATTATGAAAACACTTTATATTTCACACAGTAAAGCAGCAATGTATATCAAATTAATTCGTTGGCAACCATTTTCAGTTGGTAACTAAGTTACAGAATAGCCCACCTGTTCCATTCATACCACAGTGATGTTGATTGATTTCGACTATCGAAACATTAAAACGACAGACTAAAATAGACCTAAATTCAATTGTTTTGAGGTCGTTTATGCAATACCTACTATTGTCGAAATTAGTTAGTTACAAAGTTTCCACTTGGAGAAACGGGAAGTCTAAGATAGAATCGGGGTAAGGAACATTCACTTATTATCCATGTTTTAGGGGGGTATATGACCTGGGATAACATAAAATGCATCATACAATAATAATTGTTGTCATCATGAAGTAAGCTTTTATGATCAGAGGACCGCGCCTTACAATATTGCGTTAGTCGTAAAACTTATAATATACAGTCCATGAACAAGATTATAAAAATGGGAGTTACCTACTATACCTTCCTCCTTTTTTTTAGTGCCATTTTCAAGCGGAAGTTGGCAACCATTAACGATAATTGGATTTCATTAACTAGCCCTGAATAGTGATCTGGAACTCATCTTAAAGCACTGCTGAAGGTTTTTAAGCCAGGATATCCTCCTTCTACCATACCTTTACCTACCCACTAACTTAGATAAAAAGAGCGCTTAGAGTTAACCACACAAAATATGATTGGTGGCGTTTTTGTTAGCCGTATGGCTCTCTGTCTGTATAGACAGATAGACTCTGCGGACAACAGGATTCACAAATCCTTATTACCCAAGTTAAGCAGTGGGACCATCAGGGCTTGAAAATCCTGATGTATCCACTTGTGTAACCCAGAGTGGGTTCTAGATTTTTGAGCCATGGCGGGAAATTCGCGCGACCTCCTTGGCCGTTTACGTGAGACGTAGTGTATTGTCTATGGCTATTTGTGTGCTATTGTATTACCTACTATAATTTTAGATATTATACGAATTAATATAGACCATATTTTCTTCCTGGATTTTTATTTAGATGTGACGGCACGGCGGCCAGAGTGTGGCGCTACCATAATTGACCATAGACAATAGACATCACCTGACACTGCAGTCTGCACGCACATTTTGTTACAACCATTGATCTATTAACTAAGAGATCTGAAGCTAAAAATTAACTTGAGGTACAGTTATTGTACTCACCTAACCTAAATGACTCCTGTCTAGGTGTAAATGAAACACCGAATCGCACTTGCTTTTTATTATTTCTAAGCATGTCACTAAATTGATTGTCAAATGGACTTATTTGTTAAATTTTAATAAATTTAATCCTACCAAATTAAATAGGTATGTCTCATAAACCATCATTACTTTATGGATTGTTTAGATATTGTTTTTGCATGTTTTATGTCAATTGACAATTGAATTTAGTCGTATCATAATTTTCCAAAAACATACATTAGGAGGCTGATAAATTTTTATTATTTTGGTGTTCTTTTTCCAAGAATTTATAAATGTTTGATCTTAAGTTATTTTTGATAAATTTTCCGTAGTTTTATTTAATGTCCTGTGCTGTGAAAGAATGTAATTCCTATAGGGGCCGAAAATAAAATTTTAAAGGAACATTATCATTTCATCGGTGAGTTTTGATAGTTTTGTATGTAAATATAATCTAAAATTATGTAACGTTATTTGTAGTTTTTGGAAATCATCATCGTGGTCAATTCTACACCGATTTTTGCCTATTTTATAAATATTTTCTGTTGACTAATAAAGGTTATGTTTTTTAGCATAGTGATGTACTAAAATTGCATATCGATTACGTGCGATAAAATTTTTAACCCCCGACGCAAAAACGACGGGGTGTTATAAGTTTGATGTGTCTGTGTGTGTGTTGTGTGTGTGTGTGTGTATGTGTCTGTCTGTCTGTCTGTCTGTTCCTCTGTAGCGCTAAAACGGGTGAACCGATTTGAACGCGGTTTTTTTTGTTTGAAAGGTGAATTAGTCGAAAGTGTTGTCAGCTATTTTGATGAAAATCGATGCAAGATGGCCGCCGCTACAAAATGGTAGATTATTTATTTTTCACAAATCCGTTAATATGGGTATCAAATGAAAGGGCTTGACTAGTAGAATAACACCATGCAAATCCAAGATGGCCGCGATCAAAAAATGGAGTCGGGGGTTTTTTTTTAATTTTTTGAACATTAGATTCTGTAGCCACTACACACAATGAATACTTACGTGTATTTCCGCGTGCTAGATTGTTGTATCAAGATCGCTAAATTTTTATTAGTTACAGATTTCCAAAGAACCCAAAAATAAGAAATGAATGGGCACAAAGAATAAGACCGCAATATTGGACATCGCAGAAACACAGTCATATTTGTTCAAAACACTTCACACTTAATTGATTTGTGCCCAAAAACAATTTAAAATGGAGGCGCTTAAAATCAAACGCTATTATTTTTGCCGCATATAGACACATTGGTAATTATAATAATATCAGATATTTGTAATAATACCATAATTTTATGCTAGTGTTGTGTGAAGGTGCAAAATACATGCAAATACTAGGGTTGGACTTAATAGTCTTTGGCACGAATTCAGAGATAAAATAGTCATTAGTGATAGATGTTTGGTCCACGAGTATAATGCTAACACTCTTATAATAAGGTAATTCATCGTTTTCAAGAAAACAACGAAAATCAATTCTAACCTCAACACTGGATGATTTACCCTCTCCCTCCCCCCATCCCATAACCCATATCAAGGCGGCACGTTTTAAAAGTTTTACCCTAAAAGCTGTTATTAGTGTATGAAAAACGCTGAAGCGAAACGTGAAAAATGTTCTACCAGGTCTGATTTTTTTAATTCAAGGCAAGAGAACCGTTACCAATGGATGTCTGTAATGCAGATTGCAGAAGAAAATTCCGCCAATGAAGTTTCCATTCGCACATTAACGGAGTGACGTATAAACATTAATGTTCAAAGAAATTTAGTAAGTGTACAATATTCGTTCGTTCGTTCGTTTCAACCAATGGACGTCCACTGCTGGACATAGGTCTCTTGCAAGGATCGCCACAGCACACGATCTTGTGCCGCCTGATTCCAGCGGCTACCAGCGACTCGCTTGAGATCGTCTGTCCATCGAGTGGGGGGTCTACCTACGCTTCGTTTGCTGGTGCGAGGTCGCCATTCAAGCACCTTGGGATCCCAACGTCCATCGGTTCTTCGTGCAATGTGCAACGTGTGCAATGTGCAAATTGCACGAAGTATAATATTACTACCTATTAATATTACTACCTATTAATATAAATAGGTTTAATATTTTGTATTTCGAGACAAAATAATTCACTTTAACTAAGTACTTTCAGGAAGGTTTTAGTATATGTATAACACACCTAGTTACCATTCTTATGTGCGAAGTTACACGCATAAATGTACCCACATGTCACTAATATTTTTGACTGGTGCACCGCGGTTCCTCTGAGATTGCTGGACCGAAGTCGGTTTAATTTTTCTTAAAAATAGCTTGTATGATCGTATTTTCGAAACACCGTTTATAAAGTTTCATCGACTCCAAAAAGACTCGATTTTATTTCAGTTCTAGAAGGCACAACAAAGGTTCTAGAAGGATATGTATATTTTGTGTTATATATATATATATATATATATATATATATATATATTTTTCGATGTGTACACTAAAACCTTTCTGAAAGTATGTAGATTATGATAGTGAAAAAATCATCAAAATCGGTTCATTAGTTGCGGAGATAATCGCGAACATACTTATACAGTGTGTCCGGGATCGAATTAGCGATATTTTAGGGACATATTCTACAACTCATTACCTCTCTGAAAATACCACTTATTAGGGCCTGCCCCCCTCCCCCTCTCAGGGACAGCCATTTCAATTTTGCGTGCGTTTTTGTGGGTATGTGCGCACAAAAAATGTAATAACTCGAAAGTCTGCTGATGCACAGGTCTTCAAATGCCCTTATTCGATTGGATACAATATTCTTCATCACTAAATACCAAACAATAGAATAAAATGTAAAAATAACTCGATCAAAAATGCTTCGGAAAAAAAATATTTTTTCAAAAATATTGAAAACTACAAGTTTTTGCTGCATTTTGCAAAAACGAGGTCGTTAAGATTACATTGTTAAGTAGTAAATCGACAGTTTTTGAGATAAACAACAAAACGACATAAAAATTTTTACTGTAAGTTATTTACTTTAGGAGATATTATTATTTAAACATAACTTAACTGCGAGCGCGTAAGTTCTTATGTTATTCGAATGTGGGTTTCCATCGCATACCTCGGGCGATCAGGTAATAATAATATTGTTTTTGATTAGTCAGTGAATGAGGTTAAAACTTAGGATCAAACCCCTACTTCAACTGATTAAAAATTCGTATAAAAAATTTAAATATCTGAAATTTTATTTTGTTGTTCCTGGCGAGGAGGCGTTATGATCGCTACTTAAGTTATTACTCATTTTTGTTTGTGATTCAGGTTTGTGAATTTTGCTAGGTTTAAAGACATGCCTACTCGGTATTATTATAGCCATAAGAGAGCATTTAGATGTCAACTATTCGCCTTGGATCGGACGTGGCAACAATTCAATGGAATGGCCACCTCATTCTCCAGACCTTACACCTTTGGACTTCTTTTTATGAGGACCTATGAAGCAGAAGGTCTTTTATATGGTACCAAATACCAGAAAAGAATTATTGGAGACGATCCTGTCCGTTGCAGATAAAATAAGATTGTATTTGGACATGATCCAACGATCCTCCTAACATGAAGCAACTAGCTAACAGAACAGAGGTGGTAATTTCGGTTTGTGGCGGAAATAACCTAGTTTTTAGGATATCTGATTTGTGTCACATACACAAATCAGAGTTATTGAGTTATTGAGTTTATAACTAACAAAAATTAAATTATAAAGTTAAGATTTTTTACCTTATTTGTAGTAAAAAAATGATGAATCTTAAATTTGGGTTCAATACTCGTAATTCATGCTTGGGGACGAAGTACTTACAATTACCAATATCTCCAGAAGTAAGTAACTTACAGTCAAAATTTTTATGTCGTTTTGTTGCTTATCTCAAAAGCTATCGATTTATTACTTTATAATGTGAACTTAAAGACCTCGTTTTTGCAAAATGCAGCATAAACTTGTAGTTTTCAATATTTTTGAAAAAATATTTTTTTTCCGAAGCATTTTTGATCGAGTTATTTTAACATTTTATTCTATTGTTTGGTATTTCATCATCATCATCATCATGATCAACCCATTACCGGCTCACTACAGAGCACGGGTCTCCTCTCAGAGTGAGAAGGGTTTTGGCCATAGTCTACCACGCTGGCCAAGCGGATTGGCAGACTTCACACACCTTTGAGAACGTTATGGAGAACTCTCAGGCATGCAGGTTTCCTCACGATGTTTTCCTTCACCGTTAAAGCAAGTAATATTTAAATACTTAAAACGCACATAACTCCGAAAAGTTAGAGGTGCGTGCCCGGGATCGAACCCATGACCTCCGATTAGAAGTCGGTCGTCCTAACCACTAGGCTATCACAGCTTTTTTGTTTGGTATTTAGTGATGGAGAATATTGTATCCAATCGAATAAGGTCATTTGAAGACCTGTGCATCAGCAGACTTTCGAGTTATTACAATTTTTGTGCGCACATACCCACAAAAACGCACACCAAATTGAAATGGCTGTCCCTGGGAGGGGGAGGGGGGCAGGCCCTAATAAGTGGTATTTTCAGAGAGGTAATGAGTTGTAGAATATGTCCCTAAAATATCGCTAATTCGATCCCGGACACACTGTATACATACATATATACATACATACAACCTCCTTTTTTGAAGTCGGTTAAAAATATACTATATGAAACATGTTATTCTTGTATTTCCTAACAAGATGATGCCCGAGACTTCATTCACGTGAGCTTAGGTTTTTATTTTATTAATCTTGTGGGAACGCTTTGATACTGCAAGACAAAAGTAGCCTTAGATATCGGTTCCCGGGATGCAAGCTGTCTGTGTACAAAATTTCGTCCAAATCGGATGGGCCCTGAAAAGGTAAAAGACAGAAAGACACACTTTCGCATAATGTAATATTAGAGTATGGTGCACATATTTAAACACGCATATTGTGTCCCTATAGATCCTCACAGTCAAAATATCGATAGTTACATCACTAGCACGTCACGTGTCATCGTCACGTGTCATTAAAAAAACTTGTGACCACTGACAGATGTAAACTTGACATCTATTTAGAGTATATATTACAATATCTTAGGTTACAACTGAATTTTGGCGCCATACGCTAGTAATATTATTTAAATTTTTTATTTGTTGTTTTTGTTACTCAAAACTTTACAAGACGTGGTTTTTATTGTGCGGAAAATGTAGCAGTGATACTGAAGAGAATTTAACTCCACCTGACCACCGACCAACAATGTTTTGCCAGCAAAATCAAGGAAAACTCACGACAAATATTACCAAGATTTTATGGTTTGGATTTTAAGATAATATGAGTTTAGATAAAGTAGCGTATGAAACTCTACATAATTATTTATTAAAACACTCGTGTGATACTACTACTATTATGATTCCCTTTATTTATTATAGACCTCTGTTCCAGAAAATGGTAGAGTGGGTGCGCAGTACGAGCGCGCGGCGGCGCGGCCGGGCACGCCGCTGCGGCTGGCGGGCGTGTTCGCGGACGGCAGCAAGGCGAAGGCGCCAAAGTACGCCCAGCTCATCGATCCGCAAGGAAATGTGAGTTGTACTTGTACAACCACCACCACAGTTTAACGTCCCACTGCTGGGCAGAGATAATTAAAAAAAATTTGATCTAAAACAACTACTTATAACCTGCGCCACGTACATCAAACGCTGAAGGAAAGTGGAGGGGGTAACGGTAAGCTATTGTATTACGTGCGTGACAGTTCCCATACGCAGCTATCCCCTCCACGTTTCGTTCAGCGTTCGATGTACGTGGCGCGGGTTATACTCAATACTATAACTGTACCTACTCGGTACTGCTTAGAAATGCTCCTAGCTCCTAACTAAACTATACGATCCCATGTGCTATGTATAAGCCAATTTTTGTATAAAGTTCTAGAACGATCATCATCTATAAAAAAGGCAGCGCAAAATTGTGTAACTTCTATTAAGTATAAACGGCGGGGTGGAAACACGCGAGCTGAACTTTATTACTGAACTAATAACGATTAATCAACTCCATCACGAGAGCATCGAATAATGCAAAGCGAAAAAATCGATGCGCCCGTAACAATGGTTCTCGATTTTAATTCGATTGTTTGTCGATCGATGTGTTCGATTGGATGCTTACGTCATAATAACTATCTGTATGCAAAATTTCAGCCCGATCCATGCAGTGGTTTGAACTGTGCGTTGATAGATCAGTCAGTCACCTTTTCCTTTTAAATACTTGAATACAATAAAATACAAAGTTGATTTCTAAGGAGATTAAATTGGAAAATACCTAGACTCTACCATGGAATATAAAGGCCCGATTTACACTTTGTTAAGTAGCAAGTGCAGGTGATAAGTGCGAGTGTAAAGTAATTAGTAAGATCAACTTGTACACGAATACGCTGCTAGGTAATACCTAACAACAATTAGAAGCCATGTCTCCCGCACTCACCAGCTTCACGAACTTTACAGTGTGTTAACAATAGATTCATTTTGACAAGTGTATCTATTTAAAACGTACAGGCACAAAGTGGACCGAAGGGAAAACAATTGGATTCATCAAAGAATATGTAAAATATGAGTGTATTTACAGTATAAATTGCACTAAGTATACGAATTGCCTATCTCTTTTAAATTTTTGCTTAATTCTACCCGCAGTTGGTCCTTCATTATGCACGGACAGAGACATCTAGAAACGTTTTGAAATACACTTATCCTCTTGACACCAAAAAAACATGTTAACTAATCACTCGTCGTCTGCACCTGCACTTCAAAAAGTGTAAATCAGGTCGAAGTTCCGTGGTAGAGCCTAGGCATTTTCCAATTTAATCTCCTTAGAAACCGTCTTCGTACTTTATTGTATTCTAAGATGTTTAAAGTAAAGGCTTCATTATATAAAATCGCAATTCTCCGCTCCGACCGCCATTTGCAATGAAATTAAAAAGAAGTACGTCCTTACACTCGAAAGAACATTAAGTACTCTTTGTCTATTTTGCTTCGACAACCCATAGTAACGCACAGCAGGATCTCCACAGTAAAGATCTAGCAAAATAAAACAAACAATCGAAACAAACGAAAACAAACCGTATATCAACAGGATAACGTTCAAACAGAACGCAAAATTAAGTTAAGAATTCTATTGCAATGCAATTCTATTTTTACAATTGGAAATGGAAAAGTCAACTTTATTGCGTTGATATAGAGAGTGTAGACAACGCACGGAGAGTCCTTTTGTACATTTCTGCAATGTGAGGGCAGTGTCCTCAGTGAACCGTGTTGCTAGGACGACGGAATAGGGCTGTCACGATTTTTACTTTTTTTTCTTGTTAGAGAAAATATGTGGACGTTTAGGATCCCTTTGGCTTTGAGAAAATGTTGATTGAGTTTTACACATAGGTATTACCAAATTATTTCTAAAATAATATTATTTTATTAATATTAATTATAATTTATAGATAGGTACCTTATAAAAATATTTTTAGGGTACAGCTGATAGACCTTGACGTTGAAATTGCATATTTTTTGCCCAAACATTAATATGCAAGGAAATTATAGAAGTTAGTCAATACATTTACTTTTACATTTGGTGCTGGATAGTTATTGAGCCTAATATTTAACGTTTATAAAATTAGCTTAGCGAATAGCGACATACACAAAAATCTATCTTTTTCTCATCAATCTATATTAAATGTTCACAACAACTAAAATGCTCCAATAACCGAACTGCTCGATATTTCATCCAGCCCTGGTACTACAAGAGACGCATGCGAAAAATGATGCACTCCATTTTGTTTACGGCATAATGAGCTTAATTATGTAAGAGCTTATCCGATGGCCGCGAGCTATTCCCAAAGCGCACGACTCCAAGACGAATGGTAAGAAATGGTAATGGGGTGTAAGTGACTCTGTGTTGAATTAGCTCTTTCTTGTTACATTCCTTGGTGTTAGTATGTTAATTCTTTACGTTGTTTCATTGCGCGTATTAAATTAGTTATTTATGCAACTGTTGTGTAATAAGGGGTATTAAAACACGAATGTGGGTTTATCACATGAGGCGAAGCCGAATGTGATAATAGTATATTTTTTTTTTCATTACAACACTCGCTTGGATGATGTATAATGGTTGTTACAAGTTATACAACATTGGGTGTTCTAATGTTAACAATAAGCTAACTGTTTCAGAATCTTTAATAGATGATTTAAAGCATAGGTGTAGATAAAATATTTTAGATTTGCTAACATAATATTCCAGTTCTTTGTAATGTACGTAAGTAAGTATTTTCAGGCTCGTAAAATCTACCAAATCCGTATTAACTTACTGATCGTGGTCGCATACCAAAGAAGATTCGCCAGACTTGCAAGAAGGCGCAATAGCCGCAAGAGGCGCACGCAACGCTTTTAGTACAGAAAATACGTATGACATACGACGTCGGGCGGATCGAAGAAATGCTAATGTCGTCAGAAGAATCTCTACACATTTTTACTTGCGGCTTTGAACGTTCGTGCGCCGCTTGCGAGTGTTGCGGCTTGTCTTTGAAAAAAATCCAATGAAAAATTAAAAGTCTGCACGGGCATATTTTGTGCTATCATTTTTTATAATCAAGACCCTAATTCGAAGCCTTTCAAATTTCGAAGTTCGTACCTACCCGCCCTTGAAAGGTCACTTAGGTAAATTTTAGCAGGTTAGGTTTAGGTCAAAGGAACGGATACATCCCACAAAATATAACGAAGAAATTCCGAGAATATCGTGATGAATAATGATTATCGTGACTGAGGTGTAACAGTGATCAGTAATAATTAATTAGTGATGTAGTATCTACCTTCAGGAAGAATTTATTTAATCGCTGTTAATTAGATTCATTTCAATTTTTAATGAACAGATTCTAGGAGGATTTGTGCGCTGACGGTGACCTGAGATAATAGATGCTTTTTCCCAGTCTTTCTGATATATCTCCGGTACAGATTTTCCCCGTTAAATAAAAAGTAACTATGATAAACTTTATGAAGAAACGTGTAAGGAGGAGGTGTGGCATTTCGATTTAGATGATAGATTTGGTACATATATTTTATTAGTAGGTCGCAAGTCGCAACATTGTATAGTAAATTATAAAGACATTACAGTAATAAATTACTTAATGCTCACACACAACGTAATTACATCCCACCCATCCCTTTAATTATAGAGCTGGAAGAAAAAAGTAGTTCATTATCAACTGACATGCGCATGCTCTATACTATTTTTCATACTTTTAGAAAAAGACAAAAATAAACAAATAAATATGGCTGGCTCATATGGCTCCTACAGCTATGGCAGATTTTATGTAGGTATTTTAGTTCTTACTGTTACTGTACTTGAGTGAATACCTCTCTAACAGTGATGCTAAAGTGTGTAAAATCAATGTGTGAGGCGCCATTTTTATGAATGTCTTGTGAGGGGCATGGTCTAGTTACGACAGTGCATATGAATTGATTGACGATTGTGCTGATGTAACCACCCAAGTCGGTAACTGGATGGACAACTTTGAAGGTTCGAATTTGGCCTTTCCGAGGCACATACCTCGGAGAGCACTTAATTTAAACCTTTGGTCCCCGTCACTATCACTAACATCTGATAATAATCATTAATCTTAACAGTGCTTTATTCTCTTGAGAAAACCCATACCCATGTGATTGATGGAAAGGTAATGAGAAATAGGATATAGAGAGAGAAGGAGCCCATTCTTACGACAAAAGCAGGAGTGTTTAACCATTGATCTGAACTCTTCGAATAATGAGAGTCTATCTGGACATGTTTAATGTAATAGTTACTAAGGAATAAAGCCTAAAGTCGTGAGTCGTGACCGATGATATTATATTAGTAATAAGAAATGCGTGCTTATTAATAAAATAAGAAGAAATGTACTTGCGGCGATCGTAAACAATGTTATCTGATAACAAAAGGAAGTACGATTTACAATCTAATTAGTTGGAATAGTTGAGTTCAAAATAGTGAAACAATAGATGGGGGCATTTATATTCTGTGACAGTTTTTATGGTCACGTTTCGACCACGGTCAGTCTGGTACAGTTGGGGCATTCGATATTTTATAAGCATCGCACGAATGTACATACAAACATAAACCTGCACTTACAGGGTACACAACTTATTGAAATTCAAACCTTACAGTACAAACACAAGGACTAAGTTCTCTTAAAGGAACCGTAAGGATAACTTGGTGAAGTCGGTTGTGACCGACATTTATTTGCAGTTACAACTAATAAACGTCATTATATATTCGTCCTTATTTCTTGGAAATAGGAGTGTTAACATCATTTTCGGAGCTGCAAACAATTATAATGGCCTCTGGCATTGTTTCGGTCAACTTTGAACCATATTAGGAAGCCTGATATTCACAGGGTGCCTTGTCAGTTTATTACTGTTCCGTTATGTATGTGAACTATTATCCTGTGGAAAATCCCAAACCTAATTTCCACGTGTGCGATAGCTTAAACCAAAGTAGGCAGGTATTCTTCGATTAAGGATTTAATTTAGAAAAATAATCCTTCCTAGATGGAACTTGAAATATTAGATGATGCAGGGAACTTCAAACTGCTTTCTTGCAAATAGTTAGAGAATTTCCTCTGGTAATCTGGTTTCGTAGTTTTGTGTGGATCTATATTGATGTAACGCCATTTTTCCCCATACATTGACAGCTCCTTGCTGTACCTTCTATATTGTTTCGTAGAAGCTGATTTAGATAGCCACGTTATGACAGCATTCTTACCGTATTGCTCCAAATCTAGTACCCCATGCTTAGAAACGATCGCGCCGTCGACTCTCATCACCAACAAATGAGGGATGCATGTGATTTCATACAAGTACTTAAGCACGGATATTACGGGATCAGAGTACTTAAGAGTGAACCAATTCGCTTGGTTCTCGTAAGATTCGTACATTTCCTCTTCGGTGTCGTCCAAGGGTACATAAATCACTTCGATGGGAACATTGACGTATTTCACGTTTTCGTAAATTTCGTAGAATTTCTCTATGATCCCATCCTTGTCGGTTTTGCCGGCGGAGAAAAGTAGAGCAATGGTGTCTGCGTTTGTCTCGAGCCATTCGAAAGGTATCCGTTCCATGTTTTTGTTGAAAACCGCAGCTTCGTTAAGCCAGTTGTATGGCTTGAAAGCACAATCGGTTGGTTCCATTTATAAATAGAAAATATTAGATTTTATAATGAATCAATGAATGAATCCAAAATTCCAAACGGAACGTTGCTGTTGGATACCTATTATTATTTCATAAACCTTTTTGAAAATCTTGAATTAGTTTAGATAATGTTTTTATTATTATTAATTTATTTGCGCGTTTGACAAACAAACACTATGCAACTACGCTATGCAAAAATTAAAACGATATCTATATAAGGAAGGACCTAAGGGACTTGATAACATGTCAAATGATAATATGAGGTATGTCAAGTTGTTACATAAATTTCTTCTTTATAAAATAAGAACCTTCTTCGAACCAAATTTAAATTATTATAAGTAGGTAGAACTATAAAACAAGTATTAATAGTAGTTCCTTGAAATAGAAGGACGGTAACTGTACGATTAAACTTTTTTTTGTAATCAGAAATTATTTTTATTTTACTAAAATATACCTACCCTCTATTAGGCTTTTAATGATCCTAATTTCTAATTTCGAGCAGAATAAAATCCTTAAATAATATCTAATAACAGACGTACTCTTATACATACATACACGAAGCTAGTAAGACTTGTAGCAAAGTAGGTGCATGTAGATACCCGTACTAAAACGAAAAACACTATCATGATATTATTATACAGTTAGAGTTATTGCAATGTCGCGTGTAGAGATAGCAATCTTAAACTGTATGTGACAACAAGTTTAAAAGGGCGACGTCTCATTAGCGAGTAGTCATAACATTTAAGTGACAAACTGGGTGATAAATAGGCGTGAAGTTAAACCTAAACTGTTTTGCATACAAGCTCCATTTTTTCTAACCTTTTTTTGTTACATGGCAGCTGAGTTAGGGTTGTAACAATAGGTAAGTAAGTTTTGTTAGATAAATTATATTTTATTCCTTGATTCACTTTATATTTGTATTTTAGGAAAAGGAATGCTCATCTGAGCACAGCGAACTCAGTTTAGGAGGTAGGTACATATAAGATTTACTTACACCAACTTACTCGAGTTACCTATTAAATAACTAGAAGTTCGTGTTTTCCGAGTATTCTGCTACAGTTTGCTTCTTCTCGATTTTAAAATTGTTAAACCTACTTAATAATTTTTGCCTGTCTGTTTTTCCTTTATGCGTTCGCGTATCGTTCATATTATAATTGAGCTGAAACTTGACATGGAAATATGTAGCTTGTATCCTGGAGACTGACATAGGTAGATTCAATTGACGATTCAAAAGTAATTGTAAAAGTTTATTTGAATAAAAACTTTTCTTCTATTATATAAGACACTTTTCATCAGGTAAATAAGTTCCCCGGGAACGAAGACGCGGGCATCAGCTGTTTACTTATAAAACTCACGTTAGCGCCAACCCTAAGAGCGTCATAAGATCGATGAAGTAATGAACTTGCACTCGCATCAGATAAGCAGTTACACCATTGTATGAAACTTTATTTAGGTTAATATCAAACTTGTTGGACGCAAGTGTGCTAGTGTTGCTTCCACGCCTCTAGGTATGCCCGATAGATTTTACTATCGATGGATTTTACTTAAGTACTCCATGCACTATGGATTATGGGTACATAGATTTTTGTAGATATACGATTTTATTTGCTTTAATATCGTGCATATATTATTTAGTATACCTACCTCCATATTATATTTCGATCAAGATTTTTATTTTGCTAAATTTCAGCTTCGGGTGTCAGCTGTAGATGAATGCACAACTCGATACTGAAAACTCTGAAACAAGACAATTTAGATCCATTAGGTATACTGTAACGTTATAATGTTTCGAAATAAGCATAAGAATAAAATTTCACAAAATAAACTACAATAATAATAAATTACGTAATTAAAAAAACTAAAAACCCGACTGCGTAAAACAAACTAGTTCTGGTAACTGAAAAGCAAAAAACAAGCTTTGTACTTTATAAACTAGAATTTGATAAGATCATAAACATAATTAATGTTAGAAAATGTATGGCATGCGGGGGCGAATTAATAGTCCTGAGTAGTTGGCTAAGTAATGCCCCCGCCTGCCATACATTTTCTAACATTAATTATGTTTATGATCTTATCAAATTCTAGTTTATAAAGTACAAAGCTTGTTTTTTGCTTTTCAGTTACCAGAACTAGTTTGTTTTACGCAGTCGGGTTTTTAGTTTTTTTAATTACGTAATTTATTTCTTGGTTTTTAGTGCAAAACTATGAAAAATTTTTAGATGCATATTTTTACAAAAGACAGGCCTGTGTCACCCCGCGTGTAGGTATTAAAAACATACCTACAGGCGGCGGCCATTACGAAAGGGCCAATCTAGTAGGCTGCCGCAAGCGAAAACACGCGCGCGCGCTATTTGTTCGACCACGTTCAACTTTCTCGATAGTTGCAAGATGGACACAAAACGAAAGAGGCACTATAGTTCGACTTTTAATTATCTGCAGTAATCTGATGTTTCCTAATGTCATTCCGTAAAATAATGTTGCCAACCCCGTTTCTATAGTGATGTGATACGTTCAATTCATTCAATTTCATTCACAAAAGTTTCGTTCAAAGTTACTCTTTCATTATCATCATAATTTTATTTATCTACTAAGTAAATCGATGGCTCCTACGTATAAAAGTCAAATTGACAATTTTGTCGTCTTAACTTTTTTGTGGCAAACGCATCCTATTGGTACAATTAATAATATGAGCTTTAATTGAAAAAAAAGTAAGAAGTACTATTTTCTATTGCAGTTTAAAAGCCTATGTGTCGTAAAAATAAACGTACACATGGTAATTTTAGACTTACACTTGTTTATGCTTCCGGCCAATCTGCATAATTTTTTTTATCGTGTTGTTACGTTTATTATCATCGAAGTCATCTTTTAGTTATTACATAAATAACTAAAACTTCCAATTAATATATAATCGATACTTAAGCCTAAACTACTTGTTTTGATTCTTGTTTGTCTGTATCTTGTTCAGCATGATTTCCTTGGAAGAGGGGATGGAAGTTTCTTTTGTACAACTCAGCATTAGTGTACAACTCAGCGTTAGTGTACTTGTTTCTTGAGATGCTTTTTTTACGCCAGTTAAGATTTTTTTTTTGTCAATTTGTGATTTTACTAACAAAGTGAAAGACTTTTTGTATAATTTTTGGTAATTTTATTGATTAAACTGTGATCTTTAAAAAAACTTGCTTTTGTTAACTAGGTATTTCTTAAGAAAACAATACGTTTTAAATACGGGTCCATAACTATAAGTTTTGAAGAGTGAAGACTATAGAACTGAAAACCAGATCATATAGTTAAGTATCAATATGACATATTTATCAAAATATGTAAATAATTTATATTTATTGTGTGAGTTTAGAAATTAATTTAACTTTCACTAAATTAGGTGAGTAAAAATATAAAAAAACGATACGAAGTACGATGCCGTGTAGAAACCGATCAGGGGTATGCATACCTCTTTCAAGTTTACCCGCTTCCATCATCACTGCATCACCACTTACCATCAAGTGAGATTGCAGTCAAGGGCTAACTTGTAGTTGAATAAAAAAAAATAGATGATGATTATGAACTTAATCTGATTTTTGTTTTTTTTTTTTTTCAACTTTAGTCTTTAACTAGAAACTCAAATTAATATATATATAGCTGCTCGTGCTGATTCACTGACTGATTGATCACCTCTCCTGAACAATTTTGTATGAAAATTTTTTTTTTCAATAATGGTGTCGTAGAGAGGACAAAAATTCATTCGGAACAAAAATATGGAGAGAGCTGATGATTGAGGATTTCAGAGACGAGCGACGGGCACGCTTAAGGTATTGAAGATAGGTGGGGGGTGCTCGAGCAAATGTCACTCGAAACGTCATCCAATTGGCAGTCAGCTGAAAAAAAATTCAAAATGGCGAAAAAAAGATGGCCGCCATACAAATTTCGTCAGTCTCCATCTCGGAGGGTATAAAAGATGGAAGAGTGATTTCTTGGCAAAAGATGATCAGGATCTGAAGGTCTACTCAAAGAATAGAAAAAAAAATTCAAAATGGCGGAATTTATTTTTCCATACAAAATGTACGGCGAATATTGAAAAGACTACAAGTTGTGAACTATGCAAGGCTGTGATCCGGTTTTTTGGAGAACTCTCAAAGAAAAATATGGGAAAACATGATGATTGAGGGTTTGGAAGACGGTTGAGCAGCCCGGGCAGGGTATTGTAGATAGGTGGGAGGTGCTCAAACAAAAATTACTTGAAACCTCATCCAATTGGCACTGAGCTGAAAAAAACCCCAAAATGGCGGATTCAAGATGGCGGCTATACAAATTTCGTCGATGTCTATCTTACCAAGTATACAAGATGGAAGAGTGGTTTCTTGGAAAAATATGATCAAGACCTAAAGATCTACTTGATGAACAGAAAAAAAATCAATATGGCGGAATTTATTTTTCCACACAAATAATTTTTTTCATTGATGGTTTCGTATAGAAGACAAAAATTTATGTGGAGAAAAAATATGGAGAGAGCTGATGATTGAAGATTTCAGAGGCGGGTGACGAGCACAGCCAGGGTATTGAATATAGGTGTAAGGTGCTCAAACAAAAGTCACTCGAAACCTCATCCAATTGGCAGTGAGCTGAAAAAAATCCTAAATGGCGGATTCAAGATAGTGGCCATACAAATTTCGTCGGTGTCTATCTCACTGAGTATAAAAGATGGAAGAGTGGTTTTTTGGCAAAAGATGATCAAGACGTGGTTTACTTGATGAACAGAAAAAAACAAGATGGCGAAATTTATTTTTCCATACAAAATATACGGCGAATGTTGAAGAGAATACTAAATGGGAACTATGCAAGACTTTGATACAGTTCCTTTTCAAAATCTGTTTTTATGGAAGAACTCTCATTCTGACAAATGATTCGGAGAAAAAATATGGAGAGTGATAATGATCGAGGGTTAGGAATATGGGAGAGATAGGTGGAGGCTGTTCAAACCAAAATACCCAAAACCGAAACCTCGCGGTCCGCTTTAGCGGGCCGCGCACCCACGCGCCATACTAGTTTCATATATACAGCTCAAACGGTTATTGAGATATCAAGGTCTAAAAATCATTATTTTTACTACTGACTGATATATAGATCAAATGCGGGACCATGGTCACCCCATCATACGGGTGAGAGAGTTCCGAATAGACGGGATGAACATTCAATGTTTGACAGTTACGAAACCCATGAACATTTTGTATGGAAAAATGTTTTTTCTTTTATTTTTTCGTCAATTTTCCAATATTTTTAACAGTTATTCTGCTATTCGGGATGGAGACAAATACAACAAACCATGAAAATCGGTCCAGCCGTTCTCGAGTTATAAGTGTTCGAACAATTTTATATAGTAAATATATAATATGTATTTATATATATAATATATATACATATATATAGATACACTTTGTACATAAAATATAATAATTACTTAAAATATAAACTTTAATTTGAATAAAATAATTGAATGATTCAAATCAATCACCTAAACCCCATCCCTATTTTATTTTCGTTAAAAAGTGACAACCCACGAAACTTCACATTAGTGCATACAATTAAAAGTCGAAGTATAGGCACTAGGCAGTTCTGCCGACTTTTGCCACCGAAACGAATTATTGTAAGAATACAAGAAATATAATATTATAATTATAATAAGTAATAATAAGTGATCAAACGAACTTACCACAAGTGAAGTTCGATCATTATTATATGAGACACTTTATCCGAAGATATAAGACAACGTAGTCCCTTTGACTTACTAGGTAAACTTCCGCACATGTTATAAACAATTTTTAAAATAATAAAAAACAGAACCTGACCCCGGCGGCACTAGTCCTATTCATTCTTTTTAGAGGTCCGTTCAAAACTTTTTTATTTGGGTCAGGGGGGGTGGGTGCTTATATCTTCGGATAAAGTGTCTCATATAATAATGATCGAACTTCACTTGTGGTAAGTTCGTTTGATCACTTATTACATTTCGCACTTTATCCTCTTATATAAGACAACGTAGATGTTTAGAGGTAAAAGTTTTGATAAACTTAATAAATAAATACAGATTTTAATTTTTAAATCGTATATTTAAAACACTTTCTTACAGAAATAATAATTGTTTTGCTTGTACATAGTTTAACAATTAATATATTATAATATTACGAATTAGAATATCTTCCTTAGAATTAGGTATTGTAATCATTATCAAGGTTTTGTTGTGAGACAAACGGATCTGGCATAATTTCCTTCATCCGTCACTAGTCTATTATAGAAGCGAGCAAATGTGTTGGATGTATTAGACCAGCCTGCCGCTTTTCTAATCGCCTCAATGCTGACGCCTGCGCGTCTAGCTGCTGAAGTGGACGCATGTCGAGTACTATGCGCTGTGAAAACACTTGTGTCAACACCGCTCTCTGACAGTGTATTCTTTATCCACCTGCTAATTGATTGTGAAGTGGCATTTTTGTATGGTTTCTTAAATGTTAATAGCAGATTATTTGTACGTGTCCCCTCAGATCTTAGACTTCTAGTTCTAAGAACATAGTCTGACAGGACTGTGGCAGGGCAGATACTTAGGTTTTCCTGGAAATAAGGTAAGAAAAGAATAGGCTGCTCTCTGCCAGCAGCGGATGTTTTTAAAACATCAGTGATTCGAATTTTAAACCCAGTTTCTAAGGTTTCGATGTTTTCAAGTTTTATTAACGAAAAAGTTTGTACTCTATGAGCAGTACAAATTGCTAGTAAAATGACAAGTTTCTTTGTGATTTTTTCTAAAGACAAATCACTATGTGGGTACCAATTCTTAATATAATTTATAACTAGTTGAGGGTCCCAAGTACAGGAATACTTGGGCTTGGTGGGTCTTAACCTATAGGCGCCTTTGAGGAGACGTTTTACACTCGCTTCAGAACCAATATTGTTTCTAAGCAAAACTGATATTGCAGATCGATGAGAATTCAAACTCCCATAAGAATCGCAGTTATTAAAACGCGCTGTAAGAAAAGTTAACAATGATGTCTTTGACGGTTCAAATATGTTTATATTATTTGATATACAAAATTGCCACCAAAGCTTAAGTGTGGTATTATATTGTTTTAATGTACTGTCAGAGAACGATGCTAACATTAGAGTCGATGAGTCTGGGTCGACTCCTTGTCTCAAGAACGCCTGCCGGATAATCTCGCGACACCCAGGGTAAGTCTCCTGTGTAGGGGATGATGCTCTCTGAAATTAGATTGCAATAAGTATTTATGCGGATTAAAATAGAGGATATCCGAAACTATCAAGCTTTGTAGGAGTGGGTACCACGGTTGTGATGGCCAATTCGGAAAAACTAGGATTCCGTTTGCCTTATCATCAATGATTTTTCTCAGACACTTTAAAATTAAGGAAAAAGGAGGAAAAGCATAAAAAGACATAGAAGTCCAACATAGGGTAAATGCATCCACCGCTACGGCGTCTGGATCTTGTTGCCAAGATACAAATTTTTTACATTTAGTATTATCGCGAGAAGCGAATAAGTCAATTTCGGGTTTACCGAAATTGTATACAATGTTCAGGAACGCTTTGTCAGAAAGTGACCATTCAGTATCTGGATTGACTATTCTAGACGCGGCGTCCGCTCGATTTTCTTTTGTATTTACGTATGATGCAAAAATCCAAAGCTTGCGTTGTTCGCACCATTGCCAGATGGTTCTAGTTAATTTATTTAAGTGAGGATATTGTATCCCTCCCATTCGATTAATGTAACTTATTGCCGTCGTATTGTCAACACGAAGTAATATTGTGCAGTCATTTAAATTACGAGCAAAAACCTTAAGACCAAGAAAAGCGGCCATTAGTTCTAAATAGTTAATGTGGAAGCTACTTTCTCTGCTCGTCCATCGACCATTTGTTTTATCATTTTTACACACCGCTCCCCAGCCAGTTGCTGATGCATCTGTATAGATTTCGAGTTTATAATTCGAGTGTCTTATAAAATTTGATGATACATTAACATTTAATGACCACCAGTTTAAATCTTCCAGTATTATCGCAGGTAATTTTATTTTTGTCTCATAACAATTATTGTTTTTTGACAAAGCGATATACTTTTGACGTTCTAAAATTTTTGTATATAACCAACCATAGTTGACGGCTGGGCAAGCGGCTACTAAAACCCCAATAAGTTGAGCGAATTCGCGAATAGTGCATTCCGGTAATTTTGAATAAATTTTTACTAATTTTGTGATCTTGTTACATTTTTCGCTTGGGAGGTATAATGATAAATGTTTTGTATCATAAACAAATCCAAGAAATTTACAAGTTTGTAGGGGTACTAATTTACTTTTATCATAGTTGATAACGAATCCCAAACATTGTAGCAACCCTAGGGTTTCGTTAATATTTTCATAACATTCGTTATAATTGTCACCGATACATAAAATGTCGTCTAGGTAAAATACGGACTTAAAGCCGCGGTATCTCAGATAAGTTATAGCTTCTTTCATGATTTTGGTAAAAACACCTGGAGCCACTGACAAGCCAAATGGCATCACGTTAAACTGGAAAGTTTTGAGATTTTCAGAACTAAATTGATACTGAAATCTTAAATACTTTCGATCACAATCCCGAATAGGTATAAGAAAATACGCTTCTTTTAAATCTATAGTAGCGAGAAATGCGTTTTTTGGGATTAATTTACAAGCTGTCCTATAATCTTCCATTTTAAAATGGTTTGTAGCTATAAATTTATTTAAGGATTTCAAATTTAATATAAACCGCTTATCACCGTTAGGTTTTGGAGTTAGGAAAATTTTTGATATAAATTGATCTTTCGTTATATTACACTCGGAAATAGCTCCTATTTGTAATAAATTATTAATGGCCACACACATGTGTTGTATATCAATCGATGACAAATTATTTTGGGGAATACTCGATTGTGTAACTTGTGTGTGAAAAGGTATAGTATAACCTTTTTGAATCCAATCAAGTACTACAGAGTTATCAGTTATTTTTACCCAGCAATCGTAAAAATGAGTTAGCCTGCCTGCGTGTACCTGCGTTAGCGGCGAGTTGATGTCGACGCACGGTGCCTGTCCTTGTCCTGCGGCGCAGTTCGTGACTGTGGTATTGTGTACGGACGGCGCCAGCCCGGGCTCATCATCGTTGGTCTCTTGGCACCTCCGCGCCCCCCCCTGTTCGTCGACAAATACCGAGGGGGCGTTGACCAGTTTCCCTGATTTCCAGCTGGTCGAGTACCTGTTTGAGGAGTCGTAATTTTTTGTGGTTTTGAGGGCTTTTTAATTTGTAGGCCCTGCTTTTCAATTGCCTTTGCAGCCTTTAATTTTTCAGATAGGGACAATCCGAATAACGTTTCGTCCCTTTCCGAATCTTTTATGGTGTGATAGCACGTTTTGTCTAGTTGCGGTGTTAATAGTTTGATCCTATTTTGAGTGGTTCCATAATGCGAATCGCAAAGGATTCTGCAGCCATTGCTGATATGTTTTATGGCTTGCGCTCTTTTTTCATTCCCTTTTAAAAGTAGGTCTAATCCGTGACTGATGGCCGTGATACCTAGGCCGAGTTGCTGTTGGGATTCCATTATATTTTTGTCCCGCTTACTGAGCATATCTGGGACGGCGGCTGCGATTTCGGCATTTAATTTTGGCGCTTGCAGAAGTCGGCAATTGTCAGGTATAAGATAGTCACAAAATAATTTTTCTTTGTCGCCTTTGGACATCCCTTTTTTTAGTATGGGAAGCCATATGTTTATCAGATTTACATGGATGTTATCACCATAATCCGGCGAGTCGGGTGTCGATTCTCCAAGCGCCGAGAGTAATTCTGGGTCAATTTCCGGATCAATTTCTGGGTCAATTTCTGGGTCTGGAGGTCCTGTCTCTTCGATGGGCGTCACCACCTCTTGAAGGGTGCAGATTTCTGCTTCCACTTCGCTCACAGGTTTAGCCAAGTCTTTCGTCCCTTGCACATTATCTCCTTTGCCTAAAAACAAATTTTTGTTAATTTTCCTAATAAAAGGCACTTCAACAAATATTTGCTGAGTAACGTAACATCTAATTTAGAATATACGCCTTATTTAATATTTCGTAGTCGTTGAAGACTCGCAGTCAACCCCGATACGAATAATGTACGATCGTTTTGTTTTTAAGTACGTCAAAGTTATTGACTCGCAGTCAATCCCTAAGCATACAAAAACAATATCAAGGGCCTCCGGCCTCGTGGCATCCCGTAAGTGCCAGTAAACGATCGCAGAAGTGGCTTAATCAGATAAGACCTCGTACCTTCTTCGTCCGACGATGATGATTCCAGTCGACGTGTGATCCTACGACGATCAGTATTCTTCTTCCGTTTTTCAATTTTCTTTATTTTATTTAAATAATATTCGATTTTTTCTTCAGTACTTCTCTTCGGCATGATAAGAGTATACGGATCGCGCTGAGCGCGTGCGTTGTTTACCTCGCACGAAAAAGGAATGAATAGGACTAGTGCCGCCGGGGTCAGGTTCTGTTTTTTATTATTTTAAAAATTGTTTATAACATGTGCGGAAGTTTACCTAGTAAGTCAAAGGGACTACGTTGTCTTATATAAGAGGATAAAGTGCGAAATGTAATTACAATTAGTAATTAATAATTAATAGCTAATAAACCTTTTACTAGTAACCCGAACTACGAAAGATTAATTAATCAATCAATTTCTCAATATAGCGCGAGCCCATATGACGCAGTCTTAATATTGATGTTCATGCATTTGTTCATGTATTAAAGTATAGCGCGTTTAAGACCACTATTAGCGCCATCTGTTGAACACTGGAAACTTTAATAAGATCCTTCATAATATTATTGTATTATTTTAGTGTTTGGCGATTTAAGGTTAAATTATTAGTGTTACAATAATTGATGGGAAGGGGGGAGGTGTAGGGGGGATTATGTGGAATGTAGTAGAGTGGAGTGGGAAGGGATCTTAAATAAATTACCACCAATTTACTCACAGAGTAGTTGTTATTTATTTTGTTTTCTATGATTTGTCACTCCAAACTGATTACAAACTTATAGATTGTATATATTTTCGTATTTGCCTTTTAAAGCCCTTTATTTTGATACCCCACTCGAGGGTCTTGAGGAAAAAAAAATTTTTCAGCTCGCACCTTAAAGTGCATAAAATCCGCCATTTTGAATTTTTATTAATTTTATGTACCCAGTAACATTTGCGCTGTTAAGACAAATCTAATGACGTATCATTTATCAAAATAAGTTGAGTCGTTGAGTAGTTACGAACTGACATAGGAAACGGTCATTTTCTGTGATTTAACACTCCAACTTATTTTCAAATATATAATTGTATACATTTTTGTATTTGCCTTTTAAATCCCTTCATTTTGATACCCCACTCGAGGGTCTTGAAGAAAAAATTTTTTTTCAGCTCGCACATTAAAGCGCATAAAGTCCGCCATTTTAATTTTTTTTTAAATTTAGGTACCCTATAACACTCGCGTCATGAAGACAAATCTAATGACGTATCATTTATCAAAATCCGTTGAGCCGTTGATTAGTTACACGCGGACATAGGAATGGACATACATACACACAGGTGAAACACATAACCTAGTCGGGTAAAAATAGTACTGATCTCTCTCCGGTCGTGTCCGAATTGCCGTCCCATCGGAAATCGGACTACGAGTGATAGAAAGTGCAAACTGTGTGTTGCCCACACACTTGTACACTATAATATCTCCTGCGTATGTGGCTAGTCTCTGTTGATATTGGTGACCGTCGCCCACATTCAGCCAGGATAACATATTATTACCTAGTATTTGTTGTATAAAATATCATTTTTAATAATTCCTTCCTCTGAATAAAATTAGGTTTATGAGGTTTTATATAATGTAGGTATACCAACTCACTTAGCAGATCCATCTTTCGTGTTGAGAATTTGACAAATCGTCTGATCTGATGTTATCGCCCGAGGTTCTTGATGATGTAATGTCAAAATAGATAATATGCCTGTGAGCAAAATAACGGAGAAGATTAATCCGTTCTGTCTCCAGTAAAATAGCTTGCAGCGAAACGTGTCATGGGCTGATTACAAGCTGATATATAATATCTAGGATAAATACTAATGGATAAATAAATCATTACTTAGTATTCGCGACATTCTACTAAAAGAACACATTAATAAATAGGCAATGATTGTGGTTTAATTCCATTCCATTCAAGATTTTTAGGCTGCCATTTTGTCTTTTCTGTCGGGCCATCTACTTTCTTATGATTATTAGTACATAATAATTCAATGGATTATTACGACCCTTATATTCGCCATTTCTGGTGAAAAATTGGGTGTGAAAAAAAATTATTAATAAACTTGAAAATAGGCTTACCAGGCAATCATATTTTCCAGGAGCTCTTCGTACCCATCAACACCAAGGGCGAGATGTACGAGGTTTGCCCCGAAGAGCTGTCGCCCACGGAATATGAAGAGACTCCATCCGCAGCACCGGTGCCACCAGAGATAGCGCAGAGGGCTCATCGTCTACCCCATCTGTTAAGCCTTTGGAGACTTCCAACACGGGTCAGGTTACTGGCTGGCACTGTACCTATTGAAATGGCGCATGATGTTGGAGGTAAATACCGACCATCCCTTTTTTACGTTTTAAGTTTTCTTATTAATCTCCTCCTACAAAATTATATGTTACTGCGAGTATTCTCGGAGCTAGTGGCACCTGCAATAAAATAATTATGCACACAATTGCGTGTGTGCTTTTGTGTACGAGCCGACACTTTCTTATGAATCTCTAGCCATTATACCTAAGCGTCGTGATCGGAATAAATAAATGGTACCTCATAAAAATATATTTCTACATCACCAACACCTATTAGGTCTCTCGCACAGTTTAGACATTTATCTAAATAGCCTGTTTTATCTAGAAAAACTTGTACCTTACATTGTATGAAATTATTATTAGGCATTAAATTAACTATTAATCTGATAAAGTTGGCTATAAAATATTCTCGAAAGATGCACTCGGTTCCGTTGGAAACGGCTAATAAATAATCGCTATCTCCTTTTTTGTTCTTATTATTTTAAACTAACTAAGTATACCCGTTGGGACGCAATCTTAACTTTTTCACTACGAAGTTACAAAATCCTTCGTTGATATCATAATTGCACAAGGTAATTTACCGATATGCTCGATAAAATAACGATAATAATCGCTATTGCTGGCACCGCGTTGAGAGATGATCCTATAAATAAACTGGCTTCGCTAGGTTCGCTGACCAGTTCAACTTGTTTTATTAAATTTAGTCTTTTGTCATGTAGGCACACAGATAAATCATACTTAGGTCTACCTATATGAATGTAATCTCCATAGGCATAAGAATAAATATTTCACCATCCAGACAATACTTGTATGTAGAATACGTGCTTCATTTTGCATATTTTAATTTCAGACGATCTACTGCTGCGAGCGGCAAGCACAGAGCCAGTATTGGTTATGTGTACTCTCCCAGAATATAATTCCTTGCCGTCCAGTCCGAGCAAGCAGGTGGACCCGCGATACCATGCGAAGGAGACCCTACAACTGCTCCCGCTAAATAGCAACATCAAAGTGCGTAGAACGCAGCTCGGATTCGAAAATGAAAAGAGAATGTTTCTCTCCGCTCGTCTCCAGAAAGCACTAACCTTCTGTCAACTGAACGTTGACAACTGGATCAGGCAGATCTCGTACGCAAACTCGACTGTCGTAAGCAAAGCTAAAACAGCCGAGGACCTCATCAAAGAAGACCACGAACCAGTTAAATTTGAAAAAGAAAAGAAATTCACACTCCAAGGCTTAAAGCTAGACCCGACGAGACTGTTCGGTAAAAGCGACAAAGTGTTAAAAGATATACCAGATGAAACAGAAGGTTCTATAATATTTTTAAGTAAAAACGAACTCGAGCATATGAACTATGATGTTTATAGTGATGATGAAGGAAAAGATGATAAAAGCGATGAAAAAGTGGATTCGGAACAGTTTTCTACTGATAAAATGCAGGTATTTAGAGAAGACGCAGAAAAGAAGAAGGGAAATTGGTTCAAAAACCTAAAACTGTTAAAGAGTACAGAAAAGTTAAATGACAAAATAACAGCTATAGAAAACAGTGAAAAGTATAAAGATATTAAAGATCCGTTTGATCCAATGGCTGAAAAACATAGTTCAATTGAGCGATATCAAGACATGGCTAAACTTATTGAAGATCGGTTTGGAGCGTTTAGGAAGAATGACGGGACAGCTGAAAAGAGTCACTCTTATAAAAGTCTTACAACGTCTTCATCTGAAATGGGCACAAGTCAATGTAGTTCCAATCATAAGAAACCAGTACTGACAAAATCAGTCTCGGTACAGACGGGTATGCCAGACGGCTCCTGCACCGAAGAGGAAGATAGTGGGATCAATATGAAGCATGGTCGCAAAAATCTTAGCGTAGATCAAATAAACTATTGTGGTTCAATGGAAAGTGATTCGAGTTCTGGAAGAAAACTGAAATCGTTAGATGAAAATATGCTAAAGAAATCATCAGCAACAAAATCGTCCACAAACCTTGAGAGACGACAAAGGATACAGCCAGATTTAATACCTGAAAAAGCTATAGTCAAATCCGAGTCCTATAACCAAATACAAAGCTGCGAAGACATCAATATGTTTGGAGCTGGCTCACTTTATAATGATAATGACTTCGAAATTAATTATAAGCAACACTCTTTCATTACTGAAAAATTATGTTCTGAATTTCACGTCAAAACTAAAAGGGTATTAAGCAAGTCCACGTCAAATTTACTGCACCCTAAAAAACCTAGCGACAAAAAAGAAACTAACAACAGTAACAGTATGCCAACCAAAACCGAGCGCTCCGACGATTGTGAGAAGCTCGTTAATTTTAGAAAGAAAATTGATAAACCCAGAGCGCCTACACCGAAATCTGAAATAGAAGACTCAGTTCCCGTAGATATATCAGAAGAAGAACCTCAAATACAGAAGAAGCTAAGGCGATCTATATCTTCCATTCAAAAGCGAAAGTTACCTGTTATTGAAGATTTGCCGTATGGTCAAGTAGCGGACGCTGTTCATTTAGAAGAGGAAAAAATAGATACAGATTCAAGTTCTGACAATATTTATGCTGAAATTTGTACACCTAATGGAAATAAAACCTGTGAAGAAGACAATTATGACTACAATGAAGATGTGCTTGCAACAGACCCTGTTATATGCAATGTCAAAAAAGAAATTATAAATCGGAACGACGAAAGAGCAAGACAGATGAGTGTTAACCAAGATAATAATCCTTTTAGGCACATCGAAGTTGTAGTGATAGAGAAAACAACAGACTTCGAATTGGATAATTCGAGCGTTGCATCCAGTGAATTTGATGAAACGGGAAGTAAAAATGATGTATCTATAGCAATAGATTCTTGGGAACGTGATAAAAATAAGAGTGCAGAACCAAAACTTCACGCTATTCGATTAGAAATAACTAGCAATATGGACGATTACCCAGTTGAGAATCAAACCTTAGAAACCACAGAGGTTCACCTTAGTAAAGATAATTCTTTAAGTTTTAGCAATAGTATCCATTTGAATGGTACATATCCCAACGAGGCCATCTATGATACATTAAAATAGAATAGTTGTATTGTATTATATGATTGCAAAATTAGTACACTTAGGAGTCACGAAATATATAAGTAGTCACATTCTTTAAAACGTATTGTCGCCTGCATGTCGCTTTATTAGAATTTCGCTTTATTTTATAAGGTATATTTCACAATCACTTGTCACCAACTTGTCACATTATATAGGAATACTAAACAATACAAAACAGAGGCTGAAAGCACAGGAACAAATTAACAATTTTTTTTGGCAATAATAACATTATACGTAGGGTGGATGCGCTTAAGTCCGGTCCCTCTCCAAAAGTCGGCACTCCGTTCTATTTCTGTCGATATTAAAGTTTAGGTGTCGCGTAATGGGTATTTTTTAGCTTTAGCTTGCTCTGATGGGAAAATAGTTTTAAAATAAGACAGCAGTTTAGAACCAAAACGCTAATATCGTCAGAAATAGACGGATTGGCGACCTTTAGGAGTGGGGCCGGACAGTAGAGCATCCACTCTACCTAATGAAGTAAGGAATAAGACTTTTCTGTATACATAATATTATAAATGACATTAAACTTGCAACATTTTTTCAACACCTAACGTTGATGTGATCAAGCACTAAGTATACAGTATTCTACAATTAAGTATATAATATAATAAATAATATTATGTATAGGTACCTACCTAACAGAAAAGTTTGCTTATCCTTTATATCAAGGCGATGATTTACCTACTGCTATTATTATTATTATATATCAAGGTTGACATAAAGACTATCTTAAGATAATAACGTAGTCTTTAAGTCAGGTTACAATAATAAAATTGAATTTATCAAATATTATTTTGACACCGACTTTCTACCTATATCATGTAATTTAATATTTTAACAATTACCTACCAAGTACATAATAAACCGAAATGTTTTATTTTAAAAATAAGCAAGTAGGTATGTACCTACTCCATTTTAAATATGGCCATAATTGGTGCTACCATAGGTGCTCAAATTAATTTTAATTTTATATTCTATTAAGGCCTCACTATGTAGAAATAAAGCCCTATTGAACCCAAACAGTCTTTTAGGAAAACACAGTAAGTAACTAAATCATTTTGCACATAATTCTTTTGTCAACTGGCGACTCGATACATAACTCGAATTTATATTAAAAATAAAAAATAAACAAAAACACCAACTCGTATTATATGGTAACAATTGGGCTCTATTTTCGAGTATCACATATCACATGACAATAATTACTATGCTATTTGTAAATTTTTGTATTATATAGTTTTAAATACTTATTGTATGATAATATTTTAAAAGTTGATTTAGTGTCTACACAGACGGACTGCGTAATTGCAATTTGGATTCATTTTACATATACCTAATAGCTGCATCGTAACTGACGACCGAGTTTGCGCATTCCGAATGCAACAGTGGCGTACAGTTCCCTATAACGGACTGCGCACAGGACTGCGTAATCGGTAGGAAGGTGCGATGAAGGCATTGACGTAATAATAGATGAAGGTACATTTATGTCAATCGCAATGGTCAATGGATTTGCATCTAAAATGCAATTTTGCCGTCTATCTGTGCGTGCACTAGACCCTTAAGTCTGATGCTCTCGAAAACGAAATGTAAACATATTGTTTTAAGAGACGCTTTCAAGATACGAATAAACGAATACCTAAAAAAATTTTTTTTCCTTCATATTGTTAAGAGTCCAAAACCTTGAACAAAAGCGGGACGGTAACTGCACGGCAGGACGCCATGCTGAACGATTTGTAGGTAATAATCACTGACTTATAATACATGGAATTGTATAAAATACGTCACACTGCAGAGCGCAACGGCGACATGCAAGACTTCAGCAGCACGGCTCCTACGCGCGCTCCAGTGTGAACGGTTCCATACAGTTCCTTATATTACAACACATATTACAACTTTGATAATTACAACAAATAAAAATCTAGTCTAGTCTAGTCTAGTCTAGTATCTAGTAATACAACGTTAGTTTTACTTTACGCAAAACCTGAAAGTAGTTTGTTCAGAATTAGTAACAAAATCGAATCCAACCATTTTTATATAGTGTTATATTTTTGTCCAAAAATATTTTGAAATCCTACAAGCTTAGACACAACGATTTACCGCGCATCAGCTGACGGTCGGCACACAGCGGCGGTCATTCAACTCGCGTCGATCGCAAGTCGCTGCGGTGACGGCTTGCGGTGACCATATTTTTCGAGGACAACGACGCAACATAACATGCTTATAACTTCGTTACTTTTCATTATATTTCTTTGAAATTTTGTATAAATATTGTTAATGTAAAAATATTTGACACGTGTTTCGGTTTTTGCGCAAAGTAAAACTAACGTTGTATTATAAATGTGAAAGTGTGAATGGATGTTTGTTACTCAATCACGCCGCAACTACTGAACCGATTTGGCTGAAATTTTGAATAGAGGTAGATTATGCCCTGACTTAAAACATAGGCTTTTTATCCTGAAAAAATGCACAGTTCCCACGGGATTTTGAAAAACCCGAAATCTATAGCTACAGCTATAAGTAGATTACTATAGCGAACTTCCTTGATAGTAGGTATAAAGGTTGGAAAAGGGAGCGGGAACGGGAACCGAAAATCCACGATTCCCTCGGGATTTGTGCAAAACCGAAATTCACGCGGGCGAAGCCGCGGGCATTCTCTAGTTTAAAATATAAATAACATATTACAACTTCTAGGATCCGCGTTGAACATGTTACCATCAGCTGCCTTCACGTTCACGCGTGCCCAACCCTAGTTTTCACTCATTAAAACTTGAAATCTTTGTAGTACCTACTATCAGACGGGCGGATTCCGTAAGGCCAAACTGCGTAGAAGTCAGAACCATGGAGTAAAATATATCTATGAGCTGATTTGCCAGGCTCTTTGTCAAAAATTAACTTTGCTGTCAACCTGGAATTAAACTGGTATAATCTCAAAATACTACCCAGTTTAATCCCAGAAATGACCCTAGTAGCAATTTTCGTTGGGGGTTTGTTGCCAACGGTAGCCAACGGTTGGTAACATGTTGGGAGATGGTGGTTGAGATGCCAACTAAGTCCCTCTGTAAGGCCAACTGCATGAAATGTTACGTTACGTCATGCAATATTGCCAACAATCTTGTAACGTTGGGCCAACCTTCGCCATAGTTGGTTTAACAACAAGGTATAATCATACTGTTGGTCCAACGTTGGCCTAACTACAGACTACAGCGTTGTAATATATGCAAATTATGTAACGTTGGGCCAACCTTCGCTATAGTTGGTTGAACAACAAAGTGTAATCATACTGTTGGTCCAACGTTGGCCTAACTACAGACTACAGCGTTGTAATATATGCAAAATATGTAACGTTGGGCCAACGTTCGCTATAGTTGGTTGAACAACAAAGTATAATCATACTGTTGGTGCAACGTTGGCCTAACTACAGACTTCGGCGTTGTAATATATGCAAAATATGTAACGTTAGGCCAACGTTCGCTATAGTTGGTTGAACAACAAGGTATAATCATACTGTTGGTGCAACGTTGGCCTAACTACAGACTTCGGCGTTGTAATATATGCAAAATATGTAACGTTGGGCCAACGTTCGCTATAGTTGGTTGAACAACAAGGTATAATCATACTGTTGGTGCAACGTTGGCCTAACTACAGACTTCGGCGTTGTAATATATGCAAAATATGTAACGTTGGGCCAACGTTCGCTATAGTTGGTTGAACAACAAGGTATAATCATACTGTTGGTGCAACGTTGGCCTAACTACAGACTTCGGCGTTGTAATATATGCAAAATATGTAACGTTGGGCCAACGTTCGCTATAGTTGGTTGAACAACAAGGTATAATCATACTGTTGGTGCAACGTTGGCCTAACTACAGACTACAGCGTTGTAATATATGCAAGATATGTAACGTTGGGCCAACGTTCACTATAGTTGGTTGAACAACATGGTATAATCATACTGTTGGTGCAACGTTGGCCTAACTACAGACTACAGCGTTGTAATATATGCAAAATATGTAACGTTGGACCAACGTTCGCTATAGTTGGTTGAACAACAAGGTATAATCATACTGTTGGTGCAACGTTGGCCTAACTACAGACTTCGGCGTTGTAATATATGCAAAATATGTAACGTTGGGCCAACGTTCGCTATAGTTGGTTGAACAACAAGGTATAATCATACTGTTGGTGCAACGTTGGCCTAACTACAGACTTCGGCGTTGTAATATATGCAAAATATGTAACGTTGGGCCAACGTTCGCTATAGTTGGTTGAACAACAAGGTATAATCATACTGTTGGTGCAACGTTGGCCTAACTACAGATTTCGGCGTTGTAATATATGCAAAATATGTAACGTTGGGCCAACGTTCGCTATAGTTGGTTTAACAACAAGGTATAATCGTACTGTTGGTCCAACGTTGGCCTAACTACAGACTACAGCGTTGTAATATATGCAAAATATGTAACGTTGGGCCAACGTTCGCTATAGTTGGTTTACCAACAAGGTATAATCATACTGTTGGTCCAACGTTGGCCTAACTACAGACTACAGCGTTGTAATATATGCAAAATATGTAACGTTGGGCCAACGTTCGCTATAGTTGGTTGAACAACAAGGTATAATCATGCTGTTGGTGCAACGTTGGCCTAACTACAAACTACAGCGTTGTAATATATGCAAATTATGTAACGTTGGGCCAACCTTCGCTATAGTTGGTTGAACAACAAGGTATAAGGAACAACAAGGTAGGTTAAACCAACTATAGCGAAGGTTGGCCTAACGTTACATAATTTGCATATATTACAACGCTGTAGTCTGTAGTTAGGCCAACGTTGGACCAACAGTATGATTATACCATGTTGTTCAACCAACTATAGTGAACGTTGGCCCAACGTTACATATCTTGCATATATTACAACGCTGTAGTCTGTAGTTAGGCCAACGTTGCACCAACAGTATGATTATACCTTGTTGTTCAACCAACTATAGCGAACGTTGGCCCAACGTTACATATTTTGCATATATTACAACGCCGAAGTCTGTAGTTAGGCCAACGTTGCACCAACAGTATGATTATACCTTGTTGTTCAATCAACTATAGCGAACGTTGGCCCAACGTTACATATTTTGCATATATTACAATGCTACAGTCTGTAGTTAGGCCAACGTTGGACCAACAGTATGATTATACCTTGTTGTTCAACCAACTATAGCGAAGGTTGACCCCACGTTACATAATTTTCATATATTACAACGCTGTAGTCTGTAGTTAGGCCAAAGTTGGGCCAACAGTATGATTATACCTTGTTGTTCAACCAACTATAGCGAACGTTGGCTCAACGTTACATATTTTGCATATATGACAACGCTGTAGTCTGTAGTTAGGCCAACGTTGCACCAACAGTATGATTATACCTTGTTATTCAACCAACTATAGCGAACGTTGGCCCAACGTTACATAATTTGCATATATTACAACGCTGTAGTCTGTAGTTAGGCCAACGTGAGACCAACAGTATGATTATACCTTGTTGTTCAACCAACTATAGCGAACGTTGGCCCAACGTTACATATATTGCATATATTACAACGACGAAGTCTGTAGTTAGGCCAACGTTGCACCAACAGTATGATTATACCTTGTTGTTAAACCAACTATGGCGAAGGTTGGCCCAACGTTACAAGATTGTTGGCAATATTGCATGACGTAACGTAACATTTCATGCAGTTGGCCTTACAGAGGGACTTAGTTGGCATTTCAACCACCCGGTCCGCCCCTTCAACCACCCGGTCCGCCCCAGCTTCGCCCGTGGTACATAATATTATATAGCCTATAGCACTCAAGGAAAGAATTTTTGAAATTGGTCCAGTAGTTTCCGAGATTAGCGCGTTCAAACAAACAAACTCTTCCGCTTTATTATATTAGTATAGATTTCTATACAATAAATTACAAAAAAAAAATTGATCGATATGAAGTTACACCTTCCTATTCATAATAAAGCTTAACTAACTAACTTACCTAAGTAAAAAACTTACTCCTACAACATCTCATTATCATCATCATCATCATGATCAACCCATTACCGGCTCACTACAGAGCATGGGTCTCCTCTCAGAGTGAGAAGGGTTTTGGCCATAGTCTACCACGCTGGCCAAGCAGATTGGCAGACTTCACACACTTCTGAGAACGTTATGGAGAACACTCAGGCGTGCAGGTTTCCTCACGATGTTTTCCTTCACCGTTAAAGCAAGTGATATTTAAATACTTAAAACGCACATAACTCCGAAAAGTTAAGAGGTGCGTGCCCGGGATCGAACCCACGACCTCCGATTAGATGTCAGTCGTCCTAACCACTAGGCTATCACTACACTACTACTACAACATCTGCTTCATCATAAAGCCGAAATAAATATCCATTGTAACACCGATTTTAGTACTTGACCTGTGAAACTAGATGGCGCTAGTAATACGTTAAGTCGCGCTACATTTGACCGCGGGTCCGCGTATATATATCGGCCGGCTTATGTTGGTAAATCATTCTAATCCTTACTCGGTACTTAAACGGGTAACGAACTCTGCATCCACACCTGCTGGGACAGAGTTTAACGCTAGTTTTAGTACCAAACTATGTAGGTGGCATGAACCCTTGCATCCACATCTGCTGGGACAGGGCGTTCTGGCCATTGTAAGCAAATCAACTACTAGCCAACGTAGGCATACAGTATGAATTCCTTTGTTGGGCCATTGTAAGCAAATCAACTACTATCCAACGTAGGTATACAGTATGAATTTTTTCATTGGGCCATTGTAAGAAAGTAAACTAACAGCCAACGTAGGTATACAGTATGAATTCCTTTGTTGGGCCATTGTAAGCAAATCAACTACTATCCAACGTAGGTATACAGTATGAATTTTTTCATTGGGCCATTGTAAGAAAATAAACTACCAGCCAACGTGGGCATACAGTAGGAATTCTTTTGTTGGGCCATTGTAAGCAAATCAACTACTAGCCAACGTAGTTATACAGTATGAATTTTTTAATTGGGCCATTATAAAAAAATCAACAACCAGCCAACGTGGGTATACAGTATGAATGCTTTTGTTGGGCCATTATAAGAAAAGCAACGACTAGCCAACGTAGGTATATAGTATGAATTCTTTTGTTGGGCCATCATGAGAAAAGCAACGACTAGCCTACGTTGTTGGCTAGTCGTTGGTTGAAAGTCGTTGGCTCGGGTCAAGTGGGCCAACCGCTTTTCAACCGTTGGAACCACGTTTTTTAGGGATGACAAGCCTAACTGTTGGCCAACCAAACTAGGGACAGAGGCCCAACCAACAGCCAACGCAAATTGCTACTAGGGGACCAAATGTCCATACATGGTTTTTTGTAGAGTGGACCAAATCTGCTTCAAACCACATAATTAGACAACGGACACGAAACTTATGCCGCGGACAACTGCCGCCACGAGCGGATTATGTACGGAGCGGACAAAATCTGCTGGTCCGGTCGAGCAGAATCCCCTTATGTGGTTGTAGCGGTGTGCAACCTCATGGCAGCGTTGCAACCTCCACAGTTTTCCTGGCTGGTTTTTCTCGCCGGCCGTTTTTGTGTGTCAAGAGATTATAAGTGTTTATATTTTTCAAATGTAGAAGCTGTCTCAGCCTGCGCCTTCGATGTGCGCGGTGTAGTATTATTATTCCGTTTTTAGAGCCGGAAGGTCGGCTCCAGATTCTGTTTTAATATCATTCTATTTTGTTATACCGGTGAGATCAGACCTCAGTGATGGTCCTATAGCCTGAGACAGTTTCATTTTCCAGAAGATTAAACCTGTACTAAATAATAACTCTAAAAGTGCGAGAATCTAGATACTAATAAATAAAATTGAAGTGTCTGTCTGTAATATCGAAATAACTACCTCATATTAAGCTCATATGGTTATTTGAACGCTACCATAACCGAATCACACGTTTTTAAAATTTTTGTCTGTCTGTCTGTCTGTCTGTTTGAACGGGCTAATCTTCGGAACGGCTGAACCGATTTTGACGGGACCTTCACATACAAGTAGAGAATTAACCAGGGAGTAACATAGGCTACTTTTTTAACCGACTTTCAAAAAAGGAGGAGTTGTGTTTTTCTACCTATGTGCACCGACATCTCCGAGATTTCTGAACCGATTTGCGTAATTTTTTTTTAATCGATAGAGAAACATTGCGGCCCTGTTCTATAAAAAATTTGGATTCCAACTCCTCAATCCTGATGCTGTAGGGGACGTAATCCCCAAAACTAATGGGTTTTAGAAACTTTCGGTTATTTAAATTGATATTGGGGGTACCAATTAAAGACTTTATCGTTGAATGAACTCAAGTAGGTACATATCCAACTCCTCAACCCTGATGCTGTAAGGAATTGTTTTCCGAAATCGTGGGGATCCCACGGGATTTTTCCGTTTTGGGGACGGGTTTCTACAGATAAGCTACTTTTTGTTCTGGAAAATCAAAAGTTCCCACGGGATTTTTAAAAACCTAAATCCACACGGGCGAAGCCGTGGGCATCATCTAGTACAACATATGTCCGTGAAAGCTCTATTGTATTTTATTTTATTACTTTCACTGCACCTATATGGTAGATTAGATTCAGCGGTTTAAATTAAGATAAAAAAGTATAATACCTAGCATAAATATTCTGTTTTACAAACATAAACATTTTATTAGTTTGTTGCAGAAAATAAGAGAATAGATTCGACAAATATACTTTATTTAATCAAATAAATTACATTTAAAATAAAAAATAGAACCGACAAATAATTTCACGTGGCGAGGACACAACATTAAAATCATTAAAATTTAATTAAAATCATTAAAATACATACACCATATATCATTGCAGCACAAAGTAACTTTCTTGTGCGTCTTTCATAACTTGGTCATAAAATAATTATTAGGAATGGAAAATAAATTCAATACATTGAAATGCTTGATTATATCGTTAAGAGAAGTTTCACTATTGGATAGTATCGTGTGGCTTGGCGCTCTCCGTTTTAGAAAATTTAACCTAAAATGCATTGGTTAGTTTTAAATAAGTAATGCTTATTTATGTCGCGATCGACGATACAATCTATCTACAATAGTGAAAATCCTGCTTTATTATTATTAGGGCTAGAAATCCACTATGCAACTTTAGTTTTTAACTATTACTTATAAGTTAATGTCAGTAAGTTAGTTAGTCTGGAAGAGACCAGAAAAGCTTGCTCAAAAGGTAATTTTCAGTTTTTTTAGTTCTGAATAAAAATTATTAAGCCAAGGTAAATAACCAAAGTTGTACAGCACATCTCTAGCCTAACTTTTTAATTTACAATATACAAGAATATAGTACATACAAGTTTTTTGAGATTATAATTAAACTGCCCTTACACTAAACCATTTGTATGCAACTATATAAGCTTTGTAGCAAGGAATATGCAGACAAACCTTGTAAGTATCAAATACTTTATAGAATAGTACAAAATATTTAATAGACACACGGTGGCATAGGTGGTTCTATTTTTTCAGAAACTGTGGCACGAATAATGTAAAATTAAGTTAAAGTACGTAATTAGGTATAGGGAAAATTATAAAAGTTTATAAACCATTTCGAAGGATAATAATAATTATTAAATAGCCTTCAGGACAATTTTATTACATAAAATATAATAAGAGGGCAAAAGTATATTTACATCCTGCTTTAGCAATATAGAAACAAAAGAGATAAACCTATGCCACAAGTTGCAACTAGTTTCTAAAATTATCAGTCGGGGAATCACAGAGGGGTTTAGGCCAACCTAATAGACTGGATGATTTGGAATACAGCAGAGCCGCAGACTACGAAGATGAAGAGTCCAATGAGCCAAGGCGCTACTGGATACTGGTCGTCCTTTTCCTGTAACAAGAAAATTTATTTTCATTTAATTCAGTGTGGATTGATATTGATTCATAATCTATACTAATAAATAAAATTGAAGTGTCTGTCTGTAATATCGAAATAACTACCTCATATTAAGCTCATATGGTTATTTGAACGGTACCATAACCGAATCACACGTTTTTAAAATTTTTGTCTGTCTGTCTGTCTGTCTGTCAGTCTGTCTGTCTGTCTGTCTGTTTGAACGGGCTAATCTTCGGAACGGCTGAACCGATTTTGACGGGACTTTCACATACAAGTAGAGAATTAACCAGGGAGTAACATAGGCTACTTTTTTAACCGACTTTCAAAAAAGGAGGAGTTGTGTTTTTCTACCTATGTACACCGATATCTCCGAGATTTCTGAACCGATTTGCGTAATTTTTTTTTAAACGATAGAAAAATATAGCGACACTGTCCTACAAAAAACTTGGATTCCCACTCCTCAATCCTGATGCTATAGGGGAACTGATCCCCAAAATTAATGGGATTTAGGAACTGTCGGTTATTTAAATTGATATTCGGGGTACCAATTAAAGACTCTATCATTGAATGAACTCGAGTAGGTTCATATTCAACTCCTCAACCCTGATGCTGTAAGGAATTGCATTCCGAAATCGTGGGGATCCCACGGAATTTTTCCGTTTTGGGGACGGGTTACTACAGATAGGCTACTTTTTGTTCTGAAAAATCAAAAGTTCCCACGGGATTTTTAAAAACCTAAATCCACACGGGCGAAGCCGTGGGCATCATCTAGTAATATTATAAATGATAAATGAGGTGTAAGTTGAGATAAGTACTGCCTAGGCAGAACCTTCTGACTGTGCATCAGAAGGAATTTTCATTTTTTTATTATAACCGTCAAATCTGTGAAGACTTTATGTTACAGGTCGCTAGTTAAGAAATGTCTAACTGCTGTAGATGTCTGTTAAAGAGTTAATCTAAAGTGTTGAATTTATTGTATTCATCTTTTCAAGAAATACACAGCGTACCCCTCAGGGAAATTAATCCAAGTTACTTGTAATTACTCATAACATTTTAATAGCTGCATTGTTTCTAATTATTATAGTTTATAACAAAAAAAAATACAATTGATACATCCATTAACTCTGATTATCAAATTAGAATTACTAATTACAAGAAGCTATAATAAAAGACTAATTAATTAATCATTATTGGTTACTACATTAATGTAGGACAGATTAGATAGATACTTTAATCAATTTGAAGCATGTAAAGATTATAAAATGTTACACATTTAGTCACATGACAATAATATAAATAAATAAATGAAATACCATGCTGAAACATTCTCATTATATTAATTAGATTTATTTTTGTGAATCTGCATTATATGTATAGAATTGTGAGATAAAATAAATATGTACCTACACTTACAAATATCTACACACAAAATAAATACACACTTTTTGAAACGTCAGTTTACTGGATCAAATTAAAAGTCGTGTATTTTTGAGCCCAAGTGGCTTGTATATTTTTTGACTTTTTAGAAAACTAGCAGATCCTGCAAGCAGATTGTCATGCCATGCCACATGTCAGGTCCAACTATAGCTAGGAATCTAGGAGATCTCATAAGTACAAAAAAAAATCATCAATATTAGTTAAGCTGTTTAGGAGAAGAATTATGAAAACACACGCACACCTGAATTTTATATATGCATAGGTATATTAATCAATTTATCAAAATTAAGGATTGCATTTGTTTACCTTAGTTGATTTGGGTACATTTCCTCTCTGTGTGATGTTTTTGCTAGCAATTTCGTTGGCGATGCGCATTCTCTGTTTTGGTGCCATTTTGTTTGATTAATCGTTATATTTGTCCTGGAAGTAAAACATAATATTTGAAATAAAAACATGCACAGAATTTCATTTTCTTAATCTTAGAGTGTTCCTTTATTTGACTAAAGTCTGCTTTTTATCCTAAATTAAAATTTTTCATGTAAAAAAAAAAAATTCTATGTAACTTTACAATAAGGAAAATTACTCTAACCCTTAATTTATTTCTCCGAACAAATTATTTTTATTGCTAAAAACCCACATCAATATGTAGGTAGGTATCATAACTGTGAAAATAAGTATGCTGTATCTGTTGTCTTTTCAAGATTCAAACATGAAGATAAGACATAAGTTTTAAAAAAAAATTAAATCCAAGCCACGAAATCGTGGACTTCAGCAGGTTTATAACAAACAAGTCTTTTAATATGTATAGATTAACCAATAATAAATTATGTTATTGACACGCATATCAAATACACACGTCTGTTTTTTTGTAACTACGTAGAATTCGTGGCAAGGTAAACAATATTCGATACAGTTAGAAGAAAATTATACGATACAGTTTATTGAGACAGCTGTTCATTAAACATAGCTCGAAAACAATTCAAAAATGTAGGAAAGTTTGCCTGACACACTAAACAGTGCTACATAACTCATGTGGGATGACATTATTTTAACAAATATGTAATTTTTCCGACATTAATTTGAAACATAAACGTTTTACGATTCTAAAATGTTCTGGAGAAAACGTTTCACTTTTTCGTGGCTAAGTAAACATCGCACTAACTTGGAATACCAATTTCAAGCAAGACGTTGATTTATCACATAGTAATTTAATTAATATACAAATTATTACTCACAGTTATCTTAAAATTAAAGGCTCTAAAAGCCAAACGCGCTCAAACTCACTTGACACGTTTAAAAAAGTGAAACCACGAAGCAAAATTACAGAAAATTACAAAACAAGACATCAACACGTCGCGGCTACACGTCAATTGAAAATGTTGACATTTGACACGTGTCACTTTGTATTGCCACCTAGAAACATAGAACCAATGGAATTTGCGCTCCAAACAAAACGTTGAAGCAAAAAAAGGCCTTTGAACGGTTAAGAGTTGCTTTGTCTCGTTCTCACCTACTTAAATAGTATGTGAGGTATAGAAAAACCAGAGAGAAAAAATAGCCCAGGTGAATGACCTTGTCTTCACTACAATGCTAGCGCAGTCTCCAGTTTCTTCATTGAATATAACATACTTATAACCTTCTTGATTGCCACTTTATTCAATGAATTATTTACCAGTAAATAATATTTTTTGAATGCAATTAATTACTTAAGTATAATTTTAGTAATAGTAATAAATAGAATTTATTTAGATAGATTTTGATAAAATATACCGAAAACAAAATACTCTTACAGCGCTATCTATTAGAGAGTATCGATAGCACTTTGAAACAATTTTTAGTTAATAGTTAAAATGATCCTCAATAGATGGCAGCCTCATAACAAAAGCTTTCTCACTTATCTTAACATGACACTAGATGGCCCTTGATTCGCTTTTTTTATAAAAGCTAAAAAGTACCTTCAATCAATCATTCGTGAAAAATAAAATGATCGAAAATAATAATTATGTTTGTTATCTATACATATATAATAAAATCGTAGACTTACCATTTCTGTACATTAAATATTTTTGCAAAATAATAACTGGGGGATGTTAGGGATATATCATATAAGTAATAGAACGTAAAAAAGCTATTTTTGAAATTTTTGTCTGTTTCTGTGTTTGTCTGTATGTTTGTGCGCGCATCACGCAAAAACTAAGTAGGTAGGTAGGTACTGAATGGATTGAAATGTTTGGCATGATTTAAGTTCATACTACGGAGTAACATATAGGTACCTAAGTAGGTATAGAATACTTTTTATCCCGAAATTCAGTACGGTTCCCTTGGGACTTGGGAGAGGGGATGAAAGTTAAAATTTGTACTTAGCTGTAATTAATTAATGTGAGATCCGATTAAATTCTTTTTTTATGGTAGTAGACAGTAGTAAGTACCTACCTACCTACGGACAAAATGGTAAGGTTGAGGTGATACTCCTCGGTAATAGGCCAGGTAGGTACCTACTGGCTACTTGTACTTACCTACATTTCTACGAACGTAACGGAATGGGAACCGGCAATCCGCGATTCCCTCGGGATTTGTGAAAAACCGAAATTCACGCGGGCGAAGCCGCGGGCAAAAGCTAGTAAGTAATAACATTGGTAGGTAGGTATAATACCTAGGTACCTACCTATGCTAAGCTAGTATATTAAGTAGGTACCTATATCAAGAAGTCAATACACCGAATGAGAATTATTACATAAACACATACCGGCAATATAATAAAATAAAAAGAGAAAGCAAATCTTCATTTATACAAATGAAAGAGATAACGATACGAGGAGACAAATACACTAAACGAGATAGATATCCATTCAAGGATACAAGGATAAATACAAATGAAAGAGACGCGTATACTAGGATCAAAGGATGGTTTACGTGTGAACGGATGGTCCAATCGGAGGGTAACGTTATCCTGCGAGGGTGATCCTTGAACTCTGATTGGCGGGGAGAGATAACGCCTGAGACACGCCTCTGTATAAATGTCAGTCGAATTTCGAAGGGAGATTTGTTGGAAGGAATAGATAAAGTACGATTTTGTATTTGGAATGATATTTGTTATCCTGACACTGGCTTGACACCGTGGATACATGGGTAAATTATCACCCCATAAAGTATCTGCGTCGTGTTCATCATTGCTGAGGGTAGTGACCGTTTTCCATTAAACACATGAGATAAACAGGATAGATAGGAGATCCTTGGGATAATAGAGGGTTTCCAATCCCAGATCCTTCCGCATACGAATCAACTAAGAGTGCCTAGAAATTGCATTTTTTAGGGATGCTAGTGATAATGCGGGGAACGCGCGACGGTTTGACGCACTCTCCGAGACGCGACCTCAGAGATCGTTACGTAACCCATCTAGTTACCGATCTGAATTAACGTTATTTGACCACCTCGCAATCGACTGTTATGCACTATTGCGATCTCTCGTTCTCACTCCACGTTCATCCATCACCAACGACCACATTCCATAACCAACCACATAAACGCAAAGTTTCTTTGAGGATGGCCGAAATAGCATTTAAGAAATATATATTTTTGTATTATATTGACCAATAAAACAAAAAAAAAAGATAACTATTGCATTGAGAGACATTTAAATTACCTATTGTAGCTGTACCTACCTACCTACTTATTAGTCGTTTGGCTGTAAGTACTAACGGAGCGTTAACTGACATTAACACGTTAACTGCATTAGGGGATGTAACGAATCTCTTACAAGACTTTCCGCTGGTGCGGCGCTAAAAATCGTGTTCTGCCCCTCTGTGCGGGAGGTCATAACTCCTTTATTTGAAGGTCTTTGACAGAATCAAATATACATACTTGCTTCTCTCTTTAAGTTTGATTGAGTAATGAAATAAAAAAAATTGGAGATCGATGAGGTCCCTAATGCACTGAGTAGTAATATTATACATTAGGGTGCGCAAGGAGAACGTTCCCGCCTCCTAAATCGTAGGGCTCGGAGACGCAAGAAGTGGAGCGTGGGCGGCGCGGTCGCCGTGCAGTTTGCTTTAGTGTTGTGCAAGTGTCGACAGAGTGGGCCTGCACGCTTTGTCTGTGAAAAATACGGTCATAAATATGTAATGGAGAAGTTTCCATTTTTTTTCATTAATTATAAAAATTTAAGTGAATTATAATAAAAATCTGAAAGAATCATTAAATTATATCAAAAACTGAAAAGTCATGGAACTTTCACGAATAATTTCGTTTCACGCGGCGCTCCAGCGTGTGACGTTATCCCCTTCAAAACGAGGTATTTAACCCCCGACGAAAAACCGACGGGGTGTTATAAGTTTCACGTGTCTGTGTGTGTGTGTGTGTGTGTGTGTGTGTGTGTGTCTGTCTGTTCCCCTGTGGCGCTCAAACGCGTGGACCGATTTGAATGCGGTTTTTTTTGTTTGAAAGGTGAATTAGTCGAGAGTGTTGTTAGCTATGTTTGATGAAAATCGATCTAAGATGGCCGCCGCTACAAAATGGCGGATTACATATTTTATCACAACGCCCTCAATATGGGTATCAAATGAAAGGGCTTGACTAGCAGAATAGCACTATTGCAAATTCAAGATGGCCGCCGCCACAAAATGGCGAATGTCGGGGGTTTTTTAAATTTTCAATTTATACTTGTTTATTTTTCTTAATAGCTACCTATGCATGCATCGCATATGTAAGGGTTTCGGTCTAGTTTTAAGTTATTTTGTTCATATTTACAAGACTTGACTGCAACTTGTTTTGTGTAAAAATAAATAAATATTGTTATTTTCTTTAGAAAGAGGGATATGTTTCTGGTGTTATGTTCTTCTGGCTTATTCTTTGAAGCTTTGCACTTTCCTAATTTGCGATATATTGACAATCTACAGTAATAAGTCTCACTTACATGATTTTAATTTATGTTCCATATTTTGCAATACTAATCTAGTTTTGAGATTTTTGACTGCAATCAAGGGCGTCGCCAGCTGATGGCCAAGGGGGGGGGCAAGTTGATGATATTATAATATGGGAAAAGTACAAAGTATTGTTGGTACAGTCCAGAGCTTTTGAAGCTGGTTACGAGCTATTAATTTATTTTCGAATTAGAATTTTTCATTGACCTCGTTTCCATTTGCGCCCGGATTAATTTAGATACTTAATGCAAAATATAGCATATCTAAATTTTTTCAAGTCTCTAGGGGGGGCAGCTGCCTCCCCTGCCCCTACCTGGCGACGCCCATGACTGCAATCACTGCTTGAAAAGAAAACTTTAAAAGGGAGTCTCCTAAAACCTTGGATTGCATGAATAAAGTATGTGAAGTCACACTGACATTGTAACACTGTGCTAAAATGCCCTATTTATAACCAAATTTTGTTCTTTTACTTTCTAATATCTGAGAGACTTTTTGAGACTGAGAGTTTTTTCCCTTCGATATAAAAGCACCTCTTGTAGCCATGATCTTCTGATGCTCTGTTTCTATGGTCTTCATTTTTTTTTCAGTTGAATGGTATTCTTATTCTATATACCCTCTTAGTTTTTAGGGTTCCGTAGTAAACAAGGAACCCTTATAGTTTCGCCATGTCCGTCCGTCTGTCCGTCTGTCCGTCTGTCCGTCTGTCCGTCTGTCCGTCTGTCCGTCCGTCCTCGGTTAATCTCAGAGACTATTAGTGCTAGAAATCCGTAATTTGGCATGAGTATAAATATTAATCACGCCAACAAAGTGGTGAAATAAAATTTTGATAAATATTTTTTTTTAGGGTAGCTCCCCTACATGTAAAGTGGGGATGAATATTTTTTTTCTCGTCTACCCCATAGTGTGGGGTATCGTTGAATAGGTCTTTTAAAAATACTGTGGGTGTGGGAACATCATTTTTCGATTTCTAGATCCGTTTGTAAAATATGATGTTTTAAAGTGCAAATTTTTATTAGAGTCAAGTGTCCCCCCCCTCTATCAGCCAAATGGCAGTATATAGGAACTTGAAAAAATTCACAGCAGTAGGGTATATAATCAATTTTAAAGGAAAACTATCACGGCTAAGTAGGGTTCACAGGTTAAGGAGTTATATCTGTTTTTCGAGGATTGTGACTACGGAACCCTACACTGCGCGTGGCCCGCCACGCACTTGACCGGTTTTATTACAGGTTCATATCTGCAGTTTACATTCGGAGTTCTGGTGATTGCCTAATTTTTCAATCAAGCTTTGAGTAAGTATTATGCTAATTTTGGTAAATATACAAAGACATTCATATACACATATACACGTAACACGCACATAAACACAAAGATGAAATTAGTAAAAATATAGTTTAACAGAAAATTAAATTTTATACACTAATTTTGATATTTTATTACAGGTATCGTTACATTACATTTTATTACAGGTATCGAGGGAAGATGCTCAGATCATATTCTCCAGCGTGGTAACAAAAAACGACGTTGTACTGTCTGTTACAATAAATTGCGGCTCACATTGAATAGCACACAGGCATCCAAAAATACCAAACGAATCATAACATATAGTGCGCAATGCAAACAATCAATGTGTTTATCATGTTTCAAAAAATTTAATTATCGATAACTGAAGTTTAATTTTAATTCTCATCCCTAGTCGCAAGCCTTTCTAGCGTGCGATGCGCGATGCAATCGATACCTATTTTTTTTTCGTATTTACTCTTAGTCCATGTATCACATCTAAATGCGACGCTAGTTTAAGATAGAGCAATCAATTATCTATAATTAACAGAAAGAACATAGAATATATCTTATAATTTGAACGAGTTATAGATACGTTATTGAAAAAAACCATTTTTAGGAGGTTATTTTAGGTCTCATACGCACCCCCGTGGCGGTCGTTTACGAGTTTTAATAGGTCTCATACGCACTGCGGAACAGTTCTCTGAAAATGGCCACGCAGCTAACGTGGAGTGATTTTTTTAAACTAGGTATACCTATTACCTACTAAGGAGTTGTGAGCATAGTGTCTACTACCGGCAGTGTCTACCCAAGTAGCTACCACACGTCTACCTATCCACTGTCTGAGAGAAAGATTTATCTATTTCTACCGCTCATGGCTATTGTCGGTACCTATCTACTAAGTATAAGATTGATTTGCCAATATTATTTTAGGACTTGTTTGCAAAGGCCGGCCGGCGGCGGCGCCACGTCGTGTTTTGCAAACCTCGATTTTTTCGTCCTAGGCTACGACGTACGTAGGTAGATTCTACTGCAAAAGTTTTCGTAGAAATCGTAGAGCTTTTTTTCATTAAAATTAACTAACACGTCATTGTATGTGACGTTAGGTAAGTATCTACTTATCTATCTTCTATAATAATATAAAGAAGCTTGTCCTGACTGACTGACTGACTGACCGATCATCAACGCACAGCCTAAACCACTGAAGCTAGAAACTTGAAATTTTCACAGTAGCTTTCTTTTATGACGTAGGCGCACACTAATTACATTCCACCCCTAAGGGGGTTAAATAGGGGATGAAAGTTTGTATGAAAGTCCGTCATTGTTCATTTGTCAGAACTTAAAAAGATTATCAAGATATTGTTTCTCTCTTGGATCAAATAGATCACTAGATACAGTAAAAAAACTTGTTATACCTTACAGTAAGTTTTCACCTACTTCTAATCGGTTCAGGATGGTACAGTGCTACGGTAATACTGTAGGTATCTATCTAAGAAAACATAAATTGCTTTAGGTATTTATTTACTATTTTTTTGGATACTTAGTTCGTATGTAAGTATATCCAAACACGAATAGTTATTCATTATTATTCATAATTATTTCGTATATTCGTGTCATAAGTATTTCTAATCTGAAGATATAGGTACATACTTACCTAACAATAGAATTAAAAGTGAAAGTTAGTTTGTGTATTGTATCTTTTATAGTTAGGGTGACAAATACCACCACATAAATCTATACTAATAAATAAAATTGAAGTGTCTGTCTGTAATATCGAAATAACTACCTCATATTAAGCTCATATGGTTATTTGAACGCTATCATAACCGAATCACACGTTTTTAAAATTTTTGTCTGTCTGTCTGTCTGTCTGTCTGTCTGTCTGTCTGTCTGTCTGTCTGTTTGAACGGGCTAATCTTCGGAACGGCTGAACCGATTTTGACGGGACCTTCACATACAAGTAGAGAATTAACCAGGGAGTAACATAGGCTACTTTTTTAACCGACTTTCAAAAAAGGAGAAGTTGTGTTTTTCTACCTATGTACACCAATATCTCCGAGATTTCTGAACCGATTTGCGTAATTTTTTGTTTAATCGATAGAGAAACATTGCGACCCTGTTCTATAAAAAATTTGGATTCCAACTCCTCAATCCTGATGCTGCAGGGGACCTAATCCCCAAAACTAATGGGTTTTAGAAACTTTCGGTTATTTAAATTGATATTGGGGGTACCAATTAAAGACTTTATCGTTGAATGAACTCGAGTAGGTACATATCCAACTCCTCAACCCTGATGCTGTAAGGAATTGTATTCCGAAATCGTGGGGATCCCACGGGATTTTTCCGTTTTGGGGACGGGTTTCTACAGATAAGCTACTTTTTGTTCTGGAAAATCAAAAGTTCCCACGGGATTTTTAAAAACCTAAATCCACACGGGCGAAGCCGTGGGCATCATCTAGTTACTAATAAAAATCATCGATTCTTTCAAGATCTAATGAAAATACCTAGATCAAGGATGCTACGGATGCTACGGTGCGTGCTACGATTAGATGGCAAGAAAAACGTTGAGACAAGATGTCATGTCTGTTTTTATACTTATTGGAATTAAAAAGACACTAAACTTTTGTATCCTTTCACTATCTTTCTGATCTATTCGTTCACTACAGCAGATATCTGTAGTAGGCACAAACTTGTCAGTCGTCTGTAATAATAACAATGGGGATTAAAAGTGAGAATGTCTCGCCGGCAGTTTGTTTGCTGTTGCTGGATTTAGCAGACGCGACCGGGGAAGCGAAAAATCTTTTTAAATAGGTACAACCAAATACTTACAAATAAACACATTTAGAATATGTGACATAGGCTAATATCGTTGCGTTGCTACCTAAAAGTTTTTGAAAAAAACAACTTGTTCTTAAAAGTTGTGTTTTTCTCTAGTAGGTAGGTATGTACCTAGTGTCTAGAACGCATTGTTATAGATTTGGATGAAGTTTGGATAGGTAGGTATCTAGAGGAATATCTAAATAGGTAGATATGTACCTACCTATTCTGTTTCTGTCGTTAGGTAAGAAAACTTGATTAGTTCAAAAGTATGTTAATTTTGTAGAAAGCTAAAAAAGCTTAATATTACCTATACGTAACATAGGAACCAAAATGTTTGCTTTAAAAATTAGAAAAAAACTACCTTAATTAAATACCTAAGTACATAGGTACCTAATTTACCTGGGAAGGTCTCTCTCTCTACCATTTTACTTCTTAGTAAGATATCTAGAAAGATTCCTGATCAGTACCTAGATATCTAGGTAATTGATCGTAGATAGGTAACTTACTTTACTTTTTGAAAGCTATAAAAGCTTTATGAAGTTTAAAGCTTACATAATGTGCAGATCTAGAAATTATATCTATTATATTTTTGATTATCTAAGGTTTGGAGCTTTTAATAAGTAGGTAGGTACTTAGGTAGGTACGTAGATTATCCTATTATCTCGTATCTCGGATCTCGTACGCAATTTTGCGTCCGCAGTCCTAAGAATTATTCTATTAGGAAAAACTTAAAACAAAAAAGAAGCAAACCCAGATCGGCATATATGATTTGTTTATCTCGCAACGTCCATCGTAAATTAACATAATCCGCGCAAACGCGCGTGAAGAGCGCAAAAATAAAATACAACAAAGAAATTCCTGCACACAGACAACAAATAGGGATTATCCCTAGACGATGACATTGGCGCCGAGGCGACGACGCGGCCGCGCCGTTTGCAACTGGCTATTCAGGCTAAAAGTTCACTTTCACTTTATTTATTTGATTCAAATGAAGTAGGTAGATATTTTTTGATTTTGTATAAATAACATTCGTCGGAATTCTTAAACTTACACTTGAAACATCTTATTACGAAGATATCTAGAAGGATTCTTTAAGCAGTAACAGTATATGTACCAAATAGGGAATGATTTACGTTAGAATTTACGTTAGAAGAGTGGTAGAAACGAGCCCTGGCTAGATACCTACGTTACCTTCTTCTCGATCGCCTTCTTCATTACTGAATGACGAAGGTAAAAAACGTCAAAAAAGTCCCTACGACATGCTACGAATCCAACAAATACTAGTCTAAGTTATACATAGATAGGTAATTGTGGCTAATTCTGTTATACACAATCTCTAAACTTAAACTAAAATAACAGAGTTAAATATATTCTTATCTCTTTCACTACGTTATCTGCAGAAAAGGATAGCACTATTTTTAAACCTGTCAATTTAGTTTAGTTTAGAGATTGTATACAATTACAGAATTAGCCACATCTATCTATAATATAATAAAACTGTAACAGATCCAATTCTGTACATTGAAGATATTTTGAAAATTTCTTTTGGAGGGCATTCTATAATCGATACTGAAGCCAAAACTGTAATTTTTTTCATTTTTGTCTGTCTGTCTGTCTGTCTGTCTGTCTGTCTGTATCTTGGCCGCGCATCACGCCGAAACTACTAAATAGATTCGAATGAAACTTGGTACGATTTGAGTTTATACTCCGAGGTAGGACATAGGATACTTTTTATCCCGAAATTCAGCACGGTTCCCTTGGGAGAGAGAATGAAAGTTAAAACGTGTATTTAGCTGTAATTCATTAACGCGTTGTTCGATTTCACTCATTCTTTTTTTGTTAGAAAGGTAGTACTTTATGTATTGTCCCGTAAATATTTCAAGGTCATAGGTTTTTTAGTTTAGAAATGACAGACATTACAATCCTCAGTATTGGGTTCAAATAACTTGGGACCCGGATCATTGAACGTATGGCTTATTTTAAACTGGTGTGCGTTTAAATTTATGTTTGTTGGTTTGTCTATTTATTCCAGCTAATCTCCAAAACGGCTGGATCGATTTTAATGGAACTTTCAATGTTATAAGGAGTAACTTAGGCTACATTTAGTTTAGGTACATACATAAAAGAATTATGGGATCCGATCCGATCCTATATAAAAACCTATATCTACGCGAACGAAGTTGCGGGGTTCAGCTAGTTATATATAAACGAATGTTTACAGTAGAATTTAATACAGTGCAAAATATAAGTAATTATCTACTAGATAATATTAGCTAATCTTTAATGCGTAATTGTTTAATTTATCAAATAAACATAAATAGTAAGATCTAATTGAACTAAATATAAAATTACTGTTATATCATATTTTTAGGTATATTTTGTTACTAGCGGTCCGCCCCGGCTTCGCCCGTGGTACATATATAGCCTATAGCACTCAGGGATCACGTACATATCCAACGGTGAAAGAATTTTTTAAATCGGTCCAGTAGTTCCTGAGATTAGTGCGTTCAAACAAACAAACTTTTCCGCTTTATATTACCACTAGATGATGCCCACGGCTTCGCCCGTGTGTATTTAGGTTTGTAAAACTCTCGTGGGAACTTTGATTTTCCAGAACAAAAAGTAGCCTATCTGTAGTAAGTAGTAACCCGTCCACAAAACGGAAAAATTCCGTGGGATCCTTACGATTTCGGAATGCAATTCCTTACAGCATCAGGGTTAAGGAGTTGGACATGTACCTACTCGAGGTCATTCAACAATAAAGTCTTTAATTGGTATCCCCAATATCAATAATAACCGACAGTGGCTAAATCCCATTAGTTTTGGGGATCCCATTCAGATCCCCTACAGCAAACAAACAGTACGTTCAATTGTTTTCCAAAACTTTTAAAAGGGATTGCATTGTGGCCAAGTCAAAATATATACAGACTAAAATAAAAAACAGCTCCAATGTGATAAAATCTACTTGGAAGATAATTAACGAAGAGACAGGGAAAGCAACAGAAAAAACTAGTGACTTTAAACTTATTGTGAATAACAAATCTGTAACGTCGGACTCCGAGGTCGCTTCAGCCTTTGAGGCCTTCTTTACGGATATTCCTGTTTCTACTACAAGATCATTGAGCTCTTCACCAGCTGCCGCTCTCTCTTTATTGGAGGATAATGTGCCTGAATGCAATCAAACTTTTAAATTCAGTCACGTTAGTTGCTCTGACGTTATTAAGGCCTTCAAATTAATCAACAATAAGAAAACAAATGATTTGTGGGGCATTTCCGTTAACGTTATTAAATCATTGATTGATATTGTTGCACCCGAGTTAGCTTTAATATTTAACAATTGTATTGACTGTGGTGTGTTTCCTGACTTAATGAAACATAGTAAAATAATTCCGTTATTTAAATCGGGTAGTACTAGTGACCCTACTAACTTTAGACCAATATCGGTACTACCCACTTTTAGTAAAATTTTTGAAAAATTAATTCTTAATCAATTACTTAAACATTTTTATATGAATAATATATTACATACAAAACAATTTGGTTTTACAAGGGGTCGCTCAACAACTGATGCTGGTGTTGAGTTAATACAGAATATATTTGAAGCCTGGGAGGAGTCACGTGATGCACTTGGAGTTTTTTGTGACTTGTCCAAGGCTTTTGATTGTGTTGATCATGAAACATTGGTCAGAAAACTACACCATTATGGAATTAAGGGAGCAGCACTGGATTTAATGAGTTCTTACCTAAATGATAGAACACAAAAAGTAGATGTGAACGGAAAGCGGTCTGCCGGGTCAGTTGTAGAAATAGGAGTTCCACAGTGTTCCATTCTCGGGCCCTTTCTATTCCTTATTTATATTAATGACCTTCCTTATCTTGCTAAGGATAGTCACGGGATAGTATTGTTTGCTGATGATACATCACTTTTGTTTAAAACTAATCGATACAAAAGAATTCCTGACGAAGTAAACAATTCTCTCACAAAAGTGGTACAGTGGTTTGAAGCTAATAACTTATTACTTAATGGGAAAAAAACAAAGTGTGTTAAATTCACTTTACCCAATGTTAAACAAGTTGAAACCACTGTACAGCTTAATAATGAGGAATTAGATCTAGTGGATACGGCTGTTTTCCTGGGGATAACGTTAGATGCTAAACTCCAATGGGGCCCTCATGTAAATAACTTATCGAACAGACTTAGTTCTGCTGCATATGCGGTTAAAAAGATTCGCCAACTAACTGATATTGAAACTGCGAGGTTAGTTTATTTTAGTTACTTTCACAGCATTATGTCATATGGCATACTTTTATGGGGTAATGCTGCTGATATTAATTCCATTTTCGTGCTGCAGAAGAGGGCTGTTCGTGCCATATATAATATGGGACCCAGAGAGTCACTAAGAAATAAGTTCAAGGAAGTTAAAATTATGACAGTTTATAATCAATATATTTTTGAAAATTTAATATATGTGCACAAAAATATCGATAAATTTAAGAAAAAAAGTGAATGTCATAACATTAATCTTAGAAATAAAAATAAACTTGTGTTGCCCACTACTAGGTTGCGGAAAGTTGGAAAATCATTTGTTGGTAATTCTGTACGTTTTTATAATACGTTGCCAGAGAACATTTTGGATATGTCTCTCAATAAGTTCAAGGGTTTTATTAAACGCAAATTAATTGAAAAATCTTACTATAGCTTAAAAGATTTTTTTAATGACAAAAATCCATGGACATAGATTGCTCTAAAAGCCAACAGTTCAAATAATTTTTATGGCTATACCATATTGTAAGATGGTGATAATAAAAAAAATAATAAACCCGGCTGAGTTTGTTGTGGGCTCTTCTCAGACCAGGGCGCGTTTGGAACCCTCGTAGCTTTAGTTTTAAGTTTCCGTAAGTAATTATCACCATTGCCTGTTCCCAAATTGACGTTCAAAAAGTGTACAGTGTACCTACTTTGAATAAATGAATTTTGAATTTGAATTTGAAATTTAGCATCAGGATTGAGGAGTTGAAATCCAAATTTTTTGTAGGACACTGTCGCAATGTTTCTCTATCGATTAAAAAAAAAATTACGCAAATCGGTTCAGAAATCTCGGAGATATCGGTGTACATAGGTAGAAAAACACAACTCCTCCTTTTTTGAAAGTCGGTTAAAAAAGTAGCCTATGTTACTCCCTGGTTAATTCTCTACTTGTATGTGAAAGTCCCGTCAAAATCGGTTCAGCCGTTCCAAAGATTAGCCCGTTCAAACAGACAGACAGACAGACAGACAGACAAAAATTTTAAAAACGTGTGATTCGGTTATAGTATCGTTCAAATAACCATATGAGCTTAATATGAGGTAGTTATTTCGATATTACAGACAGACACTTCAATTTTATTTATTAGTAAGTATAGAATATAGATAGATTCGTATAGGTATTAGTATAGATTGTAGGTCTATCTACACTAAGTTGCGAGCTTTTCATAATAAACAAAAAATAATTTTATGCAATACGAGAGTGAGAACTTTTAAAGCTTGTTTGTTACGAAAATAAAGGTCATCCATCTACCCACAGAATCAAAAAACACCCACAATAATGCAACGCAAAAATCGAAGCTACTTTTTTCATCCATTCCGGCTGATTTGAGTTGTGAAGAGGTTTGACGTAATGCAAGTAGCCTGTAGCTGGCAACACCGACCACACGGCGGTTATAAATTAACCGAAATCCAATTTAATGGTTTATTATTAGCTAGCGATGTGTGAAAATGCGTGTGGCCCGTAATCTTTGGGCGTCGATCGGGGATGTTCAAAATTTTTTTGAAAATTTATAAAATAGGTATCAAGCTCGGCGAAATCTTTTAATATTCTTTAAGGTATAATTTTCTTTCCAACTAAAACCATTATAACAGATAAGTAATTTTTCTCAATCCATCTTGATTCATCGTAGGTGAAATCACTGCACTTTTGTTCTAGGTTAAATGCAAAATGTATGTATGTATTACTTAGTACAATTATTTATAGGCACCTTACGTATGTGTCTAGTGTCTATACCTACTTACATAGGTTTTCCATCTACTTACCTTTCACTAAATGAATTACAAAAACCGGCCAAGTGCGAGTCAGGCCTCGCTCTTTTAGAGTTCCGTTACTCCGTACATAATTATAAACAACATAATATTTTGGGTTCAAGAAATATTTCGTTTCCGAGCTAGACATCGTAACCGTGAAAGAAAAACCCAAAAAATGATCGTTTGTTTTGGTCACAGATTACAAACTACTTCATAAATTTTTGTTTTCAGTACTTTTTGTTTAAATACAGTACATGGTACATAATATACCGATATTTCATATAACTGGTTTAGTTTTTGAGATAGCCCCCGTTACAAAAATGCTCTAAAACTACAACTTTGATGGCCCCCATTTCCTAATTTTTTAAGCAAAAAATTAAAAAAAATATATATTCGTACTCTACTCAATGAGCTCTAGCCTCTACACAATGATATCCCACAAGCTAGAGTAAAAAAAAATCCGACTCCTTTTTCATGTATGAGAGCCCCCCTGAAAAATAATTTAAATCAATTTATAATTCAATATTTGGTTTTGGGTTTGTTCTACACCAAATACCAAAATTTCAGGCTTGTAACTTATTTCGTCTACGAGCTAGAGACCTGTGACCGGTGGATGAACAGACAGACAGACAGCAGAGTGACATTAATAGGGCTCCGTTTTTAGTTTTTATACTTTGGGTACGGAACCCTAAACATGGTAAAAAAAGTAAAATATAGTTTATTTTAGGTATACCTACTCGTATTTTTTGTGTTTTTGGTATAAGAATTTATATTTTAGGAATATAAGATTTACCAGACCGATCAACGGTGGAGATTTACTGGCAGATACGAAAGCACTTTAAGTGCAATTTGCACGTTCTATAGATATAATACGTCTACCCGCCAAAACATCTATCTATACGGCCGTTGTTGCTTATAATTTTTTTTTAATATTTGCTTCATTGTTTCGCAGAAAGTGCCATGTGTAGGAGATAATAAAAATGTCGTAGTTACATCCCAGCCTGTGTATAATTACCCAGTTCTAAAAGCGCATCGGAGTCTGCCTCTGCCCCTATGCGCACAATGGCAGCGGGATGCGCATTTATTCGTAATCTGATATTTTATTACTGCATTGTTTAAACAATTGCGTAAGTGATTGTACTGAGGCCTGCACCTTGCTGGGATGGTGTTATGTTGAAGAGAACTAGCTTTTGTTATTTTTAGGTTAACGTACCTCATACGGAAAAACGGAACACTTTTAGAATCACTTTGGTGTCCGTCTGCCTGCCCGTCCTTCCGCTTGCCAAACGAAACGTATGACAAAGCTTTAGAAAGCAATTAAAATGACGACATTGGTTTTCTATCTTAGTTTAAATTTAATAAAACGAGTCTTCTATTTATATATGTTACAGCCAAAGTAATAAATAAGGATATTACAGCTATTATAAATAATATCAACTCAATTTAGATAAAGTAATAATTGACACAGAATTATTAAAATTATCTAGCTATTATAAATAATATCCAGCTATTTTATATAATATCTTGCAAGACTTGAATAAAGTAACAAAACAAGGACTTATGTTTAACTGATCACCAGATATTGCAAAATATAACGTCAAATAAACAGTTTATCCCGCCCAAAAGAGCAACCGCCGAGTTTCTTACTGGTTCTTCTCGGCTGGAACAGCATTCCGAACCAAGTGGTAGATTCAATTGACGATTCAAAAGTACTTGTAAAAGTTTATTTGAATAAAAAACTTTTCTATTCTATTATTCCGTAAATATTTCAAGGTCATCGGTTTTGAAATTCAGAATCAATCCTCAGTATTCTATATAACTTGGAACCCGGATTGCATAGGAACCTTTAAACGTCTGAATTATCACCTGGGGTGCATTTAAATTTGTGTTTGTCTGTCTCCGAAATGCTGGACTGATTTTGATGGGACTTTCATTGGGAAAACGTTAGGATGGGAAAGAACTATTAAAAAATTAATACTCATTACTGTAGTTCCATTTTAATGCACCACTTTTAACAGTATGAGCTCAAAAGAGTTTAGAAAAAACATGGAGTTCCCGTGGATTTTTAAAAACCTAAATCCACGCTGGCGAAGTGGCAAGCATCCACTAGTTAATTAATAATACCTATTTTCGTGAGGTACTTATCTCCTGAGGTGTCTCCGGAGAAATTACAACAGTTATGCCTATAATGTTTCTATCATCAGCTTTGGCACGGTCTACATGAGAAATTTTAGGCTAGGTTAGGTTAGGTTAGGATAGGGTAGTTTAGATTACGAGATCGTGGCGATCACGCCACACCACAAAGGAATGAAATGCGGGAGGGGAAGCAAGTCGGGCCGTATTTATCATTTTGACCAACGTTCACCTGCTATTATGAATAATGTCTGGTTTGACATGATATTATGAATAATATCTGGACAATTTAGATATAATTTATAATTGCCAGTCATTATGAATAAAAGCTAATTAATTACTTTGGCTGTAACATATACATATAATAAAATCGTAGACTTGCCGTAGCTGTACATTAAAGATTTTTTCAAAATAATAACTGGGGGATAATACAATAATAACTGGGTTAGGGATGAGTAGAACGTAAAAAAGCTATTTTTGAAATTTTTGTCTGTTTGTCTGTATGTTTGTGCTCGATCACGCACATCACGCAAAAACTACTGAATGGATTGAAATGAAACTTGGCATGATTTAAGTTCATAGGGTAAAACCCGGATAGACGCCCCACTTTTTGAAATGGCCTCCTAACTTTTAAAATATTAATTTATCACAAATAATATTAATATATATATAGCTGCTCGTGCTGATTCATTGACTGACTCACTGATTGATCACCCCTCCTGTAAAATTTTGTATGAAAAAATTTTTTTTTACTAATGGTTTCGTATAAAGGACAAAAATTCATTCGGAACAAAAATATGGAGAGAGCTGATGATTGAGGATTTCAGAGAAGAGCGACGGGCACGCTTAAGGTATTGAAGATAGGTGGGGGGTGCTCGAGCAAATGTCACTCGAAACGTCATCCGATTGGCAGTCCGCTGAAAAAAAATTCAAAATGGCGAAAAAAAGATGGCCGCCATACAAATTTCGTCGGTCTCCATCTCGGAGGGTATAAAAGATGGAAGAGTGGTTTCTTCGCAAAAGATGATGAGGATCCAAAGGTCTACTTGATGAATTGAAAAAAAATTCAAAATGGCGGAATTTATTTTTCCATAGAAAATGTATGGCGAATATTGAAGAGACTACAAGTTGGTAACTATGCAAGGCTTTAATGCGGTTTTTTGGAGAACTCTCAAAGAAAAATATGGGAAGACATGATGATTGAGGGTTTGGAAGTTGGTTGAGGAGCCCGGGCAGGGTATTGAAGATAGGTAGGAGGTGCTCAAACAAAAATTACTCGAAACATCATCCAATTGGCAGTGAGCTGAAAAAAAGTCCAAAATGGCGGATTCAAGATGGCGGCTATACAAATTTCGTCGGTGTCTATCTCACCAAGTATAAAAGATGGAATAGTGGTTTCTTGGCAAAAGATGATCAAGACCTAAAAGTCTACTTGATGAACAGAAAAAAACAAGATGGCGGAATTTATTTTTCTACACAAAAAAAAAAATTATTGATGGAAAAATACGGAAAGAGCTGATGATCGAAGATTTTGGAGACGGATGAAGAGCACGGCGAGGGTATTGAAGATAGGTGGGACGTGCTCAAACAAAAACTACTCGAATCCTCGCGGTCCGCTTGCGGGCCGCGCACCCACGCGCCATACTAGTTAATATATATATAGCTGCTCGTGCTGATTCATTGACTGACTCACTGATTGATCACCCCTCCTGTAAAATTTTGTATGAAAAATGTTTTTTTCACTAATGGTTTCGTATAGACGACAAAAATTCATTCGGAACAAAAATATGGAGAGAGCTGATGATTGAGGATTTCAGAGACGAGCGAATGGCACGCTTAAGGTATTGAAGATAGGTGGGGGGTGCTCGAGCAAATGTCACTCTAAACGTCATCCAATTGGCAGTGAGTTGAAAAAAAATTCAAAATGGCGAAAAAAAGATGGCCGCCATACAAATTTCGTCGGTCTCCATCTCGGAGGGTATAAAAGATGGAAGAGTGGTTTTTTCGCAAAAGATGATCAGGATCGGAAGGTCTACTTGATGAATAGAAAAAAAAAATCAAAATAGCGGAATTTATTTTTCCATATAAAATGTATGGTGAACATTGAGAGAAAGAAGTTGTGAACTATGCAAGGCTTAGATGCAGTTCTTTGGAGAAGTCTCAGAATGAGAGAGAAGAAAACTATGGGAAGACATGATGATTGAGGGTTTGGAAGATGGTTGATGAGCCCGGGCAGGGTATTGTAGATAGATGGGAGGTGCTCAAACAAAAATTACTCAAAACGTCATCCAATTGGCACTGAGCTGAAAAAAAAAACAAAATGGCGGATTCAAGATGGCGGCTATACAGATTTCGTCGGTGTCTACCTCACCAAGCATAAAAGATGGAAGAGTAGTTTCTTAGAAAATATAATCAAGAACTAAAAATCTACTAGATGAACAGGAAAAAAACAAGATGACGGAATTTATGTTTTCACACAAAAAGTTTTTTTTTTGTGATGGTTTCGTATAGAAGACAAAAATTCATGCGGAGGAAAAATATGGAGAGAGCTGATGATTGAAGATTTCAGAGGCGGGTGAAGGGCACAGCGAGGGTATTGAATATAGGTGGAAGGTGCTCAAACAAAAGTTACTCGAAACCTAATCCAATTGGCAGTGAGCTTAAAAAAATTCCTAAATGGCGGTTTCAAGATAGTGGCCATACTTTCGTCTATGTCACTGAGTATGAAAGATGGAAGAGTGGTTTTTTGGCAAAAGATGATCAAGACGTGGTTTACTTGATGAACAGAAAAAAACAAGATGGCGAAATTTATTATTCCATACAAAATATATGGCGAATATTGAAGAGAATGTAAGTTGGGAACTATGCAAGACTTTGACGCCGTTCCTTTTCAATTTTTAAATATTTTTTTTATGGAAGAACTCTCATTCTGACAAATTATTCGGAGAAAAAATATGGAGAGTGATAATGATCGAGGGTTAGGAATATGGGGTAGATAGGTGGAGGCTGCTCAAACAAAAAATACCTGAAAACAAAACCTCGCGGTCCGCTTGCGGGCCGCGCACCCACGCGCCATACTAGTTTATGAATATAGCTAGTTTAATCTTTTGGGTTCCATTATGACTTGTTTTTGTTGTCCTAACAATTACAGATTTTGCAGAATTTAACTTTTTGCAGACCCTTTTTTTTTGAGTATAGATGCCTACCTGTGTGGATAGATGCCCCACTATGAAAATACTAAAAAGGATAGATGCCCTATGAAAAAAATAAGCAAAATACATAGTTTTATAAGGTTTTATTATCTAAATATATAAAAGGAAAAGGTGACTGACTGACTGACCGACTGACTGATCTATTAACGCACAGCTCAAACCACTGGACAGATCGGGCTGAAAGAGATAGATGCCCCGAAGAATATTAAAACTATTAGGAATTTATTGAAAAAAGAAATAAAAATATAAAAGAACATTAAAAATATTTAAAAAAATACTTGATATATCAATAGGTATAGTAGGTGATAGATGCCTCTAAGGGCACCTATACCTCGAAAAATCGAGGCAACTATCCTTTTTGATATGGATAGATGCCCTTTTATTTATTAAATAAACTAAAAACTAAAGAGCGATTATTTACACTTAGGTGTACACTTATTGAACCAGTGTATTGACATAATAAAAAATATAACAGAATCTACTACTACTTCAAAAGTTATACAACGGCAAATACTCGCCTCTAAAACTTTGAAGGATTTGCCGCGTTCGCTGCGGAGATAATCACACGCACAAGCGAAACAAATTGTTTTAATACAAATGTATGTAGGGGCCTGAGGTTTGGGGGGCCTGCGCTTCTTATTTAAACTATCAATTTTTAGTCGCGAGTTTGGGAAGTCAGGTTTTTTGACACTGAGGCATCTATCCAACTGCGGCATCTATCCGGGTTTTACCCTACTACGGAGTAGCATGTAGGATACTTTTTATCATGAAATTCGGCACGGTTCCCTTGGGAGAGGGGATGAAAGTCAAATGTGTAGCTGTAATTCATTAATGCGTGGTCCGATTTCATTTATTCTTTTTTTGTTAGAAAGGAGATACTTTAAAGATTAGCGGCTAATCCCTGAAAGGCTGGATCGATTTTGATGGGACTTTCACTGGCGGATGTTTACATTTTGATCTACTAAAACATCCGCCAGTGACATTTTTAACAGGTTTTAGCAAGGTATGAGCTCAAAGGAGTTTAGAAAATCAAAATTATTCCCACGGAAAACCAATATCCACGCGAACGAAGTCGCAGGTATCCGCTTGTACTAATTAAAATGCTTGGAAAATTTGGAAAATTCTTCTTTTATTTGAAAGGTTATACTTCCTAGGCGGTCCCATGGTTATGAGGACAGGATCTGATGATGGAATCCTCAAGAAATCCAGGGAACTCTTCTGTGGTAGGTATATTGAAGTTAGTGTAGTTTTTCCTAAAATATATAGCTTGTAACTTGTAAGTTGTATTTCACAGAATATGCTCTGTCTCGCATAAGCCGGTCCACTATTCAGTATTGAGCGGCATACGTTCCGCGTTCGGCGTTACCCTCAGTGGGGGCTGAGGTATCGGGTTACCCCCGTCGGTTCTAGTTTGTATAATTTTAGATTCAAAAAATGGGGAAACGGGGGATGCTCGTATTAGTTTAGATAGGAAATGGAGTCGAAGTGTTAGCAGCGGTGTTATAGATAATACTAGCATATATGTAGGTACCTACGTAGGTATCTTTTATACATATTTTGTGGTTTGATGTTGATAAGGTAGCAAGTATAAAGTACCTAGATAAATTAGATAATAAAACCGGTCAAGTGCGAGTCAGACTCACGCACCGAGGGTTTCGATAGTATAGTATAAGTAGGTACCTACAATCTGTTTTTCCGTGGTTGTCTTACAAGGTAAGGTTAAATTTTTTGAGTTTCAGTTCTAAGTATGGGGAACCCCAAAATTTTTTTTTCTATTTTTGTGTGAAAATCTTAATGTGGTTCACAGAATACATCTACTTACCAAGTTTTAACAGTACCTATAGTTCTTATAGTTTCAGAAAAAAGTGGCTGTGACATACAGACGGTCAGACAGATAGACAGACAGACATGACGAATCTATAAGGGTTCCGTTTTTTGCCATTTGGCTACGGAACCCTAAAAATGTATAGGACAGACGGACATTTTTTGCAATCCACTTCTTTTTTGTCCTTCACATCATATCTTCTCAGAGTGTGCTTTATTATTATTCTAAAATCTACACATAATTTATATTATTTAGACGAGATATTGTAATGAAGATAAATTAAAGTGTAAGTGGAACTTTAGGGAATAGGGTTGATATGTTGCAAGTTGCAATAAACTAGGTAGATGTCTATTTAACTATACCGGTTTTGTATGAAATTTGCGATTTTGAAGATTTAACATTAAGTAGGTACGAGTAGATAGATGGTAAGTATAATTATGAAAAATTTAAAGCTACAAAAAACTTTTAGCTTTGAGCTATAAGCGCTACCTTGTACCTTCATTAGAGAATTTTACTTAGAGTTCGATAAATTAACTAGGTAGGTACTTACGTCTACCTACTTCAAGGTCGAAAGAAGAAATCTGCTCAAAAGGATCATCATTAAACAAATAAAGTATGCGTGTGCGACGGTGACGCAAAATTTGGCGCCAAATAACAATGCAGCCATCTTGAATTGCGTAATTATCGAATAGTACGGACAACTGAACTCATTGTGTTCAGCCAAACGCACTGGTTAGTAAGAGCTTATGAAGCAATCTTCACAAAAAAAAACCGGTAAAAAGCTTTCAAGAGATGTACCTACCTACCTAAAAGCTGTGATAGCCTAGTGGTTATAAGGACGACCGACTTCTAATCGGAGGTCGTGGGTTCGATCCCGGGCACGCACCTCTAACTTTTCGGAGTTATGTGCGTTTTAAGTATTTAAATATCACTTGCTTTAACGGTGAAGGAAAATATCGTGAGGAAACCTGCATGCCTGAGAGTTCTCCATAACGTTCTCAAAGGTGTGTGAAGTCTGCCAATCCGCTTGGCCAGCGTGATAGACTATGGCCAAAACTCATTGAGAGGAGACCCGTGCTCTGTAGTGAGCCGGTAATGGGTTGATCATGATGATGATGATGACCTACCTACCTATTTTTAAATTGATAAAGTTGCTTTTCCTTCTATGTAAGTAGCTAAGTACCTACCATACATTTTCGTCGTTTTGCGCCGCACCGGCCGGGGATAAAAAATTCTTTACGTTATTTGATACAATTTTGAATAAAAAAAAAGTAATTCAACTGTGTCCGTACTTACTTACGTAAGTATCTACCTACCTAAGTAGCTACTTGAAAATCACTTTTACTCAGTCAAGAGGACACGGTCGGTTAGAGATGATGAAAGTGTCCTGTTGTTGTAATGTTCAATTTTTTTAATTGTAAATGTTCTTTAAATACGGATTTAAAAGGCCAGTTTGGAACTCGATATGTCGATTGGATTTACATTGAAACGTAACTAGGTACCTTTAAGGAAGTAGCAAACCAAATTCCATCCAGCCATTTACCTACTTACTTAACTTTTCATTTGAAAATATTTTTTTTTACAGAATATTAGCCATGATGAACATGAGTCATGACTAATGCGAGCAGCTTCATTAATTTCCATATGTCACAGAATTCTGCAAATAAGGCCCTGTTTGCAGCTACCTAAATAGGTATACATAATATATCGGCAATTTCTTAAAGTTCAGGTATACTTCCCTGACCCTACTTCCTATACATAAAATGTTATCCAACGAAGAAAGAAAACATATTTTAAGCTTTTAATTTACACAAAACTAGGGGAGGCGCTTCCTACAGGGCTTCTGTCGGTATACATTTCCACTGTTTTCCCTCAGAAGGGTTGCGAAGCCAAACAAATTGTGGCTTTTGCTTTTTAACTTAAGGATAGCTCCGGTTTGGAAGTTAAAGCATTTTGTATTTTTTTTTTTGCGGCTTCTTCATGCCAACTTTTACGTTGTTTTTAAAAAAAAGTTTATTTTATATATTTTTTATGTGTATTGTTTTTTATTCTGCTTGCGAATTAACTTTATAGCACCGTTATAACACCGACGTTACGGTGTCAACTATGCTCTCTAGGAAATCACGCAATCTTGTTTCAATAGACAATGTTTCAGTGAAGTTTTTTAATATAACTAGGTACGAGTAGGTACTATTAAGCTACGGTTAATTAAGCCGTAATGTAGCGTCGAGTGACTATACTGAAAAGTTATGTAGGTATGGGAAACCAGATGGCGTGGCCGTGGGTTTCTAGAGAGCGGTGTCGCCATTTGCATGACTGCCATCTCTACGCTGCTGCACGTTTTTTTTTTTTTTCAATAACGCGAGCTTTAAATAATTCACTTTAGGTACTTCATGCGATTATTATTATCATCTTCATAGCGCTAAATTTAGATCAGCCTTTTTTTGTTTACACGTTTTTGTTTAAAAAGAAAAAAATGATACAGTCATGGCACTTTCCACTTGATTTTCTTCTTCTTTTACGTCTCCCGTATCACCGTTACATTATGATTTACGACCGTTATGTGGGCGGCAGTCGGCACCTCTTTCCTACGAAAGTACAACTCTGTTAACGAACAGAAAGAGAAAGAGATCAGTCAGGGGGAACCTGTTGTCAACCGTGCTAAGTAAAAAAAATGAGAGACATGCGTTTTTCATAAATTTGATAAGTATAGACAGTGAGTAAAACCCCCGGCACGTAAGTCGAGCGGTGACCTTCAAGTGCGCGCAGCGTCGTACGAGTGAGCGGGACACAATACGACTGGAGAGCCAATCAGCGCCTACGAGGGATCCGCGAGAGCTAATCAGTGCTTACGAACGATCCCCACGCCCTCCCCGCGACCCCCTTACACCTTGAGATACCTCATTTTCTGGTGCTGCTGGACTTATTTGCCGTGACTTGTGCAACCACTAACAGTACCTACCATCGAAATTAAACAGGTTTGTAGGTAAACAGAGTTTCGAAGCGTGTCCGTGTCGTCACGCCGCGTGGCGCAGTGTCGTTTTACCGACTTGTAATATGATAAGACTTCAGCTACGTCGCGACGGGCTGTGACCGGGGAAGTGGGTCTGCTGTCCGAACGCTGAAGCTAAGCGATGCTCAGTGCTCTGCTGCTGTGTGTAGATACGCTAGAAACGAAACAAAATGCGCGCAATATCGGCGCGACCCTTAAAAGTTGTAATATCAGGAGCATTTTCCAAGTAAAATCTGTCATTCAGTAAGGAGACGTTTAATATTGACGTTTTCCAAAAGTTTACTTCCATACTAAATGACAGGCTTACGCATAGTTAACGTTAACTTCTGGATATTCAAAAAAATTCAAACGACAAAAAATATCGCCTCGCAAAGCGTGATACGAAGGAAACATTATGATATTGCAGATAAGTTTAAAGTGTTAAAAATCTTTAAATATCAGATCTACAATAGAAATCGATGCCGTTATGTCGTTTTTGAAATCAATACCTGCTTGAAAAGTTTTAAAGTACCCACATAAGTAATTGCAATTCACTACCACCTATATAACTCGTAGGTATGTACCTAACTGTGTATTTTTTATTTCCATTATGCTATATATAACTCCTATGTACAACTGTGTATTTTTTATTTCCATTATAGTATGCTACATATAGGTACTTTATTTGCCAGTTTCTTGTCACCTACCTTAATTAGATTTCTAAAAGGCTTTTAACCTCTCGTCGAAAATAATGATTAGCATTTTCATAGATTATCCATTAAGTTTACTAACATAACCCAATGTTACTTAACCGAAACAAAATATAAGTAGATATACTTCTTGTACATACATACCTACAGAATAAGTACTGCAATTAAATCTCTACTTTGAAAATATTCGATTCCGACCTTCATTTAAATTTTTTGAAGACAAAATGCCTCGGTCAAGTGGTTTTGCCGCCGCGCCGCTCCATTGTTTTATAGTTAATCTGTTTGCCTCTGTGTTTGTGGTCGCGGGTTCGAGTCTCGGTCAATATTATAGCGCCCTGTGTTTATTCGACTGTTTTCCGGTTCTTACCGAATTTGGACACCTAAAATGCCGCCTTCTCTTCTCTAAATCCTGGTGTGTCTTGATGGTGGTGTACCGACTTGTAACAGCGCATATATCAATAGATTGTGCTATATTATTTTTTTATATGTTCATATGTTGACACTGAATTAATATGAACTCAAATTCAAAATAACTTTATTCAAAATTCACTGTACACTTTTTGAACGTCAATTTTTACATTTACATAGAAGTGAGGTAATATGCTGATACTTACGATAACTTAAAACTAAAACTACGAGGGTTCCAAACGCGCCCTGGTCCTGGCCCCACAATAAACTCAGCCGGTTTTTTTTATCATCACCATCTACTTATCTCACAATATGAAATGATAGATACTGCCTACTTACCTCAATCAACTTTGTACAGAGGGCCATACACAAAAAATAATAAACGGGAGTAAACAATGTTTATTAAGACAAACCCCCGATATTAGCCATTTTGTGGTGGCGGCCATCTTGGATTTGCAATAGTGCTATTCTACTAGTCAAGCCCTTTCATTTGATACCCATATTAAGGGAGTTGTGAAAAAATATGTAATCCGCCATTTTGTAGCGGCGGCCATCTTGGACCGATTTTCTTCAAACGTAGCTAACAACACTCTCGACTAATTCACCTTTCAAACAAAAAAAACCGCATTCAAATCGGTCTACACGTTTGAGCGCCACAGGGGAATAAACAGACAGACAGACACACACACACACACACACACACACGCAGACACATCAAACTTATAACACCCCGTCGTTTTTGTGTTGGGAGTTAAAAATTTAGTTTCTAGCATTTTAGTCGCCCACCAAGATTAGGTAGAGGTAGGTACTATAAGTGCGTGTACCTTATGTTTTGTTTGTCAGCTGCGTCCGAACCGGGCAATGGTGTTTGTATTGGATCGGTATTGTATTATTTCAAGTGGTAGTGAGCTTAACTGTAATGGGTATTACCTACGCGCTGTAAATACAAGCACCAGTGGATATACCTACAGACCTATTTGATGGCAATCACTAATCACAAACAAGAAAAAGTATAATCAACTCAAAACGCCTAGCCTACAACTAGCCTGTTGACAATCTATACTAATAAATAAAATTGAAGTGTCTGTCTGTAATTTCGAAATAACTACCTCATATTATCTATACTTGTATACTACTAATAAATAAAATTGAAGTGTCTGTCTGTAATTTCGAAATAACTACCTCATATTAAGCTCATACGGTTATTGGAACTGTATCATAACCGAATCACACGTTTTTAAAATTTTTGTCTGTCTGTCTGTCTGTCTGTCTGTCTGTCTGTCTGTCTGTCTGTCTGTCTGTCTGTTTGAACGGGCTAAATTTCGGAACGGCTGAACCGATTTTGACGGGACTTTCACATACAAGTAGAGAATTAACCAGGGAGTAACATAGGCTACTTTTTTAACCGACTTTCAAAAAAGGAGGAGTTGTGTTTTTCTACCTATGTACACAGAAATCTCCGAGATTTCTGAACCGACTTGCGTAATTTTTTTTTTAATCGATAGAGGAATATTGCGACCCTGTTCTATAAAAAATTTGGATTCCAACTCCTCAATCCTGATGCTGTAGGGGACCTGGTCCCCAAAAGTAATGGGATTTAGAAACTTTCGGTTATTTAAATTGATATTGGGTGTACCAATTAAAGACTTTATCGTAAAATGAACTCAAGTAGGAACATATCCAACTCCTCAACCCTGATGCTGTAAGGAATTGCATTCCAAAATCGTGGGGATCCCACGGGATTTTTCCGTTTTGGGGACGGGTTACTTAACAAATAAGCTACATTTTGTTCTGGAAAATCAAAAGTTCCCACGGGATTTTTAAAAACCTAAATCCACACGGGCGAAGCCGTGGGCATCATCTATTAGGAAATATAATTCCACAATAAGTTGCGAAGCAGCAGTGGCAATGGGACCGATGGATTTTAGGAGTATATGATATCGCGCATCAGACTATACATTGTTAGACCTAAGGAACCACTAACCAGTATACTTTTAGACCCGATAAACAGAAGACATCAAACGGCACAGTACATACCTTAAATTGTGGTAATTTCTTGAAGAAACGTCCAGCAATGGAGGTCGGCCATGCTTCTTAATTTTATGAATCAATATTAGATAAACGCCAACTATGCATAGAAATATTATCAAGAATATTATAATTAATATTATAGTATCTGTGGATAGAAATATTCTACGATTTACAATAGGTAGGTATATTTATTAAATATTATTAATTTTTGTCAATCTTTTATAGATATATGTAAATCCTATAAAAAATCAGCCAAGTGCGAGTCGGGCCTCGCTCTTTCAGGGTTCCGTACATCCCGTGTGGGGTTGCTGGTCCCCCATCGGGCGCGTCCCCCCGGTGGCGGATGGGGGAACGCCTCCCAGATATGGGAGGTACCGGGGAAACCCGGCGCGGACCAAAACCAGCAGGGGGTTGCCGCTTGGAGGATCCTGGTACTTCTCTGTTCATCAGAGTGGACTGTGGAGACTCCGGGCGGCGACAATTGGGGGGGGAGGCTTTCGGGCCGTGAGGAAGAAAACCTCGTTAAAAAATTACAGGAGGGGGTGGAAACGCCCTGCGCGGCGGGTCCGCTGGTCTTTTTGGCCGGTGGGCGCTGGCTTCGGCCACCGTCGGGCAACCCGTAATCCGCACTGAGCGGACCCGGGGGCCCCACGCACTGAGCGAGGGGCCGCGAGGAAGAAAACCTCTATAAAAAATTACACGAGGGGTGAACCTCTTGAGGGTCGCCTGCGGGTGTGGCCCTCTTGAGGGTTGCCTCTAGCGAGGAACTCCGGGTGATGGAATGGTGTATCCGTCGCCCGTTGAGACGCCTCGGGTCGGGGGGCGCACCATTATGTTCCTGGTGCGCCTCAGACGGTGTTAGGGGGCCTTTAGGTCCCCCGGTGGAGGGTCTGCATCGGCGGACGGCGCCGGCTGGGTCGCGGATGATTGCGCAAAGTGTACCCGTAACCCAGCCACCAGGCGACACGGAGGAACATCGCTGGGTTTTAGTGGGTATTCTGGCCATCGGCCTGCTTGAGTCCCACACTATCTTCCGGAAGCATTGCAGTCCGCTGTAGGGCTTCCGGAGGGTGTGCGTAAATGCATTTCCCAGCGTCAAAAAAAAAAAAAAGGGTTCCGTACATAATTATGAACAATATAATATTTTGGGTCTAAATATTTAATTAAAAATATTTAATTTCCGAGCTAGACATCGCAACAAACCGTGAAAGAAAAACCCAAAAAAATGTTCGTTTATTTTGGTCACAGCTTATAAACTATTTAATAAATCGTTGTTTTCAGTATTTGTTGTTTAAATAGAGCATATAGTACATAATATACTGAAATATCATATTCCCAACTAGTTTAGTTTTTGAGATAGCCCCCGTCACAAAAATGGTCTAAAACTGACAACTTTGATGGGCTCCCATTCCCTTATTTTTTGAGATAAAAATTAAAAAAAAATATATTTGTACTCTACTTAATGAGCTCTAAACAATGATACCCCACAAGCTAGGGTAAAGAAAAATTTTTTTTTTCCGGCTCCTTTTTCATGTATGGGAGCCCCCCTGAAAAATAATTTAATTCTATTTCTAATTCAATATTTGATTTTGGGTTAACGTTTTACACTAAATACCAAAATTTCAGGTTTGTAACTCATTTCGTCTGCGAGCTAGAGACCTGTGACCGGCGGACAGACGGACAGACAGACAGACAGACAGACAGACAGACAGCCGAGTGACATTAATAGGGCTCCGTTTTTACCCTTCGGGTACGGAACCCTAAAAACAAAAAAAAACTAAAGTCGGTAAACACCTACCTACTGGAAGCTTTTCGTATAAACTCTTTATTGGTTTAAATATTTGCCCACTAACCGGTAATTTACGGTTTGCATAAGTCAAATTCGATGCAATATTTGCCAAAAAAACAGGTAGGTACTTTTTAAATGAAAAAATGTCGTACGCTTTTGTCTTTGGTCAACGAGCAAATAATTTATGCAAATAATACCGGGTGAGTGCGAGAATCAAAATAACGGGTGGAGGTTCCGTTTCTGAAACTTGTCAAATGATCTTGCTATCCTCAATTTGCATCATTAAAACCATAAATCTACACAAAGATAATTTCTTATAAGCGAAAAATGTCTAGCTATTCAGTAGCTAGTAGGAACCTAATTATTTCAATACTTATACTTACTTACTTTTCAATATTACTTAGTACCTACCTGTGCTTAGTACCTAGATAATAGTCTGTGTAGCACACTAGACGATTGCTACGATTGATTGGTATGGTCAAGCAGGATGCACAGAAGAGAGCATGGCAAGCAAGTATTATTGCAATATTATTGTACAGATCTCTAAAAAAGGAAGACTAGGTAGGTACATTGCTAATGAGGATTTAATGTGTTGTGCCTACTGGGTGTTCTGAGTGTAAAAAAGTTATTTGCCTTAAAGAGTTGAGGCAAGTCCTACAATAACTTAAGCTTATTCAGCAGCATTCGTAAGCTAAGTAGGTACGAATTACGTTTACCTACTTGATATTAATTCTGCCTTTGAATAAAACTATTTGTGGTTGTCTTCATTACATTACTGGTGATGTAGTGTCTATAAATACTATTCAATCTATACATATATTTTACGACAATCCCTGCAGACGTATAGGTAGGGGAGCGGGGGGCTAGTTGTAACGGGGGTAAGAAGTAACAGCTTAATTACTCAGCAGATCTATACTAATAAATAAAATTGAAGTGTCTGTCTGTAATATCGAAATAACTACCTCATATTAAGCTCATATGGTTATTTGAACGGTACCATAACCGAATCACACGTTTTTAAAATTTTTGTCTGTCTGTCTGTCTGTCTGTCTGTCTGTCTGTCTGTCTGTCTGTTTGAACGGGCTAATCTTCGGAACGCCTGAACCGATTTTGACGGGACTTTCACATACAAGTAGAGAATTAACCAGGGAGTAACATAGGCTACTTTTTTAACCGACTTTCAAAAAAGGAGGAGTTGTGTTTTTCTACCTATGTACACCGATATCTCCGAGATTTCTGAACCGATTTGCGTAATTTTTTTTTTAATCGATAGAGAAACATTGCGACACTGTCCTACAAAAAACTTGGATTCCAACTCCTCAATCCTGATGCTGTAGGGGAACTGATCCCCAAAACTAATGGGATTTAGGAACTGTCGGTTATTTAAATTGATATTGGGGGTACCAATTAAAGACTTTATCGTTGAATGAACTCGAGTAGGTACATATTCAACTCCTCAACCCTGATGCTGTAAGGAATTTCATTCCGAAATCGTGGGGATCCCAGGGAATTTTTCCCTTTTGGTGACGGGTTACTACAGATAGGCTACTTTTTGTTCTGGAAAATCAAAAGTTCCCACGGGATTTTTAAAAACCTAAATCCACACGGGCGAAGCCGTGGGCATCATCTAGTCTATAATATAATAAAACTGTAACAGATCCAATTCTGTACATTTAACATATTTTGAAAATGTTTATTGGAGGGCACTCTATAATCGATACTGAAGCCAAAACTGCAATTTTTTTGATTTTTGTCTGTCTGTCTGTCTGTCTTTCTGTCTGTCTGTCTGTCTGTCTGTCTGTATGTCTGTCTGTCTGTATCTTGGCCGCGCATCACGCCGAAACTACTGAATGGATTCAAATGAAACTTGGTACGATTTGAGTTTATACTTCGAGGTAGGACATAGGATACTTTTTATCCCGAAATTCAGCACGGTTCCCTTGGGAGAGGGGATGAAAGTTAAAACGTGTATTTAGCTGTAATTCATTAACGCGTTGTTCGATTTCACTCATTCTTTTTTTGTTAGAAAGGTATTACTTTATATATTGTCCCGTAAATATTTCAAGGTCATAGGTTTTTCAGTTCAGAAATGACAGACATTACAACCATCAGTATTGGGTTCAAATAACTTGGGACCCGGATCTTTGAACGTACGGCTTATTTTATACTGGTGTGCGTTTAAATTTGTTTGTCGGTCTGTCTATTTGTTCCAGCTAATCTCCGAAACGGCTGGATCGATTTTAATGGAACTTTCAATGTTATAAGGAGTAACAGGCTACATTTAGTTTAGGTACATAAAAGAATTATGGGATCCGATCCGATCCTATATAAAACCTATAAACACGCGAACGAAGTCGCGGGGGTCAGCTAGTATGAAATAAATAATTTCGAATTTTGAATTTTGTGATTTTTCCACTCATATAGTTACTTTGCTTTTTTGCATAAATCACACTAATATTATAAAGGCGAAAGTTTGTGTGTGTGTGAAATTTTGAATGGAGATATATTATGCCTTATTATACTTTTTATCCTGGAAAAATACACAGTTCCCACGGGATTTTGAAAAAACCGAAATCTATAGCTACAGCTATAGATAGATTACTATAGCAAACTTCCCTGAAAGTAGGTATTAAGGTTGGAAAAGGAAGCGGGAACGGGAACCGGGAATCCACGATTCCCTCGGGATTTGTGAAAACCCAAATTCATGCGGGCGAAGCCGTGGGCAGAGGCTAGTTTCAAATATTTTGTTTTTAATTTACACTTAACCTGCTCCTTATGACGGGGCCTATGACGTAAACACAGCCAGTAAGACGTGGGAGAGTGCAGTGTGTGGTTTTGAGCAAGTGCATCATTTTTACCAGGTAACATAAAAAAATTGAGTTCGTAAAATTTGATTCTACGTTACTGCAATGTCTTTTTGAAATAAGTATCTATTTATTTGTGTAGTTAATCTTTTAAGCTATCTTATGTAACTACTTTCATTAGACAATAACATAAACTTTTTGTACAATAAACAAAAATGTGCAAAATTTTGGCATGGGGCTAGTTGTAACGAAATTGCGGGGTACATTGTAACATGCTACAACTTGCCCCTTCATGTTTTATTTGAGTGCTTATGCTTGTCGTTACCTATTGCAAAGCTAACAGATTTATCTGAATCAATATTTGTTAGTGTCTTAGGATGAGAAATTGTAAGAAAAAGTCAAAAAAAGCCGCTAAATCTCAAGATTTCTACAAACTAGCCACAAGAAAGGTTTCAGAAAAGGGAACAAAAATACGCAAAGCTGCTGCAATGTTTGAGATTTGTCATTTATCTCTGTTTAGATATAACAAATAGAAAAAAAACAACGAGCTTCTCTCTGTGTGGTACGCAAACCGAGATTCTACTAATAAATCTAGTTAATCATGATTTTTAACTAGCAAAGATTTAAAGAAGCTTTGGTTTAAGTATATTTTGAAACTTTATTGGTTCAATAACCAAAAATTATGTTAAGTTACTAGAAGTTATATGGACTGTCGATAGAAATATTGTTATTTTGTTTAAAAGACTTATTAGATACTAACAGTATGTGATAATAAAGATCTCTTAATTTTTATAAAGAAACATTGAATAACATTAATTAAAATAACAAACAAACTTTATAAGTTATATTTTTCAAATTAATTTATTACTTTATTACAATAAATGCCTTAAAATTGTACATATATTTTGATTCATTATGTTGTTACTACATGCCCCACGCCAGTTACAACTTGCCCCGAGGACGGGGTAAGTTGTAACATGCTCCTTCTTTCACAAAAAGTCATTTTTATAAGCATTTGTTAGCAATTTAAGTCCAATTATCATTCTATTCGACACTTGAATAGATATTCTCTCATTTAAAAATTGTTTATCATGGAAATATTCAATAGTTTAATTTCCCGATTGAAAAAACTAAAAATTGTTACAACTAGCCCCCCGCTCCCCTACTATGTTTGACAAAAATTGGAGGAAGAAAAGAAAACAAAAGACGCAAATTCGTCCCTCCTGCTATATTTCATCGTTGTCTCACTTCGCTCGCATCAGTAGTTTAAATAAAAATGGTCCACCTAAGTACCTACCTTAACTACTACCTATTCTGTTCTGTGCGATATATTGTGTTCGTGAGTGAAAAAGTTTGCATTTAAGAAGCTCTTCGCCCTAACTCTCCAAAATAACCATCAAACTATGGTTAATTAAACATCAACAGACCCCTAAGCTTCTGTGTGTTATACCCATGGTGTATTTTCCCATTAATTATGGCCTTCTCATCGAATAATGGCAAGTCACGTGCCTCTTAACACGCCTTCTTTGTTGATATCAAACAAAAGGCAACGCCATTTTGTATAATCTGTCATATTATTTTACAACTCGGACGAATGTTTGTGTATGTAAAAATCTATGGTGAAAAATATGAAAACAATACTAGAACCTTTGTTCGATGACTAGAACATACAGGTATGTTCTAGTCATCGAACAAAGGTTATAAAGTTATGTAGGTATCTACCCTATACCTATACTGTGCTTACATACTTTCTCGTTTTAGTGGTCTTAGATTTTATCTATCAAGCCCAGGTAGGTATTGGACCAATATCTACTAAGTAGGTACTAACCTATAGGTAGTGTTGGTCTGAAATCCGTAAGGTTGCAGATTTGACTTTAGTTTGGACAAGCGGACACCCGCGACTTCGTTCGCGTGGATATTGGTTTTTAAAAATCCCGTGAGTATTATTTTGTTTTTCCTAAGCTCCTTTGAGCTAAAAACTGTTAAAAGTTCACTGGCGGATATTTAGGTAGATCAAAATGCAAACATCCGCCAGTGAAAGTCCCATCAAAATAGGTCCAGCCTTCAGAGCTTAGCCAGTAATCTTTAAAGTATTTCCTTTCTAACAAAAAAAGAATGAATGAAATCGGACCACCCGTTAACGAATTACAGCTAAGTAAACATTTTGACTTTCACCCTCTCCCAAGGGTACCGTGCTGAATTTCGGGATAAAAAGTATCCTATATGTTACTCCATAGTATGAACTTAAATCATGCCGAGTTTCATTTCAATCCATTCAGTAGTTTTTACGTGATGCGCGCACAAACATACACACAAACAGACAAACAGATAAACAGACAAACAGACAAACAGACAAAAATTTCTAAAATAGCTTTTTTACGTTCTATTACTTATCCCTAACATCCCCCAGTTATTATTTTGCAAAAATCTTCAATGTAAGTACAGATACGGCAATTCTACGATTTTATTATATGTATAGAAGATTATCATTTCGATAGTTTTATCGTACGTAGGTACCTACTTGAATACCTAACAGCACAAGTTTAAATAAAACTTGAGTTTTTCATGCTCCCTAGCCAAAGCAAGGAGAACCAACATAACTTCTAAACTAAAAGTTCAAATAAAACTGTCTTCAACATTAAATGGCCGACAATACTTACAAAAATGCATGCGATTTTATGAATGCAAAAACTTGAGCTTGGTGGCATAATGCTTTCGATTTCGGTGAACGCGCCAAATCACCTGTCAAAATAATGAAGTCACGTGACTTCGTCATACAGACTGATTTTAAAATCGAATAAGTAGGTACATATTTTATGATGCATAGAGTTCACTTTGTATATTTTTGTGTCATATGGCTTTATTTCGATTACCATCAAAAAACTAAAAATTTTAATCCTTTGTATCCTACTAAATACCACACATGACTAAATATCCAACATTTAAATCATGATAATTTTATTTAATCATTATTGTGTCTATATACCTTACTGCTGATGAAGCAAGGTCCGAGCAGGATTACTTGAACGAATAGTGCTGAGCTGAGAGCTTCGCTCGAGGGAGATGCGCGTTATAATTTAATACTAGTTACATACCTACCTACTTATACTTATCGTAATAATTAATAGCCTTATTAAGGTAAAAAAACAATATTATTATAGATGACATTAATGTTAATTTTGTACTGGGCGCTCATAACCAACAAGGCGATTAAAATAAAACACTCGTTTAAAAACTGCTCCAATTTCCACTAAAACCAGATGCACGGTAATTTGATATACAGGCTGCGTTTTTTACGTGTATTTTCGTACGCTTCCGCTCTCGGGGAATTTTTTCGACGAAACTTTTACCTCAATTTTACTTTGTTCGGCGTCAATGAAACTTTTACGTGAATTAAAAATGTTATTCCGAAAATACCTACCTACTTTTGAAATAATAATATTCAGGACTTTTTGGTTTAAGAATATTTTTATATATTATGTAATGTAATAAATAAACAAAAACTGTACAAATATAAGAAATTGTACAGGACTAGATACATCTATAAAATCTATACATATAATAAAATCTTAGACTTGCCGTATCTGTACATTAAAGGTTTTTGCAAAATAATAACTGGGGGATGTTAGGGATATTTTTAAGATAATGAAAGGTAAGTTATTTAATGCGGACGTGTTGCAGCAAGTGAATCTGCGAGTGCCGGACCGGTACGTATGGCGAAGGCGTAGGCCGCCGCTGCTGGCGCTGCCGGGAGGGCGCACTAACTTACTCAGGAAGGCGCCGCTGGCGCGCGCGCTTAATGTCGTGGCAGGGAGGATTGACCTCTTTAGTTGCACTCTGAGTGAACTCACAAGGATTGCAATGTGGTGCATTTGTTACCATAGTAATAATAGATTAGGTTAAATAGGATAGAAACATTTTGTTTATTTAGTAATAGATTAAATAGGTTAATTTGTAAATTACGGTACTCCAGCGAATTAGGGAAACCTGTAATGCTGGGGTATCATTGATGAATAAATAAATAAATAAGTAATAGAACGTAAAAAAGCTTTTTTTGAAATTGTCTGTTTGTCTGTTTATCTGTATGTCTGTATGTTTGTGCGCGCATCACGCAAAAACTACTGAATGAATTGAAATGAAATTTGGTATGAAATGGAATATGGTATGAAACCTATATCCACGTGAACGAAGTCGCAAGCATCCGCTTGTTAAAATATAAAAACTGCCAGGCCTACCCGTGCCTACCCCGGAAACCATATTCAGAGTCTCAACCACTAGTGACTAGATGGTATCGATTTCAGTCTCCCGCTTGCGTCCCCTGACCGCGTCCGTTACAAAGTCGATAGATTAAAAGAAAAATACAATTGTGGTTATTATTAGGTTCCCCATTAGGACAAAATATATATATTTTTTTATAATTTTTGTTAATTAAGATCAAAACTTTGCTTACGGTAGAAAAAAATATATAAAATATTACCTACTTTTATTAATGAAAAAATATTATTTTTACCCGAATTTGTTGAAATATTAATTTACACATAATTATAATAATTTAAAAATTATTATATACAGAGCTTTAAAAATGTTAATCAAACAAAGACTAACTTTGTTTGATTAACATTCATTAACATTAACATTCATTTCATTAACATTCTTAATGTAGAATTCAATTTAATTTATAATTAGTTATTTTTAGTTTTAGTCTTAATTAAAATTAAAAAAGACACGTCCAACCAATTATCGCTTAATAACGCACATTTTATTGGAGAGTGGCTAGTTTTAAGCATTGTTGCATGTATTACTTCTGTTTATTTATTTTTGTCATAATCTGTTGTGTGTGTTTAGTAAATAAATAAATAAATAAATAAATAAAAGCTCTGTCTACATAATTATTTATTTAACCAACTTTGAACAAATCCCTTTTTATACTTTTTATTCCTTCCTTACATCATTGAATAAGCCGTGTGACGGCCCACTGCGGTCACATTTGCGGTGGCGGTGAGCCTGCGTAACTTAGAACACGCTGTATATATTTAGACTTTGTAATAAAAATTGGATTGTGTACTGTAACATAATAAGAACAAGGTATAAATTCTATTGTAAGGTTTGTTTCGATCGTTTTCAGGTGATTCATTTATGACACTTTAATAGATTTGTGACATGGAATGAAACTCAGAGGAAGCTCATAGTCAGGCAGCTGATGTATAAATTTTTTAGTGAAGCTAAATTTTCGTAAGTACTTAAGCTGCATACAAAATATCAGCCAGTTATTAATAATTTTTAATAATTTTTATAACCTCATTATTTGGAAATATTCGGAGTGGAGGACGCTGTAGAATATTATTAACTAGCGGTCCGCGCCGGCTTCGCCCGCGGTATCAAGGATCACGTACATATCCAACGGTGAAAGAATTTTTGAAATCGGTTCAGTAGTTCCTGAGATTAGCGCGTTCAAACAAACAAACTCTTCCGCTTTATTATATTAGTATAGATAGATAACCAGCTTTTCCTTATCTATCTATCTATAATATAATAAAACTGTAACGGATCCAATTCTGTACATTGAAGATATTTTGAAAATTTCTTTTGGAGGGCACTCTATAATCGATACTGAAGCAAAAACTGCAATTTTTTTCATTTTTGTCTGTCTGTCTGTCTGTCTGTCTGTCTGTCTGTCTGTCTGTCTGTCTGTCTGTCTGTATCTTGGCCGCGCATCACTCCGAAACTACTGAATGGATTCGAATGAAACTTGGTACGATTTGAGTTTATACTCCGAGGTAGGTTATAGGATACTTTTTATCCCGAAATTCAGCATGGTTCCCTTGGGAGAGGGGATGAAAGTTAAAACGTGTATTTAGCTGTAATTCATTAACGCGTTGTTCGATTTCACTCATTCTTTTTTTGTTAGAAAGGTAGTACTTTATATATTGTCCCGTAAATATTTCAAGGTCATAGGTTTTTTAGTTCAGAAATGACAGGCATTTAGTGGGTTCCAATAACTTGGGACCCGGATCTTTGTACGTACGGCTTATTTTAAACTGGCGTGCGTTTAAATTTATGTTTGTCGTTCTGTCTATTTGTTCCAACTAATCTCTGAAACAGCTGGATCGATTTTAATGGAACTTTCAATGGCAGATAGGTGATGTTATAAGGAGTAACTTAGGCTACATTTAGTTTAGGTACAAAAAAGGATTATGGGATCCAATCCGATCCTATATAAAACCTATATCCAGGCGGACGAAGTCGCGGGGGTCGGCTAGTTTTTTTTAAATAAATTATGCCCGATGTGGTTTGAGTCGTAAATCGCCAAGTTTTTTTTAATCCAAGCGAGTGTAACGTTTCGACTTTCGAGACTTTTCACATTTTTTTCTTTTTCAGAAGTAGAACTTGTAGAATAAATACTTAACTGTAAAGAAATAAATAACATTTCTTGAAATCATCTAATATCTTCCTTTTGTATGTGTGTATATCGTAATTTGTTTAATTTAAATCTTGATATTTAAAAAAAAATAGTATTTTAAAGAGTTCAGGCGACTAATAATAGTGTTAGGTATAGATCGACCAGAATCTCATGAAAAATAGGGAAATGAAATTCCAAGGTTAGCAACACTACGGCCGCCCTAGCGATAAACAAAGCAACTGACATTTTTTGTGAAATTGACTTTTTGCATTAACAAAAGTTTTATGTCGAGTAGTTTTTTAACTACCACAGTTTAATATTTCAAATAACTTGAACCGTTTACTGAAATTTTAATTGCCCAAAGTAACTAGAATAGAATAGAAATAGAATAGAAAAGTTTTTTATTCAAATAAACTTTTATAAGTACTTTTAAGTACTTTTAACTATTGAATAGTCAAATGAATCTACTACTGGTTCGGAATGCCATTCCAACCGAGAAGAAGTAGCAAGAAACTCGGCGGTTGCTCTTTTCCAAATTTACAATATCAATATAACAATTTTATGTTAAGTACATGATTGAATTGCCGCGGCCGTCTCGCGCATTGCTGGAACAAGTCAAATCCACGCCTTTTTATCATTTATATAAGTAATCTTCAATTTTATTCAGATATAAACTTTCACAAGCGCTTACGAATCGACAAATGAATCTACCACAGGTTCGGAATGGTGCTTACAATTCTACACATGTGAAGAAGGGCAGACAAAAGTAGCCCCATTTCCGACGGTGGCACCCGTTCACGAGCATGACGCATGATCCAGCCATTGCTTCGCTCAACCATGATCCAGCCATTGCTTCGCTCAACCATATTCGAGGGAACGACGTAACAACCCGCACCACACGACACCACCACAGAAATGTTTAAAGAGAGCGTGACATACTTAGGCTACCCATGATCAAAGCATCGAATTGAACACCAATAATCAAATACTCATTTTAAGACATGAGTTAAATTTTCTTAGATTGTTTCCAAGCAACCTGTCATTGAGAAATTGCTCCATGCTTTTTTATCATTTATATAATATTCAATTGTATAATATGCTTTTTTTATGAGCATATTTTTAATAGAGTTCTTAAACTTGTGTAAAGGCAAGTCTAACTGCACTCACTAACCCGGAATATAAATGCAAAAAAAAAGTAAACAACAAGCACAACACAAAAACAAAGTAATTGGATGTTGATTACTTTGTTTTTGTATTTAAAATGCAGTTGCTGGATTTTTCGTTTCTTGAAACGATCCCAAGTAAGGTGCTCTGAATGTAATTACTTTGTTTATCATTAGGGCAGCCGAGTTAACCTAGTGTTGCTTACTACAAAATTTAACTTCCCCATTTTTCATGAGATTGTGGTCGATCTATAGGTACTTATTTTAAAAGTTAACTATGGAGATGTCAAATCATGACGTTTTCCCAAAAGTTAATTTATACTACACCTGCTCTGAAAGTACCTTCTGGTTTTTCTCATATCGAAAGTCAAAGTACGTCATTACTGTCAAACAAATAGGCGGGACGAAAAAATATATGGAATTTCATTGTTAACGCGCTAGAGCGGAAGTTCCATTTATGAAATTCCATTACTAACGTGCTTTTTTCTTTTTAATTTTTGATCAAATCCGATCAGTACATGAAAAAAAACCTATGTCGACAAACACGACGTAAAAAGCACCCAATAAATAACAACCGTCACGGTAGGCGGCGCTGATGTCGCTATGTCACCGGGCAGGACCGGGGTCTGCTAGTTTAAATATATTTAATTTTAATTATTATAATTACATATGAACATAAAATAAAAGTAAAAAATACAAAATAGATTTTTTTTCGCGCTATTTTCTTTTCATTTTGCGAGTCGCTTTCTTTTGTTTTACCTATCCAAATTTTCAATTTATAAAATTACAAGTAGCTATTATGGAAGTCAAAGTGTTTAGTAGTGATAGTGAAGATTTGATGACGCCGCCCAACGCCGCCAGAATTAAAAATATGTGGCTAAGTAGTTATTTTTATATTGAAAATCTTTTACCCAAGATATCTAAAGATAGATAGAAATAGTTACAACAAAGCATATGAAGAAGAAGACAATGGAAACCCAACCTCTTCTTCTGATTGATTACGGTAATAATTTTAATATTTTTGATTATTTTATTATTTTCCTCGCAGGTGTAGTATAAAGCACTATGTATCCCTTCGGGAGAAAGTGCGATTCCTCTCGGGCGTATTGCGGCCCTACGGCCTACGGCCTCGGGCCTCAAACTACACCCTCGTAGTAATCGGTCACTTTCTCCCGTCGAGGAACAATGTACTATTCCATACTACAACAAACATTTACACATATTTCACGTTATTTTGAAAGGTTACCGGTAACTTAAAAAGTTACCGGGAAACGTGAGGTAAAGTAAATATTAGGGGTAAGGAAACAACAAAAGCAATTATTGTGTCTAAACTCTAATCATCGCAGCTCAGTCGTTAGAGGTCCGTACGCGTACGTTTAATAGCAAAACACAATCACTTGCCACGTGTCACATTATGGAATTATATTGCGATCCGATTTTCCTTTCACGTGTAAGTATATCCCATATTATAATATAAATTAATTAATTAAATATAAATTAATTTGGCAAGACTAACGGACTCTCGTTAGACCACGTCTGATTAATTATTTATTTATTACGATCAAAAATCTATGAAAACGAATTGCTGTTCGTTAGTCGCGCTAAAACTCGCAAACGGCTTTATCGATTGTGATGAAATCTTTTGTTTAGGTATAGTTTTAATTTTTTATTTAGGTAGTTACTCCGTCCGCGATATTTTAAGAAATGAGGGCTGTTCACAATCTATATCTTATTAGTATAAAATAGTTGTAGTTAAATTATAAATTAACGATACCTACCTATCGAGACGGAGTGCGTCAGGGCATCATTTATTTTTTTGGTGACACAGCACCCTCATTTTGCGTCTGCGGTTAAAAGTAGCATAGAGATAGCTTAATGCAATATGCTCGTTATTTTTCGTGAATCGCCTCCCAATCGAGTACTCCCCAAACAGTGAGGAAGGGTCCTTGTTTGTTTCCATTGCCCCTTTTAATAGAACAAACAGTGTAATGGTCGTTCGCCGCCATTTTTGGGGGTATGATTCGGTTTTTAATTTGATCATCCATTAACGAAATTTAATAGCCCCCCGTTATATTTGTGGATAGTAAGTAATATAATGACTTTGTTATTGTTAAAGTTGTAATTTTCTCTAGCAAGAAAAATTACGATTACATAATTTGTATTCCTTTATTATTTCTCCTTACTCATAAAGTTAAAAATAAAAGTGGTTTGGGTGCACCGTGCAACCCTCGAGGTGCACACGAGTTCACACGACTAACTCCCTAGTGGGAAAAGAAAAAGGCTGGACACACTTGACGCACGATTCATTCTACATATGTATGTATGTACAATGTATGTATGTATGTACAATATATATTGTATGTATGTATGTACAATGTATGTACATAATGTATGGTTCGGTGTCGGTGTGTCAGTGATGACCTGTGGTGCTGCTTATTGTTTTCTGGGTTGGTTGTTTTTCCCGCATGTCTAGCCGCGGGAGAGAGGGCGGTGCATAGTGCATGATGGAAAGCAAAATAAAGCTTCTATCCAACATATAGGTAAGTGATTTACATCAACAGCATCATCAGTCTATTTCGAAAAACTTAATGGGTGGTTCCAACATCGATGGTGTTTCAACGTTTACTTGAAACTTTATAAATCTATTGCAGAAGGAAACTGGTTTCTCTATATTCGTAGCTCTACTTCTTGATTCTCTTCGTTTTCCTAGTGGAATTTTTTTGTCGATATCGTCTCAAGAATTTTAACAATTAACTCAAATGTAGCAGTAGTTACGTAATGAACAGAATATGTCTTTTTCTAAAACTAAATATTTTTTTATGTAAGTAAAAAAAAGTATGTATAAGTAAGTGGCCAATTTTTTTCGCCAATCCATATTGTTTGCTCGGGCTAAAGTACTAGGACGGCAGAAAGCGGGGGCGGTCGGGAGTGGTCGGCAAACAACCGGCGCCGGTCCGACGTGAGCACCTGCCTAAACCGACTGATTTTGATTTTTGGGGTTCCATTCGCTAAGGAGCCTAGTGTAGTGTAACACTGACGACAGTATAATTATATTCTTTCTTATTCTAAGTAAATACACAAAATAAACCTAAAAAATGACTTCAAAATATTCTATTTTCCATTACGATTTGATCCCAGGACCTCGTGCTAAGTGCGCAGTCTTTAGGCGAAGCGAACGCTGTTTCCATCAGCAAATAATTCAAATGAAAGTAAAATATTGAATTAATGTTAATGCTATAAGAGCAGTAAAAAATTGTTTTTCTGTTCTCTTATTGGGTTAAACCACAGGGTTAAATGGACGCCTTTGTGTTCCTTGGGAAAAAGTGTGACCTTCTTGTAAACAACAATAGACTATAATTGGCGAACTTTTTAAGGAAACTCTGCGCTTTTTTGAACATTAAAATACTTCTCAAGCTATGATTCCGTTCTATTTATCATTTAAGTACATTTGTCACACAAAAAAAGGGTTAATTCTGTGGATTTACTTCACTCTTAAAATTATAGAAAAAACGAATTGCTATTATACTTATAAGCTTTATGTCTTGACCTTAAAAGTATTTGAAAACTAATATTTTTGACCCGTAAACTCAGATTGAAAATTGGGGTTCCGACCTTTTGAAAATAATAATTATATTTATTTTATTTATTTTACACTTCGATGTTTAATTGGTTTGAACTTCAAATAAAGTGAGCATGTAACAGGGTTTAATACTCCATTTCGCGGATGATTATGATGATGATTTGGAATCACATGAAAATAGTTATTTGTTCGACAAGACAGCAAAATTATTGTTTGTTGCGAGTGCCTAAGTAGTTTGAATCACGAGCGTAGCGAGTGATTCTTATATAGAATCCTGAGTGTATTGAGGGATTCAAAGGCACAAGAAACAAAAAGTTTGCTATCGTGTGATACATACAACTTTTCACCTCAATAGCGAAAAAATACAAGATGCAAGTAACAAAAATATTTACTGAAACAAAGGATTTTTTACATTCAGATTACATACCTACTTACTTATTATTATGCGTAACTTAAAAATCAGCGAAGTGCCAGTCGGGACTCAAATTTTTTATCAAATAAATTTTCTTTTTGCAGCGAGAAAATTTTCATCTGGTGCTTTAAGAACTTTTCAATATCATGAGCGGTGAAAACTTAAGATTTTTTAGATTTGTGCCCCTTGTATGATATTCGTATTTTGTTGAATTAAAACTCGTCACAGCTCTAATAAATGTGTTTTATTATTATAATTTTACAATATAGATGGGCTGATGCCTGTGCGATTTGCGACAGGAAAATGTGCCTATAAGTAAAACATAAACTAACAAAGTTAGACATAGCTCTCAAAGTTAGCCACCTATTGATGACCGGACAGTATGCCTCTAAGTAAATCATAAACTAACAAAATTAGTTATTGGGTGCAACTTTGGTTTTGTGATTTTATATCTTCTATAATATAATAAAACTGTAACAGATCCAATTCTGTACATTGAAGATATTTTGAAAATTTTTATTGGAGGGCACTCTATAATCGATACTGAAGCCAAAACTGCAATTTGTTTCATTTTTGTCTGTCTGTCTGTCTGTCTGTCTGTCTGTCTGTCTGTCTGTCTGTCTGTCTGTATCTTGGCCGCGCATCACGCCGAAACTACTGAATGGATTCGAATGAAACTTGGTACGATTTGAGTTTATACTCCAAGGTATGTAGGTTATAGGATACTTTTTATCCCCAAATTCAGCACGGTTCCCTTGGGAGAGGGGAAGAAAGTTAAAACGTTAATTTAGCTGTAATTCATTAACGAGTAGTTCGATTTAACTCATTATTTTTTTGTTAGAAAGGTAGTATTTTAAGTATTGTCCCGTAAATATTTCAAGGTATTTTCGTTCAAAAATGACAGACATTTATTGGGTTCAAATAACTTGGGACCCGTGTGCGTTTAAATTTATGTTTGTCGATCTGTCTATTTGTTCCAGCTAATTACCGAAACGGCTGGATCAATTTTGATGGAATTTTCAATGGCAGATAGGTGATGTTATAAGGAGTAACTTAGGCTATATTTAGTTTAGGTACAAAAAAGGATTATGGGATCCAATCCGATCCTATATAAAACCTATATCCAGGCGGACGAAGTCGCGGGGGTCGGCTAGTTATACTTAAATATTAAACACCCCTCCGACTGTCTTTTCAAAAATGCGATAAGTTTAGATACTTAGGTTTCAATGTGAACGTCACATTTCGATTTGATTGTAGCTTTTAACATGGAGTAAAAAAGCTGTGATAGCCTAGTGGTTAGGACGACCGACTTCTAATCGGAGGTCGTGGGTTCGATCCCGGGGCACGCACCTCTAACTTTTCGGAGTTATGTGCGTTTTAAGTATTTAAATATCACTTTCTTTAACGGTGAAGGAAAACATCGTGAGGAAACCTGCACGCCTGCGCGTTCTCCATAACGTTCTCAAAGGTGTGTGAAGTCTGCCAATCCGCTTGGCCAGCGTGGTAGACTATGGCCAAAACCCTTCTCACTCTGAGAGGAGACCCGTGCTCTGTTATAGTGAGCCGGTAATGGGTTGATCATGATGATGATGAAATACTACATAATATAAAGGTTGCCTTGTTTTAGACAATTCCATGAAATATGTTAAAATCACAGTCTCTGAACAGGTCTTCGCACCTTTTGTCTCCAATTATTAAATAATTCATAGGCTTTCAGGTATTTTTCTCGCGACTTTTCCGGCAGAAAGTTTAATTCAGCGTTAGTCACAATTTTTTTTAATTCTGAAGGTGTTAAATTATCACTGGAGTCACTTATTTTGTTAATTTTAATTTTTTTTACAACAAGTAACTACAAAGAAATTAGACTTTGGTACCTAATTAAGATATAGAGTATAGACAATTTTTTTCCCCGCTATTTTTTTTATTCCTCTTTTGTCTGCGTTCGGAATTGCGTAATTCAAGAAAAAAATTAACTAATTATTTTAATTCTCCTTAAATCATTTACGTTTCATGTTGTTTTACAGAATTATAAATTCTAAAACACATTTTAAGAAAAACTCAATAGTTTAAATAATATATAATAGAAAATTTTGATGAAATAAAATGTTGAGGCTAGGTATACAAACTATTTGATAAAAAAATTCCGAACTTTTCTTGAGACAGTGAATTGATGAAATGACAATCCAAAGCGTTCTAAATTCAAAACACTTATTTTCACTGAGTGAGCAAAAACGACTTTTGCTCACTGGTTTTGGCCAGCAAACGCGCCCTTTTTGAGTTACTGAGGTGAAAAAGTCACATTTCTTGAGAGAATCATATTTCAAGCACGAGACAGCGATCTCCTATAATTCAATACGATGCAGATGGGAAAAATTGCGGCTAAGGAAGCGTGTCTCAAAGTAAAGTTCTGGCTACGTAACATCCGCGGGAATCAACAGAAATTGCAAACACCAACGAATTTATTCGCCTCGTGGAGAACAGACAGTACTTATTCGAAGCCTGACTGCCTACCTTTTGCTAGTCCAAGAGACACAAGAAGAAGAAGATTTCCTTAAAACAACAAAGGTTGACTTGAAATTAGTGTCTATGCCGGACACTCGATTCCGTGCCGCGACCGGGCAATTTTAACTGTCAATACCATGGTCACAGTTGCTTGACCCATCCGTTGGCAAAAGGTGCCGCGCCCGTGCATCTGTGCGCCGCGGCCGCTTAGAATAAATCTGTCTTTATAAGTAGGTACAGCGGCGTAGCTAGCGTGGACGATGTGGGACCCCGCCCATGGCCTAGCACTCTCGAGGGCCTCGTGCCACTTTGATCACTTTTACGCTCGAAAAAGAACACCGTTTTAAAAACGGCTTGTTTGGGGTCTCGCACTTTTCAATATTCTCCAACCGCGCATTTATATTTTTTCACTATCATTATTAGGTTTGTCGTGTCATAGCATTTTTGGTAGGATAGATCTATTGGGTATGGAAAGAAAGAAAAGGGGCCTCGCTGATGCGAATTCGCCAACGTCTAGGTATATTCATAGATAAATGAATAAGCATTATTCTACATGTCTATATTAGTCCACGCTACGCCTCTGAGTAGATATACTATGGACTGTTATTTAAATCTTATCTTTTCTAAGCGAATAAAGTCACAGGCATCTGCTATCTGGATAGCTTAATATTATAAAAGGTATGAGTATTATTTTAAAATAATAATATTTATTGAAGCGTAAAGCGCGCTAGAAAGCGAGCGATATTCGTGGGACTGCAGCGCGTGTGGTGAACCGCGACGTGGTATAGATACTGCTTTATTGCCTAGGTTGTTGGTGAAACGGTCTAGATATGTGTATTTTGTGTTAGTATTAAGCCTGTGGTTTCGCATGCTATATTCAGTTAAAATCTTAAAGATATTTGTATAGGTAGGTAGGTACCTACTTAGTTTATTAAAAACTAAAATTAAACACATTTATTTTCCAAACCACATACATATCTTTGTCATAAGGCTCAGAATTGATGCTAAGTATCAAAAATTATGCAACTTTAAAATGTTCTAACACTTCTAACATTTTGATTCTACGATATCTATATATAGTTATTACGTAGTTATATTTAGTTATTATTATATAAACGTAACTATAGTTACGTTTAGCTACGTTGATACTTGATAGGCGGTGTAGATAGCTAGCTGCGCTTGATCTTTTATCTTTAATAAATAATAATTAATAATTAAATAATTAGTTATTCAGGACTTATTTGTGATAATTGTAACTAATGTAGATTTATTAAGTGTATTTTTTATAATAATATCAATCCTATCCTCGTTTCTTCGTCCACGTGATAAAAGTAATCCATCCGGACTAATTCAATCCGCCCAAATCCCAGTACACTATGAGATACAGTACTAGGAGAGCATGGCGTAGCGGAAAGTCGTTGACAGCTGATTGACGTCTCACTCCGACTGCAGGCATGTTTATCTCATTTCGTTCCACCAATTTATTCTAACTTCCAACTAAAATTCATGTAGCACTTATGTTGTTGTGACAGGGTTAAAACTTGGATGATGATTCATTTTGGTGGTGGAGTCTGTTGGTGGTAAAACATTACTAATGTATGAATGACTAACAAGACAGAACTAAAGTAAATAATCTAGAAACATAACAGCTGTGTCCGGTGGCTCGCTTTAGTTTTAATTCTAAATGGGTTCTAATTGAACACGTTGACGTGATGATGTTTCAAATGTACAATTATGCAGGTGTCGTCTTGATTTTACAATTTGAATTTCAGAGAAGCAAACAAAAATATGAATATTTTTAGGTGAATCATAAATATTTTTTTAAGTACTTAGTTGTTGGCAGTGAACAACTTTCTTTAACTATTTTAAATGAATTTTGTTTATATTACCTACTTCTTATCGTAACCCAAAATGTTACCCTATCAAAGGTCATATAACATTTTAACAACATTACAAATGAAGCTATTGTAAATTTCGAAAAGGTCATCGATTCTTTTCCAATCCACAAAGGGGTCATAATTTTTTTATATTAATTGTGTGATATAAAAAATACCCTTTTTAAGAAAAACGTAAAAGTGATTGACCCTTTCTACAATCTATTGTTCAAATATGAGTAGTAACGTGCAATAAAAAATACATTTTTTTAATGTAACTTTACACCGCAACCACATGGGCCAATGGGTCTAAGAAAAATACACATTTTTACAATATTCCCTAATTTCGTGCAAAAATATCGGATTACTTGTCTATTCAACTCAGAAATTTATTTTTCGGTTGACGAACTTCAATTTTGAGCATGTGTTTCTGATAAAGGTTCTAAAAATACAAGATTTTCGGATAAAAGTCAGTGGAAGGCTCAGCTTGTTTTTGACTCTACAATTCAAAGAATCCAATAAGTAGGTACATTTCCGGTCGTTAAATTGTAGTAAGTTTCTCAAAACCCACCATTTCCAGTTTCATTAAATTTTTTCTCATTAATGTCATGAAAAAAGAGCAATCTGACCAAGATATCAAAATAAATCGCAGCACTATATTTATAGAACTGCAGCAGAGCAGCCATTACGTCAATTTAAAAAGTAAACGTTCTAAATTTAAAACGCTCATTAAAATGGATACGCAGAAGTGTCCTAACATGGCTTAACGTGTTTTTAAATGAACACGAGGTGTCGAATAGCAAAAATATTTATCATGTCAGTAAAAGGGTTTGGTTTCTTTCAGTTGTCGAATGGCGAAGGGGCGTGTTCGCTTCATTTATATTTTAGATTGTAATGTAATTAAAATTTTATAAAGTATACTTAGGTAACTTTGACAAGCTGAAAAAAATGCCTTGAAACTGATAGACATAGTTAAAAGCCGGCGCGAACGCACCAAAAAACTTCAAATCCTTTCCAAGTTTGTACGTGCATCCGACAAAATAATATTCACTAACCGCGACGTGCAACTAAAGTTTTTAGGGTTCCGTAGTAAACAAGGAACCCTTATAGCTTCGCCATGTCCGTCCGTCTGTCCGTCCATCATTCCTCGGTTAATCTCAGAGACTATTAGTGCTAGAAATCTGTAATTTGGCATGGGTTTATATTAATCACGCCGACAAAGTGGTGAAATAAAATTTTGATAAATATTTTTTTTAGGGTAGCTCCCCTACATGTAAAGTGGGGATGAATATTTTTTTTCTCGTGTACCCCATAGTGTGGGGTATTGTTGAATAGGTCTTTTAAAAATATTGTGGGTGTGGGAATATTATTTTTCGATTTCTAGATCCGTTTGTAAAATATGATGTTTGAAAGTGCTAATTTTTATTAGAGTCAAGTGTCCCCCCCTTCTATCAGCCAAATGGCAGTATATAGGAACTTGAAAAAATTCACAGCAGTAGTACATATATATAATCAATTTTAAAGGAAAACTATCATGGTATAAGTAGGGTTTACAGGTTAAGGAGTTATATCTGTTTTTCGAGGATTGTGACTACGGAACCCTACACTGCGCGTGGTCCGCCACGCACTTGGCCGGTTTTTATTCGTGTGGAAGGGACTTACTTTATATACGAATAAATAAATAAATGACTTATAGTTAAGTACATAGAGATTAATATTTTATAGTATGTATAAACTCTGAAAAAAACTCAGTACTATTGAAAAAAAAAACAGTTATTTTTTACACTAAAACTAATGCATATATTATTACTAGTCTTATTTCTTGCCTAGTTATGATCAGTGATTATGATACTAGTAGGCATTGCAGTGCATGGTGTACATACAATGCTTAGGTCATATTATCAGTCTCAATAATTATGATTTACTGCGGCCACATTGCAGGACATGCGGTCATCTGTTAGTCACACTTAACTTATCAACTCATTTAGATAATTTAGTGGTGTGCCTTGTATAAGTAGATTTATATATGTATATTGTTAAAAAATATACATATTACAAAATAAAAGTTTGAAAAGTGGCATTTGAAGTCAGATTTTGAAAATAATTTTTATTTTAAGTGTTTTAGTGTAAGATTATACTTATTTCCTAAATCCTCACTGCAGAATCAGAGTAGAGTTGGGACTCTGGGTTCAATGATGAAGTCTGTGTTGGTACTTACCTAAAATGTAAATTCATAATTAATCGATAAATCGTCACGGCTTAGGAGTGCAGTATCGTACAGTACCAGGATTGAGGAGTTGGAACTCGGAATTCAATGATGAACTCTATGTTTTGAACCTAAAATACGAATTCACTATGACAATTCCTAAAACCTTTGGGTTTGATTGAGATTGAGGATTGATGAGTTGGGACTCTGAGTTCTATGATGAAGGCGATGTTTGGTTCCTAGTACATCCTAGTAATCCTTGACAGCTGTTTATATTGGCAGTACTTTTGCAGCATCAGGATTGAGGAGTTGGAACCCAATTTTTTTGGAATAACCTCGCAATTCCTCTTTCGTCTAATAAACATCACACAAAACGGTCAAGAAATCTCAGAGAAATCGGTGTAGAACCTACCTGAAACATGAACAAAACTAACATGAATAAAAAACGCGCGGAATTGAGAAACTCCTCCTTTTTCGGAAGTCGGCTAAAAATTACGGGAGGCACTAGAACATAAGTAGGTACCCATACAAGTTTATCAAGCCCTCATGTAGTTGACAAACGCACACGCTCAGACAACTTTTATAAATAAATAAAAAAAACAACCCATACACAAACTACCACCAAAACAATTCGTTCATCAAAGAGCGGATCACACACGATACAAAAAAGGTTTAACAAAAAACAATAACCGGGCTATAAGATAAAAGTCCTTTGACTTTTTTCTTTAAAAAAAAGAAAAATTAAAAAGAAAACTTAAGGCCGCGCCACACTGTCTGCTATCCGATTTCCGAAGTATTGGGTTACGTACGGCTCACTCGACTGATGGCTTTACTTTTGTTCGGTGACGTAAAAAAATATAATTTTCATTATTGAGATAAATTGTATATTGAATAAATGGTAAGGAAATTTTTATGGTTCGAATTTTAAATTGTGTTGTAAATATATTTTATGGGAATTTAATTTTTTCTGTTTATGATAGCTCAAGTCACGAAGTACCTGTCTTAGCTAATGTGTGTAAATATTATTAACTAGCGGACCCGGCAGACGTCGTCCTGCCCGCTATTAGCGCCACCTACCGGGTCCAATTTTTCTACTTCCTCTTGAATCACTGTATCTATTTAAAAAAACCGCATCAAAATCCGTTGCGTAGTTTTAAAGATTTAAGCATACATAGGGACATAGGGACATAGGGACAGAGAAAGCATCTTTGTTTTATACTATGTACTATGTAGTGATTAGTAGGTAAGCTAACTCTGTCATAGAATGTTTTGCATATCTAAATATTTTACAAGTGTAAATTGAAAATTTAAAAAACCCCCGACATTCGCCATTTAGTGGCGGCGGCCATCTTGAATTTGCAATAGTGCTATTCTACTAGTCAAGCCCTTTCATTTGATACCCATATCAAGGGAGTTGTGAAAAAATATATCATCCGCCATTTTGTAGCGGCGGCCATCTTGGACCGATTTTCATCAAACATAGCTAAGAACACTCTCGACTAATTCACCTTTCAAACAAAAAAAACCGCATTCAAATCGGTCCATCCGTTTGAGCGCCACAGGGGAACAGACAGACACACACACACACACACACACACACACACACACAGACACGTCAAACTTATAGCACCCCGTCGTTTTTGCGTCGGGGGTTAAAAACTTAAATCAGAAAGATAAATAATCTATACATACTATAATAAAATCGTAGTATTGCCGTATCTGTAGATTAAAGATTTTTGCATGATTTAAGTTCATACTACGGAGTAACATATAGGATACTTTTGACCCCGAAATTCAGCACGGTTCCCTTGGGAGAGAAGATGAAAGTCAAAATGTGTTCTAAGCTGTAATTCATTAACACGTGGTCCGATTTCATTCATTCTTTTTTTGTTAGAAAGGAGATACTTTAAAGATTAATCTCTGAAAGGCTGGATCAATTTTGATGGGACTTTCACTGGCGGGTGTTTACATTTTGATCTACCTAAACATTCGCCAGTGAACTTTTAACAGTTTTTAGCAAGGTATGAGCTCAAAGGAGCTTAGGAAAAACAAAATGATTCCCATGGGATTTTTAAAAACCAAAATTTAAAATTTAAAAACAATCCACGCGAACGAAGTCGCGGGTATCTACTTGTACTTATAATATACATATTTCCTATATCGTTCAAAGTAAATCATCAATGACTGGAAAAATCGAATGTTACGAGTAGAAAGGAGGTATCTTATCTCTACAATATCACTATTCATTCGATAATCACAAGACTGGGTTAATTTTGGAGCACAAAACTGGTTACCTAGTAATTTGTTTAATAAATATTCCCTTGACTTTCGCTTACCAGGTAAGCATAAGTGCAGCGTAGGTATAACTGTACTGCACGTACGTATAATGTACGTTTCCGATAACAGCGAGTCAGCACCAACATCGTTGACGTAGTGGCGCCTGTCCGCCGCGTTAGCTGCAATCACTTATGTCGACCTGGTGTTATATTATTTTATTAATAATTTTATCTAAATAATTTGTTAATTAATTATAAAGATAGATAATAATTTTAATACGACACAGATAACAAACAACGCACGCTAAGGACGTAATACACAAAAATCTTTGACTTATAACTTTAATTTGGCAAAAGATTATGCGCTACGTTTGCATGTACAACTTGTATCTACTCGAAGCAATAATTCATAATCCTGCTAATAGCCCAGACTAATTAAAAAATAGGGATGAGGTTACAATAATTCCCACCTGGCTGAAAATTGGTAGGATTGTTCAAAACACTATTATAAATGAAATGTGAAAAGTCCTCATCGATCCGACACCTGGAAAAAATTTACTCCTGGACACGCACAGTTTATTCACACTTGGCTGAAAATTTGTAGGATTGTTCGGGACACTATTATAAATGAAATGTACAAAGTCCTCATCGATCCGACACCTGGAAAAAAAATTACTCGTGGTCAAAGGTCACAAAAACGGGTTTTTCATGATTTTCAGCAAAACGGTAAGCTTTATCATAAAACTAGATGATGCCCACGGCTTCGCCCGTGTGGATTTAGGTTTTTAAAAATCCCATGGGAACTTTTGATTTTTCAGAACAAAAGTAGCCTATCTGTAGTAACCCGTCCCCAAAACGGAAAAATTCCGTGGGATCCCCACGATTTCGGAATGCAATTCCTTACAGCATCAGGGTTGAGGAGTTGGACATGTACCTACTCAGTAGCTCAGTAGCTGTACCTACTCAGAGTTCATTCAACAATAAAGTCTTTAATTAGTATCCCCAATATCAATTTAAATAACCGACAGTGCCTAAATCCCATTAGTTTTGGGCATCAGATCCCCTACAGCATCAGGATTGAGGAGTTGGAATCCAAATTTTTTGTAGGACAGTGTCGCAATGTTTCTCGATCGATTAAAAAAAAATTACGCAAATCGGTTCAGAAATCTCGGAGATATCGGTGTACATAGGTAGAAAAACACAACTCCTCCTTTTTTGAAAGTCGGTTAAAAAAGTAGCCTATGTTACTCCCTGACTAATTCTCTACTTGTATGTGAAAGTCCCGTCAAAATCGGTTCAGCCGTTCCGAAGATTAGCCCGTTCAAACAGACAGACAGACAGACAGACAGACAGACAGACAGACAAAAATTTTAAAAACGTGTGATTCGGTTATGGTATCGTTCAAATAACCATATGAGCTTAATATGAGGTAGTTATTTCGATATTACAGACAGACACTTCAATTTTATTTATTAAACTAGATGATGCCCACGGCTTCGCCCGTGTGGATTTAGGTTTTTAAAAATCCCGTGGGAACTTTTGATTTTCCAGAACAAAAAGTAGCTTATCTGTATAAACCCGTCCCAAAAACGGAAAAATCCCGTGGGATCCCCACGATTTCGGAATACAATTCCTTACAGCATCAGGGTTGAGGAGTTGGATATATACATTGTACCTACTCGAGTTCATTCAAGAATAAAGTCTTTAATTGGTACCCCCAATATCAATCAATTTAAATAACCGAAAGTTTCTAAAACCCATTAGTTTTGGGGATTAGGTCCCCTACAGCATCAGAATTGAGGAGTTGGACTCCAAATTTTTTTATAGAACAGGGTCGCAATGTTTCTCTATCGATTAAAAAAAAAATTACGCAAATCGGTTCAGAAATCTCGGAGATATCGGTGTACATAGGTAGAAAAACACAACTCCTCCTTTTTTGAAAGTCGGTTAAAAAAGTAGCCTATGTTACTCCCTGGTTAATTCTCTACTTGTATGTGAAGGTCCCGTCAAAATCGGTTCAGCCGTTCCGAAGATTAGCCCGTTCAAACAGACAGACAGACAGACAGACAGACAGACAGACAGACAGACAGACAGACAGACAGACAAAAATTTTAAAAACGTGTGATTCGGTTATGGTAGCGTTCAAATAACCATATGAGCTTAATATGAGGTAGTTATTTCGATATTACAGACAGACACTTCAATTTTATTTATTAGTATAGATAATTAGTATAGAAAAAATAAAAACTAAAAATTTTGTCTAAAAAATAAAAAATAAAAATTTAGGGGTGGACTACCCTTAACATTTAGGGGGATGAAAAATAGATGTTGGCCGATTCTCAGACCTACTCAATATGCTCACAAAATTTCATGAGAATCGGTCAAGCCGTTTCGGAGGAGTATGGGAACGAAAATTGTGACACGAGAATTTTATATACATACTAGATGATGCCCACGGCTTCGCCCGTGTGGATTTAGGTTTTTAAAAATCCCATGGGAACTTTTGATTTTTCAGAACAAAAGTAGCCTATCTGTAGTAACCCGTCCCCAAAACGGAAAAATTCCGTGGGATCCCCACGATTTCGGAATGCAATTCCTTACAGCATTAGGGTTGAGGAGTTGGACATGTACCTACTCAGTAGCTCAGTAGCTGTACCTACTCAGAGTTCATTCAACAATAAAGTCTTTAATTAGTATCCCCAATATCAATTTAAATAACCGACAGTGCCTAAATCCCATTAGTTTTGGGCATCAGATCCCCTACAGCATCAGGATTGAGGAGTTGGAATCCAAATTTTTTGTAGGACAGTGTCGCAATGTTTCTCTATCGATTAAAAAAAAAATTACGCAAATCGGTTCAGAAATCTCGGAGATATCGGTGTACATAGGTAGAAAAACACAACTCCTCCTTTTTTGAAAGTCGGTTAAAAAAGTAGCCTATGTTACTCCCTGACTAATTCTCTACTTGTATGTGTAAGTCCCGTCAAAATCGGTTCAGCCGTTCCGAAGATTAGCCCGTTCAAACAGACAGACAGACAGACAGACAGACAGACAGACAGACAGACAGACAGACAGACAGACAGACAGACAGACAAAAATTTTAAAAACGTGTGATTCGGTTATGGTATCGTTCAAATAACCATATGAGCTTAATATGAGGTAGTTATTTCGATATTACAGACAGACACTTCAATTTTATTTATTAGTATAGATTAGCTGATACAAAATTGTAGATCAGATAATTATCTATAAAAAATGTGTGAATACTTTTTTTCTTAAGAGCCACCGTTTTTGAGATATAACGATTCAAAAAGTTAAGTGTCGAAATAATAAAACCGGTCAAGTGCGTGGCGGGCCACGCGCAGTGTAGGGTTCCGTAGTCACAATCCTCGAAAAACAGATATAACTCCTTAACCTGTGAACCCTACTTAGCCGTGATAGTTTTCCTTTAAAATTGATTATATACCCTACTGCTGTGAATTTTTTCAAGTTCCTATATACTGCCATTTGGCTGATAGAGGGGGGGGACACTTGACTCTAATAAAAATTTGCACTTTAAAACATCATATTTTACAAACGGATCTAGAAATCGAAAAATGATGTTCCCACACCCACAGTATTTTTAAAAGACCTATTCAACGATACCCCACACTATGGGGTAGACGAGAAAAAAAATATTCATCCCCACTTTACATGTAGGGGAGCTACCCTAAAAAAAAATATTTATCAAAATTTTATTTCACCACTTTGTCGGCGTGATTAATATTTATACTCATGCCAAATTACGGATTTCTAGCACTAATAGTCTCTGAGATTAACCGAGGACGGACGGACAGACGGACAGACGGACAGACGGACAGACGGACAGACGGACAGACGGACGGACATGGCGAAACTATAAGGGTTCCTTGTTTACTACGGAACCCTAAAAATGAGGGACTGGATTTTTTTTTACCTGAAATTCTGATATTTCCAATATTTTATGTATGTAAGTATATGTGTAAGTTATGTGTAAGTTACACACTTACACATATAAAATATTATAAATATCAGAATTTCGGGAAAAAAGAAACCCAGTCCCTCATTTTTATTTCGAAACTTATCTATTTGAATCATTATATCTCAAAAACGGTGGCTCTTAGGAAAAAAGTATTTAGAAATTTTTTATAGATAATTACCTGATCTACAATTTTGTTTAAAATGATTTTATGATAAGACTTACCGTTTTGCTGAAAACTTCCCGTGAAAACTTTGACCCCGAGTAATTTTTTTTCCAGGTGTCGGATCGATGAGGACTTTGTACATTTCATTTATAATAGTGTCTCGAACAATCCTACAAATTTTCAGCCAAGTGTGAATAAACTGTGCGTGTCCAGGAGTAAATTTTTTTCCAGGTGTCGGATCGATGAGGACTTTTCACATTTCATTTATAATAGTGTTTTGAACAATCCTACCAATTTTCAGCCAGGTGGGAATTATTGTAGCCTTGAAAGTCTAAATTGACTGGACTATAAACGCATGATTTTTTCTAAATAAGATCAATTGAATTACACTTATTTTCACTCAAACAAATCAATTCTTAGTAGCTTCATCACACAAAATTAACGAAACAGGCGGTAGGTAACTGATGAAAACACGCAGATGTAGATGTTGCGTACACCAGTAGATACACCACAATCTCTACATTATAGTACATTGTTCCACGACGGGAGAAAGTGACTGATTACTACGAGGGTGTAGTTTGAGGCCCGAGGCCGTAGGCCGTAGAGCCGCAATACACCCGAGAGGAATCGCACTTTCTCCCGAAGGGATACATAGTGCTTTATACTACACCTACGAGGAAAATAATAAAATAATCAAAAATATTAAAATTATTACCTACCGAAAATCAATCAAAAAAAGACGTTGGGTTTCCATTGCAAAAAATCTTCATATGCTTTGTTGTATTTATTTCTATCTCTTTCTAGATATCTTAGTTAACAGATTTTCAATACAACAATAACTGCTTGGCCACATATTTTTAATTCCAGCGGTCTTGGGCGGCTCACTACTAGACACTTTGAGATCTCTACAGCTACTTGTAATTTTATAAATTGAAAATTTGGATAGGTAAAACAAAGGAAAGCGACTCGCAAAATACAAAGAAAATAGCGCGAACAAATTTCTATTTTCTATTTTATATCTTATTTTATATTCATATCTAATCTATCTATCTATCTCAGAAACGGCTGGATTGATTTTAACGGAACTTTCAATGGCAGATAGGTGTTGTTATAAGGAGTAACTTAGGCTACATTTAGTTTAAGTACATAAAAGAATTATGGCATCCGTTCCAATCCTATATAAAACCTATAAACACGCGAACGAAGTCGCGGGGGTCAGCTAGTAATATAATAAAACTGTAACAGATCCAATTCTGTACATTGAAGATATTTTGAAATTTTTTATCGGATGGCACTCTATAATCGATACTGAAGCCAAAACTGCAATTTTTTTTATTTTTGTCTGTCTGTCTGTCTGTCTGTCTGTCTGTCTGTCTGTATCTTGGCCGCGCATCACGCCGAAACTACTGAATGGATTCGAATGAAACTTGGTACGATTTGAGTTTATACTCCGAGGTAGGACATAGGATACTTTTTATCCTGAAATTCAGCACGGTTCCCTTGGGAGAGGGGAAGAAAGTTAAAACGTGTATTTAGCTGTAATTCATTAACGCGTAGTTCGATTTAACTCATTCTTTTTTTGTTAGAAAGGTAGTACTTCAACTATTGTCCCGTAAATATTTCAAGGTCATAGGTTTTTTAGTTCAGAAATGACAGACATTTATTGGGTTCACATAACTTGGGACCCGGATCTTTGTACGTACGGCTTATTTTAAACTGGCGTGCCTTTAAATTTATGTTTGTTGGCCTGTCTATTTGTTCCAGCTAATTTCCGAAACGGCTGGATCGATTTTGACGGAACTTTCAATGGCATATAGGTGGATGTTATATGGAGTAACTTAGGCTACATTTAGTTTAGGTACAAAAAAGGATTAGGTATAGGATACGATCCGATCCTATATAAAAACCTATATCCACGCGGACGAAGTCGCGGGGATCAGCTAGTTATATTAATAAGAATTGTAAATATATTATACTAGCGGTACGCCCCGGCTTCGCCTGTGGTACATATAATAGCCTATAGCACTCTAGGGTCACTAACATATCCAACGGTGAAAGAATTTTGGAAATCGGTCCAGTAGTTCCTGAGATTAGCGCGTTCAAACAATAGTACATTGTTCCTCGACGGGAGAAAGTGACCGATTACTACGAGGGTGTAGTTTGAGGCCCGAGGCCGTAGGCCGTAGGGCCGCAATACGCCCGAGATAGGAATCGCACTTTCTCCCGAAGGTATACATAGTGCTTTATACTACACCTACGAGGAAAATAATCAAAAATATTAAAATTATTAAGTACCGGAAATCAATCAGAAAAAGACGTTGGGTTTCCATTGTAAAAAATCTTCATATGCTTTGTTGTATCTATTTCTAGATATCTTGGTTAAGAGATTTTCAATACAACAATAACTGCTTGGCCACATATTTTTAATTCCGGCGGCGTTGGGCGGCTCACTAAGTACTATAATATACACTTTGAGATCTCTAAAGCTACCTACTTACTTGTAATTTTATAAATTGAAAATTTGGATAGGTCAACAAAAGAAAGCGACTCGCAAAATATAAAGAAAATAGCGCGAAGAATTTCTATTTTCTATTTTTTACTTTTATTTTATATTCATATCTAATTGTATTAATTAAAATTGAATATATTTTGTAGCAAACCTCGGTACGTGCCCGGTGACATACCGACATCAGTGCCACTGGTTGTAACCATGGTAACACACTGGTGGTAACCATGGCGGTTACTTATTTATTAGATGCTTTTTATGTCGTCTTTGTCGAAGTAGGTTTTTTTTCATGTACAGAGCGAGGGCGAGGATGCTAGGTCATTTTTTAAGGACCTATCATCCCGTCTCGTGGAGTCCACGGGTGACCGGAGGGCTGGCAGTTAACTCGGTCAGCATATTAGTCTGGCCATTCAACGAGGTAACGCAGCCAGCGTTCTGGGCACCTTGCCTCGTTACAGTGATTTGGATGTTTTATTTGATTTGTAATTTTTAATTTTTATTTTTAAGTATTTATTGTATTAAATAAAATTTTATGTACAGATCGGATTTTATCAAAAATTAAAAAGAAAAAAACACGTTAGTAATGGAATTTCATAGTACTTTTCAACCCGCTCTAGCGCGTTAACAATGAAATCCCATACACTTTTTCAGCACGCATATTTGTTTGACAGTACCTAATGACGTACTTTTGACTTTCGTTATGAGATAAACCAGAAAGTGCTTTCCGAGCAGGTGTAGTATAAAATTTAATTAACAGCTCTTTAATGCTATCCTTTTCCACGGAAAAAATATTGAAAAGAATAGCATTATATTTAGACTTATCAACTTAGTTTAGTTTAGAGATTGTGTACTACAGAATTAATACCACTGGCGGCATTTCTGCGCTAAAAGTCCAGGTTGAAACTGCAAAAAATGAGCCAGCCCCTAGTGTCATCAATGTCTCTAAAGAATTTTGTAGCACTAAGACTCCATGGCACCAGGATCTCCACGGCAAACTTACATAATATTATATAGTTAGGTAATGTAACTCTCGATGAGTGAGGCATACCCGCGCCGCGTACGAGATTCGGACATATTTTCATCTGCGGCATTAGGAGCTGATCTTGATCTTGCTCTCTCCCTTTTTGATCGAAGTCTCTCCCTGATACGACACAGGGCCAATGCGTCAACGCACGTCGCGTTTCACATGAGGGCGCGATTTTAAACACAAAATAAATTGTATATTTTAAACTAGATTCTGCCCGCGGCTTCGCCCGCGTGAATTTCGGTTTTTCACAAATCCCAAGGGAATCGTGGATTTCCGGCTCCCGTTCCCGCTCCCTTTTCCAAACTTTATACCTACTTTCAAGGAAGTTTGCTATAGTAATCTAGCTATAGCTGTAGATATATATTTCGTTTTTATCAAAATCCCGTGGGAACTGTAGATTTTTCCAGGATAAAAAGTGCATACGCATACAGATGCATGCAACTATTGTAATAATGTGCTATGTGAGCGTGATTTACCTAAGGACGCCATCTATCGCGTTTTTGGAAGATTATATCTATTTTAGTCCCACAGGAATACTTTTCCGGGATAAAAAGTAGCCTATGTTTTAAGTCAAGGCATAAGCTATCTCCATTCAAAATTTCAGCCAAATCGGTTCAGTAGTTGCGGCGTGATTGAGTAACAAACATATAAACATCTAAACATCCAAACATCCAAACATCTAAACATCCAAACATCCAAACATCCACACTTTCACATTTATAATATTAGTAGGATAGTAGGATTAGTAGGATTGGTATTGTGATTATGTGTGATAGCTTCTGCCTGCAGCTTCGCTCTCGTGAATTTCGGTTTTGAACAAATCCCGAGGGAATCGTTGATTCCCAGTTCCCGTTCCCGCTCCCTTTTCCAACCTTTATACTTTCTATCAAGGAAGTTCGCTATAATAATCTACCTATAGCTGTAGATATAGACTTCGGAGTTTTCAAAATCCCATGGGAACTGTGCATTTTTTCCAGGATAAAAAGTAGCCTATGTGTTGCCAATGCATGCAACACAGCAAACTATTGCAATAATGTGTTATGTGAACGTGATTTACCTAAGAACAGTCAGCGCCCTCTATGGCGTTTTTGGAAGATTATATCTATTTTAGTCCCACAGGAATACTTTTCCGGGATAAATCGTAGCCTATGTTTTAAGTCAGGGCATAAGCTATCTCCATTCTTTCAGCCAAAACGGTTCAGTAGTTGCGGCGTGATTGAGTAACAAACATCCAAACATCCAAACATCTAAACATCCAAACATCCAAACATCCACACTTTCACATTTATAATATTAGTAGGATTGTTAAAAATAATTAGGCAAGCTATGGAAAATTTTGCCACTTTGAATAATAATGATTAAGCTGTTCAATTGTTTTTTGTGTTAAAACTGTAAATATGCGGATGGTAAGAAAAGTAGAACGCTATGTAATATGACTCTGTAAATACCGATAATTTACATTGAAATACGTAAATGTCTCTTTTATGCACCGAAAGTTTTGCAATAGGTGTCTTACGTGGACAGAAAAATATCGTAACCTTGGCAATCAAACGGTGACACGATCTGAGCAAAGAACGTTTATAAAGAGGAGACACGTCAATCGTTTCTAATCCGAATCCTTGGTAGGTACGAGTACCTAGATACCCTTTCAGAAACAATACTTTGTAAGTTGTAAGTATACGGCGATTTTATATAATTTATTTTTGTACCTCCTTATCGTGTACCTTTACCTACTACTTAAAAGTACTTAAAGGTACGAAGTACATCACTTGTCAGTCTACGGTACAACGAACTTAATGGGAATGACAATTTTTTAAAACGATTCAAGAACTTTTTCACTTAATACATTATTGTACATTTAAAAAAATAGCGTTTCCGGTTCTCTTATAGTACCTAAATAATATGGTTTTTAGGATTTTTACTGTAGAGTGATATTATTTTGCTGAATGGAAATTCGAACAACTTTACATTTAGACAGACCTGATATATTGTTTATATTATACAGACCTTTGATATGTGGTGTACTTTGAGATTCAGATTGAGAACTACAAAACTACTTACTTAGCACAGTTTTGTAGATCTCAATCGAAAAATTACTTATATTCGTTGGTGAACTATAAGTTATAACAGTGGCGGAGACATAATATAGCGTCGGCTCATTTTCTTTAGATTTTCAAAACTCAACTATTCAAAAACGTGAATAGGTTAACAACAATTTACCTGTCAAGTTAGTTTGCACCAAGGCCTCGGCACAGTACACAGATACAACCAATAGTGAAACTACCTACAAATGTTCGAAACGGCTCACTCACACACACATGCGCATCGACGGCATCGACGGCACAGCCTATATTATTAGGTATCCGTATAAGCGGTAAATTTTTCTATTCTTTGACGAATTATCGTCAACTCGGCAACTGTAATGAAACAGACATTCAGCACTTACCCAGCGTGGGAACGTGTGCCACATTGTTTTTTATCGATGTAAGTTTATGCCACTTTATATCTATTCCATATTATTTGTAACACGAATATAAGCATAACTTTAAAGGGAACAGGAATTCCGTGTCAATAATTCCGTCCGTGATTTCTTGAAAAAGATTCACTTGCTGCGGCCATACCTGCGAGAATATTGTACAGTCAGCCTAAAAAGCCTCTCATACTTCTATGACTAGTAGATAAAGTGGTCAAAAATGGGCGAGGATAATGATAACCGTATAATTATCACAACGTCAACTCGCAAGAGATGTAAGGCTGAGATTAATAAAGCGTGCCTGACTCTAATCGGACCTGAGACAGAGTTGAAACAAGATTTATGTAAGGAACATAAGAGTATATTCCGTTCGTTGTCTTCTGTGTGAGTAGACCCAGAGTATGCTATATCAGCTTAAGAGTCGCTATAGAGATGCCAGATTCGCAACAGATTCTTTTTTCATCAGTATTGAGAACGCGAGTGATAGGAGTGCTAAAATTACAATGCTATAATTACATTAATATTATAGCCTCCTGCCTCAGCAAAAAATAAATTACGTGAGCAGAGGTTACTTACATCAACCGATCATTCATTACCAGCATTATCAATGTGCTTAATGCGGCAAAACAATATTGTAGAAACATTTTCAGTATTGAAGACTGAGTTTTTGGTACCTTTTACGGCTTAATTAACCTTGATTCTTAAAATTTATAGTTCCTACAACGTTCAGCCTCGCACCCACCTGCGGAAGTCCGTTCATTCATTGAACAGAATCCACAACCGGCCCCTGTAGGGTTTCCCTCACTTCCACTTCAATAAGTGACGAAGTAAAGCTTACATCGGTCTGACGTGTGAATAAAGTTATTTTATTATTGACTTTATTGAGCTTCCGGCTTACTAGAATGTATAACTCACAAGTCAATATATTTTAAGTAGCTCAGTAGATAATTCTCGTAATATTACCGTAGGAAAAGCTATGTACTCTGCCTATCGACAACGTACTTCGTAACTTGATGAAGTACCTACTTACCTACTCGTATCCAACTTATGCAGCGATATAAATTTTGGCTTCATTTAAATACTATCCAACAAAATATAAGATTATAAATAGGTAAACAGATTAATAAAGAAGTCTCGAATTTGACTAGAACTTTGAAATTACATTTCACAAGCTGGCGGTGCTCTTCTTGGTTGAAACACATGTTATTGACCAGAGTGCTTAGTCTAAGATCGGAGCACTCGAAAACGAACTCGAAAACTATTGATCGATTTCAGAGTAAAATAGACCTAAAACGGCTTTTATTAAGGTTTGAGTTCGCCAATACATTCAGCATTCGAACACAACGAGCGCCCCAAGCAGAAATGTTGTAAAATACATATTCGAACTATGGAATTACGACTTTAAAATACGAGTATTTGAGTTCATTTTGCTCTGAATTCACTTGTGATTCGATCAATAGTTTTCGAGTTCGTTTTCGAGTGCTCCGATCTTAGACTAAGCACTCAGTTATAAGTTGTCGTTGAAGAGCTCAAACTCGCCCACTCTGTTCCAATTATGTATCCCATAATAATGACAATAACTGGGACCGACGGCTGTGCTCTCCATGGTATAGCGGTGAAATGCCACCAACTACCAATTCCAGACTGCCACTGAGAATTTCTTGACAGAAAAACCCAATGCCTAACAATTTTCTCGCGTTCCGGGAATTGAATCCAAGATCTAAGAGATCGTCAAAATGCCATGTTTACTTCAGATTCCCCATAAACTTAACAAGTATCCCCTACAAAGTTCATGTCGGAGACATGCCGATTGCTTCACGACGAAATCTGACGAAAAAATGATATAAAGAGAGCTTAATTAATAAAAATATTTCGGTATTCAAAAACAAAATGTATCGAAGTGGCGTTAGGAATCCAGTTACATAAGTTCGAATCCAAACACCTACCTATTAAATGGGTTAGTAAAAATGTAATAAAATGCCAAGCTATAAACAATATAAGATCTTAACATGAAGGTATAGATTATTTAAGCACGCTCGACGTCTTACCACCAACACGGGTGGAGTAAAAGTTTAATTTATTCTCTTGGGCCGCGGTGTGAGGTTACAGGGGATATAATTGAAAATGTCCTACAAATCGGATCGTACGTGTACGCCCATGGGAGTACGCTCTACTGAGAACTATAACCGGGTAATATACATTTTTAGTGGTGAGAAAAATAACATGGACACCTCTAATTCAAGAAGTAAATTAAAAGCCTCGGAGCCTAGTATGTCACTTATTGCTTGGAAACTCGTGAAAGTTACGATGAGATGAAAATGAAAAACAGAATAGAGCTAGAGGATAATTTTAAAACTTTGATTTGTTAATTTAAAAAACCAAAGCCAAATCCATCGCTGACGTATTGTTTACGCTTGAGTAATTGAAGTCAAATTATTGAACTTCAAATATTTTACTCGCAACTCAGAGCATGAATTGATTTGAACTGCCTACAATTCCAACTCGGTCAAAAAAAGATTTCCTTATCTCTTATTCCTTCAATAATCCATAATATAATATTTTAAATACGAAAGTAACCTGTCTGTCTGTGTGTTACGCTTTCACGCCTAAATCGCTGAACCAATTTTGACGTTTGGTAAGTACAGAGTAGACCTGAATAGTAGTGTAATAGAATAGACCTTGGAGAAGGACATAAGCTACTTTTATACCGGGAAATTTTAGAATTCCTAAGGGATTTAAAAAACCTAAATCCACGCGTATGAAGTTGTGGGCAACAGCTAAGTAGTATTTAATATATGATACAATATTCTCCTTAAATACATTTTTCTAAAACCTTGTTTCATTACAATAGAACAATAAAGTTCAACAGTAATGCCACATACCATGTTATTATTCACAAGAAAGGCACCCTAAAAAGAGGTGCGAATGACAAATAACTCATATCCGAGGGGAGATAGGCATCGGACAAATCGCGTTAAATTGTAAATTATAACAAGAAGCGTAATTGAGTGGATGGAATCGTAGATAAAGATATTATCAAGAATAACTTAACTTTTGTTGTTTATGATATAAAATTGTCCAAAGACAGATTACCTAAAAGAGTGGGTGACATGGTGGATAGACACCTACATTTTAAATCAAATACATTAACGTTTATATACATATATAGAATTCTATTCAGAAGAAGCTGGCAAGAATTTCCAAATCTATCCTTCTAGAGGGAAGCTAAAGCTGAAAACGTAGCCGATTGCCTGTGTATAATCTCCATGCAAAATTTCAGCCAAACCGGTTCAGTAGTTGCGGCGTTAAAGAGTAACAAACATACATACACACACACCCACACACACACACACACACACGCACACACACACGCACACACACACACAAACTTTCGCCTTTATAATATTATTGTTATTACTCAGTGTAGTAACATGGACATGATCCTTGATTAACTCTGATACTAATAGACAACGCACGGCTTAAACCGGTAAACATACTCGTCGACTGCGACTCGCTGCGTGTGGCTGTCGGGTGGACTTTTCGACTAGTTATCCTATAGTTATTATATCCTATATTTTTTAAGGTTTTTAGTTTTAGGTTCATTGTATATTTATATAGTTAATTTAATTTTAAAATAATTATATAATTAAGACATTATGTATATATTATGACCTAATTATAAAAAAAATATAAATATACATTGTGGCTAATTCTGTTGTACACAATCTCTAAACCTAAACTAAATTGACAGGTTTAAAAATAGTGCTATCCCCTTTAGCAGGGAGGATTGTGAAAGAGACAGGAATATATTTAGACCTGTCATTTTAGTTTAGATTTAGAGATTATGTATATCAGAATCGCCCACATTAAATACCTAAGTTTTTTATTTAAAACCTAAATCCAGCCGGATCATTGGCGTCAGTCACTATTAGAACAACATAATCATAACAGACTGCACTCAGGAATAAGTGTCATATTTTCCAAATTTATAAACCGTATCTGTTAGATTTAATAAGCAACCCTCCGCGTGGCTGTAATGAAGTGACCTCAGGGGACGGGTTGTTATGGGATCGTCGGGCCGATGCTCGGTAACGTGTGTTATATATAATTTGGGAGTGTTTTATTTCAGTGGAGATTTGGGGAGTGAGAGATTATTTTGTTATTCTAGGGAAAAAAATTGTCAATAGAGCGAGGCTGACTCGCCTCGCTCTATGAGATTTCCGTAGATATAAACAACTAAAAAATTGATTGTTTGTTTTGGTCAAAAGTTAGAAACTGTATTATCTATGTAAGTATATTTATTTATATGAATTCACAGTATAAATTATTGTTGTTTAAATGCTGTATACAGAAATCCCGATTTCCTGGCTGCTCTCTTTTTGAGCATTGACTTTGACTGGCCCCCTATTTCTTAGTTTTTATAGATAAAAAACAAAAAATACATTTGTACCCTATTTAATGATCACATTTCAAGTTGAGAAAATTCCACCCTAAATAGGAATTGAATTGAATTTTAATTCAATATTCGGTTTTGGGTCAAAATTTTACACAGAACCCTATAAGAATTACAAAATTAATAATGGTATTATTTGTTTATTTTACTTGGCTTCCCACCTCTCCTGATGAATATCCTATACGCCCTTGAAGATGTGCTAATAGCTTTTGCCATAGAAATCTAAATAAACCTAGATTTGCGGCCAGTGTAACGCATTTCCATCATAAGCTACTTACTATTACTTGGTGTAGAAATTAAAGCAGTATCCCTAATATTCAATTCACCATTTAAAATACCCCGAATAGAGAAGTTAAAAAGAACAATCGTCAATTTCTCATGGGCATCGATGTCTCCAGGGTAGTAAAGAAATTCCCAACCGGCCGGCGATAGATTCGAAAGCATTTTATTTGAATAAATTTTTTTTCTGTTCTAAGTATTCTATTCAAGAATAAGCCGTATACTTGAGCACCATGCAAAATATTATTCCTTATTTGGTCACTTTCCCTTACTACTTACCTTCAGAATATTCCAGAAGACAGTTAAGTTTAATGTAAATTGATGTTAAGTCATAAAGTTTAAGCGGTTGTCACACACGCTTACCATCTACTTGTCTAACCGCGCTAATCTGAGGGAAATGTGCCTAATAAAACTAATGAGAACGGTGCTTCCGATGTGCGAAGCGAATTAAGGTAGGTACATTGATTATACGGCGAGAGAGTGACAGTCTCTTGAAGCGGAGCGGGACGGAGTGGAGTGGAGCGGTAAATTAAAGTTTACTGGTCATCTTACCGTCATTTAGAAATTTTCTTCCAGACATTTTGTGCTAGAAAACTTCAACCATTAATCTTTTCTACTTCAATCTCAGGCTTTTCGCGATTCGCTAAATATGGGAAAGCGCCTACTTTGAGGTTTACATACCAATACTTAGCTGTTAATCAATTATGACGAGTGTGTATTTTTTACTTGATCCCGAAGACTAAAATAAAAAAAATCACCTACTAACAAAGAAAAAAAACAGATTGGTTTGACTTTATTACATAGATATGGTTACATCATACATGGATATGTTTATTACATGGATAATGGCCTATGTTTACTCTAAGTATATTTTGCTGATCTGCTGTCATACCCACCTTTTGATAAATAATGAAAGGTAACACAGTTGTAATTTATACTTGTTTTTGTTTTGCGTACCAAAATGGTGGCGGCTCCGAGCGCAAGTAATAATATACCTAATAGATCTTCATTACTTATCGTAGCAGAATGAATATCTTTAAGAGTTCCGATTTTGCGGAAGAAAAGGTAATAGTTTTTTACTCTTACTAACGGTACTAACTATATTCAACAATAATCATATTCATTATTAGGTACTTAAATAGAATTGGTAACGCTATTTCAATATCGGAAATGATCTTTTTGCCAGTGCGTTTGCGCTTCACGGTGCGCGCGCGCCGTAACCGGACGCCGGGTTGCGGCGCCGTGACGCCGTGACGCCGTTGTGACAGCTGTCATACGGGGCGGACATTCGAATTTAGAATTTTAGAATAGGACTTTATATAATAGAAAAGTCCCTGAAATATTATATCGAAATATGCAAACTGAAAGTTACAGAGTTTCAATATTTATATAAGTAGGTAACATTAAATTATTGTCGTCGGAATTTTTTCGAGCCAATTATCATTTCCATAAGTTACATTGCAGCTAATTTCTTGTGGGGATTTCGGTTCATGTAGATACCTAATTCCGCTAAACTCCTAGTCAGATTACGTCTAAACTCTAAACGAACCCACACACGGCTTCACTCGCGTCAAAATCTGACCCGAGTTGTAACTATTTCGGTTCCTCGCATAAAAGTTGGAGCTAGTACCTACTACTTATTTAGTTGGAGTTAGTACTATTTATCTGACTAGATTTCAGACTCCAGATCCAGAGCAGAGGTTACAAATTACAATGATGCACAGATGATTATTGAATGATTTTAATTATGAATAATACCTACAAAAAAAGTTAACGTCACGGTTTCGCACTTCTGAATGATGGTCACCGGACGCCATGTGAGATGTGACGCTATTGTGACAGCATCGTATGGAGCAGAAATTTGTAATTTAGAATCATTAATCATCCAAGTCATTTTTACTCGTAAGTTACCTTGATAATTTTAGAAGTGAACTCATATTAGATATATCGGAAAGAGACGATGGGATGCAGGATTGCGAATCTCTAAATATAAATGTCTTAGGCATGCCGCATATTGTCGCAAAAAGTATTTCAAGAAAACTTTTTAGAATGAGTATTGAACTAGAAACGTTAAAAGCGGCCGTACGATCCGGCGAAATTCTAGAGGTGTGCGGAGTTCTAGTAACAAATACCTATGCAGAGTCTAGTATAGAATGTATGAATGAGCAGTTTTCTACTGGCGTGCGTCAGATTTTTTCTGTCGGACATTATTTTTGATAATATGCTACGGGCCTAAATTTGTCAGGTTTGATCCTAGACCAAGATCCCAGTGCGATCTGACATAACTTATTTTCGGAAAGATGAAACCTTAGGCTCTCAGTAGTGTCTCATTTGCTTTGAATAACTGCGTAATTGTGGAGTTCGTAATTGTGGTAGGTACTTATGGAGATATCAAGTGTGAAAGGTAACTGCTCTCGCGCTCATACTCACGGTTGAATAATTTTTGTGATTAGTGGATGTTTGGTCATTACAATTTGTCTGACTGATGAAATATAACTTTATGATAGTTGTCTTAGTTACATATTTAACAAGTATAAATTAAAAATTTAAAAACCCCCGACATTCGCCATTTTGTGGCGGCGGCCATCTTGGATTTTCATAGTGCTATTCTACTAGTCAAGCCCTTTCATTTAATACCCATATTGAGGGACTTGTGAAAAAATATGTAATCCGCCATATTGTAGAGGCGGCCATCTTGGATCGATTTTCATCAAACATAGCTAAGAACACTCTCGACTAATTTACCTTTCAAACAAAAAAAAACCGCATTCAAATCGGTTCACCCGTTTGAGCGCTACAGGGGAACAGACACGCACACACTTTAAAGCGTCTGATAAAAGTTCTGGCCCATGGAAAGTGTCTGATACTGTTGGTAGTGATTCGGAGTGATATATGATGATATATATATGAAAATGATTCTACAACATATATATAAAAATCAGCCATATGAAAGTAAGTTAAGTTACTCTTATTTTTAGTTACCTTTCACACTTGATATCTCCATAAGTACCCCAGTTACAAACTCATTCAAAGCATATGAGACACTACTGAGAGCCTAAAGTTTCATCTTTCCGAAAATAAGTTATGTCAGATCGCAATGGGATCTTGGTCTATAGCTTATAATTTGCAATCAACCAATCGAATGATTTTTGTATTTATTCCCTTTATTTATAAGAAAAAAAACCTTTTTGAATTTTCTTGTCCGTTTGTAAATTCGTCGATCCGAACACGTTTTACATACAATTCCAAACAAGCAAACCATTTATATAGGATATCCCGTTACTTCCAATGAAGCTTTAATTAGTAAAAATTAAAACAATAAACAAGAGTGCCAAGGGCCGATAAATTTAGACGAATTGAAAACAATCACGGTTCCGCTAAATAATTATCGAGTTCGAGCGGAGCAAAAAGACAAACAGACTGTTTTGTTATTGAAAGCTAATTTGTTAGCTTAGCGAGTAATTGCTCGACAATGTAACATAAGGTTGTCAAAACATAGAAGAATTTTGTTGTGCCGCATTTAAAACAATATTATGTATCATTTGTGATCTATATTTTCAAATACCTAAAGATTTTTTTAACTGCTATTTTATATAGTTGTAAATTAAGTAGTTACGTTGGCTGCAACTAATCGATGCTGATCCTAATCACGGTTAGATAGTGGCTTGAGTTAGAGACCCCGTAGACATACAATTTCAAGTTGGCCAACTAAATCGCACAGTAACATAAGCACAGTGACTTATGACACCCCGCACATCATAACCAACTAAATAATTGGACGACGATTGTATCAGAATCGAAATTCCCTTCCGATTAGGTCCAATTTAAAAGTTGGCCGATTAAATTGTGAAAGTTTGCAATTTAGTTGTTCGATATTTGGCCAACTTGAAATTGTATATCTGCGGGGTCTCATAACGTTGTAACCAACTCCAGGGAGCTTAAAAATTCCTTTGTTCTTTTACTTTGCTGATTTTATTTATTTATTTTTCTACAAGTGTGATTTTAAATTTCGAATAACTGCGTCTTATTAATTATAGACGTCTTATTATTTCAACGATAAAATAACCCAACCATTTTTCAGTCTGTCTGATTTCCTGTCAATTTGTCAGTTTTACGCTAAGATATTGTAATATATTTAGTTAATAGATCAATGGTTTTACGGGACTTTCACGGGCACGTAGAGGATTTTACAAGGAATGTTAAAAATAAAAACTGTTGACATTACATAGAGGACTTGTAGGCTACTACATTTTCACGGCGTAATCGCCTCGACCTTAACAAAATTCGGCATTCTACTCGGGAAATCGAAGAGTTCCCACGGGATTTCAAAAAATCTGCTAGTATATTAAGTAACATAGCTTTAAAATTATAGTCTCGACAACCCTGAGCCTGTACGTGTTATCGGCGATATTTTCATTCCAGACTTAGACACAATACGGTTAGATGTGAATTTGATTGTGAGATTGTATACCTCGAGTACTGGATTAAATGTTTGAAATTTAATCTAGGTAAGTGCATGAACAAACATAGGAAGGTACGAAAGAATAATGAAGAGAAGAAGCAAAGAAAAGACTGTCCGGGTGGGTTGTATTTCACAATAGATTTCACAATAGATTTATGATGATTTTACTGTCTACGGTTCAAAGTTTCAAACAGACAGACAGATAGAGAAAAATTTAGTAAAATTGATGTACTTTTGGTTTAAAAAATGCAACTAACTGCAACTGCGTTATCAGAAACAGACACTTCAACTTTATTTATTTCTATAGATTTAAATTTCTTCCTTTCAGATCATTCTAACAAGATGAATTAGAAGATTTTGCCCAGCAGTGTGAAAGATTAAATTATAATTGTGAAACAAATAAATAAATAAGAGCACGAGTTACCAGGAGACCAGGCAGACATAAGAGGAAGCGTAAATAGGTGTGAGACTGAGACCATCCGGCCCGACTGGCTAATGATAAGCCAGTGGCCCAAGGAACGAGCGAATATCTGACCCAGGGGTATGACAGCTGTAGTTCCTTTTTCTGCGTTTTGGCGCTACAATCGTTCGCACACCACAGACGTAAACACAGAAAATAACAGGTCCACAGATTAATGATAGGTTTTCCACTAATTCATGATAAGTATCTAGTTATTTTCTGTGTTTAGCTCTGTGATTTAGGTTTCAGTGATAAGTCTGAGGTCTGTCATTGTCATGAAATTTTCGAAATTTCGGGAAATTTTCATTTTTCATTTCCACCACTTTTCTTTGCTTTTCGTTGTTCTCATCACAGGTTCTCAATTATCATCAGTGAGGTGATTATCATGGTGTTTTTTGTGATATTTCCCGACGACTTGGCTTTGTTAAATGGATTTTGGTGGCGATCATATTGACTTGTACTTTGTTTTGGACTACGGAAACTCTGTTTTACATTTGACTCCGGCTACGTTTTATGGACTACGATTTGCTATATTAGCAGCAGAAAAAAGCGTTGAATTTTGTGTAAGTATTTTGCTGATTTGCTGAGTTGAAATCCAAATTCTCTGCTGTTGTTTGATACAGGACAAACTGTGCTACTTTAGAGATCACGATACGAGTACGATACGATACGAATACGATATACGAATCGATCGTCATGGGACTAAGTGTTGTGTCGGTACTTGCTACTCAACATCTAAGACTTCTAAGTTTGCCGAAGAACGATAGTGTAAGGTGGATGTCCTACCTAGTACCTACCAACTCTCTCCCCATCGAACTGCTATGTGTGTGGATATGTCTGTCGCACTGTAGCTCTTAAACGGGTGAACCGATTTGAATGCGGGTTTTTTATAGTTAGATTTGTCTCGATGAATAGGTACTTGGTAGACACTTCATAGTAATAAAGGTTCTGATGGTTAGAGCAGGACGTTGGGATGTCATGATTCCCACAGGTTGGGGATTATTAAAATTTTGAATTTACAGTTATCTTGCATTTTTATACTGTTAAATACTTGCAATGTTTTTGGATTAGATAAACCCCTATCATAAAAAAATTACAAGTACCATCAACCTACGTACTTTACTCACCTACCTATATTTAATAATTTTCAGATAATTTTCACACTGGAAGCAGCAACATCAGTATGGAGACTACAGCAAGCAGGAAGATGAAGGGATGGAACATGCACAAGTCGGACCTTGTTTTCAATCACAATCTTATCTACTTCATAGGAATGAGAATGTCGCAAGTAGTTAAAATGCAATGCTCGGCATGTATGCGTTATGTTACATGTATTGCATGTATGTATGTTACATTGTATACATAGCCAGAATGCACCCATAGGATTCTGCTTATGTACACATTGTGGCCAATTCTGTTGTACACAATTCTCTAAACTAAACTGAATTGACAGGTTTAAAAATAGTGCTATCCTTTTCCGCAGGTATCACTGTAAAAGAGATAAGAATTTATTTAGTCCTGTCATTTTAGTTTAGTTTATGTTGGATTCATGTGTCTAACAAAAAAACCAATGTAAGAGTCGCATAAAGGCAAGCAGCTATATGGATGCTGATATTTATTCATTTAAAAAATATATAGAGACTATGAAATGTTAAATAATAATAATTTAGTATATTATCCTAATGAAAATTTTCTAATTACATACATACTATTGTATACAGGGATGCAAGCACTTTTATGTATTACCTTAATGAAAATGGTTATAAGACAAATATTGGTAGCAATTTAAACACTGTTTAAGGTTTTCTTGGTTTGAGTTTTTGAAAAAATTGTTTTTAATAATTAATAAATGTGTATTTGAAAAATAAATAATTTAGATTAAGAAATAAAGATTTGAATAAATAAGTTTGAAATAAATTTATCTTGTTTGAATTTAATTATAAGGTCTCTTATTAACACGCCGTGAAAACTCACGTTTTGTATGGATATCCATACAAAACGTGAGTTTTCACGGCGTGTTAACAAGAGACCTTAATAAGAAAACCCTGTTATTTGGTTATCGATAAAACGAGTCCATCACTAGTATCGATAAAAAATCATCGACTCAGGCAAGCCCTAGCCGCAAAGCTACAGTGGCGCCAAAACGCATTAAATGGCGTAAATGGAAATAGCCCGAAGAAAAGTCACTGTCGCATCTGTTACGTAGTAACTAATACCTAATCTGTGATCTGACCTATTGCAACATGAGTGTAAATTCAGATAGTGGTAGAGATATAGGTATACTTATGGCCTGTTTCACCACCTTTTGATAAGTGTCGGATAGCTTAAACATAAGTTTTGTCACTTTCTTACTTTGTCATGTGACAAAGACAAAAGTTGTAGCTATAGCTATCCGATACTTATCAGAAGATGGTGAAACAGGCCTTTACTGTGCCAATTTTTCTCTATTTAATCAGTAACATCCTGGTCGATGTTACAACTTCGTCATAATCATAGATATCATAAGTATCTAATACTAAGAGCGAAGCTGCAGGGCATGCACTGCGTTACTCCTGCGACTTTGTAGAATCCGTACCTATCGCAACGCGTAATGGCATCGACCCACCGCTACGTTATTAAATCCGTGGCTGATATTACGCTGTGTGCTGCCTTTGGTCACAGTTCAATTTTTAGATAGGAAGTTGATAGTACAAAAAAATTAAATCACTAGTTCGCGAACTATTTGTTTATAATAGCTATAGTAACTATTAGCTCATCGATAAAACTGATATGTATTGAATATGAATTTTAATATATTAAGAATACCTACTTAGTTCATCAAGCTCCACACAACACCGTATTGCATATAATCCGGCAAAATCTTTGCCACGAAACCATAGCGTCAGTGCGAAAGGGAACTGCGTTAGAACATGTAGTTTACTAGTCTACCTACCTGTTCTCAGGATTTTTTTTCATCCCGTCCGTTTGCGAATTAGCCCGCTTCAATTCGTGCCTTATACGGTGACAATATTGGAATTAATCGCTCAAGCCCGTGATGAGCCGGCTAGACGCCGTGACAGACGATCACGTGCGATGCAAATGGAAACGGCCTCAGTTGTTTTAATTTAAACTAATGTTAACTCGTTAGATCGCAGTTAACTACAGCACTGTGAAGTAGAACGTCTCTCGATTGTGTGGCTTGTTTTGTAGCTTGATTAGAAAATTTGCCATTTTATGATACGCCAGGACGTTTATTGTCTAAGAGCTGCATCAATAATAATTGCTGCGATCTCAATTGTGGTGATTGGCTAAAACTTGCTGCATCAATGCATTATGATAAGCAATAAAATAATTGAAAAAAATTGCATAATTACAGCTTGGATTGTAAATTAGTAAATTATCCTACTAATATTATATAACAAGCGGACACCCGCGACTTCGTTCGCGTGGACATTGGTTTTTAAAAATCCCGTGAGAATCATTTTTTTTTCCTAAGCTCCTTTGAGCTCATACCTTGCTAAAAACTGTTAAAAGTTCACTGGCGGAAGTTTAGGTAACTCAAAATGTAAACATCCGCCAGTGAAAGTCCCATCAAAATCAGTCCAGCCTTTCAGAGATTAGCCAGTAATCTTTAAAGTATTTCCTTCTAACAAAAAAAAAAAGAATGAATGAAATCGAACCACCCGTTAACGAATTACAGCTAAGTACACATTTTGACTTTCATTCCCTCTCCCAAGGGAACCGTGCTGAATTTCGGGATAAAAAGTATCCTATATGTTACTCCATAGTACGAACTTAAATCATGCTGAGTTTCATTTCAATCCATTCAGTAGTTTTTACGTGATGCGCGCACAAACATACAGACAAACAGACAAACAGATAAACAGACAAACAGACAAACCGACAAACAGAAAAATTTCAAAAACAGCTGTTTTACGTTCTATTACTTATCTCTAACATCCCCCAGTTATTATTTTGCAAAAATATTCAATGTACAGATGCAGCAATTCTATGATTTTATTATATGTATGGATAGATATTGTAAATGTGAAAGTGTGGATGTTTAGATTTTTGTTACTCTATAACGTCGCAACTACTGAACCGATTTAGCTGAAATTTTGAATGGCGATAGATTATGCCCTGACTTAACACATAGCGGACTTACCCCAAAATGAATATAGTGTACTGTTTAATTGCATATTTAACCGACTTCAAAAAAAGGAGGTTCTGTATTCGACCCGTATGTATATATGTATGTATGTATGTATGTATGTAAGTATGTTCGCGATTATCTCCGCAACTAATGAACCGATTTTGATGATTGTTTCACTATCGTAATCTACATACTTTCAGGAAGGTTTTAGTATATAACACATTGAGTTATCATTCTTACATACGAAGTTATAACCACAAATGTATACATATGTCACTAATATGTTCTCTGATATTGCCAGACCTATTGCTGAAGTCTAATATACCTATTCTGTCCAAAGACTTCACTCTGCTACGCCTACGTATCATTGACCTTTTGCAAAAACTTTTGGGCCGAAGTCAGTACAGCTGTACTATAAAGTGATTCCTTGGAGTTAGTGCACGGTTACGTGTATTTCCATCCTATACAAAGCCAAACCGCAAGGGTGTGAAACTGGTCGCGTATAGATTGTAAATTACTTTTTAATCAAGGTCTTCCAAATTATACAAGAGTAGTACGCATACAAACTAATCTTGTATAGATCGGAAGTTAGGTTAGGTTGGGTTAGAACATTATAAAACCATTCACCTATACTTAGTATGACACATAAAATGTATGTAATATGTCACAGGATATTTAATAATAAAATTAATAATATATAGGTCATAATCTATTTTACATAGTTATTATTTATATTATGTATAAAGAAAACAAATCACTAAAAAGCATAAAATAATTTTATTCAAAGAAAAATGAACCGACTTCAAACCATTCGAACTAAAAAGTTTAAAATAATTTTTTATTCATTCAGATTGACGATTTAACTACCTAACTCAAATAATATATAATTTTTTGGAGTCGGTGCCAAACCACATTCAATTCGTCGGAATCGAATTCGGGGAGCATATTTTCGACTTGAAAAGTATGAGTCATTTGGCGCCGACTTCAAAAAATTATATATTATTTGAGTTAGGTAGTTAAATCGTCAATCTAAATGAATAAAAAATTATTTTAAACTTTTTAGTTCGAATGGTTTGAAGTCGGTTCATTTTTCTTTGAAAAAAATTATTCTTGTAGCACTTTAATACGTTTTGCCTTTTTAAATTTCGATATCAAACTTCATTCAAGATTTTTTTTAACGGCTTAGCCTTACAAATCGACAGACAGATAACCTTTCATGTAATGTTTATCCAAACAAAAACATTTCATGTGAATAATAAGGCCAACTTCCTATCAAAAAGTTTCGGCCATTAAAAGTACTGATATCAAAAATTATGACCAAGTCCTTTGCTAGGCTCGATAAATGAAACCATACAGTTTTAGAAGGTATATCTTCTTCGATCACCCTCAAGCTGTCATACCATTCCTAATGATCCTGTTAAAATATTTTTAAATAATTTATGTCTTACTAATAACACTATAATATGAAGCTCATTTGGGACTGAGAATAGTTTTATTGTTTTCAACTTGACAACATTTTTGTACTCCTTTGAATTTGTTTAATTTAAAAAATGTTGCCAAGTTGAAAACAATAAAACTATTCTCAGTCCCAAATGAGCTTCATATTATAGTGTTATTAGTAAGACATAAATTATTTAAAAATATTTTAACAGGATCATTAGGAATTGTATGACAGCTTGAGGGTGATCGAAGAAGATATATGTACCTTCTAAAACTGTATGGTTTCATTTATCGAGCCTAGCAAAGGACTTGGTCATAATTTTTGATATCAGTACTTTTAATGGCCGAAACTTTTTGATAGGAAGTTGGCCTTATTATTCACATGAAATGTTTTTGTTTGGATCTCACTCCTTTTTTCTAAGTATTTCAAAGTTAATGCAATAAGTATAATGAAGTTGTGATGGCTTATAATCGAGTCTTTTTTCTCTCTTACGCTTCAGTATAATTAGGAATAGAACCCTATCACATTTTACGGTCTGATTAGATGTGGTTTAATCTTATATATACATAGTATAAAACAAAGTCGCTTTCTCTGTTCTAATTGGGTGAATTTTTATTTTGTTCGTCTGTCTGTCAAAATCACAGATAACAGAAACTCCACTCCAGAGTATTTCCACTCAGTGGTCAGTTTCAGAACTTAGAACCATACGGCTTAACTAAGAGAAGATTTTGAGTATTTGACTCTCATTAAGTTTAATGAATAGTATTAGATATTAGTGATACCTAGTAGCCGGAATCAACAGGACACCAAAGTCTCCTCCAAACCTCCAAAATCGGCCACCCATCCATTTCCTGACTTGGGTCAAGGTTGCTTATCAAAATTATTAAGAAAATCGCGCTTCTGGTTTTATTGGCAAAGACGAATCTCAAACTACTGGAAGGAACGGGCTTAGGCACACAGATAGCTATTAATGTGGCGTACGACATCCGCAAAGAAAGTATTTTTGAAAATTCAACCCCTTAGGGGGTAATATAGGGGTTTGAAATTTGTGTAGTCCACGCCGACGAAGTCGCGCCCGCGACTTCGATAAAAAAATATACCTCTTGGCGTTTTATTATTTACCTACACTTTACTTTTTATTAGAACTCAAGACCAGTAAGATTGACCCCTTGCTAGAAAACTTAAAAAGTCACATCTCCCTAAATAGTGCACCGATTTCGATGAAACAAGAACCATATATAGCTTCGAATAAAGTAAAATACATTTATTAAAACAAAATGAAAATTTGTTCAGTATTTTTTGTGTGATGTGGGAACAGACAGATTTTTATATATCTTTGAATTGGTCAGTGTCTGATGCAACTTTTGGACATTTTTCGATTTTTTCCTTCATATACACACTAAGACTCATCTTCTTACCAAATTTCAACATTCCACATACACGGGAAGTGCGTCATAATTTTGATCAGTCAGTGAGTAGGTCTTGTTTTATGTGATTTTCAAACCTCTGTATCTCAGAAACGGTTCAACTTGAAAATTTGAAACTTTCAATTTATCATCACATCCACGAGTTTAACTTATATTTCAAATTTCGTAGGATTACTATCCCGCGAACCAGAGTTATGAGGGGGGTCAAAACAGCTCGAAATGGATCGTGTAAATAGACACACTCATGCGACAAGGCCGGAGGAACTTGGCCTGGCGCACTTCGTGCGCCTAGATGACATGACGAGTTAGTGTGGAATGTGGATATACTTATCTTAACAAAGAAAACTTGTACTATGAGAATGCTTATGAGCTAAGTATGTATATTTTTCTGTCTTGAAATATAATTTCCTTACAAATTGGCTAGACTTTTCATAAAATGCCCAACCTAACTATGTATAATCCTATCCACCGAGACAAGTTAATACGGTTACGGGTTATCAGATAGTATGATTATGTGGTGCTACACTTAGAATATATCTCACTCACATAGAATAATATTCTACAGCGTCCTCTAATCCGTTTATTTCCAAATAATGAGGCCATAAAAACTATTTAAAATTATTAATAACTAGCTGATTTTTTGTATGCAGCTTATAAATACTTGTGTAATGAATTGGCCACATACTACATACCTAGTCCTACAAATTTAATAAATAAAATAAAGGCATGGCGATCTTTCAGGTTTCGAAATTCGAATTATGAGACGAGAATAATGATCATTGCGTTGGCCGTCGTCGGGGCGTCATGAGGCCTACGATAGAGGCGAAATTTGTTTTCTGAAGAATCGATATTTGTAACAAATGATTTGAATTTTTCTGTCACACTCTCGGTCTAATAAGGTTCTTCCACGTTCGCGCGTTCCCTTATAAAATAATAATCTTTAATAAACAAATCATAATGATTTGTTTTTGAAGGAGGAACTGAATAGTCCAATTGGTCTATAAGGTGTAAGTGTCCCAAATTCCATCTATGTGGATTGTGGCCAAAGTCAATCTCACCTGCGCGCGGTGCACCCTGCCAATATGCTAACGAGGCCCTGACGCTCTCAGTCCCCTCTATGGGTCGTTGTGCCTGATACCACACAACTTAATCCAGATGGTATCACCGCTTTGTGGTAGGATTCTATCCCGAATCCGCCTAGTTAGCGAGTAGCGACCACAATTCAACCCTAATCTGCCGCAAAGCATCCGATGTGTTCCGGCAGCGAGTTGAATAGCCAGTCTTCTTCCTCAAAAGCCGGCATAGCATTAGTTGTTCCTCAGGTGCTGCTAATGTTCATTGGCGACGGTTATCACTTAACATCAGGTGACCCACTTGCTCGTTTGCCCGCTATTAGAAAAAAAATTATAAGGTGGGTACCTACGATTAACGGAAGAATCCTGCAATTTCTTCCCAGCCTGGATCATCAAGTTTTAAGTAACTACGTACCTACAAATACGAAAGTACCAGATAAACAGCGTCATAGAAGATCGATACACCTGCGTTGCCACGCGACGACGCGGAGGGCGCTATCCGACACCGGCGCGTAATTTGAAATTCGAACCAGCCCGATAATGTCTGTGTTGCCAGTTGCCTGATCCCAAATTATCCGTAATTTAGTAGGGATGCGCCTTTTCATGTTATTTTGTTAGTTTCAGTCTGCATTTAATTAGCATTGTTCCGTAATTGTTCGTAACTAGGTATGTGGTAAAAGTTTTAATGAATATCGAATTTATTCAAGAGTCTTTCGAGAAGTTTTAACAAGTAAAAGATTAACAGTAATAATAATAATAATTAAAAGTGGTTTAGCCTACATACTAATAATAATTGAAAGTCAACGGTTTAAATCCCACTCGTAGCATCATTGTCATGCCCAATCCTAACATAAATTTTTCGCTTAAAAGGGGAAAATGAAAATAAAATCATGTTTCTGGTAGGTATGTTTCTTTCACCTGGCAAAATATTCTGTAAAAAAAAATTGGGCGCTTGTTAAGCAACTTTGAACAAAGTCAATAACTGGATAGGTGATCAATGATCATGTGATACTTACTTTGCTCGCATTTATTTCTTTCTTCTATGCCTCGAATGTAGCTGTCGATTGTTCTCTAACAAACCATCGTAACATCTAACGATAAATTCGAGAGAAAAATGTTCTTAAGAATTTTATACCGACACTCTAGACATCCATAATTTAAAAGTTTACAACTTCCACTTACTAAAAACAAAAAGTTGATGCATTAATTTTTTTCCAAATTAATTTTACGGTCTTTTGAAGTCATCAATTCGGAATTTTAATGAACAACTTCGTAAGTAAGTAGAGAGGCGCAGTTGTAAAATAATATTCATTAATTTATGCACCAATATGTTATGTATTTACCTACGTACAAACAGGCAGTTCAATTGAGCAATAATGTGACTCCCTAGCATAGAGTAACTTCTGGAAAGAGGTAGAGCTTTAAGGTATTACAAATCAAAGTGGACGCTTTTAAACAGAGAACTTAAAAAAATATTACCAACCTCTTACTCATTCTTATTTAGTGCACATATAGGATTGATTTTTACATTTCTTTATAATGGTGTATTGAAGACCTCCACCAATTTTCAGTTCTATGCGAATTTTTGTTATTTCAAATGTCTATACTATAGAAACGAACTGCTTTCAGTCGAGTTGCCGTATATCACTGCAATTCGCACGGGACCAAGGATCCCCAGTAGACGCGGTCAATTGCACACTGCAGTCTGCACCATTCAATCGATATTTGGCCATTCTCGCCTAACCACTGACTGCAGCCATTGGCGTAACTATACCGCTTGAGACCCGTGGCAAAATGTCGGATGGGGCCTCTCCTCCCCAATTTATAGAACAACGTCAAAACTGTAACAGGAAGATATTTTGAAAAAGCTAAAATTAAGCTAAAGCTAAAATTGGAATTTTTTTCATTTTTTTTCAGTCTATCTGTCTTTTTTTCCTGAAATTCAGCACGGTTTCCTTGGGAGAGGGGATGAAATTGAAAATATGTTGTGTTAGAATGCCCCTGTGCTCACGGCCCTCTTGAGCCGGGGGCCCCTTTCGGCTGGAGGCCCGTGGCATTTTGCCGAAATACCACCCTATAGTTACGCCACTGAATTCAGCTCGCCTCTGTGTTATCCTGCTCTTTGTCCAGTGCGCAGTGCATCAAATTAACAGCTGTCGGAGTCGCCGTTTGTCATTGCAACTCGCACGGGATACAATTAACGCGGTTAATTGCACACTGCACCACTGCACTCAATTAATGCTTGGCCATTTTGTCGCGTTTTATAGTCCACCCTAATTTGTGGCTTCGATTTATGTTTGGTAACGCGTTTCGAAAATGTATTCGACAATTCTTAACATAAATAAATAATTAAATGCTGCTTAGCGGAAGTGTTGATACACTTACGACTGAGAACGACTGGACCGTTTGGAGATTTTTTTTAATGTTCATAATAGTCCGAATAAGGTTTTTAGTGGAAGAAAAATTCAGAAAGTTGCTCGGAAAATTGGAAAATTTGGGAATAATTGAAACTATTTTTTTTTTTATTATGGGATTATTGTATCTCTTATTATTGTAACTCAAGACCATCTCACGAGTCGAACGATTTGGAATTTGGATAGGATGACGCGCGACGTCTGTCGGGTCAGCTAGTAGGTATAAAACAGTTTGGCTGGCACAACTTAGTCAGAGTGGATTAAGGTTTTATAAAAAGTCCCTCAGTTTTCCCTTTCCTTGAAAACTTAGTTTTACTTAGAACATGGAAGGAGCCAATGTGGCTAATTCTGTTGTACATAATTCTCTAAACTAAACTAAAATGACAGGTCTAAATCTATTGCTATCCTTTTCCGCAGTGAGCACTGTGAAAGAGATACGAATAAATTTAGACCTGTCATTTTAGTTTAGTTTAGAGATTTGTGTACAACAGAATTAGCCACATTGTACGTCTTCAATGTGTCATCTTGGCCAAACATCACTATCAGTTTAGCGATTTGGCCATGAAAATTAACCAACAAACACACATAAGATGTAATCTCGAAATGTAATACTTAAAAAAACTGTTTTACTGTGCTGCACTGAATATTTTTTCCGGGATAAAATATTATATCTTATGTGTTAACCTAAGGTTGTGTGATTTCCATTACACTCTATTCAGAAGTTTCTGCGTGACCCAAACAAATTATATAGCATTTTTAACCACCGACGCAAAAACGACGGGGTGTTATAAGTTTGACGTGTATGTGTGTGTGTGTGTCTGTCTGTTCCCCTGTGGCGCTCAAACGACCGACCGATTTGAATCCGGTTATAATTTACCCAGTAGTAAATACATATAAGTACCTATAACTGATCATCTATTAAAATGCCTGAGAGTACCTACTTATCGTTATTTACCTACGTAAGTTACATCAGATAATATAAATTATACAATCTTAACTTCTATGAAGTATTATTGCATATTTTTATTAGATTAGATTAGAAAAATATAAGTATAAATATCACTTATCAAAATTGCTGAAAATCACTTTTAACGTTGATAAGAATAGTGAGTTATGAATTATGATGTTTTGAATATTTTAAGTAACTTCATTCGACTGTCATCTTCTATCTATCTTCTATATAATATATCTATACCTACATCTATACATATAATAAAATCGTAGAATTGCCGTATCTGTAGGGCTATTCTCTAAAATACCATCGATATCGAATCTCGATATCGAAGCTCACTCAAGTGAGATAACTCGCTTCGAAAGCAAACTCACTTCACCTTGGTTTGATATTCTGTAAACATCTGCTACGCACTTGCGAAGTGAAGTGAGTTTGAGTGAGAAGACCTGTACTATCGAGTTTTACAGAGTACAAATTAGCAAACTCATCTCGAATTCACTCTCGATAATTCGAAAATGGCTTTACAGAATAGCCCTGCTGTACATTGAAGATTTTTGCAAAATAATAACTGGGGGATGTTAGGGATAAGTAATAGAACGTAAAAAAGCTATTTTTGAAATTTTTGTCTGTTTGTCTGTTTGTCTGTTTGTCTGTTTGTCTGTATGTTTGTGCGCGCATCACGTAAAAACTACTGAATGGATTGAAATGAAACTCGGCATGATTTAAGTTAATACTATGGAGTAACATATAGGATACTTTTTATCCCGAAATTCAGCACGGTTCCCTTGGGAGAGGGGATGAAAGGCAAAATGTGTACTTAGCTGTAATTCGTTAACGGGTGGTCCGATTTCATTCATTCTTTTTTTGTTAGAAAGTAGATACTTTAAAGACTACAGGCTAATCTCCGAAAGGCTGGACCGATTTTGATGGGACTTTCACTGGCGGATGTTTACATTTTGATGTACCTAAACATCCGCCAATGAACTTTTAACAGTTTTTAGCAAGGTTTAAGCTCAAAGGAGCATAGGAAAAACAAAATGATTCCCACGGGATTATTAAAATCAATATCCACGCAAACGAAGTCGCGGGTATCCGCTCGTACTTATAATAAAATCGTAGACTTGCCGTATCTGTTTTGACTGACATTGAAGATTTTTGCAAAATAATAACTGGGGGATGTTAGGGATAAGTAATAGAACGTAAAAAAGTTATTTTTGAAATTTTTGTCTGTTTGTCTGTATGTTTGTGCGCGCATCACGCAAAAACTACTGAAACGAAACTTGGTACGATATTTATGTTCATACTACGGAGTAACTATATGTTACTACCTGGATACCTACTTTTTATCCCGAAATTCAGTACGGTTCCCTAGGAAGAGGGGATGAAAGTCAAAACGTGTAGGTATTTAGCTGTAATTCAATAACGCGTGGTCCGATTTCATTCATTATTTCTTTGTTAGAAAGTAGATACTTTAAAGATTACCAACTAATCTCTAAAAGGCTGGATCGATTTTGATGGGACTTTCACTGGCGCATGTTTACATTTTGATCTATCTGAACATCCGCCAGTGAACTTTTAACAGTTTTTAGCATGATATGAGCTCAAAGGAGCTTAGGAAAAACAAAATGATTCCTACAGGATTTTAAACCAATATATATCCACGCGAACGAAGTCGCGGGTGTCCGCTTGTATTACTTGTAATATTATGATTTTAATATCTAATCTAATGAGTCCTAATTATTTTTATTCCCCTTTTTAGAGAAAAATCAAGCTTAACTCGCATTCCTAAATATTAGCAACTAAAACAAAAAACAAGCCATTTTCACCATCAAGAAGAAAATCTTACAAGGTTTAAACGCGAAAGTTTTTATGTATGGATGTATGGACATCCATATAGTCCATACATCCATACATAAAAACTTTCGCGTATGACTGTTTGTTACTCTTTCACGCAAAAAGTACTGAACGGATTTGGCTGTTTGGAACTGAGATAGATTATACTCTGGATTAACCCATAGGCTACTTTATATCCCGGAAAATGAAAGAGTTCCCGCAGGAACCAAAAAATCTCAATCCACGCAGACGAACTCGCGGGCATCATCCAGTTTATAACCATAAAATTACGATTTATGATTGGGAGATAAACTTTCGCGAAGACTGCCAATTGCCTATTTATCTGCTTCTACTTCTATCAAAGCAGTGTTTGTTCTAAAATTTAACAGTGAAAATGTTTGACTCTATAATTTTTTTATTAAAAACAACCTAAAAGGATTTGATAAATGAAAGGTGCTAATGACTTATTTATGAGTATTAACTAATTTTTAATACGAATCATACAAATAAGTACTTTTGTAGATTTTTCACAGTGAAGTACCAAATGCACATGTAATAGTAGTTTATGAAACGGTTGCATAATAGAGGTTATTAAAACACGAGTGTTAGTTTAAAAAACGAGCCGCAGGCGAGTTTTTTAATAGTATTACACGAGTGTTTTAATAACTAATTATGTAGAGTTTCATACACTACTTTATCTAAGCTCATCAATAGGTATCTTACGTATAAAAGAAAAGACTAAGAAATTAACAAAATTATTTATTATAATAAGTATTCATGTTTTGGATATTGCAATTTATAAATGTACTCAATTCTTCAGGGGAGAACGTTTTTGCATTTTTTCCCTTAAAGCCCTGCGATTTTCTTTTTAAAACAGCAATCAGTCTTGTGTATTTAATAATATCGATTTGGTTGTAGATACTCAATATACTTTTGAGCATTGAGTATTTAGCCCATAAGGACAAAGACTTAAATTTATTTGATAATTCTTGGAAATATGCTAGCATTACATTTTCTGAAAATGAAGTGGTTTTTTTCAAAATTTTCCAACTCATAAAATCTTGGTAACATTTATCGTAAATTTTCTTTGATTTTGCTGGCAAAAGATTATTTGTCATTCCCGATGCTATTTCCAGAATGTCTGGTGGAGTTAAATTCTCTTCAGTATCACTGCTAGACATTTTTCCGCGCAACAAAAATCACTTGCAAAATTTTGAGTTACAAAAACTGAATAGTAAATAAATAATAAATTAAAAATTTAAATAATAGGCGCCAAAATTCAATTTCGAATGTGCGGTGCGTGCAGTGCGTCTATGGTCAATTATGGTAGCACTACACTCTGTCCTCTGGCCGCATCTTGCTACCGCCACACTTTCGCAGTAGTAGTAATAGGGTAACTTTGATAGCGGGATAATCATTGTAAGTAACAAAATTAAACTAACTAACTATTGTTAACTAACTATTGTACCTATTTCTTTTAAAATGTTTCTTTTGTTTAATTTATGTTTTTTTGGTGTACAATAAAGTATTAAATAATAATAATAATAATAAACACCCGGCATGGCTCAAAAATACCAGAACCCAGTGCCTGTACTATAATGTAGAAAAAATTATTTTTTAACATTGTTTTGCAATAATTTCCTAACAAAGTAGTGTTATAATGAACTTTTTTAATTTTCTTTTTAAATATTATAGATGTATGTGAATAAAGTAGTCCAATATATGACACATTTTGATTTCATATTCGGAATTTTATGATATGAGAGTAGATAAAACCAATAATTATTACCTACAACAAAGCTTTTGTATTTGTAATAGTGATTAAAACATCGAATACAAAACAACTACATTTTTCTCAGTGAACCTTTAGCATCCCTACCAGGGAAATGTAAAATTTTACATTAAATAATTACCTACTTAAAATACTGGAAATACCTTTTTCAGTTCTTCATTGATTAGTCCAGTAACTTTAGGATTTCATCATCATTATTTACATCTATGAAAATTGGTATTTGTGCTTTCAATAAAAAATAAAAAATATGGATTTCAGGATTTTTGAAAATTCTATCCGCAAGTGGGTTAAGTAGGGGATGAAAGTTTAAATGAGACCCCGTCACGTTTTCGTCATTTATCAAGTATCCATATATATATCCATGAAAATTGATATTTAAATTTTCGGTTAAAAATTAAGAATTACGTGTTGAAGGAATTTTGGAAAACTACTCCCAAATTGGTACAATGGGAGATGGAAGCTTGTATGAGATTAAGAATTCACGCGACTGAAGTCGCGAGCATCTCAGTAAGTAATGTACCTATAGAGCTGGTTCTTGTCTTAAATTGTAGCAATTTTATTCTACTTTAAAAACGCCTGAACTACTGAAAAGGTAGTGTCAAGAACTAGTCCTTTTGGGTTATAATCTCCAAAATAAAATAAAAAAAATCTGAAATTTTCACGGTTTTTTCGATTTTTGACAAAGTTGCGTTCGTCGCTCGAGGTCACAAACTTGGATTAATCATTGGGCCAACATCATAAATAAGTCTGCAAAAAATCAGAACTTTTTTTTTTTTGACGCTGGAAAATGCATTTACGCACACCCTCCGGAAGCCTTACAGCGGACTGCAATGCTTCCGGAAGGTAGTGTGGGACTCAAGCAGGCCGATGGCCAGGAACATAATGGTGCGCCTCCCGACCCGAGGCGTCTCAACGGGCGACGGACACGCCATTCCATCACCCGGAGTTCCTCGCTAGAAGCAACCTTCAAGAGGGCCACACCCGCAGGCGACCCTCAAGAGGTTCACCCCTCGTGTAATTTTTTATAGAGGTTTTCTTCCTCGCGGCCCCTCGCTCAGTGCGTGGGGCCCCCGGTTCCGCTCAGTGCGGATTACGGATTGCCCGACGGTGGCCGAAGCCAGCGCCCACCGGCCAAAAAGACCAGCGGACCCGCCGCGCAGGGCGTTTCCACCCCCTCCTGTAATTTTTTAACGAGGTTTTCTTCCTCACGGCCCGAAAGCCTCCCCCCAATTGTCGCCGCCCGGAGTCTCCACAGTCCACTCTGATGAACAGAGAAGTACCAGGATCCTCCAAGCGGCAACCCCCTGCTGGTTTTGGTCCGCGCCGGGTTTCCCCGGTACCTCCCATATCTGGGAGGCGTTCCCCCATCCGCCACCGGGGGGACGCGCCCGATGGGGGACCAGCAACCCCACACGGGTGCAAAAAAAAAAAAAATTTTTTTTTTTTTGCAAAAAATCAGAACTACCCGATTTAACGCAAGGTCAGATTACTAAAGTTACTGGAGTAGATAGGATAGTTCCAAAATTAACCTTCGTTGTTTTTTTTTTGTATGGTGCTAAGCGTACTGTTACCTACTAGTGTACCTATGACTACGACATTACATCATACATTTGTGTTACAGTCAAAGAGATTAATTAGCTATTTTAGATAATGACTCGCTTTTATAAATAATATCTAAACTGTCCAGATATTATTCATAATGTCAAACCAGATATTATGCATAACAGCAGATCAACGTTGGTCGAAGTGATAAATACGGTCTGACTTGGTTTTCCTCCTGCATCTCATTCTATTGTGGTGTGGTGTGATCACAGCGATCTCGTAACCTAACCTACCCTACTCTAACCTAACCTAGCCTAAAATTCTTAACGTAGATAAACCGCGTCAAGGCCAATGACAGAAGTATTACAGCTGTTTTATCTCTCAAGAGACCCCTCAGGAGATAAGTATGTCACCTAAATATGAATTGTTAATTAAGATATGTCGAATCAGCACGCCTCGAATCTACGTAGTCTTGTCTGCCCTGCCCCTAGTGTGTTTTTGAAGCCATTGCAGAAGTAACTAAGTATGTTTTTTGGTTGTATAAACTATTTATTTGACGCTATATTTTGCAATATCTGGTAATCAGTTAAACATAATCTTTTTTATTACTTTATCCATGTTGACCAAGATATTATATAAAATAACGGATTATTATATAAAATAGCTGGTTAATTTCATTAATTCTGTGTCAAATTGAGTGTATCCAAATTGAGTTGATATTATGTATAATAGCTGGATATAATATAATATCCCAATTTATTACTTTCGCTGTAACGATATGCACTATACAGATATTCCAAACTGGGTGCTCTGTTGCGCTTGTATTTACGGCGTACAGGTACCTACTTAATTTAGATAACTTGGTGCTTATTTCAGTTGAACAAACCTTTAAACTTTACCTCAGGGCACTCTACCTACTACTGATAAATCTAATATTATAATCTCCCTCGATTCATCAAGGTTGCGGTAATGATTCATCAAATCAGTCACATCAGTCGCTCAATAATTTCATATCAAATTACATACATGACTTCATATATTATGTCGATTTATCTTGATAATTTTAATTACAAAATTAGAAAATAGACTTGGTACCGTTGATGGGTACCTAATAACGAAGTACTTAATATACGACCTACTTAATTATTAAGACCTATGAGTAAATAAATGGTTTTTAATAAATCAAAAGACATTGGTAGGGCAGCTTTTCGGCAGAGAATCGGTCCAAGATGACTGCCACCACAAAATAGTGGATTACATATTTTTTCACAACTCCCTCAATATGGGTATCAAATGAAAGGGTTTACCTAGAAGAATCGTTCGTTCGTTCGTTTCAACCAACAGACGTCCACTGCTGGACATAGGTCTCCTGCAAGGATCGCCACAGCACACGATCTTGTGCCGCCTTGTGACTCCAGCGGCTGCCAGCGACTCGCTTGAGATCGTCTGTCCAACCTGCGCTTCGTTTACTGGTGCGAGGTCGCCATTCAAGCACCTTGGGACCCCAACGTCCATCGGTTCTTCGAGCAATGTGCCCAGCCCATTGCCACTTTAGCTTCGCGACTCGATGAGCTATGTCGGTAACTCTGGTTCTCCTGCGGATCTCCTCATTTCTGATTTGATCCCGCAGGGATACTCCGAGCATAGCTCTCTCCATCGCCCGCTGAGTGACCCTGAGCATTCTTATGAGGCCCATTGTCAGCGACTATGTCTCAGATCCGTAAGTCATCACTGGCAACACGCACTGTTCGAAGACTTTCGTCTTCAGACACTGAGGGATATTGGACGAAAAGACATATCGAAGTTTCTCGAACGCTGCCCAGCCAAGTTGGATTCGGCGGTTGACCTCTTTCTCAAAATTGGACCTACCTAGCTGGACCGTGTGTCTCACTCTCAGGTATATGTACTCGTCTACAATTTCGAGTGCAGAGTTCTCAACGATTACCGGGTGGAGCGGAATATGAGCATGAGACATGACCTTCGTCTTACTCATGTTTATTTTTAGGCCCACCTGTTGAGAAACTCTGCTGAGATCGTTGAGCATTGTATTGAGGTCTCCCAGAGTCTCTGCCATCACGACTACATATATCATCGGCAAGAAGAATACCACTATGTAAATTCAATAGCCGCCACCACAAAATGGCGAATGTCGGGGTTTTTTTAAATTTGTACTTTACACTTGTTAAATTCTTTAACATCCTAAGCGAATCCCGAAACGAAGGAAGGAAGATGCAAGAGTTTTCCCAAAGGTATCTTATATCCAATTTCAGGCTGCAAACTATTTCTGTTTCACCAAAGACCAAGTCGTGAAAGACGGACAGACAGGCTCTTATTTATAATACCTATTACTCTATTTTTTCTGTGATTGCTAAAATCCTTAACTCATATAAAACCTACTGATGAAAAAGGATAGTAGGTAGGTACAAAGTCAAAATCGATGCAGCAATACCTATCTCGCTTTCAAACAATTTTATCTGTTAAAAGCATTCCAACTTTTTGAAATACGAATAAATATTTTGATTAAGAAATGTCAAGTTAAGGTGTAATTAAATATTTACATATTAAGTACCTACTTACTCTTTGTAAAATTTTAAAACAACAAATTTTAAAATATGTTCATTGTTCATATTACAGGCGTGTTAATTTAATGTCCATTTTCAGAATATAAAAACTTGTGTGTCGTGCCAAAAGAAAATATAAATGAATTGTGTAGGCATGTATTTAAAGTACCTTTATTAAAATTGGTTTTGATTTATATTAAAAATGATCATGGTCTATTAATACTCTACCCTTGCTAGTTAAATGGATTAAATCATTAGTTAGTGAACTTTAAATTAGGTAGTTATCTTTTACAAAAGGTATATTTTTAATTACGTTCTACGTCCACCAAATTATTCAAATATAAAACCAACAAATATAACTTGTGCATAAAAACCAACAACCTGCCGGCAGCCTTCCCATCTATCCTGTGCAAAGGATCACGGTAGGTAGGCAGTAAGCAAAAATATGATACCGCAGCACAATCTAATTCACAAAATAATACGTAATTTAATACAGAATAGCAAAAAATGAGCAATGGGACATCATAAAGAGGAAAGCTGTACCCGCCTATTCGACGTGAGTGAGCGGGACCAATATATTTATTCGGTGCCTTTATCTGAACCGTCTTTAAATTATACGTTCTCATAGCCTTGTAGCGGGCCGGGCGTTTGGATAAATGACTGAATTGACACAAGGTACCGTAGCATTTTCAACTTTACCTCAGAATTATAAGGTTGTATTTAGATTAATTTAATATTGAGTTTGAGTCGTTTTAAGTCCGATTGGAAATTTAGTAATGGGGGGTGCTCGACACAGACACCGAAGTCGGGGTTTAGAATTTCAGTACAGCTTCGGATAGCCGCGAAGCACTGCTTTTGTTCAATACGAATTGTTTACCGAGGCGATTTTTTTTTTCAATATCCTACGGGGTTATTATCGGCGGACAAAATACAAACCGGATCTTTTGACAAACCCGTCTTTAAAGATAAAAGCAAACATAAGTAATTTTTTTTTATTTTAAATTACGGTTAAATAGAACTTTAGTGTAATTTTTTAGTGTTGTGTTTGTGTTATTAACGTGAAATGTTTGCTGAATGTAATAATTCGGGTAAGTGAGGTGATACGGTTTGGAAACTGTGGTGGTGTGGTTAAAACGATGGCATGGTTTAATTCGTAGCTAAAGCGCATGCAAAAACAAAGTCCAAATTCCAAATGTAGCGGGAATGCAGACTATAAAGCTGGAGGTAATTTGCCGTTATTCAAAATGATTTTTATTACTTACTAAAAACTAATAAGATTTTTATCTAATTGGAATTCGCAAAACACTAATCATAATATTTTTGGTTGTAATACATACTTTTAGCAAAATATTCTATGTGAATTAATTATATATTTTTTTACAATTTTGTTAGGTTTTCCTCAGATTTAACATTTAAGTATCTACATTTTATTTGAATCAGTATACATATGTAGGTACTATTACATACCTTTCTATCTTCTAATGCAAAACATTTTTTATTATTTTTTATGCTTTTTCCAAAAAAAATATTTTATCACAAAAGCATAACCACCCTCATTTTCTTAAAATAAGTAGGAAGATAGGTAGGTGCGTAGAGTCGTAGTTTTGAATGTAGGTAACTTACTGAAAACCTCAATAAAAAGGTAATATAGTTATTTTATTCGAGAACCTATGTAGGTAGGTAGGTATTAACCTCTTAATTTTATCTCTCTACTCTGCCGTCGGAAAGATTAAATAAAATAATTTATGCATAATGTCTATTAAATTTACTGCCACAAAACAGTAGCTAAGCTCAAGACAGTTTTCCTCTAATTCAAAATAAGCATAAGTTTAATAAGCACCCCTACTGAAAAAACAATATTTGAATACAATTTTCTTTTTTCTTTATTATTTTAAATATGACTTGACTTTACTGAAATTTTTTAAACTTTAAGGTATACTTACCTGTATTTTACCTAAAAAAGTTTTTGGGTTTTATTACAGCCTATTTAAAAAAATATATTAGTCAGGTTAGTGAATTATTTATCATGGTTTTATTATTTACATTCAAATATATTCTTTATTTACTCAAATGTGTTGTAATTATGGCAATACCAATAATTTTTTGGGATTTCAATTGTTTACTTTTCTATGAAGTATCCACAAAAAAAAAATTATAAATTCCTCCTGGCCGCATTTCAACCACGGCTAATCTCAAAGTAGACTAGCCAACAACGCAGGAAATATTCAATGCACAAGTGTGTGCGCAAACGCAGATGCACTCTCTATTCCCTCATTCTCATAGTCCGACACCTTCCAACACCACAGGAGAGACAGCATGTGCAGCACCGACGGTTCTCTCCGACACACAGGGGTGTGACGCCGTTAACTTCCATACTCCGGAACGCTACTGAGAATTTCGTCACAGGAAAACAGAAGCTCCACCGGGTCTTAGTCACAGACTGTCTGTGACTAACACCCGGAGGAGCTCATGATCCGGGGCTGAATAAACTAGCCGCTAGACAACATGCGTTTTGAGAAATTAACAATCACTTGCTGTAACGGTGAAGGAAAACATCGTGAGGAAACCTGCATGCCTGAGAGTTCGCCATAATGTTCTCAAAGGCGTGTGAAGTCTACCAGTCCGTACTTGGCCAGCGTGGTGGACTACGGCCTAACCCCTTCTCATTCTGAGAGGAGACCCGTGCTCTGTAGTGGGCCGATAATGGGTTGATAATGATGGGATGATTATGATATTGAGACAACTTATGAGATCCCACTTTTAGACATGCAGCAAAAGTAAAAATAGGTACGCAAGACCATAGAACTCCTAAATATACACATTTACGTAGTATGTTATGGCCTACGAAAGTCTACCTCAAAGATTAACTCAACATTTAAATAATACTTACACTAATTTAAATTTAACATAATACTTCTACTACTAACTACTTCTTATTCTTAATTCTTCTGTTTCACAACCTTCTGATAAGTACCTAAAGAAGAGAGTTACTTTGTCTTAGCTATAGAATAGCTTATTCCCAAGTTTTGTCTTGGTCACTTGACATAAAGTAAGAAAGTGACAAAACTTACGTTTAGGCTATCCGACACTTATCAGAAGGTACCTTAGGGTCGTGATTCCTTTCCTTCCTTTCATCACAATGGTATGTGATTTTCTTGTAATTCGGGAGCTTCCAGATAGACATACAATACAAGCACAACCGAGCCAGTGTATCTTTTCAAGTTAACTTTAACTGTGAATAAAATACCAATCTGTCTGTGAAATTAATTAAGGACTATTCTTTTTTTATTGGCTTCCATTTACTTCAACTTAGAGAACAGTGCAAATTTCACCAAAATCGGGTCAGTAGGCACTTTCAGTAGTTTTAAATCCAAAAATTCAAAATTCAAATTCAAAATCATTTATTTCACGTAGACCAACGTGTGGCTCTTATGACATGTCAAGAATCTACCACCGGTTCGGAATGCTGATTCTGCTGAGAAGAGCCGGCAAGAAACTCAGCAGTTGCTCTTTTCAAAACAAAATACCTATTACAAGAAGTACCTAGCTTAACTATCTTGTGGACAGCTGAAGCAAAGCCGAATAGAATAGACATATTTTTTATTCAGATAAACTTTTACAAGTGCTTTCGAATCGACAAATTTTAAAGTTTAAATATAGGTATGGACTAATACGTGTAATTGTGACGGCCTGACTTATTTTGGTATATTGAAATTAAAATTAGGATAGTTTGTAGAACAAATATTTAGTAGTATTTTTCACAAAGTTCTGTAGGTGTGCTGAATTTCTTTACATGCTTCACTCAGCTTTAAAAGTTTCTGAATAAAAACTACTGGGACGAACGGATAGACACCAATTTAATTTTAACCGTTTCAATTTTTTGTTTCGATTACGGAACCCTAAACAACGTTCCTATTATGGGAAAAATTGGTACAAGTAGCTATAGATAAAGTGAAATTGTTTGTAATGAATTTATGAACGACGATGTTTATGAATTTTACGTTGGGTTTGTTTTAGTTTTTGCGTTTATTACGGTTATAGTACGGGCGCGTTTTCACAAATACGATGGAATTTGTTAAACAATTATTAAAAGTGAACGGATTAGTTTTACAGTAGAATATAGTTGGTATAACATATATTTTATAGTGCAATGGTATAAGAGGACCCTTAATTCAAATAAAAATTACATAAATTTGTGCTTTGCGTGTTAGGTGAAAATTATTGTATTAAAGTGTTTACGCGATAGGTCATAATTTTAGCAATCTCACGGAACTAGGTGTGACCTAACCAAAGTAAGAAATACCTAAGTCAAAGATACTGATGAATCTTGGAGCTAAACAAAAGACAATAGAATGGGTAACGCGATCTAATCATCTAACAGAGTGCTTGGAGCCAATAACTCTACTCTCTTAGAGCCACCGCGAAAAGCCGCGCGAGGTCATGCATTTAAGATGATTTTATCAACTCCTGAACGACTTCCGCACAAAACACGGCATCCCATTGCCGTTAAGAAAACAAGGATACACAGCATCTTTGCTTCCTTCCAGGCCACTTTTAGGTAGCGCCAATATTTCAGACAAGACAAGACAAGGTTAGTGACCTGTCGGTTCCATTCGTCGCCAGCCAATGTGGGTTTTCATCGCTCGATCAAACCGGGGGCAACCTAGCGCTTATCCAGACATGGTCTCCACTAGAGGACCACTCCACTGAAGTCGATAACTCCAGCGTCCATCCGTCTTCCAACAAACCCCAGTCCCAACCAGGCAATTGCCACAATCGTTTGTTAGTTTTGAGAGCTACATATGTCGTTCACTAGAATACTGTGTGAATAATGTGTGTTTCGGAAATTATCAAACATAGCTTTTTCCTTAGCACGCTCAGCGACATTAGTGGACTATCCCAGCTGTCAGTGTCCACCACAAAAGTGATAAGTATACCGTGTGTGTGTATACCATTTACTTACCAGTAAATTGCAGCGTAAGCCATTACATTATAATTTACAAACTGATAATCTAGAAGAACTTTTTAGCTCTATGGAGACATTAAAGCAACAACTTCTGACAGTAAATCAAACCAAACCATATATAAAATGTTCAAATAGCCAAAAGTTTAAATGTTTTATAACTTGAATGAATGCTGTCCCCGTCGTCGTAACTAATGATTTTACTAAGCTGTAAATATGTTGGTAGATACTTGTTAACGGCCAATGTGGAATTTATAATTCAACATGACATGGGACTTTTTTATAACATGATTGTTAAAAGATACAGTGAGTTTAAGTAATCTCGGTTAATATGTATTATGGGAAGTTGGTAATAAAACACGTATTTTTTAAATTGGAACGTCTCAAATCATTCATAGGTCTTTATTTTTAACCCCCGACGCAAAAAGACGGGGTGTTATAAGTTTGACGTGTCTGTGTGTGTGTGTGTCTGTCTGTTCCTGTCTGTTGTTTTGTCGAGAGTGTGTTTGATGAAAATCGATCCAAGATGGCCGCCGCTACAAAATGACGGATCACATATTTTTTCACAACTCCCTTAATATGGGTATCAAATGAAAGGGCTTAACTAGTAGAATAGCACTATATGCAAATCCAAGATGGCCGCCGCCACAAAATGGCGAATGTCGGGGGTTTTTTAAACTTTTAATTTATACTTCTGTTATAATTTAATTCCTTAACAAGTTAAAAAAATCTATCTTGCCAATTTTTAAATACTAAAGACGATAATGGAAATTAAAGCAATCTGACATAAGCTGGGCTTACCCCCACAAGATCTTCTATAGCGCATCTAACGATCTCTCAGAAATTATACCCTTATGGCAATAAGTTTAAGTGCCATAACTGCGTACAGTTTTTAATGAGATCTTAAGCTCAATCTTTATAATTTCTAAAACGAAAAAGAATTTCCAGCTACTGGCATGGGCAGCCGGCGCGCGGCGTAGCACTTAGGTTCCTGTATAACATACAGTTACGTACTTGCTATGTAATATGTTATGACGAACTGGCCCGCCCTGGCGCAGTGGCGAGCGCTGTGATCTTATAAGTGGGAGGTGCCGGGTTCGATTCTCGGCAGTGGCAATTTAGGAGTTTATAATTTCTAAATTGTTTCTGGTCTGGTCTATTGGAAGGCTTCAGCCGACGCTAGTTACCAACCTACCGACAAAGCCGTGCCGCTTAGCGATTTGGCGTTCCGATACGATGTGTAGAAACCGGCCATAGGAAAACTGCCATACCTCTTCAAAGATAGTCTGCTTCCACCTTAGACTATATCTTCACTTACCATCAGGTGAGATTGCAGTCAAAGGCTATTTTGTACTTAATCGAAAAAAAATTGCGTTATCTAGGTATACCTACTAATATTATAAAGCTGAAGAGTTTGTTTGTTTGAACGCGCTAATCTCAGGAACTACTGGACCGATTTCAAAAATTCTTTCACCGTTGGATATGTACGTGATCCGATCCATGAGTGCTATAGGCTATATATTATGTACCACGGGCGAAGCCGGGGCGGACCGCTAGTACATAATATAAAGTTAAAATATACTTGATATACCCTTGCTTTAATCTAAGTAGCATTATTCTTTAAAAAGAACTTAATGATATTACATAATATAAAATATGTATATCTACTTATAAGTACCTATCGTAAGTACCTAGATATATATCTCTAGTAGGTATGGAAAATAGATTTTTGATCATATTAATATATATATAGCTGCTCGTGCTGATTCATTGACTGACTCACTGATTGATCACCCCTCCTGTAAAATTTTGTATGAAAAATTTTTTTTTCACTAATGGTTTCGTATAGAGGACAAAAATTCATTAAGAGGAAAAATATGGAGAGAGCTGATGATTGAGGATTTCAGAGACGAGCGACGGGCACGCTTAAGGTATTGAAGATAGGTGGGGGGTGCTCGAGCAAATGTCACTCGAAACGTCATCCAATTGGCAGTCAGCTGAAAAAAAATTCAAAATGGCGAAAAAAAGATGGCCGCCATACAAATTTCGTCGGTCTCTATCTCGGAGAGTATAAAAGATGGAAGAGTAGTTTCTTCGCAAAAGATGATAAGGATCCAAAGGTCTACTTGATGAATTGAAAAAAAATTCAAAATGGCGGAATTTATTTTTCCATAGAAAATGTATGGTGAATATTGAAGAGACTACAAGTTGTAAACTATGCAAGGCTTTAATGCGGTTCTTTGGGGAACTCTCAAAGAAAAATATGGGAAGACATGATGATTGAGGGTTTGGAAGATGGATGAGGAGCCCGGGCAGGGTATTGTAGATAGATGGGAGGTGCTCAAACAAAAATTACTCAAAACGTCATCCAATTGGCACTGAGCTGAAAAAAAAACAAAATGGCGGATTCAAGATGGCGGCTATACAAATTTCGTCGGTGTCTATCTCACCAAGCATAAAAGATGGAAGAGTAATTTCTTAAAAAAATATAATCAAGAACTAAAAATCTACTAGATGAATAGGAAAAAAACAAGATGGCGGAATTTATTTTTCTACACAAAAAAAATTTTTATTGATGGTTTCGTGTAGAAAACAAAAATTCATGCGGAGGAAAAATACGGAAAGAGCTGATGATCGAAGATTTTGGAGACGGATGAAGAGCACGGCGAGTGTATTGAAGATAGGTGGGACGTGCTCAAAAACCGCTAAAAACTACTCGAATCCTCGCGGTCCGCTTGCGGGCCGCGCACCCACGCGCCATACTAGTTAATATATATATAGCTGCTCGTGCTGATTCATTGACTGACTCACTGATTGATCACCCCTCCTGTAAAATTTTGTATGAAAATATTTTTTTTCACTAATGGTATCGTATAGAGGACAAAAATTCATTCGGAACAAAAATATGGAGAGAGCTGATGATTGAGGACTTCAGAGACAAGCGAATGGCACGCTTAAGGTATTGAAGATAGGTGGGGGGTGCTCGAACAAATGTCACTCGAAACGTCATCCGATTGGCAGTGAGCTGAAAAAAAATTCAAAATGGCGAAAAAAAGATGGCCGCCATACAACTTTCGTCGGTCTCCATCTCGGAGGGTATAAAAGATGGAAGAGTGGTTTCTTCGCAAAAGATGATCAAAATCCAAAGGTCTACTCGATGAATAGAAAAAAAATTCAAAATGGCGGAATTTATTTTTCCATAGAAAATGTATGGCGAATATTGAAGAGACTACAAGACTACAAGTTGTGAACTATCCAAGGCTTTGATGCGGTTCTTTGGAAAACTCTCAAAGAAAAATATGGGAAGACATGATGATTGAGGGTTTGGAAGATGTTTGAGGAGCCCGGGCAGGATATTGTAGATAGGTGGGAGGTGCTCAAACAAAAATTACTCGAAACCTCATCCAATTGGCACTGCGCTGAAAAAAAACCCAAAATGGCGGATTCAAGATGGCGGATATACAAATTTCGTCAGTGTCTATCTCACCAAGTATAGAAGATAGAAGAGTGGTTTATTGGTTTTCATGCCGAGGAAAAATCTGGAAAGAGCTGATGATTGAAGATTTTTGAGACGGATGAGGAGCACGGTCAGAGTATTAAAGATAGGTGGGAGGTGCTCGAACAAAAATTACTTGAAACCTCATCTAATTGTCAGTGAGTTGAAAAAAAAGTCCAAAATGGCGGATTTAAGATGGCGGCCATACAAATTTCGTCGGTGTCTATTTCACTGAGTATAAAAGATGGAAGAGTAGTTATTTGGCAAAAGATGGTCAAGACGTGATTATTTGATGAACAGAAAAAAAAACAAGATGGCGGAATTTATTTTCCATGCAAAATATATGGCGAATATTGAAGAGAATATAAGTTGGGAACTATATGCAAGACTTATGATACAGTACCTTTTCAAATTTTTTTTTTATGGAAGAACTCTCATTCTGACAAATGATTCGGAGAAAAAATATTATGGAGGGTGATAATGATCGAGGGTTAGGAATATGGGAGAGATAGGTGGAGGCTGCTCAAACAAAAAAACACCCGAAAACGAAACCTCGCGGTCCGCTTTAGCGGGCCGCGCACCCAAGCGCCATACTATATTAATATATATATAGCTGCTCGTGCTGATTCACTCACTCATTGATCACCTCTCCTGAACAATTTTGTATGAAAATTTTTTTTTTCGATAATGGTGTCGTATAGAGGACAAAAATTCATTAAGAGTAAAAATATGGAGAGAGCTGATGATTGAGGATTTCGGAGATGGGTGAGGAGCACGCTTAAGGTATTGAAGATAGGTGGGGGGTGCTCGAACAAATGTCACTCGAAACGTCATCCAATTGGCAGAGAGCTGAAAAAAAATTCAAAATGGCGAAAAAAAGATGGCCGCCATACAAATTTCGTCGGTGTCCATCTCGGAGGATATAAAAGATGGAAGAATGGTTTCTTGGCAAAAGATGATCAGGATCTGAAGGTCTACTCAATGAATAGAAAAAAAAATTCAAAATGGCGGAATTTATTTTTCCATACAAAATGTACGGCGAATATTGAAAAGACTACAAGTTGTGAACTATGCAAGGCTGTGATCCGGTTTTTTGGAGAACTCTCAAAGAAAAATATGGGAAAACATGATGATTGAGGGTTTGGAAGACGGTTGAGCAGCTCGGGCAGGGTATTGTAGATAGGTGCGAGGTGCTCAAACAAAAATTACTTGAAACCTCATCCAATTGGCACTGAGCTGAAAAAAACCCCAAAATGGCGGATTCAAGATGGCGGCTATACAAATTTCGTCGGTGTCTATCTTACCAAGTATACAAGATGTAAGAGTGGTTTCTTGGAAAAAGATGATCAATACCTCAAGATCTACTTGATGAGCAGAATGATTCGAAGAAAAAATATGGAGTGATAATGATCGAGGATTAGGAATATGGGAGAGATAGGTGGAGGCTGCTCAAACCAAAATACCCGAAAGCGAAACCTCGCGGTCCGCTTGCGGGCCGCGCACCCACGCGCCCTACTAGTTAATATATATATAGCTGTTCGTTCTGATTCACTGACTCATTCATCGCCTCTCCTGTAAAATTTTGTATGAAAAATTTTTTTTTCACAAATGGTTTCGTATAGAGGACAAAAATTCATTAAGAGGAAAAATATGGAGAGAGCTGATGATTGAGGATTTCGGAGACGGTTGAAGAGCACGCTTAAGGTATTGAAGATAGGTGGGGGGTGCTCGAACAAATGTCACTCGAAACGTCATCCAATTGGCAGTGAGCCGAAAAAAAATTCAAAATGGCGAAAAAAAGATGGCCGCCATACAAATTTCGTCGGTGTCCATCTCGAAGGGTATAAAAGATGAAAGAGTTGTTTCTTAGCAAAACATGATCAGGATCCAAAGGTCTACTCGATGAATACAAAAAAAATTCAAAATGGCGGACTTTATTTTTCCATAGAAAATGTATGGCGAATATTGAGAGAGAGTATAAAGTTGTGAACTAGGTATGCAAGGCGATTGATGCGGTTCTTTGGAGAAATCTCAAAGAAAAATATGGGAAGACATGATGATTGAGGGTTTGGAAGATGATTGATGAGCCCGGGCAGAGTTTTGTAGATAGATGGGGGCTGCTCAAACAAAAAATACTCAGAACCTCATCCAATTGGCACTGAGGTGAAAAAAAAAACCAAAATGGCGGATTCAAGATGGCGGCTATACAAATTTCGTCGGTGTCTATCTCACCAAGTATAAAAGATGGAAGAGTGGTTTCTTTGAAAAATATGATCAAGAACTAAAAAACAAGATGGCGGAATTTATTTTTCTACACAAAAAAAATTTTTGATGGTTTCGTGTAGAAAACAAAAATTCATGCGGAGGAAAAATACGGAAAGAGCTGATGATCGAAGACTTTGGAGACGGATGAAGAGCACGGCGAGGGTATTGAAGATAGGTGGGACGTGCTCAAACAAAAACTACTCGAATCCTCGCGGTCCGCTTGCGGGCCGCGCACCCACGCGCCGTACTAGTTCTCATCTAAAGCTGAAATCTATAGAACGTTTTAATTTTAATTTTGAGTAAACTTTACATTTTACTTACAACTTAAAACGAGATCGATTTGTCACCACCACCACTACAGCCTTTTTAACGTCCCACTGCTGGGCACAGGCCTCCTCTCTCATAGGAGAGAGGGTTTAAGAGCTTAGACCCGCCACGCTGCTCCAATGCGGATTGGCGGGCTTTAACGATTATTGTCACAAATGATAGTGATAATGACCGGGACCGACTGCTTAACGTGCTCTCTGAGGCACGGGGGTGAAACACCGCGCCAACTACCAACTCCGGGCTGGCATTGAGAATTTCTTGACAGAAAAATCCAATACCTACAATATTTGTCCGATCCGGGAATTGAACCCGGGGGACCTCGTGATCTGCAGTCGAATTATGCTAACCAACGAGGCAGTTTTTCTCGTTCTCAGTTTTCAGCAGATCGATATATATATATATCAGGACATAAATCTGCCTCGTTCTAACTTGAATGTACAATCTAAGCAAAGTCTAAAGTACAGTCTATATGCCTTAGACAGTCGCTCGAAAAAGCTATCTATTTATAGTAAAGTGGGTACGATGTATGTATAAGGCCAGCTAACTAACAAAATGCAAACGAATTTAAAATCACGAACTTAAAGCTCTAGCAATAATAAAACAATAACTTTCAAATTCACAAAGCTTCCGTCGACGCATGAAATACACAAACAGTCACCACCACTCTTAACCATTCGACGTATTATAACAAACCATAGAAACATTTCCAGCGTAGACGATAGGAACTATAATGGTTTGTTTGAAAATATTCGTGGTTTGTCGTACTTGGTGCCATCTGCAAATACCCGAGCCTAATTAAACAAAGATAGGCCAAAAGAAAAAAAAAATACAAAGGCGCACTAAGTCTTTGCCTACCGAAGCGTGGCGTGGTGGCGGTTCTGCGAATCTCTTGTACTTTTAAAACCAGACGCGTCGGGATTACTTAGCTTGGTCAAGCGTGCTTCAGAAGAATAGTGACGGTAAATAGGATAGGTAAAAGCTATCGATATCCATCGATACTATCGATACTAATATGTTTGTCTGTCTATATTTCAGTCAGTTAATTTTTTTCACAGTCTATCTGCTGAACCGATTCAGATGAAATTTAGAACGGCAGAAACTTGCATTCTGTAATATCAACATAATATTATCACATAAACATATTATCACAAGTAATATCTTACCACTACCACCACCACTACAGCCTTTTTAACGTCCCACAGCTGGGCACAGGCCCCCTCTATCATAGGAGAGAGGGATTAGGGTAGGATTAGGATAATATCTTACGCCCACAGGAAAATAGAAAATTTTAAAAAACGAATTCCACATTGACGTTAAGTCTCGGGCATCAGCTAGGTAAAAATAATTTAATGTATGTTATTATTTCAAAGAGTAAACAAAAACGACACAGAAAACTTGAAGGGATAATATTTGTAATATTAAATATTATGATTTCGCAAGCGGCGAAATAGGTGTTAATGATCTACGTAAAATGATTACGCTTAGAAACGTAAAAAATATTCACCCGAGTGATTTACGTGGCTATGATTGGAATTCAACTAATTAGGTCACTTCCATTTCATGAATCAACAATAATTTAAAATTAGTGAATATAATATGTATAATAGAAAACTTCATTTAACTTGTTTAGGAATGTCAATTGTAATTCAAATAAGTATTTATTAGGAAAGAAAACTCACTCCTCTCCCCTTCCTAGCTACCAATATATATGATCATTGATTGCCCGTTATCGCCTGCAACTTAGAAGTACGCCAAGCAGTATAAAGTATGGCGTTATCCTTTTTCCACTCGATTTACGTAAATAGTCCTATAGTATCCTTGTCAGATGTAGGTACCTAATTAAATCAGTTCGCTTGTATAAAGTGTCGGAGGGTGCTATGCTTGCCTATAGGAGTGCCGGTTTATTATAAACGGTATATTAAAAAAAATATCCAAATATTTATCGTTGTGATTCAACTGCTTCTAAAAAACATCGACAGAAGCAGAACCAATCGACTGTCCACCACTAGTGAGCTCGTGCCTGTAAAAAGAGGACAGCGCACACTTCATTAATAAAAGGTTAAATAATGTCGAAGACGTCATATTGGCTCCGTTCGCTGCAGATAATATTTCATATACGATAGAGCACTGAGCAAGGTTTGAGAATTTTGCAAAAGTTGGGGACTCGAAGTTCGGACGCGACGGTTCCCTCGGTTCGTGAAAGCGTTCGATATGAAATACTAGCATGTACATACCTATAGCTTTTATGCGAAAATCATACGTGATGCAAAGCAATGAAGTACAGGTTGTAGCATGCCTAGCATTTTTATGAGTAGGTTCTTAATTAGTTTTTTTTTATATTTTTCAGAATTTTTTAATTAGTCTTAAGTAGGCTCTTAATCTTTTTCTTTTCTCTCTTTCTTTTCTCTCTTTCTCGTTCTATTGTGAGTAGGTGCTTACCACAGCTGTTCATCGTATTGTGTGATATTAATATAGTGACAATAAGAACTTCTTTGAGTGAAAATTGCTTAATATTGATGAAATAAAAAGTTATTTTGCACCATCAAACTTTCTATGTTAGTATCTACATGAAAATACTACTGATCTACAAAATTAAACCAAATGCAATTATTTAGCACAACTCACAGTCACAAGCTAACCGGCGAGCAAATCTTTTTTTATTTTTTTAAATTCGGAATTCGTCGTTACAACACCCGCATTGTGCGCGCGCGCTGGCACTTCCAAGAATGATTTCGTTAAAACGAGACGGATATATTTAATCTGATGTGGTTAGAGAGGGATGAGATGTGGATATTAATTTTGTTTTTCTTTTCGTTAATCTGTGGCCACATGTGGCGATTGTTCTTGGACCTTATGGTCATTTGTTGTCTCGTTTATTTTGTCCTGCATTTTAGGGCATGGTTACTGAACTTTGGGGTGTTATTTTAATTAATACGTTTCCTACTTGGGAATTTGATGAATATTTCGAATTTCTGATAAGTAGGTAGTGAAGTTTACAATTTTATGTGATTAATAGGATAAAAAATTTCTTTTTATTTGATTTACTTTTTGTAGATTAATTATAAAATGTGATGTGATCTTGGATAGCAATTTTTGGAAAATAAGTAAACGAAATGGGTAATTACGTATAATATGAGCAATGATCGGAATAGACGGTGCAATTGCGCATGATACCATAATGTGGATATGTCAATTCATATTTTTTTTAATATTATCCTTACTCAGTTTTTATTAGTAAGTTCAATGTTCAATTCTGAACATTATATGAGGTATCAAAATCGCGCAAGACAGAAATCCCGCAGTCATATCTATACTACTGATAATGTTCCAGGTCGTTGACCCCAAATTGCACTATCTCTTCCGATTCCGATCTTTGAATATGAGTAATATGCCTATCTACCTACTTACCTAGGTGTCTATTTCTACCTTCGATCACGGAAAAAAAAAGATTTCTACTGAAATATTCAAATACTCTGACAGCTATTGAGGTACCTACTGTTATGTAAAACAAATAAATTAATAATAGATAAGGACATAATTATTATTAGGTACCTATAAACTATAAACTAACTACTCCCACAGCCTTGATTACATTCAGTCAACCATCCAGAAATCTTGTTCTATTGTTTAAGAATACGAATCATAAAATCTCAATGGTTAGATTTGAGCATACGAAAATGACCGGAACCGGCGTATTAAAAATAATGTTTACAGTGATTACTCACGAAATAAATGGCCGAAAATACCGAGTGGGCTTAAACAATACATCCGTTTAGACCCACCGCACAAAGACCCTTTCTGTTCGACACTTTGTATTGCACCAATCACCAGCGATACCTCGGCTAATAGAATTTACTTCAGATTTTGTCGTAAATCTATACACGTTTCAAGTTCTAACAAATTACCATTATTCACTACAGATTTACGCAATTTAACCGAATAGTTATTTGGAGTCAATATAGGTAAAAGTTAACGACTAACGTACGTAAATTAGTTCTCCCGCTCACTTTGCAAGAGTTTGATTTGATTTCTGCTAAGCATCTGATCAGAGATAAGTTTTTAAGCGATCGTCATTGTACCACTATACTTAGTTATCGATAAATAATCCTTACTCTGTCTGTCTGTCTGTCTGTCACGCTTTCACGCCAAAACTACTGAACCTATTTGAATGAAATTTGGTACACAGATACCCTAGAGCCTGAGAAACATCCTGAGAAAGGACATAGGCTACTTTTTGATGTGAAAAAGGGCTGTAAAGGTTTAAAAAGGGGGTTGAAATGTTGTATGGAAGTATTGTCATTTTTAAAGCTAAAAGTGAAATTTGTGTGAAAAATCGAAATTCACGCGGGCGAAGCCGCGGGCAGAAGCTAGTATGAAATATTCACTTTATTAGTTATCAGTTAGTAGGTACGTACTAGTACATAATATTAGTATTCAATCGTAGCCAGGAAAATATTATTCACACAGTTTTTTAGGACCCTAATTTTATCATCCCGATTGAATCCGCCTTCATATAAAAACCCCATTCAAATCGGTCTATCCTTTCCATCCAAGTATGATACCACAGACAGACAAAGCCATACTTTATTTACCATCCTCTTTTTCGCCTCGCTACAAGGCTATTGAAGTAATCTTATCTTCTATACATATAATAAAATCGTAGACTTGCCATATCTGTACATTAAAGATTTTTGCAAAATAATAACTGGGGGATTTAAAGTAATAGAACGTAAACAAGTGTAAATTGAAAATTTAAAAAACCCCCGACATTCGCCATTTAGTGGCGGCGGCCATCTTGAATTTGCAATAGTGCTATTCTACTAGTCAAGCCCTTTCATTTGATACCCATATCAAGGGAGTTGTGAAAAAATATATCATCCGCCATTTTGTAGCGGCGGCCATCTTGGACCGATTTTCATCAAACATAGCTAAGAACACTCTCGACTAATTCACCTTTCAAACAAAAAAAACCGCATTCAAATCGGTCCACCCGTTTGAGCGCCACAGGGGAACAGACAGACACACACACACACACACACACACACACACACACACACACACACACACACACACACACACACACACACACACACACACACACACACACACACACACACACACACACAGACACGTCAAACTTATAACACCCCGTCGTTTTTGCGTCGGGGGTTAAAAAGCTATTTTTGAAATTTTTGTCTGTTTGTCTGTATGTTTGTGCACGCATCACACAAAAACTACTAAATGTATTGAAATGAAACTTGGCATGATTTAAGTTCATACTACGGAGTAACATATAGGATACTTTTTATCCCGAAATTCAGCACGGTTCCCTTGGGAGAGGGGATGAAAGTCAAAAAGTGTACTTAGCTGTAATTCAGTAACGCGTAGTCCGATTTCATTCATTCTTTTCTTGTTAGAAAGGAGATACTTTAAAGATCTAATCGCTGAAAGGCTGGATCGATTTTGATGGGACTTTCACTGGCGGATGTTTACATTTTGATCTACCTAAATATCCACCAGTGAACTTTTAATAGTTTTTAGCAAGGTATGTGCTCAAAGGAGCTTAGGAAAAACAAAATGATTCCCACGGGATTTTTAAAAAGCAATAACCACGCGAACAAAGTCGCGGGTATCCGCTTGTGTAATAATAATTACTATTTGATAATAATTTATGTTTTATTATTACATACAATTTTTAAAATACTCTACAAGCTTGGATAACTATCTATACTAATAAATAAAATTGAAGTGTCTGTCTGTAATTTCGAAATAACTACCACATATTAAGCTCATATGGTTATTTGAACGATACCATAACCGAATCACACGTTATTAAAATTTTTGTCTGTCTGTCTGTCTGTCTGTTTGAACGGGCTAATCTTCGAAACGGCTGAACCGATTTTGACGGGACTTTCACAGACAAGTAGAGGACAACCAAGGAGTAACATAGGCTACTTTTTTAACCGACTTTTAAAAGAGGAGTTGTGTTGAAATCGGTAAAAAACGCCCTGATAGGTATTTTCGCTGCGCGCGACGGCCGACGCTCGCGCTGAACTCCCCGCGCCGCGCCGCGCCGCGCGCCCCTGCGCCATGCGCCCGCCGTACGCGGTACCACGGTACGCCGCCGCGCGGCGGGGGGCGGGTGGACCAGAAATCTACTTATCCCTCAGGATTTATGAAAAACCGAACTTCACGCGGGCGAAGCCGCGGGCAAAAGCTAGTAAAAAATAAAATACAGTAAAATTATAAATTCATACGTTGTACCAGGAACTCAGGAATGTGTAAGAGGCCACCGTGATAACCATCACGGTCCTTTCAACGTCCCTTATCTCACGTATCTTCGAGCGACGAATTTTTGTTCACCCAACTTTTATCACGATCTATTCAAAAAACCGTACAGATTTGATATGGATTATGTTGGAATTAGGCAGATGAGTTTTATACGTTTCTTTTATGAAATATTACTTACAAGCGGAAACCCGCGACTTCGTTCACGTGGATATTGGTTTTTAAACATCCCGTGGGAATCATTTTGTCTTTCCTAAGCTCCTTTGAGCTCATAGGGTAGGAACACCGGTTTCCGGACACGCACCTGTTATCGTCCACCGAGCGGATCACTCTTAAGAAACGCTTAAAAATAGAAACATTATAAGACTTACATAAAAATAATGCATCTCTATGCCAACTTGAATGTCTTATCAAGACACAGAGAAAGAAAAAAGTCTATTTTACTTAAGTTTCTTTGAAAACAAAGCGATCGAATTTTGAGTATGCAATTAAGGAATGAAAATGAGCCGTGTGGAGCAAAAAAATTAGTGGCATGCTTCAACTATCACGGGAAGTTACTAATCATTTTACTATAAGATTTAGTTTGATTCTTCTTTGTAGCACTTACTTATGTTTCATAAAATACTGTGAACGTGTTTTTTTACTTTTGATTACATTAGAATACAAATAAAAGGGGTGGACGACAACTAGTTCACTATTTTCTTAAGAAAACCTGTTATCGTCCGGGCGGTCAAACACAGGTTTAGCGTCTTAATTTTAGGTAGTCTTGCTATCAATCGAGGTATGCACAAAATTGGAATTAAGTTTATTAATTCGAATCCTATACACATACACTAGTTAGTGACTAGTCTTCGTCCACTTTTTTCTCATTGTATATAAAACTATGGGTCTTCAAAATCACGCGTGGACGATATCTAAATTTGCACTGAATAAATATTCTAAGTTTCGACCACCAAGCTATTATTTGAAAATAAATAGATTTAGTAAAAATATAAATAATTAAACTTGTTTGACAAAAGAATTACCTTATATTTTATGTTTTTCTCCTTGGAACTTTGATATATTTATAAGTTAAGATAGTATTGTCGATCATTATAATTTTTGGACGAAATTTAAAATAGAGAATCTGAAGTGTACCGGTTATCCGTCCACCTATATTTTAAACTGTATGAAAAACATATATTTTTTAATATTATGTTATTATTTAGGCGAATTTTGATTATTACTCATATCTATAATTTATTTTTTATTCATCTACAAGTTAGTCCTTGACTGCGATCTCATCTGATGTTAAGTGACGATGCAGTCTAAGATGGATGCGAGATATCCTGAAAGAGGTACAGCAAAATCCGTACCCTTAAACGCTAAATGACTTGGAAGTAAGGCATACTAGACTAGAGACAATTTTGAAATTATTAAATTGAATTTACCAAATTGGTCTGCCGAGAATCAAGTAGAGGACCTTCCACTTATAAGACTTACCCCTGCGCCATGCCAGGGAGGCTGCCAAATTATATGTACCTACTTTTATATAATGTAAGTGCGATGTGGTAAAAGACGATGCAAGATAGATAGGCGCAAAGTTGGTAAAGATATTATGTCATATTGTAGACTCTATAAACCGCGTTAACAAGGCAATAGTTTTTTTATCTGTTTTATTTTAAAACAAGCAGTTGACAGCTATTGCGTATGCGTAGAAAGACCACATCACTTTGTATAAAGTTCTTTATCACCCTGTGAAAGTTCTGTCAAAATAGGTTCAGCTGTTTTGAAAAGTAAGTACATATTACGAATAGACAAAAAACAGAAAACAATTTTTTATAAACGGTTATGTAGCTTTTTAATAATGTATAAGTAAACATAAGTTCACTAATAAAAACCCATATATTTCGTAAAGACCGACAGGAAGTTAATTTTAATTGGTATAGATATTAAATACATATTAAAGTGGTGTTAATATTACATATTCAATTACTTACTCATTACATGCATACTTTTTCATAGTAAATTTCTCATAAAAATCAGTGGACGGATAACAGGTACAAGGGTGGACGATAACTAGATTTAGTGGACGATAACCGGTGAAATCGGCATTTTGAGCTTTTTATTAGGATTAAAAAAAACTAGTTATTTGACTAAAAAAATACTAACATGCAATGAAAATAGACTATACTAGAAGTATATTTTAACAAGTTTTTGTTTAATTTTTTTTATAGAACATATATTTTTATCCTCTCAAACTCAGTAACTCCACTAAATGGACGATAACCGGTAAGAAAACCCTACCTTGCTAAAAACTGTTAAAAGTTCACTGGCGTATGTTTAGGTAGATCAAAATGTAAACATCCGCCAGTGAAAGTCCCATCAAAATTGATCCAGCCTTTCAGCGATTAGATCTTTAAAGTATCTCCTTTCTAACAAAAAAAGAATGAAAGAAATCGGACCACGCGTTAATGAATTACAGCTAAGTACACATTTTGACTTTCATCCCCTCTCCCAAGGGAACCGTGCTGAATTTCGGGATAAAAAGTATCCTATATGTTACTCCGTAGTATTAACTTAAATTATGCCAAGTTTCATTTCAATCCATCCAGTAGTTTTTGCGTGATGCGTGCACAAACATACAGACAAACAGATAAACAGACAAACAGACAAAAATTTCAAAAATAGGTATTTTCCGTTCTATTACTTATCCCTAACATCCCCCAGTTATTATTTTGCAAAAATCTTCAATGTACAGATACGGCAAGTCTACGATTTTATTATATGTATAGAAGAAGAAGATAACTCCATGCATGTAATGAGATTGCCTTAAAAAGCTAAAATATAACAAGAATGTCTAACAGTCATTTGGCGCAAAGCCCTCTCTCTACCCTAATATCTTATACGAAATTACCAAAAATAAATCGAGTTCTACTGTATTGCTATAAGAAACAGGAAACGAAAAGGCCAAAAGACTCCTCTATTAAACACCCATCAAGTAAACGATCTCGGGTCAACAATATAACTGATGTCGCAACTAGGCCAAAGCTCCTCTCAATACTCATACAAAATAGATATTTAGTATTCGTAACCTAACTGTTTAAAGTATACACAATGACGCATGGAAATGGCACTGATATACATATGCATAGTTGGCAAAGGTATCTAGTCTAAATCAAAGCGCCGACCTATGACGATTGTACTCGTATTTCACTAAGTTGTTAATAGAGGCAACTTAAATGGGTAAACAACTCCTTATTAATTAAGTCTATTTGTTTTATCACAATTATTTTATAACAATAACAGTCACCTACCTATTTTATTATTTTACTAACTGATGCCAGCGACTTCGTCCGCGTGTATTCTCAAAAATCTCATCCCCTATTTAACCCACTTGGGGGTAGAATTTCCAAAATTCCAGAAACACGTAATTCTTTATTTTTAACCAACAGTACATATACCGATTTTCATTGATATAACTTTAAAAATGACGGACTTTCATACAAACTTTCATCACCCCATTTAACCCACCCACCCAACCCACTTGGGTTGCCAGATAATTGTATATTTACCCACTTGTATATTTAGTTACACTCCACTACACTCTTCATGCTGTACATCAACGATTTGTTGAAACCCGGAATCCTAGGGTACGCTGATGATAGTACCGACTGTAAGTAAGTTGTAACGGAGAGATACATACAAGTCATACATATCCAGTCCGCGCACTAGCAGTTCAGAAATCAATTTGGTTTGGAATACCCTTCCGAGATTTGTGTTTCCCGACACTTAGGTACAAGTTGGGCATGTTTAAGAAAAGAGTAAATAGGCATCTTCTAGGTAATAGCGTACCATCTTGGGCCACATCATAACTTTCTATTAGGTGTAATTGTGGTCATACGTGTGGCTAAATGAATTTTAAAAAAATATTTAAGAGAATTATAATTTGTATCTAAACCTATCTACACGATTTCGAGTTCTAGGTTTTGTTGTATGTAAAGCTCGCAGGCACTTCGAATCGTCAAAAATTGTTTGAAGCACATTTTGAAAGATTTAGATGATATGCTGGACCTATGCTAACCCTGCTAGGTCTTGGTTTTCTTACTTTGTTTCATTAAATAAAGTGCTAAAATTCTATAAGTATCTACCTACTTTTATCTCGTACGTTAAGATGCCTGCGAGCTCTCGGAATTACTCGTAATATACATAGGATCCACAAGTAAAGTTTTATTGATTGCTAAACTTATGACATCAGCGTATTTGGCGTAACGCGACCACCAAGGAAGCATAGTGTAGGTAAGGTGTACTCCTGATATGGATTCTGTATAAACAGCAAAATGCAACGCCTTGCAACTTCTGATAGCCTACTATCTTCGTGTTACTACGGACGCAAAAATTAAATAAACAAGCATCATCCATACATCATCTCCTTTGAATCCATCTATACATATATCTCATCATAATCCATCTAATCAAAATCAATCAGTCAAATACAAACATTTACTTAAATATTTTGAGAAAATTATATCAGTCATGATTAGTTTGATTATAATATTAAAGGTCCAACCAGCGAGTATTGTGGTCGCTGGTTCCTACGAATATACGAAATATACGAACGAATATTCCTTGTCCGAACTAGTTCCTTGCCTATAAAACAGTAATCGCACAGAAACTAAAATCTGAGAAAAGAAAATCTGAGCTCAAGGCACAGATCCAAAAGCAATAACATATTCGAGCTCTACCATACCAATTATTACCAATATCATACAACTAAAGAGCTATCGTAGAGTCGAAAATATAGATGACGAGAAAGGTTTATTATAAGCAGACAGTTAAACATGTTATTTGATATTTATTATTTACCGTAAAATTTATTAAATGGCCAATTAGGCTTTATCTGGTTACGGTGTAAATATCTCCGATTCTATCTTTTCTTAATGTACGATTTAGATTAAAATCAGCATGTCCGTCTACATACTATCAAAGATACGAAGAGATATAGGTGAATTTGACAAACTGGTTAAACATAGGTACCTAGTAGCTCAAGCTAGATTGTAGTTATACTCTGATCTTTAATTCCGTGGAATTCTGACGTTTCAAATATCTGACGAAATATGATAGATTCAAAACTTACATATAAATAATAAAACCGGCCAAGTTCGAGTCAGGCCTCGCTTTTTTAGGGTTCCGTACATTATTAAGAATAATATAATATTTTGGGTGTAAGAAATACCTATTTAATTTCCGAGCTAGACATCACAACAAACCGTGAAAAAAAACAAAAGGGTCACAGCTTACAAACTACTTTATTAATCGTTGTTTTCACAGGCAGACAGACAGACAGACAGCCGAGTGACATTAATAGAGCTCCGTTTTTACCCTTTGGGTACGGAACCCTAAAAATCAACTGCCTCATGTACAATTGTACATATGACAAATAGGTACCAGACATACTTCAGGTAAGTATCTACTTTAGTTTGGGGTAAAATCGAACTTCAGTTGGTAACTCTGTTTTTCATACAAATAACTCATTCTATTTTTAAATGACAACTGTTAGAATTCCACCAATTAAAATCAGACTATAGAGTGCTATAGACACGAATATATGTACCCTACCTACATCTTTATTTTCTACAAGCGGATACCCGCGACTTCGTTCGCGTGGATATTGGTTTTCCGTGGGAATTATTTTGTTTTTCCTAAGCTCCTTTGAGCTCATACCTTGCTAAAACCTGTTAAAAGTTTACTGGCGGATGTTTAGGTAGATTAAAATGTAAACATCCGCCTGAGAAAGTCCCATCAAAATCGGTCCAGGCTTTCAGAGATTAGCCGGTAATCTAAGTAGGTATCTCCTTCCTAACAAAATCCCGTCGATACGTCATACGGTAAACTCTCTCACCCGTACCTATATAGGTATAATTCTTCTGTACGTGTGTTTGTCAACTAACTCCTCCTAAACGGCTGGACCGATTTGGATGAAACTTTGTGTATATTTCAATGGTTTCCTGGATGATTTGAAAACACAATTACCGTGTATCTACCTACGTAGTTACAAGGAATCAATCCGGTTCCAATTCAGAAATCTATGTATCAATAATGATCGTGAACAAAACTCACGATTCGGCTATAGAGTATATTTAAAAAATTTCGATTCCATCCATTGTATCGTCGGATAATCTGTGGACAGCTGCGAAATTTGAATTACGAACATCCGACGTCCTATCTTCTCGTACCGCCCAGCCCCGGCCACGCCCCACCCAAACTAAATTGAATTTCGAACAATTGACGAGGAAAACTCCTGAAATATAACCTCTGTTAGTATGTGAATAAAGGCCGTATTGGCGTGGGTTGTCTATTTGTACCAGAGTGGATTTGCTCTTTTGTTTGTGTATGGAATACACACGTAACATTTTAGTTGCGCAATAATGTGCCCTAGTCTTAAAACTGAGGTAGATTCTCTTGTTTATTGCATGTTTGAGGGCGGGCGGAAGCAATAATGTTTTTTGTTCTTATAGAAGTTGCCAGTATAATATTATTGTAAAGATATCTACTTACTTATAGAGGAAAAAATTAATTATAAAAAATATAAAATCTATACAGATATTATTACAATTTCCTATTGATTATTTTGCCCTACTCTACAAATAGGTATGCAATCAATCTCATTTAAATAGTTTTCAAGCATAATAATATTATAATAACATTATTATTCTAACTGAATTGGAGTCGCTAGAGATATAGGGTGGATGCTCCTTAGGCCGGCATCCCCCCATAAGTCGGGACTTCGTTATATTTCCGTCGATATTATCGTTTTGGTGCCATTTAGTCGCAATGGGTATTTTTAGGGTTTCGTACCTCAAAAGGTAAAAAAAATAACCCTTATAAGATCACTTTCTTGTCCGTCTGTCCGTGTGTCACCACCGGTGGGTGCACTCCTTTCCCTCAATTGTCGCACAGAACGAGCGCGAGTGCGTAAATCGCTGATTTCTTACAAAATTGCTACTTTCCGAGCGTTGTTTGGTAAGAAATAAATTACTTATAATATTAATTTAAGACTTGTTGTTGCAATTTAATTTGTTTTGCGTAATATTTGAGATCGTATTATAGTGATTTAATTCAATTATTTTGCGTATTTAAAGAAAAAACAGGGGTGCCGGGCTAAGGAAAATCAGTAGTATGAGGGACCTGAGGTCGGCAGGAGGTGCCGACTTAAGAATTTTGATTATTCCTTAGGTCGGCCCTATTGAATAAACTTGATATTATCTATATAAAACGAAGTGCCGACTTATGGGGGGGGGGGGGTGGCCGGCCTAGGGAGCATCCACCCTATTATCAATTGAATCAAAAAGACAAAAGCATGAATTATTAGAAGAAAAAACATTGTAACTAAATTCTTTTGATACGTCTACGAATTTTTAAACATGACACGAGTCACGACCCTTAAAGTGCCGAATTATAGAATATTCACCCTATATATATTATAGTGCACAAGTGTGTGTGCAAATAGCGCACGCACTCGAAAAATCCCTTTGGTAACTATTTTTCGTAACAAGTAGCAGTAGAAATCTTATTCAACAAACCACAATAACATAAGTTATAACATAGGTAAAAATAAATATATGTATAAGATATAACACATAAAGACAAACTAACTTACTAGTTAGTTAGTCTCTATGTGATAGAAACATAGAACTAGAAATAGTAACTACCTTACTAGCTTCAAAATAATAGATATTATTATTTTGTCTTTCGTCCTACAACTATTCGTTTGACTTAGAAGTCAAAACTGTGGTATAATCACTAATATAGGTAGGTAGGGAAGGGTACTATTATAATAAGTAGATTATGTAGATAGGATACATCGGCTAGAATCCGAGGTAAAAGAATGACCCGAATTTTACGCGGACGAGTGGACACTGGTAACTTTGGCGAATAAAATCGATAAAAAATCAAGTTTCTGCAAATGTAGGTAATATGCTGATAGTGTAGTAATTGTAAGTTGATAAGTATACCTGTAGGTAATGTAAGATAACCCCGTCAAGGTCAAGCATCGGAAATATGACAATATTCAGGGGATCGAGCAATTTTTATCAAAAAAATAATAATGTATATTTTACATAGTTAAAAGCAATAAATTTCTTGCAAAGTTTTGATTTAGGAATTTAATTTTAATAAATTATTGTATTCTTAGTAGATATGTGCCTACTACCGATCTACTTATCTATCAATTGCCTGCGACATTGTAGGGTGGATGCTCCTAAGGCCGCCACCCCCCCAATAGTCAGCATTTCGTTATATTTCTGTCGATATTAGCGTTTTGGTGCTATTTAGTTACAATGGGTACTTTTTATTTAGTATTGCTCCAATGGGTAAATAGTTTTAAAATAAGGCAGCATTTTTTTGCGACCCTTTCCCTCAATTGTCACTTAGAATTAGCGCAAGTGCGTAAATCGCTGAATTTCTTACAAAATTGCTACTTTCCGTCGAAACGAGCGTCGTTTGGTAAGAAATAAATTGCGTATTATAAATATTTAAGACTTGTTGTTGCAATGTAATTTGTTTTTCGTAATATTTGACATCGTGTTATAGTGATTTAACTCAGTTATTTTGCGTATTCAAAGACAAAACAGGGGTGCCGGACTAAGGAAAACCAATTGTATGAGGTTATTCCTAAGGGTTATTAAAAAATCTATATCTATTTCTTCAAAAAGTTCTATCAATTTCGGAAAAGGGATTTTTTTTGGCGGGAAAATGAAATAAAATGAAAATGAGGAAAGAGTTCCTATAAATATTAAAAAAAAAACATAAGTTTTCGTGGAAAATATCGGAGGTAAAAGCTAATTTTCTAATAAAAACATGAGGGCCGACTTTGAGAACACAAATGCTGGAGGAAGCTGCCGAGCATAGGAAAATTAGTACATTTTTTTTAATAAATTAAAAAAATACTTCTTTATACTAAAACCGGGTATTAACGATAGACTCAAAAAGTCAAAAGCATTAAGTAAGTAAGTACCTATTAGAAGAATTTGTACTGAAATTGCTTCGTTTGACACGTCTACGAATTTTTAAACATGACACGACCCTTAAAATGTCGACTTATAGAACATTCACCCTATGCCTGTAAATATTTATTGTTACCTTTACGTAAACAAGGCACCTCTCACCAGCCAACTAAACAGAACCTTAAAAGTACACACTGCTATGCTTAAAGTGTTTATAGACTTTAAACTTTAAAGTGATGTATTATACCTATAATAAATAATTAATTATTATTGATATTTACATGTAGGTAGGTACATCCTACTTAAGTATTACTTACAATTTACATAATATTAGATATTAGGTATGTAATAATCGTAACCTAAATAATCTATCTATATCTATCTATCTATTAATATATATATAGCTGTTCGTTCTGATTCACTGACTCATTCATCGCCTCTCCTGTAAAATTTTGTATGAAAAATTTTTTTTTCACAAATGGTTTCGTATAGAGGACAAAAATTCATTAAGAGGAAAAATATGGAGAGAGCTGATGATTGAGGATTTCGGAGACGGTTGAAGAGCACGCTTAAGGTATTGAAGATAGGTGGGGGGTGCTCGAACAAATGTCACTCGAAACGTCATCCAATTGGCAGGGAGCCGAAAAAAAATTCAAAATGGCGAAAAAAAGATGGCCGCCATACAAATTTCGTCGGTGTCCATCTCGAAGGGTATAAAAGATGGAAGAGTTGTTTCTTAGCAAAACATGATCAGGATCCAAAGATCTACTCGATGAATACAAAAAAAATTCAAAATGGCGGACTTTATTTTTCCATAGAAAATGTATGGCGAATATTGAAGAGACTACAAGTTGTGAACTATGCAAGGCTTTGATGCGGTTCTTTGGGGATGTCTCAAAGAAAAATATGGGAAGACATAATGATTGAGGGTTTGGAAGATGGTTGAGGAGCCCGGGCAGGGTATTGTAGATAGGTGGGAGGTGCTCAAACAAAAATTACTCAAAACCTCATCCAGTTGGCACGGCGAAAAAAAAATACCAAAATGGCGGATTCAAGATGGTGGCTATACAAATTTCGTCGGTGTTTATCTCACCAAGTATACAAGATGGAAGAGTGGTTTCTTGGAAAAAGATGATCAATACCTAAAGATCTATTTGATGAGCAGAATGATTCGAAGAAAAAATATGGAGAGTGATAATGATCGAGTAGGAATTTGGGAAAGATAAGTGGAGGCTCCTCAAACCAAAATACCCGAAAGCAAAACCTCGCGGTCCGCTTGCGGGCCGCGCACCCACGCGCCCTACTAGTAATAATATAAAGTAGCTTGTCCTGACTGACTGACAATCAACGCACAGCCAAAACCACTGAAGCTAGAAACTTGAAATTTTCACAGTAGCTTCCTTTTGTGACGTAGACGCACACTAAGAAAGGATTATTGCGAATTCCACCCCTAAGGGGGTTAAATAGGGGATGAAAGTTTGTATGAAAGTCCGTCATTTTTCAAGTTACATCCATGAAAATTGGTATTTAGGTTTTCGGTTAAAAATAAAGAGTTACACGTGTAAGAAATTTTGGAAAAAATAGCTCCAAGTGGGTGAAATATGGGATGAAAGTTTGTATGAAAGTCCGTCATTTTTAAAGTTATATCAATGAAAATCGGTATTTGTATTGTCGGTTAAAAACAAAGAATTACGTGTTTCAGGAATTTTGGAAATTCCACCCCCAAGTGAGATTTTATAAGAATCCAAGCGGACGAAGTCGCTGGCATCTGCTAGTATTTTTATAGATGAGTTCAACAATGTACCTACTTATGCATAATATTATGTAGAAATACTCTATGCAGAAGTATAATAAGATATATCTACCTAATTTGGGATATATTATGTGATCGTTAGAATAATATGTAAGTACAGTACACTACCTATATAGAGTCATGTGGGTCAAGTATGCGCACTTCAGCTTTGAAACCTCTCCGAAATTAAAATTATCATTTAAATGAAACAAAACAGTATTTATTAGTTAGACTATTTATTAATCAACAATTTAAGCATAAAAATAATCATCTATAATGGCACAAATTCTTTGAACAACAAAAATACAAAGGTAGTCAAAATGCGTACAACTGTGCGCAGTGGTGAAAGTAAGTGTGCGCCGCAAAAATCAATAACATTTTAAGATGTTAAATACTCATAAGCTCATTATTTTAACTTAACTATCTAATAATGTTTCAGTAACGATTAAATTAACAAAAAAATCTAAATTGGTACCAAAAAATGAGATAAATTATCTTAATTAATAAAGTTACATATTTATTAAGGAAAATACTATACTCAAAACTGATGCACAGTTCGTGCCACCAGCTGTCACAAACACATACATTTTATCAAAGTACTCTCTTTTGAATCAACTTGTGAAGCAGCTTTGCGTTTACCAAGACAAGCTTGTGCGTACACTTAACCCAACCCATCAAATTGAGATTTTAGCAAAATGATAATTACTTATTGCGTCATCTAAAAAATTCAAACACTGTTAATTTTAAATGTAATATGCAAATATTTAATAAATATAATATGCAAATATTTGGTGACAATTATAACATTTTATAAAATCATACACAACTACAAAACATTACACTGTAAATATGATAAAATATCGTAAAAAATGAAGCAAAATAATTTATTTGCCTGTAAAAACAAAATGGCGCATGGCCGGTCGCTGACGAATGAGCACTTCGTTGGACGTCGTGCGGGGTACCGAACAGGGGGGACGCCGTCTCTTAATTATAAATAGTTGTTGAGATATTTAGCATGCGTACACTTACCCGCTGCGTACACTTGACCCACATGACTCTACCTAACTACTTAAATACTACTAATGATAATTAATTATTATTTATTAGTATGCACATTGAACAAAGTAAAAAGACAAAATATACGAGTAATATTATAAAACCTCTTTCGTCTGAATCATTAACCTTTAAGTACCGACGTGTGGTCTGACAGACACCTCGAGAGGTCGAAAAGTCTGATTACCTATGTTAGCGAAAAAGTATCCTCCTGTGCTTCTCTCTACCCCTCGGGAAGTTGCCCAGCAGCGTTCCTGCAGAGTGGCAGTGTTGGCGCGTACGATTTCGGTAAGTTTTGATTTTTATAAGATCACGAGTGGTCTGTCAGACCACTCGTCGGTACTTATGTAACAATTTTTGGATGCGACTTTTTTCAGATTATATTTTTTTTCTCTTTTATTTTCAGTCAGTTATAACAATGTATCAGCCAGGTTCTTCAGGCATGAAACGGGCAGCCACAAATAAAAATAAAAGTGTTCCTGTACGTAAGAAAAGATATCAAACACTACTTCAATATAAAGACCACCAAGAACGTTTAGTGGAATGGCTAAATGAGAGCTCAGAGTCCAAATTTGAGGATATCTACCCAAATTTTACTGCTGGAGAGTAACTATAATTCAGCACCTGAACAGACTGTGATACTTGTATGAAACACGTGTGCCTACAGTGCAGTAAGCCTATGCAAAGACTGTTTGTAAACTTTGATAGTTCCTGCAATTTGATATCTTGTAATTTTTGAGAAAACGGTTGATTAATAAGGTTTTTTTTATTTTTATTATTTATCTAGCTATTAATCTTTAAGAAAAAATTATTTTTAAGAAAAAATAATAGTATTACTGATACATATGAATTATTAAGATAAAAGTAAATTTTTTCTAATGAAGAATCTATGGTTGCTATATTAATGTTTATAATTTGTAATAAATGTGAAAACTTCTATATTTTGTTTTACTTATACAATAACTAGGCATTTAACAATACATAGAAACATTTTTTTTAGAAGAATAATAAGAAACACAAAAGTTTTCGATTGGAAAACTATGGTGGTCTAGCAGACCTCACGTCGGTACTTATGTAACAAAAATAGTATGTCGGTACTTAAAGGTTAACTATGCCCGATAACGAGTAATTTGGCGAGTTGCATCAGATTAAAATCGATTAATTTATGCCTAACGTCCCAAGATGTTATCTTGTACCGTTTTGTCGCAAAGCATTATGCCTCGTTTACATTGAATAAATTTTGAATACATTTTTTTTTATTTTTAATAAGCTTGCATAAAAAGCTTATTAGAAGTTGTTACGTTACGTACTACGATGTGTGTGAGTGTGTTTATTTATTTTCACAACGCGCGACGTTGTGAGTGTTACTCATTTTTATGCAATTACCTAAATTTTTTTACAAACTCCAATAAAAGTCGTTTTATGGTATGTGACATCGGAATTTATAAAGCACCTGATTAAAATCTGAATCTCAGACGCTAATGTGATTGACACTTCCGATTTTAGACCAAAAATTACATAGTGCAATTCCTATGACTGACATTGATCAAATCACGAGGTATGAACTATTTATGGTGTTATATTTATTTATGAAATGTGAGATCAAGTTAAAAATCCTGATACGTTTAATTGTCATAATTATATGGAGATAATATCCAATCCCGACTTTTGTTTGACCATACTAAATAACAGATTTACGGCAACGTGAAAAGTCATATTATAGGGTCTCTGTAAATGGCTATCCATATTTACGATCGAACCTGGTACTGAGTATCTCGCCGTCTTTTTATTGATAAAATAATAAGTTCATCTTATCAAGAAAGAAGAAACCTCGAAAAATAATACCAATTTAATGTAGACTCAACGGCTAACTTGTAATCTATATGTTACTGTAAAAGCCCGTTTGTTGGTTAATCTTAGGTTTTACCGGTAAGTCTTAGGATTTACCGACACGAGTTGGTAAATATAAGGATTTTACAAAAAAGAGACAATTTTTTCGGGCTATTACCATCAGAGTTTAGCACATGCTAGGTTTTACCAGGTACGGCTGGTAAATGTTGGTTTTCGAAATAAAACAATGAATAATTAATTATTAATCATTTCTTTAAATTTTTGCTCAGAAACAAAAGCTAGGTTAGGTTAGAACATAAATAGTCAGGTGCCCGGCTGCAGGCCGGGCACTTAGGTTCTATTGGGTCCTAGATCAAATGTAGTCTTAAACGAATTTTTACCATTAAGGGCTAGTAAATCTTAGGTTTTACCGGAAAATTTTAGGATTTACCGTGGTTCGGGCTATTACAGTAACATATATATACCTATAAAACAAAGTCGTGTTAGTTCGAACACTTACAACTCGAGAACGGCTGGAGCGATTTTCATGGTTATTGATTTGTTGTATTTTTCTCCGTCCCGAATAGCATAATAACTATTAAAAACATTGGAAACTTGACGAAAAAATAAAATAAAAGAAAAAACATTTTCTCATACAAAATGTTCACGGGTTTCGTAACTGTCAAACATACCGTCGCGTGGATACGGTTACTCTCTCACCCTCTCATCCGTATTTATAATTATAATTCTTCTGTACGTGTGTTTGTCACCTAACTTCTCTTAAACGGCTGGACCGATTTGTATGATATTTCAATGGGTTCTTGGATGGTTTCAAAACACAATTACCGGGTAGGTACAGGTAACCTACCGGGTCTCACTATGCGGCGCCGATGTCGATATGTCACCGGGCAGGACGAAGTCTGCCGGGTCAACTAGTTGATTATAAAATAAAATACATAATTAGAATTAGCAGTTTATTACTAAAATAACAGGAATTCGCCACAAGAAAACAACAGTGTCATCATCAGACGTATAAAACAATTCCGTGAAATTGCACCTAATTAATGTTAATTTATGCCTCGTGCATCGTGCTATCTTGTAGTCGTTTAGTCGACTCTGTCATCGCATCCCATGCTACGCTATGCCTCGTTTACTTTCCGGGATGGATCACTTTTACCTGTGAAATATCTTTATGCAGCACATTATTTTTTTATCTAGATACTTCTCTCACTAACTATAGTGACCCGCCCCGCTTCGGCTCGGAAGGAATTTCCTAAAAATCATTTTCTTAGTGGGGAGTCGTTATAAAGACATAGGTACATTTTATGCATAATCTGAAGTTTCTATTATTATAATATTATTAATTTTGGTAATCGAGCGAAAAAGAGGGAAAAATCTTTTATTAGATAAGTTAGTTTTAAAACTTACTAATATAACCTGCTCTCAAAGGAAAATCTATACATATACCTACTTAATACACAAAAACGCCTCAAAACCTGTCAATTAGTTTTTCAGGAATCATGTAACAATTAAACATTAAAATACGATTGCAGCGCTCCCCAGAAGTAAAACGTGTACTAAAAACAAAAACCCGCGCTAAAATCGGCCTAAGAGTTTTCAGGAAAATGGTAACAAAAAACTCACAAACGCAATAACTTAGTAGTAAACAGAATAATACCTAGGTACCTACTTAGGTAGGTACATGCTTTTATTAATACGAGTAGGTACTTATCTGAAAGTTATCACTTACAACAAAGATTTGTATCGATTGTATTGATGCAAACGGGCCTCCATCCGAGCGATCACCAGCAATCGATTTTAATTCGATCGTAAACACTATCACCTTATCGATTCCCACAGCCGATGTGACATACTGGCACAACTGCCTTGTATTTTATTTAAATTGTACGAACTCTAAATTTAAAAATGCGCTTTTAAAATGTAAAAATACTTATGCACTGTAGTGTTTTTATGTTGCAAAAATTATATTATACGTAACTAAGTATGACTTAAAAAAAAATAACAAGAAACGTAAACAGCCCCGCAATTTATCGTGTCCTAAACTAGAATTGAATTCGAGAATCTCACCACTAACTTAGAAAGTACGAAACACAGCTCGTCATTGAGAGACTAGAGAGATCAGAGTCCAGATAGTTTGGACTGTAATTATGACACGTTGATGTATCAAATGGTAAACGTTCAGGCCAATGGAGCTCTCTTTCCACTCAACCTTTATCCACCAGAGCTAGGATGAGCTGAGCAACTACCGATCGCATCGGTGGATTTCATATTCTTCGCGCCTCCTCCAAAAAGTCAAAGAAGGAGAAAGGCAACTCGGTCCAATTTTCGAAGCCTGTAGAATAAAGTCGTGCAGTGTGCACTCGGCCTAAAAATAATGATAATTCAAAAATCTCGCCGATATTATCGTTAACGATCAAACTTAGTAAAACGTTTCCACATTAAACCGGTTGTCCCAATGGAACATACCTCCATAAAATAATTTCCACCGCTCATGACAATCCCTACCATAGGAACAAGTCCTACGGAATGCCACTTATGTTGTATTCAATATTGCCCACTATCTGAACTTGACTTAATAGACTTAAAGCGTAAGAAAGTGCAAATAAAAGTTGCAATGTTGCAAAAAAAGTTTACCGAAGCACCATGTTGTGGGTGCCAATATTCGAAGGTAAAGCTCCCGGAAAGCTCAAAGAAGGATGACGCACGTAGCACAGTCTTTAAGTTATTCTTGGACATTTCCTTTGAGCTATCTTCGAAGTAGATCTAATATTTTTATTATAATGGAAAACTGGAAAACTTCCTTTTAATAATCAGGTATAGTCGAAACAAATACCTCGTATTAATTTGAAGAATTGGACTTTTTACTGGGAGAGACGGTGAGTTTCAGAATATTTTAACGAAAGCCAATCGCCAAAATATTCTTATCGCTATTTTTGCGACTTGCCATCTTGATGCCGGCGACCCCGTCATCGCTGAGCTTTTTATGGAGACTAGAATGCAGACGATAGATAGCAGTCGAGTTGTTAAAATAATGCTAAAAAGATACCCCAAGTCTTTTTTCTCAGTACAAACAACTTTTATTGACGGAGACTAAAAACTGACCGATCTTTTCAACGCTGGTTTTTTGAGAGGTTTGAACATTTTTTCTCACACATCAAGGAATTATTTATCAATTAATACCTCCCAAGATATTAATAAATTATAAATGAGTTATATTAAGTGCTTGTTTTAGAGATGTGACGTGCTAGCGTCGGCCCCCCGTCGTGGGTCAGGTGTGTTCCAATATGGCGGGCTTAGGGTGACCACGGTCTTATATTATATCGGTGCTATCTAGATGTAGTAGTATGTAATGTTATTTTGTGCTCTGCTGAGCGCAGGCTGTACAAAAAAATTGCATTGACTGTTTCAAGCATTGTAAAGATGTCAAATTATCATAATTTATGTGTTTAAATATTTTCATTTATATTACTTATCATATTGTGATTTTGACAATCGAATCGTAACGTAACTGCCCGGAACTAATGAAATCGATTAGGAGCATCTGCTGGAACCCGAATAAATGACCTAACAATCCAAAATCGACCCCACGAGGAATGATAATATTCTCCTGAAAATGCATGTTATTCTGCTTAAATTGATAAAGGACTCATTTTCAGTATGGTTAAGATTTGCACGTGAGTTATTTTTCAAAATGTTTAATAAGTTGTCATTTTGTCATGAAAACAGAAATGGTCCAGGGTCCTGCATTCTTATTATATTATAGTCACCCTATAATAAATTCCGCGTCACGCAGCGCAGTGTACGCTACTGTAACCCCCCGCCACTTCAAACTCACCTGATCTAAACCATCCTATTTTATACGAAGTAGCGAGGGATGGAACGTTATTATATAGGCATTTAATTCTCATTTCCAAGTTTAAGTTTTCGAACGAGACAGTAATTGGGTCTGACGTGTTCCTTTTTCAAATTTCAAAACCAGGAGTTCTTTTTTCAAAACGTAGTACCTATTTCGTTCGTAGAATCTCTTGGGCTAATATCGATAAAAAACTGCAGGTAATCGAAAAAGCTGTTAAAGACAAATCTTAGAATAAATACGCTTGTATTCATGTTTAATATTTATTTTAATATCTAGTATCTACCTACCTATTAGGTAGGTACCATAGGTAGAGCTTGCAAAATTCCAATGTAGCTTGCAAATTTTATAATCATTTTACAGCTGCATCATAAAAATTAATAAATCTTTGATGCAACAGAAGCTAATAGCAAATAAGTACATACGTACAAAAAAAATCAATAAAAACCGTTCTCGATTACGTCAAACTCGATTTGACAACTTGATGAACACGTTCCATCGAAGTTCGAAATTTGAAAACCGTGTGGGTGGTCCGGGCGTGTAGATTTTTTCTATGTATTTTTTTCTTTTGTTTTTATTTTTTCTTTGATGTAGAGCGATGACTAAGCCTTTCGATAGCGAGCCGCCGGCGTAGCGTAATGATTGATCATTTTGGCGTGAAATTCGTAACGGATGTCTAATATCAATCGTTTCATCAAAATGAATTAAGTTTTTCATTGGTTTAGCCGCTTGTGGTTTCACCTATAATGACAGGGACAGAAAGGTGTCAAACAAGACTCTATGTATTAATAAGCTTGCAATACGTTACCTACGAGTATTTAGTTATTGGGCGGCAACGTTGGGCAGAAAATCAACTACGAATAAGATACAAGTTACTTAATAATTGCCTAGAGATTAAAATAATGAATTGACAAAAATATTTATGTACGCAGAATCATGATATACGAACGAAATCTTTATTGCATACCACAACACTATAATAGGTATAGTAGAGATTTACAAAACGAACAAAATCTAAGTAATTAAGTAGTAGTATAGGTAATACAGTAGTATTACCTATACTACTACTTAATTACTTAGATTTAGTTCGTTACTCGACTAATACTGTATGCGTAAGTTCAACAAGTTAGGTATGCCTTTTGAAGTTTTGAGTCTAAAATAATCCATTTGGCTTTAGGTACCTCGTATCTCTATCTTTCTTTTTTATTTTTTCTTTATTTTGCAAAAATATAAAGACTCCATCGTACAATAGGTACGTAGGCCTATTTTAAGCTTTTTTTTTAATTATTTTGACCCTTTTAATAATAGGTAGATACTAGACATGCTCTAGGTACTTATGTAGTTAAACGACGATAAAAATAACTCACTTTCTAACAAATCATATAATCTTTCATAGGTACAGCGCTATGGATAGTGGACCAAAAGACATTGCGTGCTATAAAATCATAATGACACTTATTATAGACCGAGAGTGATGTGTGAGTGAAGGAACCTCAAATGAACGTAATGAACGGTTCAGGAACATGGTGACACTGATGCCCTGTGGGTACCTGGGCGGCGCGGGCGGCTCACCGCGCTGCAGCCTGGATCACGAGCCTAAGGTCAGACGCTAATATAATTAAATAAATAAGTATTGCACCGATCCTGAACGTTCTATGTTTTTTTCCTTTATTTATAAAGTTGCACTATAGATTAAATATTTTATGCACATTGAATTGCACATTTTTTTAGATTCTAGTATAATATGTCCTACTACAATTTCACGAGAGAAAATGTCTCTGTTGCAGCCAGAACTCTTAACCGGTCAAAAGTGCTTTTAGATGCAAAAAACACTCAAAAGAACTTTGACTTAAGAGGTTGATTAAAGTTACTGAAAAATATCTGTTAAAAATTGCTTTGAACCAAAAAGTAGTCAAAATCACTTTTAGCTAAAAGTATAAATGGTGCATATTGGAGGTTCTACACCAAAAGGCTTTCGCGTTTTACGAAAACACTCGAGTAGTAGAGCAGACAAGACAGTAGGGGTATTTGAATTCCGTTTATATTTATAACTTTATGATTTTCACTAACCTTCTTAACATTTTAAGAGATTCGACTGATAATGACTGTTCGTAATTATGACCGAAATTTTAGTCAAAACTGCTTTTGATCGAAGCTTGCAGTCAAAAGTACTTTTGTGTGTACATTTTTTGCATTTCAAAACATTTTTGACCGGCTTACTGTAACTTAGTTATAACATAAGTACTTCGTAACGAGGAGATACCTACTAAGTACTAGTAGTTGCAAGTAGTAACGGTAATTTTGTCTTTAAAACACCAATAATTATGCACCCATCTGAATAATTGAAAGGCGATGATTTAAAGAGTTTATCTAGTAGTAAGAAAAGACTCATAGGCCGCTATCCCACTGGCGTTTTGCGAGCGTTGGCGTTTCTCCAACGTCTGCGCAGCGACGACGTCGCGTCAAACGCGACGTCAACGTTGAGAATGTCCAATAGTAGGGGAGCCTAAGAGGGAGTTTTTGGATTTACTCGAGCGCGTCAGATTAAGATAAGAGAGGCGAGGCATCTTGCATCCTGCTGAGTACCCTCTACCATATATAAGCCCTTTAAATAGAGCCGCGCGCAAAATAAAAAAATGATAGACATAAGTCATAAATACTCAAAAACGTCAGATTAAGATACGGTGGGTTAATTACGAGCTAAGAAAAGTATATTTAGAAAATCAGACTATTTGAACGTAACGTACGAGAATGGGAGCGTTACAAAGTTGCAAAAAAACGTCACCTTGACCTTCTCGAATCTCGAGGGTGGTTGAATTTTTTTCTATTTTGAGGGAAATGATACAAAAATATATAATCAGCCGATTTTCACAAGCCAAAGTTATAAAAATCGTCTATTGAAGATGAGAGCGTGCAGCTAGAAGCTTTCCCCACCACTGAAATGGAAAACCTTATATAACCTTTTATTCTTCCTATCAACTTATCTATAAAATCTACTAGGTCCCGACGACGCTCGAGTAAATCCACATTTAGCATCCTCGGCTCCCCTACTATAATGGCAATCGTTCACGCTGCGACTTCGCAACGTCAACGCAACGTTAACGTCGCGACAACGCTGTGCAGACGTTGGAGAGACGCCAACGCTCGCAAAACGCCAGTGGGATAGGGAAGTCACAGACCACCCGAGGGCGGGGGTGTTGTTTTCCGTCTACAGCCTGAATCACTTTTATCGTCTACGCAAACGCGTTGCTATGGAAAATATAACTTTAGAATGAAAAATATATAAAGGGCAGAGATAATCTAGGTAGATATGTATTATTGTACGTATAATATGAAATTACACATAAGTTATATATAAAAGGGAAACTACAATTTAATTTAAAAATAGTTACAATAATCAGTTACATTGTTTTTTTTTTAAAGAGTTTTGACGATTTGAAGCTTTGAAAAGTTTTTTTAGTAAAGCTAAAACTAACACTTTTATTCACACTCATTTATTTCAATAATAATGATATTGCACGATTGCATGGTAACGATAAAAATAGTTAACCGCATGTTTCATTTTAAATTGAGTGCTTTTAATATTATACATGTATTATGTAAATAGTATAATTATAGAATAAATTTAGATTATTTCGATGCAACAATCATATTAATTGTGGTGGTCGTAGGCGTCTGGTGGATCACCGTAAGTAACACCGAATTTTATCGTCCGGATACACACCAACATAAGTGCGGACAAACTGTTTATGTTTTCCAAGTTGAACGGCGTCAGATCTCATGTTACCCATTCATACGTTAATCTTTAAAGGCTATTAAAAAGTCGTAATACGTCTGTGGTGTCGCTGGCGTAGGTACGTACGGGACAGTGCGTCGTTAGCCACTCGATACCAGGCGGTTATGGCCGCGTAGAGTTAGTTTCCAGACAAATGACATTGATCATTTGAATTTGGAATGCGGGATGGCAGATTATAACGAGGTCAAGTGCGAAAAAGCAAATGGATAAGAAAGTAATTAAAAGGTAATTAATTTTATATTTTGCACACTACATGATAATATGCATGAGTGTTGCTCAACACTTAGCCGGCAGTAATCTAAAATTAATATAGTTATATTAGCTTACCTCATAATTGTTATCTTACCTGCGCTTTTAATATATTCTGTGTAATAAATCCTAGCAATCGGATTTTTAACAGATTTCGTTTATTAGTTATTAGTTTATTACTCTAAACTGCAAATGACAATAAGTTCTTAGAGGTACAGAGAATTAATATTAAGAGAAATCAGATTAAAAAGCTGGGAATGTATTAGGACGAAGAAACGTACTTAATATTCAAATTTTATGTGTGAAGTATGCGCGAAGGCATAGCTGCAAGGCAAGATGTCACATTGAACGCGCGCATAAGTGTGTACGATTCGTAGTAGGTACAAGGAAGGTAGTAGGAAAAAGGTACAAGGAACAGCGCATAACATTACCAAGTGCAGTGTGCTGAGGCTACAGCAGCACGACTTCTAGGTACACGCTCTCGCAGTGTGAACTTCTTCAAACAGTTCCCTATTCTAATTTCTAGGAGCAACGTAGCTTGGAGCAATGCCGAACAGCGCGTTGCGGCGCCGCAATGTGTTACTTTGTCGGATTGTACTTCTGGTGCGCCGTCGCAAGTGACAATTGTATTTTTAAAAGTAGAATTTTAGCATGGCACCGTCTGGCATACCTACCATGGATTTTTTATTTAAGACAGCGCCGTGTGCCATCGCTCAGGCACGTTGCGGTCGCGTGTTGCGTGTGACAAAGCCTTTACAGTTACTTACACAACGTCAAAGTTTAACGTCCGAGTAAGAAACTCCGATTCCCGGTAAAAACAATGTACAAATTGTAAAAAAAAAGCCTAAAGCATCGATACACAAAGCCACCCAGAGATAACACCAATAAAAACAAATTTGTACAAGTTGATAGTCGCGCGCGGGGCGATTTATCGAGCGAGATGTCTCTCTTGATAGTAGGTACTCCTTAAATTGTTAACATATTCAACCGAATTCCAAAACGACCTAACGCACATTTTGTTTATCAGTCGATATTATGTGACTTATCAGAACAACAATAATTTTTTTTTCAATAAGTAAATCATTCCAAATACGTCGTAGATTTATTAAAATAATATGTAAGTATGTAGAGATGTTTTGTGAATATAAAAGTATTAAAGCTATAATAAGAAAAGAACTAACTAGGTATAATTTGCTGACGGAAAACATTTTAAAGCTAACCAAAATCTCAATATTTTGTATGGTTATTTTTACATATTAATTTCATTTAAATTAATGTAAAACAATAAAATAATCTAGATTTTTTATGAAATAAAAAACATTATAAGCATAATATAATTAACGTTCAAGGAAAAACAAATTCTCGTGAAGGTAACAAATTCTGAAGATTCTAAATAAGAAATGGGTGGTATTAATGCATGAATGATGTCCTTAAAATAAATCACTATTAAAATTGACGTTTCACACGATCAAAAGAATTACCATACACCCATCGAATTAATATAACACCAATAGGTAGGTATCTCACGAGTTATCAACGATAACCAAACATAAATATGGTGCGCGATAAATTTGAAAATTTATTTCCCGAGGAGTCGGGAGCGCGACGGGACGAGACGAGGAGTCCCAAATCGTAAATAAAATGAGATAAAACAATAAACGAATTACGTATAAATAAATAACAGTTTTGTCCGGGGCTTGTTTAGGTTACAGGCTGCTCCGAGATTAATCGGATTTAATATTTTCCTTTATGACCCTCGGTGTGTTTTATGTGGGTGTCATCAGAGGACACAATCTGGTGGTGTTTTGAATCAATCATTTTATATTGATGCTGTTTTTTGTCTCAAAACGATATCTCGGATTGAAGGTTCGATAAAATAGTATAGTTAAATGTTATCGATTAGTCATAAATATGTCGCCTTAATTAATATTGAGAATATATGCGGATTGTTAAACCGCAACTTGAAAATAATAATTATGAAGATGACTTTCAATTCCCTTTCAATAGCCCGCCAATCCGCATTGGAGCAACGTGGCGGGTCAAAGCTCTAAATCCCTCTCTCCTATGAGAGAGGAGGCCTGTGCCCAGCAGTGGGACGTTAAAAGGCTGTAGTGGTGATGGTGGTGACTTTCAATTCACAAGATGATTTTTTTCTTTTTCGTTAGTACTGTCCCGAACACATTGTGCATTGCCTGTCTGGGTCTGGATCTCTCGATGAATTTGAAAACTGATTGGAAACAAGTTTCTCGGCAGAAAGTTTTTCTGCTCTGCTTGATTTTTTAGTTTCATCGGAAACATAATTATAATAATACATACAGCACCTTAATAGTTATTACTTTTTAAAACTCGTAAGTTTGTGTTGATCAAGCTTTTAAGTAGGCATCTGATTCCTTCGGAAGGATCTGTCGTCTGGACTCCCTGACCCACCTGCATTATTATCCCCTGAGAAAAATCCCTTCCATTATGTACCTAATAATAAAAGGACCCTCAGTAACCCTCCCCTAACCCTAAGCTAAACGCCTAAGACCATAAACTCACCTTTAGCAATGTGGTATAAGACATTTTGGCGTAGGTGAAATTGAAACTATATGCCAGTTTCATAATATCACAAGTTCCTTTTTGCAGCTAACAAATAAGTATAATTCGGATTACAAGAAGTCGATGAAAAGTAGGTAGGTAGGTACTTCTCGAATTAATTTTCGATTGTCAAAGTTGAACATGACCTCCGACCATAAAACTTAAACGGAATGTATGGAGCAGCCTGTGTAACAAATGATCACGAAGCGCGCGTTGTCGCCGCGTAAAACGTATAAATTAAACCCACTATCTCAAGATCGGCCGGCCTCACACCTCGCGCGTTATGCGAGGGTGATTTACGTTTTCTCACACGACATCTCCTTGGAGTTATGTTGTCTTAGTACGTAACTTCGATTTGTCGTATCTAGGTTTGAACTATTTTGCAACTCGGGTGGGTAGTTTATTGAGTTCCGACTTATAAAAATCATCATCATCATCATCATGATTTCAAACAATAGATATCCATTGCTGGACATATAACGATAGCTATACATTGCTGCCTTTTGTATTAAATAGCTGCCAGCGACTTTGTTGGGATCGTCCATTCACGTAGTGGATAAGGGGTCGCCATTCGACGAGCACTTTGGGACCCCAACGTAAAGGTGCGTCCAGACTTGAACATTTCACCGAACCGAACAGCGAACATTTCGGCGAACTTGTTACGCTCAATGTGGACGGCGCGCTTGGAGCGCTTGAGATGGGTTACTGCGTAACAGTTCGGCGAAAGTTTCGCCGAACTGTTACGCAGTAACCCATCTCAAGCGCTCCAAGCGCGCCGTCCACATTGAGCGTAACAAGTTCGCCGAAATGTTCGCTGTTCGGTTCGGTGAAATGTTCAAGTCTGGACGCACCTTAACGTTCTTCGAGTTATGTGCCCCGGCCCCCGACCATTGCCACTTCGCGCTTCAATGAGCTATTTCGGTAACTTTGGTTCTCCTACGGATGTCCTAATTTGATTTTCAATAGGGATACTCCGAGCATAGCTACTACTTCATACAGTACAACTATACTACTAGTATACTACTTTATACAGTCTTCAAAGAAACTAAGTACAACAATTAGAAAGTTGTGTAAAAAGTTTACGCTAAGCTATAGCGTAAACTTTTTACACCATTTTCAATTGAGGGATATTTATTGAATAAAGTGATAGGGTACAAAGACAACCATTAGAAAAGACACTAAAAGGTATAAATAAAGTGATTAAAATAAATTGCAAGTGCTGTGTGCATTATTTCAGTGACGTTGGAATAAAATTGATGTCCTTATTCGTCAATCATCAGTGACGACTCTACTTTTATTAAGAATCAATGAACTGAAACCTTACGTCAAAATGATTCAATCAAGAATAAATATTAATAGATCACTGCGTCACTGTGCAAGGTACCTTAGACGTATGCCCATTAATTAAATCCTGATCGATTGCTATTTTTAGGTTAGTAATTGAACGTCGACAGCACATAACAAAAGATGAAAATGGGTCAATCAATGCATATAAATACGTACATACATGTTAGATACGTAAAGGTTTGATAGAGCCATATTTAGTGATTTCAACTATTAATTATTATCGATACGAGTTGGTACCCAATATTTTAAAAGCTTTTTTTAATAGGATAGGTTAGGTAGTCCCAAGATTCTCAGCTTAATTCGCTTTCCGAACCGGTAGTACGTACGAGGTACCTACCTAGAGTCTTGAGTTGTCATAATTTCGATATACTAGGTAACTGGTTTGCTTATGTGGCTTATCGATATGACGGCGACGGCGTTTTTATTTTTTTCAGTCAGTATTTTGATCGATGTCGGTCCAAAAGTACCAGAGCTACATAGCTCGAGAAGACGTGAAGGCACTACCAATGATCGACAAAAATGTAATTGAGCAATCGGCTACCTACTCTAAAATGATTTCTATAATAATCTGTTAGGAGTCATTTTTCTTTAACCATTGTTACTTATTCTTTTATCAAAAGAGACTCGGTGGCGCCCTCACGGCTGTAAAATAAATTCAGCTTGATTTTATTAATGTTGTTACCCTAATCTTGATCGGAGGCGGACATTTAGAAGTTTTATTATTTATATTCGAATTTTATCTTAAATCTGTCGTAGGTTGGAAAACTTGAACATGTTAACCGTTACTCGTTAACTTGTAAGAAATTAATTTTATTAGGGAATCCGAATGATTAGACCAGTTAGAGAATCTATTGCGGAGGCGTCCCAGGCCCGTATGTTTATTGAAGTACCTAGTAATAATTGGCTAAATAATATAATATTTCCTCTTCACATAATATAGAAATTGAAGAGCAATAAGTCTTGAACTTGATGTGGTTGGCTCTAATCGTCATTTTCAGGAAATTAAAAAAACAATCAGACCATAGCGCAGCCGCTGCAACTCACAACATTTAGTAGGTAACCTATCCACCGTACAATGTGTGACAGAGAATTTGTCAGAATAGCGGCAGAAGTTTGTAAAAATGTATTTTACTATTCCAATGTGTTTCATTTCTAACTGCATGTAAGCAAATAGACATAATACCTATGGTCTTGAACCACATTTGACTTGCTGGAAAATAGATAGGTATTGTAACGTTTAGAGCAAAAGTCTACTTTTGCTCTAAACGTTGCAATATCTATCCTATTTTGCCTAATACATTATCTGTATCAACTGTCAAGCAGCTCATAGGTTCTGCAATGGCGATGAAGCGCGACAGTCACCACCACCACTACAGCCTTTTAACGTCCCACTGCTGGGCACAGGCCTGCTTTCTCATAGGAGAGAGGGATTAGAGCTTAGACCCGCCACGCTGCTCCAGTGCGGGTTGGCTGGCTTTAACGACTATTAACACAATATGATAATGATAATAAATAACTGGGACTGACTGCTTAACGTGTTCTCCAAGGCACGGGGATGGAACACCGCCAACTACCAACTCCGGGCTGGCACTGAGATTTTCTTGACAGAAAAACCCAATACCTAACAATAATTTTGCCCGACCCGGGAATCAAACCCGGAACCTCCTGATCTGGAGTCGAATATGGTAACCGCTAGACCAAAGAGGCAGTTAAGCGTGACAGCACCAGCGCGAGGACCTACCTAAGCGTGCTGTAATTGTCATATCAGTTCCTTGTGCTAATACAACTTCTATAGAAGTCGCTAGTCGTAGGTAACCTATGTATAAATACTATATCCTGCATGAACCTTTGTAAGACTACTTACTAGGTCTTTAGTTAGTTAGTCTGTAGTTTAGCTATACCTAACTGGCTTCAGAATGACGAGATTTAACGTTCCTGTCTATAGTACACAGGATTTAAATCGTTTTAGAAATACATAAAATCTGCTTTTATAGTAGGTAAGTTATATTTCTTCAGTTGTGCAGTAGGTACATAAGATATTTAATTATAATTAAGGTTATTTACGATGGGGCTGACGCGTCCATGTTGGAAAAAATCCCTAAAATATTAAGATTACAAAAAATGTTTTTGAGGTAGAGGCATATTATGTGACTAGTTGCGCAAAGACCCAAATCAATAACTGGATGGGTGACTGATACCAATTTTGTTCGATAAGTAGATGAATCGTATGTAGAAAATGGCGGAGGGAGAGACATATTTTCAATCGACATCACGCACTTTTTCGGGATAGGAGTAAGGTACCTACCCTCTTATTCATTATTCTATGGTACCTACCTATTCAACTTTCTGATGAATGGATATTATCTCTACGTCCTACTACAGGCTACACTATTCGTAGCTTAAAGTGCCTACGAATAGTTTAATAAAGCATTGACAAGTTTTCTGTAAAAAAGTTAACTGTCTATCCTAAAACGTGGCGCTAGTTAATTAGTTATACATATTTAAAAACGAAATTAAATGACCGGATATCCAGATAAGATCGCAAAGCCTATTCCAATTGTTGACTCTAGTTATTACTACTACGTAGGTAGGTACTAACTATAATAATATGTTTGATCGCTCTGATAGAGAAAGCTCTTCTATTGTAAATAATGTTTTTCACAATTCACTGTACTTAACTGCTGATAAATTCATATTTTTAATGTACTCAATTTTAATCTTGTTACAGGCAAAACGATCCCGGTCGGACGCGGGCACTGATGTGCGGTAAGTACCTACCTACCAAAAGTACCAAAAATATGAATAATAGACGCTTTACCTGAAAAAACTTCTATCTCACTCCTCATTAGGGTGGCGCAACCAGTCATGCTACCAACGAAATGTATGTACGTACAGCCTACAGCTCTATAATGGAGGGTACTTCGCCTGGTGTCCGCTTGGTTGTGCAACTTATTTGGTAGCGACGGCGGCGGCCGGGATTACCCGCATGGTGACGCAACCATGGTGTCCTATCCTAGCCTTAATCAATGGCAGTACTCAATACAATACAGTAATGGCAGACTGAGTGTATAATCAATCACCTTTACCATATTCCAGTGCTGAGTGCGTGTTATATCTTCCAGTATGTTATGAAAATTAACGGCCTCATCTTAAGCTAATACCTATATTTTTATCTCAGAAAAAAAATCATAAGAAAACGAAAAGATAAAATTTATTTTCATGTGCATTTTATTCTTGTTTGGAACGCTCGTTCAAAGTTTAAACCTAAAATTATTTCTCTACATTTGCATGTCCGTAATGTTGGCAATTTTGATTGTCAGTTGCTCGTGTCGTTTCGCGCGTTATTCTATAGCTGCGTTCAGTGTAAATGTCTTTTGACTGGGCCCCATTACGAAATAGTGCATGACTTAATATAGATCGACCAGAATCTCATGAAAAATAGGGAAATGAAATTCCAAGGTTAGCAACACTACGGCCGCCCTAGCGATAAACAAAGCAACTGACATTTTTTGTGAAATTGACTTTTTGCATTAACAAAAGTTTTATGTCGAGTAGTTTTTTAACTACCACAGTTTAATATTTCAAATAACTTGAACCGTTTACTGAAATTTTAATTGCCCAAACAAAGTAACTAGAATAGAAAAGAAATAGAATAGAAAAGTTTTTTATTCAAATAAACTTTTATAAGTACTTTTAAGTACTTTTAACTATTGAATATGAAATGAATCTACTACTGGTTCGGAATGCCATTCCAACCGAGAAGAACCAGCAAGAAACTCGGCGGTTGCTCTTTTCCAAATTTACAATATCAATATAACAATTTTATGTTAAGTACATGATTGAATTGCCGTCTCGCGCATTGCTGGAACGAGTCAAATCCACGCCTTTTTATCATTTATATAAGTAATCTTCAATTTTATTCAGTTAAACTTTCACAAGCGCTTACGAATCGACAAATGAATCTACCACAGGTTCGGAATGGTGCTTACAATTCTACACATGTGAAGAAGGGCAGACAAAAGTAGCCCCATTTCCGACGGTGGCACCCGTTCACGAGCATGACGCATGATCCAGCCATTGCTTCGCTCAACCATATTCGAAGGAACGTAACAACCCGCACCACACGACACCACTACAGAAATGTTTAAAGAGAGCGTGACATACTTAAGCTACCCATGATCAAAGCATCGAATTGAACACCAATAATCAAATACTCATTTTAAGACATGAGTTAAATTTTCTTAGATTGTTTCCAAGCAACCTGTCATTGAGAAATTGCTCCATGCTTTTTTATCATTTATATAATATTCAATTGTATAATATGCTTTTTTTATGAGCATATTTTTAATAGAGTTCTTAAACTTGTGTAAAGGCAAGTCTAACTGCACTCACTAACCCGGAATATAAATGCAAAAACCAAGTAAACAACAAGCACAACACAAAAACAAAGTAATTGGATGTTGATTACTTTGTTTTTGTATTTAAAATGCAGTTGCTGGATTTTTCGTTTCTTGAAACGTTCCCAGGTAAGGTGCTCTGAATGTAATTACTTTGTTTATCATTAGGGCAGCCGAGTTAACCTAGTGTTGCTTACTACAAAATTTAACTTCCCCATTTTTCATGAGATTGTGGTCGATCTATACATATTATTATTATTGTTATTATTATGGATGTACCACGGATACAGTACCTATAAAGCAAGTGTGTTTATTTAAAAAAAAACTGGTTCAAAAAATATACTTATTATAGGTAATTATTTTAACCTAAACTTCATTTGACATACATACATTACATTTGACTAAGATAATGTAATATATATATTTGATATATCTTTATAAATTATTTGATAAGTCAATCTCTTTTTCAATCAATTATTTGGTAATCAATTTATTTTTAGAAAATTAATGATAATATTTTGAAGTACTCGTACGTTTCCATAAAATAATAATTTCTTACTAAGTAATATTAATATTAATCTAATCTATATATATAAAAATCAATGCCACTTTTCGCTGTAATTTTATAACTCAAGAACGGGCTCACCTATCCAAACCAAATGTTTAGGCTTTGTTCGGACTATTTAGTAGATGGTTTGAGTGAATAAATAAATCCTAAATCGGTCGAGCGGTTCTTCATTTATCACATTTACCGGGTAGGTACAGGTAACCTACCGGGTCTGGGTAGGTGGCGTCGGGCATGGGCATGGCCATGTCACCGGGCAGGACGAAATCTGCCGGGTCCACTAGTATTAATATTCTAATATTAAGTATGTGGTCGTAGGTAGGTAGGTACTTCACATTTCCACTTTATAGGCTCATGATAAAACTTTGCACCCAAACAGTACGCAGCCTCTTTCATATCATAATAAATAGGGTCCTTAATCTCCATGTAATCCCCGTATTGTCGATACACAATTGCCGTGAAAAGAGCTACTTAGTGAATTCCCGAATGGGACACTCCCTTTATCGAGAGCTTCACAAATTATCACGCCCCGATCAAAGGAAGTGATTCAAACGCACAATGGGTTTTGTGTTACAGCGTGTCGATTTAGGAACTCATTTTGGAGATGTTCTGCAGTTTCGGTCTCTCACTAATCCGAACTTTATTAAAGATCAGTTTTTATATATCTATGGGTATGTAGCTAGCTATGTGAAATTTTACTGTTGAAGTCATGTTTTATCTAAAAACCAACATTGATAAATTTCCATTGAAAGCAACAAATAAACCATTTGTATTAATAACTTTGACCACGAGTATTTACTGGGTAGGTAGGTACATTGCATTAACCTGTTATAATAACTTTGTAACGATATACAGTAATGATTAAATGACCATGTTCACTCTTATGAAGGAGTTTCCCAAAGGAAAGCAAATTTAAAATTACAAAGCGATAAAGAAAAAAAAAATAGTTCTTGGCATTTAACGAGCTGCATTCCAATTTAGATGACACATTTGTTGGGTTAATTAGTGGTTAACACGACGTTCCACAAGTTTTTAAGGATTCAAAAGCTATTTATTTAAAACGGCAGTAAGATGTTTGAGTGTATAATAATAAATCATTTTTTACGCAATTCCGTTCCGTTACGTGTTATGATTTTTTACGTTTTGACAGACAGGATTTAAGATATCGTATGACGCGATGTTAGATGTTCAGTGTAGTCTATTTTTATTTTTACTCTCGTGATCTATGACAAGTTTTGTAGTTGTTAAAAATATATTTAACGTGATAGAATTGGTATCATTTTTATTTTAAGATATAAAATTTAATATCAAATTTAATTATTTTAACCCACAAATTGTTTTTCCCATGATATGTTTTATTTTTTATGTATCTAGGTATACATTTACAGAATCAAAATATTATTTATTTATATTATTTTAATTGTAATGTAAAAAGAGGAAATTTAAATCGTGTCTAAAAATATTTAAATACCCCTTCACTTGAGCTTTCAAAATCATGTTTTTGTTTAAGATTTGCCATTCTTAGTTTTACATCTGACAAAAAATGCAATTAATAGAAACTCAAAGTCCGACCCGAACGGTTGACACGTGGAAGCCAAATGGTGGTTCCAAAAAGATCCAGTAAATTTTAGGGATCCATGATTCGAAACTAAAAGAGTTTTTAAGGTTGGCTTTGCTGCTTCAAGCTTTTTTGAAAACTTATAGCCGCTGGACTATTTGAACTACCTATCTAGAAGGTATCTAAATCTATACTTACAAGCTTTACGTCGAAACTTGGAAATTGGATGGAAAAGTCTTAAACAACATGTTTATTATTCTTTGTAAGGAGAACATTTATTAAATTATTATTACAAGCGTTCAACGCACGATACCGATTGGGTATCAATTCGTTGGTTATTTTTCTAGTATTTTTATAATGGCAAAAAATGTCCGATTAAGTAACAAAATAATATTGTCATAAAACAACAGCTACAGAACCCTTGACTACAGTCTGTACAGCGGCAAACAATATGCTCTTATTATTTTTTCTTTACGGTCGGAGTGTGCCGGGCATTATGCCCTTGTCAGAGGGCAGTGAGAGAGTTTATTGTTTTCCTTGCATGTGCGACGTGCGTGTATTGGATTAGTTAGAATAATAGCCTCAAAATCAAGACAGCGCTTTTAAACAAAATAGGAAAATATATTTTTTAAATATATTTATTATAATTCATAATTATTATAAACAGCATAACAGTAATAGGTATTAAAATATATAAAATTATAGTCGGACTTTTAATTGGATGCAGTAGATTGACGTTTCGTGGGTTGCAACTTTTTGACGAAAAAAGTAGGGATGGGGTAAAAGCAAAGAAGTAGTATTACATACTTGTTCTTAGGGTAAAAGAAATTTGGGGCGCAAAACATAAAACTAAAAATGTGACAAGTAAATCATCGCACCATATGGATTGTCATTCTTTACTCTAGGCCGGCCAACTATCAAAACCTTTGAAGTCTTTTGTAAGACAATTTTAAAACAGTTTTACGATGACTACTGCAAGTAAAAAGAGTCGGTGAAAAGAGCCGAAACATTAAAAAAGCTTTCAATTAAAAAGATAGTGACAATGCTGCCAACATTAACAGCGATTCCGCTCCGAAGCGTCCTTTTGATATACGATATTGTTGTTAAGGCAACTCTTGAAGTGGCGGCAAAAAGCAAAGTGACACTTGAAAAAGGCGCGAACTAATATAAACAAGGGTTCTTTTTTCTAGACAAAGACCATGGTGTTCAACCTCTTGGCCATCTGATTAATTTATATAACATATAAATACACATTGTGTTATTTATGATCACCACGGAACAGCTTGTTTCCTCTTCAAAAGAGTTTCTTGTAAACGTTGATGAAACTATATTTAATAATTACGTCGCCGCGTTTTAATGACAATATAGTCAAATGAATAATTGATGGCCATTAATCATGCTCGTAATTCGCAATAAAACTAATATTTGAACCGCAATAAAACAGTTGGTATAAAATAAAAAAAGTTGTCATATCGAGCTATTAGTATACATTTGCATAAATTATATTAATTTGATTACGTAAATTATTACATATTTAGGTGCGGCGAAGTTTTCATTATTTATAATTATTGTTCCATCAAAAAACATACATACTACACGGTACGTAATACATGGTACCTAAACGATTAAGAATGATGGATGAACATTAGGTATAATTTATAATTTGAATGTAAAATATATTAGTGTATTAGTAATGGGTAGGTACATCTAATTAAGATGTTGTAGAGAAAAAACAAATAAGATTGTTAAGTATAACCACTTCATCACTTTGCATAGGAACAAACAAGAGCAAAATTTCATTAATCACCATCCCACTTCAGTTCCTGTCTCGTGACGTCACATCCAGCTGTCATGTGTGATGGAAGGGAGTTGATCAAATGGCGACTCGTGAGCGCGTCCACAGGCGTTGATAACAAGCTAAATTAATCATAACACGTGTAAACATTTTGTTAGATAAATCCAGTCGGTACATCATAATGAGATATGAGGGGTCTGCTATAGAGGCATCTGCTGTTTGATTTTGGTGATTACTTTTTATGGTTTATAATATAAAATAAACAACCCATGATTTACAGTTGGAAATCGTATCTTAATTGGTACAATCTTTTTTATTAGTATCACGAAACGTAGCCCTATAAAAGGTTTAAATAGAGACATTTATATTTCGTAGCGATGTACGGATGGTACGTCATAACGTTTTTTACAAATGCTTAAAAGTTGTTTGTTTGCCTTCTTTCCGCCTCCTTCCGAAATTAAGACATTTAGGATAAGTGATTGTTTATAAAAAGATGCGTCTCAGTAAACACCGGCACCGGTTAATGGATTTTTTATTTTCCAGTGCTGTGTTAAACTGAGGGTGTTTAGTTTAGGCAGCTTTACCGATAACTGCTTTTAGAACAGACCGCTTTTTAGAATGAACGTTTTCTCTTGTTCGAAGGTTATCAGACGAAGTCAACACAAGCCCATGCGAATCCGAATCAACATCTGACTCTCCGCCTTCGTTGCTACAGGATGCCTCATTGCCAAGTCTTTTAGTATCAGGAGCCACGACTTTGTTTCAAAACACAAATACTTCAACGAATTCAGCATTAAGTCTGACGTCTGTAGACAATCTAGGATTACAAAGTTCAGAAGTAGAAAGCTGTAGTTTAACGAACGGATGCGCGACGAGCTCTTCACTAGCCGGTCTGGCTTTACCCTTGACGTCTACTGGTGGACTGTGTTCAACGACATCATCGTCGGCAGTTGCTTGGTTGATGAATGAGGATAGCACGGGTAAGAAAAGTTCGTTTATTTATTACCTACTGTACAATTATTTAATTAAGTATATAATTAGGTACATCATTTTTTTACTTTTGTAACACGTAATTTCAATGATGGATATGGGTAATAATTTTATGTAGGTATCTAGATATTAAGGTAGACTTTAATAACTATTCCAAACGATAATCCGGAAGTTCTAGAAAGAATTTCTAATATGCAAGAGTTGATTTGCGCGAGAGCAACGTGGTACTTAGTTCCCTTTTCACAGTGCCTTAAAATAAGATTTTAAAATGATGATTGGTACTTTTAACGGTTATTTGTTATTAGGGGGTGGCGTTAAGAGTGAGGTGCGAAGCCCTGGGCTTTGCGAAGCAGACGTGGCGTTGTACGGCGAAACGTTACCTTACGACCAGTCCACACTGCCCTACCAGTATTATAATAGGTAAGATCCCGATTCCCTCCCGAAACCGTTGGTCAAATGTATCACTTCTTAACACTGATTCTCTGTGAAATTAAAATCGTATTTAGGTCGGGAAGAAAGTCTTTTCGTATTTTGTATGAATGACGTTGAAATCCAATTTTGGTAGAACTTCCCGCCATTTTTCAATTGTTTACAGTACAAGAAAATGTGTTAATCTAAGCAAGAAATTCGAACCATTTTGAAGTTTTGTAACAAAAAAGGGAAAACGTGACATTTCTTGTCTAGCCTCGAAATTCGTGCAATTTATGAACCTAATACAATGCTAATAAAAGTAACACAAAGTTAGTTTAAGCGTTTTCAATCAGTAAATGTTAACAAACGGAATATCTTTCACTAAATAAAGCCACTAAATAAGCAATGGACCACATACATCTTTATTCTTTAGCCAGTCAGCAAAAACTGTAAGCACTTGGCTGGGAGGTGTTAATGCATCCACCATCATTTGTTTCGGTCTCTTCAGAATTCTTTTAGTAAAATTAACATCAAGTGAAGACTTTCAAAACTATTTGTGGCAACTTTTTGGTTAAAAATCGTAAAATTTCTACAGCAACAAGATCATATTATTGTCACTACTCTAGCTACAAGATCGCAATCAGTTATCGAACAAACTGACACATAGGTACATAAGTACGTTCATGGGTTATTATAATTATTTTAATATGTTATTAAGCTTCGAAAAAAAAATTATTGAATTTGTATATAGATATATGTAGAACTACCCATATATTATATACCTATGTATAGAAAACGAAGGAACATTTTCCTCTACTAATTAATTATATCTAACTCGTAACGTAAATAATAATTAGTTTCGTTAAATTAGACAATTCTTGTATGAAAAGAAAATTAACGTTACAAAATGTTATTCGTTAATTCTATGAATTTTATGGCCTGTTTCACCACCTTCTGATAAGTGTCTGATAGCCTAAACGTAAGTTTTGTCACTTTCTTACTTTATGTCAAGTGACAAAGACAAAAGTTGTTGATAGCTATCTGATACTTATCAGAAGATGGTGAAACAGGTATCCTATTAAATCAGGGCCTTTTTGTCAAGTTAGTGTCTAGAACTCTAGACAGACTACATTTCGACTGCATGCCGATCTATCTCGCTAGACTTAAGACAAAATGTATCTACGTTTGGACTGTCACGTTCAAAATATAGGTACATAACAGCTGTTTTCAACATTGTTTCTTAGATATTCTTGAAATTTTCCATTACTCATAACAGTCATAACATAATTTAATTAATTAATGGAACGCGAACAGAGTTCATTAAATCGCTATTATTATAGGTTGTTGGTACGGCGGCCTAATAAGATTTATTAAAAGTTCCTATTGGGCCAGCCTTAATGGATGTTTACCACAGTGATCCAATAATGAAAGAGGTTAACGAACGTTATAGGATTTGGCGGAAGCCTGCAAAGGAGGTTCATTGAAAGTTAATGACTTCGCTAAGTACAGGGAAATTATTTACTTAGGTAAATACTTTGATTAATGTGGAAGTTAAAAAAAAATGTGTTTTGTTGGGTATATCTATTGTTATTTTTATCCAGATTTCTTATAATTTATAATTTATACTTACTCGATTAGCTATCAACATGATAAAGTTCTATTATAATAATATCGCAACTGTCGACTGTCTGCGACATCCTCCACGTGGACTCCATGTGCAGTTTTCCGACAATTTTGCTAACGGTTTAAAGTCAAAATCCAGGCGATCTGTCGATACACTTATTTTTACTAAAGTGATAGTTGTAGAAGCTTGTGATAGTTGTAGAAGATAGTTGTAGAAGCTGTGATAGCCTAGTGGTTAGGACGACCGACTTCTAATCGGAGGTCGTGGGTTCGATCCCGGGCACGCACCTCTAACTTTTCGGAGTTATGTGCGTTTTAAGTATTTAAATATCACTTACTCTAGCAAGTGATATTTAAATACTTAAATAACGGTGAAGGAAAACATCGTGACGAAACCTGCACGCCTGAGAGTTCTCCATAACGTTCTCAAAGGTGTGTGAAGTCTGCCAAGTGCCAATCCGCTTGGCCAGCGTGGTAGACTATGGCCAAAACCCTTCTCACTCTGAGAGGAGACCCGTGCTTTGTAGTGAGCCGGTAATGGGTTGATCATGATGATGATGATGATAGTTGTAGAACTTTTAGATGATAATTTCTTGCACCTCAATCACCTAGTTTTCATCAGTCCAGGCATACTCCGCATTACCTCCAATGCACTACAAGTACCTAGCGAGCTCCGGTTGGTTGTGTCCATTCAATAACCTTTACTTAGTCGGAAGGGAATAGAGCTAGGCGATAGAAAGAGAGGCAAATAGTAGGTTGTCACTACCGATACGTAGTTAGCGCTACTGCGACCTGAATTGCACTTTATTGTGTCGTAAAAAGAGTCGCTATTTATTTAAATTATATTACGGAGAGAATCTTCTGTACTAATTATGTATTCTGTGTTTTCATGTAAATAAAAGTAATAAAGAGCTTTGCTTATCAAAGCTTCTAATTCCCCAGTATGCAACAGTATGGCGGCGGCGGCACGGCCTCGTCGTACGTCGGCTCGACCCTCTACAACCAGCCCTACGCCGCGTACCCGCCGCCGCACAACTCTAATAACAGGTACAGAGCTGCATTTAACTGTTTTTAACCCCCGACGCAAAAACGACGGGGTGTTATAAGTTTGACGTGTCTGTGTGTGTGTGTGTGTGTGTGTGTGTGTGTATGTGTGTGTGTGTGTGTGTGTCTGTCTGTTCCCCTGTGGCGCTCAAACGGGTGGACCGATTTGAATGCGGTTTTTTGTTTGAAAGGTGAATTAGTCGATCTGAGTGTTCTTAGCTATATTTGATGAAAATCGGTTCAAGATGGCCGCCGCTACAAAATGGCGGATTACATATTTTTTCACAACTCCCATAATATGGGTGTCAAATGAAAGGGCTTGACTAGTAAAATAGCATTATTACAAATCCAAGATGGCTGCCGCCACAAAATGGCGAATGTCGTGGGTTTTTTAATTTTTTAATTTATACTTGTAAATAACCATCTTAACTTATACAACTGCTATAAATATACCTATCTATATAAATAAAAATCAATGTTTGTCTGTATATGTCCTGTATGCACTCTTAAAATATTCATCCGATTATGATGAAACTTTAGTGTGTTTTTCTGCATTACGCCCGCGAAGGTTCTTGGGCCATAGAATAAAAATAGATACCTGTATGTTTGTCTCCTACGCTTTCCTAAACCATACTTATTGCGGCATTGCAACGCATGCCGGGAACAACTAGTTAATACCTACCTATGTCATAAAATGATATATTCAGTTTAGGTCTAGTTCCTTTAAAAAAATTAGTAAAACTTCACTTTCAGCGCAAAGGTATAATATATATATATTTTTTCCAATCGTGTTACAGGTCGTCGTGCAAAGCGACGCCGACGTACCTGAGTTATGGCGTAAGCGGCATGGGTACAGTTCCAGGCAATTTCGCCACTCAACCTTCACCATACGCCTACCCTTCATACAACGGTGGCCTGACGCAATCCTTCCCAAATAGTCAACAGGTACCTACTTAACATTATAGTCTATATTTTGTTAGATCAGCCTAGGTATAAAGTTCATCCCCACTTCATTTATGTTTTTTTTTAATGTCTAACCTTCCATTATCGCCGCCTAATAACGGTTATTAATAACAGTTTTAATAACTTGCAGGACTACAGTAGTTACGCGACGGGTTACGCGGACCACAGTGTAGCGCAATATGGCGGTTACTACGCCGCCCCTAGTTACTCGCCCTATGTAAGCTCACCCAGTAGCAGTGGAAGTGCTGGTCATACTTCATACCACTTAGGAGGCGCTTTATCAGGTATTTTTTATTTTTGGAACACAATAAAAACTTTAAAAAAAAAACTGAAGGGGGGATTTTGTTGTCCATTCATTATAACACAAATCCAAGGTGGCAACCTTAGGGGTTTTCCCCCCTTTAGGGTAGAGTAGGTAGGTAGAGTAGAGGGTAGAGTAAACAAATGCGGTGGGTTTTTTAGGGGCGTTATATTTTTAGGGGTTTTTTGACATGTTGATGTATGAAATATTCTTCTATTTTTGGAATTGCGGTGAAAATATTGGTCGTATAAAAAAATAATGAGACATTTTTTATAGAAAATTTAAATTCCTACAAGTTTCGTTAAAAACTTTTTTTATAAGACCAACATTTTCACTGTAATATCAAACTTTTAAACCATTCATTTCGAAATTAAAGCAAAAAACTTGGCCTTATTTATTAATTCACTTAATTATTTATAATTTTTTGAATAATTTTAATTTATTAAAGGGATTTTAGGGGTTTTTGACTTCGGTTTAGGGGGAAATATTTTCGAGGGCTGGCAACACTGCACAAATCTCAAACGCAAACTAGTTTGACACTTTTAATAGTAGTGAGCCTATTCCGAATAGAATATTCTAGGGAAGTAATGATTCTTCTACTTCACAAACCATTTAAAAGATTTGTGTTGATTTGTATTATTATAGCGAGGTATTAAAACATGGAAACCCATACCCAAATAGTCACCGATGATAACTTTTAACTTGAACGCATCCTAAAGTGACATTGACATTTCGTATTTGATGCTGTCAACTTGTCAAATACTTTGAAATTCTTTGTTTACATTGATGATTGATGAATGATGATTACTTGTTGCTGATTTAGGATTTTAGTTTATAAATGTGTTTGTAAATAGGCAAAAAAAACGTTATAAAAAGTACTTATTAATTTGTTAAAACATTCCCTTCTGAGAGTTTCCATCGCCACAGTGTATGATGGATAAAGAAAACAATAACTTGCATCCTAGCAAGCGTATTAGACGAGAGGACAGTGAAAATGATAATTTACAACCTTATTATGATGACAATTCTGAATATTGGTCGGATTCCGAGACTGATAGTGGTAATTTATTGCTAGAAACAATATTTGTTAGTTTGGTAAACATAACCTAAAAATGTTTACATGAAAAGTTTGACCTACAAAAAATAAGTTACAGATTACTACCAGAGAGCTTACATTGAACTTAAGTTAAATCTATTACAGAGTCTCCATCATCAATGCTGCCAACTTTGCCTGATACTCCACTTTCCCCAATCAAAAATGAAGTACATCCTGCTAGTCGGAGATGTAGAGAAAATTCTGGGTAAGTTAATATGAAATTTAATGTGAACATGTTGTATTTCATATTTTCATCATGTGTCAGTTCAATGAACTTCGTTTGGTCTCAATTTTTCAATGTTTCCAATTAGCTTGTTCTGTCTGTTCAGCCAGTTTCAGTTGAAACTTACAACCAATTAGTTTGGATGACAATAGTTGATTATGATACCATTGTGCCTGTCTGATGATAGAGGTTAAAACTGGTCACTTTGATGGCTTACGCTCATAACAGTTGAATTGTTTTGTTCTCATGAGTGCTTTTAAATACACTATGACGACAACATGATGTTGGAGATGGCATGTGGACATTGGTATTCACTATTTCAAATCATAGGACAGTTGAACTTGGATTCGTATGTTTGTTGTTTTGACCAATAATTTCAATCAAGGTACATCTATCTATAATATAATAAAACTGTAACAAATCCAATTCTGTACATTGAAGATATTTTGAAATTTTTTATCGGAGGGCACTCTATAATCGATACTGAAGCCAAAACTGCAATTTTTTTCATTTTTGTCTGTCTGTCTGTCTGTCTGTCTGTCTGTCTGTCTGTCTGTCTGTCTGTCTGTCTGTCTGTATCTTGGCCGCGCATCACGCCGAAACTACTGAATGGATTCGAATGAAACTTGGTACGATTTGAGTTTATACTCCGAGGTAGGTTATAGGATACTTTTTATCCTGAAATTCAGCACGGTTCCCTTGGGAGAGGGGATGAAAGTTAAAACGTGTATTTAGCTGTAATTCATTAACGTGTTATTCGATTTCACTCATTCTTTTTTTGTTAGAAAGGTAGTACTTTAAGTATTGTCCCGTAAATATTTCAAGGTCATAGGTTTTTTAGTTTAGAAATGACAGGCATTTATTGGGTTCCAATACTTGGGACCCGGATCTTTGTACGTACGGCTTATTTTAAACTGGTGTGCGTTTAAATTTATGTTTGTCGGTCTGTCTATTTGTTCCAGCTAATCTCCGAAATGGCTGGATCGATTTTAATGGGACTTTCAATGTTATAAGGAGTAACTTAGACTACATTTAGTTTAGGTACATAAAAGAATCATGGGATCCGATCCGATCCTATATAAAAACTTTATTTCTACGCGAACGAAGTTGCGGGGATCAGCTAGTGTTAAATAAAAGTTTATCTTTAATGTAAGTTATTTATTAATATATATATAGCTGTTCGTGCTGATTCACTGACTGATTGATCACCTCTCCTGTAAAATTTTGTATGAAAATTTTTTTTTTCACAAATGGTTTCGTATAAAAGATAAAAATTCATTCGGAACAAAAATATGGAGAGAGCTGATGATTGAGGGTTTCAGAGACGAGCGACGGGCACGCTTAAGGTATTGAAGATAGGTGGGGGGTGCTCGAGCAAATGTCACTCGAAATGTCATCCAATTGGCAGTCAGCTGAAAAAAAATTCAAAATGGCGAAAAAAAGATGGCCGCCATACAAATTTCGTCGGTGTCCATCTCAGAGGGTATAAAAGATGGAGGAGTGGTTTCTTCGCAAAAGATGATGAGGATCCAAAGGTCTACTTGATGAATTGAAAAAAAATTCAAAATGGCGGAATTTACTTTTCCATAGAAAATGTATGGCGAATATTGAAGAGACTACAAGTTGTGAACTATGCAAGGCTTTAATGCGGTTTTTTTGAGAACTCTCAAAGAACAATATGGGAAGACATGATGATTGAGGGTTTGGAAGTTGGTTGAGGAGCCCGGGCAGGGTATTGAAGATAGGTAGGAGGTGCTCAAACAAAAAATACTCGAAACATCATCCAATTGGCAGTGAGCTGAAAAAAAGTCCAAATGGTGGCCATACAAACATCGGTGTCTATCTCACCAAGTATAAAAGATGGAAGAGTGGTTTTTGCCAAAAGATGATTAAGACCTTAAGTTCTACTTGATGAGCAGAATGATTCGAAGAAAAAATATGGAGAGTGATAATGATCGAGGATTAGGAATAGGGGAGAGATAGATGGAGGCTGCTCAAACCAAAATACCCGAAAGTGAAACCTCGCGGTCCGCTTGCGGGCCGCGCACCCACGCGCCCTACTAGTTAATATATATATAGCTACTCGTGCTGATTCACTGACTGATTGATCACCTCTCCTGTAAAATTTTGTATGAAAAATATTTTTTTCACTAATTGTTTCGTACAGAAGACAAAAATTCATTAAGAACAAAAATATGGAGAGAGCTGATGATTGAGGATTTCGGAGACGGGCGAGGGGCACGCTTAAGGTATTGAAGATAGGTGGGGGGTGCTCGAGCAAATGTCACTCGAAACGTCATCCAATTGGCAGTGAGTTGAAAAAAAATTCAAAATGGCGAAAAAAAGATGGCCGCCATACAAATTTCGGCTTCGGCTAACTCAGAGGGTATAAAAGATGGAAAAGTGGTTTCTTCGCAAAAGATGATGAGGATCCAAAGGTCTACTTGATGAATAGAAAAAAAAATCAAAATGGCGGAATTTATTTTTCCATAGAAAATGTATGGCGAATATTGAAGAGACTACAAGTTGTGAACTATGCAAGGCTTTGATGCCGTTCTTTGGAGAAGTCTCAAAGAAAAATATGGGAGGACATGATGATTGAGGGTTTGGAAGATGGATGAGGAGCCCGGGCAGGGCATTGTAGATAGATGGGAGGTGCTCAAACAAAAATTACTCAAAACCTCATCCAATTGGCAGTGAGCTGAAAAAAATTCCTAAATGGCGGATTCAAGATAGTGGCCATACAAATTTCGTCGGTGTCTATCTCACTGAGTATAAAAGATGGAAGAGTGGTTTTTTGGCAAAAGATGATCTAGACGTAGTAGTTAACTTGATGAACAGAAAAAAACAAGATGGTGAAATTTATTTTTCCATACAAAATATATGGCGAATATTGAAGAGAATGTAAGTTAGGAACTGATGCAAGACTTTGATACAGTTCCTTTTCAAAATCTTTTTTTATGGAAAAACTCTCATTCTGACAAATTATTCGGAGAAAAAATATGGAGAGTGATAATGATCGAGGGTTAGGAATATGGGGGAAGATAGGTGGAGGCTGCTCAAACAAAAAATACCTGAAAACAAAACCTCGCGGTCCGCTTGCGGGCCGCGCACCCACGCGCCATACTAGTTATTACTAAGACTGATAGGAATATCTTAAAATGTAACTATGTACTTCATCAAATTGTGAGTTTTCTAAACGAAATAGGTATGATCTATAGACCAGAATCTCATGAAAAATAGGGAAATGAAATTCCAAGGTTAGCAACACTACGGCTGCCCTAGCGATAAACAAAATAACTGACATTTTTTGTGAAATTGACTTTTTGCATTAACAAAACTTTTATGTCGAGTAGTTTTTTACCACAGTTTAATATTTCAAATAACTTGAACCGTTTACTGAAATTTAAATTGCCCAAACAAAGTAACTGCACTCACTAACCCGGAATATAAATGCAAAAACCAAGTAAACAACAAGCACAACACAAAAACAAAGTAATTGGATGTTGATTACTTTGTTTTTGTATTTAAAATGCATTTTGTATTTAAAATGTATTAAGCTGTGATAGCCTAGTGGTTAGGACGACCGACTTCTAATCGGAGGTCGTGGGTTCGATCCTGGGCACGCACCTCTAACTTTTCGGAGTTATGTGCGTTTTAAGTATTTAAATATCACTTGCTTTAACGGTGAAGGAAAACATCGTGAGGAAACCTGCATGCCTGAGAGTTCTCCATAACATTCTCAAAGGTGTGTGAAGTCTGCCAATCCGCTTGGCCAGCGTGGTAGACTATGGCCAAAACCCTTCTCACTCTGAGAGGAGACCCATGCTCTGTAGTGAGCCGGTAATGGGTTGATCATGATGATGATGATGTATTTAAAATGCAGTTGCTTGATTTTTCTTTTCGTGAAACAATCCCAGGTAAAGTCTTCTGAATGTAATTACTTTGTTTATCACTAGGGCAGCCGAGTTAACCTAGTGTGGCTTACTACATTTAATTTCCCTATTTTTCATGAGATTCTGGTCGATATATATAACTGTTAGTTTTATTTTATTATGGTTTTACTCAGCTTATTTTACTATAGTGTCCTTAAAACCTTAATCCATGCAGACAATTTAATAAAATGATTAAGTTTCAGGATAGTGTAGGTACATATTCTAACACATGATTAGTTTATGGAACTCTAATTTACTAGAAAAAAAAGTTACTTTGCAAAATTTCACAATATTGATAAGTTATTTATTATTTTTGTCAGTGAAAGCACAGCAAGCAGGTCAAGGGGGCGGGGTAGGCGCAACACGTCTTCATCGCCCGCGCAACACGTACCTGAACCAGCGACAGATAGAGTATTTATATGGGATCTGGATGAAACAATCATCATCTTCCACACACTTCTTACGGGCACATATGCAACTAAATATAATAAGGTAACTAATGAGTATCTAAAATTATAATAAAGCATGATCAGTCTATACTCCCATTGCAGCTCTGAGTGTATTCCTCTGTCAATACTGAGCGATCTACAACAAATTTTGTACATCAACATCGAACATGACACAAGGGGCCGTTCAAATATTACGTAAGCAGATTTATTACAATATTATTTACCCCCCCATCCCCCTTGTCAGCAAAAGTAAGCAAAGCTCTTACCCCCTCCCCCCATGCTTACGTAAACATTTTTCAATTAAAAATGTATTTTTTTTATATATTATAATTATAATGTATAATTATAAATAATAATAAAAATATATAAATAAAAAATATATAAATATAATTAATATTATAATTATAATTTAAAAAATACCACAAGGTAAAAGTAAATAACTACCTCGGATGACGTAATCATCATCTAGACTCCCCTACCCCCATGTTATCCAAAATAAGCAAAACAAAGGCCCCCCCTTCCCCCATAGTGCTTACGTAATACTTGAACGGCCCACAATATGAAAAATAAAGTTGACTTACTGCCTGTGTTTTGTTAGGACACATTAGCCCACACAGATTGCCAGTTGCCATGTACAAATAGAATTCACGTAGTTATCAGAGTCTACTTTGATTGTGTCAATGGAGCTTTTGCACAAATTTCAACTCGCAAGCATTTCAAATTATGATACAAAACTTAAATATCCATTTAAAAGAACCTAATTTATATGACTAGAAAAATAAACAACCGTCTAGGAGTGGTATTTTCACTTTTTTTCCAATATTTCATTTTTACAGATGATATTAAATGATGTCTTAAAGTTAGTTTTGCTCATAGGAGAAATTAGTTACTTGGTTTTTCAGAGTTAGAAAGTGTAAGAGCTAGGCCGCACTGCGAAATTTATTCGCGCGATTTTTTTCGCAAAATTCTGTGACATATGGGAATGTATGAAGCTGCACGCACATGCAATTTAAAATTCGCGAGAAAAATATATTAAAATGCGGAATATAAACCGAGCGAATAATTTTCGGATTGCGGCCCCGCTCTTAGAAAGAATTTGAAGAATTTAATGTTGATGGATTTTTGTATTGTTTCAGGACACGCAACAGATAGTGCAATTAGGTTTTAGAATGGAGGAACTGATATACAGTTTATGTGACATGCATTTCTTCTTCAATGATGTAGAGGTAATAGTTTTTCTGTAAAAAAAATAAAATTAGGAAAAAGTACATCCAAGTGGAATATACTAAATTAAGATATTTCTACTGTTGAAGATTTGGCTAAAGATCCCAGAGCCAAATTGACCCGACACTATACCGAAGATATCCCGGACGTCAGCCTATACGAGATTAGTATGGCTCTCAAACAACTGAAGAACAACAAGGCGCCAGGCGATGACGGAATCACAGCGGAACTCCTGAAAGCAGGTGGAAAACCAGTTCTTAAGATCTTTCAGCGATTGTTCAATTCCGTCATCGACGAGGGTATAACGCCAGAGGCATGGCACAGGAGCGTGGTGGTTCTTTTCTTCAAAAAGGGTGATAACACCTTGCTGAAGAATTATAGACCCATCTCGCTGCTGAGCCATGTCTATAAGTTGTTCTCGAGAGTCATTACGAATCGTCTCGCTCGTAGGTTCGACGACTTCCAGCCTCCCGAACAGGCCGGGTTCCGAAAAGGCTTCAGTACCATAGACCACATCCATACGCTGCGGCAGGTTATACAGAAGACCGAAGAGTATAACCAGCCACTTTGCTTAGCGTTTGTGGACTATGAGAAAGCCTTTGATTCGGTGGAAACTTGGGCTGTATTGAGATCACTACAGAGATGCCGGATCGACTATCGGTATATCCAAGCGCTGAAGTGTTTGTACGAAAACGCCACCATGTCAGTCCGTATACAGGATCAGACTACAAGACCAATCCAATTGCAGCGAGGAGTGCGACAGGGAGACGTCATCTCCCCGAAGCTCTTTACCGCAGCATTGGAGGACGTCTTTAAGCTTCTGAATTGGAACGAACTTGGCATCAACATCAACGGCGAGTACATCACTCACCTGCGGTTTGCCGATGATATAGTCGTGATGGCAGAGTCTCTGGAAGATCTTAATATAATGCTCAACGACCTCAGCAGGGTTTCTCAACAGGTGGGCCTAAAAATGAACATGAGTAAAACGAAAATCATGTCAAATACTCATGTCCCGCTTCACCCGATAATCGTTGAGAACTCGGTGCTCGAAATTGTAGACGAGTATATATACCTAGGACACACAGTCCAGCTAGGTAGGTCCAATTTCGAGAAAGAGGTCAACCGCCGAATCCAACTCGGATGGGCAGCGTTCGGGAAGCTTCGCGATGTCTTCTCGTCCAAAATTCCTCAATGCCTGAATACGAAAGTCTTCGAACAGTGCGTGTTGCCAGTGATGACATACGGATCCGAGACATGGTCGTTAACTATGGGCCTCATAAGAAAGCTCAGAGTCGCTCAGAGAGCGATGGAGAGAGCTATGCTCGGAGTTTCTCTACGCGATCAAATCAGAAATGAGGAGATCCGTAGAAGAACCAAAGTCACCGACATAGCTCAACGGGTTGCGAAACTGAAGTGGCAATGGGCGGGGCACATAGTTCGGAGAACCGATGGACGTTGGGGTCCCAAGGTGCTGGAGTGGCGACCTCGCACCGGGAAGCGCAGTGTTGGTAGACCCCCCACTAGGTGGACCGACGACATCAAACGAGTCGCAGGGAGCCGCTGGATACAAGCGGCACAAGACCGTGGCATGTGGAAGTCCCTTCAAGAGACCTATGTCCAGCAGTGGACGTCAATTGGTTGATTACGACGACGAAGATATTACTTTCAGTTTCGCTCATACTAAGTAATTTCTAAGATCAGCATAATATAACCGAGTGAATTCAGATTTTTAAAATAAAAAAATCCCATGGAAACTGTTTGATTTTACTGTGACTTTGGCGATCCTTGCAAGAGACAGTGAACGTCTATCACTGAGAAATGTACGACAGAGATAAAGCACGTTATTTTCCCTCTCTCTTGCACATGTATACCTAGAATTAAAACATGTTTCCAGGACTGTGACCAGGAGCACATAGACGCGGTGGCGGCGGACGACAACGGCCAAGATCTCTCCGCGTACAACTTCGCGTCGGACGGGTTCCACGCGGGCGCCGCGCCCAACGCGGGGCTGCTGGCGCCCGGCGTGCGCGGCGGGGTCGACTGGATGAGGAAACTGGCTTTCAGATACAGGAAAATTAAGGACACCTACAATAACTATAGAAACAGGTAATTTAATGATTTTGATGTAGTAAAATGCGCCGACTACACGAGCGTATACCTTAATGGTAGAGAAGTTTAACTCCATGCAGACATTTAAATAGAAACCAACTCTTGATTCGTCGAAATAATGTGCAGTTTAGCTCTCAGTGATGAGTGTCGAAACTTTATAATAAAGCATATCTCTTTCTATCACGTAATAGAAACTAACTACTAGAACTGTCACGAGAAATTACAGAATAACCCAAAATGTTTGCCCTTCAAGAGCTGGGACTAAAAATCTCGGATATGGTGCGAGCGGCAAAGCAAGATAAATTACGCCACCCTGCATATTTTTTAATATTCCAACTACTAGACGAGAGATGCAAGAATGTGTTATTCCCTCATAATATCTCAATCATTTCAATCATATACTTACATAAATCGTTATATTGTTATTTTTAAAAAGAGCAACCACCAAGTTTCTTACTGGTTCTTCTCGGTTGGAACGGCATTCCGAACCAGTGGTAGATTCAATTGACGATTCAAAAGTACTTGTAAAAGTTTATTTGAATAAAAAACTTTTCTATTATATTCTATTCTCATAGTTATAATATTTTTAGTCAGTTGTACACATGTACGGAATCCTAATATAGCGAGGCCCGACATGCGCACAATGCCGCTTGACGACAATCATGCCTGATGCAATCAATGATGTGTGAGTTGGAACACGCTTACCTAGAAAATGCGTGTTTACTCTTGCCTTAAAGGTACTTAAGTCCTACGTGTGTGTAATAAAGAATACAATTAGTCAACTTTTTTTGACCCGGACGTCCAACTCGTAATCTCAAGATCTGCAGCCGAATAAAAGACTCACGCGGCAGTCAGGATAGCGTTTTTCAAGATAATGTTTTGTGTCATAGTGTGGGAGGTCTACTAGGGCCGGCGAAAAGAGAGCAGTGGTTACAACTGCGCGCGGAGCTAGAACAGGCCACGGACAACTGGCTGACCCTGGCTTGCAAATGTCTCAACATGATCAACTCAAGGTAAGGAAGTGAATCCTCAACTACAAGGCTTTATAATCATATTATAGTAGCTTAGAAATCAGTTTGCAAACTGTAAAGAGTTACAGTTTGCTTTAGTATTTCTCAAAACATTTTAAGCCATTTCAACAAAAGAAGCTATGCATTTTTTTCCTCTGTTTTTATTTTGTATAGAGGCCTTTAGCCCTCATACGCATTAGCGGTTGCGGTAGCGGTGCGGCTAGCCGCTTTTACATTTTTATATGCAACCGCTACCGCAACCGCTAATGCGTACGAGCGCTTAGTGCGTACAAAATGAGCGGTTGCATATAAAAATATAAAAAGCGGCTAGCCGCACCGCTACCGCAACCGCTAATGCGTATGAGGGCTAAAGAAAGTTATTTTCAACCTCTCACTCGCTTTTTCCATACAAACGTATTACGCTGATCATTCTATTTTTTATCGTTCTAGAACCAAAACAATACCAGATTTCGATTTGTGTCTCCATTAGCTGATGCCCGCTACTTGATCCGCGGGGATTTAGGTTTTAGAAAATTCCGTGCGAACTTTTTGATTCTCCAGAACAAATGAATTCTCATCATCATATCATAGTGTTCATCTCCAGGATGCAAGCTATCTCTGTGCGTTTTAATATTGTTTATTAGTTTTGAAAAAAAATTTTTTTTTTAGTTGTACATTATATTATAAGTGCCAGCCTTTCGCCTGAACATACAAATGGGTAAATCACACTAATGTATGTGTGTATGTTTGTTACTCTTTAACGTCGCAATTACTGAACCGATTTGGCTGAAATTTAGAATGGGGATAGCAATCTACAGCTGCAGCTATAGGTAGATTACTATATAGGCATAAAGGTTGGAAAAGCGAGCGGGAACGGGAACCGGGAATCCACGATTTCCTCGGGATTTGTGAAAAACCGAAATTCACGCGGGTGAAGCCGCGGGCAAAAGCCAGTAATAGCACGCATTTTATTGTATTCGCAGGGAGAACTGCGTGAATGTGCTAGTGACGAACACGCAGCTGGTGCCGGCGCTCGCCAAAGTGTTGCTGTTCGGGCTCGGCGGAGTGTTCCCCATCGAGAACATCTACTCCGCCACCAAAACAGGTTAGTGAAGTGATCCATTTGCTTCATTGTTTTTAGACCATAACTAAGCTAATTTATCATCTTATTTTATCGCTGAGACATAGACTTTCAAATGAAAAAATTGAGTTACCTTTCTTAGAGAGAAAAAAGAAGTTGCTGCTAATGCAAGAATTTATTAAGACATTGACTAAACAAAATTAAGTTACCCTTTTCCCCAGGCAATATTGTAAAAAAAACCGACCCGAACTCGCGCATTACAGATTCCGTACCACTACACATAAATTCTTCTACAAAATAAAATAAATAACAAAATACTAGCCATAGTAATATCAAGACGACGAAATACAATTCGATAATGGTAGAGCCTGTCCCAAGGCAGTAGGCACCATCCTGAGTTCTGAATCTAACCCTTATTACTTGGTAATTTATTATACTTGAAAACAGAGCTGAAACCAATAACATTTCTTTGAGGTTTTTGTTTGAATAAAAACAATTGAATGTTTCAGGTAAAGAAACGTGTTTCGAGAAGATCAAGCAGCGGTTCGGCGAGCGGTGCACGTACGTGGCGATCGGCGACGGGCCCGACGAGGAGGACGCGGCCAAGAAGAAGAACTACCCCTTCTGGAGGATATCCGGCCACTCGGACATCGCCGCGCTCTACAACGCGCTCGACATGGGCTTCTTATGATTTGCTGCTGCCCTGGTACTTTGGTTCTCTTTGTATTGGAAATTGTAGAAACAAATTAGACAGAAAAACTTGATAAAAATCTTTTAAAAGATTGGAGCTTAAATAACTGCTCTGAAAGGTCGCTGTGGCGATAAGTGACAGTCCTGTGGAAGATGCAGCTGAAAAGAACTACCCCTAGTGGAGGATATATTAGGACATGCATGCAATGGGCTTGTGGATTAATTATGACCATGGCAGTAAGGTTCTGTAACCAAGAAGAAGAACTACCCCTTCTGGAGGTATCCGGCCACTCGGACATCGCCGCGCTCTACAAAGCGCTCGACATGGGCTTCTTGTGATTTGCTGCTGCCCTGGTACTTTGGTTCTCTTTGTATTGGAAATTGTAGAAAAAATTAGACAGAAAAACTTGATAGATCTTTTAAAAGATTGGGGCCCCGTCAAAGAACATGCAGCTCAGAAGAACTTCTTATGATTAATTACAACCATGACAGTTCGGTTCTCTCTTAAAATCTTGTAATCTTGAAAAAAAAAATCATAGACCGACCATTTTTTAATAGAACAATGTTTAAATGACTGCTCTGAAGATCTAGATAGTCAGGCTGCAAGCCTACGGCAAAATTGCGGTTTAGATGCAGTTTTATTGTAATTGGAAATAACTACGATCGAAGGCAGATTGATCGTAAGTTAACTTGCAGTCTAGTCCAACTGACTTCGCACTCAGTCGGAAGTCGCGATTCAGTTATATCTATTGCGATAGAGAATACTAAAGATGAACGCACACTTATCCGAGCCGAACGCGTCGAACGAATAGAAGTCATGGAGGCCTCGCACACATCTGCACCAGAAGAATCGACCGCGCTGAAAGAATCGTCCGAGAAGAATCATTTAAAAGAAAATTAAAACAATGAAGAAATAGTACTCGCGGGTTGATCTGTCGTACTACGCAACTGATAGAATGCGAGCGCATCGGTCGAGTTGATCGCATAAGCCGCGCCGAATCTGATGACGACATCCGAATTCGTCTAGGATTTCTGGGATTCTTCCAGATTACGACGATTCGACGCGGGGAAGTGTGCGAGGTTTCATGAGATTTCATATACAGAATTCTAAAATTAGTTTCGTTCGACGCGTTCGGCTCGGATAAGTATGTGTTCAGCTTAAACGGTCGCTGTTTAAAAAATATGTGACTGATAATAACAATTAATTAGATTCAAACGAAATATCTAAACTTAAAAAAATGTGTACAGCAATGTATTGCGATCTTGTTCATCTTATTCATAAGTTGGGAACGGTGGATGAAACTACTGGTATTTTGATGGGCAAAGAGTATCGCATTTTTTTGTCTGTAATTTTTATTTTACTGAAAATTACGACATATCAATAATAGCTTAGAGTTAGGGAGCTCACTTAAGTTAATAACTTAAGTACAGATTTGTATTCATATTGTTAAGTTTTTGAGCCTGAGATGTCTCTGAAACGCTTACTTATGATTTAGTTTAAAGCTCAAAGTCAGCTCAAAACTTACGACAGCGAACGTTTCTAGACATTTTTTTTGTAAATATTTATTCAATCGTAGTAAATAAAAAAAATACGTTAGGATTATTCTAATTCCATTCCTACTACGTAAGTTTTTATATATTCTATACAATGTACAGATTATAATAATTTTATTATTTTTAGTAAAAAAAAAATATTGAAACAAGATATGAGAAAATCTTGATTTTGCAGTTGTTGTGTTGTTTGCGGGTGAAATTGATTTAATCAATTTGAGCCACAATAATATGCTAAAACACTTATTTTAAATATTTATTTCGGCATTAGACTTATATTATAAACACTATCGTAACAATTGTATGTTTTGCGTTCGTACAGTTTTCTTCGCACAGCATAATTTTACAGTACAGTTCTCTCTAATTCGTATTTACGGATTTGTAAAAGCTAACAACGAATTATGTACTATTGACGCATGAGTTAAATGCCATCGGGGCCGAAATATTATTATTTCATCAAAGTAGTTCAAAATCATAATTATTTATTTCGTGTAGGCCAACTTGTGGCTCACGTTAAGTAAAGTCCACCACCAGATGGGAAGACAGATTCTGCTGTAAAGAGCCGGCAAAAAACTTAGCTGTTGCTCTTTTAAAAATACGAAATGACCTCTTTTTTTCATTGCAACACTTAGTACAGTCATAACCATGTGACATGTACAATCGCGAAGATCTAGAGAGAAGACGTGACTTTAGAAACGTCGTTTACACTATACTCTGATTTTTAATTCCGTTGACGTCTGATGTTTCTTAATGTTACCAGAGATAAAACAGTTCCCACAAAAAATATAATAAATTCAAAATTTACATAAAAATAAAAATCAATTGCAATAAGACAAATGCCTGACAGATACTTCAGGTACTTTACTTTGGGTTAAAATCGAACTTCAGGTGTTAACCCTGTTTTCCATACAAATAACTCATTCTATTTTTACATGACTACTGTCAGAATTCCACGGAATTAAAAATCAAACTATAATTGTGTTGAATGTAAATTCTTGCAGAATCCACAGCGAAAATATGACGCATGTTCGTTACGATGTTTCAAGATGATGATGTGCGTGTGTGGAGTGATCATATACATAAGTTTTAATTGATGTCAAATGGCGGATCGGCAACATGGCCGCCTCTGATCTTGATCTGCGATTTACATACTAATTATCTTCTTATCTACTAAATCGGTCACTGTCAAACAACTAGGGTATTCACACACAAAATATATGATGGCATTCATCTCGTGCGCATAAAGTACCTACTACTATAGTAACAATCCTATTATTTTAATAACAAACCAGTGACTCAATATTTTCGTACAATCTTAAAATAAACTCTCATCCTAAAATAACATGTTCCATTATAAATCAATATACATAAGTCCATTTTATATTAATTTTAATTTAGCTAAATATTTACTGCCAAATAGCTGACAATATACTGTACTATTTTTAGAAAATGTTATTCTACGCTAAACACTACTTTTAGGTAATGATTTTTGATATTTTTTCACATACAGTACAGATTATACTATGTACTATAATTAAAATATCTTTCATTGTGAAAAAGTTTGTCCTACGTTCTCGATCACACTAATTCAATTCGTCGAGTGTGTTTGCGATAATTAACTTATTAAGAGTTAAGGTAAGGCCGACACGTCACAGTGGAGAGACGACGTGATGTATCCCGACCTTAACTGTACTCCCACACAGAAGAATTAAATTGTGAACATATAAATATCATTTCAAAAGTGTCATACCGGTGTGGTTGATGCTTCTGCGCGGACTAAAAAATAATATTTTAACTAAATGCAATAATGCAGCATCTTTTATATATAATTTTTTCAACACATTTACTCGTAAAATTAATTTAATTATACCGCTGTCAAAACTAAAAAAAAGTTTTTTACCGCACAAGTGCAATTAAAATATTACTGCACAGTTGGCCAAAAGCAACAGTTATTTTGAATAAAAAACGTTTTCTATTCTATTCTATTCTATTCAACCTTTACTCGCTTGAATAAAAGGTCACTCTATCTGTCGGACTGTCTATCTTTTCACAGCTCGACCGCTGAACCAATCTGGACACAAATCGGAACAGATATCTTGCATCCTGGAGACAAATATAGGATACTTTGAACCGCGGATAATCAAAGAGTTTCCACTGAATTTTCAGAAAACCTAAGTGTTTAAACACACTATACCGAAAATACGCGACCGAAGTTCGGCGTGACTACGCCTGCAATACGAATTTTATTACTGATGACACACCAAACCGAAATTACGTCGCGTTAAAGCGTACAGCCGAACTTCGGTCGGGCGTAAGTTCTGCAGCGATTCGGCGTAATGTTTTGTATAGCAACACATTATATGCGACCCAAGTTTCTGCCGCGTAATTTCGGCTCTCGTGTGTCATATTAGCCGAATCCGTCGGAACGTAAAATCAGCCACGGAAGTTCGATTGCGTATTTTCGGCATAGTGTGTTTAAACACTAAATCCACGCGCAGAAGTGCACGGACATTAGCTAGTTTTAAATAAATAAAACATTTTATTTGACTTTGTATGTTCCTATGTATACATACAGTTGACTAAGTTGCGCACACATTTTATGTTCAGACTAATTTAATACTAAACTAGCACGACTCTGGTTTTACGTCTCGCTTTTATAGAATGTATGTTTTTTATAAATTATACGTTCGTATGTAAAACACATTTTACTCTTAAATTGTAATTGTCCCGAAATATTTTATCTGTTTTTGTACACGGAATAGCAATACTTTTATGAATACGAAAATTTAAAAAAAAATGTAAATATGCAGTTCAAATATTAGATTTAAAAGAAATATAGCTAATATGCTAGTGATATAAAATTTGATTCAAAAGTTATAATTAATCGAGTTGTAAATAAAAATATATTATTTGATGATTATTGTTTGTTGTTTTACTTCAATATTCATTTCTTCTTGGATCAGATATATATTATGTACAATTATTAATAAATAACAGGGTGTCGATTAGATGTTATGTAATTTATTTCATAGTTGCACAATATCAAATACTTACACCACTTGATGAGCACTTTTGATTCGTGCTAGGTAGTTCCGAAAATCCAAACGTGCCCTGGTTTGAGTAGAAGCCCTCACAGAATAGAAGCCCTAGACCAAGAAGAAGAAGGCCAAGATCAGGCTTAAATAATTTAACAATTACCTAGGTATTCCTACCTTCTAAATAAAAGAATGATACCTAATATAGGTAATATCCGGCTTCAGCTGAGGCATTCATAATTCTGCAGTTGAAAGATGCAATATTATGTTTTCAGGCATTTTTAAGTTTTAAATAATAGGTAGGTACCTACTTACGTCGCGCGTCGACTTGTAGTTCGCAATAAAATATTTATCATGTAGGTATTCAAAATAGGAAGCGAAAGAATTTTTGGAACATACCTACATAATTAGGTACCTACCTACTTCTCGATTTAATTAAGAAAATGAAGGTTGTTATTGACATTGCAAATGCTATGAAATTGAAAAAGTTATCGCTCGACTGAGGAAATGCATAAAAATGTCGTAAATACTTTATTGTGTTAGCTTGAAGTTTAACCAATACTCAATGGTATCATGAGGGCACTGCTAGCAATACCAATTCTATGCACAATTTATATAACGTTAAAATGTGCTAATGGATCACATAATCCAGAAATAGTTATCAACACATATCCAAAGAAAGTGTCACCGAAGAGAATCCATATTATCAACTCCAGGAAATTTATAAACTTGGGAAAATGGGAAAACCCTAAAGCAAAATTTAAGAAGACGTCTCTTGTGCAAAAAAATATTTACACTGCTTTCCCACCAATTGCTGAGAAGAAATCATTCGATGTACCAGACAGTTTTCATTTCCAAGGCAATGTGAACAGCAAACTGCGAGTGAAAAAGGTATTGCCCGAGTATGGGATCGCTTTCTTACGAAAGAAAAGGTCTGTCGATACTCAAGCCAATAGTACAGGAGTTGTAAAAATTGCAGAAAAGGATAAAAAGGTCAAGCGCAGAAAAAATAATAAAAAACGAATAAAACGTAAAGGTCTAAATAAGAATACAAGGAACTCCACTTCAAAGAAAAATAAAGCAAAAAGTAAATCGAAAATTATTAAAGGTGGTGCTTACGTATCAAACAAAACAAAAAAAAGAAACATAAATCCAACGAAGTTGCGAAGCCAACGAAGTCAGAAGAAGCCATCTAGAAACCTCAAATATAATAAGAAATACAAAAACCAAACAATTTTTCTATACCCCGGTCGAGACTCGATAGGACCCAAAAAGACCCATGATGCAAGAAATCCAAAACAAGAAAGAAAACTGAAAAAGGAACAAGAAAAGAAAGGTAAAACTTGATGTATTAAAAATAAAGATTTAACACAAAATTAAACGAGTTTACTTTCAACAGTTAAACCTAATCGTCCTAGTAGGTGACCAGAATCAGAAGATCTAGTAAGTAGTTAGTAATAAGTAACCTAGAAACTGCTAGAGTTTTAGCTTTCTATCAAAATTTGAGAAATTAAATTAGATGTTTTCAAGTTTTCGTACAAAATACTTACTAAATTATGTTTTTGTATGTTTTATAGTAAGGAATAGACGTTTAATAGCCGGAAGGGACGCTATGATACAAGACTACCCGTACGTAGTGTCGATACAGAAGGACGGCCAGCACTGGTGCGCGGGCGCATTGCTTAACCCCCGTCTTGTTATTACAACGGCGAATTGTGTATGGAAGTAAGAATTTTTATGTTATACCTACCTACTTACATATTTTGATTTAGTTTGTTTCCTTTTAAATTGACATTGGGTAAAAACAATTTACTGAACTATGAATGAGCTTGAAAATTTCGCTGAGTTATTTTTACTAATCTGTAGGTACTTCAAAGGATATTAGATATAATAAAGTCCTTTATAGGGTTAGACCTAGAAACATATCGAAGTAGGTATAAAAGATTAGCGAAATAATAGATAGCAGCTCCCAAACTAATCCTTAACAAAAAAAATCTAATATTTTTTAATATAGGTATAAGTAGATCTCTTGCAAGGATCGCCACAGGACACGATCTTATGACATGGGTAGGAACATCGGCTAATCGTACCTATGTCCACCTAGTGAGATATTATACCTACCGCTGTGGTTCCCGTTACAATGTTCTCCCACGGATCTCCTAAATTCTGATGAATATCACTTACGTATAATGCCAAGAAATAAAAAGTTCTTAACAAGCTCCAACCAATTTAAATCCGAGACATGGTCGCTAACTATGGGCCTCATAAGAAAGCTCAGAGTCACTCAGAGAGCGATGGAGAGAGATATGCTCGGAGTTTCTCTACGCGATCAAATCGGAAATGAGGAGATCCGTAGAAGAACCAAAGTCACCGACATAGCTCAGCGGGTTGCGAAACTGAAGTGGCAATGGGCGGGGCACATAGTTCGGAGAACCGATGGACGTTGGGGTCCCAAGGTGCTGTAGTGGCGACCTCGCACCGGGAAGCGCAGTGTTGGTAGACCCCCCACTAGGTGGACCGACGACATCAAACGAGTCGCAGGGAGCCGCTTGATACAAGCGGCACATGCGTGCTATGTGGAAGTCCCTTCAAGAGGCCTATTTCCAGCAGTGGACGTCGATTGGTTGATAACGACGACGAACGACGACACGCCTTTTTCTAAAAAAATAATAATTTTAGAGCAAAGCGTATAAGTCGTATGCGCGTCAGAGCCGGCAGCCGGCACATGGACACAGGTGGGCAGCTCGTCAAAATCCAGGAGGTGGCGAAACATCCCAAGTGGAGTATCCGCACTCTGCCCGATAACGACGTCGCTTTGTTACTGCTGAATAAGAATATCAAGTAAGCTCAAGATTTATAAATCTCCAATAAAATAAACTAAACAAAGATAGCCTAACCAGAAAAATATTGTTTAGTTTTAGAATATATTGGTAGGCATAACCCGCAGCACGAAACTTGAGCGCTGACCTTCAATGCGCAGAAGTCGAAAATAAGGTATCTCGGGGTATGAGGGGGTCGTGGGGAGGGCGTGGGGATCGTTCGTAAGCACTGATTAGCTCTCGCCGATCCCTCGTAAGCGCTGATTGGCTCTTCAATCGTACTGTGTCCTGCTCACTCGTACGACGCTGAGCGCACTTGAAAGTCACCGCTCGAGTTTCGTGCAGCGCGGTTTTATTGATTTGGATACTAATAGACGGTCGCTTCTCTATTGAGTTGTTTTCAAGTGTAAGAAACAAGTTACAAAACTGGCCTCAGTAGCGTACCTTGCGGAGCACCACTGTGTGCGTTCGCTTACACTCCGTATAGCAGAGAGATTATACAAAAATGTATCAAAGAATGCTCAAATAACAAGAACAATGAAGTATGCCTACTGAATGACCCTTCAACGCTTTAATAGAAGAAAAATGTAGGTAGATAAGTACTTACCTAAATATGTTATAAGATTTTCAGATTCAGTGCACGGTATAGATATCCCGAACCGCGCCATGTGGCCTGCGTTTGAAGATGTTTGGGTCACCAGCTGGGGAGCTGAAAGGGTACGTCGTATTCAGCGAAAATTACCTATCTATTGACGGTTTTTAAGTAGTACCTTCATAGTGATTTTGGTATGAGAAAACGACGAAGAAAAAATCCATGCGCTAGATTTTTCCCTAGATTTGTGGCTGGCCTTATGACATGGATCATGTCTATCATCATATCATCTAACCTAACCTAACCCTTCTAATAAAAAACGTTAATTCCGAAATTCCTAATTTAGACTCGACTCGATCAAATTGTAGAAAACATATAAGTATCATGAATTCATCCAACACAATGAAACAATACCGTATACAAGTCACGGCAAATAAATCTAGCGGTGACCTCCAATGCGCAGAAGTCGAAAATGAGGTATTTCAGGGTGTGAGGGGGTCGCGGGGAGGGCGTGGGGATCCATTTCCATTCCATTCGTAAGCACTGATTAGCTCTCGCGGATCCCTCGTAAGCGCTGATTGGCTCTCCAATCGTATTGTGTCCCGCTCACTCGTACGACGCTGCGCGCACTTAAAGGTCACCGCTCGACTTCCGTGCCAGGGGTTATACGCATTAGCACACCGACGCATTAAAGATACGTTTCGCCTTCATACCTTAAGGACTTTTATTACTCCACCGAAAAAAGTCACTGCACAGGATTGAAGTTTGAAGTTGAAAACCCCAATTTAACCCTTAAATTACTCAACATTTGTTTGGTTCGATAGCGCGATGGCATATTTCAATCAGTTGGCGTGACATTGCAAGTGTACCACGCGATGTTGCTGGACCACGAGAAGTGCAACAACATCACGATGCGCTTCGGAGTGGCCGTCTCCAACAACTTCATATGCGTCGCGCAGACTGGGCGGCGCGCACCTTGCACTGTGAGCATTTCATACATGGTATATCATCGGGAAATTGCCTCGTTGGTCTAATGGTTAGCATATTCGATTGCAGATCCTGGGTTCGATTCCCTAGTCGGGCAAATTATTGTTAAGTATTGGGTTTTTCTGTCAAGATATTCTCAGTGCCAGCTCGGAGTTGGTAGTTGGCGGTGTTCCACCCCCGTGCCTCGGAGAGCACGTTAAGGAGTCGGTCCCGGCTATTATCACTATCATGTGGGAATAGTCGTTAAAGCCCGCCAACCCGCAGTGGAGCAGCATGGCGGGTCTAAGCTCTAATCCCTCTCCTATGAGAAAGGAGGCCTGTGCCCAGCAGTGGGACGTTAAAAAGGCTATAGTGGTGGTGGTGGATATAATCAGGCAATTTGTTAGGTCTATTCGTATAAAAATAGAGAAATCTTACGGCGGAAACACACTTGCGTGACGTGGCGCGCCGGAAGCGCATCGGTTTCATACATTTAGTGTGGTTAGAGACACATTTGTAGGTTGTAGATATCGTGTTGTGTCAGTTTTACTAAATGTTTCATACATTTAGTGTGGTTAGAGACACATTTGTAGGTTGTAGATATCGTGTTGTGTCAGTTTTACTAAATGTTTCATACATTTTGTGTGGTTAGAGACACATTTGTAGGTTATAGATGTCGTGTTGTGTCAGTTTTACTAAATGTTTCATACATTTTGTGTGGTTAGAGACACATTTGTAGGTTGTAGATATCGTGTTGTGTCAGTTTTACTAAATGTTTCATACATTTAGTACTGGCGCGTCACGACACGCCACGACTCGTGTGTTTCCGGCGTTATTAATAAGAGCAGATAATAATTTTCGTCGCCGTCAACCGCAAAATATCCACAGCTGGATATAGATCTCTTGTAGGGACTTCCTCACTACGCAGTCTTGCGCCGTTTGTATCCAACAGTTCCTTGGGACTCGTCTGATGTCATCTGTCCGCTGTCCCTGGACTTCAAATTTATTCATGAGTTCTTATACTTGAATTCAAATTCAGATTTAACAAAACAGCTTCTAGATTCCAATACGTTTTCCTAGACGTCCAGACAGTTATGTCAACGTAAAAATTTGTTGTCTCTAAAGCAGTAGCGTAGCATACCTTGGTGGGGCCCCGTATAAAAATTTGTTTAGGGGCCCTTATGAAGGGTAAGGATTTCTCACAAATAAAAAAAATGTTTGCATAAAATTAAAAGCAATATTTATTCATCACTAGCTTTTGCCCGCGGCTTCGCCCGCGTGAATTTCGATTTTTCACAAATCCTGAGGGATAAGTAGATTTCTGGTCCACCCGCCCCCCGCCGCGCGGCGGCGTACCGCGGTACCGCGTACGGCGGGCGCAGGGCGCAGGGGCGCGTGGCGCGGCGCGGGGAGCGCGAGCGTCCGCGTCGGCCGTCGCGATCGCGCGCAGCGAAAATACCTATCAGGGCGTTTTTAACTGTATTTACCGATTTCAACACAACTCCTTTTTTGAAAGTCGGTTAAAAAAGTAGCCTATGTTACTCCTTGGTTAATCCTCTACTTGTCTGTGAAAGTCCCGTCAAAATCGGTTCAGCCGTTCCGAAGATTAGCCCGTTCAAACAGACAGACAGACAGACAAAAATTTTAAAAACGTGTGATTCGGTTATGGTATCGTTCAAATAACCATATGAGCTTAATATGTGGTAGTTATTTCGAAATTACAGACAGACACTTCAATTTTATTTATTAGTATAGATAATTATTTATCTGTCACTTTTTCTAAAATTTTTACAAACAATTCAAATTAAATATATACTCTCCTTGCCTTTTTTTCGGCAAATTGATTTATTAAATCATTTATAGCTGATGATGACTTTAGTTTTTTTAAAGATTCTGCCTCTATGGACAACTTTTTGGACAACATTTTTTGACTTTTGTCATTTCTGAAATAAACAAAAATATGAGTTTTTGCTTACGCACGTCGGGGGCCCCTTGTGACTTGGGGGCCCCGTATAATTGATACGGCATATACGGCGGTAGCTACGCCCCTGCTCTAAAGTCGATTTACGGACGATAATTTTACGTGATAACGTCATAAGAAAACAAAAAGAGATAGATGCGTCATAAGCCGAACACTTAGTTCCGCGATACGTGCTACGTTCCGGGCTACGTGCTACGTGCTACGCGCTACGTTCCGCAGTACGTGACAATGCTTCGTCATGCTTTTTCCTGCATGTAGCCGGCGTTCATCGATTTTTAAGACGTTATCACGTCAAAAATAGTTTCCTACGTAGGTAAGTCTGAATGAAAACTACTTAAATCATCAATTTTGCAGCGCGACACAGGCGCTCCAGCTGTGAGCGACGGAATATTATGGGGGATCGCCTCGTGGGGTATTCGGAGACTGTGAGTATATTTAACCGTAATCATCTTTCTTAAGTCCGTAGCAGAACAGAATAGAATAGAAAAGTTTTTTTTCTTATTATTCAAATTAAATTCAAAATTTTTTTTTATTCAAAAAATGCGATCAAATTAGGAATGGAAAGTTTAAACCCACCATTTTCTGTCTTGCTCACGCGTATCTTTCATGGAGCAAGACGGAAAATGGCAGTTTAACTTTTCTATTCGTAACTTGATCGCAACTACGACATATCTATATAGGTAGACCAGAATCTCATGGAAAATAGGAAAATTAAATTTTGTAGTAAGCAACACTAGGTTAACTCGGCTGCCCTAGTGATAAATAAAGTAATTACATTGAGAACACCTTACCTGGGATCGTTTCACGAAACGAAAAATCAAGCAACTGCATTTTAAATACAAAAACAAAGTAATCAACATCCAATTACTTTGTTTTTGTGTTGTGCTTGTTGTTTACTTGATTTTTGCATTTATATTCCGGGTTAGTGTGTGCAGTTACTTTGTTTGGGCAATCCAAATTTCAGTAAACGCTTCAAGTTATTTGAAATATTAAACTGAGGTAAAAAACTACTCGACATAAAACTTTTGTTAATGCAAAAAAATTAATTTCACAAAAAATGCCAGTTACTTTGTTTATCGCTAGGGCAGCCGTAGTGTTGCTAACTTTGGAATTTCATTTCCGTATTTTTCATGAGATTCTGGTCGACCTATACCTTCATGATCAACCCATTACCGGCTCACTACAGAGCACGGGTCTCCTCTCAGAGTGAGAAGGGTTTTGGCCATAGTCTACCACGCTGGCCAAGCGGATTGGCAGACTTCACACACCTTTGAGAACGTTATGGAGAACTCTCAGGCATGCAGGTTTCCTCACGATGTTTTCCTTCACCGTTAAAGCAAGTGATATTTAAATACTTAAAACGCACATAACTCCGAAAAGTTAGAGGTGCGTGCCCCGGGATCGAACCCACGACCTCCGCTTAGAAGTCGGTCGTCCTAACCACTAGGCTATCACAGCTTAGCACACTATCAACCTATACCTATCTACTACGAAATGTTGATAAAAACAAGAGATGGGCAGCAAGACTCAACTGCGTCAGGCGTGCCGTAAAATTCGTCAATTGATATCTCGTCAGCGCCTGTAGGTATTATTTCGATACGCCGGATGCGGCCGAATCTTGCTGATGACATCGCACGCAGTTTTAGTGTCTACCATCTTGTCTGTGTATTTTGGAATTTAGTAAAAACGACGGGGTGTTATAAGTTTGACGTGTCTGTGTGTGTGTATGTGTGTGTGTGTCTGTCTGTTCCCCTGTGGCGCTCAAACGGGTGGACCGATTTGAATGCGGTTTTTTTATTTGAAAGGTGAATTAGTCGAGAGTGGTGTTAGCTATGTTTGATGAAAATCGGTCCTAGATGGCCGCCGCTACAAAATGGCGGATTACATATTTTGTCACAGCTCCCTTAATATGGGTATCAAATGAAAGGGCTTGACTAGTAGAATAGCCCTATGCAAATCTAAGATGGCTGCCGCCACAAAATGGCGTAAGTCGGGGGTTTTTAAAATTTTTAATTTACACTTGTTTTACAGATGTGGCACAGAACGCTTTCCAGCCATGTTCTCGTATCTGGCATCTCGTTCAAATCTGGACTTCATCACGAACGCCACTCACTACCTGATGTCCGATAAGCGGTACTACCCGTTCGGCGATCGCTTTGTCCTCGACCAGGAAGTTAGTGGAGTTGCCACTACTGCTGCTACTACCTACTAAGTTTTATAAGTCTATCTGATATTCAAGTGGCGTCATTTATGAAATAAAATTGCCCTAACTTGTGTATAATAAAGTATTGTATGCACCTATTATGTTGTATATTGTTAATAATCTGTATATTATTATGTAGGTACCTAATTTTTTTTTCGATTCTCACGTTGAACGCTTACACGCAAGTTAAGTTAAAGTAAGGTTTACAGTTAACACGAACGTAGGACATTTAAGCAAATTCAAACAAATTCTACGTCATAGATTTTAAAAACGATACACGACTTCTTTTAAATTAAATTTGGTTCGTTTCGTAACAATGTTACACGTATTATACTAAGGTAACAGAATTAAAACAAATATTTATTGTATATGAGCATATTTAATATTTTCTTTTTCAAAATTGTAAAACTCACATTTTGAAATTGCAAAATTATAACTAAATTCTCATATCGTTTATAGTAACAATCGCCATTTTGTTTACTTCTTTTCTGTATTACTCTCAAAATTAATAATAATCGTAAACCATTTATACATCTCTAATAATAATATATTTTAATGTCTAACAAATTCATCTCAACTTTTACCACGTTCATTTTCGTTATTTTCGTTAATCCAACATCAACTTTCTCATATTTCTAATCAACTTTTTTATAATACTCTAAACATACTTTTTACAAATCTCCATTTACAAGGACTACTGTCTTGTTTCTAATGCACCGAATTACACACGTTTTAGAAATTATTGGAATGACTTCAAAACTAACCCAAAAATCATATCTACCTCATCTAGTTTAGCGCGCGTGATCTGATCACAATTCTACAAAGGTGAAACCGTTTAAACAATGAAGTTCCTAGCTTTGTTTGATGTATACCTACATAAAGTTGCGTCAAATAAACTTTTATTTGACGCAACTTTCATTTAACGCAAATTATGAATAGAACACTGCGCCTCGCGGAGTTATCAGTCCTATAATTCATTGTAAATCAGTCATGCGCACTTTTAACTATAATTATGTAAAATACAAATACTCAATTAACCCATTTAAATATAGAAATAGGTAATAATAAAGAATAAGAATAATCAATTCGATTCTTTGGCAATTTTTCGTATTCAAAAGTGGATTTACAATTTTTTAAAACTGGCACAAGCTTTTATACTATTGAGAAAAATTGGCAAAGTGGAAAAACTATTGTACATTCTGTGTAGAATCGCATAATTTTTGACTAATAAAACAATATTTTCAGGACACTTAGGTTTTCGTGAAATATCGTTGGATATCCGACAGATAAGTTTTTTATGCATTTTATATAAAAATTTATAATGTCTTGCTCACTCATATTATGTAATACATATCACTGATTTTTTGCAGACTTGTTTATGATGTTAGTCCAAAATAATACAAGTTTGCGACCTCGAGCGACGAACGCAACTTTGTCAAAAATCAAAGAAACCGGATTTCGGATTTTTTCAGATTTTGGTGATTATATCACTAAAGGACTAGTTTTTGATAGTACCTTTTCAGGACGTTTTTAAAGTAAAATAAAATTGCTACAATTTATGACCATAACCAGCTCTGTAGGTACATTACTGAGATGCTCGCGACTTCGTCCGCTTGGATTCTTAATCTCATACAAAGTTCCATCTCCTATTTAACCAACTTAGGGATAGTTTTTCCAAAATTCCTTAAACACGTAATTCTTTATTTTTAACCGAAAATCTAAATACAAATTCTCATGGATAAAACTTGATAAATGTCGTGAAAAATGACGGACTCTCGTTTAAACTTTCATACCCTATTTAACCCACTTGGGGATAGTATTTTCAAAAATCCTGAAATGCATATTATTTATTTTTTATTGAAAGCTCAAATACCAATTTTTATGGATATAACTTGAAAAATGACACTTTCATACAAACTTTCATCCCTGTTTAATAAAAAACTAGTCGTATGTATTAGTCAAAAATTTGCAATTGTTGAGTGGCAAAGAAATAAGCGTTTATTTGAATTATTATCTATTTTATGTATGTGTTAACTTATTTATTAACAAAAACTATTGTCTATTACAACTATTGCATGAAGAAAAGTAAATACCTATAACTGGCCGAAAATTATACTCTTACATTAAAATAATGTTATAAAAGACAAACTTACGTTAACTAACAACGGAATAATAAACAACATCTAGAGGTATCTCAAATTTACAAAAAATAATTAGGCCCAGAATAGAAACTTTTTACCAAGAAGAGTCAAATCATAGACGTAGGTATATAATGCAATTTGTTTCCGAAAAATTGAACCTTAATTTGTACAATGTAAGCATTCCCTAACATTAACCCTAACTAGAGTACCTGGCCATAAAATCTATGGTAACAAGTAAATACACAAAGATTGGATGTTTATTGTACTGAGCAAAGCGAAAATATTGACGTATTTCTTAATGTTATAACTAGCAACACTGTCACTTAAAATTATAAATAAAAACTAAAGTTTAATTTTCAAAGTATATACAAAAAAAGCTTCTAAAAATGAACATTAGTGTTGCTATTGTAAAGAAAACCTAACAAAATAATAAATTTGGATGGAGCCAATCACGATACCGTAGTAGATATTTGAATTAATATTGATATAATAGAGAAATATATTAATCGATTGTAAATACAACTACAGAACTATTAGTATGATACAAAACAACAAATAAATTCGTGCTTCTTAAATCTAGAACGCCATTTTAAAATCTAATTTTAGACTCTGTTATGCTAAAACTTACAAAGACAAACAATGTATTTCGATCACCAAAATTATAATTTAAATATATAATCAGCTGCCGCTAAATTTTAATCACTTATCTATCGCACCAGGCAAGAAATCTTTTGACCTTACACTAAAACTCCCTGATTTTTTTCTTACACCTAAATATTATACACAAAATAATTTTGTACTCTTCGACGAGTTTAGAATGGCAACACTTTTTACAATATGGCAGCTTTGTTCGAACGCCGAATACATATTTTTGTCAAAACTCGTAAATTGGAAATTCTTAATGAATGATTCTCCTACATTAATTTAGATATAATTAACAAGATCTTATCATTATGCTTGTTAAGCACTCAAGTGTATTTTTGGACAGTAAATTAAAATTCAATTGTGTCAATTTATATTTTTAGACCTGAGTCAGGTCGCAAACAGGACGAGGTTTCGTATTTATTATTATTTAATTAACTCTGATTTTCAGCAGTTACCTCAAACTCAAATACCATCAACTTAATATTTATTTACTTATTAACTTTACTTTACTAACTTATTCCGTTAGTCGAAAAAAAATATAACCCGTTATTATATATATATAACTATTTTGGGATCGATTCTTATTAGGTAAATTAAATAAATAAATAAATTAGAATGTAGGTAGGTATGTGAAAAAACTACCTACTTCATACAACTGAACTGAGTACCTAAATAACTTTTGTATGTTTTTTTTTATTATACCATTATGTAACCTTTAATTATTATTAGGCCATTTACTATTTTTAAGTAATTCACGAGATGGAAATGGCTAGGGAACTAAGGGGTAAGGCGTCAAATTTTTGACGATGACCATAAATTAGGTATATTTATATGGTTATAACAATCCACTTTTACTTCAACCATATAAATATAATAAAATTGTTGAAGTAAAAGTTCATAGGTGATCTTAGAGTCACTTGCACCAAAACGCTAAATCTGGTAGTGGTAAATGTAATGTAACATTTTGTCAAGTTTATTTCATGGTTAACAAAAAGGGCAGTTCTTAAAAATGCTACTAAACTAGAAATAGCGCGTCCGTGCAAGTGGATAATTTAAGTATAGACTTAAATTCTTGTCAACATAACTCAAAGCCCACTAGTGCTACGTTAGTATCCACATTATATAATGGAATGCTAAGCAACGTTGCGAGCAGTTTTCAAATACAAAGGTACAACTTTAATTTCATATTAAAAAAAATGGTTAATCGGTAAGAATATAAAAATCTGTGTACCTAATCAAAAGTGTACTTTTTATTTTTAAGTACTACACTTTCTCCCTTCTCAAAAGCTACAAACAGCAATACGCCAAATATATTATAATAAGTAACTGAGGTGAACCCACATGAGCCATTGCACGCAACAAACAATTATTAAAATTCATCTTTCCAAATTACCGAAATAAAGGGAGCGGAATATTACATCCCTAAAAGTAAGGCCGATCTTGTCAGCTGGGTTCGCTAAAAGACTAGCGAGTGCAACAAAGTTATTTTATTACATATGTTACTTAAATAAGTAATTATATAATTGCACTCGCAAAATTTTGATCTTTGGGCCTCTACAATTCAGGCCTGCATGCCACAAATGGGTGTTAATCTACCGTCGTCATACGATCCAGTATTGAATTACTCAGATCTATTTATCCAAATCGTTCACCACCCGGAAATTCTTAGGCCAATAATTTTCCCCACTCTGTCATAAAGAGGCATTAAACTATAAAATGTGCCTGCTTGATGGTTAAGGAACGACTCGCACATTCATTTCCACACTGATCGTATTTCGATTTCTTTGCAAGATATACTTAGTTCAATAAGATACCATAAAAATAACAGTGTAAAACATTTTGAAATTTTGCCACCAACTTGCAGCCATAATAGAGAACACCAAATAACTCTTGAAACAAACATTTGAGACAATTATTTTGCCAGAAATTTCTCAAATTTCACATATAGTCCATTCAGAAGTATCCGAACTTGAATCCGAATAGGTCTGGAAAGGTTTTGGGTGTGTCCTAGGGTTGGTTCAGGAGTAGCGCCTCTAACTCGTCAGCAGATCGCAGCAGGAAGGCGGCCGACTCGCGGTATCCTGTGATGAGCTGCCTCACCGCGCCCACTTCTGCTCCGGACAGTTTGTGTGAGAGCAGCGACTTCTGGGACCCGGAGCCTGAGAGCGACGATGACGTAGATGTTGCGTGAAGCGGGGTGGATACTGATGTTTTCAGTGACAGGTCCGTGGGGGCTGAAGGAAACAATATTTTTATTTGTAAACTGTACAAAAGTTTCAAATAAAAAAATAGCTTGGTTATATATTGGCCATTCGTTTGTCAATGGATCAATAAAGTTTTAGATACCTGTCAGGTTTGGGAACGTATGTGTATGTGCAGCCATGGCGGATAATAATGCGCTTTGATATGCAGCCATAGCTGCGTTCACTCCAACACCTGAAAAAGATATGACAAACTGACAACTGCTCTTGTAACGAAAACTCGTGTCTGTTTTAATCAGTAATTTAAAACGTATTTACCTGTAGGAGGAATGGCGGTCAAACTTGACAAAAGTGCAGTGCTTGATAAAGCCGACGACGGATTTGTGTTTGAGCTGAAAATAAAATGATAAAGCAATTATTAAAACATATGGCAGTTCTAGAAAAAATAATGGATTCTTAGGTCCTAACTTTTATGATAATAATTATCCTCTCATCTTTTATTGTTCTTCTATTCAAATAGATTTAGGTTAGGTTAGGTTAGTATAACTATTAACTATGTACCTTTGTCTTCCAAATGTTGGCGGATTCCCAAATGTATTGGGGAATGATGGTCTGAACATAGGTGCAGGTGATGACGCTGGACTGAAACAAATAATTTGAATTCATTAATAAAAACACTGACTAAGCCCACATTTATTCTGTTTCTGCGTCTATATTGCCCAGTGACAATAGCATCATTTGGCAATATTATTGAGCTTCAAGCTGTTATTAACATGCAGTGGATTGTCCAGGACACGCCTGGTAGTAGAAGTGCCACCACTTTCCTGTGTGCTGTTGATGCGAGGCTCGTGCCTGCTGTGCTGCTCATGAGGTACACGTGCTTCTCATAGCGCCAGTAAAGTTTTAAGCTCACCTTGCAGCCTTGCTGCCTGTGCTCCCATTGGCGTTATCAAGCTTCAAGCTGTTATTATTCAGCAGCGGATTGTCCAGGGCAGGACTGGTAGCAGGACGAGTGGTATCCGCCGCGGCTTTGCTGTGTGCTGCTGACGCGAGGCTCGTGCTCGCTGTGCTGCTCACTGAGGTACACGCGCTGCTCATGGCGCCACTGTACAGGCTTAGGAATGAAGAGGCGACTGCTGATGTCGCTGTCGTGTCTATGGCCTGTTAAAAAGAGTGTTCATTTCATGATCTGTTTCAACATAAGAATATTGTGTTTAAGTCATTTGTTATTTTCATAAGTACTTATATGGACATTTTAGAGAAATCTGCGTGCGAAGGTCGAAATAATATTGTTTGACACGTCGTACCTTAAGCTTAAGACAAGTATTACGAATATTATGATAGTCAAGTATTAGAGGTAATAAGAAGAGAAGTCATGACTATTTTTCTCTAGACTTTCATGTCAAAAATACAGTTTTGATGTTTATCAGAAGCGAGACATAATTTGATCTGAAATCTCAAAATGTTCCCAATAAATAATTCAACCTTTTAGATAAATCTCTGTGTTATTCACATGCAGTTGAATCCTGATTAGTTACACTCAGAGCTCAGTAGAGGCCTTTGTGTAACTTTTCAAATTAACATGACATGAACTTTTAGGTAAATCTGACATTAAGTTTCAGTTTCAGTAGACGGTTTCCCAAAAGTGGAGACGTCAAACCATGAAGTTTTATTAAAAGTTAATTTATAAAATTAATGACAGATTGAGGCGCAGTTAACGGAAAAGTTACACTCAGAGCTCAAGGCACATACCTAGCTCTAGAACCCGTGGCAATGGGGGCAACGTATCCGAATATAAATATCCGGATTTCCGTTAATCGAACGACTTAAGCCAACATTTAAGACTGGATAATTGAGTATTGGTGTATGTAGCAAGCAGTATGTATGTAGTTTGATCTAGAACTGACCATGGGCGTGGGCACAGTGGGCATGGGCTGGCTTACAGGGTCAAGTCCGAGGCGCATGCGCTTCGCGTTGAGGCTCTCGTTCTCACACGCCTGCGCCAGGATGTGCTCCGCCTGCACCGACGTGAGGTGTGCGGGCGTCGGCCGCACCTGACCAAGGATTACATACGTTAAAACAAAATAAACTCGGAAAAACATCGCCAGAAGAGGCCACATTTTAGTCAGTAAGCATGTGTAAAAATTAGTTTTCTTTGCATATATAATTATGTAGATATTATAATTATGCGTTACACAAAATCTCAACATCCAAGAAATCAGTATTATTAACTTTTAATCTATGTAAGTATTAGTGGGGTATTAGTAATTTAACTGGAGATCGGACCCTCACCGCAGTGTCCCAGGCGTTTCCAGCCGGCGTATTCCCGCCGTTGCCGCTGCTCGGACCTTCTCCCCGCACCTTCTTGTTCCGTCTGCAGCTCTTCAAATAAGTCCTGATCCTCTTGCGGGCCCTCTCCGCAAACTCCGGGAACTGTCGGGTGCACGAGTCAATTATGGCCTGGATCTTCTCTTTCGGTTGTTTTGAAATAGGAACTATCCTGTCCAAGTTCTCGTCGACGAAGAGACGCACGAACATCTGTGGAGAAAACAGAAAAAAGCGATTTAAAACCCTTTAAGCGTACGCAGAAACCGCGGTTTTTTTTGTTTAGAATCAGTGAAAAGTGTTTTGAATGAATTTAGACTTTTTATCAGTAGATTTTTTTTTTAGTTTTTTAATTTTTATCAGTTTTTATCACTAGTATTTAAACTTTTTTTCCTACTAGGTATACTGCTAGTGGAGTATCTACGCTACATTTCGAAACATCGCACCTAATCTTTCAAAATTTCAGAAAATTGGCATAGCATTTGCGAATCTAAATTCAAAATTGTTATTTCTAACTTGATTGCCTTTCTTAGGTGCATTACTATAGATATGACTTACATTAAACGCTTTGAGCCGCTCGGGATCGTGATGCTGCGGGTCGACGCGGTCGTCGCTGTCGTCGTCGGACGCGCCGCCGTCGTCGTCGTCCTTCGTCCGATCCGACGACGAAGTCTCGTCGTGCGTCGACGCCGGCTCCACTGGTGTTGCTGATCCAATGTGGATTGGACTCTGTGGAGGAAGGGCTTATTATGTTAACAATTGTCTTCTTATTTTGATCACCAGTCTACTATTGTAAATATTCCAGAGTAGACCAACCATAGAGATAATAATAATAAGTAGAGTAGGCATACCTACCTTAAAAACGTGCCAAAAATACACTCACACACGCACAATCCTGTAACATAAAATGGCGCGTGTTCATTGTGATGTCTCAAGTTGTGCGTGTGTGAGTGTTCATGTATACATTTTAGGGAGGCCATCTTAAGGGAAGTTGCAATAAAATTTCTGCCACGATCTGTTTTATTGTTATGTTTAAAAATGTAGTGTTGTCTCTTACACACTTATGAAAATTTTGATAAGCATAAGCTATTTTCCGATCCACTATTTTCTATAGGACATTATGCCAAGTCCTCTTCTATAGGTTCATGAGACCAACTATAGTCTGATTTTTAATTCAGTGGAATTCTGATAGTTGTCATTTAAAAATAGAATGTGTTATAT